>OX352763.1:5254192-7654192 GCA_947095585.1 Nephrocerus scutellatus
TTTTGAAATTATTTATTATATTGAAATTATAAAGAACAAAAATTTGGTAAAAATTCTTCCGCCATATTTATATTTATAAGATAAAAAAGAAAAAAAAAGAAAACTTAAACTACTAAAAAACTAATTAAAACTATTTAAAACTAATTAAAATACTTAAATAGACTTAAAAACTAATTCCCTACAGTTAGCGGTTAGGGTTAAATTTCGGCCACACTCCAGTCAAGCCACCAGTATTTTCTTTTATCTAAGTGCCTGTTGTCTGCTAGGTCTTTTTCAGGCACGCTACGACAGTATCTCCAGATATCATTTGCAGCCCCATTGGCAAACAATGCATGTGGAATTCTTTTGTCAGTGGCCCTTCTAGCAACATGGTATATTATAGGAACGTTGCATGAATCTGACAAGTGGCCCAGAGCGTCCAGATACAGAAATGTCTCGGGTGGTATAAATCCACTCTCCAATGTATTTCTAAAGTACCCAGGATTAGGATAAAATGCTCCCGAGATTAAGCTATTTTCAATAGAGGCTGACCGAGCGAAATGATTCCTAGTAAGGTTAAGAATGACATTGTCAATTCTTGATACTCCGGAAGCATTCAGGAGTTTTTTGTTTGACACATAATGCCTGTACTCAGAATGTTCGCTTCTGTACATATGCATACATGCTCGAAGGCATTTCCTCTCAAAGGCACGAAGTTTTTCCATAAATGATGGACTGATGTTCCACCATATTGGACACGCGTATGTAATAATTGGTCGAATAAATGCCTGGTAGCAAACAGTCTTCACGTCACTCCTCAGGTATCGTGAAAGGAAAAGCTTTTTGAGCGACATAAATGCCGCCCTTGCTTTTTCCAAAGCGATATTTACATGTTCATTGTAGTAAAGAAATTTGTCCAGATGAACACCCAAATAGCGCACGATATTCTTCGATGGGACCTGAACACCATTTTCACCGATTATCCGAAGATTTTTCCAATTATTTCGCAGATCGTGATTTCCACGCCTGAGAGGGGGGCGAAACAGTATAACTTCGCATTTTGAATAGCTTATCTTAAGTTTCCATGTTTCGCAGAATACCCGAAATTCGTCAAATTTGCTTTGTAACTTTCTTTGAATCTCTTCAATTTTAGAGCCGTGTGCATATAGTACAATATCGTCAGCATATGCTAGGGACGTCTCCATGTCACTAAGTACTTCAGAAATATATATGTTGAACAGTATTGGCGCCGTTACTGTACCCTGTGGCAGACCGTTAGCGATATTGAATATTTTACTTGTCGTATTTTCTTTATCTGTTACCACAAATTTCTTCCCGTATATCATTGATATAATCATTTTAACTAAATGATGTGGGAACTCATATCTAATAATTTTATAAATAAGCGCATCGGTCCAAACCGTGTCGAAGGCTTTTTCGATGTCCACCAGACATGCGGCCGTATTCCTCTTATCATTCAGATGCCAGTTGACATCTGAGATCAATTTGGTTACAGCGTGCACCGTCGAGTGGTTTCTTTTAAACCCAAACTGGTTTCGCGGTATAATCTCATTTGTTTCGCACGCGGTCAAAATTGACTTACTAATAATCACTTCAAATACTTTCCCAATATTAGGCATGAGACTAATAGGCCTATAATTAGTCGGATCAGAAGGATCTTTATTTTTCTTTATTATTGGAAAAACCTTCGATACTTTCCAACAATTTGGGAAGTAGTGATTATTAAGCAAGTTGTTGAAAATTACGCAATATTGCCGTATAATTTCGACCGGAAGATGTTTCAACACGATATTTGGAATGTTATCTAAGCCTGACGAGGGTTTATTGTTTAGTTTCTTGAAAATTGTGGTCAGTTCGGTCAGTGTCGTGAAGTATTCATTAGTCTGTTCACCAGTCAGTTCGTCAGATTTAAGGTCGTCAGAGAAAATCACAACAGTTTCCGAGTAATTATTCTGATTAAGAAATCTACTTAATTCTTCAGTCACTAACTCAGCAGAACTACTTGAACGAGTCCCTATTTGATGCACCGTTTCAAAGTGCGATCCAATAAGACTGAGCTTCTCAACACCGTCTCCAATAACAAAGTTGTTGTTAATGATTGGTGTCGTTCTGCTATCAATCCCAGCTTGGGAGATGATATACTCTAATGCTGTAGGAATCTTCAGTTCCGGAACAGCGACCATACTACGGGGCTTAAAAGATCTATTTATTTTAGGAAACATGTTCCTAGAATCTGACTTTATTATGTTTTCAGCGCGTTGCCTCCAGTAATTGTTGATGCTGTTTCGGAATTGCTGTTCCAAAAGAGTTTTAACATTTCTCAAGAGGGATTTCAGCCTTACCAAATCACTGTTGTTCGGTACATCAAGAAACTGTCGTCGTATTCTGTTAATCTGCGTGATTAAAAAAACTCTTGTGTCTCTGGAGAGTACGTATTTCACGGTTTAGATAGCACTCCGTAGAATTTTTGCTTTTTGTTTTCGGGACTGTCGAAGCAATACTCGTCAGGATCACCGAATTCAGTTTTTCTATGCAAAGATCGCATTCTTCGTTCATCATATTCCTATTATTAGGGATATTAGAAGAAGTAAAACGATCCCTGCATTCTCTTTTGGCCCGTTTTTCGAATCTGTTCCAATTTGTTTTCCTAAAATTTAATTTAGGAATATCTGGTTGTATCGCGAGGGCAAATAGTGATTCGTCAGCAAACGACGCTACCATTAATATCGCATTATGGTCGCTATCATACGGCAACAGCGGGATCTTATTTTCGTAGACCGTTTCTATTTGTAGTCGCGCATCTGCTAGACACAAATCTAGGTATGAGTTCCCGGAAGGATAACTCGCCGTAACTGGGCTGTACAATTGTAATTTATATCTGATTTGATTATCATCAACAAAATGCTTAAGGAAGCTGCCTCTTCCATTCGCTGTTGAATCCAACCAAGCCTGATGTTTCGCGTTTAAATCTCCCGCTAGAATGAAATAGTTATTTAAACTATCTAATCCTAGTATTTCGAATAATTTCTCGAACTCGACATTAAATTGGTTATCTGCTGGCGGTGCATATGCAGATATTATATGAAGACGACTGTTATTAGGAAGTGACAGCGAAATAACAGTCGTCTCTAGGCAATTAAAACAAGCAATATCACCTTTATATATTTTTTCGAAACTTAGTGGTTTTCTGATCAGCATAGCTGTTCCACCACCACGAGTCGAGTCCTTTCTGTCAGTTCGTATGAAGTTGTAGTCTTTAAATTCTAATTTGTGCTTAGCGTTTAGCTTTGTCTCTGATAGGAGAAGGATGTCAAGTCTATGATCTGTCACAAAATTAAGAACGTCGCCACGTCTAGCAACGGAGATAATGGAGTTGACATTTAAGGCAGCTATTCTGAGTGTTCCGCGACGCTGCCTAAACATTAAAACAACGTAGAGCATTTAAAATGCCTGCAATTTGCACCGACTGTTCGGCTACTAGTTTGGCTAAATTGCTTACCTTATTCTCTAAGCTTTCATTTAAAGAATTAGGAACAGTATGTGAGCCATTTGTGTTTCTGGCCACTTCGGCGAACGAAAAACCTTTCTGAACGTAATTTTCAATATAAGCTGTATTTTGGGTAGCCTTCTGTTGTGCTGCCTTTTTTTTTGATTGTAAGCGTTCAGCAAGATTTCTGTAAACCTCACAGCCACGCCAGGATGCTGGATGACCAGCTTTGCCGCAGAGCACACAGAACAGCTGCTCCTTGCCTGTATCTTTTTGAACTAAGCACTTGCCCGGTTCATGTGAATTCTGGCATTTCACGCACCTGAATTCCATATTACAATTCGAAGAAGTATGTCCGAACCGTTGGCAACGATGGCATTGTAGGACATCACTTCTTCGAATTTTTTCGAAGGTCACGACATGACCCCCAACATACCTTATATTTCTCAAGTTTTGCACCATGCTATCTGGAGATAGCTGTACCACGATTATAGGCAATATTTGGTTTTCACGTTTAGAACGAGGGGTTACGTACCTGAATGATTTAATAAATTTTAAATTTTGTTCATTATTTTGTAGTTCCTCTAAGACTTCTTCTGGAGTATGGCCGATATTTAACCCTTTAATTAAGAAAGTGTAATTTTTTTTTTGTTTGTCGGTATATGTAAAAAACTCCGTCCAGGTTTCGTTAAGTAAATTTTTAACTTTGTCTACGTCATTGCTATTTTTTACATTTAATATTGTTTTGTTTTTGTTTACATTTTTTAAGTTGAATTGACCTGCACCAATTGCGTCATTAAGTATTAAATTAATTGTTTTGCTGTTTTCTCTAAAAATATTTATTGGAGGTGGTTTTTTTTGTCCTTCAGTATTTTTAGTTGCAGTTAAAGTTTTTGGTCCAACGTTCTCCGTAATGTTTGAAACAATCGTTGTACTGTTCACTGCACTATTGCGCTTTTTTATGTTTGCACTTTTGAGTTCAGCAACAAGTTTTTTCGTCGTTGAATTTAATGTTGGAAATTTTTGATCTTCTAGCGTTTCCTCTTCGTTGTCTAATAAGGCAAAACTGTTATTTCTTAATATTGATGATGAATTTGTTATTGTTTTTGTATCATTTTTTCGTTTTCTTTCAGGCGATTTAACTGTTTCTTCTCTTTTTTTTTTTAATTGAGCACGTAGATTTTCGATTTCTTTTTTTAATAAATCTATTTCTATGTTGTGTTTTTGTTTATTGATCCATTCCATCGGAGATAGTGCTTCTGCACCCTCCATTGGAGGGGGCGAAGACATTTTAATTTATGTTTTTTTTTTTCTTGATGTGTTTTTTTTTTAATATTTTCTATTGCGTTTGTTTGTTGTTTTTATTTGCACTAAAAAGTATAATAATAAAAATTCCGATACCATCCGTCTTAAAATGTGAAAAAAAATTTGATGCAAATTCACAAAATTTATCAGTGAAGTTATGGAAAGGGCCCTGTGTACAGTCAGCTCCTGGACAACCTGAAATGGTACTGTTCACCACTAAATCGAAAATACCGGCTTTTACCCTTCCAAAACTCAATGGCAGTAGTCTTGGATAGGAAGCTTTGCTGGAAGGATAACATAGAGAACAGGGCTAAGAAAGTGTGCGTTCCCATCAATGCCAGCAGCAAAACCATCGGCAGGAAATGGGGTCTTCAACCAAAGATGGCTATCTGGCTGTACACAGCTGTTGTACGGCTCATTCTTACCTATCGCTGGTATGCATATGTGTTGATAGCCAATCTGCCATAATGGCGATTTATGCGACCACCATAAACTCGAAACTCGTACAACAGTGGTGTCAAGTAGAATTGGCCTCGATCAGCCAATTCCCGGACATCACCATAGCATGGGTGCCGGGGCACAGTAACAAAGAGGGAAATCAGAGGGCCGACGAATTAGCACCAACTCTATGAAGAGGGTTAGCTGTCCAATGAGCTTAGTCAAGGAACAAATACTCTCCTTTGTTAATACTAAGTCACAGCTTAGGTGAATCAGTCTGTCGAACTGCTACATATCAAGAGTTATGTGGCCATCCTACAGCAAACGGAAAACCACCGAGTTGTCGATACCTTTTAATCGATTCAGTTAGTCCAGGGTTTATTCTTATTCTTTCAAATAATAGGTTTTCTCAAAGCCCTCCAAATAGGCGTTTGTTAGACCCAATACACCGCCTCTTACCGCCCAGCCATTTCTTCAGGTTTGGAAACAGGAAATAGTCGCATTGGGCTAAATCTGGAGAATATGCTGGACGGGGTAGCAGTTCTTAGCACAATTTATGGATGTAACTACACAAGTGTGCAGCCGTGCATTGCCTTGATGTGAGCAATCGCGGTACCCATCGCGCGGATAGCTTTTTCACGTCCAATCATTAATGTAAAATGTTATGTACCCGCTCAGTTGAGATGCCTACAGCCTCAGCCACCTCACGTACTTTAATTCTCAGATCGTCCAATATCATTCCATGGATTTTATCGACTATTTCTAGCGCGACGACCTTTTTTGAGCGACCTGAACGTTTGGCGTAAATTGTGCTGGTACGACCACAACGGAACTCAGTAAACCATTTCTTATAAATTGAAATTGATTGATGAAATTGAGTCCCCATAGAGCCTTTCCTTCATTTCGATGATGGTTTTTTTTACGAAAAATCAGCACACGAAATTCACTTTTTTCCATTTTATTTGAAATTCACGAGGTGGTCTGCTTTCAATGGCTGTCAAACACAAACTAACTGACACAGCTTGCTCAAAATTTGACAGTAGTCTATTAATAGATGGCAGTGTTGCAATTAAAGTTACTGGCTTATCAAACTGCCATCGTACAAACTAACTACTCAGCCCAAAGATATGCACTGGTTTTCGGTAATACAATGCAATACAAAGCCTGTTCCACTGTGTGCAGGCTACGCTAGAAGGCTAGCGTTGTTCACCAAGAGTAAGGAGCAGCCAAATTGGCTCGACTCAAAATCAGGACCGGTGAAGAGATTTTAAGCTGGAGGACAGGATTGGAGCCCAGTTGTTGACATATGACGATGATGGCTCGAAGCCACTTTCTTCACCTTATCACCATAAGGTTGATGACATGATCAGGATCACGTATATGAAGCGGGCATAACCAATGGTACGGGGCATTGGTATCTTTTCCTGCACCTACAGGCGTATCGAAAAAAAGACGTTTAAATTCACTTCATGTTCACACTTTGTACACATGTGTATCTCCGATTAGAGAATTTACATAAAATATTTTAATTTTTATGGCGCAAGATGTATTACCGGTAACATAATATGCTTATGAAGGAGTCTTGCAAAAAAATTAAGTCTCGAAAGAAATACTCTCCAAATGTTTAGATTTTTCTTGACTACTGTGTGATAGGTAATGAGTGTGTCTGCGGCACTTTTACCACCCAACAATACACCCAATGAACAACCCCTAAGGCGATATGGCTCTGCCATAAAAACAAACAATGATGGGCGGCATTTACCATTTATTTCTCTGCTGCTCCTGCCTCCTGTTCGGTTCCTCCACAGTCAGATCCTCTCCGTTGTTTGCAAAGTGATATCAGTCGTTCGTACTATATTCTGGATGCCATAACATGTTAACCGAATGAGTAAGCCACCTGAGTGCCGCGCATAATTCATAGTTCACCTGATGTGTGTTGTGTACACAGCGAACACCGACATCGACACTTCACTGAGCGGCGGCGACATTGTGCGCGAATTCTTTTTTGTTTTTCTTATCTCCTTGGTATACTCGCATATCGCATAATAAAAATAATAAAAATAATAATAACAATAAATAGAATTTTAAATGAAAATAGGGAATTATCCTTTGTACAATGCATGATGATGGAAGGTAATTGTGCTTTAATTCTGCGACGACGACGACGACTACGACGCCCCAAAGTCATATCACAATTTTCTTGTCCCATTCGCTGCTTCAGCATTGAAAATGGCACAAAATAAAGAGGATTTAAGAGGCAGCACGTATGCACAGACGCACACATACATACAAACGCAAATGTTGTCTGTTTATTTTGCTCTGTGTTTTCTGAATGAAGTGCGAAAGACGGACTTGGTGACGACTTTGAGGGCTTTGTATGCTCCATCGTCTCCAGCACTTTCTCAGACTATCTACTACTACTCTTCAGCCAATGAATGGAAATGTACGAATTTTCATTTATTTGCCATTGTGTGTTGCTTGTTAACTTTTTTCTTCACATTTTATTATTATTGTTGTTGATGTGTTGTTCTGTTATGTTACCCTTCTCTGTCCATGAAGAAAACTATGCAAAAGCATATAGGGCGGCTTCGAAGCAATATTTATCAAACAATGAGGCTGGCATAACACCGGCGTGAACCTTCTTGTGGCCATGACATTGTCCTCGTCATAATTTTCGTTCGCCCGTTGCACAATTAAAATCCTTAGAATACATTCACAATTCACAGGGATATTATAAATTTTCGTCTCGTCATTCGCGGACAGGACACCACTGGGTTATGCTGGCAGGCACTTAACGACGACACTAGGCAGTCATCGGCAGTCAGCAGAAGGACACAAACGAATTTACTAATTCATCTATTGTGTGCGGTTGTTGTTGTTGTTGATGGAAGGGACCAAGCGTTGGGGTGGTAAAGCACCGCCACTCAGGTGGGTTCTGTCTGTGACGACAGTGAAATGAAAAAGTTGGATTTTTCTTTTTGCTTAAAAATACAATGATTTTTGTTTTCGCTTATGCCTGTGGACTGACTGTCTGTTGTCCCGGCCAAACTCGTATTGTATACAGAACAATAAATGCAGAGGACATTTTAAATTTCACCGCTTTTCGTCCGATCTTCGTGACTTCGTGGAATGATAAAGTAGTAGTTTTATAAAAATAATATTCCTTTTGCTTGTGTTTGTTGGCCGTTAACCTCGCCTTTTCAATTTAATGGCTTTGTGTTCTTTTGTCCTGTTCCGAGAGCAACCGGCATATGAACGAAGTTTCAAGTGAACGTAGAATAAATGAAATGAAAACATATTTAAAATTGCTGCACTTTTAAATTAGGGAGTGAGCTTTCTTAGGCTTAGATAGAAGTCATTTTATTTATTTTTTTCTATTCATTTTACTGTGAGGGTTCAATTTGGTGGGATCGGTAGTGTGGTGGGGCAGTCAGGCAACGCTAGATATTTCCGCTAGTAATAAATAATAACAATAAGTTTCGATGAACAATTAGTTACAAAGGCTAGTGTAGTGGGTTAACCGATATTTCATAGTTCATATAAAATTTAGTTCTTAGGGAGCGAATTCTATCTTTTATGAGTTAAACATTTGATTCTTCGTAAAGAGAAACTGTGGAATAATGCCAAGGTAGATTTAAAATTATTCTACTAGTTTACTAGTTCTTAGTATGAAGGATCAGCATTTGATAAGCGATAAATATTATATAAAAGGACAGGCACATATTAAAATATATATTTAAAAAATTGTTTAATCTGCCCTCCTCTCCTATGGCAGGCACATAGCTAAGCAGACGTCCTTTTTGCCGCCTAGATTATCTTATTGGAAAGTAAATCTTACTTCTGTAAGATATTTAAAAAATTGTTTAATCTGCCCTCCTCTTGATGCTAGACTTGTTCAACGGCGACACAGAGCTCACCGCGCTTGGTCTAGGTACAGGCCCACATGTTAGTTCCCACTAACCTAGCACGTGTCTCTCTGAGATCGTGCTTTTTGTGACATCCGCGGTGAGGCTTATGTGGTGAGGCTATTATGGAAATGTTACGCTGAAGGACAAAACCCGTCTGTGTGAACTGGAGTCGAAGTACCGGCGCAACCCATCACCACCTATATCCCTACTCCTAACCCGGAGAAGCACTTAGTCGCGTAGTTTTCTAGATATTCGGTGCTCTACTGTAGTGAGTATTTTTCACGGTGTCCCACCTCTCGCGAATGGGTGACAAACATTCCGAGAGTAATACCTTGTCACGGAGAGCTACTCAATTCGCCGTTCGGATCCGGCCTTAAATTGTAGGTCCCTTCCATTTGTGTCCAAAAATATATATGCGCAGCACAAATGGTCGCGAGAAGTTAGGCTTTGGACCGCAATGGTCTGTCGCGCCGAATATTATTACTGTAGTGAAGAAAATGTGTGCTTACTTTATGATCGATTGGAATACACAAAACCATATAAAAGAAATTGGTTGACACTGTACAGACAGTTGATATATTTTTTTAACTTATGGCATAAAACAACTGAACAAATTATTGCTAGCCCGAATGTCGAAGCTAATAATTCAGTGTCCGTGTGTTTGTTTTTTGTATCTACTCGTAAGTCTCAACTACTACTAGTCAAAATCTAATGGGACTTATTTTAAAACAAGTGTTTAGAGCTCGGCTTGCGATGGCGTTATTTTGCGATTTTCTAAATTCTTTAACTTGCCCGTGTGTTTGTGGGTTTGTGGATTTGTGGATTTGTGTGTCATGGAATCTTGCGATCAATTTTTGACCCACTTCCCAAAGTCCTATTTTATTGAAATTTTGCAGACATAACATAACAACACTTTCTATTAAAATTTCAGGACCCTCGCGCCACGGGGTCGGTGGGCTCCGCTACAAATATTTTACAAAATTTTACTCGATTTTCTTCAAATTTTATACACTTGTGTATCTCTGATATATAACACTTTTTGTAAAAATTTTGGAGACCCCGGGCCCGGGTTCGTGGGGCCCCATAACTTTTTTAAAAAAAAATTATCCCGATTTTCTTTAAATTTTATATACGTATGTATCTCCGATGAAAAACACTTTTTGTAAAAAATTTGAAGACCCCGGGCCCCAGGGTCCCGATTTTTTTAAAATTATATATACGTGTATATCTCCGATGGGCAACACTTTTTGCAAAAATTTTGAAGACAGGGTTTGGAGGGCCCCTACAAATTTTTTAAAAAACTTAACCCGATTTTTTTTTAATTTTATATACGTGTGTATCTCCGATGGACAAAATTTTTTGTAAAGTGAGGCCCTGAGGTCCGAGGGGTGCCCATATAAATTTTTTAAAAATTAGCTCGATTTTCTTCAAATTTTAACACATACCCATCTCCTATTAGAGAATTTACATGAAAAATTGTATTTTTATGGGTTGTTTTTTTTTATTTATTGCTTTTAAATTTTTATCCATATTGCGGACATATAACTCTTAATTATGAACATATAACTCTAAGAATGAATTCCAACTTTCCATATGGCTAGCCAAAAGCTCCGCTTTACTAGCTTATTATATATTTTAAGTCGTCCTTTATCTGTTTTTCATAAATTTCAGTTTCGAAAGTTTACTCGTCACACGTCTCTCTTTGTGCCGTTTATGTTTGATGTGTTGTGTCGTTACATGTGTTACAGCGTTACATGTGTTGTACTATTATATATGTGTTGCATCATTACAAATAAAACATCGTTACATATGTTACAACGTTACATGGCGTTTCATTTTAAGCAAGACCTTGAAAATTTTCCATCTACACCTAGAAGGAAGATTCCCTTTAAAAATAAAATATTATAATTTAAGTGAAATGTGTCCTTGTTTTAAAACGAGAAAATGCCGAGCTTAAGAAATACCTCTTTAGCATATGTTGTGTTGTTGGATAATGTTATGTAAAGGATAACAAAGTTCTGTTGCATCCGCATACATGCATAAAAGGGAACGACTGCATAGCACAACGTAAGTAAAACATATCTCATTATAAATCCAGAAAGCAAACAAAATACAACAAAAAAAAATTGCAGGAAAAGCACTCGAGGACGCGCTCAGCTACACAACACAACACAATGGGAAACTAGTGTAATGCCGTGTGATGCTTTTGTCGCTCCAAGCCAAGTGGTGCTATAATTACTCCCGACGACGATGATGATGATTTCGAATTTCCACGAGGTAAATTATTTTCCACTGCAGAACTATTCTCCAGCACTGGTTTAGTCGACGAAGACAATGTACGAGTACATCGCAAGGTTTTGTTAGTCTGTGGGACAGATGGAAAACGTGGAAAACCTGCGGAATTGTGCAATTGTAACTCTCAAGCGGTGTGCGCGAACTTATTAGATGGAATTACCTCTTAAAGATTCTACCAAGTTATGGCATAATGCTGATGCTTATAGGGAGGGCAAAGAAGCTGAAGCGTTAAGTTGAAGAAAATCTCCACTTCGCTTCCTCGTTGTTGGCTAAAGTGGGCGATATTTCTTTTCAATTTAAAAATGTGCTCCATATATTAAAACATTTCTATTACACCTCTACATAGTAGCAGCACAACAGGAGCAAGAGTCCTTTTCTATTTTCGTTGTATTGTGTGTTATCTGTATAAAGAATGTTCCTCTTATATACCATTGCGATGTGATAAACTTCTTCTACTAGTCGAAATGAAATTTCAGTTCGCAAGGAAGTGCAGCCCGTCACAATGGCAGAAAAAAAAACCTGAATGGCTTATTACTTATGCTATGGGGTTCGCTCTTTTGTAAATGGAACTTTCATTCATAGGATAAGAAAATTATTTCATTCGTAGATGTACGTGTACTACACTTGTTGTTTAGCAGCAAATAATAACATTAACTTTGGATTTAAATGAACTACACATACATCGTCCTTCTGTTCCTCCTGTTTTATGGTAAAGAAGTAAGAAGATTTTCAAACAGTGAGTCTTTCGTGTGGGTGTGATGCTTCAAATAAAATTATAACGAAGATTCTTACAGTGACACACTAAGAAGGAACACAGTGACACACTGCGAGGGAATAATCCGTACATTAATGCTACAAATATTAGAAGTGCAATTCATATGAGTGGGTTGGGTTGGTTATGATTTGAAATGTGAAATGTTTTGAATTTCATGGACTCTAACCACAAATAAACTCAATTAGACTGTAATCATAGGGTAAACCAAACACACACTCAAGGAGTTCGCATCCTTATGATGCTTAGCACTGTATACATGCAGTACAGTTGTATTCAATTTTAGGGCGAATATATCCCTTCCAATTAGTTGCCAGGTATGAGGGAGTAAAGTACATGTTGCGCGGTTATAGTAAAGCTAAACATTTCGTAGCATTCTTAGCGATGGCGAATATGTGGTCGTTGCAACGAAGCTAGTTGTTGACGCACATACTGATTTTTCAGGTTCTTTGATGCAAGATCTATCCATATAGGTTGGGAGTTTAAATTACGCTTAGTCGACAGAAGACAACATTAGGTTTTGGAAGCATTAAATTCTACTGTATTGTAAAGTCCCCACATTGCTATGCTATCAATATAAGAATTTAACCTGCTTAACGTACGTTGTTGTTTAAGTTCTACTTGCAATGAAGGGGGGCGTGCAGGAAGCATGAAATCATATGATAAGCTAAGAGTGCTGTCGTCAGCGATAGAATGAAATGGATTAGAAGCAGCAGATAGGAAATCATTAATGAAAACGAGAAAGAGTGTTGGATACAAAACAGAGCCTTGTGGAACTCCGACATTTATGCGGTAAACATTGGATTTGAAATCATTTAATACGACCTGGATTAAGCGGTCATAAAGGTAGTTACTAGTTCAGTTAAGGGGGGCCTTGTCATCCTTTTCAAGCTCTCGTCTTTCAATCTGGGTTTGTTAAGGTGATTCAATCTTACTTCGGCAATATATGGCCCTTTTTCGAACCTCGATCCATTGTATCAGATCCCATCGTAGCTAATTCTGGAGTCCCTCAAGGTAGCCACATCGGTACTTTTATTTTCGTTTTGTCAATTAACAATGTCTATACCATCATCAAAGAATCTCTCCTCTCTATATACAAATTGTAGCCTAAAAATTTCCAAGAACTTTATATCATTAAATACAGTATACCACCAAGAATCTCAGTTGCTTCGATGCAAGACCTGGGTGTTAATTGCGATAGGGAACTAAATTTTCGTTCCCATATTGATAACATAATCAACAAAGCCAACTCGATTTGTTTTTATTTTTTGTTGATCGCCTTTTTAAATTCTCTATATTTACTTCGCGTGCACGTGGCTGGCTGGTTGGCTGGCTGGCTGGCTGGCTGGCTGGTCAGATTTTCTGATCAATTTTTAGCCCACTTCCAATGGCCCGATTTTATTGAAATTTTGCACACATGTATATTTTCGGTGACAATACTTTCTATTAAAATCGGACCTCGGGTTCGGGGGGCTCTCATACAAATATTTTACAAAATTTACCCGATTTTCTTTAAACTTTGTACACATGTGTGTCTTCGATGGAAAAAACTTTTTGTAAAAATTTGGAGCGATCGGCCCCTTGGGGACCCCAATATACAATTTTTAAATATCGCTATATCGCATCAGATCAAGTCTGAGCTCTGTGCTTTGTGAGCAGCGCTGTTCGCTGCCGCTGCGTCATTTCGTGGATGATTTTGCCACAAGACGAGCACGCTGTGTGTGTGTGTGTGTGTGTGTGTGTGTGTGTGCGTGTGTATCTTCGATTAGAGAATTTACAAGAAAAATTTTAATTTTTATGGGTTGTTTTTTTGTTGGTTACTTTTTTATAGCGCGCTTTTTAATCGTGCGAGGTAAGAATCGAGTCGAGGGTATTAGCATTATGACTTGCAATATAAGGATTGGTAAGGAGATTCCATAAAAATATTTTTTCTTATGTTTTCATAAATTGTAAATTTTTATGTAGTAGCCCTAATGAATTTGGCAAACGAACATGAACCCTTCATATTTTAGAACGGGACCGCCGCTGGAGCAATGGACCTCATAGACAATTTTTTATAGTCTCACTCTCATTGGGCTTAGTAATGAAGCAGCAACGGATAATCCATTTTGCGTTGTTGGAAAATTGTTAAAATGATATCCATGGATAGACAATTATGTGCAGTCGTCTTCGAAACAATCCCAGCTGAGACAACCATTTTTGTTTTGTTTGTTTGCATTATCCGCAAAGTGTTATGATTTTAAATGCAAGGATCTTAGCATCAAAAGAAATTGCCAGTTATTTTTTATGGCTCTCATAAAGGCGGCGAACAAATAAAACGTACCACGAATATAACACGGACATCTTATATATACTTTCATATATTAGAAACTTTTTACAGAAAAAGTGCATTACGAAAACCAGAAGGGGGAATATTTTTTTAATGGATTGCTGTATCATCGAATCAGGCTTTTAAACTTTTGATTCAATGTGCTGATATTTGAATAGCACATGGAGGTAATTCTTCTAAAAACTCGACAAAGGATTTTTCTAAATTTGATATGGAAAAAATTAAAGTTAATTTGTAATTTATTTTTCCAACCAAAAACCGACAAACAGTAGAGCATAGAGCTGTGTTTACCAAGAATGTCCTGTCACTGGAGCGGCATTTGTTTTATTTTAACGGGGGGTTTTCCATCTATTTTTCATGTTGATTATGTCTTGCGTTTCTTCGAAAATATCATAATAACTATCATTACAATAATAAAAACAGAATTAATAACAAATAAGAAAAGAAAACTTTTTAAAGTCGATTATTTCGCTTGACTGCCACCGAGGCGGAGAGAGCACAGCATTATGCGGCTATAACAATTCTAGAGTAGGTGCTGCCCGACCGTTACGACTCAACCACCCAACCACCCAAACATTCACCTACCCGCACCCACCATTAATCTAAGCTGCTTACAAAGTGAATTTTTCTTACAAAAAATATACTTTTCGAGCAAAATAAAGAAATTATTTAGAGAATGTTGCTGCAAGTTTTACTGTGTGTGTGGGCGTGTATTCTTGGGATACTAACTATACTCATACGAACAGTTTTAGTTGGCACATTCTACACTCAACTTGACTTGGTTTTATTCCTTGCAGGTCGTCCGCTCGCCGTTAGTTGCTGCCTATGCGAAATGTCCAAAACAGAGGTAGGGCAACCATCTGGCAACAAACTCCCTTTACATGTTTTTGAAAGTTTTTCTGAAAAGTCGCCGTCAAATATTATAGTATAGTAGATATATAGTGTGCAGCACCCCCCCAACCGACATCCGGCAACCACCAACCACTTAAGCATCAACAGTATACCCCGGATCCACACAAACATACTCCGTAGATATTATGTGCCACTAACAAGAAGAGTGCACCTGTTACAAAAGCAACAGCCACATAAGTTAGGGGGAAAAATGTGTGCATAGCTAAATTCTTTGGATTTTTCTCTTTTGAAAAAAAGTACAAAACTATATTCACAGCATAAATTCTGTCGGCGAAAGTTGGGAGGAAGCGGACAACATTTCTCTATGTACAAGGGTTTTTGTGTGCATTTAGTGTGTGCATCATGTACTACTTTTCCGGCATGCATTTGCAAGAGACGGCATTGTGTCATCTTTTCCTTTTGCCAACATTTTCATTTTATTTTCCATTTCCGCTTTCGCACAATGGCCGCAGTACTTACACATTTGTGCAAGAGGAGGACAAGAGGGAAACATTTTTTATGCTTTGTCCTTAATTATCGTTTAAGTGCATCTTGTTGGTGTTGACGATGGACTATTGGTGGTGATGGAAGGAGATTCCATGATTCTAAAAGAGGCAAGGTGAACAGAACACGTTTTTTTATAAGAGAGATCCTTTCACAAAAGAAGAAATTTCTTCTTATTGATCTGTCGCTTGGATATTTTATCGGCGGTATATTTTGTGACGAAGAAGAAATTAGCAAAAACTTCTTTGTGATGTGAAAGATATTCCAGTTGGTGTCTAGATGCTTTAGAAATTGACAGAATATATAAAATAATAAAATTATTATAGGAAGAAGAAACAAAAATGCAAGCAAGTGTGCATTGCTAGGTATTTTACCACTCACTCATTCTTAAAATTTCGGGCTTTAGAGACAATTTGGAAAATCATAACATTTTGAAGGTAAATTCTTTCGGTAATAAATGCAGAAAGAACGAAGATACACAACTGCGGATCAGACTTATTTGTTGCATTATTGGACTGCCAATTCGCCAATCAAGATATCAAAATGGGTGACCTTAATTCTTATTGAAAGAACCACCTACTTTAGGATACTAAAGCTAATCTCATACCTTATTCCCATAACTACGATAATGATACAACTTTTGTTGAGATCTAGGTTAATGCGATATTCGACCAATTAGCATTAAGCAAAATCCTAACAAAACCACACTTAATCTTCTACAACTGTCTCATTATCGGATGGAATAATCAATATGCTGCGCAAATAATAGAGAGAGAAAATTAAAGTGCAACAACGACGACGTTTCATTTGTTGCATCGATGCATTCCACGAACTTTGCTTGAACTGTGATTGGCAAAGTTACAGGGAAAACACGCGCATAACGAAGCTATTATTTCCAGTTCGCATTAAGAACAACGAGCGAGTCCATCTGGCTGAGTGCAATTTACTGAAGAAAGAAGCAACAAAGTCACATCTGACGAGCACATTCCTAAGTTAGATCTGCCATTTGCTTTTATATCATCACTTGGTCTACTGACAATAACAGCTATAATGGCGATAGTGCTCGTAATAGCAGTAAAATATTATAAATGGGAACAATACTCATATGCATGGAATGTTGGTAGCGACCAACACATATAACTGGGTTTAAATGCGGTTTCCTTACATTAGAAATGCATAAAAGTTTTCATTACTAATATAATTATTTTTTAACTATGTATTACCCTATGGGTACATAAAAAGTCAATAGGGGATCAGAAATTGGAAGTGAGTGCCAGCGTGAGAGAGTAGGAGAGCTTAATTAGGACTTCAGTTGGCTATAGAGATCTCGCGCTAAATCTTTATTTATTTTTTATTTTTAAAAATTTAGTTATTCTACGATAATTGTTATTAATAGAAACGCGTATATAGGACAATATAAAAACAACACTTAAACTACGTTTAGGAGCATACACCAAAGCATGAACGACCAAATAAGTAACTCTTCGGCCATAATAAAAGAAACTACCAAAACCTAATAGTAGTAATTTAGTTATGTCCTATATCCCCTTGTGGTCCTAGGGCCTCTACTTCGCCTATGCGCCATCGCGTACGGTTCTTGGAAATGAGCTTCAGATCTCTCTAACTCATCCTCAATTGTCGTGCCTCCTCCTCAACTATTCTGCGCCAAGTATTTCTCGGACGACCTTTTATGTTCTTTTACTATCCTGAGATAACGCATTCCATTGCATTGCGTATTTTGCTATGGAACTTTCGCCTATTCGGAGTGTATGACCAATCCACTGCCACTTCCGTCTATGGATGGTTGTGCCTATTGGTTACGTTACTGACCCTTTCCCTGGTAAAGCTGTCCGTTAGAGACACGGTTAGGCCAGAAAACCCTTAAGATGTTTCGAAGGCACCTATTTACGAACGTTTGTAATCTTTTTGTGATAGTAGCGGTCACCTTCCAAGTGCTGCGCCCATACAACAGCACAGATTCAACATTTGAACGGAACAGTCGTAGCTTGGTGTTTATGCTGATCGCATTGCTTCGCCATATCATGGACCTCATTCCAAACACTGATTTTGCTTTGCCGATTCGGTTGACAATGTCCTGTTCAGCTCCACCTTCGGTCGAGACAATACTCCCAAGATATTGGAAACTCTCTACTCTCTCTAGCGGTTATCCAGCAATGTTAACTAGAGTTAATGAGTTAGTGCCTAGGTTGATGATTTTGGATTCGACTGTATTAATCTTCAAACCCACAACAACATTTGCCTCCATTTCCACATTTGTTGTCATTTGGTGCAGCTCCACAATCCTGTGTGAGAGTAAATAAACGTCGTCGGCGTAGTCCAGATGTTTGAGTTGAGATGTAAGAGTCCAACGAATTCCATTCCAGAATATTATTGGAGCGCGAAGCACATCGCTAATCAACAACAAAAAAAAGTATCGGCGATAGAATGCAACCTTGTCGATCTCGAATTCCTCTGACAGCTTTCCTCTATGCAGCACATGACATTTAGAGCATTGATAGGTTGCTTTAATAATAACTATTAGTTTATCAAGTATACCTCTCCTATGCAAGGAAAGCCAGATAAACTGACTGTTGACACTGTCAAAAGCCTTCTTAAAATCGATGAACAGCAGGTGCAGTGGTGACCGAAATTCAACGCACTGTTCAATAATGATCTGCAGGGTGTTGATGTGATCGACAGAGAAGGATCCAGAGTGTATTTTCCAGTTGTTTCTTAATTCGCTCAAGTACAACTTTGGCTATTACCTTTGCAACTGCAGGAAGAACCCAAATGCCTATCCAGTTTTCGCACTCTATAAGACTACCTTTTTTATGGAGCTTGACATTCCACTCGTCGGGGAAACTTTCTGCCTCCCAAGCTCTCTCTACAAAAGGATATAAAAGCTCTGCTGATGTCGTTGAAGCGGCACGCAGAAGCTTTGCGGGTATACCATCTAGTCCCACAGACTTGTTGTTCGTTAGTCGGTTGATCGCGGTAGCGATCTCGTCTTTACTGGGAGTTGAGATGCGAATTCGGGAAATTATTACATCCAGCAGCTTCGTTTGATTTGGGTGCATATCGTTGGCGAATACACGGTTAAGGACCATAGAAAATTAATCGGCTCCCCAGTAAAGGAGGACAGGAAAACTTGGTACATTACCTGAAGCAAGCTTGCTTCCCACGTACAATGTATGTAAAAAAAACGCCCGAAGCACATAGTGCACATACAATGCTAATGGTTTTTATTTAATTAAACATATCGCGGAGGTTGTTTCTTTTTCCCTTCCCTAAACTGCGTTTGAAACTTAATTTAAAAAAGCGGGATGCGCTTGTTTTTGACCCACTAGCGAAATGTACACGATATGTGGAGAACGAACAAATGAAGGTGTCAGTGAATGATGGTAACGAAATACCGCCCGCCGTCGAAGCTGGTAAATTATAGAAAACCAACAAAAAGCCAAAGTACAGTGCAATTAATTGCTAACTTAATCTTTTATCTTGTTCTCTTGCAATCTGTATAGATTTATTCTTGAATGATTAAGTCAAAGATGGATTAAAGGATTTTGTGATATTCAACCAGTCAATATTGTGTCAATTAACTTTTAAGCTTGTTATGGTGTTGGGATTGCGTTAACAGACAGACATACAGAAATAGCAGCAACAAATAGAAAATTCTGTTCTAGCAAATAACGAATTCTACGGTTTTTTTTACCGCATTTTCTCCTATCACTTAAGGGTGTGTAATGGATTTTGTACGAAAGCGATTTGTTACATTGCCATGCGAAGCGACGGAAAAGGTTTCTCTACGCTAAAATGGGAAATGTTTCTCTACGCTCAAACGAACGAATAAATGGAAAGATGCATGCTTGGACAAGGAGACAGATGCATGCATTGTAAATGCTGCAATTGAGGTCGATGTCCAGCACTTGAGCGTTTGCCCTTTTCAACTAACATGGTGTGTAGTTGCTGTACTAAAAATGCATTTGACATTTAAGAGCTTTTAGTTCTCCTCCAAAAAAAATTCCAATTACGTTCTGGCGTCAATTGCCATTCGACCAGTTCGACACACCGCATTTGTTACATGGACGTAATGTTATTAACTTTACATCAGCGATAGATTTTCTATTAAATGGGGAAATTTAATTAATCGATTAAGCGTTTCAAATCAGCAAACACTTAAATGACATGTCGTATCATTATCATCCTACCCATAGTGCACCGCATCACAAGCACAGATACTCGTACATTCGTATTATCATTATAATCCGATTAAATAGAAAGCGTCGTGAGGCACGTGTAAGCATGTCAAGTACATTGATGCATTTTCGCGTAAAATCGCGTGTAATAACAAAATCTAATTATAACATTGATCAAATGTCAAAAGTCAATTTCCAGATAACAGCGAATTACTTTCAATTAATTCATCGCGGAATTGCATAAGATACAACTTGTATTGTATCTATATGTACATGCTGACAGGTACTTAGGTAGAACTATGGTTTTGAATTAGGATGGATTATGTGAGCGTGCCATCACACCCTCAGCGAACTACTACATTTATTGAATATTCAACTTCTGGTGTGAGTGGGTGGCACATTTTGTATGCGGGATCCAGCAAAATGATTCATTAAAATCCGATTAGTGCAGTTATCGACACGACAGAGCCAATCTACCGCGACAACTTGCAAATTAAAACTTTAAATCGGAGCGGACCACGGTTTTAGAGCTAAACACGAGGAAAACTTTGAATTAAATAGAATATTAAATTAATTCTGGGGTACTATCTCAGAAGGCTAAACGTTTTTAAAGGGAACTCCAATACACCAATGCATACAGAACAAGTAGATTAAGCTCTGTGATACCTGAGTATGAAAATCGAGAAATTGTTCTTAGATATTAAAGATACCTTAAGTATTTTAAGTAACGATTATAAAAGTATATAAGTAATAATGGGGTTTTCCATTTTTCTCCTTAAAAACCAGCTTAGCATGATTGTGAGCCCAAAGGTCGGATCTGAAAATCAGGGCAAGGGAATTTTGTTTGTTTGTCTTTCTGTTTGTCCACTCAAATATTCCGACTTCTACCAGTCAAAATTTGATGGAACTTGTTTTAAAACAATTGTTTACCGCTCTACTTTCGATGTCGTAATTTTGTTTCGTTTCGTTTTTTTTAAACTCAGGAGTAGTTTTAGGAAGTATTACAACCACCGTATTTAGATCACACCTTTGTAGGGAGATAAGCGTTATTAAGATAATTCGTCCGCCTTGCAGCTACCCAAATAATACTTATGACGAATGCCTACTTTCACCGATTTTAGGTAACACACCTTTGTAGGGAGATAAGCATAGTTGAGACCTGCAAGTTCAGCTTTGACCAGACCTGTCAGGTGTCCGAGTTTTCCCACCTTACATTTATTATGGCTTCTGTCTTTTTTCAAAGCTATAGTATCAGAGTTGTGATAGGCCTCCTCACCTCTGCCCTTTCCGGTAGCAGCTGAAGAGTCGTACCCCAGGTATTGCGAGTTCGTCTGCCTTGCAGTAACCTACCACATTCGAGTGGCCCGGGACCCAAATAATACTTATGTCAAACTGCTCACCCATTTCAATATGAGATCAACACTCATCTTTGATGCCAGTGAGATCCCTTCCAAACGATTTTATAGCCGCCTTAAATGATAATCTTTTTAAAAGATAATACATTATGTCTCAACCAGTTCCTCAATCGCTATCACCTCAGCATGGTATACGCTGCAGGGAGACGGACGGGGATGCCTATTTTCAGCCTGTTACAGAAGACTCCTGCTCCTACTCTGCTGTCTAACTAGAGCCTTCCGTTAAAAACTGTGATGTTTCCATATCGGTTCACTGTTCCAGTCTTTTCTGGAGGGTATTGTGTTTGAAAATCTTTATCGAAGCATAACACTGATGTTATGTAATCGAGATTCGCCAGTTCTTGATTTAACGACTTAATTATAGAGCAGTGTCCCTTTTGGAGACTTTTCCACTGATTAACAGCTTACAATCACGTAGCCGTATTTTCAGCTTTCTGTTTGCCAGTTGGTGTTGATATCAGTGTCCCACTTATGAGCATGCAGGCTACTCTTTGTACCTTTTCCATTTAGTTTATATAAGTAACTTTTTCCAGAGCTGGCCCCCCGCTTACACCCCGTACAGTAGTATTGGTATCACTGTAGCTGTGTAAATCCAGTGTACCAGTTCTGGTTTTAAACCCTGGTATTTACCGATGGCGTTCTTAATTGAGTACAAAGTAATATTCGCCTTATTTACTCGTTCTATGATATGATGTTTCCAGCTAAGTTTCCTGTCCAAGATCGTGCTAAGAAATCTTGCTTTATCAGCAAAAACTAAGCAGGTGTTAGAGTTTTATATTTCCTGGTGAAAAGGACTAGCTCTTGTCTTGTTCGGGTTGACACCCAGACAGCTAACGGTACGTTATCAACACACACTACCACTTGTATCCCTTCCCTTTCTTGTTTCAACAGTAATCCATTGAACACTATTTTCCATGGGAGAGGGGATAATACACCTCCTTACGGTGTTCATATTCCGCCCGTGATGGATTTTGTGATGGATTCCCCTAGCTCTGAGCTAATAATCCTACTTAAAAACATATGATTGATTAGCCTGCTTATAGGGTAATCCACCGTTAGGAGACCTTACTGATTGCATCTGTTTTTAGGTTATCGAACGCATTCCCAATATCGAGGAATGCCACCAGTATATACTCTTGAGAGTATATTAGATATTTCAACTGTGCTTACTAAGGTGTGTAAGGCTGTATCTACAGACTTATCCTGTAAGCAGTAAGCATGCTCACACCTCTTTAAAGTCCATAAACGTACTGTTTTATTGAATTAGCAGAATCATTTAAATACTAAACGGAAAATAAATCAGAATTTAAATTTTTTTTAATAAATTTTGACTAAAAAGTTCCTACCTTATGGTAACCATGAAACAACGGAATACAACTTTTAAACAAGCAAACACCTAAACTGTAACCCGGACCTACTGTTGCATGCCAGGGACATGACGAAAACCAAATTAATTAATTCACAGAAATAACAACAAAGAGGCCAAATCTCCTTTGTAATTCGATGGAATTTTACAATTTGGATGATGAATAACAACAATGGCACTGCTACTCGTACCACCCGGAAACCCTACAAATTCCCTTACATCGGCAGGCCAATTTCTTAATCCTTTCAAGGTATAAAATTAATCGGCTTTCAAACCAAAAGGATCTGATCAAACAACCGAAAATGACGTCGTCATCGTCGTCGTCGTCTGTTCTTATTTATTATCCCATTTAATAATTGTTTTTCTACTTTTGTTTACCCAGCTGCCAACCATTGTGTAATCCCTCTAAAGGGATTATGAGATGCACACAAAAAGGATACACCCACCCAGCAGGAAGCGAGCATTAGACTCAACCAAAGAAAATCTGTGTGGGTTTCAAATGTTTTCAAAGGGATTCTTAAAAATGTCGCATCCACCTTATCGCCACCACCTTTAAGGTTCGTTCGCCGAGCCGAACAACGAATTACCAATTCATAATTCCACTAGCAGGCTAATGGTTAAGCTTCTGGGTTTAACAAATTCGTTAAAAATTTGTTCGTTCTGGGGTTGAGTGCACGATATTTCATGTTCTTTACAATTGCAAAAGAGCGGAAAAGGACGAACGTTCCTGCAAGTAATTTACATCAATTAGCGGATGAATTTAAGTTCAATGCAAAGGATGTGCAGTTCAAACATTTTCACGCGACAAACGCTTTCTCGCGAATTTCGCATCTCGACATTTCGGCGAGAGAATTCATTCCACTTCCTGAATTATTTTGCTTGTCAGTGCTGTCACGAGCTAGTCAGAGTCACGAGAGATGGTTGGTACCCATCTTGAGGATAAACCGCACTTTAATCTCCAGTCGCGTTCCAAAACTTACGTAGACAAAAGACGACTTTCAGCAAATTTGTCATCGGATATTTATCCCTGGCAGACTATTCCACCACAATGCAGATCAAAAGGAGGGTATTACTTCATCATAATTTAGGAAAACTACTGCCGGAGCTAGATTGGTCTGACAGCCGGTCTTGTGCACATTTTCTCTAAAGAGCTATAGATCAAAAGATAAAGCGATATTCTTGCAGTATAGCTGGATTCCGTAATTTTATGTGACACTTTTACCTATAATTGAATGTTTTTCTTTACAGCAACCTAAATTAAAAATTAAAATTTTTAATGAGAATGCATTGATGTTAGGCTTAGTATGATGGCAGGAAACAGCACAAACTACTATGGTATGTTGAAGTTGGTGGCAACTTACTTGAAATGATATTGGTTTTTCCAAAATAGAATTATAATGCTTATTACTAACAAAATATAAACTTAACCTTAATTTGTAAAACTTGTTTTATGTTAAAATATTATATTATTATATTATATTATATTATATTATATTATATTATATTATATTATATTATATTATATTATATTATATTATATTATATTATATTATATTATATTATATTATATTATATTATATTATATTATATTATATTATATTATATTATATTATATTATATTATATTATATTATATTATATTATATTATATTATATTATATTATATTATATTATATTATATTATATTATATTATATTATATTATATTATATTATATTATATTATTATAATATTATTATATCATAGGATGAGGATTAAATGTCAAAAGCCCTGACTTTAAAGAGATAGCGGATTTCAAAATATGAAGAGCGAGATGTCGATGAGTACTCATACGTCAAGGAACTGAGGTCACACGTTAAAATTTCAAGGGTCCAGACATTATAGGGGGCTAAAGTGTCCAACTGCCAAAGGTCGTATGAGGACTAAACATCTAAATATTATTGGCCTAGACCTTAGATTTCATATATGTATCAATTTTCAAAGGAAAGTACTTGAAGGTCAAAAGTTAGAAGTTATTGAAGTGCTTAAACGACAGAATGTCAAGGGAATGAGGTCGTTAGAGATTTTTAAAGGAACAATGTCAGAGGTTAAGAGGATAGAGTGTCAGTGGTTCATACTTTATATGAGGGGTAAAATCTAAAACAAAGGTACAGAGAAAAAGGTCATGGTGACTAAAACGTAAAAACGTACCAAAGTTCAGAAGTCGTAGGAAGAGGAAGACTTTCTAGATGGGCTAAATTTTTGAAATATCAAAGGAATGATATGATACGCCACAACTTAGTGTTCATAGTTTGCTTAAAAGCAAACAGAGGGCTAAAACGTCAAAGTCAAATAAAAGATCTCATAAGAGGATCAAATTTAAAATAATTAAAGTTCAATTATTTCGAAGGCGGGTTTAGCGTTTAAAGATCAAAAACTATGACCTCATCGAGCGGCTAAAGTATCAAAACAACAAAATAAATATGTGATACGAAAAAGTTTAGGGGTCATCGGAGGCTTAATCCTTAGATAATTAGAGGTCTACGATCACAGGAGGTTTATAGGTCGACATTTAAAAGTGACTAAGATGTCATAGTTTCAAAGGAAAGATGTCAAAACAGGCTTACATGTCAAAAGCTAGAAGATTATCATTGTTCCTCCTAAAGACACGGGAAAGTCTGATAGACATCCACATTCGTACTAGCATTGACAAGAAACTTCTGTCCACAGATCAAGATGCGTATTGCAAGGGTACAGGTTAAAGATACGTTCCATTGAATACTTCCTACACTACCAACATTGTATATTCCGTGAATACTCCATACACTATGGTAGCTTTCCTAGACATTGAAGGCGCAGATCGCTGCGGTTTAGGAGTAAACCCACATAAAACTGAACTTGTCCTTTTTACTAGGTAATACAAAATCCAACATGTTAACCCTTGGTTATTATTTTGGATAGGAAGCTAAGCTGGAAACCTAACCTACAGGAAACAGTTCAAAAAGCCACAGTGGCACTCTTCTCAAGCCATTGGTAGCAGATGGGGTCTTCAACTTCATATAACTCATTGGCTATATATAGCGGTAGTAAGACCTATTCTACTGTTTGGTGGACTGCCTTAAATAAAAAAGTAAACCTTGACAAATTAAGCAAAGTCTAAAGATTAGCTAGTCTATGTATGAGCGGAGCACTTCGTACAACCCCCTCCATTCTGTTCGACCTTACACCTCTCGCCATTTTCAACAGGCAACTAGCTGCTAGCTCGGCTATTCGCTTTAAAGCTATCTCCCAGTGGACTAGAAATTAAATCGTCCACTCCTATATCCTGAATTAAGTCTGGATCCCAGACAGCATAGACTACACCACTCCACAGCTCAATTTCAATAAAAACTTTCAGGTCACCTGGCGCGTACCTGGAAGATGAACACATTCATTTTTACACAGACGGGTCTAAAACTGATGACGGAGTTGGTGGAGGTGTTTTTTCAAAAAAAGCGAAATCTCAGCCTCTCTTTCGGTCACTGTAGTGTTTTCCAGGCTGAAACTATGACGATCAGTGAAGCTTTATCTTGGCTGAAAAGTAACGTCATATCCGCTAATGACATCCGTATATTCTAAGATAAATATATGGATGTCATTAGCGGATATGACGTTACTCTTCAGCCAAGATAAAGCTTCAATGATCACCAAGCAGCGCTGAAATCCCTGGAATTAGTCTCTTCAAAATCAATCTTAGCTCTTAACTGCCGATCATCTCTTAGAAAGATGTCGCAGCAGTTTAATATCCACCTGTGTTGGGTGCCGGGGCACAGAGACATTCCGGAGAACTGTATGGCTGACGAATTCGCCAAACAAGGAACTACACTACCCATCTTACCAAAATATGGTTCTCTAGGCATACCAATCGCTACATGCAAACTCATGTTAAGCCGGATGCTATAGATAAAACTAATAGTAGGTGGTCAAACAGTACAACTTGCAAAACGACAAAGCAGATCTGGCGCAAGCTGGATCAGAAACGCTCCAAGTGTTTGACTCTCAAAAGAGATCGCACATCGGTGCTTTTGTAGGTGTCATATGCAAGCATGCAGCAAGACTCGGAGTCTTCTCGAATGACTTCTGCAGAAGCTGCAAGGATGAGTAGGAGGAGGAGACCATTATACATATTCTCTGTACTTGTCCAGCCCTCTCGAAGAAACGTAAACTCCATATGAGAGCTATCTTCTACAACGACACTAATGATGTCATCAACACTGATATCAGTAGTCTCCTTCGCTTCATACGAAGCTCTAAGTGGTTCAACGAGTAGGTGAAGGGAAACTTTCTTGATCCGTGTGGTATTACAATGGACCATCGTTGCTGGTCTAACTGTGTCGTTTTCACTGACAGCCACCTCAACCTAACCTAACCTAACCTAAGGGTAAGATGTCATAACGGGCTTGAACGTCAAAAATTAAGGGCTTAAGGATTTTTAGTTTAATTTTTTAGAAACAATTTTTAGAAATTTTAGAATTTTTTAATTTAATTTTAATTTAATTGTTTATAGTATTTTGTATTTTTATTGCAAAGTCTACCTAAGTCTCAAGTCTAATTTATCTTTACCTAGTGTAGGTACTCGTAACATCGACCCACCGAAGGCTGGCACAAAATAAATGAAAAGTTTACGGTTCCTTGGAATGATTACAAATCTGTTCTTGATAATAAGAGTTCACTGACCCGATCGCTTAAAGTTAAGTCATTAAAATGTTTACGTGAAGAATACCAAAAGTATACACTCAAAATTAGAATGCATTGTGGTGGCAAATTGCATACCGGAACTTGAATTTGTATACAGGAACAAAATAAGTGTTTTGCCTTTGTTTTGAAACCTGTCAAATTGAGCTCAAAATTACTCGCCTACTTCTTGCAATAATATATTCCTCGCGTAAACATCGCCTGCCATTAACATCAAATTACTTCTTCTGCGAAATGTTTTCGTCGATCTGGTTGCGAAGGTTCTCTCTGCAAGTTGTGTTGCATTACAGGTTTCGAACGTGTAAAAGTAATTGCTGCACGGTGCTGCTACTAATTTCTAACAATTTACAGTCATTTTCTCAATAAAAATGCATGACTTTCCATTTTATGAATGAAAATTACACACCCTGCCGAGAAGTCATGCATCAAAAATGGGGGAACACCCGTCGTACGTTATGTACACATCCTGGTATTAGAGGCAACTCTGGCCCCTGTAATGAGCACCGTACAATTTCTTGCCACTCTTGTCAGAAAAGCGAAACGAAATGAAACCCCCTTTGTCATAGTTCACTGCGGTAGTGGGGGTGTGGGACTCAAAATTCCGCACTGTTGTAAATGCAGACAGCACTTTGTAAGGTTCGCTGCTCAACCCACCGTATGTCGCCACCCTTCGAATGCCCATCTACCCCACGACATAAGGGCTCCTCAAGTATGCAGTGCAACAGAGTAACATTTTCGAAAATTGTTCTTCTTTTCAATAAATTCCGCGTCTTCTTTTTGCTTCTTTCGCGCTGCTGTTTTCCATACTCGCGAGCGTATATCAAATGTGAAACTTCTTTCAAAATGTCTGAATGCTAGGAGTATGAGTGTTGTTTACCACCTTAGGGCAGACGTTGTGCTTCGCTGAACCTTGCACTGTGCACTTTATGCATTCTTTGAAAGAGTGCGCAGAAAAAATCTACAAAATGTGAAAAATGAAAAACCTAAGGAGGAAATAAAAACACCAAACGCCAGCGCACACAATCAAAACAAAAATGGAATTTTTATGCAAATTACATTCCATTCTTGTAGCAAGTGGGTGGTGTGGATGGTTGGATGTATGCCACACGAGAAGCAGCTAACACAGATTTTCAGATTAATGCACGCCAATTGGGACCATAGCTTTAAGTTCGGTTTTAAAATTCGAAAATTGCATTAAAATAATGTTTTGTTGTCATCTTAGAAACCTTTCAGTGTGTGTGTTTCATTTTAATGCCATCAGCAGGTAGCAAAAATCATCCTTAAACAGTTCTAACTTTTTGAACGAGTCTGTAAGTCTCGGATCCCGAGTAGCAAAAATCATCCTCAAACAGTTCTAACTTTTTGAACGAGTCTGTAAGTCTCGGATCCCGAGTTGCAAGGAGTTCAATTGGAATTGAAGTACGAAATTGGTAATTTTTCTGGTACCACGAGAGTTAAACGTCTTAAGGATGAATGACCGTCCCCCTGCTGATGGATGGAGTTTTTGTAGTGACTGTAGTTAGCCCAAGCGGGAAGACAATAGTTGGACTTGAGTTGGGTTGAAACAAATTGTCACGATTCAAAGATCGTCAGAGATTAAGATAGATCTCGCTTCCATCAGTGAGTACGAAGCCTAATTTTTCGTTCTGTCCGTCCCCTGATTCCGCTCGGCACACTGGGCTAATGTTTACCACAGGCATAACCTTAAACAATTTGCACACAACTACACACGTGAAAAGTGCCGGCAACCAGTTGCACAATAGGCACTCAACCAAATGTATAGGCAAGTCATCAGCTTCGCACACGGATTTTGCAAATTAGTGGTAAGGTTCGACAACTTTTGTACATATAAGTTGTCGAATTCCGAACAAGTGAGACCGCAGTTCAAAGTTCTTCGTCAAACTATCCAGAATAGTTTGGCCGTGGTGGGAAACCAGCATAAATTTGCAAAAGACCGGGCGATCGTCTTTACACATCGCGTCACTTCCACCCCTTCATTATCGTGCCTTGACCAGACTATGGTCCGTCTATTAATACTAATGGGAGGAACTTCGATTAGGACTTTATTTTTAGAAGAAATACAAGCCTTTGTAACTGCGTTTAAATAAAGCTGATATCTTATTGGGAAAACCTGCAGCCTTGTTGTTAAATGCTCTATTTTATTTGCATAGAGCATGACTAATGGGGTTGCCAAAATGCTTCAACTGAAAAAGTGGGTCGCGAGAAAAAAAGTTTAAGAACCCCTGCCGGTTCGAATTTTTGAAACATTTCCGGCAGCCGAAATAGACCGTTCCAACTATATACTTGTCGGGACTAATATAAAGGGTGTTTTTTTGGGAGGTTTTTTTTTCCGCTAGATGTCGTTTTATTTTATGACAGTTGTTTTGACAGCTCAAAGTGGCATTTCTACTCAGTATTGTTTGGCAAATCATTATGAAAAAAAAAAAAAAATGACATTTGTGAAAAATAGTCGTGGTAGCCATATGCCAGAAATTGTGTTTAAATGTTAAATGCCAAAAAATTATCTACCAAATAAAAAAAAATTTTGGTCATTTCATAATTTTATATGTGTTTTATTCAAAAAAAAAATCGGCAACCTCTTAAAAAAACACGTTATATCTAACGGGTGTTTTTTTAAGAGGTTGCCGATTTTTTTTTTGAATAAAACACATATAAAATTATGAAATGACCAAAATTTTTTTTTATTTGGTAGATAATTTTTTGGCATTTAACATTTAAACACAATTTCTGGCATATGGCTACCACGACTATTTTTCACAAATGTCATTTTTTTTTTTTTGTTTTTTTTTTTTTTTTTCATAATGATTTGCCAAACAATACTGAGTAGAAATGCCACTTTGAGCTGTCAAAACAACTGTCATAAAATAAAACGACATCTATCGGAAAAACAAACCTCCCAAAAAAACACCCGTTATATAAATATTCGTAGACTTTTTGTAAAATTTATGTCTGCGTTTGCTCTCTAAACCGTTACAAACTTTCCATTTTTGAATTTCAGAGTACGAAGAAATACAGAGGTCCATTTCTTATATATTCAGACATAGCGCAGACATAGAGTAGGAATAGCATCAACGTCAGTGCATGGACATTATATTGAATATACGATGCCTACTATACTTAGCATGAGACATTATATTCAACAGCCGCTATATAGGTCTGCACCTGCTAAATATATTTTCTTGCCAGGACAGGATGTCGGTGGAGATTGGGGATTGAGCCCCGCGCTTACCCGACTTACGCAACTACTCAACAGGCGTGAAACCATTATTTAATCTTCCGAGTATCAGATTTATCAGCAAAAGTAAGATACAGCGGGCCCCTCGGGCCTCTTGCCAGGACATGAAGTCGTGGTTGGAGTTGGGGATTGAGCCCCGTGCTTACCTAGCTTTCGCCTTTAAGCAACTCCTTATATTTTGCTACTCAGAGTTCCTCCCTTTGGAGTAAACCGTTTCTTAATCCGTCGCTTTAAGTCCTGCAACATAACTGTGTTATATTATGCTGCAGTCGGACCCCATGAACCTCTTGTCAGGACAGTCAGATAGTCCCAAAAAATGCAAACTTGAGTCATGTCAATACCTAAATTGCTTTTTGGGATTTGTGTTAAGGGATACCGAGATGCGGGATTGCAAACTCTAGTCAGAACCTATCCGTATCCGCAGAGGACTGTGGGGTAGAGCATTTAGGCAATTCCAATAGGCAGTTTCTATCTGTCTGTCCATTCGTACGTATGTCTGTGATATATGCAGATATTTTTAAATTTACTATATTAACTTCCCGTTGGCATGGTTCTGTTGTTCGGTGGTGGAATCATACGATCAATTTTTAACCCACTTCCCAAAGCCCGATTTTATTAAAACTTTGCAAACATGAGTATTTCCGATGACAACACTTCTTATTGAAATTTGGTGTGTGATGAGTGATCGGGCAGCAGGGTCGGGGGCTCCCGTACAAATTTTGTTTTTAATAATCCATAATGAGGCATCAGATCATGCCATATTATTATGACTGTGATCTGTGCTGTGTGCAGCGCTGCTTTACGATTGGGGTGGTTTTGTGTGCTTCGCATGTGTTTTTCTTTTTCAGCATTTATACTGGAATTCAGTATACTTTTGGTTATTAGAGAATGAAAAATATAATGGGGTTTTAAATTCTCTATATTAACTTCACTTGCCCGTGGGTCGTCGGTCGTCGGTCGTCTGTCGTGGATTCTTGCGATCAATTTTTAACCCACTTCCCATGGCCCGATTTTATTGAAATTTTGCACACATGTGTATTTCCGGAGACAACACTTTCTATTAAATTTTAAGGCCCTCGGGCTGCGGGGTCGGGGGGCTCCCAAACAAAAATTTTAAAAAATTTACCCGATTTTCTTCAAATTTTACACACATGTGTATACCCAATAAACAATACTTTTTCGAAAATTTGGTAGTGATCGGGTCCCGGGTTCGGCCGCAAGGCCCTTATACATTTTTTAAATATTTATACTGGCATCAGATATTCGTCGCCCTTTATGGACTGTGTGCGGTGTGTGCTGCGCTGCATGCTTTTGGTGGTGGAGAGAGAGAGAAATCTTAGCTCACGCACAAATGAACCCAGCAAATGAAACGAGACATACATGTTTTATGCTTACTTCAACTCACATTTTTTTTATTTACTGAATTGTATTTTTATTGATGTCGTTTTTTTTGTTGTCGAAATCAACTTACAGATAGAACAACAAGTTTTCACAATATTCTGTCATTTGGCGTTTTCATAAATTAGTTCAGAGCAGTCAAAGAGTTCTCAAGATAAATGTTCGTGTTTCTTATTTGCTCAGAGTATGAGCGTGCTCTAAGTGCTCAGAATAAAATGATCTGAGCTTTTTCAATTTTAACATCTGATGTCAAATGTTTGTTTCGATGATTTTCTCCTACAATAAAAAAAAAATGGCCCAGGATCGAGGGGCTCCCATATCAATTTCTGCGATTAGAGAATTTAGATGAAAATTTTTAATTTTTATGGGTTGTTTTTTATTTAAATATGAAATATATGATATTTTCTTATCACTCTGTAGTTGTAATAGAAAACTTGGAATAGCTTTGTACGCTCAAAGTTAATTTTAAAAAAGCGATCACATCCGATACGCTGTTGTCATAAAACGGAAATCATAAACTTTTGCACGCAACATTGCATTGCATTGCATTAGCCAGGCTATTTTGAAAAGTAATGCCGAAAAAATGACTCAAAATAGTGTCATTTCTTAAATTATTCTCTTTTAGAAAAAAATTGAAAACAAGAGTTCAATATATTTGAAAGCCGCCGTAACAACGCTCAAGAATTACTCAAAAAGACGCTTTCCTTACATCGCGAATTACTACCAAATTAAACAAAAACTCCTTTGAAGATCTTGTCGTCGCAGGAAGTTAACAATTTTATTACCCCGACAGCATCGCAAGACACGGCCAATGCGTTCCGGCGTCATTGGACTTGCGAACATTGTGTGAAATTTATTGTCGCATACGTAATTTATGTATGGATCTATGTGTAGGTGTATGTGAGTGAATAGTGCAAAAAGTTCGCGTTACACTGCGGATAACATTATAAAAAATTCACCTTTTATGATGATATTTTTTAGTGGGTTCCATTGCACGGCATCATCCATCCAGGATCCAGGTCGACAGCGTAATAACTCCAGTGCAGTTTTTCATTGCGAAGAGGTGTGTACGTATTCTAACAGCAGCTTATGGTTAAGAGGAATTGTTCCTGGCGCGTAAATAATGGTAACAATGAGAATAGAGAAATGAGATGTTTGCTTAGAGATTGGATTGCCGAACACAGCAGCTATGCGCGCTACACAAAAAATTGGCTCGTAAAGAACAGAAAAGCATCTCGTATTCGCGGAATGTGAGCGATGATATAAGAGGAAGTGCAACCCCATACACCAGCCAGCCATAGCCCACCAAATGGCTTCTAATGTCAGCACTTTCTTTGTTACACTTCCACTGAATATCTTTCAGATGCATTTTGTAAGACACAAAAGATAGTAATAGATACGCTGTGTGCGATGGTCGTCCCTGTTGCAACTGCAACTACTGGCTTTCTAATGCACTCGTATCTGCTCGATGATATTTATTCTTATCATGGCAACGATAATAACAACCCGCAGCGCGGATATAATCGTATACTCGTATATCTTCGGAACGACAATGTACGAAACAGGAACGTTATGAGGAATCACCACACTACTTGGCGAAACAAATTATTTTGTACTTGAGAAAATTTATAATTTATTTCATTCATAAAATATGCATTCCCTTAGAAACTACGGTGGAACTCTAAGAGGTTTACTTATAGAAATATCTTTATGTGCCATAAGCTACAAATTGTTAGAATTTTAGCTTTCACAAGATAAATTAGTTTCTGAGAATTCGATGATGGTGCTTCTTCATTTTGGTAAGAAATTACATTCGATTTTTAACGATGATAGCAAGAGAATAATAATAGTAATAGTAATAGTTGGTTTGTGCATACAAGATTGTTGTACAGTGTTAGGTTATGGAAGGAAACAGAAAACTTCAAGGATGTAGCAAAAACTACACGGCATTTAGGAAGAACGCCTGTTGGATACCTTCCCAGGTGTGGTATGAAAATTAAGCAATACTACCTGACCTGTTCCAGCTTCACCTGTATACCTAACTTTTTCTAGAAGGTAAGATTTACAACAAGTTTCCTATTTAGCCTCGAAAATCCAGAATAGTGCAGGTTTTAAACTTAAAAAGGAAAATCGCTAGATGCACTACGGAAAAACATTACTTGGAATTTGGCAGGACGCACATATAATTTTACTAATATCTATGTTATCATTCAAAAAGTTTAAGAATCACTATCACTATTTTAAAGTTTGAGAATAACAATGGTGCGTGCGTGCGAGTGACATTGGCAATTAGTATACTGATAAAAAAAAAACTCCCGAAGTCTTTCAGAGTACCACTGATAACGACATTCTTGACCTTGTTGGGAAGCCTTTAGTTTGGTAAGCCTATATTGAAAATGACTTATATTAGAGAAAAAAATATTTTGGGGTTGGATTGGAGTTTCAAACCTGTTAAGGCTGTTTTCCACGAACCGCACTAGGGCTTTCTAGGGCTTCACATCAGTCAGAGAAAAAAACAACCTAAGTTTTCCAGTTTTGTAGATTCTAGGGTGCGATAGTAAGCAATTAGCTTGAAAGGATACCCATAGAAGTTTCTCTAATTATTGAAAAAAATAATTATTATGCAGTTTTAGAAAAACAGCATTGCGTAATGAACTTGACAAATTTTTACTCAAAAAGCTCAAGTTCCTTTCAGTTTGCTTTTCAATGTTTTATTTTCCAGTTCAACTGTGATGACAGACTTCTTCATTACTAGAGTTAATTCAAAGGATGTAGTTAGCAAACAAGTAATGATTGCTTCTTGCTAACAACGTATAGCGCTATTGAGCGCAAAATATAAATGAAAATGCATATCCGTGTAATAAACAACATGTAATTGATTATTATCGTTACCCTTAATTACTTGTTATTGAATGCCAAACAGGAGTTTACATCCTTGACTTTGTTGGTCGGATGACTTTACAAAAAGAAATTAATTAATGATATTCTTTCTCGTTACATCATCATCGTGTTGTGTACATACCTTATCCAATTACTGTTTATTATAGTATCCTTGTGCGATTATCCAACTCAAATCATTTGCAGACGACAAGTGCGGCGTCGACGTTTCCGTGAAGAGGCAACCGCTGCAATAAAAAGGAATAAGAAAGAAGAAAAAAAATGAGAAAAATTTGTATTTATTAACTCAGCAAAATCGGGATAATCAAAGCGAATTGATGGCTGGTGGTCGTGGCAGAAGTAATTATGAAACAATTCTATTGAAGGAATTGAAGGAAGGATGAGAAATCGATAATCAATCGTGTGCTTATTAACGTAACTAAGTTAGTTTTTTTTGTTCAATTGTACAGGGTGCGTTGGAACTGATCGAGAGAGAGAGAGAGAGAGAGAGAGAGAGAGAGAGAGAGAGAGAGAGAGAGAGAGAGAAGGAAATAAAAGAAAGATAAAGAGAACGATAAGAGTGAAAAAGTGAGATGGATAGAGATACAGAGAAATAGAGAGATAGAGAGACAAAAAGATTTGGAGATAGAGAGATAGAGATTGAGAGAGAGATATAGAGATAGAGAGATAGTGAAAGAGGGATTTATGGATAGTGATAGAGAGATATAGTTTGAGAGCGAGAGAGAGAGAGAGGAGTGAGAGAAGGAAATAAAAGAAAGTTAAAGAGAATGATAAGAGTGAGAAAGTGAGATGGATAGAGATACAGAAAAATAGAAAGACAGAGAGACAAAAAGATATGGATATAGAGAGATAGAGATTAAGAGATAGAGACATACAGATATAGAGAGATAGAGAGATAGTGAAAAAGAGATTTAAGGATAGTGAAAGAGTGATAGAGAGAGAGGAGTGAGAGAATTTGAGAAATATTTAAAGAGATATAGAAAAACAGAAAAATATAGAGATAGAGATACAAAAAAGATAGGGAAATGGAGAGATATAGATTGAGAGTGATTGAGAGAGATTTATACAGATACAGAGAAAGATAGCGATAGAGAGATATAGATTGAAAGATATTAAGAGCAGTGCTGTCGTTTATAATCTATTATATATTTGGTATATTACCAGGCTTCTGGGGAATATAATAGAGAAATCGACAGATATTTTTAAAAAACTCTTATTTTTCACGCTTTTCTGAAGTTTCCATTATTACAGTTCTGGTTGCTAAACTTTCTTTTTCATTTAATTTAATGAGATATCTATATATATAAAATTGGAACTATGCATCAATGTAAGTACATATGCATTTGTGGTCCTTATAGACAGACAAACCTATGATCTATCGCGTTCAAACTTTTCGTATGGGTGTTATAACAAAATAAGCAGCTTTTCGTCATATTTTGGTAGTGGTCAGACTCTCCTTTGTCAAGTGATCACTATATGATTTCATTTTTACAAATCTCATGTTTCTATGAATTTTTCAAAATTTTGAAAAGCATTTTGAAATTTTTTACTCCTGTTTGATATTTAAAGAAAATGAGAACCAGCCTATTTTGGAAGGGGTTCCGGTTTATACTTTTTCAAATATTATTTTTATAAGTTGTCCAGAATTTGTGTATTTAGAATAGCCTCCTTAATTTTTTTGCTGTCGAAAAAGAACTCGTCATATTTTGGAACGGGATCCGTCGGTCAAGGGACCCCATACACAATTCTTGCATAATTCTATGAATCCTCTAAATCTAGAGTATAGAATAAGAGTCCGAGACTCTTTGCAATTCCATAAAATATATATATTTCCTATTTTATTCTTATACTACTGTTTTTCATTATGTCTACGCGAGTACGAATATGTACTTGAACTTATATTACGGAATACCCGGCGTTTACCGACTGTGCCACCCATCGATCGAGATCGAGATCGAGTTATAAAGGGAGAGAGCTGTTCTTGATAATTCAGACATCCAGCGAAAGAAATTTGAATTCTAACCTTTTATCAGGCCATTTAATCATTGCAAGCTTAATAATCACCCTGTTAAAATATAACGGACAACTTAATCATTGTGCTAACTAAATAACAAAATCTGAAAAAATAGCAACAGCTGTGCTCCAACATAAAATGATTGATCACGCTGACCCCTAACATTGACCCACTGATGTGGAAAGTTCGCGAATATTTTGCAGCTGTACAGTTTGCCAACTTATCACGCTAACTGAAATTTGTGGAGAAAATTATCAGCTTGTTGGAATACTATTAACCTACCGTGGATCACTCATCATCAGTTAGTCAACCATCAACTCCTTCACTCGCTAACCGAGAATTATTATAATTCCCTAATACACTGTGTCTCATCGTGATTAAGTGGAAATATTATGAATTAGGGAGATGATTAAATTTTTTTAATATTGGATATTTCCTTTAGCCCACCCCTTTCGAATATAAGGAAACATCATGATAGGGACGTGAAAAGTTTTTCTCTTTCCGTCACGCCACGCTTGGAAATCTAACCGAAGTGAATTATGATAATTGCATTTTTTTGGTCAACACCACCATCGTCGTTATGACCGTCCGTTAATGCAATTCTAATTTTATGAAAATGTCAAACAAAGGAAAAAGGATTATGGAAATTAAAAATTTTATAAAGTGGAGCAACTTTTTTTATTGTATTTTTATACTCTTAGATACAGATAATTTTATTGGACTTTGGTATCGGGATTACTGCTGTTGCAATTAAAGTTGTTTGCTTTTCCTTCGTCGCAGATTTTTCTTTAATTCAGAATGAATGAGGCATGCAGAAATTTTGAAATTTCTAAGAAACAAGAAAACAGCGTATACTCCATTTTTATAAAAATAATATTTCTTTATTTATTATAAGTATTATTATTTCTTTTCGGTCTTCTTAAAGTACGATCGTAAAAACCACAAATATTACTAGCTGACCTGACTGACGTTGTGCTGTCCAACTTTCAATTAATTTGTTTGTGATCGTTTTGTGAATTTGCGAAGAGGTATTCGAAATGAAGGTCCTCTAGGGGGTCCTTAGGGGTCTTTTGTAGGTCTTTTGAGGGCTTTTTGGGGGTGTCGGGGAAAGAAGCGATGCACGCAGGCACACAGTCATTACAGTATTTGTATGAGGGTATTTTCGTGGTCTTTTGAAGGTTTTTTGGGGGTCGTTTGTAGGTATTTTGGTGGTCTTTTGAAGGTCGTTTGGGGGTCTTTTGAGGGTATTTTTGTGGTCTTTTGAAAGTCTTTTGGGGGTATTTTGGGAGTCTTTAAGTGGTCTTTTGTGGGCATTTTGTGGATCTTTTGGGGCATCTGATGAGGGTCCTTTTTGGGCATTTTGTGACGCCTGGTGAGGGTCCTTTGTGGGCCTTTTGGGGGTCTCTTGGGGTCTCTTGGGGTCTTTTTTGGGTATTTTTGTGGAATTTTGGGGGTCTTTTGGCAAGTTTTTTGAGAATCTTTTGAATGTTTTTTGTGGGTCCTTTGGGGATTTTTAAAGATTCTTTTATGATTCCTTAGTTAGCCTTTTGAGTGTCTTTTTGAGGTCTTTGGGGCCTTCTGGAAGTCTTTTGAGGGTCTTTCGAAGGTATTTTTAAGGTTCTTTTGGGGGCCTTTAAGTGGTCTTTTGAGGGTCTTTTGAGGGTCTTTTTGAGGTCTTTTGGGAAGTCTTTTGAGGATCTTTTGAAGGTTTTTGGGGTCCTTTGAGGGTCTTTTGAGGATTTTTTTAAGGGTCTTTAATGATTTTTTTAAGGGTATTTTATGATTCTTTTGATGGTCTTTTGGGGGTCTTCCGGCGGTGTTTTGAGGGTCTTATGTGATTCTTTTGAGGATCTTTCGGAGGTCTTTTTTTGGGGGTTTTGGGGGTCCTTTGGAGTTCTTTTTGGGGTCTTTTAGTGGTCTTTTAGGGGTCTTTTGCATGGCCATGCGAGAAGCACGGACTTTCAAGGTTAACGCCGCAAACACTTAATGATTCCTATGAATCCTATGATCATTTTAATGAACCGATCGATACGATACATCAGAGTGAACTAAACTGAATGTGGTTTTTAAAAAGGAATAATCGACTGTAACAGATAGAAGGTAGCATGATCTAGTCTGCTCGCGTTGGGTGTCATCTTACTCTTTCCGTGCTTTCCAAGGTGTGTTCCACGCGTCACTTATGATGTACAAAGAATAGTGTATTGGTGGGGAACACTGATAACAATTATGTTGTTTTCAGGGCAGACACCATAACATCCACCCCGCTGATAAAGAGGTGTTGCAAAAAAAAAAAAAAAAAAAAAAAAAATGATGTTGAGTAAATATTATAACAAATTTTTTTCTTTTAAAATCTGACATGTCTTTTTTCTTTTGTCGTTGCTGATAGCGTCATGGATTTAAGTTCGTCCGTTACGTATGCTGGTTTTAGTCGGTCGATGGCGATTGATACATTTTTACCTTTGTATTCAACAACGAAGTATTTTCGGAATTGTCGTTGAACTAAAAATGGCCCTTCATATGGTCTTTGTCTACTCGAACAAACACATGATCGCAGTCCGTTAAGTCTTTTGGTATAAAGATATTCTTTTGTGGACTATTCTGTGTGTCTTTTGGAACGACGTTACGCATTGACTCTAATAATTGTTCGACCAATGAAGATGGATCTGTCGATATGCATTACGAGCTCTCCTGGGACCTTAAGCGTTTGTCCATATACAAGATCAGCAAGATTGCATCCGAGATCAATCTTGATCGCTGTTCTTATTCCGGAAGATCTTCGCTCCAGTTTCATATAAGGAGAGCATATAAGGACGCTTTCAAACGCGATGCAAACGTTCTCCGTATTTTAAGAGAACCTAATACTTTTATAAGCTCTTTATAAATATTGCTCTCGAATTGACTGCCTTGGTCAGTCGTGATTTCGAGTGGCATCCCAAATCTCAAAATGTACTGGTCAACGAAAGATCTAATTACAGTTATGGCTTTCATATCAACTAGAGGTCTAGAGTATGATTTTGGTTCAGGCCTAAATATCTGGTGCGATACGTCGGTAAATCGTCCTTACATTCCTAACGAATTGCGCCGAAGTGTTTTCAAAATGCTTCACGGTCTTTCTCACCCAGCTGTTCGAGCGACACATAATATAATTGCAGCCAAATATTTTTGGACAAGTATGAATGTAGATGTGGGCGCCGTGGCTCAGTGGAAGTGCACATGGCTGCTGAGCAGGAGGTTCGTGGTTCGAATCCCAGCAACACCAAAAGTATTTTTCACGGTGTCCCACCTCTCGCGAATGGGTGACAAACGTTCCGAGAGTAATACCTTGTCATGGAAAGCTTCTTAATTCGCCGTTTTGATCTGGCCTTAAATTGTAGGTCCCTTCCATTTGTATTTTATTTTATTATTATTATATTATTATGAATGTAGATACCGGCTACTGGTCCAAAACGTGCATTCCATGTCAGAAGTCGAAGGTTAATCGACATACATGTTGAGAATAAGGTCATTTCAATATCCCTTAAGGAAGATTCGAACATATCCACGTAGATCTTGTCGGACCGTTACCCCCATCAAACGGAAACATTCACATCCTGACGATTATTGACAGATTTACATGCAATAAATCCTATAAATCTAGAGTTGCGCATCTAAGCGCGATAGTTCTCACGACCTGTGCGGGTGTGAAGCGCCTCGAACCCCTGGCTGTGTGGGAAGCAAAGCGCCCTAGTGATAATATAATCGTACAATTTTACGAGAATACGCAAACTCAAATTGGAATCGCTGGCTGTGTAATCCAAAAATAAACGAGCTGACAAACAAAAGTTATCCGTTGTTGTCTTGTGATTGTGTTCCTCGTGCGAACGATCTCAAAAAATTATTGGTAATATGAGTCTCCTCCTTTCTGAGTTTAAGTTTTAAATTAATTTTACAATGTGAGAGATAATTGAAGGATCAACGATCATAACTGCCGACTTTTTACGATATGACGAGATTTTTGTCCCCCCCCCCCCCCACAACGAATCAACCCTAGCGATATGCTCGTGTGATTTTCCTGTTTTTTTTTCGAAATTCATTGGAATTGTTTCAATCCTGGATGCGAAATTCCATCATTTATTGTTTAAAGCGCGCACGTTCTTATCCTTAAATCACAGCTCATACAAACTTTCTTACTACTAATGAATTGTTACAAAATCTTATTATGTTGAAAACTTCACTGATTGAGTTGGAATGTATAGCACCCTATAGCCTACCCTATACGACGCATGTTTGGAAAACCCTTGACTACGATTGAATCTTTCTCAGTTTTTATGTCCTTTTTAAATCAGCAATCGTCATTTGCGATAATCACTATTTACTGAGCAACTGGAATACACGAAATCACCTGAGTTAAATCGAATTATCGTTGGCGCGGGGGTTGATGGAGGGTCATAATGTCATCGAAAAGGGATGATGATTTCAATGATAACATTTTTTGTTTGTCTTTTTCTCCTTCTATCCCATTCCATTTAAATCCTTTTTTCCGTTGTCTTCTTCAGAAATCATCCTGATCAAATAAACGGTTATTTTTTTTTTTTTGAATTTCTGCTTCGTTGTCCTGGTGACACACTCGAGAGAAAAAAGTATCGTGAAAAGTGCACAAAAAGAAACTCTGCGACAAGGACAATGCACGATGATTTTGAAATGCCGAACGAAGTGCAAACAGCTTTAAAAACGGCACCACCAGCACAGCAGCACAGGATGAGGAAAAAAAAGGACTTTCATACGCAAAAAGGATTAAGAAGAATCTAAAGCATTGAATAAACGATATGCGAATGACACTTCAAGAAGACGATATCTGTGCCAGTTGTTGTTGTTGTGTTGGGTTCGGTCTACTGGATGTTTGGGCGTAAAAAAAGGAGAAGATCTCTGTTGACTGTTTTTTGATGAGCAGCAGGCGGAAAGCGACAAACAGCATGGAAGAAATGAGATTTTTTGTTTGCTCCTTTTTTTTCGTTTCGTCTTCTTGGTGTTCTTGCTGGCGTGCTTAGAAGCATCGTAAAAATAAATATTGATTCGAAAATAATCCAAGAAATGTGGTGGCGGGGGCGAAACTCAAATTGCTTTAATCTTGATTAAGTGTGGATTGTTTGCGCTTTATGTTGTTCTTACGTTTAGTTTTGTGCAAAGAAGAAGTAAAACTAAATTGCGACAAATTTTCGAAAATTTACCAATTAAGGTTGCAAGTTTCCATCAACTTGTTTTTCTCTGTCAAGGTTATAAAGTCATGGCTTTAAATGTTGATGCAATATTCTTTTGTTATAAATAGAAGCATAATTTTTATTCGTGTTGGGTAAATTTTATATCAATATGGAAGCAAAGCTACAGATTTCATTACTTTTAAAAGAACTTTAAGTTATTGCTCTGTAGATTGGTTATATTGCGGTTATAAATGAATAAAAAAATAAGTGGATTTTAACACGCATACAGACATATAAAATATATTTTAAAACTAACAACGCTTACTCCATTGCACAAGGATTTTCTGCCGGTGGTTGTTTGTTACCTGCCTGCCTGTTTGACCTCAGAGGCACCTCACCTCTACCTCTATCGGGTGATGGACGGTAAAAATTAAATCAAATTGAACAGTGAAGACCAGGGGAAAAATAATAGTCCTGCCGCAGAGGGTTGTTTATTTTATGTGCACTTCGTTTTTAACAATTAAGTAGCAACCGCAATTAAACTGAGTTGTGCCCGCATTTCTGCTTTTGCTTTTAGCTGCGGATTCCCACACAAATATAAAAAAAATAAAAATAAAATGCCACACCGCTTGGACTGTACATTTATTATACGCTTTTTAATTGATATCTTGCGGAAATTGTGATGGTAAACTTTACGATTCATTAAATTAAATGTTTCTTTAGGTGCGTCCGTCCGCACATTCGTTTTGTGAGTCGCGTCACGATTTCTTGGGTGGGTGGGTGTGAGTATTCGAAGCGGTGTTTTATTTTTAATGGTGACTTATATGCGTTACCGTCGTAAGTAATAAAACCAGAGAAGTTGCTTACTATTAAAAATAATAGAATTTAAGAATTAAATATCTTTTATTGTGGTTAGTGGAGCTATTCATTTTTTTTAAATAATTATAATAAATTAATATTTTTTAAAAGTTTCAACAAGTTTGCTTAAGATTATTGGAAAACCGATGGACTAAATGTATCGAGCTTAAAGGAGACTACGTTTCTTTGCCGAAAAAAAATCTTGTATTCAAAAAGTCACTGAATTTGGAGTCTGCTTTGGCTAAGCCTGTTGATCGCCTCGTTGTTCGTGGTCTTCCAACCAGCCGTGCACCCCCTGAAGGCTCCATTCAAAGGACTGCTTCACGATATTATCATTTGGCTTCCTCAATGTGTGACCAATCCATCGCCATTTTCGATTCCTTATATCGACATCGAACAGCTCTTGATTCTTCCTACGCCACAATTCATGCTTTGATATTATTTGTGGCCAACGACGAATCCTTAGGATGTAGCGTAGACAGCGATTTACAAAAGCCTGCAATTTCCTTGAAATGTTTACCGACCCTTTCAACGTTTCGCAGGAATATAATAGCACGGATTTAACACTGGATTCGAAGAATCTAAACTGAGTTAGTAATGAGATTTGGCTGGATTTCCAAACTGGAGATAAAGCACCGAAGGCACCTCGAGTTTTATTTATTGTGCTATTGACGCCCAGATCTGTACCAACATAAGCTGATACAATACTTTTCCGAGGTAATTAAACTTAAAATGGTGTCTCCTGAAAAATAATACGCTCATGTGTCAAGCGGAGTGTGGGCATTATTTTTGTGTTATTGTGGTTTATCCTTTGACTCGATCGACTCTTCTTTCACCTGCAGTGATTGACACATCCCGTTAAGCCCACTGATGGGACTTGCTCGTAAACGTAATTATCGGCATAATCCAAATGGCTAAGCCTTTGAAACGGTCTTCACTGAATGTCATGTCTCTCCACCGACTGTACCAGCTGTTGTAGTCAGCACATTTTCTATTGCCAGTAAAAAAATGATTGAATAAGGATAGATCATCCCATTCCTGTCGTACTTTGAAACAGTCGGAGAGCTGTCCATTATGCAAAACGAATCACCATGTGTTGTGGTTGGACTCTTTTATTATAGCAACTATTTTGGAAGGAATTCCTCTTCCAAGAAGTGATTTTTATATGTATTCTCGATTAACCCCTCAAAATCCACGAACATTAGGTAAATCAGTGACTGAAACTCAGCAGACTGCTCGAGAATGATACACATGGTGTTAATATAGTCAACACACGATCGACCACTGCGAAAGACCGCTTGATGTCTCTTGAGTAAAGACTTGATTATTACCTTTATCTGCTCGAGAATGATAGTTGTCAATGTTCCGGGAAACTGCCGTATAAATGGCCTCGGCAGTACCCTATTCTGTCGACCGATATTGCCAATACATTTTCGATCGTTTGAGCCTCTATTTCACCAATAGTCACTATAATTGCATTTTTTATAGCCTTAATTGTCACGAAATGATTAGATTAACATTTGTCCCTGATGGATCCCGAAAAATAATAGTCCGACGGAGTCAAATCGCAGCTTAACGTCGATTGTATCGTTAGCTATGTCGGCAGTAGCGCCGTCCCGTTGAAACGAAATATTGGCCAACTCTTCCTCTTCACTCGTAGGAGAAAAAATGTAAGTAAACATTTGTTCATTTTCAAAGAAAAATGGCATTATAATGCCGTTGGACCATATTTCAAACCAAACAGTCACTCATTTTGGGTGTACTAGATTCTCAATTGCCACGTGTGGATTTTCTGTGCCAAAAATACGGCCATTTTGCTAATTCACATAACCAAAATCCACAGATATCAAGAACAACTGTATGTATAGCTAGCATCTGAGACTTTTCCGAGTTTACACGTACAGTCATAAACACTTGACAAATCAACGCTTATGCGATTTGTTGTTTCATCAATCGCAGTCATAGGACAATTCATAAAAAGTTGCAGATTATCCGCAAACTTGTGAATTGAGAAATGCTTTATTATTTAAGATAGTTCGATCACATATAACGAGAAAAGTTGTGGACCAAGGGTTGATCCTTGTGGTACACCACTGCAGACTCTAATAAAACATGAAGTCTTTTCGCCAGCCATCACACCTCACGCGTTGTTCCCTTACTTCTAGAGAGGAGGATACCGCAGTTTTCTAATGAAAACTTAAGATCCTACATCAGCTTATTTCAAAATGAAGAAAATTAAGAAAGTCGGACATTTTTTATCGAAAGACTTTCGCATCTGTGATTTAAACGGCATTCGATTTGGTCTCAATTCGAAATGGTTTGAATAGGGAAGTAGTTTTACTGTTTACGGATTTGTGACATGACTTCTAAAACTTCAGACTTTTGTATTGGAGCGATTTTTGACATGGCAAGCACAGAGTAAAGGAGGTACGTTAAATATGGCAGAATGTAGGACAGCAATAATTTTACAAAAAATAATATTTGGCACAACAGACCGTTGATGTACAGGGCATAACTTCGTGCTGTTCGTGTTATATTTTTGCACACAAATGGAAATGTTAATAATAGCTATGCAGCATAGATGTTGTCAATAAATTGTGTTCTGCCGTCAGTCATCTGATTTGGTTCCCATTCGATTGTGTCAACCTAAAAACTCAAATCAAACTAAACCCATTCTCATGCTCATGCAATGACAAAAGTTTCACCAACTAGCGAGCGCGTAATGTAGCAAAATCGTATCCTCCCTCGTTCTATCAGCTATCCTTTCAACAAAATTTCAAAAGGAGAGTAACTCAATAAATTGTATGAACTTTGAATACACTCCAGGCAAAAAGGCAACTATGTACAAAATATTGTCATGTCACAACCCACAGCGAAAAAAAAAGACAAATCATATTCCTCTTGAGGACACACAAATCGATAGATATTTCATGCCATGATTTGTGCATTTTTATGACATATTCTATACATTTGCTTATTTGCGTGTGGGTGCGAGTAAACTCGTGTATGTGACTGAATTGCAAAACAACACAATGACGATGCCTTCGCCAAAGGAAGATGGCAATAGGATGTACAAGTGATGTGGAATAAAGTAGAGAATATTTTTTTGAATGTCCTCTTTGTGTGAATGGGAACTTGAAGATTCAGAAAAAGACTTCAAACTGAACACTGAGGTGGGTAAATGAAGCGAAAGGATTTAATTCACATAAAAGTATAGCTTTGAATATTTTATTACGATCGTTTTTTGCCTAACTGTTCCCATTGTGTCTCTCTCTAAATCCAAGATAAGCATAAATGTGGCCTCATCAGCCGTTGTAATAAAGACACAATTTAAAAGCAAGATTTTGTGGGTATCGATAACGATAATCGGAGTTTATGGAAATAAGTTACATTAAATAAACGGCATTAAAGTGTAAAAGAAGAAAGTATCAACAAAGCTCTTTGATGTCTTACAAATTGTCACTGCAAACGGATGAGGGGTTACACATTATGGTAGAGGTTTTTCCAGGCATACATAATACTTATAAATATGCATAAGTAGTTCAATTTGTAACAAATTCAATATTTATACAGCAGCGTAGAAACGATTGTAATGGAGATTGTTCAGCCAACCGTTAAATGTTTAATTCCATTTATTATTATCTATTTATAATACAATTATTTTTTCAGGAGCTGCGTATATTCCGCGAGAAGTCAAACCATCGACGCCATACTTCTAGAGATGTTTTACCATCACCTCGCCTCAGCTACACCGAGAACTATAGAATCGATACTACAATCAGGCGCCACCACCTTACCCACCAAAAGCCACCCATAGAGGTGTAAATCGTGCCTATGCGGAGCACATCGGATGCGTATGTCGAGTTATTCGTAAGTTGAGCGATACATGTAAGTGCGGAAACTTTTTATGCGATGATCGAAGATAGGGAGCAATATATCGATTGTATATCGTTGACTGTGTGGACAGTCCTGTTGAAACTAAAAATCGGCTAAGTCTTTCTCTTCAATCGTATGGAATAAAAAGCCAATTAACATCGCACGATAGCGGTCGCCATTGACTGTTAGTACGGCTCCTAGCTCATTTTCGAAGAAAAATGGCTTTTGGAACATATTCCACATCAAACAGTCACTCGTTTTGGGTTTATTGGCTTCTTATCTGTCGCCAAATACAGCAAAATTTGCTTTTCATCGCCGAAGGTGAAAATGAGCTTCATCGGAAAAGATGATTTTTTAGTAATAATGGTCATCTTTTTCCAACCGATAATTTGCCCATTTAGCGAAGCGAAAACGTAATGGATAGCATACTGCCTTCATTTCTAGAACCAATTGGATTTTTTTTTAGGCAATTCATTAGAGATATGAACGACGCAATAACTAGTTCAATAACAAACCAAAAGATGTCACACCCATTATAAGGTTTCAAAATTCGTACCTCAAAAAAGTCCGTAGATCGTGAAAACGCTTTTATCGGGCGATGCTAGTGTCCAAGGAGGCGTAGATCGTAGCGATGCAAAGGCGATGCACACCACACAGGATGCGTAGATAACCGAAATAGGACTGCTAGATTGAAATTCGAAATCAATCAAGGAAAGATTTATAGAACGAAATATACAATTTTACAATAAAATAATGAATTCTAATATTTCTATGGGGAATCAAGGAATTCAATCGCGTAGAACGGTGATGGTGAATATAATCATCTTCTTGAACATTCATGATTTCTGTAATTCCAATGTGGAATATCAAATATTGTTTAATAGCAAAGGACAGGTCTCGCTGTTACGACATTACAACATTATATCAATTTACATATAAAAAATCAAAACACTACAGTCGGTTGCTCCAAACAATAAAGCGACGACAGCAGTGTCATCCTGCTCGTCAATATATGAATTAAAAATTAAATGAAAGAATCACCAACATATCCTTTTTGCTTGCGTCCTTACAACTTACAACAAAGAACAATTTCATTGCAATTCAATTTAATGATTTATTCATTATTGTGAAGTGTATATAATATGTGTTGTCATCGCATGACACAAAGACTCCACTCGCATAATCCTTTCACACTCGGAAATTTCTCGACATCTCTCCATTATTGTATCCTTGTCATCATCATTCGTCCGTTTGTACAACCGTCCGTCTATTGATAATAATTGTCTTCGTCGTATCTGGTAATCTTCCTAACTGTCGCAGCTGTTCTCTAATCGAAGCAAAACAAAATAACCCTTACATTTCGCAGGAAAATAGAAAACAGCTTTATCCTCATTGTAGAGAAGAACGTTGCCACCGCCGCCGCCGCAAAAGTAAATGCTGTGTGATCAGCAACACTTAAGTATCGAGTGCAGCACAGGATAGGATTGAAAAGAAAAAAAAATAAACAAAGGAGCGCACCATCAGCGTAAGCTCCAGTTCCATCTCTAGATGCGACGGTATCCCGATGCCGATATAAACGATGATGACGATGGCAACGGACTGGTAGAATGTCGCATTCGCCGGACATCAACAAGGATGTGTATTATTTTGTTGACGTTGAATTGTGCAGTTAACTGTACGTGGAGGGCTGTATTTATGTATATGTAATCACCATCGAGGGAGCCATTGCGGTTGATTATTCTGCAATCATATTGGATGGCGGACTTATGGTTTTCTCTCTATCCTTGCCATCGAAAGATTTAAAAGCAGATCGCTTATTAGTCCCCTAACAAAGGCAAAGTAGCACGAATTCAAATATCCTTTAATCCTTTATCTATATATGGTTAATTGTAGCAGCCGAAAACAGGGCTAACCTAAAAATACTCGCACAGCTGCTTAGCCTGTTATAATATTCCAAAACTCTTAAAAAACACAATTCAAAAAAAATAAGAACAGCTTAGCCTGCTACAAACTTTTAGAGATTCTAAAAAAGCTGAACTGAAACAGAACTGCTTTGCTTGCTATATTCATCTAAGAAATTTCCCAAAAATAACAGAACAGCTTTCCCTGCTACAATCTTTTAAGAAGCTCTGAAAAACAAGAACTGCTTAGCCTCCTAAGATCTTTTAAGAACTTTAAAAAAACCAGAACTACTTAGCCTGCTATAACCTTTCAAAAACCTTAAAAAAACTGCTTAGCTTGCTATAATTATTGAACACACTTACAACTCAATACAATACACTTACGATACAATCTTTTAAGAACCTTCAAAAAAAGCCGGAATTGCTGAGCCTGATACAATCTTTTAAGAACCATCAAAAGAACTAGAACTTCATAGCCTGCTACAATCTTTTAAGAACTATAAAAAAAACCAGAACGCTAACACTGCTTAACAAACAAGCTGCTCTACAAGTCAGTGACAAGTAAGTTCTTATAAGGCTTGGCTTGTCAGTTAAAAGCAATCCCTAAGTCAATCACTCGTCCCGTTTAACGGCAAGTCTTGCGGAAAATTGTTGACCTCGTATGTGAGAAATGGCAATTTTCGAGAATCCGAGAAGTTTGAAGGAAAAATCGGCATGTCATATTGCAGCTTTATTGAATAAATTCCCTAACTGATTTAATAGTTCTATTACAGTAAAATAGGCTTAATAAATTAAAAAGGAGTTTGCCTTCTTTTGTTGTCGGTTATCATGCATCAGTGCGTTAGCATTCGTAGTTGCGACCCAAAAGACTCAACGGTGCCCATTACAACTTACTCCATCTATCCAACGTATTTACGAACTTCTTTGTGTCTACTTAAATGAGACTAAAAAGTGTGTTAAAAAGAGAAAAAAAATGACCTCTCTGTAGTTGTCATAAGCTTTAAATTTGTATTCTCTGTCCCTGTACCATTTTTGGACACACAACAGGTAGCACAACCACCCATGGAGAAATATGGTACAGATACAAATAAATGTATATAATGAAATTTATAACTTTATTTAATAATGCAATATCCCAAAGAGAACTTTATAAAATTATACAACATCCCAAGGAATATAAGTTTAGGTACAACTCTAGGTGGTGACCGACAACACAAAAATAGGGTGTAAATTATTAAATTAAAAACATTATGGATCAGTCAATAAGTTTCTGGCACTTTTAGATTCAATCAGCAAACGCATTAATCAAAACATGAGATCATATTGGAGCGAAGAAATTCTGTGAAACTCTAATTTGAGGCATGAGGATAAGGCATGTGGATGATGCACAGACTTAAGGGCTGTTCGACTGATAGCATACGCTTGATATCATTGATGGTTGGACACAGCGAGCTGTCACTGATACATTTCCAAGCACTTAGGCAGAAGCGATGAAAATGGAACGAGGGCAACACAAAATATTCGATTTTAACAAGAACGAAGACCGACAAATTGGTCAGAACGTCACAGCTATAATGTTAAGGTAGCTAGGGACTTTGCCTACATAGTACATCTAGGTTCCGCTATTATAATGACACTGCTATAGAAATAAAACGAAGAATCACTCTTGACAAAGAAGGCAACTAAGAAGTATAGTCCTTTCTCGAACCAATCAGCAGACCACGATAATAGACCTTTATAATAACATTTATTCTCTATGGCGCTGAAAGATGGACTCTATCAAAGGGAAATGAATATTTCATTGGCGTTTTGGAGCGAAAAATTCTTCGGACGTTATTCGATCTCATTTGCACTGACGGGTCTTTGGAGAAGAAATTTCAATGACAAGAAACTATGTACTAGACGTTTGAGATGATTTGGCCATGTCGAGCGGATGGGCATTAACGCTCAAGCCCGCAGAGTCTTCGAAACTCTGCCAGAAAGACAGAGCGCCATAGAAAAAGACATTGCCTTACGGCGGGCTCAAGAGGAGGGTGATCTGCAAAGGATAGGTGTTCACATTTTATAGGCTGTAAGCAAAATGCAGTCCCAAGGGAAGAAGCATGTTACTTTAGTTGAGTTGAAACTGTATGACCACCTAAGTAAGTAAAAATATGTAGGTTAGATACGGAAATACACTCAAGAACTAGGAAGCACTCTAGCGAGTTGTCTTTTTAGTTTTAGTTACAGATATTTAGTTTATTCGTTACACGTACTTCAGCGCTGAGGTTATCTGTAGACCTTAAAAAGACAAAACTTTCCGTTCTCAACTATCACTGCAGTTCGTAAAATATTCCGCCAAAGATATCTCATTGTATAACATCCCAGAAACTTTTACGTAACCTTAATCCCTATCACACAATCTATGAGCCCAGATTTTCCAACGTAGCTTAAAACCATACATTTTTCTTTTTACGCTCTGTTTTTGGATCCCTTTTCATTTTCGAGCCGGTGCCAGAAATTGACAAAAGGCGCCCCCTAATCTGTGACTTGTCAATCGGAATTAAAATAAATTTTTTACACACGAAATAGGGATTGGTTAGGAGCAGAAAATCCTCTTAAGAGGGTTGGCGGTAAATTGAAATGGAAACCTGAGATTTAATAGATTTTTCGTTATCGACCAACAGGTAGAAACCGGAAGAGCATGAAAGCTCCGCACAGAGGCATTGGTGGATGTTGATCTGCCTGAACCTATACAGTGGGGGGAAAATTCATAAATCTCCATTGCATTGCTGCGTCATCCTATTACCTTTCCAATATATATATAAATATGTATATACACATATATATATATTATATAGTAGATAAATGAATTCCGTTTTGTCCGCAAAGCGAGGCTGAAATGTCATATGCAGTTGGCTGCCAGCTCAGCCAAATTGGCGACACTACCGTGTAGTGTCGATAGTGAGTGCGGCGGCGGCGACGACTATGACGACAACGACAACGACGACGACGAAAACGACAACTAAAACAAATTGAATGGAAAAGTTTGCCAATTTTTAAACTTTCGTTAAATTTCATTTATATTTGCAGTGGAAACATTTTGTCGTCATCGTCGTCGTCGTCGTCGTCGAGAGTTTTAAAGCAAACATCAACATCAGGTGGAGCGGACTACAGCGCTTATGCTTATATCATCATCTGACTGGCAAAATAGGTTGCATTTTCCATCAGGTGCAAAGACGCCAAAGAGTTTTTCCACTTTGTTTGTTTCGGATCGCACATTGGATATTGCACAGCCACCACCGCCGCATATCCTGTCGAATTTTCGTAAAAAATATTTTTAAATTCGTAAGGTGAGGAGAGGAACAACTTTTATAACACACACATACACACAAGATAGCTATTATTATTTAAATTTTTATTTGAAAAAATTTCCTCAACTGGAGGGAGTTTGTAGTGACAACTCTGTAGTGTTGATCGTCTGACTTCTTCACATCACATTCATATCTTGCTTGCTTACTAGTTGCAATTGGCGGGCGCAGTGCATTTGCTATTAAGCTATAAATTTATTGAATAAAAAAATTCCACTCCCTTAGATGACAAATTCGGTTGTCCTCTCTGTTTGATTTGAAATTGAACGACACCGCGTTTGCTAGAGGCTGTATATGCATAAAACAACTGCCTTAAGACATGGACACAGATCTCATCGCCTTGTCGTCCTTGAGAGTAATCCGGAAATTGTATAAAACTAAATTGAAGCCAGAGAAATGAACTCAGAAGATTGGTGTGCTACGCTATAAAAAAAGACGCCCACTGAGCTCAGGAGGGTGGTGTGCTACGCTATAAAAACAACTCCAAAATAATGTCTTGAAGCAATGAGTGGTGAAAAGACAAGACGTGAAGACAAAAAAAACGTTCGTCATTACGTATTCAAAAAGCAAAAGGCAATAAATTATCCTACAAAGTGTATTTGAGAAGAAAAAGAGATATAGCAGACGAGTTCCTGAAGCTACACAAGAATTAGAAGAAGCTTATCTAACAGATATTATGAATGCAGCGGATTCACGGTCGTCGTTGACCTAAGGCCTTTTTGTGATAGAGCGGAAGGAAGGTTAAAAAATAAGTTTTCTTAATTGACTTTATCTGAACAGCAATCAAGATTCCTCAAGAAATTCTTTGAGTTTTTCGGTAATTTTTTGTTGGAAATTTTTGATAAAATATCTCAGATATTAGATACTAAATGCAAGAAAACAATCTTAGCCGCAATTAAAAAATCGTGTTGTTTTTTCTGTACTCAGGTGCTTTTAAATTCATTCGCAGCATATGGATTAACACGTAAGGGAATCGGCTTAGAAAAAATCCGCTTAACTTATGCCAAGAGAGCGATACTTTACCTCCGCGAGATTTTTAATATCCGACAGATAAAAACCACAATTTCAAATCCCTCTCTGCCAATCTCTGCAGCCACTTGATTTGCAGAGCAAAAGGATTCGCTTGCTTAATCCCAGGAACTCCCCAAGGATATCTAATAATGCGTTCGACAAACACCGGAAGATGCAGAATAAAGTATCTGCGCCGTATATCCCTATCATCACAGCAAGTGACTAATTTAGAATAACCGATGAAACAGAGAGTGGCCAGACACCGCATCAACGACCGGCGGCGACAAAAGCCAATAAAGTAATTCAGGATGTCGACAGAATCAGAACAAATTGGAAATTTGGTTGAATAATAAGTCCATCCTGTCAGTTGCCCACTGGACTGCTGTAAGGAACACATCGCAGGTATCAATTCCAATTTAATTTCCCCACACAATGACAACGCTGATGACAATCGATCGCCTGAAAAGGGACCAAGCAAAGAATTTAATTTACAGCTCTGAGGACAAGCGTGACAGTGTGGTTTAAAAAATCGAAAAAGAGAGCTCGACACCTTTCTAGTGGAAGACGTTGAGATGGAGACTATGCCCAACTTATTCCTTTTTTTTATCCTTTTGCTGTTTTTCCACTTTTGTGCTGGCAATGTGACACTTTTATCTTCAACCCACGGAGATGTGGTGAGTCTTGTTTTTCCAGCATTTAGGAATTCCTTTAGCCCAAATGATAAAAAATTGTATTCCCTCTATCTCTCATCTTAAGCTAAATTACGATAAACATAATAAATTGCTATCACAACAGCAAAAAAAACATCTACGACAGTACATTGGTGCTGATTGTGACTGATGATTGGGTTATAATATGCCTGTGAGGAAATCAGTATCTGAATCTGTAAGGCTTCGTATTGGCGGCGCAGCCTCTAACGTGACGTGAGGAAGGACTTAAGAACGTGATCGAAATAATGAATTTTCGAAATAAGAAAAATGTGTTTGTCATTGTCATTCTACCGTTATGCAAGGGCGGTTTTACAAGTAACGTACAGGCTTTGCATGTCTGTAGTGTGAGGAATTTTTTTTGTTATTCCATGCACTCGCTGTTCCGGATCATCAGTCCCAAGTGACCAGGCACAGAATTGCAAGATTTATTACATCCTGGTAAAATTATTTGGATTAATTTAAGAGTTTGAATATATAGCCGAAAGGTGATGGGATGAGAGAAGATCTGCTGACTGACAAATGTATACGAGGGAATTTACTAAAGAAATTAATTTTTTAATGCTTTATATAACTAGCTTATAACTTTCATTGACAATTAAAAAAAAATGGAACTAAGAGAAGAGTAAATGAACTTCCCTCTTTAGCGGCACAATAATTATATGCCCGACTCTGTGTTTCCGCATTTGTATGATCTGCAGTCATTAAAGCCACATGCACATAGACATCTCATATTTTCCTCTCCCTAATTTCCTAACGTATACGCTGTGCTAAGCGTTATAAGGGTTCAAATTGCTTAAGCATGTGTACATTCTTAAAAATAAACAAATGTACGTTAACCGGTCTTAAATTTCGAGAAGGACGTAAGTATCAAGCAGCGTTAAATCTTCAGAAAAAGTTACTTCCTCATGGTGACGTTGAAAGCTTTTATTTTGTCATCATTTGCAAATTCGTTACATGCAATTCCTTGCTGACCATGGACCTATCCGAGTTCAACCTGTTATGTCTTGCTAGGGATAGCAGTGCATCGTAGCAGCACTTAACTGATTGAGAGACCAGATTGCACGGTCCAACATTTCTGCCTCAAATAACCTACCGAAACAGAGACAATGATGTCGGGGATAGTGCAAAACATGTCTCTTTTGGGAATAGAGTCAGGAATTTTCCGGTGACGCACATGGTCACCTGGTTTGTACCAATATTCTAACCGCAGCTTTATAGCGCATCTAGTGCCCGTCTTCCTTATGAAGATTTTCAAAAGACAAAGTCCAACGACAGCTTCTAATGCCGCAGTTGGGCAGTTACGCAATACACTCGTTACGCAACCTACTCGTAATACCGAGACAGGCAATTCTTTGTAGCTACTGAAGCTTAGTTGCCGTTGTTCGTTCAATTACTTTTGGCCACCAAATATAAGTTTAGCTGCTTATCAAGAGGTAGACGTTTTTAGCCAGCCTCCGATATGAACATCAATAAGTCTCTCCATAACTTTGAGAACAAATGATGTTAGACTTATAGGTCTGTATGAGTTAGGCAATTCACCAGGCCTATTGCCTGGTTAAGGGATAAATATCATGTTTTCCCCTATCTAGGTATTCGGAATATAGCCCCAGTTGTAGCTGACTCTAAATATAGCAATGATACCCGGCAGGATGAGATCAATTGCACTCTGTAAGATCGCTAGAAAAATACCATTACCGTCGGGGGCCTTTGAATGGTTTGTAGTGGGTTATGACCCATTTACCTCTATAGGTACTGAAGATTTTTCCGGATAAACTATTTACCTTGCTAGCAATGAAGATTCTATGGTCAGAAGTATTTGGGTACATTACGAACCAGTACGAACCAGGGAAATTAACTTGAAGTAACGTACAAATTGTGTTCTCGCGATCCGAAATGTAGATAACATCGGGCTTTTTTAGTAAACCTGCACAAACCTACACACAGTAGATAATTTACATTGAAACAAATAAATTTTCTATAAAATGAGATATCTCATCGAGCACGAATGAAAACTCATAAGTAGTAATTATGAAGGTTGTGCTGATGTGGTGCACAATGCATTAAGACAAAAATTAATTAATTGAACCCAGATTAAGAATTCCAAGACCTAAAAAAACTTTTGTTCTTCAATATTTTCAACCAAGCTGGGTAAGAATGAAAACCTTAAACTATAAATATTACACTAAAATAATACAAAAAAGAATACAGCACTTAAGTCAAATGAAAAAGAACTTTGCCATCGAGACAAGAAAACATTTCTTGGCACTAAGTGAGATTTAAAAAAAAATTACAACAAATCTTTCTCTACTCTATGAATAACAACCAAAACAAGATTGCACTTCCACTTTTAAAATATTTTTCTGCAACATACACACAAATGCATATATGCCAAGGATGACTTGATTACTTGTTTATATGAGGCTTCGCCGATCGTCATTGCCTAAAGTCAAATTAACTCTTAAAAAAGTTTTTAGCTGCTGTGAGTAAGTCGTGTTCTTAGAGAGCACAAAACCGCTTGAGCTCGGATATTAAAGATTTTGGCGGACAATAAGGGCAAACGGGGAGCGCCGGAATGCACTTAGACATTCGTTTCTTTTAACCGACAACTTGAAACCGAAAAACATAAAAAAACTTTAATGTCAGTAAACTCTACGTTTACTCAATATGCTTTAAAATGTGGTAAAAAAAATCTTGAAAAATTGTAGGTGAAAAATAGTACATATAACCATAGGGTAGAGTTGAGAGAATGACAAATGGAAGGTCTTTGTTCCAACTTAAATTTATTTAATAAATTTCACGTCCTTCGCGCATCAATTTTTTGTCCTAAGACTCACAGTCAGAAGTTTACAATTAAATCTCTTCCTGCTCCAGTGAAGACACGTTCTCTATAATAGGTGACAGACAAACAACCATAAGCTTACATTTTTGGTATAAACGAAACATAAATGAACCGACGAGTTCAATGATAAATTGCATATTCGAAAAAGCTCACTTTCATCCGGAAGGATTAAAAACTTTTCTTATTTAAACTTGTCCCAGCTGTGTGTGTTTACGAGTGCGACTATTTGTTAGTGTAGGTGGTTGTCCTTATATTTTCTCGTCTGAATCTGAATGTCTCCTTCTTCTCGCAGCCAAACCAAACGATTGTGTTTCGTAAAAACGCCTATAAAGCGGCTGAAACTGTATTGTGAATTGCTTTCTTCAGAACAAAATCTGCCGCACAACTACAAAGAGTATCAAGTAGAAGAAAACAACAACAAAATATGCCGAGAGGGCTTTGGAAACTTCTATTTTAACTGCTTGGAAGAAGGAAGCGTCGTCTGCCATATGAGTACTCTGCTCACACAATGGAGACACAAATAAGCCGACAACAGAGCGTCAGAGTATAGTTTATGCTGGATAGGAAATGGAGAAAGTTATTTTCGCTTTTATTCCTATTCGATGTTTTTATGGCTCCTTCGACCTTAATCGGACGCTCATTTTTCATTTGTACTGCCAGTGCTGTCGCTGTAAAATGTCGTAAGGATGGAGAAATGAGGAATACAAATTCTTTCATATCCCTTCGTGAAGAAATAATTATTTTAAAAATGTTAACCGCTTTTGATGTTTTTTAAATTCTCTATATTAACTTTGCGTCCGGATGTGTGTCTGTTGTTTGTTTGTTTTTGGCTGGCTGGCTGCTCAATTTTTAATCCACTTCCTAAAATCCGAACTTTGCACATCTCCGATTAGTGAATTTACATAAAAAAATGTATGGGTTGGTCTCTATTTTGCTCACCAGTATAACGCCGCTCTATTGACTCAGGAAGACAATCTAATAACTAAGAGGAACTGCTACAAAATGCACTCAACAAACTAACGAGATGGGCAGATCGTTGTGGCTTATGGGTAAATCCCTCAAAAGTGAACTTGTCCTCTTCACTAGGAAATACAAAATCCCACATATTAACCCTCTCTCTATGTTAAAGGCATAAGCATAACCCTCTCTGAAGAAGCCAAGTATCTGGGTCTTATTCTGGAAATAAAGCTAAGCTGGGAAATAAAATAAAAAACTGGGAGATGAATACTTACATTTTTACACAGGCTGGTCAAAAACTGATGACGAGGTTTTTTCTTCAAAAGGTTAAATCTTATTCTCTCTTTTCGTCTTCCTAATCACTGTAATGTTTTCCAGGATTAAATAAGTTTTGTCCTGACTGAAGAGGAATGTCATATCCACTAACGATATCAGCATCTTCTCGGATAACCAAGCAGCGCTGAAATCTCTGGAATCAGTCTCAACGAACTATATTGTAGGCGCAAACCGTCGTTCATCTCTTAGGGAGATGGCGGAGCAGTTCAACGTTAGCTTGTGTAGGGTGCCGGGGCGTAGAAACATTCCGGCGAATTGTTAAGCTTATGATCTCGGTTATAATCAACCCAATTATCTTTCCTTCTATTTGATCTCCTGAGGCCTGTTGTCACAAAACGGCACACTCAAGCGCTATTTGAGACACTCCACTTTACCTACTACCTATAGGTGATATCACTAGGCACTGTCTCATAAGCAAGCGTGCAGCAAGGCTTGGCGTATTCTAAAACGACTTCTACAGAACCTGCATGGATGGGGAGAAGACCATTATCCCCCTTCTTTGTATGTGCCCAGACATCTCTCCAAAACATAAGCTCCATATGGGAGCTTTCTTTTGCAATTATCTTAATCTTACCAATAGTAGTCTCTTGCGCTTTATACAAAGCTCCAAATGGTTCATCGAGTAGGGGGGAAATTTTTCTCGATTCATGTGGTATCACAATAGACCATTACTGGCTTTTCTTCCAATTGCCATTTTATCCTAACCTATCACGCCGCATAGTTAGTTATGATATTCAACGAAACTGATATTTAATATTTAAAAACTGAGAGGCATGTGTGTTGTTATCATTTAACTTTTCACAGACTTACTAACCCTAACCACGTTTTGGATCAACAACTATTGATAAAATTGGTTATTGCAGAAATATTCTATGCTGAGCCAATTGGCTTTCTTAATTAGTTGTTCATAAGATTGCCTTTCAGTGTCAAATCGGAAGCAGATATGAAACGGCCCAGAAATTCAGTCGAATTTTTGTTTGTGATTGTTGATGATATTTTGCTTCAGAACTCTGGAAAATTCTAATCTCATCCAACACCAAACAACAAAGATGGTCTGAGAGCTAAGAACATGGCGATGATTGTAACACTTCATCATCGACACCAGGAAAACTCTGTCTGTAGAATGAATCTTTGCAATGTCATTGACATGCAAACAAAAATGTGAACTTACGCAATAAGTTTATTGTCCAGCTTCCTTGTGCCGCAAGAGATTGTATCTGCAAATGAGAAAACAAAATGGAAAACTTGCATTTAATTTTATTCATAATCGTAAAAAAAGTAGCAAAAATCTTATTAAGTTTATGGGTAAATTAACTTTGCCAGATTATGATCATGTGAACGTCACCAGCGAGCGGAGCTCAGCCATAAAAAATGTCGCTTTCCATATTCTCATAAATATAAATATGTGCCTATGCCGGATGATTTTGTGACCCCGTCCTGCTCTGCCGTTCCGCGCAAAGTGATAAAATAAAGCGAATTAAATTGGCCAAATAAATATCCAACTAACTCACCACCCAAACAACCACAAGCTTCAGCAATAACCGAAATACGCTGCTTCGGTTTTACGATTTTCGCTCTTCGACGCTATTTGCACTTAGCAGTTTCTTGATGCTAAACGAGCGCAATGTTACGGTTAATATGAAAATAGATACAATGTTGGGTAATAAAGTGTAAATTTATTAAACGCCCTTAAGGGTAAAACTTCGGTGGGGAGTTGTACTACCACCACAAGCTAGAGAATAGGCTAACTCTAGTATTTCCAAGTAATGGTAATAAATGAATTTTTCAGCTATGCCTGATTACGAGTACTTCTTGCTTCTCGATTAAAGTGAAGTTCAACCAGAAAATGTTGATTTGCCTAATCAGGAAATTTATCTGAGATTTCTGTAAGATTTATGCAGAAGGCCACGGGCGTACCCCGGTTTTAGAATTAAATATAATGAGGATGATGATGATGAACTCAAAAATCTTTTCAAATATAGCTTTTCCTATTATTTTGGTTAACATTTTTTAAATAGAATTGTAGAATTATATTATAATATGAAGTAATGTCATTATTGTCCCACAAGAGCGTGCCTTCATCCCAGGCAAATTAACATCTGATGAGATTTTCACCATAAGGCCATAAAAAATGTCTAACATTATATGTTTGTTTGTAAACTTTTATAAAAAAATGGCGTGGAAGAAAGTGGTCCAAAAATCAGATCTAACTGTGAAAGGAAAAATCCTCTATAAGTCTATTCAAATACTGGCTTAAGCAGGCAATATTTATATCATTGGAAGAAACCTATGATCTGTACAAGAATCTTTAATCCAGATCGAGCAGGCGGCATGTATTCTGGGGCTGGGACCAACTCAAAGTTCGAAGCGCAATCCATTAACTATCACGGGTCAATTGTATCAGCCGATAAAAGCACTGAACCTGAAGTGTGTGCACGATTGATTAAAGTCAACAAAGCCTACTTAAGTCTGTGAAGACTCTTCATATTTAGAAATTGAACCATAAGATCTATACCATACCATAGTACTTACGAGGGTCAGAGAAAAAAGTACTATTTCCTCTTAGCGTCGTTCGAGAGGAAAGTCTTACGGATAATTGTTGGCTTCATACGTGAGGAAGAAAGACTCTATAATGATGAGATCTATGAGCCATATAGTTATCTCTTATCCATTGAAGGTAACCGGTCGCATTCGTCCCAGCTTTCTTCTATTAGTGAAGGAAACCAGTGTGGCTTTCTTTGGGTTTACCCTCAGTCCCACTTTTAGGCACCATATACTGATGGCGGTTATTCCGTTCTGGATTATGTCTCAGAGCACTTCCCCCTTGTCACGACTTTTCTTTCTCTCTAGAGCATTATTTATCGCCTTATGAGATGCGTTGTTGAAGGCTCCTTCGATGTCTAGGACAGCGCAAGGCGCGATTTCCTTACCGGCAAAGGCTCCCATATACTTTCCGTCAGCTCCCTCTGTAAGGTCTCTGAAGATCTGCCCGCTCTGTATGCATGTTGTTGCTGGAATGTAGTTGTTCTCTTCCCAGTACTTTCGACCTTATGCAATTGTCGATAACGGTCATCTAGTCCTCCTGACTTGCCCTTAGGTGCTTCAAGCCCATCACGGGCTTGTTACTCTTCATTGCGCTTACTGGGCACTTCCCAGTTTTCAAGACAAGGAGGGCTCTCTGCTCATTTCCTGTAATGTCTTAATACTTTTAGCATATTTTCCCATCGCTCTATACAATCTGGCAGACTTTGTATTATAAGTTACTACCTCGCAGAAGTTACGGAAGCATCTCCGTATGGGTTGTGAGAGCTTCTCTCATACGCATATGGTACTATTATGTTAAAATGCGGATCTTATCATTAAGCATTACTGATAAATATTTTTTTTAAATTTTTTTTTTTATGCATAAGTTTTTTACAAATACTTTTTTGATTTTACATCAGAAGTTATAGAAAAAATTCGCTCCGACGCAGCGTCAGAAAAATACGTGTTTTGTAAGAGATATCAGAGGGGTGTGTGTGTTTCCCCTTCCAATGGGTGGGGAAATGTAAAATATTAGTATTAGCCACATTTACCAACAGTTTATTTTATGTAGGTTTCGATTATTGCCAGATGGAGAAATATTTTAGGCAATTGTACACCACCGTTCTGCGATAGTAACAGTAAGGCGGAAGTTCCTGTCTAAGGGTAGCGAAGTGTCTGGGGATTGGCTAGTACGCCATAAAATTCAATCTCTTATTCGATAATCATTTAAAGAGATTTCTCTGAACAACTCCACACTCAAAGTTATAGAAAAGTAAAAGTTACAAATGTGTGTGACCATGACATTTAGACGTCGGAAAAATAAAGTCTTGACAGCTGATGTAAGATAATAAAATCAATCAAAAATGCCTCCATGACAAATTCTTTCATTTCTTTCTCTCTCTCGTTAATTTTACTCAAATGAGTGAGCTGATGACAGTAGACAAGGGAATAATGTTGGTTGTCATAGAAGCAAGGATATTATATCGTTGAAATAAATTAAATTGAAATTGCAATCGTGTGTTCTGGCAACACTGTGTGTACGTACCACTCTTACAAGAACATCGTTGATTCGATTTGGATGTGATTGATAACGGTTTGACGACGCCCACATACAAATGCCTCGACTCAATTGTCACCGAGAAGGATTGTTATTGCGTAAGGAGTGTGCTCTATGAGACGTGAACGTTCACACACTTTGCATTTTATTTCTTTTCTACTATACTTGGAGTTTGGATGTTGGCATGCGGTGACGTGCGCCACCCAAAACTCAACTACTGTCCAAAAATCAGACCCAAGAAATTGGGAAGAAAATTACAAATGTTTCTTGAGCGCTGCGATAAAGTGAATCTACTAGAAAATCAATTTCACGACAATAAAATGCTTCGCTTGACAGGTACAAATTGATTAACTTGATGGGCAAATAAAATCAGATATTGATGTTTTTTTTGTGCAGAGTACGGAGTACGGAGAGATCGTTGGTGATTTTTTTCTGGAATTTCCTTTCAATTCCGAATTCTGGCAGATCTTTCTTGTTAATCTTTTTAAGGAAATGTGTTGTGATAAAAAAACCATTGATTTCCATTCATTGTAGGTTGAAATCAATAGTTTAAGCTTAGGAAATTGTCACTGAGAACAACCCTTGATATATTCAGAAGGAACACTACGAGGGAAGGCTGAAAAATTATCGGCCTATGCAAGATATGGCGCCACTACTATCGGAGCAAAGTTGTCCTTCTTATGTATGTGAATGTTAAGCAGCCATTGTAAGCAAATAACTTTTGCATTTTTGCAAAAATTAATAAACTGAGGCTTACGGCGCATTTCAAGAGAACGAGTCGAGAATATATTGCATAGAATATCCCATTGGAGAATCGTAGGATGAAGTGTATCCACCATGTAAGAAGAGACTACGTGGAGAAATAAATTGGGTTTGGCCCAAAAAATTGAATGAATGAATGAATTCAAGGACTTAGAAACAATCGTATCGTTGAACTTTAGCGTGAATGGCAAGGTAAGGTACTCTTAAACCATCAATTCGAGGACTTTAGTTGTGGACTTGAAAGAAACCTTTTGTCGGGCTGCGTGCTCCTTTTATATGCTATGCTATGCGTTCTCGAAACCCGTTGTGTAGTTTTCCTTAGCCATTCCCATATTCCTATTCCCATTTCCCGTATATCATTTTCTCGTGCTGAGCCAAAACCCATTGTGTTGTTCTTATACTGTGTGTTGTCGAATAAAATCTCATACTGTATTCAATTCTTCATACCCAATGTGCTGTTGTTGCATGCTGGATCTGGTATTGCGTTGTAAAATATTTCCGATTGATATGTTCTCCAACGATCCTCAGTTCGGCTTATGGGGTTGACCCATTGGCTGTTTTATTATCGTCGGCCTAATAAATTTGACATGGAGCACTTTGGGTGTGAGCGTGAGGAATCTATCTTTAGCGCATTCGATGTTGCTCGTTGTCGTGCAATTTGTTGCGGCTTCCTTCTATCGTCTCCTGTCCTGATCTTCAAAAAATGGTACGAGATCGACTGCTTGCATGGTATTAGATTTATTGTAACAATTTTTGGTCGCTCTTTGATCTGTGCTTGTTAATCGGTCAAAAGAAAAGACTTAAAATGGCAAATGAGGGAATCATTGAGTGACTTTTGCTTGCGTCATCAATAATCTTCGATTAACACAGTAGCGGCCAACATATTTGCCTATTTTATTATTTTAGTTTGGAAAAATGTGAATCATTGAGTGGCGTTGGTATTGTGTGGGCAAAATGTTTTTTTTTTTAAATTTTGTTCCTTACAACATTTACCACTGACATGATGACACACTCACTCACTTGGCCATTGACTCGCAAGTTCATATTGCATAGTAGAATAGAATTATTTAATACTTACTTGTAATTGTTATATTGAATTAAAGATAAAAATTATTCAGTAATTTTTACGATTATAAATAAAAAAAACTTGTCTAGAACGATTACTTTTCAGCCTACCCTCGTATATAGGTCCACATTTCCAAGTGGTATATATTTATGAAGTATCTTATTTCTTAATAACATAACAGACAGCACAAGCAGCCCAAATACAAACGAGGTAGGCATTAGCAATCCTTTTCATGCAGTTTTGACACCACAAAAGTTAGTTATGGAATTGATAGGAAGAATGACAGCAATCCCCGGTGGTAACTTCGGGACGACTTTTAAATTTTCATGTTCTTGGGAAAAATTGCCTTTCGCTTGACTTTGGTTGTGCTTCTGCACTTCCGTTGATGGTTATGTATTTGTTGGCGATGTTCCAGACAGAATGATATTTTCAAAAGTCAAGTACACTATAAATAATAAGGGCAACACAAAAATAATAATAACCAAAACATCAAAAACTTCACCGATGATGAACATAAAATTATCCTTTGAGTATGAACTTCATAGTCAATTCAAACTAACATCCATTCGTAGAGCATATCATGTTTTCAATAACAACAACAACATAGCCACTACTTTGAAAATACGAATAAAAAAAATTGAGCTTTAATAGTGTAACTTTTCCTCTTAAAATACTCATCATAACAATTTCCCCGGCGAATTAGTTTGCGAATCAAAGGAGAGCATTTTTCGAATAACATTACCCGTCCATTAATCCTCTTTAATGTTGGATTAGTGAGGATTCAGGACTATCGTAGGAGTGCGAGGTTGTACTCTTCCCTACTGGTACGCAAACATGAAGATCTCATGAATTTTAAAATAAACCCGAAGCGAACAGAAGATTACATCGCGCATTGTGGGAGGATGTAAAACATTTAAGGCTTTTTGTTCAATTTGTTCCTGGCCTGCGGCGGTGCGTGTGTATGCGTGTGTATACACAATAAATAAGTTTTCAATCCAATTTTGGTAATTCCCGTCCCGTAGAGGAAGACCACATTGTATAGAGAACATTTATTCGAGCCAGTGGTGAGCATTTCATCTCACTGATGTGGAGGAGTAACAATCACCTGCTTCAAATTTGGATTTTCGATGCAACACATTTGAGCAGTAGTTGGATTATCGAAAGTTTTAAAAGCATTATAAAGTTTATCATTGCAGCTCTTTACACATTTTGGAAGCGTTGTTTCAATTGGGTTTATCATAAATCTAACAAAATTTGGTTAAAATAAAACAACACGATTATGAAATATGAAATAATGTAATGTATTCTAGTAGAAACTAATAAGCCATTTGTTTTGAGCTTAATATGCTAAAATTTACAAATTATAAAGTACTTATCCTATGAAAGATACTTTTTTTATTTATTATTAATTCAGTCACTCTTTTAATGTGATCTATATATTTTTTTGGCTGTATTAAACCAGTTCAAATGGTTTCACTCCTTTCAGTCTTCTAACCAGGTCATCATTGTCCAGGAGCTGGAGAGCCTCGACGTTGATGTGTTGTCGTAGTCGTTGTTAGTTGTTTTGAGCCTGCTTTTTGATGACGTTGCCGATAAATTCTATCTCTAAATGTAAATGTCGAATGTACCAGAGAGCACCTACGATGTCACGAAGTACTTTATTCTGGAAGCGTTGAATTATGTTTCTGTTACTTTGGCTGGCAAAACCCTAGAGTTGAAATCCATAAGTGCATATTGGGGTAACCGGCCGATTCCACTAGATACAATTCCACTGGACGCAATTCCACTGGCACAATTCCACTTGGTACAATTCCCCTGGGCAACAATTTAACTTGTACAATTAAACTTGCACAATTTAACTTGTATATTCTTGTATTTTTATATGGAAACGCAAATACAGATATACACACATTGGCCCAGTGGAATTGTGTCCAGTGGAATTGTGTCTAGTGGAATTGTGGTAGTGGAATTGGCCTAGAATCCATATTGGCCTAAGGACTTGTTTATTAAGCAAAAGCTTTTTATATACTGACAAGGCTGAGTAGTGACCCCTTAACCAATACATCTTTCTGTATTTAAATTTCAGCTCTTCTTGTTTTTTTCTTGACTTGCGGCTTCCACCTGAGTTTGGCATCTAGTGTCATACCGAATCATACCTTATCTTTGATGTACACTGGGTTGTGCTGGATATGTTTGTTGGTAAAATCAATATGTACAGATTTGGTTTCGTTTAATTTGATACGCCACTTCATAGTCCAGCGTTGAACTTCGGCAATAGCTGTTTGAAGTTTTTCTGTTGATTCGGTATTATTGTTGCCAATAGCAATAATTGCTATGTAGCAACGATATTTTCATTGAACGTAGGTAAGTTACTAGTGTACAGGATGTAAAGGGTTGGTCCTAGTACACTACCTTGTGGAACACCTTCTTGAATTTTCTTTAGGTCAGAACAGGCTTCCTCTTGCTTGAATCTGAAGAATCTTTCTGTTAAATACGATTGTAGCAGTTCTGAGTACTGGATTGGGAGCAGAAGTTTGAGCTTCTAATTCAACACCTTATGCCAGAATTTGTCAAAAGACTGTGCTACATCCAAAAATATTGTTGAACATACTTTTTTCTCTTCAAGCGATTGTTCAATGACCTTAGTGTTTCGGTGAACCTGGTCAATCGTAGAGTGTTGATTTCTTAATCCAAATTGATGTTCTGGGATAATATTTCTCGCTGCGATGATAGGTCTTAATCTTTTTAGTAATAGTTTCTCAAACAGTTTGGACATAATCGGCCGATACGAGGTTGTTTCATGGGGTGGTTTGCCTGGTTTAGAAATCATAATGATTTCAGCCACCTTTCATAATTGTGGAACGTATTTTAGTCTGAATGATGAATTAATTAAATTAGTTATTCTAATTATTGCCTTTCTCGGTAGTTCTCTGAGTATTTGTCCAGTGATGAGATCAAAGCAAGGGGCCTTTTTTTGGGGCAATTTTAGCTTTTATTTCTCTTTTAACTTCAGCCAATGTGACTATGCTTTCTTACAGGTAGTATTTCAATATTGTCCACTAAGTTTGGTTGGAATATTTCTACTAGATGTTCTGCAAACATTGATGCTTTTTGACAATTGTTTCTTGCCCAACCGGGTTTTTTTAGAGAGGACATTTGCATAATTGGTCTTTTCAGCTTCGCGGTTGCTTTCCAAAGTAAGTATTCAGTACTAGAGTCGTTAGTACTTGACTTAGTTGAATGTCACTGACAAATTTATCCACTTCAAAGTCGAACTGATCTTTGGTTTGTAGTGGTTCTGCTAGTTGAATTCATTGTTCTAGTGTTATTCTGAAGCGTTCCCAGTCTGTTTTTTTATTGACCAGAGTAGGATTGAATAGTTTTGAAATTATATTTTCGCTTAGCGTAAATATAATCGGGGAATGATCTGAGTTTAACCCCAAATTTTCCTTTGTTTGCATGTAGTTACTAGAGATATTTCTTATTATGTAGAAGTATATTAAGTCTATATGAGAAGAAAATGTACTCCCTATTACTTGTCGTAGATTTTTTTACATTTACTTTTTACAGCATGAAGTTATTCGGTCATCATCTTATAGACGCAACTCAATGCTCAATAAGTTTTTTGATTAAGTCCGCCCCATTTTGTTTTTGAAATATAATAGCTTATGTTTGAGATATAAAAGAAAATTTAATTCGGGTTAAAGTACCATCGATGCCATTAACTATGGAATACAATTTCTTTCGAATGTCTTCCACAGAAACGACTTAATGCGCTGAACTAAATTTTGCATGACTTTATATAACATATAAATTGGGTTATATGCCGTTTGATGTTAGTCATGTGATTTTTTATTTTTTAGCTTCCGTGAACTTGACAAAGCCCCAATGAAAAAAATCCGGAGGCGTCAAATCATCAGATGAATGAGGCGACTTTATTTCTGGAGATAATATGGTCATAATATGTCATAATATGTTGATGAAGCGTATTAATTTATACGGTTAAATGCTTTAATTTAAATACCAAGTATTGGCAATATAAAACTTAAGAAAAAACCGCAGCTAACTATACGTTCAGACTATAACCCCTATTGGAAAAATGGGGCGTCCCAATTGAAAACCTCTTTGTATATCCAGCTATCTCTCTTCCAACACCAGAATTTATTGATCGTACATCTCTTAACTATATTCGCGTAAGCACATTGCAATTCATAAATATAAATGAGGAGATTATAAATGAAATAAGCAGAGTGTGTGTGCATGCACTACCAATTTGTATTTACACTCCAATATGGAAGCACACACTCACATCCGTTACTCTATTTCCATGTGCGCTCCAGGTAAACATAATATCCCTACGTGATGCATCATCTGTACGAAATAACAATTCGCCGGAGCAGTCATTCGATAATTCGATTACATTTGTGATTATATCAGAAAATAGGGAAATAGCACTGGAAGTGCACTTCACATATTATTATCTCTGCACCAGTCAACTAAGCAGATCAAGAGCTGTACAGACTCCTCGAACCACTGTTCACCTTTATACACAAATTAGAATTTGGATAATTACGAAATCCAAACTTATTAAACTAGCTAGGTATGAGAAATAATTTATGAAGCGACGTGGTAACAAATATTATCATCTAATGGAAAAGGCTTGGATTGTTCCATCAGTCAGTCAACATAACTCACCAAGTTTGGATTTGAGTGATAGATGGAAAAAGCAGCTTGTGATTTTGACGAACGATGAACAAATATTCTGAGGTAATTCGGAGTGAATATGAATGAAAATTCGCGGATTATTTATATCACTATTGTTGGTTGGGTTGAAGTTACTATCTAATAGCACTGTGGACGAAAAACTTGTAGTTTTAAGTAAATTTTAGACAATGATAGACAGAAAGAGAGTGAAAAAGAGAGGGGAACAAAGAGAGAGAGAGAAAGAGAGTTACCAAATGTAAACAGGAGAAGATTGGTTGACCTAGTTATCTCGAAGTTATCCTTGATCTATGACTTAGCTGGAATTCGCACATCAAGTCCGCCATCAAACGAGCCACCGGGGGCATGTGGGCCAGTAGACGCCTCTATAGCAGAACTTGGGGTCTAAATCCTAAAATGATACACTGGATGTATACAAAGATGGTGAGACTCATTATCACGTACGCAAACATCGTTTGGTGGCCGAAAGTTCTTGAACGGACAACGGCAACTAAGCTACAGAAACTTTAAAGAACTGCCTACCTCGGTATCTCGGGTGCCAAGCGTTCCTGCACTACAATAGCATTAGCTGCTGTCGTAAGGCTTTCACTCCTGCAAATCTCCATTAGGAAGACGGCCGCTAGATGCGCTATTAAGCTGCAGCTAGAATACAAGTGCAAACCAGTTGACCTTGTGGGACACCTGAAAATTCTTGACTCAATTCATGAAAAAAACATGTTCTGCACTATCCCCAACATTAAGGTCATGGAGAACTGTTTCGACAGGTGATTTTTCGTAGCCATATTGGACCGGGCAGACTGGTCTAATGGTCTTCCGGCACTGAACGCCAGAGGTCTGGTCTGGTTCACAGATGATGAGTCGAAGATGGAATCTGGAGTTAGAGCTGGTGTATTTGGACTTAACACCCAAGTCTCGATAACAACGGAAATGAGTCCCACGGTATTCTAGGCAGAACTCCATGCCATTGTGATCTGCGCCAAGATTAACCTTAGTAGAGGCATTAAGGGCCAGTGGGTAAGTGCATGGATTTCTGATACAGTACAAAAGTATTTTTCACGATACCACCTCTAGCGAATGTCTGACAAACATCCGAGATTAATAACTTGTCACGGAAAGCTTCTCAATTCGACGTTCGGATACGCCATTAAATTGTAGGTCCCTTCCATTTGTGTGTAAAAATATACAAGCACAACACAAATGGACGCGAGAAGCTAGGCCTTGGATCGCAGCACTCGTACGAGCACATTCTCTGTGAATGCCCTAATTATCGAATCGAATCGAATCGGCTAAGAGTTCGGAGTTTTTTTTTTCAAGCAACCAACTTGGAGTCCGCATGTATGAGCTAATATGACCAGAAACTTAGATGTTATTGTAAGTTCGTTGAGTCTATCAAGATTCCTCCACTCGATAGACTCACACAAACAGTCCTCCAGAAACAGTCCTGGGTTTAAGTTACTTTACAGAGTGGAGCGATTAATTGATTTCAACCCATTACCAAATAGAAGAACATAGCTATTATTTTGAAAAATAATAAACAGCAGAACCAGTGGTAAGATGGAAAACTGTGAAACTTAAAAAATCGTTAAAACAGAGAGGATTGTGAAACTTAAGGAACCGTCAAAGTAAAGAGGATAAGAAGTTTAGTTTCATGGATGTGATAGGTTTTTGGGTTGGTTAGCATCTACCCAGATTTGTTAACTGAAAACTAATAATTAACTTCTTTAAAAAAAATTGTGTTCAAACTTTTAATAAAGTAGCCCACAGTGCCGACAACTCCAGCAGAAAATACCATCACAGACGCAAGTTAATAAACGCGTGGCCACAAATCAATTCGTGTTTGTACATTTGCCAAAGGGGATTTATTTGTCTGTCTATCAATGGGGTTATACGAACCCACATAAACTTTAATTAGCTTATACCATAAGAGCCGTAACCTAATTTACTAATAATAATATTATGTGTGTCTGTGTCCATGTTTATATGAGAGCTCATGTTATGGATTCAAAGTAAATCTGCTGGCCAGCAGGTTAGCAAGCTGAGGTGTGGACCAGCGGTTTTCATAATTACAGGTACGAGTATGCATGTAAGCTACCGTTCCATTGTGTTGCGTTTCTTTTGTCTGCCCACGGAGTGATAACATATACATGTGTCCAGCATCACAAATGATATGAAAACTTTCTAGGACGAAAGTTTACTTTGGTTATGCGGGATATGATCCCGGGGACGTCCGATAGCTATTATCTATCTAATATTTCGCACTCAATGCTTTATGGTATTGTTTACTGGTGTGGTAACAATAGGAGGGGCTGAGTGTAAAAAGGATGTTTCTCCTGCTTTTACTTGTGGGAAATATGTGATGAGGAATATCTCCATTCGCATTATTGTTATATCCCACACACACATCTACATGTGTTAATAATAATTATCGAAGCGACGATGACATTCTAATCTCTGAGTAGAAGTGTGACGTACGGCGAGTTTGTGTATAGCTCACAAATAGCTGTATGCCGCTTCCCACACATCAAACACGCACATCGAGTCAGCAGTGGATGCTGGGATAGGGGGAAAGTAAATAGATGGTACCATATTTTCATACTCTTAAGCCTACCTCATCATATTTATTAGATGTCATGTTATGAGAGTTTTTGTGCCGGATGTGGTACTTAATAACTGAAGCTTCTTGTTTTTTCACTTTTCGTTTTACATCATATTTTGCATACAAACATAAAAGTAGCCAGTCATAATTGTTTGTTATCCTTGCTGTGATACACTACTGCGATGATAGCAATATAATGATTATCGAAAAAGAAAAAGATTTAATTACACCCTTGATTCGTATTTACCCCAGCAGTGATGTTTATCGTTACTTGATTATTGCGTCATTGTTAAGGTTTGAATAAGATGTTTGAAAAGGTTCATTAGAAAAGTGGTTCGTTTATATTACGTGAAAAGAGAAGGGTTGTTTATTGCTAACTATATAAGTTTCGAATTAAGCCTGATGGTATAAATGTCAGCCGGTCCCAAGCCCGGATAAAACTGGGGAGGGTATGAGGAAGAGGAGGAATTATCTGAGATAAGAAACTCACGTGGGAGAAACATCTAAAAATGGTGACCAAAAAGGCTACAAAAGCGCTATGGACCTTAAGACAAGTTCTAGGTAAATGCTGAAGACTAAATACAAAAAAGAATTCTTGGACCTATACCCAAATAATTAGACCCATCGCATTGTACGGGTCGATTGTATACGGGTCAATACTATAGTGGAAAAATACGGAACAATAAAAAAGCAATAAAAAAGCTAAACAAAATACAAGGCTAGCATGTCTAAGTGTAACAGGGGAGTTAATAACTAAAGCTCTGTTAAAGCTTTTAAATCTAACATACACATAGCCATAGAAGAAGATACAGAAAGACAAGTCAGACACATAATCAACTTTAAACAAGATAACTACAAAGAGCACCTCTGAATATACTAGAAAAGGTAAATACCATAAAGAACTCACCGGAACAAGTGTCTAAAGAAGTATAATAATAAGCTTTAAACACAAATATTAATTCGCAAAAGGAATGAATGCAATACAAACCCAAAGTAGATCCGGGATGCTTCTAAAAAAAAAATGGTTGACTGATGGGTCAAAAACTAGTAAAGGTGTAGGAGCAGGAATAGTAGGACCACTAAGCAAAGACTCCATGATATTCCAAGCGAAACTTAGAATTCATATCAAAGGTGTGTCAAAAGTGAATGTCACAATGCCCTAAATAAACTGCCAAAGAATAATGAAGTCAAACTTATTTGGGTACCAGAACACGATTGGCACACTGGAAATTAGATCGCCGACTTAATGGCAAAAAAAGGAGCAGAGACTCCATCTTTATGACCAAGCCCTCTGTACGGCTTATCAATGCAAACGTAAATAGCAAAATTAAAAGGGCCGCCCCTTCGTCGTGTTCCTTGTGGATTCCATTCAAACGCCATTTTTGCAATGTCATCATCCGGTTTCCTCAGAGTGTGACCAATCCACCGCCACTTTCTTCGGCGTATCTCAATCGCAACTGTTTGACTAGATGTTAGTTGTTACAGGTCGTTGTTTGATATCGTGTTGGGTCAGAATATGCAACACACTCTTCTTAGACACTTATTGATGAAAACCTGGAGTCTTTTTGTTGCAGAATCTGTGACTCGGCAGGTCTCACAACCATAAAGAAGGATTGATTTCACACTTGAGTTGACGATGGGAAATTTTGTGCGTCTCGAGATGTTACGAGAGCGTCACACTCCGCTAAGTTGGTGATATGCGTGGCGGGCTTTATTTATGCGAGACGATATAACTGTCTCCGAACCGCCATCCTTCGTTATAATACTCCCAAGGTAACAAAACTCTTCTACGTCCTCGCTGGTTATCACTCGATCATCCTCGATAGCGTCAGAGGAGTCATGATACCAGTTTTGATGCGCATCATCTTAGTTTTGTTCGTGTTGATTTTCAATCCGACTCGTCTTGCATTGGAGAACGAACTTTCCATTTTTGACTTCATGTTCGTGATCGTGTGTGTAATTAGGCAGATGTCATCAGCGTAGTCAAGATCATTCAGCTTTTGAAATGGGCGCCATTGTATTCCATTCGGTGCTTCGATGTTTGTTTTCATCATTATACTATCCAGGATGACCAAAAAGAGCAGTGGTGATAATACACAACCTTTACATACTTCTTTGGTGATGTAAAAATTGGCACTTTGCTTTCCTTTGAAGCGAACACTGAATGCCGCAACTTTATAGAGTTCACGAATGAGATCCACGATTTTTTCCGGTACACCCAAATACACCCAAATTTTGCAGTGTGTTCCAAATAGCGGGTCTAGATATAATGTCAAAAGCTCGCTCAAAATCGACGAAGAAGAGAAACAGCGGTGACCTCCATTCTAAAGTCTGTTCAATAATAATCCGCAGTGTGTTGATGTGGTCCACACAGGATACAGAATTATTAGAAATATAAATAAATAATTTACAGCCTCCCACACCAAAACTTGAGCAGCTGACGGTCAGTTCACTGATTAGTTGCACAAGATAATCGATATCGATAAAATCAGCCGGCTTACTATGACTTTTTCATTTGCAACGCTAGGTCACGGACTATAGCTGGTTGCAATTTTCCGAAATCCAAATACTTGGCGGCTATAACAATATTATTAGATACGTTTTAATTCCTTTTGGAATTATTACTTTTCAATTCGACGTAGGCTTGTAAACAACTTTGCAGTCTATAACGCTTATCAAAACATGAGATCACTTTAATCAGCTGGTAAGCAGCAGCAGAACAAAATTGCTTTATATTGCGAGGCAAACGCTTGAAGTGCGTCAATTGGAGGTTATCGTTTGAACATCGGAACATCCGATTGCCGCTGTTAGATACACGCCAGTAAATTCGTTGGTGTTCTGCTATCGCTTACGCGTCTGTAGCGGTGAAAATTTCCAAATTATTATAAGATTGCTTAAGTTAAAGCGACCCAGTTCACGATATAATGAATTTAACCAATTTCTCTTGCGTTTAAATTATGCAAAAAAAAATTAAAGTCGCGGGCTTTGATGGTAATTGCCATTGCCGCCTGCAACTCTAAAGGTCGTTCATCATTTTATTTGGGTCGAATATGAGAAAGAGAAAAAAAAATAGTTAAGCGTAAAACTTTTACACACCTTATGCTAACAGAGGGATGGCGAATTTGTTGGCTTTGCTGTGGGCTTAATTTACAAAAAGTTTTCAACGAAGGCGATAGGCGGAAGAAGACTTTTGCTTATTGCGTCGTATCAGACAGCATCAGCGGTCGTTCATCTTGCCTCGAAAAATAATCTTGATGATAATATGCGGAAGAAAACTTCCCTTGCAGCAGAAAGGAGGAAAATTAAGTTTGCTCTGTGGTCTATCGTCGTGTTATGGTATACAATGGCTGCAGGAGGAGATAGTTGAACTTTTGACTTTGAAAAATTCGGAAAATGGCACAAAAAGGATTGCTACTGGCACATGATTTCTCACTCATATCGCAATACAGAAGCAGATAATGAAATACTGAAAAGTCATAAATTCCACACACATCCAACACATTGTCATCGAAAAGACATAACGACGTAGAGTCGTTATCGTTATCCTTCCTGTTGGGTTTGCGATGCGATCATCTGCGGCGCATCAGAAACCAATTCCAACAAAACACACTCATCGTCTATTGATCGGTTTTCGGAAGAGATGTTAGAACGCACAACGAGTCAAATCCTCCAATACTGCTCGAAGATGGATGTATTTGGAGCATGCATAGCATGCATGCTGTGAATGTAGAAGTGTACAACGTATCGAATACTGCAGCAACAAATCTACAAACTATACAACCTAAATAGCAATAAAATTCCAGACAAAATCCTTTAACACATGTGAGATGCATGAGAGCTTGAATGGAATTCCATCGAGGATTTAGCAGGAGATTTGTTTCGATTTTTCGCTTTTCCATATCGTACAGAGTTCTGGCTTTTACTACGTCTGTTCGTCCTTGTTCTCCACCGTTTCTTTCACACTTGTGTTTCGCTTCTTAACTTCGCTTCGACCTAGTTCTACGTATTTTCTTGAATCTTTTGAGAGATTCTAAGGATTGCACCGCAACTTAGTCGCCTGAAGAGTCAAGTGATGCGGATGATGGGAGCAAAACCCCTGAATGTTTGTTGCCACTTTGCACACCTCACGCAAACTGGAGTTTGAGAAATGGCGTAAGCATTTATCTTTTGGGATTTCAGAAGCACTAGATAAGTTAAGATTTTAATGAATTTCTGAGAAAATAGTTTGCCATCATTATCTGGATGCCAAGAGGTATGCAGCATTCGTTAAAGGTTTCATAATTTAACTTCATTGGTTAAATTTTGATTGACATATCAGTGACTAAAAGCTATAATTTGATTTAAAACTTCTTACTTAAGGTCATTTTTAAACACCTAATGCACTAAAACCATTTACGTGGCAACTTTGCCGTCGTATAAGCCAATTACTTCCGGGTTGGAAAACTCACTTCAATGCATTCAACTTATGTTGTTGTGTTTTTGTTTTTTCGAATTGAATTGCAAAGAAAATGTGCCAACGTGGACTCGGACCACTATCTTGTTGGTGCTACGAGCAGGTATTCCATCACCAAGAAAGACTGCATCCACGAAGCAGATGCAGATGACACCTGAAAACAACTACAGTCAAGCGATAATACTGACCCTAAATAAAGTGAAAGTAAAGCGTCAAATAAGATAGTAAAGCGGAGCTTATCAGCTCGCCATTTATGGATAGTTGTAATTCAGATTGAATTAGCTTAAAAGGATTTTAGTTAAATTTTTTGCTTCCACTTTTTTCACTTTTCCATGCATTACTCGCGCCACACGGGTATATCAAAAACTCTGTATGAGACGTAGCTGCTCACAAAATCTCAGCTCTCTAGCTCGTGTGAAAGTGGTTAAAATGGACCTCAAATACGACGAAAAACCGCAACACGCGACGCGCTTCACGTGTCATAAATTACGCTAGCACAAGGCAAGCGCTACCCAATTGTTTTAAAAGAATTCTCATCAAATTCTGGCTGGTAGAAGCCGAGATATGCGAGTGGACAAACTGACAAACCGACACACGCACGCTGAAAATATTTTCCTGTCCTCTGACAATTACCTTCGACCTTCGGGCTCGCAATAATAGACTTAAGTGAGCTTTACTTAGGTAATGTGATGGACCCATTACATGCAAATCGTATACTATGACCATAATGTAATTTTGGTCGGTTTCCTTAACTTGCGTGGGAGTAAGAAAGGTTTCAATGAAGTTCGGTATATAAATTTGACAGCTTTTGTAAATGAGAGCAGACAATGACAAAACAAACAAGCGGTTACTTAAGCTCATTATGGTCGACTTAAAGAAAAATAGCTAAGCATTTCGTTTTGTTTTGACATAAGAATAAGCCCACTGATTACCATTGTATCGTGCTTGCTCTGGTGACGCTCGCCGGTCACCCAGGGTTCTTCTTTGCGGTGTGTTACAAATTATAAATTCGGTATTTCAGTTTTTTACGTAGGGTTTTTTATTTTAACAAAATCTTAAAGTAAATAGGAACGTAGTAAGTAGGCTATGCCATCATCACACCATTATAGTTGACGCTTAAGACCTGGGATTGAGATGCCAGGCGTAGAAGACAAATAGACACACCTTAGTACTGCTGACGCCATCTTAGCCAGTAGTTGAAATGATATGAACGGCTCGTTCGATTAAGAATGTAAGCCAGCAACTAAACGTTAGAATGTGCGTACCAATGCAACAACCTCACAGAATAAAGAATATAAAGACCACAGAAACTATGAAAAAATTATTCACCGGCAAGAGATAGCAGCCTCGCAAAAAAAATATCGTCCATGAACTGGAACATCACAGAGGGCGAGCACGGCACCAAGCTTCAGAAGTTTTACCAAAACGTCTGCGGTATTACGCAATATAAACCGCGTTATGCGTATCACTGATCTCAAGTGCAGCTTGGAGCGATTGGAAGAACACTTTTATGAGTGACTTAAGCAAACTAACTGAGGAATTTGATACACTCGGATACAATCACAGAAGGAGTTGTCGAATACCGCATATAAGCTTTGCTCCGCTATCCTACAAGACAGAACAACTTAATATTCTAAAGTGATCATTGGCATTCAGGAATTAAACCATAACATCCAAGCTGCTTCTACTTCTATATGAATCCGAGACCTGAGTGCTTAGTAAAAGCACTGTGACCTCTATGCCGCATTTGAGAGGAAACTATTACGAATAATTTTTGACCCCGTAAGTGAGGAAGACCTGACTTTACTAAGACTAAGTTTACTAAGTTTCTTTTACACAAAGTAGAGAATCCTCAGTGACATTACAACACATGCAATGGTTCTTAAATTATTATGCCCTCATGAAAGGCAGTAGACTCAAACTTAAAGAAAGGTTTTAAAATATCAGAAACAACGATTGGATTGTCGAAAGCTAGTGCAAGGTGCCCATATTGCTAACGCCGCAGCAAAAAGAATACTTTGTGAAATGTTGTAAGTACAAAGTTTTTGAAGCTATGTGACGACAAGCAAACAGAAACAAAACGTTTACTGGAGTTGAAACTTGGGATAATTATGATGAATCTGAGCCAAAGCAGCAGTGCTTAAGAAAAATAGACATTTACATGCCGCCTCTCCTTTAATTCAACCGCAATACTCTTGGCAGTGCTAATGCTCATCAATTTATCCGCAGAGCCATCTCCGGACGTAATGTTAAGCTTAAAGATTATTTCTTTAAGGTTAATGTTAACCATACACAACGTGTGTAGAATGATTTGCCAAGCTTAAAATCTCAAGTTGACAAACATCTCCTCTTTTCCGTTTCTTAAACCTTAATAACCATGATGTGTTAGTATTGTAAGGGTTCAAGTCGCTTTACTCGAACGCTAATTTTTCAATATAAAGTGGAAAGATCACATCCGCAGTGTTTTAGACTCACATGAAATCCTGTTAACTGATTATAATCTAAATGGCACCAATATCACAGAAGAATACACTACGCTTATGTTCTAAGGCTTTTTAGAGAATCTACTCCAAAAATAAACTAGTATTTGTAAAAAGCCTTCGTTTTTCGGGTACAATCTTTTATAAATACATCGAAACACGCCACACAGTCGTTTGTTCTTTGGTAATATCGCCGAAATATCTATTTTTGAGGTCAACGAATTTTATTTTTTCCGCGATACACACGCGCCACAAGCGACTCGCGGCACGCGTCAAAAGAATATCAAAATGGGCCTCTGACATTGAGCCGCTCACAAAATTTCAGCCCTCTAGGTCGTGCGAAGGGTGGTTAAAAAAGACCTTAAAAAACGATAAATGGCGCGATTTCAAACCATAACACGTTTCACACGCAAAACATGACACGCGTCATGCGTGGAATATAAAAAACGCTATTTTGGGCTTAGACACTCACAAAATTTCTCTCTCTCACTCCAGGTCGTGCAGAAGTTGCTTTAAAAGGACCTCAAAGAAGTCGAGAAAAACAAAAATTTCAACCTAATCCGCTCATCCGCTGTACAGTCTTGACATGACGCCTAGTGGTTATTATCAATTTCAAAGAAAGATGAAGACAACTTGGACGTTTTTTCTTATAAAGGTATAGACGATAGAGACGGATATACATTAAAATTTTACTTTTTTATTATAATCTAGAAATTGAAAAAATAAAAAATTGAAATATATCCGCCTTTCTTTGTTTCATTCCGAAAACTTAAAAAATTGTACATCGTGACGAGCACAACATTAGACCTTTGAGAATCTAAGTGGTAGATGTCACTAAACCCTAATTCAAAATACTGTAGATGAAATATAAACAGCTGCTAAGCTTTCGGCAGGGCTTTAAGACAAAGTTCCAAACACACTGTAACGATTGGTGTATGTGTCGACAGCTAATCTGCAATAAAAGCCAAATTTACGAGAAAATTAGATTTCTCATTATTTTGTCTAGTAACTAGTCAATTTTTTAGTAACAGTGAGTCATATATTTATTACTAATAATAGTACTCAAGATCCTTGATAATTAAATAAATGAATTTAAAAAAAACGTTAGTCAGAGCTAAACAATTAATAGAATTTATGACCCACTCGGTGTTTAAATAATCATTATCACTGAATAAATAATCAAATTATTTCGGAAATAATATCTCGTATACCATCCATCGATTAGCCGTTCATTCGTAAATGTGGGACACATTTTCAGAAAATTTGTTGAACAATTTGTCAAATCAGCAGCAGCAAACACGCGTAAAACTCGCGAAAATTTAATTTCACAAATTATGGTAATTTGCAATCGAGACGAGTTTGCCGATTCATAAATTTCAAATGCATGTGAACAGCAACAATACAACGATAACAACAACAAACAACCACAACAGCAAATAATGACAAATCCAATTAACTCAAAAATCTTGTCCTATGGAACAATTTATAACGAGGTGAACCCATATGAAAAATTTTATGTTCACATAATTAAATCCTTGCATATATCCTATACTGTCTGCTTTTCAGCCGATCTCATGACTATTTTTTTAGAGTAAAAATTAAACAAAAAACGTGCCTCTGCCAAACTACGAACTCACAAATCTATAAAATCAATTCCATTTTTTTGCCCACAACTACTGACGTCAACGTACGCACGAGTTGAAAGTAAAGAGAGCTCATGAACGGCAGTCATGTGTCGGGACATATCCAATTAGCAATGCAATGGCAAATGGAAATGCTAAATGCAGATTGCATCAGTATCGATATTTTTGTATCTTTTGTGCTGAGATTTTTCGGCAACACTATGCAAAATTTTTTACCGAAGAAGGAAATAATTTTTCAGTTGCTCCACTTTGTTTACCTTATGTATCCTTATTAATACTTTTTGTATTATCTTTCCAATTTCCAATTATGTGATTTTTAATCTAAAGAAATCTGCAGAAACCAGGACGAATTATAGAATCGAGATGACCGATTTAAAAGCCAAATCAAGTAGTCTTCAAAGAATCTTCAAATGTAAGAACATGACCAAAGCATTTAAGTTGCTGGTATATGAGGCAATTGTCGTACTAGTAATGTTTTTTGTATAATTTTGTGAATGGCTTCGGGTTGCTGACATACCCAAATGCAACCACTTTTCTTATTAACGAGGCCGTTGAGCCAGAACTGTGCTTTATCACTATGAATATTTCTGCAATGAAAATTGGGATCGTCTTTGCGCTTCAATTCTAGCCAGAATATAGTGATGCAGGCTCAACTTGTCTTTGAATCGACAAATTTGTGGACCTCACTCAAACAAAATTCTCAGCATTCATTGAATTTCTTAGTCTTGTTTGCACGGGAACGGGAACAGACGTTCAATTGTTCCATTAACTAGACGAGTACGAAAACCGAAGATTGGACTTAGCGCACTTAATGGTTTTCCATTATTTAGTGGCTGGTATAGACAAATTGAAACATCCAACAAACCGCAACTAACTTCATCCATAGCCGAGAAACACCACATAACGCGTCCCAGTTGCAAATACCTTTATTTCGGCGTCTCAATTGAAGCATCCGATAACAGCATTGTACCAGAAACATGCGCATTGTTACTTAGAGCAAAGTCAAGACTTTGATTTGTTAAAAGTCTTTAAATTCAAGAACTTATCCACAATTTAAGCCAATGATTGTACCAGTAGTGACATAGAAATCCGAGAGTTTCGTGGTCAACAAGAAGCAGACTGAACTCTGAGATAAGTTCGATAGACAAATACTCAGAGAATGTTTGGTATCGTGATTGAGGAAGGATCATTTCAAAAACGATTCCAAAGATATATCTCAGCGATATTGCAATTCTAACATCATGCAAAAAAATTAAGCTTGGTACAAGCAGAAGCCCGTTTGAAAAAGCATGTGTAGTATGATTTATGGGACTCAACAGGGCCTAGGAACTCATAAACCGGCAGTTTAGAGATACCAAAAACTGCACAGTGCCAATTTGTAATCAAGATTTTTGGCTTTCTGACGAAGCCAGATGAAAATAATAATTATTGAGGACCTACAGAGAGAACAGAAGTTCAATTACATATGAAAATGAAAATTTTCTGGGTAAAAAGTTTATCTATGACAATGCAATTTCTCTATCCAATCTCGTTCTTTCGGTGATTTGCAAATTGAACAAAGTTCAAAAGCGTAAAATACTCTCTTTTCTGCCTTCATCAGTAGTAATTATTTATCAAAGACTATGAACAGAAATGCTCCGCAAAGTTGGACGACGTAAGCAAAAAGAAGAGGAATGAAAAAAAACACGTTCACAAAATTGCTAGAAAATTGGTCATAAAACACAGATCGCAGACCAAAACGGAAAAATAATAGTTTTTACCCCTTTGCCGCTCCTGGCTAATGATTCACTCGGCTGCTCGTCGTTCATCGAAGCTAAAGCAAAACTCGCAGCATAATCGAAATCATAGCAATAAACGAACTGTCAGGATATTTGCAAGGAATGGAGTTGTCTTCCCTCCGTTGGCGCCAATGTTGGTATGGATATGCGATATTAGGTGCGGAGTCACTATGTTCGATGATCAGGATATTCCAATTTTAATTATTTTATCTTTTCTTTTGCTATGATTTTCTCCAGCACTTCTTTCTGCTTCTGCACAACAGTAGTTCAAGCGTAAAATTTTCAATTAGACTTTTCGCAACTAATTCACTGCAGCAAATGAACCGAAGCCGTTGGCGAAGATTAATAGATATTTTCTGGTTGGCTAAATGTGACTTTATCATAATCTTTTTAAAGGTTAATTTATTATAGATGCTGTGAGTTTCCAAGTGAATGGAAATACCCCTCATACTATGTTCTAAGATACAAGACTTGAAAACTGAATTTGATTCGTCGAAAATATGAGCTTCGCATTTGATAAGAAGCCTTTTTAATGGAAACTCAATTCAAGGCATTGAAGTATTGAATACTGTATTAAAACAGACTTTTGTCCACAGAAATTGCAACAGAATTGCTTGGACAGTTTTAAAGTCCTACTCCTTGTTCTACTGGAAAAACTTGAAATTTTCAAGTGGATAAATTATAATCGTTTAATACTTTCATAATTTCTTCCTTTCTGATTCTCTCTGCGCTTTCATTACAAATAAAGGAAACGAAAAATCCATCCAATCTACACTCAAAAGAACCGCATAACGAAACAATCCAGCAAAAGGTCATTACCATCGGTATGCCTGGATGCTCCTTGGCAAAATCTCGACATTTTCTGTATAAACAATAAACTCATAGAAAATAAAAACAGTTACCATAAACCATTAAAGCCTTCAAAGGAAAATCGCCATCATCACCATCATCGCTCGTACTCTGTCATTGTTTTGTTGAACTCCATCCACAAGCTATCGCAAGACCTTTTTACATTGAAACTTTTGCGCAACAACATAACCAAATAAACACGGAATACCTAGCGGAGGAGCAAAAACGTGCCACCCTCAAGGCCTCGTCAAAATCAGACAGCAAAAGAAAAAAAAAACCTTTCGTTTGCGAGGTTTGTTCATCCTTGGAAAGATTTGCCCAACAGCCGATGGAAGAAAATAAAAACTTTTTCTCTAAAAATAAGTTGTACATGAATATCATGGAAATACTTTCAGTTTTGTATAATTATATTATTTAACCCATTTTTGCCGCCAGTGCTTTAAATCAGAATAAAGGAAATCTTTATTTGGAATTCTATGTGTAAACCGTGCGTATAATATTCCTTTCTACTTTCTAGTAGGGCCTAAAGACGGGGTTAACGCAACGTGGTTGTCTTTTAAGATCTAATCCAAACAAATGTAGGAAGGTGGAGACAGGATCGGACCGGTCTTGCGTAAGAATCTTATAATCAGTCCCTAACCAAAGCAGGAGGCATCTTGATAGAGAAACAATTGTGGGCTTATTTCCTCATTTCCCATACACACAGCGCGCATTTCTTGTTTCTTTTCGTTTTCGAGATACGTTGTACCCAGGACCCCATCCCTAAACTCGGCGAGCACATCAACAGGTATCAAGCGTGCAACTGGGGTGCAGATAGCTTTGTAAGATGCGGCCACCATCGCGCCGAAATCTATGGTCCAGTTTATCCACATATTCTCTATTTCTTAAAAAAGTAGCATAAGGTCATTTACAGACTGTTCCGAGGAAGGATAGTCGTCACGGTGGTACAACATTGTCTCAGCTATATTGTAACATAATAATATCGGCGCGACAGACTTACGGTACAAGGCCTGACTTCTCGCAACCATTTGTGTTGAGCATGCATATTTTTGAACACAAATGGAGGAACCTACAATTTAATGCCGGAATCCGAACGGCGAATTGAGAAGCTTTCAGTGACAAGTTATTACTCTCAGATGTTTGTCAAACTTTCGCGAGAGGTGGGAAACCGTGAAAAATACTTTGGTGTTACTGGGATTCGAACCATGAACCCCCTGCTCAGCAGTCCATGCTCCTATCCACCGAGCCACGGCGCCCACTATATTGTACATAATAAATAATAATATTCGGCGCGACAGACCGTTACGGTCCAAGGCCTTGCTTCGCCATTTGTGTTGTGCATGTAATCGTATATTTTTGGACACAAATGAAACGGACCTACAATTTAAGGCCGGATCCGAACGGCGAATTAAGAAGCTTTCCGTCCGTGACAAGTTAATTAATCTCGGAACGTTTGTCACCCATTCGCGAGAGGTAGGACACCGTGAAAAATGCCCCTGCTTAGTAGCCATGCGCTTTTCCACTTAGCCACGGCGCCCACTATATTGTACATAACTATATAATAAATCTTTTACAAGCTTCCAGATCAGTCTGGAAATGGTATCTGGATAGCAAGTGGATAATGTTTTCCGCTAGAAGCTGAAAAAAGCTACAGGCGAAGCTGCGAAAATAAAAGGAGAGCGATTCCTTCAGTCATGTTTGAAGGTATACGGTTTGGGCATCGATTTATTGTTTAGACTGTAACAGGTGAAGAATTCATATTGGGTTTAGATTTCATGAAAGCGCACTACATGGCCATTGCTTTGACGGACCAAGTTTTCAGATGGCGTAATGTGGAAGTACCGTACCTGTGTTTGCCATTATAAACACTGCCCAAGACACGAAAAGAAAAGTGTTTACCGTTAGAGCAGTTATACCAATCAGGCTTGAGGTGGAACATCCCTTGACAAAAGAGCCACAGAATCGGTCTTTGGATACGTCGATATTTGCCTGGAAGGCTGGTTCTGCAACGCCAATCAACGCCCATCCATAACATTGCTATTGCAGATCACTACAGATCACAACGAGACCACAGTACAGACTGTTTTCGAAAGTTACACCTCTGCTGACTTCACACGTGTTGGCATCAGTGATCTTAGGTCGTTCGGTATATGTTTCTGGACAGAGCTACTCCTTGCAGCATATCTAGCCGGAACCTCTGGCCATGTCGCAGATTTATAGGATTTTTTCGTACGACTGATCTACTGAATACGGAGATAGTTGTCGTTAAGCATTTTTCTGAATACCAGCAACACAGTCGCTCCTTGCGAGACGAGGTTACGACAGTGTGTTACGTTACGAATCGGATAAAGGATTTTCTGCACCAAATACAAAGTGGAATAACAGGATACCATTTCGGTATCAATAAGATACTGGATAATGTACAAAAAGGACCTCAAAGACGTAACAAAAGAAATTGTACACTCATGACACGCGAGTCGCAGCACGCAGGATATAAGAAATGGTCATTGACACTGAGCTGCTCACAAAATTTTAGCTCCCTACATCGTGTGGAAGTTGGTCAAAAAGGACCTCAAAGAATTAAAACAAAAAAACACTTATTTACGCATTGTACGCCCCAAACACGACCCGCGACACGTTTCACATACGAGATCTTAGAAGTAGCCCATAACACTGAGCTGTTCACAAAATTTTAGCTCTTTAGGTCGTGTGAAAGTTGGTCAAATATAACCTCAAAAAGAAGTCGAATAAAACCATTATTTGTTTCGTATCACATGCTCCACACTTGACTCGCGACACGCGTCACACTTCTCAGAAATGTCCCATGAGAATAGCTGCTCACAAAATTTCAGCTCTCTAGGTCGTGTGAAAGCTGGTTAAAAACGATTTCAAAGAATTAAAACAAACAGACTACCATAGGTCAAGTCAAGTTAAATAAAAGGTAATAACTTAATTTCATGGAAATAATTGAATTTCACTCAGAACCGAAAGATCAAAATTTTCCGAATTTCGACATCGCAGCAAAGTAACACCCTTCATAGGAAAAGTCAAAAGACATAATTTGAGTATGTATATACAAAGGTCATAACCGTTACCCAGTAGAAAAAATTTTCAAATATCTGTCCTCCAGTAAAAGATGGGTTAATCCTACTCTATGTTTTATGTTGTATGTAGTGTTCCAGGTACCTTGAGCAACAACAAAAAGTCGTTGTTGTTTTTATCGCTTCGTGAACAGCTAAAACTTTAGCTACAGTGTAACTCATAGTTAAAATGACTCACAATTGCCATCGCTAAAAGTGTTTTGGTGCGAATCAGCAATAACAACAGCATCAACAACTGGGTATGTAACAAACAAAGCAACCATCTACTTAAACAACAATAGCTAACTGCTTTTCCATCCAACATCCGCCAGCGGCATACCCAACCACGACGAACAAGTTTTTCTTTCCATAGCTGCTGCAGTTCACTTAAAAGCTGATCCGCGTGTTGTGTGGTAATAGGTATTTGAGGAACGTATGCATCTAGTTGTATGGGTATAACAATGGCATTGCAAAAACTACTGGCGCCGAACTATGATGATTATGAAGAGACCCATGATCAACGCGAATTCACTATTTATTCGGACTGATTGGAGGCTGACATGTTTGGTCGTGGAGACCTTCAGCCGTGCCTATTCACTGAACGAACCATCGGTCAACCGACAAAGTTCAACATTTGAAAAATGCAGAAAACACAAATCAAATAAATCGAATCGTTTGACGTGAAGGTACAAAATCACGAGACTGGAGAAGAAGAACTGCTTCAGGTGAGAAGGTGCAACGTCAGTGCTGCAACAAGAACAAGAGGCTACGTTTTGGGTTTAGTGTATTTTTTGAAATTCTAAGTGGTCCTTTGAATTATTCGCTACTATCGCTTTAAGCCTCAGCCTTAACAAAATAGAATGGAATTGTCAGTGTTTTGAGTTTTGGTTGTTTTGGTTTTGTTTCTTTCAGGTTGTGTTGCCTGGGTTTTTTTTTCTGCTGTACCACAATGGTAGACTGCTGCTTCGAATACGGTAGGAGTTGGAAGTTTCAATGCAAGACAGGTGAGAAAATTTAAAGGCAAAACATTTTATTTTCAAATAATTTTTTTTCCACATTATCTGTGCCATGTTTTGACCATGTTTTAGGATGTCAAACTTAGTGACTTAGTGTTTTCGGCTAATTTGAAATGTGATCCAAAAATTTAAGGCGATTGGGTCTTTATTATATCTGTGACAACTTAATGGAAGTTTGTGTCGCTGTAGATTTAAAACTTGGTTCACAATTCGACATATGATGATCTGAAAAGTGATCAGTCATGAAATTTCAATTGGAAAAGCACTTAGCTTTACTTTTGGAGTTGGCATTCCTCTTTTTTTTTATATTTATATATATTTATACTTATTGCCAATGGAGAGTCCTTTAATGAAATGGAATGTAATTTACAACATATCACATTCCTTACGTGTGTAGCCGGTCTCAAATTTATTTTCTCAGAATACTCCTTGATTCATTGAGAAAAGGAGTACGGAAAAAGATCACGGAACTAAAAGGACGCGAGTCCAAATGCTTTAATCAATGGATCATGGGTCAGGGAAAACTACAAGAAACCTAATCCAAGACAGTAAAAGTAATGACGTAAGATAGAGCCTTCAAAATTCTTGGAACCTCTATGGTTGTGCTGAAAGGAGAGGCCTTTATCACATTAAACCCAAAGGGGGGATAGCGAGAAAAAGGAACTTACCAATCTTATTGTACTACGGTTCCAGCTTCCTTAAATCGGGTCTATTTCCAAATATATACGAATATGTTGCTCAAGCTGGTATTTACTGGTTGGTTGGTTAGAGCTTGATCACTATTTTGTTGATCCTTATGCTAAAAATTGCAGGCGTATATAGCCAGTTTTTTTTCTTTAACTGATTCGGAATCATATGCGTACAATCATAATGCTATCATGATTTAGCCCACAGATGAGGTTGATCATCTTGGAGGTTAGCTGAGTCTGGGCCAACTTTTGGTTGATTAGCCAGTTTCGTTCTGGGCTTGACCTACGTAGTGACGAGTGGTTTACTACCCAAATGCAGGTAGAGCGTTAGCATTGGTAACATCAGAGTGTTACTGGTGCGATGATGTGCTCTCTGTGGAGTTGCACATCGCAACCGGTTGTCGTTAACCAAAGATTGGCAAGGATTTTGGTAGGGCCTGCTCTAACCAGTGAGTCGTCGCCACCATGTACTTTGTTTTGCTCTCATTAATGTGCAGCCCCAGATTAAAAGCTTCCTGTACAGCATTTGGGTTTGTACCAACGATGTCATTATCGTCTGCGTAAGCCAGTATCCTAGTGGACTGATAGAGGATTGTTACTCTCGCCGTTGCGTCAGAGTCTCGGATCACTTTCTCCAACGCCAGTGCATCTCCTTGCCAGAGCCCGTTATAAATGTTGAATGGGATTGATAGTGATCCGGATATTTTTACTTGGCTTATAACATTGGTCATGGTCAACCTACATAGTCTTGTCAGTTTATTTGGGATGCCGAATTCTCTCATGGCTTTATAAAGTTCTACTCTGGCTATGCTATCATAGGAGGCTATAAAGTCCTGGTAGCAATGCATTGTAAAATGTAACAAATGTTGTAATGCTGTCATTCTAAATCACGTACTAAAAGTTGACTTAACTTTTTACGCAAAAATTTCGAAAAGTTGTTACAAGTGATGCACAATAACATTCAACTTTACCTGACTTTACTCTAAATCTACATTATCCTCGTGCAGTTCTTTGTGGCTTTCGCAATGAATTATGCAATACGGTTTAGTAGTTCAACTGTATGTTGTTTTCGTTGTTGTTGTTTGCTGTTGCTGTCACTATAGGTCGTCGGTTGATGTCAATTGGTGTTCTGTATTCGCCTGCACTCTATTATTTATAGTGGCCAAAAGGATAGGCTGCTTAAAAGCAAACAAAAAACCTAACAACCAGAGTAGTCTGCAACGTTTCCAGGTGATGTAGTAAATACCACCACGTCACAGTTACAAACGAACGACCAAACGATCGATCGTTATTGACGCTTGTGAGTGGATTACCGTTCGTTTGGTTGTTGGTTGCCAATAAAAAGGAATTCACTATCAATTTTGTGTAACTTTTTCCTTGGACCTATCGATTCGGTCGGTGGTAGGAGTTCAGTTGTCCGTGGTGGTACAGTTGGAGTCCGGTGACTACCGCACATCAATGGAAACCACAACAATAAGGCCAATTGTTTTGCTCTTAACTTGATGAAGTTTCAATTGTGATCTGCATTTTTGATTTTCATACAGAGCTATAGAGTTTCTCACAATGCAAGAGAACGACTGCGAAAGACCAGTTGCAGTTTTTGTGAGTAATGATGTGAATATCTTCCGTTTGACTTTTTTTAATAGATAGACAATATTATAAAAAAGATAATCAATCCGAGTTTCTGAATGGCAGCAATAAATATTGAAATAAGTTATCGTTCTTTGTCTTTTCATAACCTGTATTTGATCTCATGAATAGCTTTTCTGCTTCTAAAAGTAAGAAAGAAAATCAAGAGAATACAAGTATCTCGAGTACTTCTTTGACCTTTTAATAAATTCCACTATTTACGATTTTACTTCTTCTTCTTCTTTAATGCATCCTTTTTTGGATGGTATTGATTAAAACTGCTGTGCTTGACTGTAAATTCAATATCAACCATCAAAAGCTACTAAAAGTGATTTTTCGAGATTTTGGCTTTAGCATGAGTTTTCTGCGTGATGTAGATTGGCAACTTCCTATAGCGTAAAAAAGGTGAAAGTGACCAAGCCACTTAGTTTGCTTTATGCAGCATGTTTGGTGCTTGATGTTTGGCATTGATAGAGTTTACCTTAAGTCATGCCAAACAAACGAAACTATCTATGACGTTGGTTACAAAGCTCGTTTGGCGAACTTTTCGATGCAAATCTATTCGCTGATGTATATTGTCACTAACTGATTTATAGTTGGAGTATTTGATATTTGATATTATTGAACGTACATCCGTACGTTCCAATATGGAGAGAAACACAAAAAAGATTCCACTCTTTGTAATTTCCATTGTGTTGCCTTCATTAATATTATTTGGTTTACGTGAGTTGGCAAAACGTTACTCAAACGAATTCACTTGGCTCTCTAAAGTTCAACTATGGAAGTATGTGAACTTGAGTATCCATTGCAATATATCTATGACGATCGGTAGTTGTGGAAAAAGTGAGAGAAGATGTATATTGTCACTAACTGATTTATAGTTGGAGTATTTGATATTTGATATTATTGAACGTACATCCGTACGTTCCAATATGGAGAGAAACACAAAAAAGATTCCACTCTTTGTAATTTCCATTGTGTTGCCTTCATAAATATTATTTGGTTTACGTGATTTGGCAAAACGTTACTCAAACGAATTCACTTGGCTCTCTAAAGTTCAACTATGAAAGTATGTGAACTTGAGTATCCATTGCAATATATCTATGACGATCGGTAGTTGTGGAAAAAGTGAGAGAAGATGGATGGCAGCCAGAGGTTCACTGGAATATCACCGTTAAAAGGGATATATCCCTAAAAGCCTAAGCACAATACATTTTGGCTAACTTGTGTGAATGTATGAGTACATAGTACAAGTATATTGATTATTAATTATTCAGCTTAATTCCTGTAAATTCATTTATTTATTAAAGATAGTACAGCGGAGCTTCTCAGCACGCCATATAGATAACTGTAATTCAGTCTAAATATAAAGCCTTAATTAAGAGTTATCATACCAAACTAAAACTACCACTAACCACTATAAATAAAAAAAAGATCATATAGCCGATTGTTTTCTTAAACCTTGTGCGAATTTTATCAAAAAAGAATAATCGAATAGTTTAACTTTGCCTGTGCATATAGCGAGTTGTTTATTAAACTGTTTGGGAATTATATGAACTTAAAATTACTTGCAATCAATCAATTACCATTACCCTTATACACTAACAACAATCATAGCAACTTTACATGTATTTAAATTTTTTCTTCCTCACACCGATATGCTTCACATACAGTTTTTAAAAAACAAAGAGAAACTGGGCGAAAATTCAAACCAAAGTCGTTCAAATAAACCGACTTTGCCGAGTGTAAACCTATTTCACCGACACAGGGCCAAGAATACATTGTGTGCTATTTTTAGGTCAATAAACTCAACCTTTTGAATTTTCCCTGAGAATTCAAACACGCATTTGAAATTTGCGAGTTCCTCGAAGAACTTAAATCCATTTTTAAATCAATTGAGTAATCCGGGCAGCCTTTCGACCCACCGAACTTTCCATTCTCCTAATGTAATGTAAATGTGAATGTAAAGGTAGATACCTTTGGCCGATTCCAAAATGATTTCTGATTATTTTTCTGACTCTTAACTGGTTCCAAAAAATTCCAATAATTTCATAATGACACAACAATACACTCCAATTACAATACCATCAAAGTTTTAACTTCATCAGCAGATAAAAACTATTCCTAAAGTTAAGGATAGAAAAAAAAGTCAGCTTCATAACAACAACTTATTGTATGCAATTCATGTTCAAAGCTAAATTAAATACAATTACAGTTCAAACAGATGTGATATGACGTCTGCGAACAAGCATCACACCCAAATTGGCATTGACTTTTGCTGCAGATACAAACAAGGCACAGACGAAGAAGGTAGCAAAACAAAACTAAAAGTTACTCTATCTCCCTTTTTTTCCCCCCAATAAAACCACAGTCACAAGACTCAACTCTGCCTCAAATATGTGCATATAAATATTTTCATTAACATCCCATGCACGCCCGCCCCCTGAGAATGACTGACTTTCCATTTCCCTAAAGAAAAAAATAACAATAAATTTCTCCGACAATGGAAATTAATTGCTTTGCACTCAGATACAATTTATGAGAATGAGGATTCCCCCGTTTTGTTTACGATTCAGAAAAATTCACATTCGAATTCATAATATTCGTTGGTGTGAATAAATTTAACAATCCATTGAATTATTATTGATCACGAGCCACGTACATATTCGCATTGGTGGATTGAATATTATTTTCTGTTAACAAATTGCTGGCTTTTACATGCCTAGGAATTGCCAGTCAACTAATTTGCAATTAAGAATTGTGATAGCATAGACAGTGAGTTTATTTTAGAATCGTAACTCGTGTTATTACGAGTATGTGCGGTACATACTTTAGCGTTAATTTGCAACTAAAGAATAGGGTTTTTACGTGCAGGTTTAGTAAAAAGAAAATTTACAAAATATTCGCGTTATTTAGATGTTTAGTGCGACTACTAGTACTGAACGTTGTGTCATAAAAGTCTGCGATATGTAAATAAGAATATGCGCAGTCGCGTTCGAGTCTAAAGCTAGCTGCACATTGATTGCAGCGCAACAGGTTTTTAGGGCAAACACTCTTATAAATAATAACAATATTCGGCGCAACAGACACCATTTCCGTCCAAGGAATAGCTTCTCGCGTCCTTTTGTGTGGAGCATGTATATTTTTGCAAGTCTTAATGTGGCTTGATGTTAATTTTGTTAATTTTGAGTAGTGTTTCACTTAGTTCAGAGGAGCTATTAATTGGCTTCTAGCTCGAGCTTATTAACAGTTTGTATGCAGATTACCAATTATCTACATACAATTAACATTCAACATCTGAATTACTCACGGTCGTTATTGTATCAACTTAAATGGGTTCCGAAAGCAATAATCGGTCTACCTTGCCTTGCTTTACTGATGGATTAATTTTGCGACTAAACTGCATGCCAACTAGCCAAGATTTTAATAAAATCTTTGATGGTAAATTCTGTGAACGACAGCCGGCCTTGAGTTAAAAAAGGCAAACAGCTTTTACCAACAATCGGTGCTTTTTTGGGTAATTCAAATGCATACGTTTTAAAACGAGTCAAAATTACTCATTAGTGATTCTGCTAAAAATACTCTATAGCAACTCACAGATACGACTTAAGGTCAATGATTGGGTTGGAAGGTAATGCAATGCAAAAGGTGCAATTTTTTAAACTTGGCACGTAACATTAAATAGATAAAAAAACGAAAACAATACCAAAATAATGAAAAATTAAAGAAAAAGTGGTGTTATATTATGAAGTGAAATGATGATCGTCGGAATGTTACGAGAAAGTCTAGCATGTAACCTATAACCCAAATAAATTTGTACTGAAATGATGACCTACTCTGTAATTGTTTAGTTCAAGAATCGATCATGATTCAATACATCACTAATGGTCTCCTCCTGTTAACTTTTGACGTGACAACATCTCACTACAAGGTTTAAGTGGTACATGTTCAAAAAGTAGAATGTTAAATGTCCATTGATATGTCACACTTTTAACAATTATTTGTCCTCTGTTATGAAACTTTTTTAAAAGTTTTTGGTCCCCTGTTATGTCATTTTTAACAGTTAAATGTCCATTGTTAATTCACACTTTTAACAATTATTTGTCCTCTATCACTTTTTTAAAAGTTTTTTGTCCTCTGTTATGTCACTTTTTTAAAAGTTTTTTGTCCCCAGTTATGTCCCTTTTTAAGACTTTCCTGTCCTCTGTTATGTCGCTTTTTTAACAGTTTTTGTAATCTGTTATGGCACATTTTTAACAGTTTTTTGTCCTCTGTTCTTTCACTTTTGGTCATTAGGAACTAGAATTATAATATGTGTGAAATTCGGTATGTAGGACTAATATCCGACTATAACACTTGTTCATATGGAAATTCTGGGATAGAATGGACACTAATATCGACAAAAAATTTTAAATTTATATAATTAGATAAAAAAAAATTGCCAACTGAAATTAACTACGTACTTGTGTGCAGAAATTTCGAATGCGATGTTAATGCTGCTCTTAACTTCTCTACAAATTATTTTAAATCGACTGATCTTATGAATGAAAAAACTGTGATGCACTTAAGAGCGCAAATCATGGAATTATTTAATTTTACTATTGGTTCAACTTGGTAGCATAACTGCATTTCCTATGAATGCCTGAAAACTAACTTGCACGAAACACGATGCAGTGGTGTTTAAAAAGAGATAAAAATTCTACTGTTATTGGTATGTTTTAAGAACGAAGAGTAACTTAATGTGCCTCTTAAAAGATTCAAGCGACATTGCTATTTGCTTCTGTTCTCTTTGCATACGCTGCTGCTCATAGCTTTCACAAAGTTGGATTTACCGTATGTAGAATAAAACCTTCTTGACAGAAAGCCAAAACCTTCTCTATAGAAAGCCCAACTGTTCCGATCGTACACAGATGCATGCTTAGATTGAGACCAAACGTATTTGTATTAGTAATCGACTAAAGAGCAAAATCCATATAGAATATTTCTGTTTCCCACTACCACATCTTACGGTTCTCGCTCTTTGCGACTGCTTATTTTTTGTACACTGTATTCACATCCCACAAGCACACATGCGTTTGGTCTTGGTTTACAGCATTAGTATGCGTAGAGTTGGGCTTTCTATAGAGAAGGTTTTGCAGAAAGCCCAACTTTACGCATACTAATACTTTAAAAAACTAACAAAAGCGGAAACGCGCTAACTGGTGGTACTGAAAAGATTGACAAACGTAAGATGTAGTAGTGAGGCACATATGTATTGTGAGAAAAATTGTATATGGATTTTTTTCTTTCGCTGATTACCAATACATCTAATTTTGTTAGTTTTTAAGCAAGGATCTGTCAATCCGCAAAAGAGTTGGTCTTTCTGTAGAGAGGGTTTTGGTCAAAAGGTGCGTGCAGCTCATAAAATTTAAAAAACTTTACAGTCGGTGGAACTTGACAGCAGAATAACATTAGCCATTAATGTGCATCGCTTTTTTAAATTCTCTATGTGTTGTATGTTTAATATAAGAGGCATATAAAATTGAGCATGCTACCTTGCGTCCTTCTTCCTTTTCATTTGGCTTGCCATCTCTTTAATTATTTCTACAATACTAAATGTCAGTAACATTTAAGTTACATAGCATGAGCAAAACGACACCAACATGTGCAGTAGTAGTGAACGTATACTCTCTGCTGGTTGGTTCTATGCTCAGCTCTCTTTGAATTTTCTTTAAAAATTTCTACTTTACTAAAAGTCAATAACATTCAACTTACATACAATGAGCAGAACGAAGCAAACATGTGTTCTCTGTTCGTTTTGGCTTTAACAATTTCTACATTACATAAATAAACTTTAGCTTAAAAAACTAGATATACACTTTAATTTAAGTTAAATGTACATACATAAAAATTAAATAAAATTCAAATAAAATATAAACAGCGCTCTGTCAGTAAATGTTTGTAAACGTTGACAGGCTCTACCATTTTTTGTCTATCTTTTCAAAACAATTTTAGTTTGAAAAGCATGAAATTATGTTTTTGCTGTGAATTTGAAAAAATATCTATACGAGATAAGTGGGACTGCCTATATGTATACGTAAAATTATCACAAAAAATAAATCAGTTCTACATCAATAATATATCAAACTCAATTGGATTATCCACTTAACACACACGCACTCGTACATATGCAGTAACATTAACAAACGAGCAAATAATTATTTAAATTTGAATTTAATTTTACACTCCGCAGCTGCCCACTGTTAATCACTGACTTGTTAACAAATGACTAAAAATGTTATATCAGACATTTAAAATGCATTAAACGATATCAATTGTTGTAGCGTAGTGTCAGAAAAGAGCATGTAGAGCACATGTGTTTACATGCAAATAAAGGTCTAAATAAAAAATCCATTTGTTTAATGTAATCGCGTATATTAATAGTAATAATTTATTACTGTTTTTTGTAAATTCAGAGTAGTAAATCAATATGAAATTATCATTGTTTTATACAAAAAGCCATGCAATAAATACAAGCTTCGTTGGAACGACCACATATTTGCCATTGCCAAGAATGCTGCGAAATATTTAGGTTTCCTAAAACGGTGCAAGATGTGCTTCACTCCCTTAGATCTGGCTACTATTTAGCCTTTTTAGCCTATTCGCCCTTTACTTTAATACAACTGTATTTTCTGGACAAGTGCCCCCAAGACCACATTGCATCAACTAGACAGAATTCAGAACCGCGCGTTAAAACTTATTGTTGACGTAAATATCGCGAAAGCAATCGAATAGCTTGAACATCGTAGGAATGTTTCCAGCTTGTCACTGTTTTATCGCTTTTTCCACAAGCGGTGTTCAAAAGAAATATCCAGATGGATCCCAATCATTCTCGAATCCCCCCGTAGTACCCGTGCCACAACTCGAGCCCACGAGGACCTATCATCGGACGTTCTAACCAATTCAGAGATTTATTATTTAGCCGAACAATAGTTATTTGGAGTGATATGCCCGATTGTGTGTTTCCACATTTGTATGATCTGCAGTCATTTAAGACACATGTGCATAGACATATATTCTCATCTTTATCTCTCCCTACTTTCCCAACGCCCACGCTGTGCTAAGCATTATAAGGGTGTAAATCGCTTTAGCATTATAAGGGTGTAAAAATTTAATCCAAAACATTATCTTCATCATGACAGTATTTTAAGCTTTAATTAATTCAGAATTAGAATTAAAAAAAAGTTTTATTTCGAGTAAACGAACCAACGATTCCATTAACTATGGAACACGGAAACACCTGCACGAGTGAATGCGCTGAACCCAACTTTTTATGACTTTTTAGCATAAATCGGGCAATATTCCGACTATTTAGCACTCCATGTAAAGTATCTGGCTTACTGGCTTAGACTGGGGACTTGTCACAACCCCAAGTAAAAGTTGTAGAGGTGTCGAATAATCACACGAAAGATTGGGCCAATTGATTGGTCCATTTCACCACCAAACTTCGACTTAAATACAAGTAACTAGATTGTTTTGCCAGCTGTAAATATTATGGTGCCGTCTTGCAAACACCACATATGTTTCTTTTAATTTATCCCAAAAAGAGACAGTAAACATGATCCGGTGGTGGTCTATATTGACTGTGACTGCTTTGCCACATGATTGAAGAAGAAGTATGGACCAAAATAGTCATAAAAGCAGCATCAAAGAGTCAATTGTTGTGTTTCGTGAAGGGTTTCGTATTGTTGACGTGCCCAAATGTAATTTGAAGGAAATTAGGATCGTTTTTGCGCTTGTTAAGGGTTTAATCATTGAAGGTATGTCGGATGTAACGGTCGTTCGGCTTCAGTTCTCTTGGGTCAAGGCGATCTTATAGGAATACAGGCCCAAGTCCTTGCACAACATTTTCCACAAACTGGTCAGCTTAAAATTATTAGTTTATTAATTATTCTTATCTTTAACTTACCTATGAAAATCTAAGCACGTTTATAAATGTATCCCAACTATAAGAATCCTAGAAGAAAAAAAAATACAATACGTTAAGTATCGGAAAAAAAACTTTTTTTATTGAACTAAAACAATCCCATCATACATTTAAACTAAATTGCAATTAATTTTAATTAATTTCATATTCAAATTCCCTGAGAGACCGCTACGCACCAATTTAATGGGGAAACAATTATTCATAAGGAAGATGAAGGCATACAGCGGACAACCAACAGGAAACCTCAAAATCCACGCCAATCAAAAGTTAAATTAATTTTGTAATTTACCGAAAATCAATCAAATGGAGCATTAGGGGAAAGGGAAAGAGCGAAATAGCATCGCTAGCACCGCAGAGAGTATTCCATCAGTGGGGACTGGGCAATTCCAGAATGTATTAGAATTTGTAATATGAGTATTGTGGTGGTGTTAACACATTGTGCTACTATTCCTATAAACTTAATGCTAAATTGTTAAGCGTTTCGTTTGCATTAAATCTATTAGGTAGATAGTTCAATGTTTGCTATTTATTGATTGCTTTTTTATTTCACAACAAACGCTGTGCTACGGCGAAATGAGTTTACTCTGCACCACAACGATGATGTTATTTTGCACAAAGTAATTGATAGAAAATTTGTACATTTCATTTTGACATTCAATTATACGCCGCCTGATAATTAAATTATATGTATGTTCTTTTTTATTAATTCATAGGTAGTCATCTGAGGTACTATGGCTGCGTGGCTGCCCAACGGCCAATGGGCCGAGCTTTTGGCAACCACTCTGGAAATATCTTTCCGTGATCTGGAGATCAAATCAGTGGATTTGTTTTTACTCAAGGAAGCAACATCGCCCTCGACGTGGTGCAATTGGTCAAGGCATTCCACCTTAGTTGTGCTTCGTTAGTAAGAAAGGTGAGAGAACGTTTTCGGATGGAGTTCAAAGGCCAGTACGTCTGCTTTCTCATTGCCGTCAATATTACTGTGCCACGGTACCCAAACTATGGTTTCATCTGTGCTTTAGCTTATTAGAGTCAGTTCGACTTGGCTCTGTCTAACAAGTTTTGAAATGTTGCTTGTGACAATAATAAAATATTGAAGCCTAGCGGAAATACCCGACGTTTCCCGGCATCCCCATCACACTGACCACCACCTAACTGATTACCCGCCCACTTACATCCCGTGACCACTGCCCACTGACCACATCACCAAAAAAAACTATAGAATCGACACTTATATCGGCAAAAAATATGTTCCTGTTGGAATCGTGAGTTATGGCCGCTAGTTTATACAAAAATCCCATGGAAAGCAGCACTTTAGGGTTTTCCAAAATTTTCCAATTTTCCGGGCAACGTTTCCTATTTTTATTTCCGCATAAACCTTTCAAAGCAAAATCGGTGTTTAGAATGATGTCCATGTTTTGGCGAAGCAATGCGATCAGCTTAAACACCAAGCTGCGACTGTTCCGTTCAAATGTTGAATCTGTGCTGTTGTATGGGTGCAGCACTTGTTAGGTGACCGCTACTATCACATATGACATAGGGTCCTAAATGCATCCCTCATCGCTAGGATATCCGCCGGGAAAATACAAGGCATTATTAGGTAGCTTGTATGTATTAAGGTTTTCGGAGAATACTCCAGCACCGACTCCATTACCCATCTTGAATCTATCGGTGAATAGAGTTACATCAAAATGTCATAGAACTCTCACGACCTTTCAACTTTCTCTAGTTTAAAACTTGACGGCAAAGCTAGAACTGAAGTATAGTTTAGGAGTGCAGTAGTTGGTTGAAGATGGTATCATCTCTTTGGTATCGACTGCAGAACATTGTAGTGACTGTATGGTTTACTGACAAACCATCCAGATTCTCTGAGACGAACTGCGCTGCACATCGCGACGTATTTAATAAATATGTCGGGAGGTAATAACTATAGGATTGTGTTAAGAGCAGTAAGAGCAGTGCTCAACAGTTATGTTATGCAGTTATGTCAACAGCTTTATAACTAATAAAGTACAATCTTTTAACTTTCTATTTTTCTTCTATTTTCTTTCTAAAGTACAATCTTGTACTTTCCTAACTAGTTTTTTTGCAATTTAGTGCATATTTAAGAATATACCTAAAACAGTCTGAAAACTTGTTAGGTGACCGGTTATTACAGCTATAACATTAAAAATTTTACTTTGTTCCTTTAATTCCAGGACAGTTATCCGATGGAAAACGCAGGTTATCTTGAAGAGCTGCTTATACATAATGTACTGTCAACGCTAAAAACTGCAGTGAAGAAGCTAAGTAAAAGAGAAAATTCTTAAATCGTTTAGCCGTTTTCGTTGCCGTGGTCCTCGTCGTTCAACAGTGTATCCGATGCTAATTTGGGGTTCCTTAATATGGTTTTTTTATGGGCGAGGTTATTTGAATATTTTGATACTTAAGTATACTTATGTATTCGATATTCGAATAGTTGCAAAAGTCGTATGTTTGGAAACCCTTATCATGATCATAACACTGAATTGTTTGTCCAAAATTAAAATGATATGAGTCTAATAATTTACAGACACAAACCAACCGGGACTGTTTAATTACATTCATCTTATGGTACGAAATTAGCCACACTCTCTAACATTTACAAGTAAGTCAAGAGTCAATGTGTTAATAAATAAAGCTAATATTGGCTTATTCATTATAAGTTCATTCTTATAATGATGATGTTGATCAATTTCCATAAAATTCAAAAAGATAATCAAGTAACCCCTTTCACCAGAACAACAATTACTTGGCCCAACATTTGCAACGCGTTCCAACTACAAATACTGTATTTCAGAATTTTGATTATGAAAGTTAGGACAGTCCTTCTTCGCACAAACTTCTATGTTTTTTTTAACTGAAGTTTAATTAAAAGTATTCCTTCCAACCATTAATTTCACTGCGCTCATTAAGGCTTCTTCTGAGGCTCGCCACAGCACACTGCATCTGAGTTGACATTTTTTTTTTGTTCAAACTTTATAAATACTTGATCCGAATTTTTAATTTTCCTCTTTTTTGTTGAAACTTTCCTTAAAATTTAAATGCAAATTCAAGGAGAAAAAATGCAAAGAAATTAAAAAAACAGTATGTAATCACAAACATCTCTCATTACCCTTTGTTGTGGTATAAGATAATTATAATTTTTGTTCTTCTTTCTTGTTATCCTCACCGCATCGCCTTCTGCATTCAAAAAGCCAACCCTTTCGGCTTTTCTATGCAAAACAACTCAACTTTGCAACGCAACGATCTCCCGCTTATGTTACGAGTTAAATTATTTCGCTGTTGATGTTGATATAATGTTTTTGCTACACGCTGCAACAAGACACCCAAGTCCGAATAAATTAGTCAGGCGATTATGTCATTGTATTAGGATGTAGAAAGAGGATACTTTGCGTGAAACTCTATAATAGAACCAGTGATACGATGTAATGTGCGGAGATTCAAAATACTTTGCTTATTTGCCTCTCGTATCGTAATTATCTTTACATTTTGCCAACTTGTGCAACAAAATGTAATATGATGGTAAACTACCAGAGACTTCTTGCCTTTGTGCTTTGCTTTTGTTCCTTTAAGCTTCCATAGGTCTGTCGGTCGAAAGGAAATTTGTGTTTCGGTAGACGTGTTGAGAGTTAATTTTCGAGACTGCAATATTTTACACCGCAACGTTATACTTTGCAATATTTTGCCTTGTATATTTTGTTTTGCAAAATTTCGAACTGCAACATTACGCTTTGCAACATTTTGCTATTCAACATTACGCATTGCAACATATTGTTATTCAAACATTTTGCTTTGCAACATAATGCTTGCAACATTTTGTTTCTACCAGTTTGCTTCGCAACAGTTTGCATTGCAACATTTTGTTTTTCAAGCATTTTGCTTGCAACATTTTACTTTGCAACATTATGCGTTGCAACAAATTATTTTTCAAACATTTTGCTTTGCACATAATGCTTGCAATATTTTGTTTCTACCAGTTTGCTTCGCAACAGTATGCATTGCAACATTTTGTTTATCAAGCATTTCGCTTGCAACATTTTACTTTGCAACATTATGCGTTGCAACAAATTATTTTTCAAACATTTTGCTTTGCACATAATGCTTGCAACATTTTGTTTCTACCAGTTTGCTTCGCAAAAGTTTGCAATGCAACATTTTGTTTTTCGAAATTTTGCTTGCAACATTTTACTTTGCAACATTATGCGTTGCAATAAATTATTTTTCAAACATTTTGCTTTGCACATAATGCTTGCAACATTTTGTTTCTACCAGTTTGCTTCGCAACAGTATGCATTGCAACATTTTGTTTATCAAGCATTTCGCTTGCAACATTTTACTTTGCAACATTATGCGTTGCAACAAATTATTTTTCAAACATTTTGCTTTGCACATAATGCTTGCAACATTTTGTTTCTACCAGTTTGCTTCGCAACAGTATGCATTGCAACATTTTGTTTATCAAGCATTTCGCTTGCAACATTTTACTTTGCAACATTATGCGTTGCAACAAATTATTTTTCAAACATTTTGCTTTGCACATAATGCTTGCAACATTTTGTTTCTACCAGTTTGCTTCGCAACAGTTTGCAATGCAACATTTTGTTTTTCGAAATTTTGCTTGCAACATTTTACTATGCAACATTATGCGTTGCAACAAATTATTTTTCAAACATTTTTCTTTGCAACATTTTGCTTTGCATTATTTTGTTTGGCAACATTTTGCTACCTCTAACCTTTTCCCTTTATAAATTACTTTTCTCATAATTTTGCTTTAGAAAATGGACAAATAATACAATGGAATGAACTACTGAATAATTGAATAGAAATACAGTCGACTCCCTCTAAGTCGAACAACCTCTAAGTTAAATTTTCGTCTAACTCGAATTTTTTTGCTATATTTTTGCATTTCCCTAAATTTTTCATACAAAAACCATCCTCTAAGTCGAAATTCCATCGGAACCTAAGTCGGAAACAACTACAGATCTCATTTTCAATATCATTTTATATTCCGAGTATAACGAGTATCGTGTATCGCGGGTGGCGCGTGGGATGGGTTGACATTTTTTTTCGACTTTTTTGCTGTCTGTTTTAACCACCATCCACACGATCTAGACAGTGGAAATTATGTGAGTATCTAAGTCTAAAATAGCATTCTGTATATTCCGCGTATGACATATGACACGTTTCGCGTGTGAAACGTGTGATGGTTTGAAATGGTGCCATTTTCTCGTTTTTGAGGTCTTTTTTAACCACCTTTCGCACGACCTAGAGGGCTCTAATTTTGTGAGCGGCTCAATGCTGGGGACCCGTTTTAATATCCCGCTTTTGACGCATGTGAAGCGTAGAAAAAAGAAAATTCTTTAAAAAAACAGCCGCGACCTCAAAAAAAGATATTTTGGCGATTATTACCAAATAATAAACGATTGTTCTGTAAATCAAGTTAGCCATCCACGATGTTTCACTTCTCTATAACGTGCACTGCGATGCACACGCTCTCATTTTTCTTTTGATTGTTCTTTCAAAGCTTAAGTTCCACTAACCCTAACTTAAGGCAAAACATTCAAGGTTTCATTGTTAGAACTATTTAACGTTTGGCATTTGAAATAAGTTACAACAAAGAAGCACTTAATTCGGAAAGATAAGCCAGTGCAACAGTACAGCATGATGGTTGCTCGTATAGCTAAAGGGTGTTTTTTTGGGAGGTTTGTTTTTCCGATAGATGTCGTTTTATTTTATGACAGTTGTTTTGACAGCTCAAAGTGGCATTTCTACTCAGTATTGTTTGGCAAATCATTATGAAAAAAAAAAAAAAAAAAAAAAAAAAAAAAAAAATGACATTTGTGAAAAATAGTCGTGGTAGCCATATGCCAGAAATTGTGTTTAAATGTTTAATGCCAAAAAATTATCTACCAAATAAAAATTTGGTCATTTCATAATTTTATATGTGTTTTATTCAAAAAAAAAATCGACAACCTCTTAAAAAAACACGTTATATCTAACGGGTGTTAGATATAAGACTCAATTCAAATGATGATTAACATCGTACCAACCAACCAAGTGCTTTAAACTGCTTGTTAGATAAGAATGCTTTAATTATCCATGTAGAAGGGGAAGGTAAAGTTGGCATTTCACCCTTAGCTAACTTGTCTTAAAACCTAAACTTATCCTTGTACACTTGCGGTGCACCCTAAAACCAACATAAATAACAAAAACGACCTACACGACGGCACGGTTTGTCCATCGTAAAAAGATTACAAAATTTCCAGCTGGAAAATTGGAAAACAGGAACATTAAACATACAAAATTTCCATAGTTACCACATTACTCTTTGATTGTGTGCTTCGAGGTTGCACTTTTGCACAAGAATAAGTACCCGATGTACACTTTTTCAGTCCAACCTACCTTTCTACCACAACTACTGCACTTCAAAGTTTTAGTAGAATCCGAAAAGTTTAACTTTTGTTTGCTTACAATTTAGTTGCTCTCTGGATGTTAAGGGAGTACTCTATGTGGTTTGCTGATGTTGTTGCGTGCGTATTGCCGCATGGAATATGCCAAAAGTTATTAGAGACGCATGTTGGTTCTCCACATCTTCGTATGACCCACCAAAACTTGTTAAATCTTCCGACCAAATCAAGTCCCCTATAATTTCCTCACTGTCGTTTAATTCCAAAGGCAACACAAGTGAAACCATCTGCACTCTGCAATCTTCAATGGTGCATTTGATGCTTAAGGCACCTTCGTATGATGTGGCTTCGTTACTTGAAAATAATCGCCTCAGAGTAGGAAACCGGATAAAAACTTTAAAAGGATCTCACGCAAAGCAGTAAGCAGTTCAGAGAAAGTACATACACACATGAAGGCTCTCTTCTTTCTCTCGAGTAATTGTTATTTTCAGAACAACAACCAACCACCACAACGGTGAAGTCAAGGTAAACCCTATCCCCTACTCTACGTTTAGCTTAGCCCTTTTAAGTTTTAGTTTTGGCCAAATTTTGTTGCTGCTCCTTTTTTTGCCATTTATTCTGTAGTAGGTACTGCAACTTTTTCGTCAGTTGAAAACTTCAAGTTGATTGTTATCCTGGTGGGGTTGGATTGAGGTAAACTGCGATAGCACCGATGCGAAACACTTTTGCTTAAACAAACATACAGTGGTCGGTAGAGGGTTGGCTGTTTATAGCCCCTGAGGTATGTACGTATCTACGTGTAATGACCAAAACTCTTGTGAAATAAGTGAAGCCAGTCAGCAGTCAAGCAAAACCATAGCAACTCTAAATAGAGAGGTGAAACAAAGCAAAGTTGGACGTGTACTTCAGGAAATTTCCGAGTTGGTTTTCTAGTTGGACGAGAATCTATTTAAAATGTACTCTGAACTCAATTGTTGTTAGTTTACGTTTTGGCATTAATTAGGATTTATTTAATTAATTAAATCGGAGTAACTTTTTAGTTTTTTTTGTTTGTTTTTTTTTAACCCTAAAATATGTTAGTTGCAAGTTTCACAACTGAACCGCCCGCCGTATGGTTATTAGCCATAGTTCACAGAGTAGAGAATGTAGAATAAGTCCAAGGATACCACAGTGTTGATCAACATTTGCGCGATGAATAGAAAAAAATTAAAGTCAGAAAAATGTTAATTTCAATATGCATTTTTCCACTTCACATTACTTATACGAAACACGGTGCGGTACAATACGCAATGAAGGATGGAAAAGGCGTATAACTTTTTTTGCATAATAGCGAACGCCCTAAATAGTCTATGTGTAATATTGTCTTACCAACAATAGTAAGAATAAATGGTTTTTCAATTAGGACATAACATAACATACTCGTAACATTAGTTTCTGCAGTTTAAATGATCAAGAGGCTTCAGTTCTTGAGCTAATTTGGTCGTGTAAGGTTGTTAGCCAAGATCTTTAGGTAAAATTCGACACTGTGGACTAAGAGCTTCCCAATTCCTGTGAACGGCTTGGAATCGACTAATTTAGCTCATTTTCAACTGATCCACTTCATCATCATATTTGGCTCTACAACCGGTGTCCGGTCCTGGCCTTCCGCAAATCTCTCTACCGGTCCCGATTTCGAGCCGGTGTCATCCAGCTTGGCATCCCTTAACTCTTGGTGTCCTGGTCTACGCCATCCTTCAATCCTTCCTCGGTGTCGTGTTTCATAAATCCTACCGTACAGGACTTTCCGAGCAGGATCATCTTTGCTCATGCGCACTAGGAGCCTACCGAGCTTAATTCTCTTCACGATGTCGACATCGCGGTAACGCTCGTAGATCTCATCATTATAGAGTCTCCCGACGCGTCCTTCCTCACATACAGGGCCAACAATTCTTCGTAAGACTTTTCTTTCAAACGCGGCTAAGAGGTCAGAATGCTTTTTGTTAAGCACCCAAGTCACGGATCCATATGTAAGTACTGATATGACCGTTGTCTTATATACCAGCTACTGGGATGTTATGGTTAAATTCCTGGATTTGAAGAGTCTTGACAGACAATAGTAGGCTTTGTGATCTGGATGAAAGCTTCCTGTTTACTTTTCGGTTTCTAGCAATAATGTCAATATCGTCTGCGTAAGCCAGTATCTGAATGGACTTATAGATGATTGTTCCTCTCGCCGATACGTCAGAGTTTCGGATCACTTTATCCAACGCCAGGCTGAAGAGGATGCTGGCCAGTCCATACCCTTGTCGGAGCCCGTTATAGATGTTGAATGGGCTTGATAGTGATCTGGATATTTTTACTTGGTTTATACCATTGGTCATGGTCAACCTTCATAGTCTTGTCAGTTTATTTGGGATGCCGAATTCTTTCATGGCTTTATAAAGTTCTACTCTGGCTATGCTATCATAGGCGGCTTTAAAGTCTATAAAAATATGGTGTAGTGAGTTTGGAAACTCGAGACATTTTTCTATCACCTGAATAAGGGTGTAAATCAGATCAGTTTTGCCTGGGATGAAGCCACAGTGGTATGAACCAATCATGACTTTAGCGTATGGGGACATCCTGTCTTGAAGGATAGAGGAGAAAATCTTATACGCGGTACTCAACAACGTTATACCACGATAATTGCTGCATTTTGTGATATCTCCCTTTTTATGGGGCACAGGATGCCTCTTCTGGTATAACTTCTTCTTCCCATACTTGCACTATTATTTCATGAATTGATTGGTGTAATGTGGGGCCTCCTATTTTTATAAATTCCGCTGGGATCCCATCGGGGCCTTATTATTTTTGAGCCGATTTATTGCTTTGATAACTTCGTCTATGCTTGGTGGCGGCAGCATAGTATGATATTCGGTCATTGGTGGAGCCTCTAATTCCTCAGTTAACTGACCATTTAGCAACTCATGAAAGTGCACTTCCCATCGCTCTAATATTGCCTCATACTGTGGACTCTTTGGTAGAACCTCCGCGCCTGGTGCGGTCCTCGCTCTCCGTACTGTTCTAGTTCACGGACAAGATTCTTCTCCCAGGCTACTTTCTTTCGCCGATTAACTATTTTGTCATACCTTCTGAGCTCTTTATATTCATCTTCGCGTGCCCACGTTCTATGAGATTTTTGCATTGATCGGTACGCAGCACTCTTACGTTCAGTCGCTAGTTTACATTCGTCATCGAACCAGTTGTTACAATCTCTACGACTACTTCCTAAGATGGAGTCAGCAGTAATAATGACAGTATTCTTAAGGCGTGTCCGTTTCTCGTATACGCCCGGCATCTCAGCCCCAGGACTTACTCTCCCTGCATTTAGGGCGAGTCCTATCGCTTGACCGTAGTTGTTTCTGGTTTCTTCGTTGCGAAGGGCAGCCGTGTTAACTCGAATCTTATTCGCGGATGCTGTTTTTCTAGATGATGCAATCCGCGCTCGGAGCACCATACCAACAAGATAGTGGTCCGAGTCGACGTTGGCACCTCGGTACGTTCGTACCGTCATCAGGTTCGGATTGTGGCGGCGGTATATCAACACGTGGTCTATCTGGTTGCGAGTGGCTCCATCAGGAGATAACCAGGTGGCTTTGTGGATATTTTTACGCGCAAACCTTGTACTCGCAACGACCAAATTATTGCCTATGACTCTATGACTCGTTGTCCATTGTCATTAGTATTCTCGTGTAAGCAATGGGTGCCAATGTACTGCATGAATACTGGCTCCCTACCTATTTTGGCATTCATATCACCCAGAATGATTTTTACGTCATACTGAGGACAGGCATGGAGTTCCCGATCGACTGATTCAAAAAATTCTTCTTTTTCATCATCTGGGGAATCCTCTGTAGATGCGTGAGGATTATATTTTTAAATCTGCCCCGCACGCGAAGGATGCATAGCTGTTCATTTACTGCTTTAACGCCGATAACGGTGGGTTTCATTGTCTGATGCACTTACGGCAGCGATATTTGCGGTACTTCGACCGGTGCGTTGTCTAACTGGCACAGGAACATTTAATAGTGAATATTTGATTCGAAGTTATGTACTATATCACGCACAGCCTGTCTGGTGTGACGATTACTACGACAGAAAATTAGAGTAAGCGACCAAGGACTCAGAATTCTGGTAGTAATTTTTAAAACGTTGTTCGTTCGTGAACTTCACCAAGATACAATCGTAAACCTTGACTGATGTTCCGACACTAAAAGGTCATGAAAAAAATTCAAGGGTGTGTTTGTATTTAAATACAAAATTGTTATGTCCCTATTGAAAAACCCTTTATAATTTTTCAACAGTTAACCCAATTGTTGGAATTTGTTTATTTATTTTCTCATTTGACTCATTCCCAGTAATGAGTTGATAATTACAGATAACTCAGAGGCACATTGTACTGCATCTGACAGGCAACTTAAAGACAAAACACACCATAAATGCCGCAAAATACCGTAAAAAACGGAAAAAGGTTAAAAAGATAAAGCGATAAAGTCAATTCCCCCATTCTAACTGAAAGTTATTTCATCAAAACCAAAAAACTAAAGACTTCTAATCTAAAGGCAAACTTTGCTCACTTTTGACCATTAGTTAGGAGTACCGCAGCGGAGTGAAAGCGGAAGGCCAGCCAAGAAGCAAAAAACCAAACATCAGGCAAAACCGAAAGAAGAAAGATTTTATCGGAGAAAAAGTTTTTCAAGTTATCCCATGTCATTCCAACTGTGAAACGAAAACGGTTCAGGTTCAGGATCAGCAACGGTTTACTACCACCTGTGGACATGTAAAAAGTAAAGAAAAGAAAATGCACCTCACACAATTAAACTTCCAACAACCTTATCTCGCCTTATCTGCTGTCATGCCACATTTACCAAATCACAATCATTTATTTAACTGCAGCGACTGAAAGGACCCAATAATGGAGCAACTCGTAGTGGACTTTTATATTTGTGCGAGTTTTCGCCTTGTTTTGACCAAAGGATTGACATGTTTTGCCATTCGATTTGAGGTAAAACTTAAGGATAAGAGATATGCAGTTCCATTTAGTTGTAAGGTTTGACTGCATAATTTGGAAGCTCCTTTGATATCCGATCTGGAAAAATGTTCTTACATCAAACGATTAAGACAATGAATAGATTGAAAAAGTTTTTAGAGAGGAAATATTTGTGAAAATACTTTTTCTCTTATAAACTTTGAGGGCGACTTTAATCAATACACTCCAATTCGGGTTGAGCAGAGTTAGAGAATCCAAATAGGGAGAAGACAGCAACAAAATACGAGTATCTATTTTATAATCGGTATTATTAAATTTTTGTAAAACCAATAAATGTTTCTTTACTTGCAGGTTGTAGTTAATTTGACAACTTCTGAAAAACTTGTCTTTTGTCCAACGACTAGCATGTGATGAGTTCAGCGATGCGTTATCCTTTAAGCAAGCGAATGATTTGTAATGGTGCGTTTCAATTTTGGGTAAACAAAACCAAGCTTTGATTGTAGAAGTGACAGGAATTTTGTGGTTTTGTAATGTGCTATGAGCACTTCTGGAGTTCCTCAAGGTAGTATCCTTGGTCCATTGATTATCGTCTCATCAATCAATGTGGTTGATTGTATCATTAAAGATTCATAACTATCAGTTTATTCTGATGATATGAAAATCTACAGATATAATTAAATTCTATTTGACTCTCGCCCAATGCAAGATGATCTGAAGAGGTTTTTAGCTCGGTGCGACGGTAGCTGAATGTTATTTTAAAACAAAAACATAAAGTCGGGAAGAGTAGTAAAGTTTTTAAGAGAAAATAATTGCCTTGAACTTCTAGTTTCCTAATTCGACTGCGCATCTTGGGTAGTTTTAAGTGTTTTTGGATTTGACTATAAAACGATCCGACAAGTGACAAATAAACATCATACAGGCTACAAGCTAAACAAAGTGACTGATGACAAGAGCAACAACGAAGTAAAAATCTACAAAATTTCATTACAAATCGAAGAAACTCAAGTGGCTTCGATTTTAAATTGAAAGCAAATACAATTTCTAGGAAGAATCCTCCAAAAGTACATGTAAACATACCTCAAGTAGAGAAAATCGATGTTAGAAAATTGTTAAGTTGACAAGTTGTCCTGCAGTTGCCATACAACACGGCGGAAACATTAATAACTGCGATGCTATTTTCCTTTGACATTGAAGGATTATTTAATTCCCTCTCAGATAAAGGGTTTAATGTGTGCTTCAGATTTTGATTAAAAAATCGCTCGATGTAACAAAATATTTAAAAAGATTTTCGTTTAAAATACACTCCGCGTCACTTGAATAGAAACGCTTAATATAAGAAAAATATCGGAAAAATACACTCAAACAGAATAATGCAGGAAGTATCGTTAAGTTAGTTCTTTATGCTTTTTCGTATTTCTAAAAAAATAAACGTTCAATGTTCATCACACCAAAAGGGGATAAATCTGCACCTACTAACTACAGCTCTATCGAGTTGTATAGAGACGCGCAATCGACGGAGCCTAAGAGGAGACGATGTACGAAAAGAATATCAGCTATGTCTTTGCGTTTGTCGAGGGTTTTCCAGTTTATGAGGTTGAGGCGGTCTTGGTAGGAAGGCAGTATAAGATGATTGTCCCAAGGTAGGCCCCAGAAAGCAAATCAGAGTAAAACCACGTTGGATGCACTCGATTCTGGACACATGAACTTGATAACAGGGGGACTACGCCTGACTAGCATACTCTAGGATGGCATACACTAAAGAGATGTAGAGGGATCTGGTCACATAAGGGTTGGAAATTTCTTTGGACCATCGTTTGACAAAGCCGAGTGATGAGTTGGCTTTAAGAATTATTTCATCAATATTACAACGGAAGTTTAGTTCCAAATCGTAAAATATGCCGAGAAGTTATGCACGCGTGATATGGCTTGACCATGCAGAAGGTAATGTCTGGGAGGGGGCTTGTTGCACTTACGTCATAGGGTAATAGATGGGCAATTTTTGAGGCACCAGGTCGAAAAACTCTCTAGGTCTTGTTGAAGGAGAAAGGAGTCTTGTGGGGTTTGGTTTGAAAAATTTGGTATCGTTAGCGTAAAGTGAGAGGGCGGAATGTTTAATTAGGATCAAGATCATTTATAGTTAGGATGAAGAGAAGGGGTCCTAGATGGCTGCCTTGTGAGACTCCAGAGGTTGCCAATAATGTGGGCGATAGGACGGAACACTATAAACACGGTTTTCCAGATAAGAAGATATCCATTTTAACAATCAAAGCCGAGGGCAGACAGTTTAAAGAGGATTAGTTGATGACATATCTTATCAAAAGTGAAATCAGTTGCAACAACGTCGACTTCGTTGCCACTCTCTAAGGCTGAAAGGGCGAAGGAGATGAATTCAACAAGATTAGTGGTGGTTGATCTACCTTTCAAAAAGCCATGTTGACTGTGAGAAATAAGAGACTTGCAGTGGAAGCTTAAGGCTTCGTATAAAATACATAAAATACTTTCGAAGAGTTTGGGTTGTTTAACAATGGGTCGATAATTAGTTACATCATTCTTTGATATTTTTTTTTGTTTACCGAGGTTATGAAAAGGAGGTAAAGAAAGAGGTACGAAAGGGGAAGGGAGAGGCTGTAAGAACACTTTTTAAGAAATATGACAGGAAGGCCACCTGGGTCGGTTGAGAATTCATCATTAAGTTTTTGCAACTTATTTTCGATAACATTAGGTTCAACAGTTTTATGGAGAAAAGGGCCATTGGTGAAGTTAAGTAGGTAATTGAAATAAGAGGGTGCCGGTACGGAGGAGTATGTAGTCGGCGAAAAATTGTCAGTCTCACCGAACTTTAAAGCCGGAAACGGAAAAAAAACTTTGTATATCCTATATCCGCACGACACAGACATATCACATCTCCAAACTGAACTACGAATACTCGTATTATAAATACATTTATCATTTTTTCGTACTAACCGAACCTAAAAAAACACACTCACTCAATGTAAAAAATTACACTCAGTATATCACCGTGCGATGTAGGCTGTACAAAGTGTCGGGGCCTTGGGTAGATGTCTCATTTATGGGACATATACGGGAGGCAGTAATTGGCGCTCATATATCACTGCGTAGTTTATCGTTAACGATTTGCATTAAATTGATATAATTTGAGTGCAACTATGCGTGATGGTTGCCATTTGGTACGAAGCAGCTCACTATGTCGCGTGATGTGATAATCATTAAAGGGATAACGTTATGTGAATATTGCAATGGAAACCAGACAAAGCTGCAATTATGGCAACTGTGTACTGTGGCGATTTAAGGTAATAATCAAAGGTATTCTTAATATGTCAGTGGAGCAAAAAATGAAACCATTAATAAAGGGTTGGCAATTTAAAAGTTTGATATTAAAAACGGTTTAAAATGAATATAAATCCATATTTTTTTGGAAATGTTTTTCATTGTGAAAGTTTGTTATGACGAAAATTAAAACGTCAAATTTTCGTAGTACACCCACTGTGCGTACATAAAAAAATAAATCCAGCATAGCAACACAGCACATGCATGAAAAATAATCCAACCTAGCAACACAGCACAAGCATGAAAATAAACCCAGCAAAGTAACACAGCACATGCATTAAAATAATCCCAGCATAGCAACACAGCCAACGTGTACGAAATAACGGAGTTGGCAAAATGCCAGATGGAAAAATTCCACAAGATGAGCAATGCACAAGCAGAAGAGAAAACACAAACAACACGAGAGAGCTGCGAAAGAGACAAAACTTATAAAAGGAAAGACACAAGAAGAATTGTCCTGCGATATCAGTGATACTGTTCACTTCGACAGGATCGACAACGACGAAGAGACAGCAAGCACCGGTAAGGGAACCTCGCAAAGGGAAACACTATAAGGACAATATCGACAGGATCGAAAACTACAGTAAATGGGATAAAATTGAACATCACCGGCGGGACACTACAAGTAACATATTCAACATCAAAACTCTCAACAAAGTCAACGAAGGAGGAATTTTGACGGCGGGATATGGAACAGCGGATCTAAAATCAGGTGAGTCCAATCATCCCAGTGAGTTAATATTAGAATTCCCCTTTCGTGGTTTCGAGACTCTGGAGGGCCTCATAGGTTTCCATCTCGGGACCCCGAAAACTTTGAAACGGTGAGATTCCCCTTGTTAGGCGTAGCTACCCTTCAACTTCAAAATTCTAGCGGGCATTATAGGACAACTTCTTGAACCCCGATCTCTCTTAGGGCTGAGATTTACCATTTAGTAGAGAGTGAACAGTGCGAGATTTGCTGCTTTCTACTAAATCTAGCTTAGAATCACCTTTTTGATTTCTAGACTCTGGTGGGTATTATAGGACTCCATCTCAAAACCCCGAAAACCTCGATAGAGTGAGATTCCTTCTTGTTACGCGTAGAGACTCTTCGACTTCAGGACTCTGACGGGCCTTTTAGGACTCCATCCTGAAACTCGATCTGTCTTAGGCCCCAGCTTCCATTCAGGAGGGAGCGAGTGGTGGAAGACACGCTCCCGACTGAATCCCGTCAGCACAAATCTTATGGTGCTAAAGACGTTTTCAGCAGCGATTTCGAAGAAAAATTGGCCACCACTGCAAAATTCTAACAAAACTGTCGCTCTTGGTAGATGCATTGGCTTCTCTTCAATTACGTGTACGATGTTCCGAACACCAAATCTAGAAGCCCTGTTTGTTTACATAGCCCCAGAGATGACTTCATTTTCCAGCTGGTATATGGCCCACGCAGAGAACTGATATTGAAGTGAATGGTCATTTGCTTTCAGCTCCTGAGTCGTCTGGACCCTCAGGCGTGTGCGAATAGTGGCCAGTTTCTGCGATGGGCGTCGAGTTGAGGTCGATGGGTTCTGTCCCAGACTATAGGCCACAGCCGCAATATTCTCAGCCTTTAGAATAGGTGGGCGTCGTGGCTTTGGTCGTTAGTATTTTTGACTTCTGATCAGGAGGATCGGCAGGAGAGATACCAGAAACAAGAAAAGTATTTTTCACGGTCCCATCTCTCGCGAATGACTGATTAACGGCCGAGAGTAATAACTTGTCACAGCAAGCTTCTCAACTAGCTTTTCAAATACGACATTAAAATGTTAGGTCCCTTTCATTTGTGTGCAAAAATATAACACGAATGGTCACGAGAAGCAAGGCTTTAACCGCAACGGTCTGACGCGCCAAATATTATTATTATTAAATGAATAGAATAGAATAGAATAGAATAGAATAGATTAGAATAGAATAGAATAGAATAGAATGGAATAGAATAGAATAGAATAGAATAGAATAGAATAGATTAGATTAGAATAGAATAGAATAGAATAGAATAGAATAGAATAGAATAGAATAGAATGGAATAGAATAGAATAGAATAGAACAAAATAGAATAGAATAGAAAAGGAATAGAACAGAATACGATAGAATAATGCATGAAAACTGACTTGGTTACAGCCGCAGATGGAAGATGTAATAACCAAAGGTAAAAACACACGTAGGACAAGGAAAGGTAAATCTACGACTGCTTTAAATCGCACATAACTTACATGAGCAACTAGGAACCTATTCAGAAACTCATTTGCGACAGGATTTATGGGACATGTTCGCTGAAATAATATGGTACACGTCAGGGATAAGACACTAGCTGAAATGCAATTAAGGATGGGCGCACTTAACCAAATTTTTAATTAGAAGTGATGTAGATGTACGATATTATTGAGCATTGTTTTTTTGCTTTTCCAAAGAGTAATAAAAGGTTCTACAATCAAACCAGTTGGGATTTAATTTCTTATATGTACAGCGGTCTTAACTGCACTCTGAGAGCAAAAATATTAATTTTTATGTAACATACTGCCAAGATGGATGTCACATGTGTCACATGGACAAATGGAACAATTTATTACATGTACTTATACTGTAGAAGGAAAAAAAGTTAAATATTTAAAATTGTAATTAAACATTTTATAGGCCAACAGCGGAACAATCCATCAGCAAAGCTTAAGTTGGCGCAATTTTGACGACCAATCGAAAATATTAAGGAGCTCAAAAAAAAATGCACGGCATCCAGAATAACATATCTGCGAAATTTATTACATTCCATTTGAGTTGCTCGCGAGATTGGCCATACAGGAAAGCTGATCTCACCAGCCCTCCCCCCCTTATGACACATGATATACAGATGGCCGCCATATCGTAATTAACCAATTTTTTTGCGTAAACTTACGAGTGGCTTTTGTGACATTTATTGAAGTAATTATGCGCGTTTTACTATACATGAACAACATGGACAACAAGAACAGCAACAACGACAACGACGAAATTCAACAAACGGACAAAATCAACTTTAAATGGAATAAAGTGAATTGTGTTGTGTGTAATGTAATGTAATTGCAAAATGGTGCAACGGTGCGCTTTATGGCAATTACAAATTGGAAACTCCTGGCCACGCTTCGTGCGCCGCTTTGAAATTGCTTGCTTTTGTGGTTATTTTACCCATTTTTTTATAACATGTCTTTTATGCATTAATGTATCTGCATGTGGGTGCGTGCATGTGTGAGTGTAAATGGGTCTGTGCAGGATATAAAAATAAAGAAACACCACAAAATGCAGAACATGCGATGAATCGCAAGTTGCAGTGCGTGTACCGGATGTTGCCTTTCAATTTATTGTTTTTTTTTTTTTTGTAATTTTGCCTTCTGCTCATCTCCACCGACAATACTGTTGCACTTATTTATTTATTTTAATGAAGGCAATACACTAAAGTCTTGGACTGATTCGATGTCGTTGTCGTCAAAAGGTGCCTCGGAGTAAGTCAGAAGGATGCTTTGCCACCGGCCCAGATTCATTCATAACAAAAATTCACATTAAGGCAGAAAATTAAATTTGCATCGCAAACTGCCACTTTTTGTTCGTATAAAATGAGCTTCAAAAATTTCCTCTGCAATTCCCAATAATTCATTAAACTTTCCTTTCCGTAATGATCTTTCGGATTTTCAATTAAAAAAAGGCCTACGAAATTGATGTAAGGCGAAGATCAACATCAAAATAATCATAAAGTCCCACTTAAAGCTTTATATGCACTTTTGCATTTTTTTTGTCTGCTTTTATATCAGTACTGTGCGTGCTGCTTTGGTAAATTTACAACAAAAATTGCATTGTATCGAAATCGAAAAAGGATTTAGCTTAATTGGATTGACGAATCGTTCAAATCCCAGCTTAATCTAATCCATTTGTACCAAAGCATCACAGAAATAAAAGCGACACTGCAATACTCGTAGTTGTCTTTCGTTTTTTAAAATTGAATTTAATTTTTGTTTGCTTAGCAACATTTGATTTGCAGCGTTTTCTTAACAATATTTGCCTAGGAATATTTGCTTTGCAACATTTGGAATGTACACAGTTGATTGTCAAATGTCCTCCACGAAAATGCCTGCCTTATGCCGGCAATTTAGCGTTTGATTTTGGTATTGAGGCCTTCAGCTTATTGTCATAGACCGTGGCCTGGAAATAGTACAGAGAGCGAGGACCGCACCAGGCGCGGAGGTTCTACCAAAGATTCTGCGGTATGACGCAATATACACCGCATTGCACATACTGCAAAGACAAAGATGGTTATCTGATCGCCGATCTCAAAGGTATCTTAGAGCGATGGGAAGAGCACCTTCATGAGTTGGTTAATGGCCAGCTAACTGAGGAAATGGAGGCTCCACAAATGACCGAAGACCACACAATGCTGCCGCCACCAAATATAGACGAAGTTAGCAGAGCGATAAATCGGCTCAAAAATAATAAGACCCCGGGATTTGATGGTATCCCAGCAGAGCTGATTAAAACAGAAGGCCCCGCAATACACCAAGCAATTCATGAGTATTGGAGGAAAAAGCGATGCCAGAAGACTGGCGAAGAGGGACCCTTGCCCCATACATAAGAAAGGAGATATCACAACCTGCAGCAATTATCGTGGTATAACGTTGTTGAGTACCGCGTATAAGATTTTCTCCTCTGTCCTTCGAGACATGATAACCGAATACGTCAAAGTTATCATTGGTCCATACCAGCTTTTCTTAAGCTATTTCAGTGCTCGGTGAATTTCATTTCTTGAAAAATAATCTAGCGCAGTTAAATGCCGCACACAGTACCACAATTACGAGTACTTTTATGTACTGGCAGCTCAGCTGGGATTATGATACTTCTGCTGATGTTATGAAGATATCACTTTGTCGTTGAGTCATTGCCTTTTGAACTTTCAGAAAATATTGGAAATTTCCTACTACCCTCTACTACTCATATGTAAAACAAACCTCTTAAAATACCAATTTTATAATTCGTTTTTTACATCTCTAAAGATAACTTAAAATCGTTGATTCGCTTTATGTATTCCACACTTGCGATGAGGTGTATCGTCAGTACAAGACTTCAACCGTGAGTACGATATTATACATCAAGGACGAGTATGCGATGTGTTGAGTTACATACGACGCTATCCTAGGGACTTTCTGTAATTATTCATTGTGCAATGAAATGTTGTTCGCATTGAAATGTTTTGATGTACCCTTATCAGTTGTAATGCATGCGATACGAGGAGAAATGAAATTAAAAATGCAGTAATTTTCTGTTCCATTAGTATCTGAACAGACTGACTGTACGTGCAATTATTTTGTATCACTTTGTATGGATATATATAGTAGATATATACCATTTCAACTTATATCATGTGCCGGTGGCTGTGCTGTAGCTGATGATGATACCTGATGCCAAAGAAGCTCGCTCCTCTGATGAATGCAATCAATATAAAGGTTCACTTTTGCCTCTTGGCTGGATTGAGATTATCTACATGGTCGTGCAATAACCCAAACACAGGCACACACATACCGAAAAACTCCATCCACATGAAGCACACGAAGCGATGCACCGAGGAGGAGAAGATTTAATTTTGGTTAAAATTGAGTGCATCAGCACAGAGATGCAGAGAAGGATATGTATGAATGCGTTGTTTGCAGCATACACTGAGTCGAAATTCGACAAAAATACTCGTACATTTATGTATGACGAACAACACTGGATCAGGGGGATATGATATGTACAACAGCACACTGTCCCGAGGAGCATACACTTTAATGCAGTTAACTGCAATCAAAAAGTTTCTTCGCTGCAACGGGATTGTTATGTACATAGATAGGCAAATGCAAGTGAAATGCTTTTAAGGTTAATTATTTATTCTTTTAGCGGAGATATATGCTTTTTGTTTAAATAAACAAACTCTACATAATAGAGCGGCGAGCACTGGACTCTAGTTGTAGAGCAATAAAAGAAGAAGCGATGCGATTAAAATATAAAATTAAAATATCAACCCATGTCCAGACAATATCAGCTCATTTTCCACTATCAAACGCCAATCTACTGTTAGTATTATCACTCTAACGACCCTCTGATTATGGTCACCCGTTCACTTGGCAACTATGTAGATTTTTAACCCTTAATTCTCATAACTAATTTTAATTAATCAAAATAAATCTTTAATCTGAAAACCGCGGTCGTTTGATATGATGGCCACATCAAAAACATACACACACAATCGCACCAATAAACAATTGGGTCAAGATATCAACTTCATATAAAATGAATACAGTTTGCCAGATGTAAACAAATCTCTCCCACACACAAAGCTATCGCCACATATCCTTGCCCACTATCGCGCCGCAGCTATATCAATTAATCAAAATCTAATTTGATTGCTTTTCAGCGCGCTCAGTGAACAGAGGAGACTGTGATGGCATTAAGCTACTTTGAGAATCGAGATTTTTTTTTTTGAAGCGGCAATTTGTAATTAACCCTGCAGACTATATGCTCGCGTTTTCACGTTACCACATCATTGACACCGAATGCCATCAGCATCAGCGCATTAGTGGACGCTGGGAAAACCCAGATTCCATTGAAATTAATTTAGCAGATACATTCGCACTCGCGGCTCATATACCCCAACGTGTGTAATCCTGTGCTTAGTTTACGTGCGTACTAAAGCCGCGCGACTGGATGACATGACCAAAAGTCAATCCATCCGAAGCATCGGAGGAGTTCGCGCTCTCGCCCCAAACCATCGAAAAATCAAAAAACGAACCACAATATAATGAATGTGCATCGCAAGGAGCACAGCGATGCATTTTAATCCTTGTTTACATGGTTGGTAAGGTGGTGGCTGTGTGCGTCAATGTTGCGCGTTGTGTTGCACCATCCGCTAGCGGGTGAACTGATGAACAGAAGGCACATAGACACCCACACGGACGGAGTTCGGCAGTTCGCCAAATTGGTTGTAATAAATTTAAAGCATGAACGATGCAAATAATTAGCATAATTATATGATGCCGTTATCTATTAATTGATGCATCGCACACAGATACAAAAATTTTCATCCTGCCAATAGACACGACAGAGGTTTACATTGGGGCTTTTGTAGGAACAATTTTGACTTTAAATCGCTGGAGAAAAAGCGATTTTAGGTTGAATATTATTTTCAATATGCGAACAGTAGGCGACTTGTTCCTAACTTTTGGTGATGTGCGATTTCCGAGCCTCATCTCCACTATGTAAATTCAGGGTTCAAATAAGGTTCAATTAATTATATCAGTTGGATTCTTGGTTATTGAGCGTTCTTCATTGAGAAAGATCTTAGGGGTTCTTCCTTGAGGAGGAGCTTGCGTAGCTTGTTTAATCTTACGAGAACAGTATTAAGGATCGCAAACCACTGAAAAGTAAAGCAATCCAATTTCTAAACTAGATGGCCATTTGAAGTCTTGCTTTATATGACTAAAAAAAATAAGGGATCCACTGAAATCCTCATCCGTAATTTTTAAGGCCCACGATTTCTGAGTTGGCTGGATATTTAGCAAGTCATAAAAGTGCTCTTCCCATAACTTCAAGATTCCTCTGAGATCGGCGAACTATGTCTGTGCAATGCGTTATATATTGCTGTCATACCGCGAACTCTTTCTTAGTACTTCCGCTCCGGTTGCGATCATCGCTCAGTGTAATGTTCAAGTTCACAGAGGAGGTTCTTCTCCCAGGCTGCCGGTAAACTATTAGTCATATCTTCTGAGCTGTTTACACATTTTTCTTCGCATTCCCGCGTTCAGAGTGTTGGAGTCGATGGAGTTCTATGACCGGAATTTCAACCCAAGGACTTACTATCCTTTCCTTCATAGAAAGTCATATCGCTAGCCCATATTTGTTTATGGCCGTGTTGACTCGAATCTGAATCGCTGATGCAGTCTTTCTAGGTTATACAATCCGCACCCTGAGCACCATAGCAGCACGTTAGTGGTTCGTAACTCGGTACGTAACGAAAGTAGTTTTAGTACACTTAACAGCGCCATCTGTCAGTGACAGTATTAGTCATGTTGGAAATCTTTACTAATATTTTATGCCAGCGGAAATAGCCAGCGTTTCCCAGCTGCCCCACCACAAATCCCCACCCAACTGACCACCAAGACCCACCTTAATATACCCCAAAAACCTCTACAACCATACCTTTTCACGGCTAAACGGCTGGACCGATTTGGCTCATTTTCTTTTTTAAATGTTCTTAATAGTCCGGGGATGATTATAGGAATTCGGGAAAAACTTGGAACTTGAAAAATGCCGTTTTTCATGGAATTATGTACGATTGTATGGAATTATATTTATATTTATTTATATATATATATATATATATATATATATATATAAAGGGCGCGGTGGTTATAGGCTAAAATTTTGGGTAAATGAGGGTAGGTGGTTGTGGGGCTCACTGGTGTGCGGTGGTTTTAGTAATGGAGCGTTCAGTTTGATTGGGTCTGTAGGGTGTTAGGGGCAGCCAGACAACGCCTATTATTAGGTTTCGGTGGGTCTAAACGGTGTCTAGGGGTTAAGGTTGGCGTGTCTAGGGTTACGCCGGGGTTAATAACAAGTAAAATTATTTTTGTTGAATATTTGCATAAAAATGTTTCAGGGAATTTTATATAAATTATACCAGAATGTTCTTGTATTTGCTCGGTAGTTCTTTATGTAATTTTCTCAGAATATAACCTTCTCGAAACTGTTGATTAACTTTAAAGACCCCATATTTCCATACAGTAAGTTAGTTATTTTTTGGAATTCTACCAGACTAGTAAAAGTTGAAAAGTGAATAATAAGTAATCACCAGTGTAAATTTGTGAACTGTTTTTGTTAATAAACGTTGTAATTTGTGAATAAACGAACTTGTGTCATGTTTTTGTTTGCGAAATCCATTACCAATTCTCTACAAAGTCTAAATTTCCCAACAATATTCAACTTCTCCTGGCTAATTGTACCGCAAAGCAGAACAGACGGCTACTCATATTCTCCAAACTCTCTAAAATTGAATTATATCCTGCAAGATATGAATAGAAACATAAATAGGTGTATTAATTTGTGTGTGTGTGGAGAGGGTGGGTAGGGTGTCTGTGTATGTTACCGAATGATTCTTACGCTTGCTAATGACGGCAACTATTCCCAAATGTTCATGCACTTGGTATGCCGTGTGTACCGCATATCGCATCCTACCATCTTCTGCTGAAATTGCATCTAATTACTAACCCAGTTGAGCCGCGACGGCTACGGCGCCAGCTTCATCTGACAGGACTAAATAGATGATGACGATCGAGGCGGCAGTGTGTTCTATATAAGAGCATAGATGATTTATCTTTCTAGATTAATACATCGCGCTCAGCTGCATGTATTTAACATGTGCGTGAGTGCAACCACTGCTCCCCCAATTCCCTCTAACAATCCAACAATTCACACACCAAGACCACTTTAATAAAACATAAATCAATTATGCCGCCTCCACACAGCATCCGATATGCAACAATGAATTTGTGCACGTCACTTCGACTACGCGAGATTGCATACGACTCTCCCTCGTTCGCATTTACCATCCTCCATCAGGAGTCAAGTCCTTACAGCATTCATCCGCACATAATGTTGGAATATTTATCGCTGTGAGAACATAAATTACCACTATACGCGGTATTCACCTTGCGAACTAATAAATCCACACCAATGAATTTTTGCCTGCTTTTAGCTCTCAGGTCCGGAATTCAAAGAAAAAAAAGGCAGCAAAAGGAATTAATTATTAGCCGGTGTTGGTGCTGAGGGGATAATGTACAGCGCCCAAACAGCGAGTGCAAATAGTTTTGGTGTTTCCGACAAAGTCGTTCCTTGCAATACTTAAAGCTTGAAAAGCACGAGCGATAATTTTGATATCAAATTGTTGGGAAACTAACAGCACGCTTAAGAAAATAAAAAGTAAAGTAAATAAGAAGAGATGATTTAATCGGGGGGAAAATGGAATCAGAAAATAGGGAATTTTACCAAAATTTTGGAAGAGTAACACCTAAGCTTATCATTATTCTTACCACCACCATATTTCATCGAGATATTTTTTCTGGTATTGTATTTTAAAGCGTTGTTATGTGCCATTAACTGAATTAAAGGTAGAAAGAGGACCATCACACTACCAAGTATGAAAATAAATAGCCACAACGTTATACTTAACCTGGATGACATCGGCTCAAAATTGCGACCGGTGGAGAGACTTCTTGCGGGATGCCAGGACAGGACCCCGGTTGTAGAGCCAAATATGATGATGATGATGATACTTAAATTGTTAATCGCATACAATGAGACATACCACTACAAATGTATTTTTATTCGCCATTGCGAACATTAAAATTATTTCCGTTGTTGTTTCAGTATCGCAAATGTCCTGAAGGTTCAGCTCAGAGAATTGATCTAAAGCAGTTTTCTTTTTTTAATTAAATATTTTCTCTATAACGAAAAATGTTATCAGGATAGCAAGCAAATCAATCAAATCATGAACCTGAAGAAGGTACACTCTGGTGTGACAGGCTAATTAGTTCGGAATTTAAACCCTCATAACATTTTTGTAAATTTACAGAGAAAAAACGCAAATGAGAAAATATCAAAAATTAAACTTGAATTTTGTTGTTATGATCCGTTTAAGGATTTTCTAGCGTCAGGTAATAAAGAAACGAAACACACGAATTCCATTGCCAAAAAGTTAACTCTTAATTAACAAAAAGATAATCAAAATTTAAAAGTTTCACCTTTTATGTTTTGCAGTGGTGAAACGAAAAAAAAAGACGGTGACTTTGATGAACTAATACGATGATGGTTCCCTCTCAGTGATTCGTCGTAAGTACCATTTGCGTAACTCAAACTCGAATTAACTCTTCGAGAAAAAGTTTATGGGGGGCTTAAGAATCAGTATTCTGGTTGAAGGAGGATGTAGGAATGCAACTAACTATTTCATCTGAGCACCGCTAATGGAAACGGCAGTAAAACAATGACAAGCAGGAAATATTGCGATTGTCGAGCGAGTCAATTGTCCTCTCCATATTTACGTTACCACGTAACTGAAGTTTTGGACGAAAGAACTTCTGTTGTAAGGGCTGGGCAATTTAAAAGTTTCTTATTAAAAAAGGCTATACGAATTTTTTTTTATTGTGAAGGTTGCAGTCTCCGATTTAAGAATGAAAAACAATTTTGTTAGCTCTGCTGGCCTTACAGTAAGTCATCCAGTGAGTCCATATTTTATGAACATTTTCTATCATTTCGGCGCCTATCTCGAACAACAGTCACAATGTTACGTTTTAAAGCTTGTCTCTGGATTATCCGCATAACATCTATCTTTAACGGCACGGACTTTTTAAAGTCCATCGGCGTCATTGTCAGTCGGCTTGTGTGGCATGTCGCGCCATCTTGTTGAAACCAAAGGTCGTCAACATTCATGACGTCGATTTGATGCCATAAAAACTTGGTCAGCCGGCTCTATAATGGTCGCCATTGACAGTAACGGCGTTTCCAGCACCGTTTTCGAAGAAAAATGGGCCACCACTTCAAAATTCAAACAAAACTGTCGCCCTTGGTGGATGGATTGGCTTCTATACGAGAATGTGTGGCTGTTCCCAAACTAACACCTGGCAGTTCTGCTTGTTTACAAGCCCCCGAGGTGGAAATTAACTTCGACTGAAAATATGATTTTTCGGCTAAAATCGACGTCATTATCAAGCTGGTCACGCAGAGAACTGATATCGAAGCGGATGGTCATTTGCTTTCAACTCCTGAGTCCTCTGGTAAGCGAATATTCTGAGGTCTTTGTGCAGTATTCTGCTTCAGACTGGTCAGTTGCTGCGATTGACGTCGAGTTGATGTGGATGGATTTTGTCCGCAGCCGCAATATTCTCGGGCGTGCGATCCGAGCTCAACGACCACTTCTGTTATGAAATAGCCTTTCTCACGAACGTTCATTGCCAATTTCACCACAGCGGACCTTTGGCGTTCTTTCATGATCCGAAATTCGCTCGGTTTCGGCTACACAAAACTGACATTGAATATAAGTTTTCAATATTTTGAAACGCGAAAACATGATTGCTTCGTTCCGCGGAATATCAGACTGACGAGCTGTCAAAATTTAAAGCAAATCGTTAAAAAAAGCCTTTATATTACGATTATATGAACAGTAGCTTAATCAGCGTGCTTGTCACTAATCAGAATACTGGACACACAGACTCCTCTGAAACGTGATCTGCGAAATATCCGTGCCACTAATCAAAATACTGGACACACAGACTCCTTTGAAAACGTGATCTGCGAAGTATCTTTGTCACTAATCAGAATACTGGACACACAGACTCTTCTGAAACCTGATCTGCGAAGTATCTTTGTCACTAATCAGAACTTTTTAATGTAACGAAGAAACAGCTAAAACAACGATCCCAAACTCAATCAAATGCCTTGAATATATGTATTTAGGAAAACGCATTGCATTAATCAAAGTGGAGAAAAAGTCATGCACTTTCCGGTACGATGTGTCATCTGAATTCAAGTAGAGCGTTGTCCACAAAGCGCATACTGTCGGTCATTAAAAAGCATTGGATATTGAAGATATGTTATAACCTGATGATTAGTCAGCATTTCATAACCTTGAAAACAAGGTACTTAGCTTGACTTAGACCTGAACTTAATGGGCATCTCTTTCTTTTCGTTCACACCCAAAAAATTAGTCAAGGAATCATCCCTTAATGGTTAAGGCTATGCGCATATAGAGAGCAGCACACAACGCAGTATATTGTATCCCAAACCGGACCACCCTGTATAATTAAATTTTAAATACATTGCCGAGCGTGACGGAAGGAAAGTAATTATATCTAGTAGAAATTTAATGACGGACAAAGTATACTATAAAACTACCAATATGAATGTAATTTTTTTCAGAAAGTTGCATTTCCAATTGGAAAAAAAATCAATTTTGTCTGGTTCTTGAAGTACGAGCTCGTACTGGACTCGTCGCTGCAATACTTGACACGAGTATATCGAAATCGAACATCGCAATTAATATTCCCTTGACTTCCGCTGGAATATTAATTAAAGGCAACAACAATAACTCGGTCGAACAATTCAGAGTTGCTGGTTTATTGATGTTGTTAACTGAAATTAAAACACATATCCATTCACAATGATATACTGTAGTGTGTGGTGCGTAGTGCGTAGTAAAATAAAGAAAAACTCTCATTTGTAAATGAAAATTGTTTTTTTTTATTCAATAAATTATGTGGGAACATTCACTATATACGAGGATTTTAACGGCAGTTGATGAACGAGTTTTGGTCGAGCCGTGTAGGGAGTATTATGTAACGTAATCTGATTACATTAATTTCCTGATTAACTTTTTGCCACCATCAGAGAGTAAGATCAGTGCTGAAATGTTTGCCCCTTCAGTGGTAATATCAGAGAAAAAACTCACATAACATTGATGATTTTTTTTACCATTTTAAAGTCTTTTTTAAATTCTTTTAAAGGATGGGCAATCTACTGGTTTGTTTTTAAATCATAGGCTAATGAACGATTTGCTTGAAATGTTGACAGCTCGTCTGTCTGATATTACGCGTCACGAAACAATCATTTTTTCGCTTAAGGAATGTTTCGAAATATTGAAAACTTATTTTCAATGTCAATGTTGTGTAGCCGAAACCGTGCGAGTTTTAAAAAGATATATGGGTCTTGAAAGAGCGGCAAGCGGAATCGCTGTGGTGAAATTTGTGAAGAAATTCGCGATAAAGTCTTGATATTGGATAACAGAAGTGGCCCTTGAGCTTGGACTGGTCGCACAACCGAAAATACCAGGGGTGCCGTAAATGTTTTTAGAAAATGGTAATACTACTGTCTTCCGATGCAATTCTCTATTTCAGTCAAAACGTTTAACATTTTTGGAGGTTATGTTTCTCAAAAGTAATCTGTCAGTTCGCATCGCAACATTGTTTTTTATTTACTTGAACAATTAAATTCAGTGAAAAAATGGAATTATCGCGTGAAAATTTTCGTGTGATGATTTTTTACGAATTTCGAAAGGTGCTATCTCAACAAGAGTGATTCGAATCACTTCATTCGACTTTTGGCAACGAAGCACCATCCTTGGCTAGTGTTTATAATTGGTACAATGAATTTTAAGCGAACGTTCACTCAAAGACGAGCCTCGTAAAGGTCGTCCAAAAGCAGACGTCGTTGTCAGACGCACAAAAAATGGTTCCTGTCGATTGGTGCCGCCAAATGCTTGAAAAAACTTATACCAGATTGTGACAGGTGACGAGTCATGGATATTTGCGTATATGAGCCGGAAAGAAAAGGGCAATCGATTGTTTGGGTCTTCCAATTCGAAGAAAATCCAACAGAAGTTGTGCGAGCTCGGTGCGTTGGGAAGCCTTTTTGTAATTTTTTGAGGTCCTTTCGCATGACATAGAGGGCTGAAATTTTGTGAGCAGCCCAATGTCAAGGCCATTTTTGATATTTGGCGTGTGTCGATGTATACATAAAAGTTTGTACCCGAAAAACTAAGTTTTTTTACATTTACTTGGCCAGTTGACAGTCGCGTACAGGTTTTTGTGGAACTTTTCGGTGGTAGTGTCATGTGATGAAGACCCCCTTATGTCTTGAGGAGTATTGAGGTTTTCTTGAGTTGGTCTTGACGCGGTCTTGAGCTTGGTTTGAAGGGCTCTTGAGTTCAGGTGGTCTTGAGTGCGTCTTTAAGGGGTCTTAAGGGTTGTTTGATGAGGGTCTTGATATCGTTTTGAGAAGGTTTAAAAAGGATTTGGATGTTTAAGGAGGTCTTAAGTGGTCTGAAGGGGGTCTTGAGAGATATTTCAGTAGTGTTTGAGTGAGTCTCAAGGTGGTTTTGAGAGGGTTCCTGCGGCTTTTTAATCTTGAATCTTGAGTGAGGACTTAATGGGGTTTTTATCGTAAGGGGCTCTTGAAGGGTGTCCTGAGGTAGTTTTGGGAGGGACTTCAGTGGAGTCCCAAGGATAGTTTGAGAAGAGTCTTAAGGAGATCTTGTGGGGGTCTTGAGAGTCGTTTTGACGATGGTCTCGAGGGGTCTTGAGATGTGTCTTAAGATTTGTCTTGAAGAGGGTTTGATGGGGCCTTGGAGTTCTTGAGGAAGTATTTTGGGGGTATTTTAGTAGTCTTTTTTGGGTCTTTTGCGGGTCCTTTTGGGTTATCTATATTATCACCCTTTCTTCAAATTTTTGGAATTTATATATATTTCATTAAAAACTAAACAGTATTTTATAAAATTATTTTTCAAAAAATATTTTTAAAAATACTTTTATTGAAGCATAACTAGCCCCATAAAAGGTAGATAATAATTAGGTCTATATAGGCGAACTCTAGAACTGTTATAAAAGAAACGAAAATTGCTGTAATGTTGTTAATAGAAATCTGGAATATTTGAGGCTTAAACAATTCGAAGGATCGAATTCAAAACCCCAAAAAACAAACACCAAAAATCTTTTTCACGGTCCCACCTCTCGTGAATGTCTGACAAACGTCTGAGGGTAATAGGTGCCATGGAAAGCATCTCAATTCGTCATTCGGATACGGCTTAAAATTCTAGGTTCCTTCCATTTGTATACAAAAATATAACACGCATAATACGAATGGTTGCAAGAAGCTAGGCCCTGAATGACGGCGGCCAAATATTATTATAACGTCTATAGATAGTTTCTACTGAATGAAACTTTCAATTATTTCCATTTTCATTAGAATTAATGTTGCACCCAGTTGTACACAGTTCTCACTTCAAACTTTCATGACTCTTTATGACGACACCCCAAAAGTTGTTGTCATTAACGAAATTAGCTTTTGATGGATTTCTGAAAAGAGGCAACGAAACTAGCATCCAAGTACTAAGCTCATTTCGTCTTAAGTGGACTTGTGGCAAACTTCTTCTTACATTGGCATTGCATAGTTCAGGTATACAGTAGAAACGTCACCGTCATTACGTTAACCATCACTCAGCGCTGACTGACTGAAACTTACCGTTGTAAGTAAACTTGAACTGAAATTTAGTTTGGCTTATTATTTGGAAAGTGAAAGATGTTGGCTGTAGAATCACTGTGCTGCCTAAGCGTTTGTAGCTTGACGCCTTCAACATCAAGTGCCAGGTGGAAAAAGGGCAAAACTTTTCTATCGTCAGCTTACGCAAGAGTAAGTAATGCCAAGTAGTTCAGTTGCAGTACAAACTACACAACGATTCTAAGATGAAATGTAGCTAAACGTTAAAAGGAAGAAAGAGAGTGGAAAGTTTTCCCTTTAATGTTTTTTGAAATGATTTGAAGTTATTCAACAGCCAAAAAATTGCACAAGTTTATGGGGAAAACTTTGTCTGGATGGTTGATGGGATATGTCTTTAAGGAGTCACGTCGGAGAAAGCGGAGTGAAATAAAATTCATAAATTCACAATTTACAAGATACCTTGTGGCACTGAAAGAAGTGCTTGTCTTCAATTAAATTCGCTTCAGTTTATTCATCGCCCGTAGTAAAACATTTTGTATCCAATTTCTTGTATGTTTCAGAGAAACAACACGTAAAGCACTAGAAAACAATTAATGTTAAAAATGTAGAAATTTTGCTCTTACATAACAAAGTAAAGGACCGAATAAGAAATGGCATATTGGGGAAATGTGGTCTTGCCAAAGTTTACAAAGATTTTTCATAATTCATTACATAATAAGGCTTTTCATTAAAGCGTATGTCGTATTTCGCTATGCCAACCATTCATTTATAAGACAAAGGAAACTTTTTGTGATGTGAACAGAATATCCTTTGCCTAATTCTTATATTTGAATATTAATATGGCTTTATTCATAAATGTTTTTTACAAAACTCTTGAACTTTCGATTATTTTTGAAGGTTGAAGGGTACATTTTGTAAAATATTTGTATGGGAGCCCCCCAACCCCGAAGCCCCTGGCGCCTCGGGCTTTGGGGTTGAGAATTTAAACAGGTAATGTTGGTTTGTGTGTAGGAGGTTATCTTCGAAATTAGTGGACCGATTTCAAAAATTCTTCCACCAGTCCTTAGAATGGGCTCTCGGGTTGAATATATATATTATCCCGTTTAAATAAAAGGACCTTTCGTGGCAACAAATTTTTTAACAAAATAACTAAAAGTCGACGAAAAAAAGGTCGGGCAACATAATGACTGTGTGCGTGTGCTGCTCTTCTTTCTGTGTTGTACGAACATCACGCCATATAGCGGCATCATAACGACTGTGCGTTATGTGCTGCGATGCTTTGTTCGTACTATTATCTATATACAAGGTGGCGCAAAATTAATCACCCCATCAGAAGATGTTATAATTTTTGCAAATGGCGTCGTACGTCAATCATATTTGACATTTATGAACAAGACTGCTGCAGTATACAAACAGACAATGGAGCGCTATACTCCGCAAGAGCGTGGAATAATTGTGACGATTTTTTTGGTCAATAATCGGTCGGTGGTGTTAGCGCAGCGTGAATTTCGACGTCGATTTCCTAATTGTGTCGCGCCATCTGAGCAAACATTCCGGCCCTTAGCTACTCGACCCGAACAGACTGGAAAATCAGTAGACCATGCATCGCGTGATCGCCACCGGACTGGTCGCTCTGCCGAGAATATCGCGGCTGTGGCTGCCGATGTCCCTGAGAACGAAGAAACATCATCCAGACGACGGGCCACGCAATTGGGCATCACCATCACGTACCATACAGCGAATTTAAGTGAAAGACTTACACATGCTCCCGTAGATAGTGCAAACAGTGCATCAGTTAATGCCTGCTGACCATCAGTCCCCTCCTAAATCTCAACAACGAAGAGGACGATTTTGTGTCGAAAATCATCATGAGCGACGAGGCGCATTTCCACTTAAGCGGTCACGTCAATAGGCAAAATCTTCATTTCTGGGGCACTGAAAATCCGCGTGTGATGCACGAAGGCCATTACATCCACTCAAAGCCACTGTGTGGTGCGGCGATTGGGCCGTATTTTTTTGAGGACGCCATCGGCAAAACGATCACTGTTACTGGCGAACGCTACAGGGCCATGATAAACGACTTCTTACTGCCAGAAATAGATGAGCGGGGCTTAGTGAACATTTGGTTTCAACAAGACGGTGCAACCGCACACACAGCACGAGCCACAACGGATATTGTGAAGGAAGCGTTTCCTGGTCGCGTAATCTCCCGATTTAACCATCTTTCTTTGGGGCTACTTGAAGTCGCGGGTTTATGCAAATCAGCCTAAGACAATCGCAGCACTTAAGGAGAATATTCGACAGGAATGCGGAAAGGAAATCTTGCGGAAAGTCATATGGAAAATGCGATAAAACGGGCACAAATGTGTACCAACACTGGCGGCAGCCACTTGACGGATGTCATCTTTTCCACTTAACAGAAAAAATTGTAAGGGTCCAAATAAAGATTCCTATCACTTAAAATCATTTTTGTTTATTTATTAAAAATGTAATTCAAAAACAAAATTGGATGATTAATTTTGCGCCACCTTGTATATAAAAATGAATGTCTGTCGGTTTGTAATTTGACACAAAAACTCAAAAGCTAGACAGCCGATCGAGCTGGAACTTTCACAGAATATGCGCCTTAACCGAATCTCGGCAAACCATATAGTGCGAACACGATCGAGGTGGTGCTTTGTTTAGGTAGAAGGATATGAGTAATATAATTTGAACAGCGGATTTCACGCGAAAACGTGCCCTAATAATATGGGTTTGGTAATCCACTTCCCTAACAGGTATTAGTATGTAGTGTAAACATAGAATTTACCAAACTTTTATTAGATGCGATTTTTTTTGCATCACAGAGAACATATAATAAAGGAACTTCAACAAGTTCCTTCGACCATATCACGGAGATGTTCGTTCGTACAGAACGAGCTCACCTTTCCAATGATTTGGTTTACTAGAAAAACGGTTTTCAGTCCTCGATTACTGACTATCATTGCTCGAAACTTACATCTTAAAGCGTTAAACCGGTTCAGAACAAGTAAATATAAGATTCGAAGTAGGTAATATTACTCGCCTGTAAAATATATTAATGTAGAAAATGTGAGGCGGTCAAGAACAGAGGCAGACTGCTCTTAACGTGTCATAAAACTAACTTATACACGACCATTGAAAGTTTCAGGTGTCTCAAAAACTAGCGCTAGATCTTACTTAAATAATAAATATTAATTTTTAAGAATTTTTTATTTACTACATCACTACATCAGTTAATAGAAAATCATAAGTTTTTCAAAAAACGAACTATTTCTAGTACTTGCACTCCAGCAGTAAATCTAGCATCTATCTTCGATTGCATCATTGTGATAGCTGTCTTGATCCAATCTGAGGGTTCAATTGAGTTGGTATTTACTCGACCGTAAAATGACTTATGAGCAAAGCTTCACTATAAGCTGCACAAAAATTCACAAGCATTTAAACTTGAGCTCCTGTCATATAATATTTCCAAATTCACAGCGAGACAGAGAGTAGAGGAGTGAACACAAAACTGAAAACTAACAGACAGGACGAGAAAACCTTTAAGTACTCTAGTGTCTCGTATACATAGCAACGTCAATTTCAAAGAAAACACACATATCGTATACATATTTCCGGCTTTTGTACGATTCGAGTGGAAATGCAAGAAGCAAAGCCATTGCAAACTTTTCAACTTCCATCCCGAAAACTGCGGCTTTGGCACCCGCAAAAACAAAGATTTGAAAGAGGATACCAGAGTTTTTCGTTTCGTATATGTATCACAGTCGTGTATGAATGTATGAGCAGTTAAAATCATAAAACTCATAAAACATAGGACAGGATTATGTCTGTTTATGTACAAAAGTTGGTGCTTGATTCTGAAAATAAAATGTCGGTTCACCACCCGAGAGGAAAAAACAAGGACGAAAAGCACACACATACACACGACGGCCGACAAACGACTCAACTAACTTAAATACGATTATTTCATTTCCTTCGACTTAAGACACAAGAAATTTTATTTATGAACCTTGGAAAATAATACTGCAGCAGCGAGCGATTTCCTTGGAAATCTCTCTTGCATGAGGATAAATTTATAAATATATTTGGTACGCACTGCGAAAGCGTGCCATAAAGTTTATCTGCCTTATTCGCCTCGCCTGATGAAAATAGATAAAAGCCGCTGTTAGGAATATTAAACAGATGAAGATGATGAGTTATCCTTTGAAATTAAAGGCTGGCTGCTGCACTATCTCACATCTAAAATCCGCAGTGCACTTCACAACGCTTGCGGCTCTACAGACGCGAAGCGAACATCACAAACAATAATTATTTTATACAGAAATGAAAATTTATGACTTCATTTAATCGTAAGGATGCATATGCATATGTGTGTGTGTGCGCGAAAGATTTGCATGAAATTTCTTGCAAATGAGATAGAAATTTTGAGGAAATTCTATAAATTTCTGATGGAAATTCTAAAGACGCTATTAAATCCGTACAATGGTAACTAGCATGTGAATATTATTTGGTTTATACGAGAGTATTGGAAAATCTCAAATTCCATTAAAATTTCTCTTATATGATTACAATGTTGTTGTAGAACTTTTCGAGGGTTAAAAAAAATACCGAAAAGTATTCCGCACTCCGCCAGGGACGTCAATAGATAAAATTATTGCAATTGAAGACAGACAACTGTAGTATATTACAGGAACTTATAAGAAATATGTGTGCTGTCGGGTTTAGCTTCATAACAATCATCTTAAAGGACATAAGAAAACTTTTTACATCGAAGATGGAGTATTCCTTCGAGACTACCCAATTTTTTCAGTTGAGCTTTCAAACTATTCACATAATACTAAGGAGGGAAGTGCACTATTTTTCCCCTTGAATTAGCTAATGACAATTGCATGTAAACATTATATAATAATACCGAAGCATTCAATAACGCTCATCCTTGAGACATTTTTTTTTCCTTTTTGTAACATGACACAACTTTCCTGCCCAACACGCCATTATCCCTTCAATAAATCAAAACACAAAGCAGCATTTATGTGTCAAGAAGACAAGACAGACATTGATATTAACTGCACGGACGACAAGTCGTGAAAATTTCTTCAAAGTGGTTTATTGAATTTCTTTTGAACCGCGTCGTGTCCCTCTACGATGGATGTGCGTGCTTCACTTTGATAATAATCGAGGGTGGTTTATATGAGAGACATCAAACAACCAGCATTTCTGACAGCAGGGGAAGAGTCCTTATGATTTTGTACATATCACATTAACAAGGGTAAGGGATAATAATCGCTTTTTGATTCTAAGTAATCGATCTCATCATTGATACGATTACTACGAAGTCGCTTTGTGGATATAGATAAGTGTGCTTGCAGCGTGACCCACTTCAATACAATAAATTGCTTACAACCAGTCAAAGACAAATGGATGATACCTCATCGAAAGCACTTCAGTATGTGAGTTTTATTGATCAGATCACTTCAGCGATGGCCCGTAGTCAACACATATGTAATATACTCGTATGTTTACTTATCTCTTTAGCTGAGCTGGGGCTACATCCGAAATCTATTCATTCTATTCAGCTGCAATATAATAATTATCTATGTGGTAATTTGTTTGTGCAAATTAATTTGAGAAAGGATAACGAGTTTCGAGATTATATCAAACAACCACTTGTCAGGTAAAAAGAGAGTCTATATTATTTACATTTCATAATTGTTATATATACGACCAATAACGACCCAATCGAGTCCTCTGTGTAACCGACTGACATTCAAAGTTGACATTTAATATTGACAACATGATGGAACACTCACTCATTTGGACTCTGACTCGCAAGTTCGTATTGTATTTGTATAGAAGGGTAGAGTTTCTAATACTTACCGGTAATTGTTGTATTTAATTAAAGATACCAATTATTTAGTAATTATTACGATCACTCCCTGGTTCTATAGACGGTGTGGGCTATAAGTTTTCCCTTCGTTTGCTATTAGACCCATAAAAAATCCAAAACATAAAAAACAACCAAAAAAAAAATTAAAAAAATTCATGTAAATTCTCTAATCGGAGTATTTACAAAAAATGTTGTCAACCCTAATCGTAAAGCAGCGCTGCACACAGCGCACCAGCGCATAAATAACACAGTCATTATAGTATAGCGTGATATGATGCTGCTATATGGCATGTTTATTCAACAAAAATAAATGTATGGGAGCCCCCGACCCCACGGCCTGATTACTACCAAATTTGAATAGAAAGTGTTGTCACCGGAAATACACATGTGTTCAAAGTTTCAATAAAATCTGGCTTTGGGGAGTAGGCTAAAAATTAATCGCAAAAATCCACGAAAAACAAACAGACAAACAAACAAGCAAAGTTAATATTGAGAATATTAAAGGGTACTACATTTTCTTAATAATATTCGGCGCAACAGACCGCAGCGGTCCAAGGCAGAGCTTCTCGCGACCATTTGTGTTGTACATGTATATTTTTGGACACAAATGGAAGCAACCTAAAATTTAAGGTCGGATCCGAACGGCGAATTGAGAAGCTATATTTAAAAATTAAAATTAAATATTTAGTGAGGTAAATTTTTAAATATATTTCCAAATTAAGTTGCTGCGTCGGACGTGAGCAATATTTTCTATGTGTTTTTTTGCGGGTCAGAAGCAACACATACATGTCATTTATAAGCAAACCAAATTTCCAATAAACTAACTAATTTCACACACTGTATAACCCACTTAATATTTTGTGTTTTTGTGGTTTAATGCGAATAACGAAAACAACAACCACACGTAGGAAATTCGTATTTCGAAATTCAAGTCTCCAGCGGATGCTGCGTTGAATTTTTATGAATTTCATTAGAGAGATGCCCCCTTCCCAACATATGACCAAGCAGAGTGTGGACAGAATTAGATGGCACACGGCTCCGCGAATCCAAGCGCAGCCTGTGACTCTAGCGAAATAACCGCTCTATATCCCTCGTCCAAACAAAAAACGCTTTAGAATAGTTTTCCAGCAGTTTTCTCACAAAACCGCATTCACATATTTGCGAATGCAATTTCCGTACACGCATTTGGCGCTTCCCGAGCGTCCTAAACTACACCACAAATACATCATCATAGTGGGCATAATACATATACACGTACATCTGTACACAAACGAGTACACGCCAGCCAGAAAAATTTGCAAACTCAAATTGTTAAATCCGCAAATGTGTTTTAAAGTTTGAATGATTTTCGTTTTTTTTTTGTTCTGTCGTCTTCCTTTGCGGGCATTTCATTTAAATTCGTTGTGGAGGAAGCCAGCTTAAACGCGATGGATGCAATGGATGCGATGCTGGTGGTGGTGATGCTGCTGCTGCCAGGAAGAACAACTTTAATTAATGGACACAAACAGATTAAATTTTGTGTAATTCCGCTGGGAAGGAAATGATGGAAACATGAGTACATTTTGTGCAGTGAAAAACAGAGCTCCTATTTATCCGAGAAACTGACTACACATGCAACTTGCTAAAGGGACAAGCGTTTACGAGAACCATTAATTTTAAGTTTTAGTTTACACAATCAGTATTTTAACTTTGAGTTCTTGAAGTTTTCGTGATTATTTCAAGCTTGACTGCAACTAACTGTCAAAGCAAATGCCAATTAAATGTATACCATATATGCATTTTAGAAAATTTAATTCTATGAAAAGTAGTAGTATAGATATATTCAAGGTGAGGTCATTTTTATGACACTAACTCGACAAATTATATAAAGCGTTCGGAATCATCAAAATTACTTACAATAATAATAATAATATTCGGCGCGACAGACCATATTGCGGTCCAAGGCCAAGCTTCTCGCAACCATTCGTGGTGAGCATGTATATTTTTGCACACAAATGAAAGGGACCTACAATTTAAGGCCGGATCCGAACGGCGAATTGAGAAGCTTTCTGTGACAAGTTATTACTCTCGGAATGTTTGTCACCTTTTCGCGAGAGGTGGGACACCGTGAAAAATACTTTGGTGTTACTGGGATTCGAACCTCGAACCCCCTGCTCAGCAGCCACGCTAACCTCCACTGAGCCACGGCATAAAAAATTTAAAATCGTCGGCATGCATCAGACAGTTGACCAAAGTTGATTTAAATCTTCGGTAAATCATTTACAAAAAGCAAAAACGGAACCGGACCCAGATGAGATCCTTCAGGAACTCTAGAAGAGACACTTATTTGTCTAGAATGCAAATCTCCGATAAGCACCTCCGATAAATGCCTTAGGTAGGTACAGGCCATATATTCCACAACCTTAGTTATGTGATTGAAAAGCATGGAATGGAATGAGTATGAAAAATTTATCGGCGGTGTGAAGAAAATTTAGCTCGGTATCAAAAATAATTGTGTGTTACGATTTTGTGTTACATTTACATGTTACATTACATTCTTCTATGAAATTCGGAAATTGATATGGTCAGTAAGTTCTGGAATTTTGGGAACTAAGCCATTTCTCAACCGATTTGTATGAAATTCGGTATGGCCTTTTGGGGTCTTTGGAAAGTTGTTGGAGGTCTTTTGATGGTCTTTTAGGGGTCTTTTAAGGGGCTTTTGGGGGGTTTTAGGAGTTTTTTGAGGGTCTTTTTGTCGTCTTTTGTGGGTATTTTGGGGAGTTTTTTGAAAAGTCTTTTGAGTGTCTTTTTGGGGTCTTTTGGCAGTCTTTTGATCGTCTTTCGGTGGTCTTTTCGGCAATCTTTTGGGGGTATATTCAGTGTCTTTTGGGAGTATTTTTGAGGTTTTGTGGGTCTTTTGATGGTCTTTTGGGGTCTTTTATGGGTCTCTTGAGGATTTTTGGCCCCACAACATACACCGTTTATTTGTTTAATTTCACAAAATAAATTTAGAACAAGGTAAATATAATACAAATATATATAATTCAATAGTAATAATAATAATAATATTCGGCGCGACAGACCATTGCGGTCCAAGGCCTAGCTTCTCGCGACCATTTCTGTTGTGCATATATATTTTTGGACACAAATGAACAATAGAGGTTTAAATAAAAGAGTTAGCACGTTAGTAAGTTAACGCGTCGCACCACTGCCTCCTGACATATTCTACGTTTATTAAATAGGCGTGTTCGAGTTTCGGAGGGCTTCGTATACTCCGTATCCTCTGTAACTCGAACACGATTGCTTGTTGAGGAATCGAAGAATTTTCTCTAATTTTCTGAGACAAAATTATTTTTGATTCGCTCTCTCTCTCTTCACATTGTCAGTTGACTTTTAAAAGTTTTTGTTGCTGAGTTGACAGAAAGCGGAGAATGTTTTTCGACTGAATGCAATCCTCTTCACTGAGGAGAAAGAGAAAATCTCTGAGCTCTCAGCTATCTCGAACGCGCCTAATGTCTGAGGGTGAAGGAAAAAATAATTTTGCGAACTCAATCTTTGTGCTAATTTCGGGATGCCTTTTGCTGATCTGTGAAAGATTAATCTGTGTTTTTCTGCAAATAGAACAATCAAATTGATTTGCTTTTGGTTGCATTGTTTTGTTACATGTTTGTGTCTTCTTGCGTTTTGGGTTATGATGTTTATGATGAGACGATATATTGAAGGTATGTGTTGATGCTCCAAAAGATGTGTCTCACGGTTTGTTAAATTTAATATTTAATTTTTTATTTTTGCAACTCAGGTTGTAGTTTTTGGTTGGTGTTTTTAATTGAAAAAAGGCAGATATGTGTGCTAACCCAAAGCTTAAACAGATTAAACCGCGACTTTAAGGCAAGGTTTTTAAATATGTGCCAAATCATTAAATGATTGTTCCTATACTTTATTATCACAGAGTTGTGGTTGTGTTGCACTGCGATTGCACCACGACAACACGCCCAGACAGACATTAAACACGAAAAGTCATCGTCTATGTGGGTTAAGGAGTGCGTCGCATGCAGTTCCTGCACAACAACTTAACAATTGTTTCGTTCCGAAGCTAAGCTCTAAGCTAAAAGCAATGAATGCTCAACAATCAGAATTGTCAATTATTTTTATGTTATGGTGCGGCATTTTGCTGAACAACCAACAAATGTCATCTTATCAGCGTTAAGAGCACTTTACCGCGCCATCGTCCGCGTTGTCATCCTCGTCGTCGTCGTCGTCGACGTTGCCATTATCGTTGTGTGTTGGTTGACTTTTTCATGTCAAGTGGAAGTGTGGCAAATCATTAGCATTAGAGTTTTTTGTTGTTGTTTTTATTTAGCGTTGTTTGTGTGTGTCTGACAGCGATTAACATGAGGGCTGTATGACAAACAGAAGGTCGGTTAGGCGCTGGCTTGGCGATACGCACTCATCTGAGGTACAAACCACTTGGTATTTAACTCAAGGTTAGATCCATATCGCCGTATGTCATACTCCCGACGGACAAAATGCGGTAGATGATACTCCCTCATTGCTGGCTGTCAATTTATTTGATTTTTGTTCCTATTCAATGCGGTAATGCGTATGAGCCTTTATATGAATGTATGTGTGGAAGTGTGGAGTGTGCGATGATGATGATTGATTGGCAGTTGGATATGCCAAAGTATTTGGTACAAGTAGCACAATACAGGCGCGGTTTTTTGAGGATTACGATTACTCATATGAGAGCTCCGACCTACAGCATGGGAACACTTTTGATTAATAAGCTCAGGGTGCTTGTTAAGTGGATATAAACCACGAGAAGTACTAATAATGAGGTTGGAAACGCGAGCTTCACGTAAGTACCTTAGGTATTATTATTCGATTTGCGTATTCCATATGTAGGTTAACGTAAGTGAGCCGATGTGGATGGTGTACTTTTTTTCTTAACTAAAATGTATTCCTCTTTTTCACACTTTTGTGACATTTGAGGGGATTAACAGAAATTCGCTAAGTTGGTTGAACTGAATATAAATGTGAATTTGTATCCATTCGAGAAACCTTTCAAAACATTAATGCTCCTGAAAATCGTCTTTAATTTTGACACTAATTAGGTTTGTGTTATTTTCTTCGCTTCCGTCGGTTCTGCGGTGCATGTTAGTGGCTAAGTACGACAAAACTACACATCGCCCCCCATACTACGCATAACTTATCATACAGAAAGTACGATATACGCAACGCTATACGTATTTAGATATAAGACCTCAACTAGACATACATAATAAGAAACACTAATAAATTGAATTATATGAGCCCAAAAAAAAAATGCATGTATTTTTTTTTCCACGCATCACTGCGCCACACGCGACTCGCGACACGTCAAACGCGGGATATCAAAATTAGCCCCTGACATTGAGCCGCTCACAAAATTTCAGCTCTCTAGGTCGTACTAAAGGTGGGTAAAAGAACCTCAAGAAACGACAAAATGGCGACATTTCAACCCATCACACGCGCCACATGCGAAACGCAATACACGTCAAACGCGGAAACGTGTGAATGATAATTAAAAAGGACCTCGAAGGAGTCGAAAAATGTCCACCCATCACAGGCGTCACGTGCGGAATATAAAAATTCCTATTTGGGACTTAGACACTCACAAAATTTCAGCTCTCTAAGTCATCTGGAAGCTGGTTAAAAAGGACATCAAGTTAGTCGAAAATGCAGACAAACGGGGTCAAGTCAAGCTAAATAGAATTTGCAAATCTATGTTCATTAGAACTGAAACGAGTGTTTACGTTGCCTACAAAAGGACTTGCAACTAGAGAACGGATTTCTGAAGAGCATCTACCGTAGTAAAATTAGTAGAAATCAGTTAACGCGCCTACATCTCATCTATGCTTCAAAAAATCAAAAGATGAAGTAATGGTAGCATCATTTATCATACGGACAACTTTATTCTGAATTATATCAAGATAATGCAAATGCGATTTTGGCGCTCCACCTCATACATATGAACTAAATTCCAAAATTGGTCTAACATAGGTCTTATATAATCCTAATACTTCAGAGAAAGTGAAGTAGAAGTTACATCGTTTCTTCCTTCCAAGAAAGTTCACTCAAAACTTTCAAACGTAACATCTTAAGCGATTCAGATCTAGCTATAAGGGCACCATTAATTGCTTGAAGCCAAAAGCGTTGTATCATCAGCAAATGAATGGATATCACAGGTTGTAGAAGACAATAGGTCATTAATATATAATAAGAAAAGCGTAGGCGACAATGATGACTATTCATATATGCGTTGAATAGTGTAGACTATAGGGGAGATCCCTATGGCACGCCATTGTTCATCTGTAGTGAAGATGATGGGAAACATAGAACTTGCTGTTGGTAACATTCGAAACTTTACATAATGGATAAAATAGCCGTTCAATATGTTACAGAGTTTGGTACAATTTTTGATAGCATTAAGGAATTGAAAGAGACACTGTACCAAGTACAGTGTAGAGCGCTTTATTCAGAAATAGATTTTAAGACTTTCTTTTAAAATGTTTTTTATTGAAACAATATACTTTCGAACATTATATTACTTTTGTTAATTGGAAAGAAAGTAATATAATCATCACAACCGGGGTATTATCATAGCCTCTGCAATCTAGAGTTACAAAAAATAATTATTTTAATAGAGCTGGTTATCGTACTCAGTTGAGTAGTTTTTGTTTTATGTAATTTTTAGCCCTTTTCCCATTTTCTTTTTTTCTTACTTTTTTCGTTCCCTATATTCAACGCTTGTTGTAACAATATTTTTAATATATATGCTTCTTCCTCCAGGAAGTCTTTTATTCAAGAAGAAAGAAAAAACCGCACTCTTAATGACATTTTACCACCCCACTCATTTACATGACATAGACGACGTCAGCTCACATTTATACGATGCAGTACAACAATTGTAGGGACCTGATTTGTAAGCAGGTTTAAAAATTCACAAAATCTCATTTAGCAAAATCTCAATTTAGAAAATCCGAAATATCAAATGTGCCAATAATTTCCCAAAACACTTCTAAAGGTAACATTATGACTGTAAATGTTGCTAATTGGGATTTCGATTTTGGGATCTTTATTTTATTTGGAATTTTGTATTAATTGGACTTCGTTTTTTTGGGATTTCGTTACTGTTTCGATTGGTTGAATTGACAGATATTTGATATCTGTTTAAAACTTTAACGGGCTTGAATTAACGTCGAAATTCGAACAGAATGGCAATGCTGTGTTGGTGTGTATTGGTGACATATTTCATCCTACCACTAATTTTACTTGTTCTAACCTTATTCTTACTAATTTTTCTAAAATTGTTATCATAAAGCTATAAGCAATCATAAAACGAACTATATTTTATAAGAAAATACAAAAATACCATCAAATAAGCAACAAATAAGTTAGAATACGAACTCCATTTACTGGCCTTTATCGCAAGTATTTTTTGTGTTGATACTTAGAAATAACAACAACCACAAGCATCCCCTACCACACAAGCACAAGCATCGCAGCATCAATTAAACATTATGCATATCAACCACATTGAAATTGATCCTTAAACCATGTGGCAATGCATGCGGTCGGAGTGCAAACGGGCGGACAAGTGGTGTCCTATATATGTATATACAGAATAGCTAAAGCAGTCAAACTCCATCAACAGTTTATCCACCTCGAAATCTCAGCAATCTGAGTAGTGTTGCTGAAGAAGTTTGCAGAAGTTTAAGTTGAGGTTTTTCTCGACAATTATTGTATAAACCAACACACATACTATAGAATGAGTTTCTTGGATTTGCGGTTATTGCATGCATACGACTCGTGAATGTGGACCTTAACGACTGGCGCCCTCCATAGACGCGCCAACTAATGGACTCTAATGGAACACTGGAATGTGTTGGCTGATGGTTTTCTATGGTGAGTCTATACGCGCCTTTCGAGAAGAGAAGTACTTTTGTTGCAAACACTTTCGACAGCGAAAAAGCAATTTAAGTGAAAACAAAGCCCAGCTATTGCGAATGATAGTGGAGGAGGGAAATTTCATCAGTGTCGGCACATGGAAGGAGTTAAGTTCAAGTAAAAGGTTGAAGGCGGACTTGAGCCGATTCCATGAGGCGTTGTAATTGGAATGTTAAGTTTACTTGTGAGCTGTGTTTTTCTTTGATATGCGAAGTAACGAAGACAAGATCAAATGGCAATAACTCCTTCTACAATGTTACATGCTGGAATATCTAACAAACCTTAGGAAATCGAAAAGCTTTTCTCAATTTTGCCGAGTCTCTTAGAAATGTTCCTGTAATCAAACGCAAATTTCTTATAACAAATAAAACCAGATCCCCCAAATATTAATTTTAAATTTCAATTCAAGTACAAACAGGAGATTAGAAAGGATTTTCAGGTTTAGCCAAAAATCCTTTGTGAATGTGAAACTTTTGATGTGCAAAACTCATAATCACATAAATTTACATAAGAAGATAATCCTCAAATATAATAAAATAAAGAATAAGAGTAAGGCGACGAGAGAAAGCGTTATTAAACACTATAAGGACGACAAAGAAGAGCAAAATAAAAGAAACAATGGAGAATATAAACGCAATATAACATCGTTCAGTAGCGAATATCCTATTTACATTATTTCTTTTTTTAGCCGTTTTTCTTCGCTGTTCTGCTGCTTTGTCACGAGCGCAGCAAATAAAAAATCCATAAAAACCACTCGTTTGGATAGAAGATGAAAAGCGAAAAAAAAGGCGCCAGGGACTGTCTCTCTCTAGAAGCAAAGCAATGAAAATACATTGTCTAAAAGGATACAACAAAACATTGAGAAATGTTATACAATTAGAGATTCTAGAACACGTCATAGTTTCATGGCAACCACCCCACCCACACTATGATGGATCAGTTGAAATTTCCCGTGGGGGAATAGCAGCTAGCGACAATGACAACTATTGTTTCCCTGACATAAACATCCGCATAAGACGACCGATGATGATGATGATGACTTGGGGCGGTGGTGGTGGTGGTGACTGGTGGTTGCCGAAGAACGATTTAACAAATGTCAAGGTTGAGAGGCAAAAACTCAGTCCAATTTAGGAAATTGTAGTCTTTGTGTGGGTATCATTTTAATCGTCTAAACTGATAAGATTAGAAAAGACCCGAAAGATATTAATTGCTTCCTCAATGGAAATCACAAGTGATTCTTGAACTTCTTGTTGCACTTTTTGCTGAAACAACTTACCTAAATGTTGTTTATTTGGGTACCAAAATATACTTGAATGTCACTCAAAATTAATCGGGGTTCGAAAATAGAGTCATTCCATTATGTACCTTCAAAAACAATGCTTAACGAGTAATACCTACAATTTTCTTAAGATTTACGATGATGAAGACTTTGTTCCCATTAATGTCAATATGTAAACAAAAAACGCTTATTTCTTCTAGCAACAGTTTGCCACCAGATAATAGCTTTAACAAAACAAAGAATCAGGCAAGAAACCCAAATGATATATGATCTGTTTGGTTGGCTAGATAATATTAACACATTAATGAATGCCGAATTTATCTGTGTGTCATGCAACCAATATACCAATTAAAGAGGGATCTTCAAATTCAGACAGTTCTGGACTTAATCAAAATAGCGAGGCGAAAAAACTTATACGAAAGTGGTAATAAAGTGCGAAGAAATGTAGCTCCTACAAACCTTCCACAACATACCACCCCACACAATAGAATAAAAGGAAAGCATGAACTAAGACGCAAAAAACAACAAAACAAAAAACAAATAGAATGGAAAAACATCTACCCATTTCAAAATCGTCCTGGCGTGCCACAAGTCTGTGTTCTATCACCACTAATTTTCCTTCTCGTATTATATGAGATGAAGGTGGCGACAAACAATGAATCAAACCAAATAACATAAAATGGACATACAACTAATAATAATAATAATATTCGGTGTGGTAGACCGTTGCGGTTCAAGGCCTAACTTCTCGCGACCATTTGTGTTGAGCATGTAGATTTTTGCATGATTTTTGCACTGAGCCACGGCACCCACCAAAACTTATTCTTACTCTTCGGAAATAATCCTTGTGCAAGAGCCATGGCTATATGGTGGACGTATCTGTGGCCTGGGTATGATTAATCGGGACACTGTCTTCTATCATGAAGGCAGTAATCGCCCTCGGGCTTGTTTGTAAATTCCAAAAATTATCTCAGCCAATTTGCTTCGATAATTCTGTTCTCAAGATCTTGTCACAGTTAAAATATCTTATCATATATGTGGGAGAAAGGCAGAAACCATTGTGCATCTGCTTATCTCCCACGCAGCCCCTTTAGTCCCCCTCCATCAAGGGAACTGATGAAGCTGGTTACATATTCCGAATCTAATAATCTGGGTCTAATTGTTGGATGCGATGCGAATTCTCAGTACACTGTCTGCAAGCGAAGTCCGCCGAAGAGGTCTACCTGGTCTCTCAGACTTGGTTTACCCGAAGGTCAACCTTAGACAACTCTCGTGGTACCAATTCAACCTTGGATACGGACCGACATCAATAGCTTCGGTTCTTTCGGTATGAGTGCCGGGGCGATTGCAAAGCAGACCCTGGCAATACGTCCCTTCGGAACCTAACCATCTCACCTGTCATCAGGATACCGAGTTTTCCACACGCGATTTTGGTCAGATCTGGCATCAAGGATCACCCTTTCGTTCAGGTATTAGTGTCTGGGCGATTGCAAAGCAGACCATGGCAGCACATCCTTCCGGAACTTCGAACCCCATCATTTGCCACTAGGACAGCAAGCCATCCTAGGCCCACCCAACCAACCAATCCAAAACTACCATCCAACCAACCACTCCACATATGTTAGACTGGATAACTAAATACGAAGAGACCGTTCAAATGGAAGTTCTCGAAGTACTAGTACTTTCTGGGTCGCTAAAGTACGAAGTCAATGCTCATCACGAGCATACTAAGTACACACGAAGTAAAATGTCATGGGGTAATTCTAGATTGCAAGATAAACTTAGAGATGCACTTGGAATCGAGAATACCAAAATCTCAGTTTGCCTTCATTCAATGTAAAGAAGCATTTGGTAAATCATGACGGCTGCGTCCGAAAATGTTACACTGGTTGTACATAACGATAATAAGACCCATTCTCACCTATGCGGCAGTTCCATAATCAGATCCATAAATGAACTTCGAAAAAGCATAGGAAAACCGTAAGAGAGGTTGCCCTAAAAATACTTGGGGAATGATATTCACCAGTGAGCTTTCAAATATCCTGGCATTTAGACTGACATCGTTATCAGTACACCGAAGTGGGTATGATAAAAGAATCTCAATGTAGTCAAAGTTCCATAAAACTAACCATTCTTTACCTGAATTCGTCCTGAAATTTTTTCCTCATAGCTTTCCGATTTCCCAAAAGTGTTGGCAACATCGTACTTAGTTAATTGGAAAAGAGTGGATTTAGACAACTGACAGGTAGTACCCTAAACTTTATGTTTTTCTGTAAATATACATATATATGTATGTTATAATTTATATTTTCAGCAGCAATTATAATGAAAACTTCCTTGATCTTATTGTAATCTCGTTTAGCAATTCTCAATAGAAGCAAGCCAACATTTAGCCGCATAGCGCCCTAATTGTATGTATATACGTTGACCTGATTTGCAAATTTATTTCGAGAGATACAACAAAGTAGTCACTCATGTTTCGTACAGTTAGCGCTAGATTTTCATGCAATCTTCCAAAGTCTTAAAGATACAGAGGATCGATTTGTCTATTTTGAAAATTCAATTAATAGCAACCATTAACGTACTCTGTACGCTGACCTCGACAAACGGCAGCGTAAAAACTTCAGAGGCAAACGAGTGTATATGAGAACGAAAAAAAAACACCGATTGAGTTACAAAATGTCCAATTTACGAGAGCTACTAGCATTGGTAATAATTTCTGCTTAAAAACTGTTGAAGCGTTTTATTGGTAGGGGATTTGGGGAGTGATTCGGAAAAAGGTAGATCGTACATCATGCTTTCGTTCGAATAGGCTACTAGAGCGAGCCGTGCGGTTTAACAAAAAAACTTGATTCACACTCCAGCTTTTTTTCTGTTTGTTCGGCATTTGCTATTCGCCACCATGGCATTTCGTTTTATTTACTTTAATTTTACTTTATTACACATTTATTCAGGTTTGTTGGCATTTTACGTAACGTAACGAAATCGAAATGTGGCATGCAACGTGCAAGCTTTCCGCTGTAGTAGTTCGATATTCAGTTCGTATAATCCGATGTCCTTGTTGCTGCATGCAATGCAATGCAGGCATGCGGGAAAGCGAAGTTTGTATAGTGAGTGGTGCTTTACGTACGTAATGTGACGGTTAGATGGTTCATAAACCCAGAGGCTTGTCGCTAACGCACATATAGGGGGGGATTGCGAGTTTTTTTCCTCGATGCAACTTCCATTCATGGTTGGAGACTAACGTTTAGCTTGGACAAAAGGAGGCATTATTGAGTTTTGGAAGCATTTAGTAATATGTACTCTGTTATTGTTCTCTTCGACCTTTTAAGCGTTAGGAAATTTAATAAATAAAACACATTTCTTTTTTTTTTGGGGAAAAGAACCGCAGTTATAAAAAAAACCCAAATTTATTCCACACTTGCTGAACACTAACAAAACTAACAAAGTCACTGTCCTGCGCGGAGTAGCAGACAGAGACAAACGTTAAAATACATATAAATATATATATATGTATATATACGATACAGTTATGTTCTCCCCATTCTGTCCAGGACCTTCCTCCAACTTATATAAGAAGCTGAGAGCGAAATAATGAATTGGATTAGAAGTGACCGACATTAAATAAAAAAAGTTTCGGTGATAAAACGAATCCCTGAGGAACACCAGTATTTAAAGGGGCCGTTTCCGACTTGAAACCGTCTAAAATAACTGGGATCGGACCGTTCGAAAGACAGTTATTAATCTAATGAAGATCGATTTTAAAAAATAATATTTGGCGCGACAGACTGTTGGATTGATGTTTTTATAGAATAAAAACATCGAACCTCCCGGTGCTAAGTAGTCCAACTGGGTAAAGGAGTTTTATAAACTTTTTTTGAATTTGTTGTTCGGTGAGATATGCCATGAAATCACCAGTAGAACGTTTCCCAAGAAATCCGGTAACTAAGGTAAGACTGATAACCGGTGGATGGGTATAACCGAGTCGAAACAGGCAATCCCTTTTAATAACAATAATAGCGACTTTACAAGTCTTCCAAGTTTTTCCTTTCGCATACCGACATAATTCCCACCAGATTTACAAAAAAAACGGAGTGATACTAGGCTGATAGCCTTAGCAAAAGTGTGGAAGTACACCAACTTCACGACTCACGACCAAAGACATTTTTGCTAATCAATACATTCTTTTTGGTCAATCGAGGAGTAAACCACTCCGACTGTCGGCCGAACAAACCTTCCGTTCTCCGAAGATTTCATAGAAACCATGTTAGTTCGCAGGTTGTCAAATGAACAGCGCGAATCGCACCGCTTTCATTACCATCATCGCTTCCCTTTGTTTTACACAAACATTTCTCTCTCGATCGTCAAACGAACAGCGCTAATCGCACCGCTCTTGTTTGACTATCCCGACCATACTTCCTTTTCCAAGAGTCGAATGAGCTGCACAAATCGCATCACTCTCATTCGCCCTTCTTACACCGCTTATACCGAGCTTAGCACATACTGCCGTCTCCTCACTACCGACCCTACGTCGCCACTCTAGCAAGTAGTTTTATAAGTGGCTATAATCATTGCTAGGTATAGTAAGTAGTTATACGAACTTAAAAAAAAAGAAAATCATTATGCACCTAAATCTACCAAAACACTTAATTTGTAACTCCTCACCGATGTTGCGAATCCTGGGTTTCCGGCGAACGTAACCCGAGCAATAAACGTTACATTATTAAATACCCGAAAGGACAGGCGAAATAAACACACAACTAATGGGGTGGCTCAGTGGTTAAGTGCATGGATTTATGAGCAGGAGGTTCGAAGTTCGAATCCCAGGAAACACCAAAAAATATTTTTCTTGTGAATGTCTGACAAATGTTATAACTTGTCACGGAAAGCTTCTCAATTCGCCGTTCGGATACGGCATTAAATTGTAGGTCCCTTCCATTTGTGTACAAAAATATACATGCACATTACAAATGGTCGCGAGAAGCTAGGCCTTTGACCACAACGGTCTGTTGTGCATATTATTATTAATGGGGAAATCCAGCGGATTTGTGTAGGTAGAGATCCCTTATAACTTTAGCAACTTAACAAGTACGAAAGTTGATTTGTCATGTGTAGTATTAAATTCTCGGATCGACAGGCGAAAGCAACACATAATCTGGAAACGTGGAGTATGCTGAAACATGTGCAGCAATCAGACGCGCCTTGTTCTTAGATGTGAAAACTGGAATGTTATTGTAAATAAGCGTGGGAAATGATGAAGAAGCTTCATTTGAATTCTTCTATGGAATGAACAAATTCATTATCTTTTTTTTTTAGACGCATAAAAGTTGGTTAAAAAGACTTCAAAGACGTCGAAAAAAAACTCGCGTCACAGCAGGACATCAAAAATGGCCAAGAGGCTTATGCTGCTTACAACTGACTTGAAGTCGCAAAGCTTCAAACCAGTCCATTGCAAATATGTTGGCATTGTAAAATTTTTGTCTCCATTTTTTGGTCATGGACGAATTTGACTCATTTGAAAGTTATTCGCTTTTTCTCGGTATGGTTTGCTTTGCAAAGCCGGAAGCATATACCTCACTAATCCTAAAGGCCTCTTTGCAGCTCGAGTCCCTTGGTTTAACAGACTTATTCCTGAAAGGGGTAAAGTTTACTTGAACTAACACTAAAAATTCAGTTTGTTAATTTTACATTCTATTTCGTCCCTATATTTAAACAAAACCAAAATTAAAGAGGAATAGTTAGAGTTTTGGTTTCAGTAACTCACTTTTTTATTAGTTGCCAACAATTCGAAAAGTCTTTAATTTCAGTAACAAGGCAACCGAAGAACAACACGATCTTGGTTACAGAGTAACGAAAGTACTCATCATACGCCTGCATCCATTCCTAAAGTTAATTGCTATCATCTGTAGCGGTTTTCAAATCCTAATTCTTTTATACTGATGTGGAGATAAGACGAGTGCCAGATCCTAAATAGCAATTGCCAAGGCGGGAGCGTGCAATAATGCGGTGATGCTCACTGAACTTTGCCGCCCTTGTGAAGAATCAAAAATTTCACAATTTAAATGACTATTGGGCTATGACGTTTGAGGGGAGCTGACCCTATTTTGCTGTATGAGGGCCGTACATGCACACGACCACGGTACACAGTAGAGAGCACGAACAAAGTACAAACAGACTATCCTCGTTCATACTGCAATGTGCAAATCTCCTCAGCGACTAATCAAGACAGTGGCAAACATTGCACAGCAGAAGAACAGAAGAACAAATTGAAATGCCAGATTTTCCTCCCAGGAATATCGTCGCTCGCTACTCGCACACGATGATACCACATCCATACATATACACGAGGGTGCACAAGAAGCGCATGCAAATATTTTCTATAGAAGTTTGTTGAAATGGATGGGCACAATTATTTTACTACATACCTTCGGTCCGCGTGTTGTTGAATGCCAAGCAAATTCCCATTCATCCACTCTGATTAAAAGTCGAGAGCAGGGAGTGCAGAGGATTGTTTGGTTGCACCCGGCACAATCCAATTAAACGTTTTTCGGTGCTTTTCCCCTTTATCCGTTTTCGGTTTATTTTTTATTTTTTCGTTTTGCTTTTATTATTAAGTGTCTCCCCTGTTGCGGCGTCACTGCTCACCCTGCAAAATACAACAACAACAAAACAATTATTATTAAATTTAATGTACTCCGAACATATATAGTATACGAGAGTAAATACGATCTATACAAATATGTACACATGTGCATGTATTCCATTTGGGGTGGAATTTATGAAGAACATTTTTTATTATTTTGGGTAGGGGATGCAAAGATACTCATCAGTATGTGATGTTGGCTGCCGCTTCTGTCTTTTTGTGGATAGGAGATGAAGCAAGCAAACATACCTCGTACATATACCAAAATTGACTTTTCAAAAGTCAAATATTTGAATATGTTATGTATTTTTAATCAGCTGTTATGCGACTCATACGCGTGCCATAATTAAGTTTTTTTTTTATTTGTTTATTATTTGCGTTTGTATTCCAAAAAACCTGTTGCAAATAGCACCAATTATGTGACATTTATATTGCGTATTGATTTTTATAAAAATATGTCTGTTCTTGGTAAGTTTTTGGCCGTGTTTTGATATAAACTACTTCGTACTCGTAATTACGAGTATTTTGCGGAATGGTTAAAGTTTGTGTCAGGTTGAGAGAAACAGAGTAGCTAAGCGAGCCTACTTTTTCGGCTGAATAAGTTAGAAAACTACAGTAGATGCTCGATTAAATGAACTAATTAATATAAAAAACAAGGGGCAGACATGAATTATGGGCAAATCACAATGTGGCGGTCGCGCTGTTTTTCTTTTTGAATTGATTTCTTGTGTTCATCATTCTCTTGATGAAAACATGAATTCATTCGAAGAAAAATTAATATCGCTGGTGAAGGATATATAACAAGAAATCATGAAGCTACAAAAATATAATAAAGCAGATATGGCATGATAAGAACTCAAAAAACCAAGTAAGTTGTTTGTATAAACTAAAGAATATGCATATAAATATTTTCATATATTTCACAGTGCAACTCTGGAAAAGCCTCCGAAATCGATTTGTGAGGGAGACGAAGAAGCTACAACAGCCTTCTGGTAGCAGTGGTGACGACGTCGAGAGGTGGGAACTGTACCCATTACTGGAGTTTTTAGCTAATGCAATGAAACCCAGGAGGTATATACATATGTATGTGCAAATTTAATGACAACATAATATACGAGTATTGGAATGTTATTACCTCCTAGACAACAAACCGTCACCCTTGTTCGATGAAAGTAGTGGGACACAACAAGATGTACTTTCTCCAACAACGGGAAAGCATATATTTTCCCTGTTAAACCAGAAACGCCTTCCTTTACAAATATAACCAAAAGATCTCATTCGAGCAAATTTCTTATCAACGAGTTTTTTGGTAATCTTTCGTCGACTTTATCACAGCGCTTCAATAACCAGGAAGTGGACGAAGATGACCTATTTATGAGGATGATCGCAAACAAAACGAAAGTTCTTCCAAAAGATATTAAAAACCGATCCAAGGATGTTAATGAAGATACTTATTTTTTTACAAAAGTAAAATAAAGGCATTGGTTTTACTGAAATGAAAAGGGTTTTTTTTTTTCAAATTTTGTTGTTAAACAGATACTTTTTCTGCTGATCTCTCATTTTAAAGGCATGTTTCGAAGAGAAGTTAGAGCCAATGGACACCACGAATGAACTCCGTTCCGATGAATAATTTCGTCGTTCTTATCGTAACTATCGACGAATTCCAGCGGACAGTAAGCAGAATCGTTTATCTCATTTTCAGGCACCATATTTAAAGTTGTCTGCAGAATACGCTATCTCGCCACAAGAATGCCAAAACTGTTCTCAACTGAACTGTTACTGTTTGTGAATCAAAGTTGTAATTTGTGATTAAATGAACTTATGTGTTTAAAAAATCCATTACAAACTCTAAAAATATACCACAAAAGAATCTACCATAAACATTTACCTTTAAAGTCACAACATAACGATTCTTTAATTTGTGCATAATATTGTCAAATGACTTCGCACAAATTAAGTTACGAATTAATGCTATCAGTTGTTTACCACGAGAACAAATGGATATGCTGATTATTTCAGTTGAAAAGGAGAACCTCTCTTCCACAACCTCGCAGAAAAACATGAACATGAATTGCATTCGCCTGCATGAAAAGCTTACAGGATTGCCATCTTAATGCATTCAGACATCGAGGTAGTAAATGTCTGTGAGTGTGAGATGGTGTCTTGCACATTTTTGTATTCCTACCATTAACATTACAAAACCTCAGTCGACTTAAGATGAGGTAATAAAAGTGCACTCCTTTCAACAATGTGCCAACAAGAAAAGCGAAAAACAATGCGCAACAACAAAACAGAAAATTAACATAAAACAAAAGAATAAAACAAAAAGTAAGGCTTTGTTTTACGATTCGAGTAAAACAAAGATATGAGAAAGCATTTTATTACGCCCACACGCAATAATGGAAAAGTATGTAAGAAAAAGGCAAAATGTAAAAGACAAAACGAAAGTAAACAATCCGTTTTCATAGCCTGCATTGTGAAGCTCTTAACAAAAAGTTTGTTGGTCCGCTTAAACGGTGTGGAAAAGTATCGCATTTTTTACTTAAATTTAATCCTGCAATTAAATTTGTCAAACTTTTATGTAACACTTCCTAAGGCGCGTTGAGAGTAAACCTTGTTAAATCGTCACTATATTTTGATCGTCACTTTTATGATCCAAAAGTGACATTCTAAAAGGATACGACTCAACACCTGACGTACCAAAAGGTAGTGATCCAAAATGAATGATTAAATCGCCACTATGTTTTGATCCTCACTTTTGAGTCGTCACTTTTGATGACCCAAAAGTGACATTCTAAAAGGGTACGACTCAACACCTAACGTACCAAAAGTACTGATCCAAAATGAATGATTAAATCGCCACTATGTTTTGATCCTCACTTTTGAATACCCAAAAGTTACTATATGACTTATAGAATACTCAGAATACCCTGCCTCTTTCGTTTCCTCTCTTTGTGACACAAGAATATAAAATATTACTGCTTGTCATTCATTTTAATACGATAAAAACGAGGAAATAAACAGATACATATCCAACAATCAAAACGATAAATTTTTCTTGGCCTCGGTAACCCCCCCAAACCCCCCCCACCACCCAAAAATAAATTGGAACCGGCTACAAACGTAAGGAATGTATAACGTGATATATTGTAAATTACATTCCTTCGATTTTATAATTTTGATAAAGATTATTGCCGTGGCGAAAAACATGCAGGAAGAGGTTGCATTGGCAATGACAACATATAACTGTTGTTACTGTTATGTTTTCGGACCCACATTTGAGCGTAGGTCATCAAAAACGCCTAACCACAATGGCGTTTGGAGTCCTGAAAGGTGCTTCGACTTTCTCCAACTCATTCCTATCGCTTTAGATATCTTCTCTAAGTCGAGAAGGTCTAGACGGGTACGGAAGTCTTTGCCGTTCTATGACACGTTTACCCAGGACAACCAGTACTTCGGCCAGTTTGTGTAAGTGTATTCTATTTTATGGCATGTATTGCAACACAGTTTTCTTCGCACCAAGGGATGTGACCAATTCATTGCTATTTTATTCATCTTATTGTAGTGTCGATAGGTTCTTGACCCATTCTCGAATAAAGCTGTTCGTTCGTAATGCGTCCAGAAAACTCTGAGAATAATACGTAGGCATCTATTCTCAAACGATTGCATCCTTGAGATCTTTCATGTAAAGCACTCATACAGTAGTACTGACTTAACTTAACGTTGGATTGGAAGTTACAACTTTCTTTGCCAGAAAATTCAGACTTTTAGATTGTTGGGTAAAATTGAAAATTGGCCCCTGTGCAATCTGATATTGGGTGAAATTAAAAACATGATAAGGGCAATTTAGCTTTTTACGACCAGCGAGCATATAATGTTATGTTCGTTATAAGCACAACGCAGAGATTAATGTGAAGACAAAATTATTAAAACCTCTCCAATATCTATATTAATAAAAATGAAATTTTGTGCGGTTGTTATTTATGGAAACTCACATTTACTAGCCAATTTTTATGAAGTTCTTAGTGTATATTACTGGTAGGTTGAGGAAGGTTTTATGCTATAGTACAACCCAAGGAACAGGAAGACAGAGGTCCATTTTGCTGGTAGCGAAGCGACCGAAGTCAGCTAGTGTCAATATATTTATAAAGGTCTTCAGAAATTGACATTTTTTTTGTTAATTTCGTTCAGATGGAAACTTAAACTACCGCTTGTTCCAATCGGATGCATCAAGAATTTCTCTAAATCATTGTGACTGTCTCATTTTCTCTCTCCAAGTGCATAAAATCAAATCCCCTTTTGTAGAATCATCACACCCCGAAATCTGCCACCAACAGCTTTCATTTTTATTTTTCCTTAACACATACGCCCAACTTTAATTATGCTTAACACATTACAAAGTAAAAAACTTCAAGAAAAGTTACCGCTAGATACATTTTAAGAATGTGAATTTACAATTTTGGTCGGCCGGATAGCGGTTTGTTGTTACACTGTTGCCAGACGAGAAATGGCGACAGCACGCCAAAACGGATGCTTCCCACTGCATTTGGTTGCATAACAAAAGCGAAACTCTTCCGTTGGCGGTTAAGGAAAAAAGTGAGTATAGATGTTTTAGGAGTAAACAAACAGCTAAAGCGTAAGTTGGCTAATTAGCGAACGGTGTATAGTAAAAAGCGAACGCGTCTTTTGTCCTGTTTTGGTCAAGTGTGCGGTTTTTTACTGCCCACGGTATGTGGATCCGCGCTAAAGTTTACTGGAGCATTCACTGTGGTGCGATTGCTGTTGTGCAAGTTTTATATTTTATTATTGTGTTATGGTCATTCCGGAACACATAGTGTTGTACCTATTAATAGAGTATCGGCTGCAGCGCGTGCCATAAAGCCAGCATGAAGCGTAAATTTTTTTATTTTTTTGTTCACGGAAGAGCTCATGTTTATGGCGCTTGTACTTTCATACATCGGTAGGTGTTTAGTTAACGCACACTTGCATTGATTAAAGACTTATATAATTTATAGCCAAATTGGTTGTAAACATGCCGTTGATACGGACTGAAGCTGAAGGACACATGTTATCGTCTTGTATTTTGTGGAAGCGTTAACTTAAAACACAGATTACCCTTTAACAGCAATAATTCATTCTCTCTGTTGCTGCCTTTCAACCCAACTCAAACTTAACCTTAAACGAGCTCAAACCCACTGGTAAAATCTCATGCAACCCAAGTGCACTCTTGCCTATTAGTGATTCAAAAATCCTTGAATTTAAATCTTCTTTCGAACGGAACAATTATTAAGCCCATGGGGATGTTATACTGATGACAAAGGCATGGGTTAAGTGACGCAAATTCCATCCCTTGTAAAGCACAACCGCGACTGCAGCACATCGGATGTAGAACAATGAAGGAAGAATGAATATAATTCTCCAGCGCGCGGTGGCGATGTCAACAGCGTCATCTTCATCATCATCAGCATTATAATCAGTGAGCTTTGGAGCATCTGCTATGATCTTGTGGTGAACTTATGTGGATAACGACGACACGCTGTTGCGAGGTACTCGTAAATGGGATATGCCCATCGATGTACTAACTGACGGTGGCAAAACCTTCGAATTCACGCCAGACACAATTATGTCAGATTCCATGCTCATCATCCATCGCCGTCTTTTTGGCATCAGCGCTGTTGCACTCGAAAATGATATGTGGGAGTATGTTTGTCCACAGTTACGTCTGCACTCGACGGAGATAGAGGATTCTGTCAAGTGAGGCATCCTTCTCGTGCACCGTCAGGTTGGTTATGGCAGCTTACACGGTAGATCAGAAAAGAAGATTCTTTTTATGAGAGTGTACCTACTCGTATGATGTTAAAACAAAATGGCTAAAACGAACAAGTAAAGGGTATAGGGGAACAAACGAGTAAAGGGGTAACAAAAAAAAATGAATGAATGACTTTTCTGCTTTGATGCGCCCGTCCATCAGTATGGAGGTTGCATCCGCATTTATCTTCGAAGGGGACTGATAAAAAAAATTACACTATGGTATGTTTTCATTCTAGAGAGAAAGTGTCACAGCCACATAGCAAAACGGGAAAAGTCGAGTAGATCGTAGAGGGATATACCCGTACATATGCGATGACATCATCATCATCCTCGCGTCGACGTCGTCGTCATTCTCATCGGTTAGGAAGATCAACTGAACAAATGTAAAGTTTTTCGCTTTTGTTTGTTTGTTATTCGCAAGTGCTTTCTTCTCCCAACCAACCAAGCCAGAGTCTTTATATACAGTCCTGGCCAAATGTGAAATTTGCATCAAGTATGACTGGAACGAACTCTCATCACTCCTCAATGTATGTCTGGTTGCAGATTGGAGCATAACAGAGTCGCAGCCGTACACAAACTTTATACTGTACCCATTGACCCACATCTGTAGGCGGCTAAAGTAGTGAGTTGCACCAAATGCAAATGCAAGTGCATTAAGAAGAGTCCTCTAATGTTGATGCCAGTTTGTCGATTTTCCCCACCACAGCCACTGATCCCTTTGAGCGCATATTTTCGCCCTTCAACTTGTTTTTCTCTACTCGATTATTCGATTTGTTTGGAAATGTGGAACAAACCGATTAAATGCACTCAGTTTTATTACCTGAATCCCCGCAATAAATGGGGTTAATGCGGCTATAAATAAACACATCATACATTTATACGACTGTATGATAAATATATAACAAATACAAACGAAATAAATAAAGCGTATAATTTGCTTTGGTGAAAAATAGACGATGGCTGTTGCTTTTGCATTTATTTTACGAGGCAGACTAATGAGATTTTTATTGAATGCCTCATTGAATGCTTCTTATGCAAATTTTTGTTACCTGAATACTTACAGCAAATTTCATACAAAAAGGTCTATCAAATATAGCGAAAAACATAACTTGATGTATTTCTATCTATAAACACACCCAAAAGTTGCTTTATTCTTAAACGATGGTGTCTCAGATACCTTCAGAGTGAGCAACTAGTGCTTTCTTCTTAATTTAGTATCACCGCTAGAAAACGCAAGTTCACTTATTCACAAATTACAACTTTAATTAACAAATAGCAACCGTACACAACAGTTCACAAATTTACACTGGTGATTACTTATTATTCATTTATAGGCGGTCACATAGGCGGTCGCTCTATCTACTTTTCAACTATTTAAGTAGTCCGGCTGAATTCCAAAAAAATAAATGAACTCACCGCGACAAAGTTGCTGTATTAATACCTAATCAACATTTTCGAGAAGGTTCAATTCTTATATCAGTTACGTAAAGTGAGTTAAGTTAAGTAAAGAGAATACCAGGACATACTGGTATACATATCTTTATATACAAGTTCCCCTTAAATAACTTTTATATAAAATGTTACTGAGCCTAAATATATGCGCCGTGGCTCAGTTGTTAGTGCATGCAGTTCTGAGCAATAGGATCAGAAAACACCAACAGTATTTTTCACGGTCTCACCTCTCGCGATTGTTGGTTGATAATATTCCACAAACAACAAATGGAATATAATTTAGGTTTTTTCCACAAGTTATCAGTTGAAATTCTCAACAACTGGTAAAATCCAGCAGGTAGTTAGGTAATTCCCTTCTTTTGACCCTGTGATTAACTTAAGCTACAGTAAAGATATAATTTATTTAGATATTATGTATCTGTGAGTTCATTTGCAAAGATAAGATACAATTGTTGTCTATGCATGTATTGGTGTGTGTTGCGGTTTTACCTGAGTATCTAGAAATCCCCTAAAATATTCACAAATAAATTCAGTCATATCAGAAATTGCCATTAAATATTCAATTTTATTGTTTGAGGTAGGTACATGCGTCACATAAATGACTTGATTTAAGGGAGAAATGCTTAAGTTTGGAAAAAAAATAAAAACTTATTTATTATACTTTACAATATACGTTAAATTGTGTAACGAAATTATAACACCAACTTGTTTAAAAGGAATATTGAATTGGAAAAAGTTAACAGATTCGAAGGAATTAGCTTTTTTTAAGTTACTTTCGCAAGAACTCATCAGCATCAGTCTCAAGGTCGGTTATTACACCCTAAATGTGTGTGTAAATAAACAGAATAATTAAATTCCATTTACTTTGTATGTATTTTTGTATAGAGCTTTAATTACTCTTTACGAGTATTTGAGTAATTGAGATATGCAGCGTTCGATTGCGATTAACACTTAGGTGACATTTAACGACCTAAGCGTGTGAGCAGCTGTGTTTCACGGATTGAAATTATTGTTTGTTAAGAACATTAAAAGGAGAAGTTTCAGGTCGTTAAAAGTTGTAACTTAGTCTTTGGGAATTACTTTGTTCTTAAGGATATCAACTTTGTCTCACATTGAAACTCTCGCGTACCTACCGAGTAAAGTATCTTTTACTCATTAAGACTAAAACGTTCGAAACTAAGAGCTTCTCACTTGAGCATAACGAATCAGTAACTTCTCATTTTGTACAGAAGCTAAAGTAGCGAAGTTGTCTAATATGATTTTTTATTACTGTTAGGTGGTTGATATCCATGAAAGTGGTAGTCCATGTATAGCATCGTATACTCTGTCTGTTCTTCTGTTTTTCTTTGTGTGTCTGTTTTTTTTGTGAAAACGTCAAGACGTTTTAATTGCAAATTAACGATTTAGTCACTGATCTGTACCAGTCCCAAACGTTTACCCAACAAAAATGAAAAAGGCACCTGTTATGTTACGTCCATATTGTTGTAAGCAACACTAGCAGCAGTCATGCATAACACATCCTCGCAAATCTCTCTGAAAGCGTATAGTGACTACTGGTTGATTAGAGAAAGGCACCATCGCATGTATGGTCATGACTCGCCTAATCATGATTGACATTTAAATTGTGCACACATGACATGTGAAGCGGTACAACAGTGAGATGCGTTACTCTCAAAGACTGCAAGGCTGATAATTCAATTTACCATGTGATTAAGCAATCAAGTCCATGTAGGAGGTGTATGAGACACGCACAGTTAATTTCTGAAGAAGGAAAATGTGGTGTGCTTTTTAATTTATAGACTGCTGGCGAAAAATGTTACTCCGTTCCTTCACACAGCGGATATTGTTCACAATTCGACTGAAGATTGACTGCGAGAAAAAAAGGTCATCCAGCCAACCGATGCCACCCAAAGAAATAAAATTCCAAAAATTCTCACTACAGTAGAGATATAGAGTGATAGAAAAAGAGTGGCGAGCGATGAAGAGGGGCAAGTAGCAGGAAAGGATTTTGTGAATGGCACATAATTGAATTACTTTGTCTCGTGGTTAATAGTGGCATCAAGAAAAGACTCCGGCGATGAGGCGGAATGGGAATCATCATACTGCCGAAGTGTTAGTGGATCGCAAGAAGAACCTAAGAACAAAATTTATAATTTCGGTACACGACCGTCCGCCAACATCCCGCCTTTCAACGTTTTCAACAAGGAGATGGGCAGAGCAGCATGTCCAACCAATTTGTGTAACTTAACTTTACGCTCGGGTAAGTTGATTAATTTTAAGATACACGAAGCGGCGATACACAACGCACAGAATTATTTCATTTTGTTGGTATTTGTGCTGTTTGTGTTGTCCTCGTCGTTGCTTTCCATCTAACAAACTACGATGATAATTAACTCCACGCCATTCAATTAGGTGTCAATTATTTTAGTACACTGCGCAGCCGATCGAATCCGGGGCAGGGGCCTTTTTTGTAATTGGTTGTATGAGAAGTAGTCGGCGGGACAGGCAAGTGGCTCTGTCTCTAAATTAGTGTTTGTTCCATTCAATTGATATCATCGCATACGTGTACTGCAAAACAATGAGATTCACTCTACCTCTGTCTATGTTGCCATCACCAGTTCATTGTCATTCATTATTCGTCGGATTTGTATGCACTTGTAGAATTGTACAATGCCGGTTAGTCACGTGATGAATAGAATTGTTTCAATTGTTCGACAGAATCCCATTGATCTGAGGTTTAGTAGCCGTGTCGATCGGAAGTCGCCATTGCCATATTTCAGTTAAACTGAACGCGGTTTTTTCTCTGCCTAAATGCAATTCAGTCATGAACTTTCTCCATTATTACACCCTATACTGGGGTACGATAATGCCACCGTTAGGGGTTTTATTTAAGTTCGCAAAAAAGAGGGTGAAAATACTTTTTAATATTTTACAGTTATCCTGTTCAGGGGTGCGTGTAAAGTTTCATGAATGACGCAATTTAAAAAATGTCAAATATTCAGTTGGGATGTCAAAAATCAATGCAAAGCTTATACTTATGTATCAAAAAATATATTCTTAAGCATTTTTAAAATAAATAACAGCAGAGGTTATAAATAACAGTTCTAGCTAGAGCTAAAAATTTGGTTTATGGTTATGACCCTGAGTCAAAGCAGGATTCCCAGCACTTGTGTAGCAATGATGAATTAGACTCAAAGAAGCTTAAGGTTTTACCATCGTTTAGAAAGTGCATGACAACAGTGTTGTGGGAGCTCACAAGAAACCCAATTAGTAGATATTAACCAAGAATGAACTCCGCTGATATTATAAGATACATAAAAGAAGCTATTAACCCCTAATTATATATAATTTGGGGTACATATCTACCACAATTATTTTAGCTTAGTATCTATTATAACTCCCAAATAATTCTATTCAGATACCATACTAATTTTGATGCATTAATTTGAAGCACATACAATTTTGTGACAAATAAGAGGTTCATGTTGATGCATACTTTATTTATCAACCAAACTAATACACATATATATTGTTTTGGGACTTATAGCCATTTTGTGTAGATTAAAGCACTTACGGAGTACACGAAGATCGTTCTCAATATCACTCCGAATACTTACAGTTTTGTCATTACAGTATGACAGAGCGGTATCATCGATTATTCTTGAATTTAGCGCTTTTTTAAATATTTTTGAAAATACTGAGATAAGTGAAATTATTCTGTAATTTGATACATCTAAGCGGGAACCATTATTGTACAGTGGTATCACTACAGCTTTTTTCAGTGCACTTGGAAAAATACCAGAGGTTAAATTTTTAAGTTTTAAATATACGCTAATGACTTAAGTATAAAATTTTTTTTTTTCTTTTTTTTGTTGTTGTTAGAATTACAATCCATGCTATTTGAATTTGAGTTCTTAAGGTTTAAAATCAGAGTATAAATCTCACTTTCCGTAATAGGATAGAAAAAACAACTATTACTAGATCACTATTAAAGACGCAGAGCCGAATGGAGGCAAGTCGTGCAGAAGGCTACATCATGCCCAAGATGTAACGCCATAAGAAAAAAAAAATAAAACAATATCTGGTATAAGTTATCTTTCACTAAAAAGTGTTTTTTATTATATGAGGCGTTTACTGGAATTTGCAGTTAAAAGTAACCCTACTCAAAGCTAGCGCACACTCATTTCGAACTGAAGGAATCTAGCATGCCGGAGTTAGAAAGAGTCTTCAAGTTTCAGATACCAATCTATGTCTGGATACATAGCCAAAAGTCGGCAATGATTGAGTAGTTCTTATCCGAAACAGATCGTTCTTATCCGTACGAGCATTTTGTTCGCCCACATTGTCGTTTGGCTTTTGGGCGTATCATACGAAGTGTGACTTATAATCGGCAGATTTTCCTAATTAATATTAATCACCATTCGGATTTTAAAATTCGAAAAGAGAAGTCTGGCGGTAATATATCATAATTTTCATCTTTTAAAAAATTGTACCTTTTCTCCAGAGTTTTTCCGCTCCGAAGGTAAATTCCCAAACCAATTAACATTGCAATGTAATTTCTTAATTTTCCTTTCTTTTTTGTGAGCAAAAATTTTAATCTAAAAAATCCAAAGTTTGGTAAAACAATTTGTATTGCTGTCAAATTGGTCTTATCTCTGCTCTGCCCGTTCTCATCAAAGACCAAAAAAATTGTTCCCATCACGTGGTCTGTTGTTGTTTTTGTTGCTGTGTTTTTGGTTTATGTTTTTGGCGATGAAGACTCAGCCTTGCAACTGCCTGAAGCAGAGATACAAAACAAACTCTCATTCTTCTTCACAATCGTTCGCCTGAAGAGAAAAGCAAGAGCTTCAGGGCAAACAGCCAGCACGGAGGTATCAACCATTAAACCGGATTGAATGATGGAGGCACTTATTTAATGGAAAAGTCAATTCCCACCAGTGTTGATACCTATTTTCCTCCAGTTTACTTTGGATTGTGTATTTTTTGCACTCGTAATGCCATGCCTTTCCATAAAATGTTGCTGAAGTTCACGAGGATTCAATGTAGTTTTTACCACCCAAAGTTGGGATAGTCGGACGTCAAGCGAAACACACTTACCTCACCAAGATCGAAAAGTGTATAAAAAAAATGTCGGTGCGTTTTTTTTTTGTTTTTGTTGCCAACAGTGATACGAAGTTTTATTGTTGGATAGCTTTTTTTGGGTTGGATTGATTTTTTATGTGTGTCACAAAGGATATATGCACTGTGTATTATAGCGTCTTACTGAGAATTGTGTTATAATATGACATAAGAGGATTATGGTATTCGGTATTTATCAGAGATGTGACTCTTTTCAAGACTTAACAGAAGAAACCACATCTAAGAAGAAAAAAGCTCTTTGAGATTTTGGAATTAAAATTGTTTTTCATGCATGGGTTAATGATTTGAAGATGATGAGAAGATGATATCCAGTTTGCTGGTATGTCAAGTGCGAAAGACCAAGACTGGAGCCCAGCAGGAAAGACATGTGTAATGTTGATGATGGTATGACAAGTTATTCATTTTTCAATGCACTCTGTACACTTCCACTTAATTTGCAATGTGATTAAAGGTGCAACATACAGTTTTGACTCTGAAGATTTAATGAGATGGTTTCAGAGTGTTCGTTGGGGTAAACCTATAGAGCTGATAGTTTAAAACAGTATTAGTCATTTTCCTTAGATCTTGGCGGATTAATAAAAGTGTCATTCGGTTCCTGAATGAATATTATACAGTTGTCTAGCTAAAATTACCCAATTCAGTGTATTTTCCACTCATTTCGTCATTTTTTCGAACATAGGAAACAAAAACAGATGGTCACTCCTACCAGATATTCAGGAACATTTTAGTTTAGTTTAGTTTGACTTTGTACAGTCTTTAGAAATTTGAATTTTTGGCGAGGACGTCTCATATGAAAAGAGTCTGTGCGCGTGTTTCTCTTACCGCGTTTAGACAAGCTGCAGCGTTCCGTTGAATATTTACCTATTCTTTTCCAAATGATCGTTAAATGGGCTATGACCGGTCATGTACCGTTAGTAGAGGTCTCAGTGATTGACGGTAGTCCGTCTAGATATTTGATTTTGTAACTGAGAAGCTTTTTGGTGTATCTCATCCCAATGACCATTCAAAGCCTGTTTTGATGGCAGTACTTTTCCCAATCAATAGAAGAGCTCTTCTTTTTTGATGGCTCTTGGAATAGGCAATGCTGTTTTTCGGACCAGTGAAAATGCTATCTGCACCCGCCTTCCTGGAATAACAAAGCGATCTGGAGAGCACGCATTTTCTGACTTTTAACTTTTACAACGACAACTACTAATTCTGGACATATTATTGCTCTATAACCATATTGTAGCTTAAAAAGTACATCGCGTTTAGCTGCTATTTTCCTAATTTTATCCTGTTGTTCTCCCTGCAAAAGTTCATCAGCCTTTAAGATTTTCACTTTGTCAATTAAATCCTCAAAGAACTATCGTTCATCATTCTTGTTTATACCTTTTTTCAACTTGGCACTAAGATGACAGTATCGCACTCTTCTTCTTATTTTTCTCTTTCTAATATTTTCTCCACTGTGGATAAGCTCTGCACAGACAACACATAAGACGAAAACCACAGCCAGTCCTAATACTGCAGACAGCTTGCGGAAAATAGGAAGTAATTTTCATATTCGACGTAAACAAAAGGGAACTCACTCCTAATGCTTTTGCAATACTATACACACATATACATAAGTGTCTGGAATAAATAGAATTTATCAAAATCAAAATCCTGTCAATTTGTCTGATACATTTCCACCTGTGCATACATAAACATCGTCGTTATTATCGTATCCTAAAGTAAATCAGATCAAAGCGGAAAATCCACAAAATGGCAAGCTGAAGGCTCTTTTGAAGAGTTCCACGACCGTGCCATTATCCTTGTATCGTGAATGTGTTTGCATATTTTGAGATGTTGTCGAAGAAGCGTTTATCTACCAGCTGACATATGTGGCAGAGGATTCGTCTTCTTTATTATCCTCAAACCATCAGATGTGACAGTTGCTTATAGGATCGACTTATATCCGGACACAAGCAGTCATATGAATACGCTTGATGGACAGACGGAAAGACATAAAAGCGGAAGCTTAGAGAGAAATCGACTTATTCCCTAATGCATTTCTCTGGGCTTATCTTTGCCTTCTTCGTGTTCAGTGTTTTTTGCCATGCAATGCAACATACAATATACGACGGGACATAGAACCAAATAAGATTATTGCAAAATTTAAGTCGAACACGAGATAAATAATTTCATATGTCATATACGGACGGGATGGATACACGAGGACCACAGATAATTCCTGCTTTTACCGCACCGCAATACCACATCAAGCAGGAATATTTCTTGTAGGCCTTTGTGACTAAGTTTGTTGCCGGCTAGAGATGAAAGTACTTTTCGGCTGAGGAAGAGAGAAAGAGGTGTAGATTATAGTAAGCTCACTGATGCAGGTGATGGAAGAACGGAAACACACAGACACAGACGCAGACACCCGGAGAGGAAGCCGCCGCAAGGAAGTACGAGAACGAACAAAATCCTTTTAAAATTTTCATCGCTGTACATTCGGTTGTTAGTCCAGTGGCAAGGATAGAACTTATGACTTACTAAACGATGTCCCTTTGAGTGAGTAAGTTTGTGTGCAGATGTAGACTTTTTTCTCTTGTTCTGCTTCTTAAGAGATTTCGTCCTCGATCAGCCGTTTAGGAAATACTATATTATTCTGAATAAAAGTCAACCAGTCAGAAGAATCTAGAATTTATTGAGATAAATATTGTCCAAAGGGTTTAAGTGCATTCGGCGCAGTGGCAGTCCATTGATGTGGTAAAAGTTCTATTAGGAGTGAGAATTTATTGTTTTCAAAGCATCTTGTATCAAAGCATCTTAGGAAAATCTAACCATTCATTTTAGTTGTATGTCCGTCAGAAAAAGGGGTGGTTCACAAGCTCAACCAGCTCTTTTACAATATCTCTCCCGGGACTGCTCTAACAGCCAGCGCTGAGGGGTAATTTTAATTACAGTTTAACAGTAAAGAAAATTCACAAAATACGAGACCAACGTAGTCCAACATTAATTGGATTTCGCATTCTTACGGCTTCAGTGATTAATCAATCAACAACTCGCTACAAGCACGCTGCACTACATATGTATCTATGACACCCGCACTCAATTAAAGGATAATATTATCTTAATTATAACACATGCACTACACAAACACCAAAAATAATTCTAAATTATTAATAATATAATTATCAACAGCATGCCAACCCGCCTTCGAAGTTCAATCTATTGAGTATCATTGGTGCATGGACGTCTCGATGTCTGTGACTTGTCGCTGTTCATTGTCAGGTCGTCGGTCTTTACAATAATTGTGCGATTTGTATCGTAAGCTGAATAAATGAAAAATTCATGGAATGAACATACACACTTTCTGTCGTTTAGTAACAGAAACGTTCGCTACAGAGAGAGAATTCGATTGATTTATCAAAAAAAAATTATAAAATGAATCATCGTGAGTGTTTGCATGTTTGTGTGTAGTGTCTGAATGGTATTTTCAGCTCCATCCTAACTTTTGCCATGTTCTAACCTACTATGGCACAAAGATATTTTGATTTAAGTCCAAGTCAAAGAAAATATAAGAGAAAAGAGCAAAAGTAGTAGTTGCAAAACTTTTTAAATTATCAAGTTCACTTGGAAAGATAATATAATTCCTAAGAAGTTAATGAATGTTGTATTACACAACAAATAAATTACTTACGAAATTGTAAATAGAAATCTTTAAACGCACTATACATACTGGTATATAAAAATAAACATTAATATTCAATTAGAAGTTATCAAAAACCATTGCATATAACAGTTGTTATATTTTGGACTTGTAGCAAAGTACTTGCAAGTAGAGAGAGCTGTGTAATAAGTTTTATATGTAAATGAGTGTTATATGTGTGAATAATAAGTAATCACTAGTGCGAAATTGTGAACATTTGCTATTTCTTACTTAAACTTGTGATTGGTGAACATACGAACTTGTATTGTGTTTTTCTTTGCAAAATCTATTACGAACTCTTAAGAGAGCCTAAATTATGTAACAATATGTAGTTGTTTACATCTTCTGAGAATATCAACGGAACTAAATCTGCTTCCGAGTACCAGAGGTGAGAACATGAAAATGAAATTTTGTGAGACGGCGCAGAGGGATAAAAATCACCTTTCCAGCCTACACAGTAATAAGGACCAAGTCAGAGATGAAGTGCCCGAGAATGCTTAAGTTTAAAAGCGACATAAATACAACAATAACAAGTCTAACTACGGTCTCCATTTGGAGCAAGCACTTTAAAGCAGACTAAGCAGACCATCTATAAGCATCTCATGAGGCCAGTCATAACCTATAGATATCCCATGTGATTCACCATGTCACCAAAAACGATACATATGACCTCTGTATTCGAAAGAATGGTAGTTGTGATCTGTACAGGACTATGAAGGGTGCCAAATAGCTACAAGTTTGTCTCAAGTACAAGGCCTTACGAAAAAGCAGGTCTAATAACCGACCAATGGTGCCACATGACGAGAAAATTCCATGATGGGTTGGAAACACATCCAAGACCGGACATGGATTGAGAAGCGAGGAAATCGAGCCAAGCCACCGATATACAGGGTGTCCCCTAATAACTAATAACATCAGATAATTCAAAGATGATAGATTTGATGAAATCTTCAGTAAACAAAAAGTCACCTTCTACGAAACCTCCTATTATACTTTTTTACACAAATATATTTATTAGAGTAATTTTCTTCAAAAGTGTCAATATCAATAATATTAAATACCTAACTTTTTCATCGACAGTACTAGAAATTAAGCGAAATTAACCGAACCGATTAACCGATCGATCACATATCCTGAATTCTAAAATTTCTATATTTTGTACATTTTGCAAAACTGCAACTCTTGTTCCTTAATGTTCCTTAACGAATTCACTCACTCCATCTTCAAAAGAACAACTGAATTAATCGGGGCTAACATATTAAAACTTCAGAGATTAAAATGTTAATTTGTCAAAGGTCATGGTTGAACGGAGGCTAAAACTTCTTTTAGATGATAAAATGTATACTTTGTGTAAGAGTCAAACCGTGTTGTAGAAGTATGCGTGTTATAAGATCGGTATATTGAGTACATCCCCCCGGTGCAAGCCTTATTATTGCATCTGGTCTGGTTTTTTAATCAATCATAGTACCCTTTGAAAGCTGCATACAATTTTCAACGTAGTCCTGGGTTCTATGTTTGTATCAACACTGTAGTAACTAATAGACTTTCTACTTTATTGCATATTTCTGTTGAATAGAAATCTTGGAATTTATCCCAAGGTAACGTTATAAAATTATCCATGTTCTAGGTGTGTCAGATACTATATGAGGCATGATGCAAGAAGCAAGCATCCACAGCAAAGTATATCAAATATACTCCAAATTTCAATTATGATATGCAAGTGGTACGCAGAACGAAGCCTATAACAAAAATTGTTTACTCCAATGGCAAATGCCAGGCGAAATAATAACGAAAAATAACCTTTTTATGCAGTTGGTACAATACGATTGGCTTATTGACTAATTGAACACTAACACAAAATAGGAAAGTATTCGGTAAATATATTGTGTACTCTGCACTACAACTGATCATGATCAATAATCAATAAGCCACTGAATAAAAAAATAAAATAAATATTCATTTACAAATCAAATATATTTGTAAATCAGTATTTCCATTTTGAATTCCAAAATCAAAAAAAATTAATATTTTTTATGAAAATTCTCTAGTAACTAAAAGTAGGTATACTAAATTCCACTATAAATGCTGAAAAATAAAAAAACACTGCAACCCAACCACAAAAGAATCCCAATCGTTAAGCAGCGCACCAGCGGACACAGAACACAGTCAGCTCATGAACTGATGCCCCTATATGGCATGATTATTTTAAAAAAAATGTATGGGAGACCCCTGACCATGCAGCCCGATTACTTCCTAATTTTTATACAAAGTGTTGTCACCGTAAAAACACAAGCGTGCAAAGTTTTAATAAAATCGGGCTTTAAGAAGTTGTTTGAAAATTGATCGCAAGATTCCACGACAAACAAACAAACAGCAAAGTTAATATAGAGAATTTAAAAAGAACGGTTCTATGCCCAATTCTGGGTATTATGTACTCTACACTTTTTTAAAAACGCCAAACGTTTCTTTTTTTTTGAGAGAAACTTTTTTGCCAAGTGAAACAAATAACATTTTGACTTTAACTATCCACTTATCAAAGGGAACAACTAATTATAACTTACCTACAGTGAATTTAATAATTTGCCCTCTATAGTATGACAACCCGAACAAAACTGATCTTTATTTACTCATCAAATGTTTCTGTTCCCTTTTTAATCCCAAAATCTTCACAGTAGAGACCAACAAATATGTCTTGAGAACGAAAAAAGAATGGTACTGTACTTTGCACAATGTCTGCGAACGATTAAACGGAATTATTTTCTTCAATCTGATGGATGTCAATACGTATAATGTACAAATACTAAAAAAAGTTTGAATTAATTTCACGGCATTGTGTCTTACATCACAGTCTGTAACAAAAGAGTAAATTACTGTAACGGACACAGGAAATGCATTGGTCACTCATAGAACAGAAGAAATATTTTTTTTATTAATTAACATCTACACTTAACTACATAGGGCACGGCTGGCACGTGTAGCACCTCACACCTTCACCTTCACCTTTCTGAATACTTTCGGGTGGAGCCAAAAAAGAAAACTTTTGGTTTACGCTCTAATCTTTCGTATTATGGGGATGATTTAAAGACCATTTGTTACATGTTTGCAAATTATTTTACATCATATTTTGCAAGTGAAATTCTGAATTCGGATAATGCTAACAATTTTTGTGGTGAACTAAAAGATTTGGTTCAATTATCTCTTACGAAAGAAGAAGTTGAAATTGAATTATCAAATCTTGACATCAATAAGAATGGTTACCGGATGATATTCCCTCAGTCTTTTTAAAAAGTTTGTGTTGAGCATTACTGAGCCTATGCTACATATTCGCTATTTATTGATATCACCATAGCTTTTGGATATGGTCAATCATATTCGACTGAAAAAATTGGAAACAGCCAGTTTTCGTCGTTTCGTGCTAGATTGCGTTTTAGATCAAACTTAAAAGATAGCTCGCAAAGAGTGAAGTTAGATGAGAGTAGGAGCGAATTAAGTTCTACAATTTGGGTGTACCACAAGGCTCTGTTTTGGGACCAATTTTGTTTCTAGTATTATTATTTCACTTCTTTCTTCTTTCAAAGGTTCACCTAGTGCTTTTGCGGATTATATAGGTTTTTCTTATGGCAGTCCTTTGTATCTAGTTTCTGACATCAATTGGGATATAAGTTTATTGAGAAGTTGGATTGCTGAGCACAATTTGATTATAAGCTCTAAAACTAAAAGATTATTTTTCAATTTGTCATCCCGCAGCAATTTGGAAGCAAACGTTTTTTATCACGCACCTGAGTGCCGAAATACAAGCTTTTAAATTGCAAGTGTACGCCGTCTTCTACCTCTTTTTGTGATAGTTCAAGCTGCAGTGATACAGAAGCAAGAAACAATAGAAGAGGTTGATTTGCAGAAATTTCTTAAAATTCTTAATTTTTCAATAGTCGTAAATATCGTATCCATTTTAATGCGAAAATCTCCAAAATCTCTTTAACAATCGAACCGATTCAGATGCAAATGACTAAAATAGCAATAAAGATCGACATTGCACATACACCCATAAACATACACAGACAAAATATCATATCATAAAACAATACCGATAACAATAATAGGAAAAACTTTATTATAGGAAACGTATCCTATTGTTCCTAATAAAATGTCCTTGGGTAACAAACTACAGCATAGAAACACACGTATACTCGTATGTGTACAAACGAGCGAATTATGGTTTATTTTCATACATTTATGAAACGTGAGATGTGTGTGTGTGTGTGTGTGTGTGTAACAATAACAGACATCATAACAATATCATAGGTAAATCTTTTCGGAGCCAATAACCCCAGAACAAGGCCCAAATTCCGCTCGCCACGATCAACCATGACACCTGCAAAGCGATGTCTATCCAGACAAATCGGTGGCAGTTTATCAGAGGTAGATGGCGATGCAGGTTTCCAATAGACCAATAAAATAGTTTGTTAACATAAATTCCGAAATAATTGAAATTTCCAAAATGTTCATCATCACAATGGTTGGAATACGCCGTACGTATAGTGTTGTTGGTTTATTTGTCCTTACGAGTATATCCTTTTGCAACAATAGACAGAATGGCGTGGGGCATCTGTTGTCTGGCGTCGGTTCGGATTGTAAATTATTGTGCTCTTCCGAGTAGTTCATTGCATTTGCAGCACGAAAATTCTACCTTCATACATATACGCATAAGTGAATGCATATCCAGCTTTACAAAGAGGGAATTACGAATGAAATCTTAATTCACACAAATTTTGCAATTTTGCTTCCCTTTAACACAAAAAAGGGGATATTTTCACTGAACTACTAAAGATCAAACTCAATGAAGAGGAAAAGAGGACAAGAGCTTCTTTGAAAAGGACACAGCAGCCTGCCTTGATGCCTTTCGACACTTTTGTTTCAAAACTATGCAGCCAGCAAGAACGATGTCAACTGGAATTGATAGCACAGTTGCGTTTTTGCATTTTAAACTCCTGTAGATGGACGAAATAGTTCAGAGCAGCCTGGAATTGTGTGCAAACGGATGGCGGAAAGAAGAAGAGAAGGAGGATTAACGATTAAAATTCAAAACTGCATTGATCTGAAGAAGCAGACTAGGAATTGCAATAATTGTATTGAGTTTCCTTAAGAAAGTTACGGACAACGTGTGCACTCGGGCACCAGAGTTGAAAGGAATTTTTTTTTCGATTTATTGAAGAACATTTTCCTTTTCTTCAGTATTTGCCAAATAACTCCTTTAACTTTGTTGCAAAGGAAACGATAAAAGTTGATAAACTGTGGAACTTTAATATGGATTTCAATTCAAGCAATATGGGAATTTGGCTTTTAATAAGAAAAGTCTGAAATACTCAATGTTTAACGAAAAACGCTACAAAGCAGTTATGTTGTATCTTTGGTATTCGTATACTTGTCGTACTGAAAGAAGGCAGTCTTACTTTGGACTCTTTCAATTGAAATTCCTGGAATCCTTATCCGACCGAGAAAAATGAGTACTGATAATTACGAAAAAAAAGATAAAATTTTAAACAAAAAAAAACGAACCCATAAAAATTAAAATTTTTAATGTTAATTCTCTAATAATAAAATATGCGCCAAAAAGTAATTCACTATTAATTCAGAAAAAAACACCTGCGAAGCACTGAGTGCTTTTGTGGTTCAAATCGTAAAGAACCGCTGCACACAGGCACACAGTCGTTATGGTTTGGCGTGATATGATGCCGCTATATGGCATGATTTTTAAAAATATTGTAAGGGAGCCCCCCGGGTACCGGCCGCTGCCAAATTTTAATAGAAAGTGTTGTTACCGGAATTACACATGTGTGCCAAGTTTCGATAAAGTCGGGGTTTGGGAAGTTGGTAAAAATCGCAATCGCGATCACGATCAGACGACGAAAATGAAGCTGGATTGGCCACAATTTGAGAAAGCCAGCGGACGATATTACGAAACTAGCGCTCGACTGGAATCCACAAGGAAGCCACCGAGTTGGCCGTCCTACCAAGACATGGAAAAGGACAATAGAAGAGGAAGCAAGATCCCAAGGGACATAGACGCCACTCTTGAAACTTCAGGCGATAAATCGAGTTCGTTGGCGGGCGTTTGTTGAAGTCCTATGCTGTCCCGCGGAGTAAATGAAAGAAAGAAGAAATAAGATAGGGACGGGCATGCACTGTCTCCATAGCACTAGTTAGGGGAAGCGCAATATGGGTCGCAGTACCTTCAGTAGTGTAGATACACCTTTTCATCATCATCATCATCGATCAGAGGAATGAAATTTCACAAAGAGGTGAAAAGAGGATCCTGCTCGAAAAGTCCTTTGCGGTAGGATTTATGAAACACGACAGCGAGTCCGGCCAAGCCTACGCTGGAAGGATGGCGTAGACCAAGACGCCCAGAGTTTAGGGATGCCAAACTGGATGACATCGGCTCGAAATCGGGACCGGTGGAGAGACTTTTTGAGGGAGGCCAGGACCGGACCCCGGTTGTAGAGCCAAATATGATGAGGATGAATGAAAGAATCTTTACGGGTCTCCTAACAGGACACTGTAGACTGAAGTGGCACCTAACGAAATTAAAACTAGAAGGATGACAGCTGCAGGTTTTGTGGGAAAGCGGAGGAAACACCGTGGCACCTTCTCAATGAATGCGGAGCAACGAACCGACAGAGGAGAGACCACATGCGATCTCCGAGTCTGCGCGACATTCACTAAATCCCCTCCATATTATTAAGTTCTTAAGAGCCATTGTTATGCAGGGAGTTCTTTAGGGACGGGCATGCACTGTCTCTGTAGCACAAGTCAGGGGGAAGCGCAATAGATCCACACCGGTCGCAGTGCTACTGCACTCCATTTATCATCATCATCACTTCGAATCTGTGGCATCTTTTGGCAAATATTTCAAACTCGGAACTACTTGCCCTGACAAATAATGATCCGTATGAAATGGCAATGGGTAGGACGCACTATGCGGAAACCGTACAATCTTCTTCTTCTTCTTAACTCCTATCACCCCTCGAGGGGCATAGGGAGTCAACAACGCCTACGCGCCATCTTGTTCAGTTTACTGCAACGTTCTTAAGCTGCCTCCAACTCATTCACCCCGGGCCCGGCTTCCTCCACGACAGTCCTGCGCCACGTTCCCCTAGGTCGTCTCGCTTTTCTACCTGCCTGGGTGAGCGGTTTACACTGCATGGCATATTTCGCAATAAAGTTGTCGTCACGCCGTAGTGTGTATCCAATCAACTGCCACTTTCTCCTTCGCACAATAACGTCTATAGGTTCTTGGCCCGTTTTTCGATGAAGTTCGTCGCGGTTGGTCCAGAAGATCCTCAAGGAGGTCGTTTCCGCTCTATGCACCTCCTAGGCGGAATATTTTGTTTGTTTCGGTTTTTATTCTCTTTTTATTTTACTATAAAATAAATAAATGGCAAGAATAAATAATATTAAGAAACTAGAAAAATTATAAGGGTGCGAGCCCAAAGGACGCCGGGTTTGATTACCGACGGATTCAAAGAGAACACAAATTTTTCGTATCCGCACTGATAGTTTAGATTACAAGTACACGTGATACGATTCTCTACATGTGTTATAACGATCATCTTTCGTGCGCCATTAAGGCTTCCGCCTTTTTCCAAAGCACTAGTTTTAAGTGCTGAAATAGGCATGCCTAGATTTGCCCTTAATGGTTGCAGCTAGAGATTGTTACCGTGCCTAGTGAGTTTGTCCGGCCTGCAGTTCGCCACAATGGTCACCTCACCAAGTACCCAAACTGAACTTCTGTTGAACTGCCCGTGATTTCAGCTCAGCGCCAACCCAGAAGTTAGAGAATCTTATTACAACGAGCTGATTGCCGCCTGACTGTCCACGTTAATTACAATGTGCTCCAGAATTCTCTAGATAGGCATGTTGCCCTGTTTATTTAGTCCTATCCTAGTGCAGGCAGTCGCGTAGCCATATTGGCCGCTTTCTGCTTTCCAAAGATATCAACCGGAAGAAAACCTTACTAAGCCGGGTGGACGTGTTGTCCTCTTCCTCAACACCTAGCATATAGGGCGGGTACTTTTTTTTTTATAAAATTTGTATACAATACAATAAAATATAATTTAATGCAAAGCTTTTTATATACGAGTATTTTCGTAAAAGTATTAATGGATTTTTCATTAGGAATTTTTTTTTAATAAAACAGCTCGTGGTTTAGATATCTTAGTTTGAGTTAAAGTCGTACCATCGATGCCATTAGTTATGAAATTATTTTCCATGCATTTTTTTTGTCTTGTTGGCAAGGGAACATTATGAAGTTATTGTACGATTATCAGAGCGTGTACGAAGGCCTAAAATTGGAGTTAGCTCTTCTAGCTACGCTTAATATGGTAAGACTTATCTTACTTTTCTGCTTATACCTTCGTAATGGGCCACTGTGTCGTCCAGCACTGTGTAAATCAAACTGTCAGCATGGAAAATGGGTATAAATAATAAAAAGGATAATATAGCCATATTACAAAAGCACTCTCATAATTTTCATGCAATTTAATTTGTTGATTCCAAATGTCGGCTTGCTAACAACCCTGTCAATATATTCAGATATTGTTTTTGTATTTTTTTTGTTGTAAGCAACACTTTGGGCATTAATTCCCTTTTGCCGTTATGTAAAAAAAATAATTACAAATTACCATAAAATAAATAATCATTAACAAGTGTGTTAATTACAGGTACATGTATATATATATATATATATAGAAAACATTCATAACAAAATGTAAAATATGGAAAACAGCAAAAACAACACAAATTTATGGTTTTACGAAACAAAACGAAAATATAATAAACCATTGCAATTATTCGCGTGTGGAAATGGACGATATATTGATAAGTTGCCGATGTTGGAATTTTCAATAAAAATATTAATAAAATTGTACGCTATAATAGGTAGTTTGCAACTTGGTGACATTTTTAGAAACTTGAAGATTTATTAATCATTTTTAGACGAGATGAAATGTGGAGGTGTTATTTAGTGTTAATACAACGTTCCATAAGGTTTACCTTGTAAAAGATTTTACACATTAGCCTTATGAATATTGTTGAAATAATTGTTCTAATTATAGAATAATATAATAATATTTAGTGCAATTTAATCAGTTCCGCCAGGATGCCATCTTAACCCAAGGATTATTATTCTGTAGTGGAATTATCGCTCTGCTAACTTCTTTTATGATTAGTGGAGGCACTAAGTCATTGTTGGAGCTTCCACGTCCTTTAAAGTTAACTCGCCGTTTAGTACCTTATGAAGTTGCTCTGCGCATCGCTCCAATATGCATACCAACAAAATAATGGTCCCAGACGATGTTGCACCTCGTGTTATATTTTGGCATACAAATGGAGGGAATCCTCAATTTAGAGCCATAAACCCGAATTTAGAACCTTTCACAAGGCTTTCTTGAAGGATTGTCAGATATTTTCGAGAGTTGGGACCGTGAAAAAGCTTTTTGGTAATTTTCTGTAATGTCAACCTTTCACAAAGTAATCCAATGCACTAGCAACTGAACTATGGCGACCAAAAGAATACTTTTTAGTGCATCCCAGAAGATCGAATGAATGAAAAAATCTTGTTCTTGCCAAAATAATACCCTCACGCAATAGGGTACTAAAAATGATTTTTTACGAAAAATACAAGAGCCGTCAGCGAACCTGAGTATTTTACATAATAAACAACAACAAAATTTGCATTAATCATTAAGTAATCATATTAAAACTTTTAATTGCATGACAATAGGGTGTGATGCGGTCACTATAGCCACGTCGAATAGTTGCAGAGTTACTGTCGGAAAACGAAAAAAAAAAAAATAAATAAAAAAATTAAAAATATTAAACAAAAAAAAGTCGGACGCGTGCAAGTAAAATTGGCAAATATAACAAAAACGCAGCTTGGCTGAACATCACCGCCACTTGCTACACTGACGACGTGCGGTCTACCATAGCGTCACACAGTACAATTAACAAAATGTATAAAGTATGCACATGCACAATTGTAACATAATATTATTAAACTTTAATATATTATAGTAATTATATAATGTAATTCCATCCAAAGTTATGTGACAGCGGGAATTCTAGTGCTCTTGGGACTGCCGACGTACACATACATACCACACGCACCACCCACCCACCGAATCATCTAGCATTGGAGCAACGAGCATTCGAGCAATTTTGAAATGGTTCCCAGGGGCTGGTGGAAAAATTTAATTTAATTTTTGGAGGATGCAGGAGGCAGCTGCAATAATATTCAAAAGACAAGAACACAAAATTCCTCCAGTTGCAATTTTTATCATATATGCATTTTTATGATATCGATTCTCGTTCAATTATTATTAAATAATTAACTTTTATTTACTCGACAATATTTAAAAGCCGTTAATAAGCCCACTGGGCATTGAAAGGCGGAAGATATTTAACACTCCCGCTGTTTTCTGTATATTTTGCTCGTAACTGAACCGTACAGTGTCGAAGCCGTCACAACCACCTACAGTCCAGTTAATGAGTGAAATTTTATTCACAGGAATTTAACAATTTTTCAGAATTTCCGTTGAATAATTTCCATTGTTATTTAGGTTTATTGTTTTTTCATTTTATTTACATTACATTTGTATAATTTTTTAAAAATTAATTGAAGAACGCAAAAAAATAGGACATTTGTCAATGGTAAACAATTTTGTATATCCTTTTAGTTTTTCATTTATTATGCCACCCAAAAAGGAAAAGCTTAATGATCCCTTCGAAGTGAGGTTGGCGTGTAGCTAATAACATGGCCTGTAATAATAACTGTTAGAACACATAGGTTTTCGGGTACAAAATTTTATATATACATCAAAACACGCGTGGCACGCATCACTCACACCACACGCGTCACACGTGCACAAAATTTCAGTTTTATAGGACGTTTGAAAGGACCTCAAAGAAGTCGAAAGTACATAACTACAAATTATTACCATTATTTAAAAACCCCAAATCAGCCGTGGAAGCACTGACCGACGACGACCAAGCAACGAAAACGATTAAAAGATTTAACTACGTTTTGATATAACACCGCCACAACCTGAACCTGATGACGGTATAAAAGTATCGAGGTGCAACATCGTCTGGGACCATTATTTTGTTGGTATGCATAATGTAGCGATGCGCAGAGCAACTTCATAAGGTACAAAACGGCGAGTTAACTGTAAGGACGTGGAAGCTCCAACAATGACTTAGTGCCTCCACTAATCATAAAAGAAGTTAGCAGAGCAATAATTCGACTACAGAATAATAATTCCTCGGGTTAAGATGGTATCCTAGCGGAACTGATCAAGGATTTTACAACCATTTTCTGAGCATACATAGGGATATAGGGACAAAGAAAGCGACTTTGTTTTATACTATGTAGTGATAGGGACAGAGAAAGCGACTTTGTTTTATACTATGTAGTGATAGTGAAGTATAGTACACCCCCACCACGCGATGGTAAGAGGAAGTCGTGAGTCCCAGTGTGCATGTAGCAAAGCGCCAGGGAGCATCTAGTAATATTATAAAGAGGAAACGTGGTTTGTATGTAGGAGGTAATCTTCGGAACTGCTTGACCGATTTTCATTCTTTCACCAATATTTAGAATGGACTTTCGCGGGGAACATATCGTCAAATAAAAGAGCCATTCGTGGCGAAGAACTTTGTGACTAATTAACTAAAGTTGACGAAAAAACTATCGAGCGAATGCGTTGACTATGTGCTGTGTGCTGCACTGTTCGCTGCACTGCTTTCTGTTTTTTGTGTTGTACGAACATCACACAATATATCGGCATCATAATGACTCTGCTCAACAGCTCCGCTGTTTACTGTGCTCTGTGTTGTACGTTCTATGGCTGCCCATAGAAAAGACTAAGACTATGCGCTTAGTGCTTATTTCTCTATTGTTATAAGCTGTAGTACACAGCCACCCCCCCCCCCCCCGCGATTGTAAGAGGAAGGCATGGGTTTATGTGTGCGGGTAGCGAAGCACCCGGGAACATCTAGTATATAAGGTCACAAGGTATATAAAGGACAGACAACGCCGAGAAGTACAATCCTCTATAAGTCAATTCCGATACTTTCTTACGTAGCGATATTGACATCAATGGTAGAAACACAGGAGCTTTAGAATAAGCTCTCATTCGGATAAAACAGGTACGAAATAGGTACGAAAGATGCCGAACATAATATATGAAATGAGCAAAACAAAGAACATGGTGGAAGATCGAATATTGATCCTTTAATTTAGTTAGTTGAGCGCAAGTTCATAGTTTATCCTTTAACTACTCGTTTCTCAGTCAATTGTGGTAGCTCATTATAAAAGCAGAAATACGCGCACTATTCCTTAAAACAAACAGAGCTTGCTGTATCCTTTCAAGACTTTTGACATGATTTTTGTACATGGATCCCAAACTTGTGGCTTGTTAAAAGCTTTATTCTATCAAGACGTTTGACTTGCAAGCTGCTGCTGTATAAGACAACGGTCATACCAGTGCTTGTACATGGATCAGAGACTTGGTGCTTATAAAAAGCTTTATTCAATCGAGACGTTTGACTTCCAAGCTGCTGCTGTATAAGACAACGGTTATACCAGTGCTTGTACATGGATCACAGACTTGGGGCTTATAAAAGGCTATCCCATATTTTAGCCGTTTTAAGTTTCCTGTTCGCCAAAATTAATTCGCGACAATAATTCGCGCCTTAGTTTATGATGGAAACGAATCATTCGTTTGAGCAAATTCCATTTTTTGTTAACATTAAGCAAAGCATTAAAACATGTCATCAAATTTGAGTAAAGAATTGATTTTATTTTTTATTTATTGATTCACTCATAAAAGATAATTTCCCAACCATCTTTAAAAACTTGCACTCCAGATACAATTATTTACGTTATTTACTTTCACCTAAGGACGAAAAAATGTTAGCATCTCTAGAATTATTCAGAAGTCAAAGGAATTTTCGCTCTGCAGTTAGTTACTCCTTATTCTTTTGTCAGATATTTCAAAAAAAATAAGTTAACAAACCGGCGACATCGGACATCTTTCATTTTACTAAACGACCGCACTTGCGGACTGCAAAATTGTTCACTTGACAAAAGTGTTATCGTTCCATCAAAGCAAAAGCAAAAGAAATCCTTCGTCCGCGCCGCTTCGTTTCACTTCGTTTACATCTTTTCTCTTTCGAAGAAATTTTCAGATTCAATTCACAATTCAACCTCTCTAGGATAAGCCTACTACACTGTTGAGGAAGACATCTCCAAAAAAAATCCCTTTCATTAGTATCCCCTTGTCTGAGTGAATGTTTGCCCTATCATGCTCAGAATCGTGACCAGATTTACAGAAAAATAAAAAAAATGCTCTTAAAGTGAAAAGGACTTTCATTTCATACTTGTCGTGCATCTTAGACCGAGAAATCGCTCATCTAAAGTGGTCAGTTTGTCCCAACTAATAACGATTTTGCTGACAACCACTCCTTGTCAAATGCATTTTTTTTTAGAAAACTGTGTCAGCGCCCAAACTCAAACAGACTCAAACGAAGAAAAAAAAGTCTGGCACACCCAAGCAGGACTCAAACTTTTTTTATATACATATTGGGCATAAATAAAACCAACACAATGGTTTGATGCGAAAAAGGATAGAGGGATAACGAATGACTCGCGGACTAAACTTACTGAAGAAAAATAATGAAGGAAGGAATCTTTTGGTAGAAATCTTCAAAAGTAAACTGTAAAGAAATCTTTCGTCATCTTTGGAATGAAAGAAGACAGAGATACATCTAGAAATGCATGCAAAGGACATTCTTTTTGTCTTTTCAGCTGTCCTTTGTCGTCTTCTCGGGCTTTGTGTCCTCGTTGTCGCTTGGAAAGAATGCCGAGATTATTCACCAACATACATAAGCAAGTGGACAAGCATTGACCACGTCGGACCTTTCAAAGAAATTGCATTTTGGAAAAGTTGAATTTTCCATCCCTTACTTCTGCTTTGTCTTACTATGCCCTGTGTTATCCTTTATCACCCCAGGCACATAATCAAGAAATTCCTCTTCAGTGACGATGACAATTTTCCACGTGTTTTTCTGTAGTCTGTTTGCTTCCTTGTACAAAATACGAGTCGTCCTTGTTATCGTCGTAGTTTTTGTTGGTAATGCTGTTGTTTTTCTTTTCGATGTCATCTCTTAATTTGCTAATGAAGAAAGCTTTTCATTCACTATTTTGTCTGTGGCATATATCGCTAATTTTCATTTGCATCGTGTGTCGAGTCTCCACAGGAGTTGGCGACACATCGCAAGATAAATTTCCTAATTAAGGACATTGCTTTTCAGTGTTATTCTCCAGTATTTATGTTCAGCATTTAATTTTTTGGCAAATTGTTTTCACTGCAGTACAAGAAGAGCAGAAGCACAAGTGGCTTTAATAGAGGTTTCTCGTGTCGTCTAGGATATTGGAAAATTTTCTTACTTAATCTGGTAATATTTTAGACAATAATTAGCTGGAAAAGTGTTAAGTGAATCTGACTTTCAATTGTTCAAAATCTACTTGTTGTTGAATAACTTCTGTAATAATTGCTTCAAACCTAAAAAAATATTTATAACAAAACATCCATTAATTAGCGCGCAATTCAAAATCAAAAACAATTTTTTGTTTGTTTGTCTGTCTGTTTCAAAAAGTGTTGTTTTTGTTTAATGAATTAGGTTCAGTAAACTCCCATTTTAAAACAAACAAGTTGTTTTGTTTTCATTTTGTATGATTTTGCGAGAATTGAGAAAAACGTAATCGATTTTGTATTTTGCTCGACTAAGATATTAATTACAGCTGCCCAGCTGGTCAAATGCTATTGCAACAAGTTGGAATATTTGGAACCCATTTAAGATTATCTCCTTTCAATGTTACGAGCCAAAACTTATAGCTGCAACAATCCACAGCAGTCAGGCAGGCAGACAAAGTTTGTCTACAGTTTACTTTTATATCTTGCCGCCCATCTTTTAAAGTTTTCTGAAACAATAATAATGCAAGAAACACTAGCAAGACGCAGAAAAAGCCACAAAGAAAACTTTTGAACCTGTCCACCAAAACTTGTACAACTTCTTGCCTTCTTGAAAATGTTAGCTTTGAAAAGATCTGCATTTGTAGAAAGTTTGGTTTAGTTCAGTCCGTGCATGTCAATTGGCCAATACGTGCTGTGGTTTGTCTGTGCATCTGTCTAATACGATTTTCATTAAGAGTGCCCCATTTTGTTGTTTAATTAAAACAGCTTTTGTTTGATATATCAAATATAATAATATAATAATGGAAAACATCATTCAAATGTCCTCCACGGAAATGCCTGAACGCATAAATCCGGTTAAATTTTTCTTATAATTCGCGCCCGCGTAAACGGGTTCGCACCCTTATAACGCTCAGTACAGCGTTGGCATTAAAGATAAGGAAAGGAAAAAGAAGATGTCTATGAGCTTGGCAAATTCCTTCTATTGAAACAGCTACGACTGAGGACGTGGACTCTAACATTATGTTGTTTGAAAGTTCCATGGATTTGGGCATTAAAGTATCATGCCCGATCAGTCGCATCAGAAAAAAGCACGCACCTTGGTATAAGCCCAGGAGTGCTGTTCAGATCCATGTCCAACATCTGCTATACTAATAAATTTATGGAACACTACAAGAACTGCCTGAAAACATACAAGAAAGCCATCCGGAAAGCTAAACGTCGTTCCTGGATGGAGTTCTGTCAATCCATTGTATCCACAATGGAATCGGCCAGAATATGTAGGATTCTATCCAAATAAAACTCACGTCCGACCCTTTTAAAAAAAACGGATGGCAGAATCAACGGCTTAAGCCGTTGGCATTCAACCTATCATGCTGCAAAAGGCTATAGTTATGTCGACCCCTTGGTTAGTGAACATTTTCAGAAGTTACCTACGACTTAGCTATGTTCCCTACAATCGGAGAAGAGTACGAGTGTATTCATACTAAAGCAGAAGCAGAAGACAGGAGAGGTCATGAATCGGCGAAAGATTTTAGACCACTTAGTCTAAATCTTAGACTACCATATACGACTAAGTTTCGAAGATACATCTGTATCAAAATACCAGAATGATTACCTAAAAGGCAGGTCCACAGGCACAGCCCTCCAAGAGGTAGTACGCACAATTGAACATTCCCTTTATTTCAAGCAATACACCCTGGCCACCTTTCTCGATGTAGAAGGCGCCTTAAATAGTGCTACATTGATGCCATTCAGAAGGCTCTCACTCAGTTAGTAGTAGAGGAACTTCTAATACGGTGATTCATTTCCAGGCTAAGTATCAGGGTGATTTATGGCAATCTGAGCATTAGCAGTATTACCAAATCAGTCAACAGGGGCACTCCCCAGTGGGGTGTGATTTCGCCCTTTCTATGGCTGCTGGTTATAAACAAGGTCCTCAGGACACTTGAGCTGGACAGGACAAAGGTTGTAGCGTATGCAGATGACGTGGTGATTCTTGTGTCAGGACAGAATCTTTCCGTGATCAGTGAGGTCATGGAAAGGGCTCTAGGCAGAGTTAGCTCCTGGGCTTCTGGTTGTGGCCTAGGGGTTAACTCTGGCAAAACTGAAATGGTACTTTTCACCACTACGTGCAAAATACCAGACTTGCCCTGCCCAAGCTCAATGGTCAGAGACTCACTCGTACCTCAGAAGCAAAATATCTCGGCGTAGTCCTAGAAGAAACTCAGCTGGAAGTCGAATATAGAATTTAGGGTTAAGAAAGCTTGTATTGCGCTATGTGCTAGCAGCAAAACTATTGGTAGGAAATGGAGACTGCAGCCGTAGACTGTCTCGGCTTTGTCCTTTGAGCTCCGTTAGGGAACTTTCTTTCTTTCCTTGCTTACCACCCAAGTACAGCAAAGGTTGGGCAATTTGACTAATTGTATCATGTCGAGAGCGATGTGGCCTTCATATAATAAAAAACAAATCCACCGAGCTGATCTCCAGACATCGAAAAGATATTTCCAGTGTGGTTGCCATAACCATAGCCACTGGACGGTGGGCAGCCACGCAGACAAAGATGTGAATGAGAAAGAAACTGTCATTCATTTTCTTTGCAAGAGCCCTTGCGGCTCTTCGTTTCCGCAAACTGAGTATTCCCTTCTTTTCTGACCTAAAGGAGCTTTCAGGGTACGGCATCACCGATTTGATATCGTACCTCAATGCTACAGGTTGGATATAACTATACAGTATCTTTTTTTTCTATTTTTCTTTTCCCGTATATTAAGTGTCCTGAAGACTGTGGCAGCAAAACGGCGCACTAAAGCGCTATTTGAGGACCTCGCCAAGTCGGCAAGGACAGCCACTCTACCTAACTATGAGCATGGCAAAGCATTCCACTTACGTGTTATACGGCAAGTTCGTATTCATTTTGCTCCTGACGCTATCTAAAGACTCTGGTTTATTGGCATGCACCGTGGACTTGACATAGCCCCAAAGAAGAAAGTCCAGAGACGTCAAATCACAAGAGATAACATGTTCAACGAATTTAGACTTGAATAACTCGATTGAATGACCACCTATATGACACATAGCGTGGTTTTGCTGAAATCAACTACAACTACTACACTACTTCAACTCAACCTCTTTTGATTAATCGCAAAAATAGTCAGTCAACATTTCCATTGACTATAACTACGTTGTCTTCTACTTTTACGCTGATGTTGAATTAGAAGTATGAAGTATTCAACGAATTTAGACTTTAATAACTTTACCAGCTATATGACATGTGGTGCCGTTTTGTTGAAACCACATTCACTACTCCAAGTCAACCTCTTTCCATTTATTGCAAAAATAGCCAGCAACATGGACCGGTAGCCATTTTCATCGACTATGACCAATTTGCCTTCTACTTCTACGCTGAAGTTGAAAAGATGAAGTAGAAGTACGCGCCAATGAATCTTCCATCATGAAATGCACACCAAACAGTCAACATTTGTGAGTGAGGGCATTTCATGACAGTTTTGAAGTGGCTGACTTACAAATGCATATGAGACAATTGGATAAATCACAGAGAATCAGTGAACAATGAAAACTGGTATGTTTAAGGCCCAACAATCACTAAAGTAACGTCATAGCTAATGGTCGTTCAACTTCAGTAATTTGCTCAAAGCGATCTTATTGGGAAGTAGGACCAAGTCGTTGCGCAAAACTTACCGCAAACTGGTTACAGAGACGTCCAATTGCTCAGATCGACGCGGAATCGATTAATTTGACGCATCATACTCCTTGCGTTTCTTTGTCTTGCTGGAGTGGGAATATTATAAAGTGATTCTAATTTTTCCATCAGACATTCAATTGTTCGTTCACCTGTACGATAACGACGGCCAAAAGTTGGAGTTAGTGTACGTAAAGTTATCGCAACCGAAGGCAGACTTTGATACAACATTTTGATGATGATTTGCAAAAGTTGTTAGGGCTTGTATTCAAATTCATGATTAAAGGGCAAGTGTAAAGTTGAAAAGTCAAAATAAGGCTAACCTTAAAAGCCCGTCTGCTTTTTCCTAGATTAGATTATATGTGTCTTCATTCGCTGGTCTGCCATTCAGTCATTCGATTGTTAGCATTTTTATACGCCCGTTTGTCGCTGTCTTGGAATTATCGTCTATTATTTAGTTTAATTCACCCATCCGCCATTATATTTTATTTCGTTCATCTCAATACTTTTGTTCATCTGTACATTTTTCTTTCAGTTTGTCTTCTTTTTTCACTTTTTTCTGTATTATCGCTAGTCTTTCCACCCAACTACCCATGTCTCTTTGATAAGTAAACGTAATGGTTAACAAACATACCAAAAATAATAAATATAACTAGTGTGACGGGGTCGTGAGTTCCAAAACAGCAATTAGTTAGTATAAACCAGCGAGAAATCTGCAAAGGTTGTCAGACAGTCGCGGGACCTTCAAAAACCTTTTTATTTCTGTTTTTTTTTTGATTCGAACTTCGAATCTCCTGCTCAATAGTTCAACGAACTAACCACGGCGTCCAATATGCTTATTAAACATTTAAGTTCAAATGCGGTCATTAGTGACAGTTTAGAGTACGGGCATATACCACGAAGTCCTCACAAAGTCCAAACAAATGTGATGTTTATCTTTTATGGTACAATGGACGAAGTAGTTAATGATAGTGATGATGTTTGAAAAGTTTTGAAGTCTATTTATGTTCCGTATTCCACCATCATGCGGAGATTAATTAACAGATTGTTTAGTCGTGAGTTATTGTTTTCTGTTTTTCATAAATAGATACGCAGATCCATCGTTAATCTATGACTCAATGTTGATGGATACAAAGAGTAGATTTGAACATCATTGACGATCGGAAACAGTTATGGACGTTGTTGTTTGTTTTCCACTTCAACAATAATCAGTAATATTCTTCACAAGAAACCGAGTGGGTATCCTATATTTGTATCTATTTATCTCCATTTAAAAACAAGAAGTAATGTATTTATAAATCCGTGTATCCACTCTTCTAATTAAGGATGTAATAGCTTATTAACCAGTTATTCATATTATAATCGTAATAAACTTTAGGATAACCATATTTTTTTATTACTTCTTCACTTACTGCTAAAGACAAAATATAATACGGATTTTAGTTCTTGTTTAAAGCCTTATATCTACGTATACTCGTATCTATATCCATACATTGTCTGTTTATTTTTCACGATTATTGATGTGACTATAAAACGCCAGTGAAACCATTCAGGTTTTTAACTCTTTTATTTGATATTTTTGCGGTTTTTTGTAGTTGTGGTTTTATGCATTTTAAAATTAACATACAAAGGAATATACAATAAATAATTAATTGAACAAAATGTATATACAAATACAAATACTAGACATTTAATAATTTTTTGAATTTCTATAATTTTATGGGCAAATACGAATATTAATTGTGTATTTTTCGAGTTAAATAATGGAATATTTGTACAACAAATACTTCACACAAGTTTGCCACAAAACACTCTTGCCAATAGCAATAAATAATTGGCACACAAACAACATTGTATGGCATCTGCTGGTTACTAGCTTAATAGGTTACATAATTTTTACTTTATCTTTCATGAAAATTTAATAATTTATAGATTTGTTTGTAGCCTTGTGGCTCGAATATAAAGTCGATGAGTAATTAGTGTGCATTGCAATATACTACAAATTATCATCGATTAAATTTTGAGATAACTATCACTTCTAAATTTGAAAAGTCACTTAATAGCGCGGCATCCGAAATAGGTTTCCATCAATTTTATTGGAATTTTATCTATCCATCATCATCCATATTTGGCTCTACAACGGGGGCCCGGTCCTGGCTTTCCGATCTATTGTCTTTATCTATTTATCTATTCGACGACTTTTTATTCCACCACAACATTCTTCACAACAACTTGGTTTGTTCCTCTGGAGGTTATTTTTCCTTCGCTAAATGGTTTATTTCTCTGATGGCAACGACCATTAGTAGGTATAGCTATTACTATGCATGCCCGTTCCTAAAGCACTCCCTCCATAACAATCGTTCTTAAGAACTTAATAAAATGGGGCGGATTCAGTGAATATCGCGCCGAATCGGAGCTTACGTGGGTTCCCATGTGATCTCGTTGCTCCGTATTCGTTGAGAAGATGCCACGGGATCTCCTCCAATTACCCACATAGTCAGGAGCTGCCATTCTCTTCCAACTTTATTTTCTTTATATTGCCGTAGACCTGGGAGACAGACAGATTCGACCTAGAGAGACTTGTAACTAGAGTTAAAGATCTTTGGCTTTGGAGATGTTATGCGCTCGGCACATTTTGTTTAATAGGTAATGAGTAGTATGCGGGCTGTCACGTCTGAACCGCCGTTTTTAGTAATTAGGCTCCCTAAGTAGCTAAATTTCTTCACGTCTTTAATGGCTTTCGTTGGTGATTATTGATAATTCGCAGTTGTCAGTCGTTCCGATTCGCATTTAGGAAGAGGACGCATTAGTTCACTTTCTCTGCTCTTGACAGGCATTCATACAAAAGGTCTTGTTCTCCAGGATCTTTAAAAAGCATGTAATTACAAAATTAATTCTTGGAATAAATAAATATATGAATTGTTTGATTTTCAGTGAGTCTTTTTCCTTAAATTGTTTGCACTGTTCATTACTCACAACATTAAACTCTCTGAAAATCATGATACTGTTTCAAACTAGTGCTGCGAAGCGCATCTAAATGATTTGTATTGTGTTAACTGCATATTTTACGTACAAACACAAAAATCACAAAACAAACAAAATAGACTTTTTCTTCTACAGCATGCTTAGTTATATAATTAGCAAAAAACTAAATTAATTAACTAACAAAGAATAATCACAAGCCTCAGCAAATTCATGAAGTCATTAACACATTTTGGGAGATAGTGAGCAACCTATCTATCCCAATCAGTTCCAAATATTAACAGCACAGAAAACAGAGATAACGTAATTTGGGCAAATTACAAATGACCTTTAGCACAGAAGAGAACGCCGCACTGATAAGAAACGTTCGTATACATTTCTGGTCAGAAATCGCACAAGGTACGTGCGAGGACAAGGACACATATACGTACGGCGAGTATACGTAGTATCTGTCTGCAAACAATTGGTTTAGGAACGCCTCGACAACGTAGGCAAAATCAAGGCCAACGCCAAAGGGCATTTAACATGATACCAAATGTTGAGTTGATGTTCTGATGGAGAAGATGACTGCAAATTAGAATTATTGTTGATCAAGATAAGAAGGATTCAAAACGGACGGCAAAGACAGACTTGTAATTGGATCTTTGGACAGAGAAAAAAAGGAGAACCATTTCTTATTGATACTCACAGTAAAACCTTGTCGCAACTGCGCTTACTTGTGTTAGAAATTGAATTCGAATGGAATGATGCAGGGTCTTGCCATTATAGCGAACGAAAAATCAAATATAAACTAAGAAAAGTAACAGACGGACGAACTGAACACAATACTTTTGACCTCTAGCAGATTCATCATCTTTATGGAAAAATTTCCTGTTTTCCTTTTGCCAGACTTTGGTCTTTTTGGTCTGGGAAAAGTTCAAAAGAATAGAAGGAAAAAATATTCCGTACTGTATGTACGAATATCTAAAAAGGGATTTTTTTTAATAAAAAACTAAAAAAATATTTGAAGTTCCAGAAGTTCCTCCATCACACTTTTTGATGTTATTGTTGTGATTCAACAGTTGCTTTCCTTGTAGTCACCATTTATTAACTTGTTGTTTGTGTTATTTTTTTCAGCAAATCATTTGTAGACAGGTTCTCTGTTTTTAGCGGCATTTAAATTTAGCTCTGAATTCACAAGAATTTGAAGTGAAGATTGGATTTTTACCTGGATTCGTAGAATTAGCTGAAAGATTACATATCAAATAAATTGCTTTTATAAGGATTACAGATTGTACGATTTGAATTGGAGTCTATTTTTAAAGGTACGAACTTTAATAATCTATATATATATGTATATAAAAGATGGATGTATGTATGTATATCTGTTCCAGCATAGCTCTCGAAATTGGTATACCTATGAATTAGGTGGGTAGATGATAGGTAAAGTGGAGGAGTGTGACGGATCTCCACTTAACTTTTGACAATGCCATTGACTGATCATCGTTCGAGCACAACCTATCTACATTCTGCCTTTGAGCCCACACCAATTTTGTCAAGAGTTATTTGGATGGTATTTAAATCTAACTTGTAGCGTTCAGGTACGAGACCAATTCGATAATCTTGTAATTCAAAAGCTGTTTCAGGACGGCAAAGAACTGTTTTCCAAAAGTGTTGGGTCTGGACCAGCTGGGGCCGGACACCTACGAGCAAAGTGGTTGAGAGTTTCTTTCTCATTTACCTCCTTGCAGATCCTACAGAATGTTTTATGTGGAATACCTAGTTAAGCAGAATGGCTGCACACCCGCCAGTGGTAATATCTTTCTTAAATCGTGATATCACGTCCATGACTAAGATCATCATCATCATATTTGGCTCTACAACCGGTGTCCGTGCCGTGGTCATCCAGTTTGGCATCCCTAAACTCTGGGCGTCCTGGTCTACGCCATCCTTACAATGTATGCTTGGCCGGCCTTGCTGTCGTGTTCCATAAATCCTACCGCAAACGACTTTCCGAGCATGATCATCTTCGCTCATGCGAGCTAGGTGTCCTGTCCACCGGAGCCGACCCCGGCGGTGGGGGGTATAGAAAACACCGCGGCACGGGATGCCTGGGGTAAGAGTGCTCTAAAATTCCATTTCGTGTTTGATCCAACAGCATCTTTATCCATTGGTTTGTGATGCGGGGTCTTCCACGATAGAAAATAACAGGGCCGCGGGTACTTAGATTATGCTCATGATTGGGCATTGTCTTCGTACCTTAGCGGCCGAGAATGGGCTACTGGTACTTGGAGACTAATTTTTTTGGGTGGACTCTTCGTATTAGTGGCTTGTTCTTACACCGATGACCGCTTGAGAGCCTAGAATTTATTCTAGGCTGCCTATGACTGCTTGGTGGTGCTTGCCGTATAGTCCTAGTAGTAAATGATATGTTTCGAGGTTCCGGACGAATGTGCTGCCAGGGTCTGCCTTGCAATCGCCCAGGCACTCATATCTGAACGAACCGAGATCATTGATACTTAATCTCACCAAGATTGCATTTGGTACCACGGGAGTTGTCTCGCCCAACGGACCGGATTGACCGTAAGGTTGACCGGTCTGTGGACAACTAAGGATGCGGACCCAGTTTGTTTTGGGGATGTAACGTGGGGGCTGTGGTTCAACTACCCATATGCGGGTAGAGCATGGTATTGGTAGCATCAGATACGTCCCTGATGTTGCCAATCATGGTAACACAGTAGGACCGGCTGATGTTACCAGTACGGAGTTGCTCGGCGAGGAGTTGCGCTTCATACAACCGGTTGCCGTCATCCCTTAAATCGGCATGGGTGTAAGATAGGCTCAGCTTCTACCAGTAAGTTGACTACTGGTACATCTGTTGATGGCCGTCAATTTTCGTACAATTCGAGTCCGAAGAGGACCGTGGGGTAATGCTTTTATTGCAGGTAACCACGTTAATCTCTAAGACAGTTTCTGTCCACCGGAGCCTACCGAGCTTAATTCTCTTCACGATGTCGACATCGCGGTAACGCTCGTAGATCTCAATATTATAGTCTTCGGAATCGTCCTTCATCACGTACGGTGCCAACAATTTCTCTCGAACGCGGCTAAGAGGTCAGAATGCTTTTTGCTGGGATATATATTGTAATTACTGGTATGACTTGGATGTTATGGTTAAATTCCTGGATTTGAAGAGTCATGACAGACTATAGTTGGCTTTAAGCAACCGTGCGCGTATTTTTGGTTGACCTGAGATAGTTAAAGGATTGGACGATACTTCAAATTCGCGTTCCACTATTTGAATTGAGGGACCAATGTTGTATCTTCTACTCGCAGACGTGGCCACCATGTACTTTGTGGTTTCGTGGCGCCTGCTCGATCTGGATGAAAGCTTTCTGTACAGCCCTTTAGTTTCTACCAACGATGTCGATGTCGTCTGCATAAGCCAGTATCTGATTGGACTTATAGAGGAGTGTTTCTCTCGCCGTTACGTCAGAGTCTCATATCACTCTCTCCATCGCCAGGTTAAAGAGGACACAAGCCAGTACATCCCTTTGTCGGAGCCCGTTAAAGATGTTGGATGGGCTTGATAGTGATCTGGATGTTTTTACTTGGCTTATAAATTGGTCATGGTCAACCTACATCTTGTCAGTTTATTAGGGATGGCGAATTCTCTCATGGCTTTATAAAGTTCTACTTTGGCTATGCTATCATAGGCGGCTTTTAAATAGGCGGTCTATAAAAATATGGTTTAGTAAGTTTTGAAACTCTAGACATTTTTCCACGCACGTGAAGGGTTCATAGCCGTTCATTTACTGCTTTAAAGCCGATAAAGGTGGGTTTCATTCTTTTGCTGTAATATATTTTGATTTTTGTACGACACCATTCCCCGTCCACCGCATCTCCTCAATTGCTTTATGTCAGCATTATATTTGGACAGGATATCAGCTAGCTGCTGTGCAGCTCGAGCTCTATACAGTGAGCGTACGTTCCATAAGAAAATTCTTAAAACGTTTAGCCGTTTTCGTTGCCATGGTCGTCGTCGTTCATCAGTGTATCCGAGGCTGATTTTGGGTTCCGTAATATGGTATTTTACGGGCAAGGTTATTGGCCTCGCGCCAACCTTACTTTGAGGGACTAGCCCGATCATTTCGCTGTTCCTGTACTGGAGGAAAATTACCAGCGGCCACCACGTGGAGGTTTGATCGCACTTCCAGTCAGAGTTAGTTGCGGCCACATGCATTTCTGAAGCATTCTGTGTTATTCGCCCTACTCTGCTAATGGCTGACCGCCAGACTAAATGTATGCAATAGCGAATATTGTGATCATAGTATTTTTAGAGAAATTATTAGTTGGCTTTAAGCAATCCTGTTCCTCGCTTTGTTTGTTAGAATCCTGGAAAATGATGTTTATCTTATTTAAATTTATTTTTTCCACAAATCCCCGCTGATAATGGAAACGGAGAAAATCATAGAAAGGTAATCATTGAATAAAAAATATAGGATTTATAGTAAAAAGCTGTTTGAAGTATCATCAAAGAAACATCTGAAACGCAAACTTTCATATTTACTTTGGAAAATCCAGTAGAAGATCGAGTACAATGATTTCAAAAATTCCACAGAAAACCCATCCAGCGAATCTTTTAAAAGCGTAATGTTTCACTTCACTACTACACTGCCATAAAAGTACTGAGCTTATCCCTAAAGAGTATTTTTTATTTATTTCCATTTCCATCATGACGACAATGATGATTTGTCAGAAATCTCTATCAGGAACTGAATGAATGGCAAAAGCAACAACAACAAAAAACTGAATCATTTCAATGGAATTACAACAGCATGCAAATGATCAATTTTAATCCTGGTCTCTCCATCAACATCGTCCCACGGGATACGTCTTGTATTGTGTTTTCTTGCAAAATGAAAGTTGTAATTTTTTGGTGTAAACATTTTTGGGATGATTTCCCTGGTTTCGTGTAAAGCCAAAAAAACAATAGAATACTTCACTCATGTGATTTTTATTTGTGAGGCTTTAGGATGGCTGGAGCGTACTCAGCACTCATAAGAAAAATACTTTGCCACATTAATCTGCTGATGCTCTTAGACAACACAGATTTACTGGAGCTTTTGCGACTGCGTGCAACAAAAGGTTTCTGCATTACAGATTTCCTTCGTTATGCAGCTCATTGTATAGGAGGAGGCTGTACAGTGGAGCAGGTTGCTATTTTGCAAAAATTCCGACCGGAGTCAAATGATAAATGATCAGTTGTGGTTTCTTCTGCTGAAATTTTGTATTTCCGTTTTCTTAAATTCTCTAAATGATCAGTTGTGGTTTCTTCTGCTGAAATTTTGTATTTCCGTTTTCTTAAATTCTCTAAATTATCGTCTTGTCGACGTATGTTTGTTTGTTTGTTTGTGGCTGTCTGGCCAAATCCCGATTTTATTGAACTTTGCACACCGGTGTATCTCCGCTGAAAACACTCTGTAAAAATTTAGAAGGGATATGGCCACAGAGTCGAGAGGCTCCCATATCAATTTTATCAAAACTAACCCGATTTTATTCATGCAAAGCACAGATGTGTATCTCCGATGAAAACACTTCCTGTAGAAATTTGGAAGTGATATGGCACCAGGGTTGGGGGGCTTCCATATACATATTTTCAAAATTAACCCGATTTTATTCATACTTTGCACACATGTGTATCTTTGATTAGAGAATTTAGTTGAATTTAGTTACGGGTTGGCTTTTTAGATTTGGCTTTGAGTCTAAAACCTAATAGCGAAGCTTAATTCTCGCCATAAAAGGCTGATATGCCGGCTGCAGAAGTTGAGCATTTGCGTTTAACACGAAGAACAATGTGGTAACTACTGGAGAGAAGAAAAAAAAACAGTGCACTCAATGTAAACACGCAGCACGCATACAGGTACAAAACAAATCAACTACAAGAATGCAACAGCATGAAAAAGCAACAAGAGATGTTATTTACAAAAGGAAGACAGAAAAAAAACAAACTGAGGGAGAAGACAAAAAACAGCAACAAAAGCAACAAATCTCGAAAAGAAAAACCGGTATCCCTCGTATTGGTAACAATAGCCTCAGATAATGGAGAGTGCAACAAAGGCGCGAGTTTCAACAAATAATGTATCTTTCGCGTATGCAGCGATTCAGACACAGATACAGATAAAGTTAGAGAAATAAATGCAAAGTACAACCAACAATTTGTATGCAACGAGCGTGTATCATAGCAACCAGTACGGCGAACCAAAGAAATGAAAATGAAATGGCAGCGCATTATGGAAAAAAACAAAAAAAAGTTCCATCTCGAAGCGCACCGCAATCAATAGAAAAAACGAACCAACAGGCAACCTAAAGAAACGCTAAGTAAGAGGAGAATCAGCAGCAGGCACAAAAATATTGAAATTATTATGCAACTGCAAAGCGGAAAGTAGGGAGGCGGAGGTGTGTGGAGTTAAAGTAACAGAGAACAACAGAACCCCCAGCGTGTATAGATATGTCACAGTGATTTTGTAACCAATGTAGCTACTGCAACTATTACAATCTAAGAACCCCTCCCCCAAGCTTCAGACTGTGAAAGGATTTTAATGGAAGTGGATAGATACGTAGATACGAGATATATGCAGCACATACGTGTACCTAATAACAATCGCAAATGAGAGTTGATCATGGCACACACGTTGTGCTTGTCACACACGAACACCATATTATGCGTGTTACCAAGAGTCATCATGCTCTTCACCATCACACAATGCACACAACACCAACGCAGCAATATTGCACCGAGCTTTCCAAACTCGCACCATATGCAGAGATGCATTTATGGGAACTGCATTTATGGAAACCGATGCAATGAAATACTTTTGTTACTTTTCATTTTGTCGAATGCATGTCGTCATAAAGGGTAAACGTGCGAGTTGCAAAAAGCATCATCTGGCAACATGGGTTGGATAGTTCGAAACACACAAACACATAGAGCAGGTATAACATTAATCTGGACAACCATCTGTCTATCTGACGGCGCCCGATCGTAAACGAAAATGGTGCATTGTTCTTCAGTTTTATCGGCAGGATATTGAAGTATTTTCGGAAATTCACAGAGTTGATGTGAATATCCCAATGTCAGGAAGTTTCATAGTTAAATAAAACACAACAATATTTTAACGATACGCTTATCGATTTAAAAGTTGTTTTATTATTGCAAATTTTGTTCATTTATTTATTTTATTTATTTAGTTTATTTAATGTTAACTTTTCAAGCGTTCCATAAGCGCTTACTAAGAGGCAAATAGAATATCGAGAAACACTAACTTTGACTTACCTAATATGCCGAGAGGCAAATACTTTTGAGAATTCTTTTATATGCAGAAAAGTTTAGCGATTTTTGTTTTAAAGTGCATTGTGAGGAAAAATCCTATTCAAGACCAACCAGACTCGGCTGGATTACGCAAACGATTAACGTTTTTCTATTTCAGAAGTTAAGGATTGGAGCTCTACTGCACTGATTTCAATTGAGTGCCTCAAGAAGGGTCCATTTATTATCCCATATTCTTTATCGTTAACTGTGCAAATGAACTTTCTTACATTATTAATACTACATTTAACGAAGTTGAAAAAATGAAGTCGTAACAAGCCGTTACCAACCCGACATGCCTGGATTACGCAGACTATTAACGTTTATCCATTTCAGAAATTAAAGATTTGAGCTCTATTGTACTGGCTAATATTTATTGATTACAACTTATTACAATTAAGAGCCTCAATCGTCCATTTATGAACCCATACTCTTTTTCATTAACTGTGTAAATGAACTTTGTTACATTATTAATATCACTTGTAATTCAGTTGATAAAATCAAGTCGTTACAAACCGTATCATCATCATTATTAACTCTGCAACCCGGGGTTCGGTTCTGTCCTCCAGTAAAAAACCTCTCCAGCTATTGGCAAACAAGCCGTATACATAGAATTAAAACCGAATCTCTGTCGAACCTACTAATCACCATTTGCCACCGTAGATCTATTGGCTAAAGAGAGGCTGCATACACAAGAAAAACAAATCACACATATTGGATTCGATTCCGCTAAAATACAACATAGACAAAAGCTTTAGTCACCAAGTCCGCACCGCCACACGTGCTTGAAAATTCCCCGTCAGTAGCCATATCAAAATTTTGTAGCGAATGAAATAATCTTTTATATTCGATAGGTATTATACTTCCCAAGCGGTATAAGAAAAACCACCAATTTACCTGGCGTTTTTCTGAACAATCAGCCGTAAGGAAGCTTAATTTTTTTAAGTCATAATTATAAGTTGAATTTCACACGTAACCATTTATTAATAGTTTATCATAAGACATGTATATGCAAGGCCCAGTCGACGAAGCACTACACTTAAATTTAAGCACATTCTTTTACTTATTTGTTTTTTAAGATCAAAACAATTGTATATATAAATCATTAAATAAATAAAATTAACCTAACTGGCGTTTCTCGACTGCCCCATCCCACTGACCACTACCCAACTGACCAACCACACAGTTTTCCTACACAAACTGACCACCTCATCCACCCAGGAAACTATAGAATCGACACTTATATCGGCAAAACAACAAACACAGTTTAAAATTATATAATTAATGGGTGTTTTTTTAGGAGGTTTGTTTTTCCGATAGATGTCGTTTTATTTTATGACAGTTGTTTTGACAGCTCAAAGTGGCATTTCTACTCAGTATTGTTTGGCAAATCATTATGAATAGGTTAACTCCAGAACAACGTTTTCAAATCGTGGAAATTTATTTTTAAAATCAGTGTTGAATTAAAAATGTTTATAGAGCACTTCGTGAATTTTATGGTGCACATAATCGTCCGTCAGAGACCACCATAAAGAACGTAATTACCAAATTTCGGTCTACATTCACTCTTTTGGATGCCAAGCCACCGACAAGAATGAGAAGAGTTCGTACAGAAGAAAATATTGCTGTCGTTGAGGCCAGTGTCGAAGAAAACGACAATTTATCGATTCGTCGTCGTGCTCAGCAAATTGGACTTTGTCCATCGACTTTATGGAAAATTTTACGTAAAGATTTGGGTTTGGTGCCATACAAAATTCAATTGGTGCAAGAATTAAAGCCACACGACCATCGTTTGCGCCGTGAATTCAGTGATTGGTCGTTAAATCAATTGAACGAAGATCCATTTTTTTACCGTAAAATTCTCTTCAGTGATGAGGCGCATTTTTTGTTAAATGGATACGTCAACAAACAAAATTGTCGCATTTGGAGCAAAGATAATCCACACGCCGTTCAAGAATTACCAATGCATCCTGATAAATGTACTGTTTGGTGCGGTCTATGGGCTGGTGGGATCATCGGTCCATATTTCTTTAAAAATGAGGAAGGACGACGCGTTACCGTGAATGGAAATCGATACAGAACCATGTTAAATGAGTTTTTGTTGTCAAATCTTGAAGATATGGATATGGATGAAATGTGGTTTCAACAAGATGGTGCCACTTGCCATACAGCACGTGAAACAATCGACTTATTGAAAGAAACTTTCAACGACAACATTATTTCGAGAAATGGTCCGGTGAATTGGCCTCCGCGTTCGTGCGATTTGACGCCACTCGATTACTTTTTGTGGGGATACGTGAAGTCAATGGTTTATGTGGATAAACCTCAATCGATTGACGCTTTGGAAACCAATATTCAACGTGTCATTGCTGACATACGCCCTCAAATGCTTGAAAAAGTGCTGGAAAATTGGACCTCCAGAATGACATTTGTGAAAAATAGTCGTGGTAGCCATATGCCAGAAATTGTGTTTAAATGTTAAATGCCAAAAAATTATCTACCAAATAAAAAAAAATTTTGGTCATTTCATAATTTTATATGTGTTTTATTCAAAAAAAAAATCGGCAACCTCTTAAAAAAACACCCGTTATATACCTTGAAAAGTACAATTAAGTAGTTGTATGTAGATTGTAAATGAAACGCAAGTTTTAACCCTCCAAAAAGTGGTTTTTGTTTGATGGAAATACGCTTATAGTTCCTTCCACATATCAGTTCTGCATCTTAAAAACATTTTAATTGATACAATCAACGGTGTGGATTCATATAAAAGACCAACAAACATACTTTCAAATTTATATATGTATAAGATAATATAAAGCTAAATATAGCTAACTCATAAAAGTTTATAAATAAGCGCAGAAAAGTATAAATGTAAGTACTAAGCTATTATGACTATTATGGCAATGCATCTAGGAATCTAAAAGCGGAAGTTCCATGCACTAAAATTGGGCGGTAAATAGCTTAATCATGTCATGTAACACAAATCAATTTGCAACAGCCATAAATTGCTTATTTTCCATTTAAATTATAAAGGTATTTAGTAGTTCCAGGTGGCTGATGAGCAACATATTTTGACGAGCAATTAGATATTAAATAGGTAAATAGCTCCAACAAGCTGCAAGATTTTGTTATAAAATCAGGCCTTTACATTTCTTTTAACCGCAAATAAGCTTCGTATGACACTTGAGTTGTCGTTAATCAAAAACCGGTTAGAAATATTACACAATAAACCAACTATTGCCAGGTGATCTCCCCTCTTGAAATCAACGTTTCTCAACTACTTTTGAGCAAAACAAAATCTCAGAACATTTTCATAGAACTAGAAAAACTGCAAAACCCAAAAGCAAACAACTTAAAAATTGTCTATGAAAATAGGAATTAATGATTTGAAATTGAAAAAATATGCTTTAAGTAACTAATTAAGTCTTTCACTAGGCAACACATCACTATTGGAGTGTAAGTGTAAGGAGTTGTGTAGGGGCTTTAGCTTTAAAATTGCTATACCTTAAGAATATTCCTGTAATTCCCTTTATCACAAACAAAATGTTGATTGCAAATTAAGTACTGAGTGCATTACAAATTAATTACAAACCAATTACTGATGGTTTAAAAGCGATGCTATTTACGGCGTCCTCAGCACTCTGTACACTATGTGTTGAAACCTTAAAACAACTTTTAAATGAATGTGAACAGCCATCAGCCGGTATGGTTACAACTTCTTACATCGCTGCACGTTTTAATGTAAAACATTTAACCATTTTACCAAACATACATAATGTAGAAGCAACATTAACACAGCTTGGGAACAAATATCAACGAAATTAATTAATCATTTGGAGTTGATTGTGATTAATGCGGCGGACCAAGAATTGCGAAAATTTTCTGGTACGCAGTAAAAACGATTCCATTAGTTAAATGAATAAATAATTTATGGCACTTTGTTGCTGATTAATATTAAACGTAGTATACTTATTTCTTACCTTTATTTTGCTCATCGCTTTAATCTGATGTAAGCCTAGTTTGCTCAGCTACCAGAATTTAAAGTTTTAAAAACAAGTACATATCTACAAAACTCAAACAGTTTAAAAAGGGATAAGTATTGACAGATGTAAAACGCTTTAATTTTAATTTTTAATGCAAGTATTTTTTTTTATTCAGCCTTTAAGTCAAGAAGTTATCTAACTCTCTAACTCTAATAATGAATAGCTAAGGACTCACATGACTTCCTTGTGGGACACATATAGTAATAGATAGAGGAGAATAATGATTGTGCTGTTGGCTGTTGCTGAAGATATCGGAACATCGGTATGACTAGGAGTACATGCAAGCAGTAAGCGCAGCATTTTCTGTTGTAAATATGTTGTCCAGTCGCCTAGGTCTTGCAGCAAAAAAATACTAAGGAAAATAGTCCCAACATTTAGAAAACACGTCACTTTTTACAATATACAAACAGTGAAAAGTTTGGCTTTTTTCGAAACCTGAATTAACAACCCCAATACCATAAATTGGATTTGGATAATAGACGAAAGAAAAATTTTCGAGAAGTTAAGTACTATTCAGGGAATTCATTAAGCAAACGAGAACTTCAGAAGTAGAAGCAAGTATTTATTTATCTTCTTTTTGACAGATATGTACAGCAAATGCGATAAAAACATGAACATGTAAAGTAAGCAAATAGGTAAAAATCGATGAGCCAATAAAAGAAGACTTGAATTTGACGTCGCGTGATAGACAGTAGAATGAGGCCAAATAAAAATTTGTTGCAAAAATTAAGTAATGGGATATGGTAATTTTTGAAAGGAGGTTGACTAGCGACGTTGTACGAGTTTCATAAGTCAGTGACTCTTTTAAATTTACCGCGCAGTAACTTTAAATGCAACACTGCCCATGTCAACTGCCATCTATTAGTAGACTACTGTAAAATCTTGAGCAAGCTTCGTTATTTAGTTTGTGTTTGACAGCCATTGAAGGAGACAACCTCGGGAATTTTAACGAAAATGGAAAAAAAGAGAATTTCTTGTGCTGAATTTCAAAAGAGTGTTTGGCTATATTCAGTTCAAATCCGAACGATTTTTTGGGCCGTTTCGTAACCGTGGACGAAACATGGATCCATCAGAAATTTACAACACACCATAGACCAAGGAACAATCAAGACAGTGGGTTTCTCCGGTTGAACGTGCACTCAAGAAACCTCGCGGTGTCAATCACATTGATTTTCTTGAAAATAGTGAAATGATTACCGGCGAATATTATTGGACAGATTCGATATTGATTTGAAGCAAAAACCACTGTATTTGGCAAAAAGAAATCAACTATTTTTTGTTTTGCACTCTGCCATTTAGCTTGTATTTTGATAATTTTTGATTTTTTGAATTATTTCTGCATCGAGTTCCCTATGTCAAACCTCGCCACTGGTGTATTGTCATCTCTTCAGACACCAACCAACGAATTGTTCAGACAGAAACCCAGCCACTTGTTAAGCTGGTGCTCAAAGCGTTTGTGGCTCAAAATGGTAAACTTCTTTGTAATATTTTTATTTATAAACCTCTTAAAAAAGGTAACAGTTAATAATTTTTGTGCTTTCCTCTTTTAGTCAATTCTAACGTCATCGAAATCGCCATAAAATTAACTGAATTGAAATCCAATAAAACAAATCAAACAGCGCCCATGAAAATAAATTTGCCTGTCAAATTAACCCCCTGCTCATAATAATTTAATCGACGATTTCGCATTACTATTATGTAGAAAAATATTTACTCTTCCCTTCTTTTCATCCCTATGCATGGGTAGAAGCATTTAATAGAAAAATCACAAATCTCGAACATTCAGGCACTTGCCGACCCGTGTTAATGTTCAACCATTACCATTTCATAAACTGTGAATAAATATTGATCGAACATGACAGTAATGCAATAAAATAATGTCACCCCGTGCACATTAGATAGCGAACCGACTGATGCGACGGGCAAACCCTACATCCAACCACCAACCGTCGCGGCATGCATATAGCGTTCCAAAATCCTCAGCAAATAAATTAGGGCACGTAATTCTACGTGAGAATTCCAATAGCATTACACAAGTGCGCGTACCTAAGATACATATGTATGCTTCTGTTCCTGTTATAGATTTACACAAGCGAATCTAGCACAAAGTACGTCTGACACTTTCTCCCTAGTTTGTGGATTCGGTCGCGTTCTGCACGTGCACGAAAACTGAAAACTTCTTCTGTAGAAAAGAAGCAGAACGTTGCTCGCCATACTCGTATCTATACAGCATACATTTTCTGTAACTTCTTTTGAATTTGATACAAGAAAGGGTTAAAGAACTCACAAAAATTTCAAATGGGTTACAAGGAGGCGGGGAGTTGTCAAACACGAAAGAAAGTCAAAGTACGTAGCACTAACACTCGTCAGTGTATGTAATTACATTTGTGGTTTCATTATTTCACTCGAAACGTTACTTTCTTTTCTTGTTGTTTATTTGTCGTGATTGGTAATTCTTGCTGCGTGCCACGCATGAATTTGAATAAAGGCGACAGAGATCCTAATGTGCTCCACCTACACAGCATACTCGTATCTATATATCTGTTATGGTACCGCACATGAATTCGTAATATTGCTGTCGGTTTTTCTGTTATTGTTGTTGCTCAGAAAGAAGCATTAGAGGATGAGATAACAATATTCAGGCATTTAGAAGGCAGAGCAGCTTTGATTCGAGATTAATGATCAAGAATTCGATTAATTTCCTCATTTCTCGTTTTAATTGATTTGAAAACCTCCATTGTTGGAACACCCGCTGAATATAGGTAGCGCTCTATGGATTCAATGAGGAAATACGACCTCAATTGTAAATAAATTACATATAAATTACTAATTAATAAAATTTGTTGTTCCTCAATATATTGGTATTGAGGCTAGAGCTTGGGACGTTTCGAGTTCAACTCTCAGTGTCTCAGGGTGAGTGAAAAGGTTTCTAATTATGTATTTCTTGACGTATATATATTTTTTTATATGGAAACTTATTGCCAAGGGAGAACTCCCTGAATGACTTGCGCCACGGCAATAAGGTTGGCTAAGCACTTTATTAAAATTATGAAAAATCAAAGAAATGTAATTTACAAGACATCACATACCTCGCATTTGTAGCCGGTTTAAATTTTAAATTTTCTTGAAATTCTCCCTGAATCATTGAAAAAATAATACGGAAACCGATCACGAAACTTAAACGACGCGAGTTCAAATGCTTTAATTAATTGATCATGGTCAGGGAAAACTACAAAAGCTCAGTCTTAATGCATTCATTGAATGCCGCATTCCCTCGTTGGCCACGGCTTTTCCTCCGGGCGGGTTGGAAGTTATACCGCTCCTCAGAGTCAGAGCCTCGGCGGGCTGGTTTTCCATGCAAGAGAGGTTGACAGTGACTTCATCTTTTCTTCTTCTTTTTTTTGGCCGTAACCCTGGCTAGGGCCCCTCACATGGTGCTATCACCCGGGGCAACTCTAAAATTTTTACAAAAAGTGTTGTTCATTGGAGATGCACATGCGCATAAAATTTGAAGAAAATCGGGTACTTTTTTGAATAAAATTTGTACGGGTGCCCCGATCCCGGGGACCGAACACTTCCAAAATTTTACAAAAAGTGTTGTCCATCGGAGATACACATGCGTGTAAAATTTGACGAAAATCGGGTACATTTTGTAAAATATTTATATGGAAGCCCCCCGACCCCGAGGCCCAAGGGGTCCCAAATAGAAAATTAGAAAGTGTTGTCATGAGAAATAGACATGTGTTCAAAGTTTCCATAAAATCGGGATTTAGGAAGTGGGTTAAAAGTTGATCAGCCAGTCAGCCAACCAGCGGGCACGTGAAGTTAATATAGAGAATTTAAAAATGTTGTGTATGTGTATGTGTATGGTAAATTTAAGTGAATAACTTTTAATGCCAATACACACAACATTTTATTTCTTTCCACATCACATCAAGGATGGTGGAAGAGTGCAGGGTAAAGCTAAACAGACTTGGCAAAGTCAACAAAGTATGTTTGTACTGGGTGCTGAGATACACTGGCACAGAATGGAATGAACCAGCGGATAGGCTCGATAATAAAGGGTCGAAACTCCGCAAGTCGGGCCAGTACCATTTTGTGGCTTAGGCTACCGCATAATGTAGGAAGAGTTACGTAGAAAAGGCAAGCAGCTGCTTCCGTAAGATGGAAAAAACTCTCAGAAATATGACAAGCAAAGGAAAAGTTAGCTAGCTATAACCCAAAGAGGTCACAAGCTCGATCTTGGGATTAAGAAGTAGGAGGTTCTAAACAGAACATTGTAGACTAAAGGGGCATATCTAAAGAAATTAGGAATAGAAGAGGTAGTTGCAGACTTTGTGAAGAAGCGGAGGAGACACCGTAGCGTCTTTTCAAAGAATGCGGAGCCACGATCTGACAGAAACCCACTGCGGGCAATTTACTCAACACACTGCATATAATTAAGTTCCTAGGAGCTATTAGTATGGAGGGTGTGCTCTACGGAGTGGGCATGCACTGTACTAAAAGCCCAAGTCCCGTATGGGTCCCAGTGCTACTAGAATACACCCCACTTCTCATCATCATCATCATAATCTTAAATTTATCCAACAAATTGAAACAGCTATTAGAAAAAAACAGTTTGAATAATTATTTTCATTGGAAGAGCCTTTATAACGTACATATTTCGAAAGAGCTATTAGAAAGAACTGTTTAAAGAACTATTTTCATAGGAAGAGCGTTTATAGCGTATTTTGATTTCAGATAGCTACATTTTATGAATATATTTGCCCTTATAAGATCTAAAATCAGAGCGTTCGAGTAAGCAAAGTAATGAAACCCCGTCAAAAGAAACGAATGGATTTTTAATTATTTCTTTGCGTTAAATGCAAACATCTTGTCAGATATAAGTAAAGACCTATTTTAGGTACAGTACTCAAACTGACAAAGATGCAACTTAATATTGTTTGTCCGATAAATGGATGACGACAAGGACGACTTTATGCGCATTGGGGGTGAAAGCAGGCAAAACAATTTTCTAATTACACACTGACATAATTTAAATTAGACGCGTAACCGACAAAACATCCACTATGTTGCGTGCGTGTAGTTGCAAGGAACCAAGAAGTAGAAACAGCAGCCAACTCGTAAATGGGACGAGCAGCATATCCAACCGGGCAAAAGATAGGATTAAAGCAAAGCAAACAAACGGCCGTGTCGAATGGCGATGGCAGCAGTAAAGTGTAGATACCGGTCTAAGATTCCAGAGGATTGTTTATTCGGTTCGTAGATGAGTGAGCTTGTATCTATGCCGGAGCGGTGAAACCCAGCTGAGGAGTTAACAAAGTTACTTGCTCGTTTTTCAAAATTTAAACTCATATTAAGTAAGGAAGAAGTGCCAGGCAGAAGAAGGGAGAGAGGAAAAAGAATGAAAGTGTCAACTAAGTGTAGTTATGTGGTTTGCGTCTGTGCACTCCATAAAGCAGAAGCAGATACGAAATACGGAACAACACAGCAGCAGGTCAGTAGATTACAGAGCCAGCAAACTAACTGCGGGTAGATGAAAATAAATGTGCGGTTTAGAAGGGTCGCTCCACAAGGAATTACAATGTTCTTACCTAGCAACAAGCAATCGGCCGGGCGGTTGAGTGGTGCTGGTGGTGGCTATCTGGGCGCTGGTGGCTCACTAAACCCCCTTTTGACAAAGGCCAACTGAAAAGGATAATCTTAAGTTTCTTTGGGATGCGGTCTGTGAGTCCACCTCGGCTCACATTGAGTAATGCTTTAAGCACCGACTATCATTACTACTATCCTGTCGTGTTGTGATATCTGTGGTAGCCGCTTTGCAGAATTTTTATTTAATTTCTCAGCACTTAACGTTCGTTTACCAACCACTTTTAGTCGGGTCTAACCCTAACTCTCCCCTTTCTAACAACCAGCAAATTTTGTAACTGTAATCAACACTGCGGTTTTTGTGAAATAACATAAATTTATGCACGCTAGCACACTCTGTGTGAGTGTGTGTGAGGGTTTTAAAGAGTGTTATGAAAAAAGTATGCACTTGAATCTAGGATTGTTTTCTGGCTTACCGCTGATGGTTGTGAAACAGGCACATATACATACACTGGCAACAGTGAGCGAGAATACTGAAGGAGTGCACTTCAATTAAAAATATCATTAAATTTTATAATTACTGTTTCTTCCTTGCACAACTTCATCCGGAGGAGATGGCCTCTCGCTGCTCTCACCCGCGTAATTGTGCGTTTTTGCTATTTTTTTTTTGTTTTTATGTTTTATGAATTCGTGACAGCGATTGCGAAAAGGACGAGAGTTTTTTTTCACTTGCGTGACTTTCTGGCAAAGAAATCGGAATACTAAAGAATTTTTTTACCTTTTATTCTCCAATTCCATTTCTTGTCATTATAATGCATTTTCTTAGAATAAATAACATTTAAATTATTATTTCTCGTTTAAATTAAAGAGGAAAATCTTAATTTTAATCCGTTATCCTTTAAATAACAAAATTACCAAATAACATTTCATTTTTCACCAAAAACTGTTCTTTATTACTGGAGAGTGGACTTTTGGGGATAGTTTTGACCAATATGTCTCGAAAAAGGTGGATAGAGGCACAGAAGAAGAAGGTTTTACGCCATGCACTATTTTTCGCCATTAAGTTAGGGGTTAAAAGGACAACTTCATTGAATGTTATATGCAAGGATTTTCATTTGATACTTTATAAGAATCTGAACTACAGCATGTCAACTACACAAAGCTCTCTCCGTTTATCACAGAAATCCACTTGGTTCAGTCAGAACACCGACAACTGACAATCACGAGATAAGAAACTCTCGAGTGCTTAGTAAAAAGTCATTTGCCAAACTCTAAGCAACCAAGAAGAAAACGAGGACCTTAACTCACATCCTTATCTTATCTCTGCCGAGTCCTACAGACGCTGTAATAGCATATTCACCGCTAAAGGAGTTCGCTGGGCAGTAAATTCCTTCGGACCATACAAATCTCCAGGTTGAGACGGGATATACCCGATCCTTCTGCAGCGTGGCATAAACATAATAGAAACTACACTTTTAAGACTCTACAAAGCTAGCTATAGCCTAGAATACGTTCCAAGGTGCTGGAGAGAAGTGCGAGTGATTTTCGTACCAAAAGCAGGGAAAAAATCCTCCGAGGCTACCAGGTCTTACAGATAGCAGCCTCAGCCTCACATCATTTACATTTAAAGCCATGGAGAAAATATTAAGTCATCAGAGAAGATCCATGCATGCGTATCAGACTTGAAAATCTACAGAAACAGCAAAAGAGGTTAAATAAATAAGATAGTAGACTGCTATGGAATTAACACAAACAGGCAGTACTGTACTGAATAAATCAAAAAGAGCATTTATGGGTGGCAGGAAAATCCTGGGAAGTTAGTCCCAGGATAATGCACTGGATATACACAATGATAGTTATTCCAATGATTACTTAGCTAAATTAAGCACCACGAGAAGGGAATCGAGAAAAGTGCAGAGGCTGGCCTGCTCCTGCCCACAGCAGGGTATGGACTACTTCGGCTACTCCCAAAGGGGTAGAGAGCAAACCCGAGGAAACCAAGTTACGTTTGAGCAAGGGAGGCTACTTAACGGACGTTAGGGCAAGGTTATTAGTGGAATCACTAACCAAACAGGTTCCGTTAGCCAGCATGCCTTGTGACAACATGGTGCAAAAGCTTGAATCCAAGAAAAACTTTAATGTCAAAATGAGCACCAAGAAGGAATTCAGATTTGAAACTGAATACCAGATATATCTGGGAGTCATATAGTGGTATACGGAGGGACCAAAGAAAGCAGAAGGCACAGCTGCGGGACTCCATGGGCCAAGAACCAAGTACTCTGAAGCAATGGGGCAGTACCCGAGCATATTTCAGGCAGAAGTAGATGCAATCGAAAGATGTGCTCATTTTAGTCTGGAAAGAAACTAAGTGTGGCAGGAAATAGCCATCATGGCAGACAGCCGAGCTGCGCTAAAAACCCTTAGATGCATTCCACATCACCTTAAGACAGGTAGAGGCGAAGCTAAACAGACTTGGCGAATTAAACAAGGTATGGTTGTACTGGGTGCTAGGACACACTGGCATGGAAGGCAATGAAGCAGCCGATATGCTCGCTAACAAAGGGTGGTAGGGTACAGGAGGACATACGCAGAATAAGTAAGGCAGCTGCTTCCGTAAGATGGGAAAATCTCTCAGGCCACGACAAGCAAAGGAAATGATGGGGAACTTTGGTCTAAAAACGTCCCGCTCGATATTCTGACTTAGTAGAAGAAATGTAAGAATCATTACGCGTTTCCCAACTAAACACTGTAGACTGAAGGGGCACCTAAAGAAATTAAAACTGGAAGAGGATGTCAGCTACAGGCGGCTTTGTTGGGAAGCGGAAGAAACCCCGTGGCACCTTCTCAATGAATGCGGACGATCCGACACAGGAGAGACCACATGGGAACTCACGCCATCTCGAAGTCTGCACGGTATTCACTGAACCCACACCATATCATTAAGATCATAAAAGCCATTGGTATGGAGGGGGTGCTATAGGGACGGGCATGCACTGTCTCCAAAGCACTAGTTAGGGGGAGCGCAATAGATCCATATGGGTCACAGTGCTATTGGTAGATACCCCTTTTCACCATCAGCATCAAACTTACAACCTTATGGAATATATTTCCATGTACTTTCATATGCAATTGTTACTGGGAGATAATTTATTCTCATTGCGGACACCTATTTCAGTCCGCACAGTCAGATCGCGCACGTACCGTAAATCTAGTGCACTGCTTGTTAAACTTACCTCACTTTAAAAGTTCCGTGCGTTCCTTTAGGTGCTGCTGATACTTCCCTCCTATTAATTATCAAACATCGATTCGGCGACAATTCCTGCAACTCCAGTTTGTGTGGCAGATTTGACGACAATTGGCAGAGGAGCCAAGGGGAACAGCGTAGAAAACACTTTGTAGGACTTTGCACCTTTTTTCTATGGATAAGGACGAGCAATAAAATTACAAATCACAACGAAATAGCAGGTATACGCGAAACGAATTTTAAACGGCGCGCGGAATAAAAACGAAATTTCACTTTTTCTCTCACTTGGTATAATTTTTGAAGATATTTTCCGTTTGGGATAAAACTTTTCACAATTTCTGCACTTTTTATGATGAGATGAGATTTTTTTTCCCTCAAAAAAATGGTACAATGATTTTATTTTCTATAATTTGTAATAATTTTACGATCCACTTGGGTCGTCGCACAGCAGATCCACACAGCTTCTCGCTCTGTTGAAGAGGGGGAGATAAAAGCACAAAAATTACATTAATATACGATTTTAAAGCAAATATTTTATATTTATATATATATGATGTGTTTATGATATATATATTACATTTTTATATATGAGAGTTATTATTTCTAGGGGTAGAGATACGCTAGCACCGAAAACAACATTCTAAATGAGGCTTCAATTCTTCGAATCATATAATAAACACACAAAAAACGTCATTAGCATTACTAGTGATTAGGAATCTGTGCTAAATTATTGCACCAAGTAGTCGTCAATGTAGAATCACATCAAATCGAAAATTAATTCTTATTGATCTCGATTCTCTTTGCAACCTTATTTTGCAAAATGTAATCAAAACTTGCTTTAGATTGAATCTGTACTCGTGTATGTGGCACAATCGAAAAATAGAAGGCTGGGTAACTTTTCACAGGGCGACTGAAAAATTTGCTTTATTATTTAATCAAAACGTACACGGGAAATAGAAATATCAAGCAAACTGGTATAAGAATTATGAATGATGAACATTAAGAATACGACCAATTAGATTGACCGAAGCTTACCCTCCGCTATTATTTTAAAGGAAGATGACAAAGAGTTTAACAGGAGTGTTGCATGAATGTATTCTCTAGAAGAATTAAGGAAATTATCGTTCGGAATTGTAAGGGTGCTATTTCTAGAGGATCTAGCTAAGTGCAAATTACGGTCTAAGTAAATCGGAGACATTGAAAATACAGTTTTGGACATTTAAAAGCTGTCTTTGTGAACAACCGAAAATATTCCTTCAAATGGTCGATATGTCATCGTCACTACATAGTTTACTCAATCTTACTTGGAAGAATGACAATGTTAGGTCCTTCCTTAATGTTCTGTATCTGATCCCATCATAACCACTTATTGCGTCCCTCAAGGTAGCCAACTTGGTCCTTTAGTATTCGTTGTTTTGTCCAATTATCAAAAAATAATCTCACCTTTCTATCTATGATGATGAAAATGTAAATTTAACGTCATGTACTAACGACCCTCTCCAGACTCATAACCACTACAAATGACTCGAGCTCAACAACTTTGCTTTTACTAAATTTGTCAATATACTTTTCCTTCAGATATGACAACAGATCACTAGAAGAAAAGTTGCATTAGAAAACCATGGTGATAGTCGATAAGTATTTCCTGTGATTTCATAAGTTGAGGATTGATCAGCATTTCTATGAACTATGTGAAAAGTGTGGGTTCTTTCCAACCCACATATCTGAGTAATTCCGGATAGGCCCCACGAGTTTTAAAGAGTTTTTTACCTTTTCAGTAAAACTATCGAAAATATAGACTGTTTCAATATATATAGCTCAAAAAATTTTTGTTTATATATCTGAAGTTAAGTCCCAGCAAAACGTTGGTGTAAATAAGAGAATAGTACCGGTTCCAAAGTGGAACCTTGAGGTACATCGCACTCAATTTGTCTGTATAAAGAATAAGAATCACCGACGAGTATCCGCTGATATCTATTTGAGAGATACTCATTTGTAAGCCTCAAGGAGTTATCTCCAAAACCAAGCAAATAATACTATAATGGAACACACCAAAGCAGTTTCTTATGTCATCAAGCACTTTTAGCATTTAACAGCTATGCTGAGAGATAAAGTTAGCTTTAATTCCCTTTACTTTTCATACGTAATGTACATAATTTGTTTTTAGTTGTAACCATATTACTTTTCGTTGCTTTTGTTTTTGTTTTAAGTATTTATTACACAATGAAGTCTCGCAGATTAGATTGTGTCTGTGCAGCAGCTCAAGTTTTAACTCAACAATGAAATTCTTTCTATTCGCATTTCAGATGGGATTATTTGCGTATGTGTATGTAGCTCGTAACGGTTATTGTTATTGTTGATAGTTAAGTTTAAATGAATAGTAATAAAATAGCGAAATTTAAATTGAATAGTAAAATAGTTATTAGTTGAGCACTCAATTACAATCCAAATTTAAGATTAACTTTCGAATGGAAATTTGTATAACTTAATTGCGTGGGCAACCAGAATGACTAGAATGAAAATCGTTATTGTCGAAGCTTTTTATTAACAAATGCGAATTAGAAATAATCAGTCAGCTATATGTATGATACAAAAGTGCTAGGAGGAGTGAATATTTTTTGAAAGGAATGCAGCTTATAACAAAGCAGTCCTTGCAAGAGCAATAAAAATATTTATTAGTAATTTATTAGAAATTTAGATGTATGAGGTCGTAGGTCGTATATGAAGGCAAACAATAATTTAACATCTGCCTCAACAAGCCGAAGGCAATCGTTTTTATTACTTTTTACCAATAAACATTTTACTAGGCCAAAGTTATGAGTACCTGTGACCTAGCCTTGGCGAAAGATGGCGTTATGGCGATATAAATTTTTTGCAAAGTCATCTTTCGAAAGACTCCTGTCAAATTTTCAGTAAGCTACGTAATACAATTTCTGATTGACAGCCGTCAAAACTGTAGTGAAAGTAGACTTAACGCATCATTTACACACACAGAATGTATGAAATAATTTATTAATAACATACTGTCGGCCAGACTATCAGAATTAACTGAACATACAAACTATAATTGGCTTATAATTCAGTATTTTCCAACTTTAAGGGAACTATCATCTCTGACCATTACTATAATAATAACAATAATAATAATATTTGGCGCGACAGACCGTTATTTGGAAGATTTGTTACAGAGCTACGTGTTAAACTGCGACCGCAACAGTTGATTTATTGAAGGAAACGTTCGGTGAGCAAATTTTTCCCAAGAAATTGGCCTCAAAGATCTTTTGATTTGACGCCGCAGGCGTGAGTTTGACTGTGTACCCGAAAACTCTTTTCACTGTCAATGATCATAAGAAACTCACGGCCGAAAAGAGAGTGAATATGTCCGGGTACCCAGTAAAGCCCGGCGCAGGGACATACGTCGCAGGGACATAATTCGCAATATTTACTTTTGGGACTTATGACACACTTTAATGTTAAATTAATTTGGGACTTATGTCCCAACCGATCGGGACAGCTGTTTAAGCTGTTAAAGTTAAAGCTGTAAAGAGGAGAGTTTAAGTGTTTGTACATAGTGAGAGTATATTAATTCTACTCTCATTATTTTGTTACCATAGCCAACTTTTACTTTCATACATGAATGTGGAAGAATGTTTAACAAAATATATCATAATATTGTAATTTGATTATAAGTGAAACTCATTTGCATCAATTAAATAAAATTACACTTTACGTTAATAGGATATTTATTAATTTTGAAAGTTTTCATTCTTGGGGGGACAACACGATATTCGCACCGGGTAGCACTGTCTGGGTTAACTGTCTTTAACAAATGCAAAAATTTAGTTCCATGGTACAGTAACTGATTAACTGAGGAATTACCCAACGTAATCAATTTGTTATATCACGAAAGTGTTGATCACCTAACCATATTATTGGACAAAGAAAATTGTTATAAACATTCAAAAGTGATTCTCCGACAAATCGGAAACTTCACTCTCTAGATTGAATTTAAACTATTTTTTTTTATTAAAAATTAGCGTAAATACTCGGCTGTCACACTCAACTAACCACCCACCTACTGAACACTAAAAAACATATAAGTGTTCGAATCGTGAGTTATGGTCATACAAAAATAGCACTTTCAGTTTTTTCCAAATTTTCCAATTTTCCGGGCAACTTTTCTAATTTTTCTTTCCATATAAACCTTACTCGGACTATAACAAACATTTTAAAATATGAAAATGAGCTAACTCGGTCAAGCCGTTCTTAAGTAATGCGGCTACAAACGAACAGCATTTCATTTTTTTTTAATATAGATTTAAATGATGAAAGCATATTAAGTAAAAGTGTTCTTCGAATCAGATGAAAACAACTTAGTAGAGCGTTGAAATCACTTTTTAAGCAAAGAAAGTAAAAGCGTTCTTCGGTTCAGAGCGTTTAAAATAAAAATATTTATTCAAATCGCCTTTCATGTGATTTGTCAGTCAACAACCAAGAAAGAGTAATAAGTCGTCAAAAATAATTACGGGTTATTCAACTCAACACCAACATCGGCGTCTGGCTCATTCAGTTGACTCGATAACAGCTGTTAAGGTATTTCTTAAGCAAAATACACAGCCGATCAATCTACAACAATCTTTTTTAAATGACACTAACGACAGAAAATCTAATAAAATGCATTAATTAACTTAATTACGAATGTCCAATCACTCAATAGCTCTGTATCATAATTGTACAGGTAGTAGTCTGGAATTTAGGTCAGTCATTTAATTCAGATAGAAAGTGCTCGTAAAATCTGAATAAGAGTGTGTTGGATTGATTTACTCGCCAAACAGATCTGTTTTTAAACAAAGCAGTTGGAAAAAATTATTGGGTTTTCGGTATTTAGTAAAGAAAACTCCCTTGGACTACTTAACCTATCTAGAAAGTTCACTAAAGGTCAGTTTTGCTGTTTGAAAAAAGAGAAGCTGACAAGAACAACTTCTATTACTTCTTTCCCATTTTCTAAGAGAACAACTTCTACATTGTTTAGCCGCCCAATAATTATGTGGAATGAATCCGACTCTGTGTTACCACATTTGTGTGATCTGCAGTCATTTAAGACACATGTGCATAGACATCTCATCTTTTCCTCTTCCTAATTACCTAACACTGTGCTATATAACTTTAAGCGTATTTACATTATATGTAGAAAAAATCCTAAAATTTGTCCCGCCAAAAAGTGAAGTAATGAAGCAACGTAATGAAATTCTTGTCACATTTACATTGGCTAACAACTCCAAAAGTATAGAGAAGTTTGCTACGCGCTCACGATAAGAAATCTTGGCTTTGTCTCTGCGGGTCAGCCCACCTACTAGCCTACATATCGACGAAAAATTTCGGCCCTTATAGACTATGGAATTACAAAGAATATTAATAAGTAAAACCTAAAAGCCGAGACAAAATACGACCACTCATCTGACCACACACACTTATAAATTTAAGAAGCGTGGAACAAAGTCTTAAGAACCTCACAAGTAAATCGACAAACTGGCTTAAATATAGAAAATACATAAGCTCTCATCTCAACCTGCCAACTCCGATAAGGCAACAAAAGTATACTTAGATACTGCAGTTCTAGTATTCAACCAAACACTATTGCTTGCATAAAAATTACATTCCGACACGCCTGAAACAACCACAACAAAATGTTCCACGCAATTGAAGAATTTATCCGTGAGAAACGCAAAATAAAACGAGAGTGAAATAGAACGAAGGCGACGACAGCGTTCCAAAGATTTCTTGAAAGCTTTGGTTTCCTAGGAAAGCGGTGCCATTAACTAGCGGCCATAATGTAACGTTTTCTATACAAATCAGAAGTCGTTGGTTTTCTAGACAGCGTTGAGTGTGAACGTAACTTCACGACCGTCATACCGGTGACAAAAAATAGGTCAACTTTTTTTTTACTTGCTGCGGTGAAGATTTTAAAATAAGAATATGTGAAGACGCGCGAATTATACCATCGAAGATGATGAAATTTTGATTGATTTTGTATGAAATAATGAAGCTCTATATAATCTCAAAAGCAAAGACTATACAAAAGCCCGGTTAAACAAAAATCAAACAATACTGGTGTCAAGCTAATGCATTGCCTGAACTTTTCCTCGTTGCAGTGTAGATGGAGACGCACTAACATTTAAAGTGCACCCTCTGTAGCACGATTTTGAAGCATCTTAATCTACTAAAAAAGGTAGTTTTCTTCTTCTGATGACTCCTTATCTTCCAAATATTCTAATGATGCTATACTTAGCTCGTCCATTCTCTACCGCCACCAATACCCTCTTGTGACATCTGTGACCACCGAAAAGACGACGGTCGCCTCATAATAGCCGTAAATAGGCTACTAAATGACGGCACCGCTTTCTCAGGAAACTTGCTTAAGAGCAAAATGAGATGAAAATAGGAGCCTAAGAAAATATCTCGAAGACCTTTCACCAATTGCACGACCAACCATCAATACTTTGGAAAGCGACGAACAAAACAAAACAAAAAGCAGCAGGACCCACCAATTAGATTCCTTTCTACGACGATCGGTTCTACGCACCAAGAGGACACACTGGGCCAATGATCGTCAACTCAGCAATAGGTTTAAGAAACCTGGAGCTGCTGGAACAACAACCAATCCGACTAACAAATGGAAGCTGGGCAAGAAACGACGATGTACAAAGAAACTTATCTGCAGAGCATCAATGTAAAAGTTTTTAACCCAAATCTATTACAGTCAAAGCAAAAAATAAGACTCCCAAAAACATATTTTTTGAAAAGCAGCTCGTGTCTCATACTCTAAAGAATGAAATAAATCCCAAGAAAGCACCGGGTACGACCAAATTACAGGAAAAATGCTAATATTGTTACCAGAAGTAGGAATTGAACACCTAATTTTTTTTGGAGCCTAGGCCACTAACCCCAATCTTGGAAGACGTCAAAGATAATCATAACACCAAGGGTGGGCATTGAGCGGTTGGTCGTTTTATCGACCAATAACAAGTCTATTGCCTTTATTATCCAAAATCTTCGAGAGATACTACTTGCAAAAATAACTCAGAGAATAATACCTACACACCAGTTCGCATTCAGAGCTAAGCACGGCACAATAGAACAGGTCCAAACCGGTAGTAGCTCAGGCTAGAAGAGCCTTCCATAAAATACTATACTTCACGGCTGTGTTTCTTGAGGCTGTACAAGCGTTCGACAAAGTTTGGGCTCATCCATAAAATAAATAAATAAACTTTTGCCACAAAACTTCTACAAAATCCTAAAATCGTACCTTCTAAACCGCCACTTCAGGATAAATAATAAATCCTTCACGACTGTATAGGAGCGGGTGTCCCTCAAGAAAGTGTCCTTGGCCCACTCCTATACATATTATTTACATGAGATCTTCCGACAGACAACAATTTACCTATCTCTACCTTTGTGGACAACATTACGATACTAAGCATCCACAGCGACCCCAAATCAGCTTCTTATAACCTTAATAATTACATAAAGCGACTCGAACTCGGGTTAATCACTTGGTGAATTTAAGTGAACGAGACGAAAAGCACTGACATTACTTTTGCCCTCAGGCAAGAAGACCATCTATCACTCTCAACAACACAAAAGTTCCTCAAAGTAAAGATGTGAAGTACCCTGTTATCCACCTCAACAGACGACTTACTTGGAGAATACCTATTGAAGAAACATAAATTTTACAATCTGCACTGTATGTTCAACAAACACTTCACCATCAGTCTAGAACACAAAGTCATTTCCTATTAAGCAATCATCAAGCCAATATGAACCTATGACAAACAGCTCTGGGCCAATCTAGAACTCTTGCAACGGTTGTAGTCCAAAATCCTAAGAAAAATCAAGGGCGCACTTTAGAAACTCCCTTCTGCATAGAGACCAGAATTTTCCGAATATGTATCCCAGAAGAAATCAACATCCAAAAATTTAAGTATAGCTTAAAACTTAACTGTCATCCTAGCCGCCTTATTATTGAACAATTATATCATCATGGGCCGTATAGGTTGAAGAGATTAAAAAGTACAATTCTTGGCACAATTTTTAACTCCAAGTAAATCATATTGTAACTAATTCAGACTTAAGATTCTATCACATAATGTTAGATCCTAGATTGGAAGATACAATATTTAAATAAATGCAGAAAAACACATAAAATAGTTGCTAACAAAATCTGTGCTAATCCGATGATGAAATGAAAATAAATTCCAATAGAATTCTGCACGCTTACTTCCAAGTTAGTGTTAACCAACTTGTAACTTCAGCGGGGGTATCCGGCATCAAATAAGCCATAGAAATGCAGCTAGTAAGCCACCACAAGCATCACACATCACAAGACGTGAGACAACAGCCACACAGAAAAATGAGATTCATACATGCGTATGTAATGCATGTACATGTGCAATGATATTTGTTGCTTCTTGCTTGTTGTTGCTGCACTAATTGAATAGAGTCCGCGATCGACTGTTGTTTGTCATCGCCGGCGATTGACGTGACGTGAACATCAATAGGAAATAACAGCAAACACACCAGCTAACAAAAACAAAATTGGAAAGGTATATTGTGCGCTCGACGACCTCGAGTTAACGTCGTCTCCATCACCAACTAGCTAGCGGTGGTGGCTAGCGGTTAACCAGCTTTTTAGCTCAAACATTACTGAAACAACAACAACAACGAGCGACGTCGATGCCAACGACAACGAAATCGAAATTGAAAACGAAAACATGTTATATGTACACTGCGGTTCACTAGATTAACAGCAGGCAATTTTGAAATGTAAAGATGATTGTTCTCTTGTTATATTGGCAGTGAGAGAAAAAAAGAAAATGGTGAAAGAAACAGTGGTTCATGTTTCCAAAATTCCAAAATTTTAAGAAAAGAAGCAAACAGCATTTTTAGAAACTTTAACTGCATGAGTAAGAACGGCATGCATTTGTAAATTGGTTCATAAGATTAGAAGCAGTCACAGTAATATCGTTGTTTGTGAAGTAGTTCGTACATTTTATAAAAAATAAGGGGTATTTTTTGTAAAGAATGGGTTGAAAAAAATTGTTTGACAGTAAAGGTAAAAATAGATGTTTCCCATTCAGAAGGTAAGCGTACTATTGCTTTCAAGATTAATCGGAGTGATCATGTTGTTGGCATGTCCTAAAGGATTCTGAAATGTACGGGAAAATTACAAAGGCAATATTTTCACAACCATTACAGCAATTATGCTGTTTCGACAGCTAAAATCAGAGAAGCAGTTGGTGTTACTGCAAGTGAATCTACCGTTTTTCGTCTGATTCGTAGTGCCAAATACCTCAAGCGACTAAAGCTAAAGAAAAAACCACCACTTAATGCTTATTGATTAAATAATTCTTAAAGCCAACTCATCACTTGGCTTTGTCAAATGGTGGTCCAAAGAACACTTATGTGACCAGATCACTCCACCTACAACACTTTTGTCCAGCTCCTTCTTGAGTATGCTAGTCAAGCGTGGTCTCCCTTTCATTAAATTCATGTGTCCAGTATCGAGAGCATGCAGTCGTTTTCTCCAATTTGCTCATAGAGACCTACCTTGGGACAATGGTCTTATCCTGCCTTCCTACCATGACCGCCTCAACCTCATAAGCTTGAAAACCATTGAGGAATGCAGATACATTGTTGACATACTTTTTATACATCGCTCCGTCAATTGCGCATCTCCATACGACTCGATATTCTTTAATACTAACCCTCGTTATCTTAGATACCTCTCTTCTATCCGCCAACACACCAAACCTTGGCTCTAACGAACCAATCTCCCGTATGCTGCGGAAGGTTAACATAAATCGTTTTCTCCTTCACTATTCCCCTTTGAATTAAGTGTTAGTTTTAAGTATAAGTCTTTAGTCTTAGTATTTAAGTTTTAGCTTATAATAAGCTGAATAAATGGAGGCTATTGCCCCCACGATTTATGGAACACGACAGCCAGGCCGGCCAAGCCTACGCTGAAAGGCGTGGACCAGGACGCTCAGAGTTTAGAAAGCCAAACTGGTGGAGAGACTTTTTGCAGGAGGCCAGGACCGGACCCAGGTTGTAGAGCCAAATATGATGATGATGATTACACCCACGAAATTTAAAAAATTCACGAGAGACTCAACGCTTACAATTCACAAAAGACCACATGACAAGGAGCAAGTTCGAATAACTGAAACAAAGTAATCTTTTCTTATGAAAAGTTGGACCGGTTGACCATAACTTTTACTTCCACGATCTAAGAAAGGAGAGCACTTTTTAAACCGCCATCGTAGCAGGGGAGGGGGCTTAATGGTTTGGGCTGCAATATCTTATTAAAGCACCATCGACTTAATAGTACAAAGCTCAAATATGACAGGAAATAGCTACAAGTCGGCTTTTCCGTAGGCCCACAATATCTTTGGACATTTTTCATATTTCAATAGGACAACGCTCCTTTGCACACCGCTTGTTGCCAGTGAAAATGTTGAACTTTTACCGTGGCCACCAGACCTTAACATAATAGAAAATGTCTGCGACTGACTTAGACGAAAAGTTTATGAAGGTGGAAAACAACACGATGACAAGGAAGCGCTGATCAATGCCGGTCAACTTGTCTAGAATCAGATATCACTCGGTTACTCTGCCTTATTGTACAACTCCATTAAAGATCAAATTTTTGAGGTTATCTTTAAGAAAGGCAGTTCTACTCATTGCTAAAAATTATATCTGAAGTATGAAACTATATAAATAAAAATAAATGCTGTTCGTTTGTAAGACCATCACTTGAGAACGGCTGGACCTATTTGGCTAATTTTTTTACAAAATTGTTCTTAATAGTCCGAGTAAGTTTTTACAGAAAGAAATATTAGAAAAATTGCTTGGAAACTTGGAAAATTCGGGACAAACTGAAACGTAATTCTTTTTTTAATTTGTTTATTAGTTATTTCGTTTGACGCAAACAGTATTGTGAAGTAGTTTTTGTTCTATTTCTTGATTATAGGCTTTAGAAAATATAAGATGTTATCAGTTACCACGTTGGTAAGAGGAAGGCGGAGGTTCATGTCTGCGGGTAGTGAATCGCCCGGGAACAGCTAGTTCAAAAACGAAAAACAGAGTTTTATTTATTCAATGGTTAGTTGCTTATGAACCGATTTAAATGCATGCCATTCTCACTCGTTTGGCAATATATTCTTTCTGAATATTTTTTAAAACTTGATTTTGTATTAACCAGAAACTGCTCTAACTTTCACCATCATGTTTTTTCTTTCTTGGCATATTACTGGAGAAATATCAATTTTATCTCCAAAAATTATGTGCTTCTATTCTAGAGAACCGCAGTGTATATGTTGTTGCTTGTTGCAGTCAAACGGCGGCGTCGGCGACATTTAAGCTGTTGCGGTGATATGTCGAAGAAAAACGTCGCCTGCGGAACAGAGATCGGTGTTTTGCTGTTTTTGGAATCAAGGAAACCGTCAAGCAACATAGGCCAACAAAGCAAAGCTCTCCGAGGAGAAGCAAGACAGAAAAAACCGTGCTGATAGCCACTAGCCAGTAGCCACATAAGATCATGCAGAACCGCAACAACAACAACAAGCAAGCAAGCAACTTGACTCGATATATAGAAAAAACTTGCAGATTTAGATTTCAGGAAGATTTTTTTAGTTTTTGTCAAGTCAGGATTAAGTCAAAAATGCTGGAACATCCATATTAGTTCAGTGTACGTATATATAACAGTAATTGGGGGCGTATGCGTTATGATATGGAAATTTTCGACAAATCTCTCAACTCTGCTATTGGTACTCTTTGGTTGACTTTCGGCGATGAGAAAGTTAACAAAACTGATGTGATAAAAAAAACGCTTAATTACATCTTTTTCCGGCAATTAACATTCGACGCCCAACGCCTGGTTTTGCTTCGTACGAATTGTGAAGTGATGTAGACGATGCCTTGTTGACGCTCCCGCTAGTAAATCCGCCGCTGACCGTGCCAGATTATACGATACGTTGGAAAATTCGATAAACCGAAAATAATGGAAAGACAGCAGCAAGTGTGCGTGTGTGTTTGAGAAGATTTCTCTACGCGGTACTATGAACAACGAACGACAGACGTGACAAGACGACAAAAGAGACGACAATGCAAAGCAAAGAGTTTTGTGGCGAATCGACATTCGACAAAATACACTATATGACGACCAAACACAACAAAGCGCAGCGCGTAACCGAACCGACTACGAACACGCTCCAACTTTAACTGAAATTGCTTTCGTGCAATTCATCCCAAATAGTGAGCTGATGATGACGGAGATTCGACATTGAAGACGAAGACCGAAATTGGAGCTTCTAGCTACTCTACTACTGCACTAAAAACCACACACCAGTTACGTACAATTAACGAACAGAGTCAATTGTCAAACCCCACCGACGAAGAGCTTCATGCATGAAATTTCCAGTTTTTGTTATTATGGAATTGTGCGCCGTCGCGCAACATATGCAAGAAAAGAGTATTTGCATATGGCATAACATATTCTGGGAAGTAAGAGAAAAACACTTTCTCTCTTAAAATGCTTTTGATTGGATTCAAATTGAAAGTTAAACGCGCCTGTGACCATGTCGGCATCGGCATTACTGGTTCAGCTGTTGTGCTTTGTGCGTTGAGTAATTTATATTCGAGTTGCATGGGTTGGGATTTGAAATGTTTGTATACATATGTTAATACAGTTTGACACTGGCTCAAAATTTGATGAGCCTGAAACTACTGCTGCAGTGATAACTTTTACTCTCCGAAATTGTTATCAATTCAATTCTCTTTTATAATTTTTATTATCAGTTCTGTATTTGTATGACATTCTCTTTCACATTTGAAAAAATCGAATCAACAGCATTAATGACAATAGCGTTTTGTAATGAAAAGCTATTGTTGGAGACTTTGGGACAGTGTTACCTGATCAAAACGTTATTTACAATATGAAATTTCCAGTTTTTGTTATTATGGAATTGTGCGCCGTCGCGCAACATATGCAAGAAAAGAGTATTTGCATATGGCATAACATATTCTGGGAAGTAAGAGAAAAACACTTTCTCTCTTAAAATGCTTTTGATTGGATTCAAATTGAAAGTTAAACGCGCCTGTGACCATGTCGGCATCGGCATTACTGGTTCAGCTGTTGTGCTTTGTGCGTTGAGTAATTTATATTCGAGTTGCATGGGTTGGGATTTGAAATGTTTGTATACATATGTTAATACAGTTTGACACTGGCTCAAAATTTGATGAGCCTGAAACTACTGCTGCAGTGATAACTTTTACTCTCCGAAATTGTTATCAATTCAATTCTCTTTTATAATTTTTATTATCAGTTCTGTATTTGTATGACATTCTCTTTCACATTTGAAAAAATCGAATCAACAGCATTAATGACAATAGCGTTTTGTAATGAAAAGCTATTGTTGGAGACTTTGGGACAGTGTTACCTGATCAAAACGTTATTTACAATATGTTTTTGAATTAAAAAAAACAGAGTGCGTGTAACTTTTACGCGCGATTGAAGTGAAACTTTTTTGACGTTGTGGCCGATTTTTTTTTATATTAAAATTTACTGCCAAGGGAAAACGATTAAAGATGAGATGAAAGATGACGATGAGATATGGCTTAGTTTCAAAAAAATTCCAGACCCTATTGGCCAGATCCCAGAACAGAATTTCCATAGGACCAAGTTTTATTGTAGGATCTAAGTACTATATTGAGAATTTCATACGAATCGCTTGAGAAATGGCTTGCTTCCCATAACTCCAGAACATATTGGCCAGATCCCAGAATTTACATAGGAACAAATCTTATAGTCGCATATTAGTCCTACAATCCGAGTTTCATACGAATCGCTTGAGAAATAGCTTGGTTCTCAAATCCCAGAATTTCCATAGGAACAAATCTTATAGTCGCATATTAGTCCTACATTCCGAGTTTCATACGAATCGCTTGAGAAATGGCTTGGTTTCCAAAAGACCCTATTGGCCAGATCCCAGAATTTGAAATTTCCGAACACAAAAACGTACACAATTTTATTTTTGATACCCTACTTAATTTTCTCCTTACCGTCGCTAAAGTAGTTTCACTTCAAAAAAGTGACAAAATACGGAATTAAGCAGTGGACGTGTTTTTGTGTTGGAGAAATCTGAGAGAATAGAGAAATTACCTATCCATTAAATCCAATAATTTTTTTTCTGCACGTTCGTCCCGAATTACTTAGGATTAAGCCATTAGTAGCTGGCCGAGTACTCCTGTTTTGACCACCTTGTACTTCGACCGTACTCCGAGTTTCCCTGAATGATTCCATGTAACACCAGCTCACCGTAGTTATAGTTTCATACGAATTTTGAATGCTTAACCTCATTTTAGTAAGTTTCAATAAGGATGATAAAAATACCGTTGTTGTATTTAAGAAATCAAGAAACCAAAAAAAAAAAAAAACGAAAATAAACAATCTTTTTAATTTGTAACGAAGGAAGAAAAGGAGAGCGTCACCCGAGCAATCTATGATAGAACCTTTAAAAACTATTAAAAGATGTAATCTTTGAAACTGCAATTTAAAAAGAAACCAACGGATTTCCTATCTCAATGTTTTTGTAAATATAAGGAGTTGTACGACAAAAACTAAAACTAACCAATTTCTTGTGACCTGGCAGCTGTTTCTTTAAACTTAAAGAGTTTGTAGAGATTTAGAATAAGTCAGTAGTTCTCTTTGAAAAGCTAGCTAAGTAAAGTAAAGATAGGGTAAAAGTAATAAATGGCATAAACAACAGAGGAGCTCTCTTCGAAAATCGAAAAGAACTTAAGTTCTTAAAAACTCTCTTTGAAATGCGCATACTCTACACTTAGGTTATGAAAAATCCTTGGTAATGTTTCATGCCTCTGTCAAGGACTACGACTACTATACGAAAGTGTACGAAGCCCAAAGTGAGATTGTTAACCATGCAAAGGAAGGAAGATTTACGTAAATTCTGTAAACAGAGAGTTTCATATGACAATGCAATGCACACACACAGAAAATAATAAATCGCATTCAGCAACAAAGGAACCGACAAGAGTAGCAGTACAGCAGCGACGGGCCACTCCTAATTCAAACCCTTATCAAGGATTGTGGTGCTATCTCTATGCCATGTGTCATAAGAGTACCAAATGGGAATTATCGCAGCATAATTATTCTCTTTGCGGAACTGCTGATGCTGATGCTTCCTGCTGATGATGATGTTAGTGGCAGTGCTGTTTGCCAGGATACGCGAGGTGGTAAAATCATACATACATTTCATAAATACCAGTGCACTTCTGTACACTCGCCACTCTCGTATGTTAGCCGCTGATAAGCGTGCGGAAAATTTTTAAAAGCGGTATTGTCCAACCGACACAGGATAATGCCACTCGTATATGCAGACGAGAACAAGGATAACACAAAAGTTATCATGAGCAGGCACAGTTAACACAAAGATACGATGCAAAAGGCAAAGCGGTGATGACCTATATTTTTTTAAAATGTGTGTGCGGCTGGCGGCTGGCGGCTGGCGCATGAAGTGTGACCTGCTCGCTTTATGGTAAAGAGCGAACGAGAACCGCGACACTACAATGCCGACGCCGAGTACCATCACCAGCGAGTAAACGTAAACATTCATTATTCAGATGCAAGGGAGAAAATTATTACATGCATGCAACTACACAATGAATGGTTATTGTGTCATGCAAAGCGTGTTAGCTGTTGGGAAGGAGGGGAACTGCACTGTAGCTAGCAGCAGAAAAGGAAGTACAGTATTTAAAACTCGTATTACAAGTACTTAAACAGCCAATCTTATACAACACTCTCACAAACAGTCATACATTTTGCTGCCTTCAATAGTTTATGTAAGTCCTCTGCAAATGTAGGTCAGTGTCGACGACGTTCGACGGCGTCGTTAACATTATGTACGAATATGAGCCACTGCTTATGGCGTACGGTATCTCGCAGCAATTCAAAAAAAAACCCACTAAGCATACAACTGTAATTACGGTTAGATTTTTACGCTAATTAGTTTTGTTACCAGCTGGTTGAAGCTGTGTTCGCTCGCTCTCTGCTGAGGAGCTACGCGGTCAAGGGAAACCTGAACGTTGAAGCTGATGATGATGTTTCTTTTGCTTAAACTCCCAACTGCATAAAAACAGAAGAGTATTCACATGGCTCCGTCTATTAGGAAAAATTAAGAAATAATATTATGGAACGAATTCTTTCTACTCAATTGTATTAAAGTTTTTAATTCAAATACGTATTGAAATTATACCAAACGTTTTATTGGCTATCTCTGTAGCGCTATAGAATTAAGTCGTTATAAATTTCGAGGCAGTCATTTGATTGAAATAGTATTCCATTATTAATCGGAAGGTGCTCTCTCGAAAATGAAGTATGTACTTGTTGATCGAGATTACAACCTTGGAAGACTGGGCTTCTCGGAATCCTCCTCCTAGGATCAGGCAACGATAACGCGCAACACATAGCCTTTCTCGCTGCAAGACCGTTGAAGCGCACAATCTACCCACCTGTCTTGCAGAATTCAACGGATCTAGAGAAGAGAACCTCGATAAAAAAAGGACCTTGAAGGTCCTTGGCTTCCGAGATTGAACTTTTACAAACAGACGACAGCACAGACGTGTCTAGCACTATAATCATGGACTACGTCTCTGCACAAGGCTCCATCGTGCCAAAATACTCGGACAATGCGTCCACATCTACCACCTCTGACTTAAGGGACGGTCTAATAAGCTTAGACCTCGAGGACATAAAGAAAAAAGGACTACACCTAAGTGGAGCCGCAAGGAAACGTCTGAATTTCCTCAAACTGACGGGACTTCCCCATGACGAGGCACTAGCCCAGTCCTTAGTCCTTAGAACCCGCCGAAGAGGGACACACAAGCTTACCCCCTCAAAGCAGCCGGAAAACCTATAATATGGATATAACGATTTTATGTCGCCTCATCCCGCCTAAACCACCATACCATATAATCGTTTGGTGCTCCAATAAATTAAGGTTTTTTTTGGACCCGTTAGGTGGCGCTGGAATCGAGATATTTACGAAAATTTGTGTTTATGGTTGGATTTGATTCATATGTTCGTTTGGTGCTCCAATAAGTTTATGTTTTTTACGGGCCCGTTAGGTGGCGTTGGAGTTGCGCTTTTTACAAAAATGTGTGTTTATGGTTGGATTTGGTTCATATTGACACTATATGTTGATTTGTTGCTCTGATAAGTTTATATTTTTTTTACCCGTTGTGGCGCTGGATTTGAGATATTTACGAAAATGTGTGTTTATGGTTGGATTTGGTTCATATTTACACCATATGATCTTTTGGTGCTCCGACAAGCTTAAGTCTTTTGGACCCGTTAGGTGGCGCTGGAGCCTCAGGCAAAACATACCTATACAGCACACTGATGTCCTAGGAAAGAGCAAAAGGACGAAAAGTTCAAGCATTCGCCACCACAGGAATTGCAGCTGATTTGTTGGCAGATGGTCAAACATTTTTATTTTTATGTGTTGTTGTTTTTTACGGATGAGTTAATGTTTTGTTTGCAATCACCAGATGGTCGTCGTTAATGATGTGAAAGAAAGGGTGAGACCATTTGGAGGAAAGCTACTGATTTTGGTTGGTGACTTTCAACAAACAAACAAAATAAAAAGGCCCTGCGATCTGATGGGATACCAGCGGAGCTGATTAAAACAGGGGAGGCCTGCAATACACCAAGCAATTCATGAACTAATAGTGCCAGTATTGCTAGTAATAGTGTAAGTATTGCGAAATGGCATCCTGTGCCCCATACATTAGAAAGGAGATATCTCAACCTGCAGCAATTCTCGTGGTATAACGTTGTTTAGTACCGCGTATAAGATTTTTTCCTCTATCCTTCAAGACAGGATAGCCCCATACCCACCAAGTAATCATAAGTCCATACCAGTGTGGCGTCATCCCAGGCAATTCAACAACTGATCAAATTTATTCCCTTAGGCAAAATGTCTGGAGTTTTAAAACTCACTTCAACATCTTTTTATAGACTTTAAAGCGACCTATGATAGCACAGCCAGAGTAGAACTTTATAAAGCCATATGAGAGAATTCGGCATTCCAAATAAACTGACAATACTATGTAGGTTGACCATGACCAATGTTATAACCCAAGTAAAAATATCCAGACCACTATCAAGCCTATTCAATATCTATAACGGGCTCCGATGGACTAGCCAGCGTCTTCTGGTGCTGCACATAAATGAGAGCAAAACAAAGTACATGGTGGCCACGTTTGCGATTAGAAGATCTAACATTGGTCCCTCAATTCAAATAGGGGAGCGCGAATTTGAAGTAGTGCAATCCTTTAACTATCTCGGGTCAACTGTAGCAGCCGATAACAGCATAGAACCAAAAATACGCGCACGTTTGCTTAAAGCCAACAAAGCCTACTATAGTCTGTCAAGACTCTTCAAATCCAGGAATTTAACCATAACATCCAAGCTGCTGGTAAATAAGACAATAGTCATACCATAACTTACATATGAATCCGAGACTCGGGTGCTTAGCAAAAAGCTTTCTGACCTCTTAGTCGCGTTCGAGAGAAAGGTCTTACGAAAAATTGTTGGCCCCGTATGTGAGGAAAGACGATTCCGGAGACTCTATAGTCTATAATGATGAGATCTACGTTAACGCGATGTCGACATCGTGAAGAGAATTAAGGTCGGTAGGCTCCGGTGGGCAGGACACCTGGCTCGCAGGAGCGAAGATGATCCTTTGCGGTAGGATTTATGGAACAAGACAGCGTGTCTGGCCAAGCCTAAGCTGGAAGGATGGCGTAGACCAGTACGCCCAGAGTTTAGGGATGCCAAACTGGATGACATCGGCTCAAAATTTTTTACGGAAGGCCAGGACCGGACACCGGTTGTACAGCCAAATATGATGATGATGATGATAGTAGTACGAGTATCAATATGTAGAAAATATATAGGATAGTTTGAGTACATTTGTCATCGTCATGTGCAGATTAATGGAACAAGTTTTATTTTATGGCATGTTTTTAAGCAAATTGTTCGAAGCTTGTATAGACCATGTGGAGAGATTTATAATAATATTACAGCATTATATACAAGTACTATGAATTTGCATGTACTTGTCTATGATCAGTTTAAGAAGATTATGGGGTCATTAAAGGATAGATACAGGAATAATAAAAAAAAATAAATAAACCAATTGAAAGATTATGAGAGATAATAGGATGATTATATGGCTAATGCTTAGGGCCACCAATAATTAATTATGTAACCTCATCACTTGATACCAAAAAGTCAAGCGATCGATGCTGAACTAGCTATACAGTTCATGTTCAAGCTCTTTTTAAAATGATTGCAATAAAACTTAGTAGATATCATTGCCATGGCATTAATGAAGAACCTTCAAGCGAAACATTGCAATGAATGGTTCCTTACGCTTCGCCAATCTGAACTCCAACTAAAACCTTTACACAGAAATGTTAATTTTGTGGTTTCCTCCTTCCAACTGAATGAAATCTAAAAAAAAATATCAAAGTTTTCCCCTAATCTGGTTGCTGGTCATTAAAGCAACAAACAAAAAAACTTGTAAACGAACCCGAACGCACCACTAATTAAAAGCAAAAATTTAAAAGTAAAAAAAATGAAAAAATATCACGCCAGCAACGGTAATGTGCCATAGCCAATGCAGTAGATACTCTTGTCGCCCGCCGTCAGTCCTCTCTGCCCGACGGTTAGTTACTCCATAAGCATTTTGCCTTTTTTTTTGTAGGATTTCGGTTTGTATCCTTTATTTCAAAAGTAAACGTTGCCAAGCACAGAAGAAGAAAATACGATGAGCTGAGCTCCTGATTACTGACGTGATGCTCACATGTGCATCCCATGCAACTGTGCGCTTGTCGTCGACAGCGGCCTTTGTAAGTCGCCGTTTTTACGCCATTGCAAAATTTTAACGGTTAGTCTATAATCGGGAAACTCCGAAAAAAATTGTGGAAAAAATTCCATACAGGGAGTTGCAATCTTTGCTATCGTTTGTAAGGGGTGTTGGTTGTGCTGGTCTGGGGTCGAACAGATTATCACTCTACACTCTGCAATGTGTTCATGTTTTTGTAACGACCGTCGACAAACTGCTGTACGTGTGTGTGTGTGTGTGTACCAAGCAACCAGAGTGCTTCTTAATTACTCTGACGTCGAGGGGTGGTTGGTATGGTTTTGTTTTTGTTTGCTTGCATGTGTGCTCCGCGCGAACGCACGGCCGACGACGGTAAATATCGTAACCATCGTCAAGCGCTAGCAAACCGGCAAACGTCGTCTGGTTACTGGCTAAGGTTACCGCCATCATCCCATTCACTATACACTGATGGTATTCATTCATGATGGCACAGAGCCTCACCCACCTCGCTGTCGTACACTCTCTTGAACTCGGTCGACTTATAGTTGAGCGTTCAGCCTGAGTTCACTAATTTACATACGAAACGAAATGCAATACCAAAACGACGTCAACGACAGCTGCAGCGACAACTACAACCCGCCGACGAAACGGACGGTGATAACGCTGATGATGGCGATGACGACACAAAAAGTTCAATGCACACACACACATACTCACACACTTAAAAAATAAATGAAGAAAAGTGAGTATCTTGCTGATAGTACAGCGGCAGTATAACTCCTTGGTATGAAGTTAAATACATGCAGTCAGCTTCGTTATCAGCGCCACAGAGAACATAACACGGTAATGTGATGACGTCGTAATAGATTTACTCGAGTAGCGTGAAAGGACGTTTCCCTTCCCAATTAATCTTGAAAATGGTTGTTGTTCTAATTTGGGTTGAACTCGTATCGGACTTAAGGGAGTAAGCGAAATGTGATTCCTCGGTCATTACACAAAAACAGGAACTCAGTTTGTTTTTTAATGATGCAACTACACTTTTTTCTTAATGTCGTCATGAGGTGAACAATTGTAAGAATATCAGTGCACGTGGTTGGAAGTAAAAAGTTCCTAACAGTTTTCGTATGCATTATTAATTTATAATTAATAGTAATGCTTTGAATTATTGTTGTCAGATAATGAGAGGAATAGAGAGCAAGAAAGAGGGAAGCGAGTATTCTATCGAATTACAGGTGATTTCAATAGTTGGTGCATAGTTTGATAGGGTAGTGCTTAAATATGTAGCTTCTCTTCTTAGCTTCTTTATTTTATAATCTTCCAAAATATCCTCCTAAAATCTATCTATAAATAATAAAAATAATAATATTCGCCGCGACAGACCGTTGCGGTCCAACGCCTAGCTTCTCGCGACCATTTGTGTCATGCATGTATATTTTTGCATACAAATGAAAGGGACCTATAATTTAATGCCGTATCTGAAGGGCGAATTGAGAAGCTTTCCGTGACAAGTTATTACTCTCGGCCATTTGCCGAAAGGTGGGACTGTGAAAAATACTATTGGTGTTACTTCTAGAGTCTGGGCAATTGTACGTAAACTCTACTTAGTCATTTATTTGCAACTTCGTGGCAGATTGGTCAACTCTTTGGCTATGCCCTTCTTCATATATGGTGCAGAATTATTTTCGGGCACTTCTATGGCTAATCTGCGCCTCTTAAATGCATGCATTAGGTTCATTTTCTTGCTCAAACTGTAAAACCCCGTACCCTAAAAATTAAATCAAAAGCTTTGCGAAAGTTCTAATCTTGTATACTCTGTTTTCTATTCGAACGACCTACAGTGCACCAGATCACTCTAGTAAGTTCCTTACTTACAACTCACCCATCTCGCAAGTATGTATGATTCATATATTGTAAAACCCCTAATAACTGTTAAATACAGTGTGTACTTAATGCCTAAAAATGTTGCAATGAAGAGCCCATAATTTTAATAGCCTAAAAGCATGCACTGCAGAAACGCTTGTTCCATTTATCTTACACATAGCTATGCCAACTTTTGTCGTAACATGCAATCAAATCGCAGGAATCAGTCTCGATGATGTCAGTGATCGCAAGTATATGTGCAAAAGACCTTTTAAAGACCTTCAGAAAGGGTCCTAAAATCCCTTCAAAATATCACCAAAAGACCCCCAAAAGGCCATCAGAAGTCTTCCAAATTACTTGTAAAAGAACTTCAAAAGACCCTTGAAAGACTCCAAAAATACCCCCAAAAGTCCACCAAAAGACCTCTAAAAGACCCTCAAAAGGATTCCTAATGACCACCAAAAGAGCCTAAGAATACCTCAAAAAAAAAATACCAAAATATCCTCAAATAACACTCTAAAAGACCCTCTAAAACCACTTAATGACTCCACAAAGCCCCTTAAAAAACTTTCTAAAGACCACCGAAAGAACCTCATAAGACCTCCTTAAACAAAACCTAAAGATCCCAAAATGACACCCAAAAAGACCTTCAAAAGGCTCCCAAAGTACACAAAAAAACCCTCAAAATACCGTCCAAAGAACTAGGTCTAAAAGACTCTCTACAGACGCCCCAACATGTCTCCGAAAAGACTTTTAGAAGACCTTCTAAAGACCTCCTAAAAAACTACCAAAAGACTCCAAAAATAACACCCCGAAAGACCTTCAAAAGACTCCAAAAATGACACCGAAAATCCCTCAAAAGACCGTCCAAAAGACTACAAAAAAACCTACAAAATACCTTCTAAAGACCTTCAGAAAGAGTCTCCAAAGATAACCAAAAGAGCCCTAAAGGCTTTCAAAATACCTCTAAAAGACACCAAATACCCTCAAAAGTCCACAAATAATAATAATAATAATATTCGGCGCGACAGACCATTGCGGTCCAAGGCCTAACTTCTCGCGACCATTTGTGCTGCACATGTTAATTTTTGAACACAAATGGAAGGGACCTACAATTTAAGGCCGGATCCGAACGGCAAATTGAGAAGCTTTCCGTGAAAAGGTATTACTCTCGGAACGTTTGTCACCCATTCGCGAGAGGTGAGGTGGGACACCGAGAAAAATTCTTTTGGATGTTGCTGGGATTCGAACCTGAACCTCCTGCTCAGCAGCCATGTGCACTTCCACTGAGCCACGGCGCCCACAAGAAAGTCCACAAAATGACCTCTAAAATCTGTGCAAACAAATCGCTGGAATCAGTCTGAATGATGTCAGGGGTAGCGTTGAGCTGTCATACATCTCTCAAGAATATGTGCAAGTATTTCAACATCCGCTTAGTCTGTGTCCGCGGCCACTCCGATATCGTTGTAAACTGCAAGGCAGACTAATTATCTAGAAATGGAAAGACCAGGTATAGGAAGGCCATTATCAACGGTTAAGCTAATGGTTCGGAAAGAAGCGGATTAATTAACAAACGGGAGGTGGCTGCATGCCAACAGATGTATACCAAAGCAAAACAATTTGGCCTAAGCTGGACTTAAATCGCTCTAGAACACTGGTATCCCTGCTGAGAAGAGATATGAGAATGACTATAGGTATTTAAACAGGGCACTGTCTCCTCGGAGTACATGTGAGAAGGATGGGTTTTGAGTTCTATGACTTCTGTAGAAGCTGCAATGATGTCGAGGAAGAAGAAACAGAACAGAACGCTGCCGTAAGCATTTTTGGAGGATTTAAAATTGTGTTTCCTTTATAATCGATTGTCGATTCTATTGTTTTCTGGGTGGTTGAGGTGGTTCATTGGTGGAGGGTGGTCGTTGGGCGAGTGACCAGTTGGGTGAGGGTCAGTCGGATGGAGCAGCCGGGAAACGCCGGGTATATCCGCTAGTACATACATAAATATACGAACAGGTTCCAAACTCGGACTTAAGCAGCAGATTGACACCGTTCCAAGTAAAACGTGGACAAACACTATCTTTTGTTCACCACCGTTGCCTTGCTACAATCAGTAAAACAGCTTCTCAGCCCATCGTCACAATTATTTTTCCGCTCATGACCGGGGTTCACAATAATTCCCCAAAAATCAACCAATCGATAGCAAAATACCAGAAGCTAAGAAGTTTGCATCAGTTGACTAATTTTGCTTTCCACTCACTGTGTCTCGTGTGGGTGTGTGATTGCGCTTTAGCTTGCAGGTCTGCAATTCAAGTTTCTGCATCGATGACGAGAATGACGACCACGGCCACGTGACGATGTGACTCCTAACAAAAAGTTCACTCGCACTCATTACCTCTCAGGCGAACAAGCAAAGTAGCTACACGGTGGTGTGGCGCTAGCGGTATCCAGACAGAGTCAGACACATAGAGGCATTGCACTCTGGCTTCCGCTCTCTTTACTCAACTGAACACAAATGGATTGACATTCACTGTCACTTTGTACATTCGATCCGATGTTCGGCCATGGGTGATGGCTATTGGCGAACGGTTAAACTCATTTAAAAAGGACTTGAAAGCAATTGCTACATCATAGTAATAAAAAATTTAATAAATAAACCCGTACCCGAAGCCCAGCATTCCACACTCACTTTAAAATAAAAAAAATCCGAATTTAACTTTCGGTTTCGTTTCGTTCGCTGAGTTGCTGCTGGCTGCAAAAACTCGTTAAACAAGGAAGGAAATTCACATTCACAGTAGAAGCATTCGAATGGTAAGACGTTTGACAACCGGAATTAACCGGTTTATTTATTTCTTTTTTCCCGAAATTAATTTCACTTCACTTTACGGGTTTCATCAACTCAGCTGAATTTTCGCTTCAACAAAAAATGTTATCCGAATTTTGTTTGCGTTTTATTTACAGCTGATTTTGGAACAGCAACTGTCAGTGTATATTTTGACATCTTTTATGTGCTTAAAGCTTTCTGCATGGAGTTGCGCAGTTTTCTGTGAGCATTGTTTGTTGTATTTAACAATTCTCTTTAAAATACGTTTGAACATTTTGTTTTAATTTTATAAGAGAGAATTTGACGTTTTGTTGCACTTAAAACGATTATCTAAAATTGGCTAGTGCTGCAACCTGCAAGCAACATCTGTTGGCAATTTACTCTTATCCCAAGATGCTTCTCTATTCATATAGTTTTGGTCGATAATTTTATAAGTATGATTTCTCTTTCTATTTGACTTTCCAGTTAACATTTATGCTTTTATTTGCCATGATGGGAATTGTTAATTTTTTTTTTTGGAATGCAACTTTGAAATAAGATTTCAAACCTTTTCATGTTTCTGCAACATTTAAGATAAGTGCCGCAACAATATGTTGAATTTCGTTGCGCTGCAAATAAAAAAAACAACTAATAAAAATTTAAATTTTTCATGTAAATTCTCTAATCGGAGATACACGAAGCTAACGGACATTGAATAAAATCAGGTTGATTTTTAAAAAATTTATATGGGCGCCCCTCGTCCCTGAAAACCGAATACTTCCAAATTGTTACAAAAAGTGTTGTCATCGGAAATACAATGAGTAAAAAATTTAAAAAAAAAACTGGCTTTAGAAAGTGGGTTAAAAATTGATCACAAGATTCCACCAGCCAGCCGCAAACAGACAGACAGACAACCAGGCACGTGAAGGTAATGTAGAGAAGTTAAAAATAAGTCTGGCTAACACATATTTTCTTATGTACTACAATTAATACCATATTTCTTCAATTTAAGAATATGCATATATGTCGATAGTTTACCGTAAATTCAATTGTAAAATTTTATTTGTTTAGTTATTCTTCTCCATATCATTTTTATAAAAATCAAAACTAATTTTGTGGTAAAGTACTAATATTATTAATCATTATTATTATTATTTTATCCAAATATTAACTCTGACTATTCAATTAAATATTGTTTTAATTATCACAATAATCAATTAATAGCATAAGAAAAACTGCATTAACATATGCCAGATAAAACCACCATTAGTTAGATCCAATACAAATCCATTGTGACAGTTTTATTTGTTCCATACTTTTACTTTTTTCATTCTCTTCTTTTATGTACTTGAAAAAAACCGCATAATAAGTTATCTAATCCGCTATCATCTATTTGAACAATTATATAAAATTAAAATAAATTAATAATAAAATACATAGAAACAACAAAATACCTGTGTCCGATTCGCTATTTTCATAATTCCGCAATTATTTACGATAAATTAAATAGTTCCGCTGATAATTTCGATATGTATCCGAGGCTTGTATTGGTTTCAAGAATCAAGAATTCAGTTGAGTGGTGATTGGCCAACCGTAACCTAGGAGCGCCGACATGAAGCGGCGCCGACCAAGGCAAGTCCCCATCTTATTTAGACCCGACCCAAGCTAATACAAATCGGATTGGGTACCAAAATCGTTCACTTGATTTGGCCGAGTTTCCAGTGACGCAACTTGGACGCATAAGATAGGAAATGTGATGGGAGAGGCTAAGGACAAGAATGTCTATAATCGCGTCATCATCACCATTTGTCACCAGAGTCAATAGCAACGCGCCTCCAAGTCTTCGTCAATAAGTGCTTAAAGCGGATACTGAGAATAAGATGGCCGGACATTATCACCAATCAAGACTTGTGGAGAGTAACACAGCAGGAAGCAATCGCGATCACCAACAGACCACGATTGAAATCCACAAGGAAGCCGCCGAGTTGGCCGTCCTACCAAGACATGGAAAAGGACAATAGAAGAGGATGCAAGATTTCAGGGGACAGAGTGGTGTCTCTTGAAACCTCAGGCGATAAATTGAGTTCATTGTCGGGCGTTTGTAGAAGCCCTATGCTCCACCGCAGAGTTAAGAAAAGAAAGAAGAAGAAGAAATCGTTCCGCTACAATTGAATTTTGATACGGAATTTGCGTTGTTCATGGACGCATTTCTTGAGTAAGAAATTAAATACTTTTTTTCCTAAATATAAATAAGAAGTCGATATTAACGACACACAGCATTCTTCTTCAACGAAATAAATTATCTTCAGAGTTAGTCTTGGTAGTAAGTCGGCCATCACACACCGAAGCATCTAGAAACCCGCTGCAATCATATTAAAGTTCATTTATTTTATTTGGCAATAGTGTACTGCATATCATGGTAACGAAAACCGGGTAGTTCCGTCTCCATTTTTAAGTCTCGTCCTTAGTCAACCATTGTACGTGCAACGTCAAAATATTTTTCCGCTAATAAAACATTAAAATATAAATTTAGTTATGTTTTTATTAACGCAATTTAAATAAATATATATAAATAAAAATGGAATATCCTACCCTGGGATTCCACTAGGCCTTACAGACTAAACCATTCCGCAAGATCAATTCAACAAAAACTTTCCAAGTCACCATTCCCTCCAGATCATTCTGGGAAGAAGGAACTCACTTGGAAGAGGAAGACATACATTTTTTTGCGAACGGGTCAAAAACTGATGAAGGGGTTGGTGAACGTGTTTTCTCAAAAAGACTTAAGCCAGGCTTAGTTTATGGCGATGTGCCATGTTGAATGAAGTGCTATGTTGGTTGAAGAGGAAGAGGATGGGATAGCCATAGGCTATCACTGGCCTTATGAGCTGCTTGTAGATAGGTAGCCTGGTGTTGTTGGACAGACCTTTCGTCTTCTTAGTAGCGGGTGCACCAAAGAGTTGGCTTTTTTTATTGTTTGATCGATGTGAGAGTTAAACTTGAGCCTCTCGGCAAAGTTTATTCCCAGGTACTTAGTCTCTGACTTGGTGTTTATTGTCATATTGCCCGGAAGGTTGCTTCTCTTGGTACCCAAACTGAGAGAAAGGAATAAGGTTTCTTTCCGAACAAAACGTATTGATATGTTTAGGGATCAAAGAATCCAATACTTTACTGATACAAAACAGTAAAGCTCTTGGACGGTAACCAGTTACGCTGTAGCGGTCATTTTTTTTGAGTACTGGTACTACTTTAGCCAGCTTCCAGTTTTCTGGAAAGTAACCATTGTTTAGGCAATTGTTGAAAATGATGGTTAACATCAAAATTGTCATACTCGGTAATTTTTAAGCAAAAATTGATTTTAAAGCGGTATGCTACTGAAAAAAACTACTTACTCTTCAAGTATTAGTAGCATTTTGTTATGTACCGGTAATCAAAACCAAAAATAAAATTGTAAACCGAAACCTTTTCTTAAGGAAACTAAAAATAATAATGGCCGTTTTACGATACTTAAGCCGAGCCCTAGTTTTTCTCTACTTTATTCTACCTCCAGTCAACCACGTCTCAAGGCCTAGCAGGAAAATTTCCATGGCATGGTTGATATATTTTTGAATTTTTTTTATTAATCAGTTGTCATAGTCGATGCGTAGGCCTTACATCAACTGAATGTCCTTGCAAATTAGTTGCTGGTAAATTGCATTCTGATTTTTAAAGCAGCCATTTACAAAATTCCTGACACTAAATGTTCCACATAATGAACAATTACTATTACCTCACAGCCCAACCAACCTCACAGCGGGAAGATCCTTGTCAACTTAAAGGATTTTCCCCTATACATAAAAGTAAATCTTCTTGTAACCTCTCTCTGCCCGCATTACAAATACCTTTCATCCATCATTCCTCGACTCGCTTTTGTCCGTCCGACCGATCGTTCAGCTGCACGCCAATTTGTGAGCAACTTCGATTTATCGTACATTAAATCCTTGATATGGAAATATTCCCTTAGCACATGAAAACCATTTAAAGTTAACACAATTTATAGCCGCACAAGGAGCGACGATGTGCAACAGATAGCCAACGAATAGTCCATGCAAAGTATCCTGTCTGACATCACACAAGCGAAGAACATTGATGATAAAATGTACTCAACCTTGAAATCAAAATGCTTCCACATTGGGATTGAATGCTCCTCAATCTTAATCCCTTTGATATTTAAATTATGTAGAACAAGGAGTGTTTTTTCTTTTTCTGTTCAAAATGATGATGTGGCATGTGGCTTTTTTGCCTTCGTCATAAATAGGAGCAGGAGTGCATAATACACAGTACACAAGCACAGCATTAACTTGGGAATAATTTGAGTCATTTAGGATTTCTGTTTCTTTCATTCTGTAATGACATTTGTGAAATGAAATGAAAAAATGATACACAACACACCTATCGTTAAAGATGTACGCCGGTAGTGATAACGGTCTATTACGTCTAGTTGAAGTCGAATGAAATGATGGCAAGCATGTTTGGTGCAGGAGAACACAATTGGAATTCGTGATTCAAGGAATTGGATAAACTTTTATGTTTGAGCAAATAATATTTATTGGCAATATAAAATAAAATCTATGAGATGATAAAATTTGGTTTTTTTCGATTTCCTTGTAAAATGAAGACTAAGAAGAAAGTGCTCGTAAGAGTAGCAACCCTCGATAGATAAGACTAACAACAAAGGGCTCGTAAAATTAGCAACCCGCGATAGATAAGACTCCTGCAGTTGAGCCATAAGCTTTGGGGGAAAATAATTTATTCACTTTTTGAAACTTAAAATATGAATGAATATGAGTTTATTAATAACACAATATAAAATAAAATATATACTATGAACAAGTAGTAATAGGTAATGCAGCCAGAGATCTTGCAGCCTTATGCATAAGACCTCTACTAATACTTCCACACATGTTTCCATATGGAAACTTCTTCGCAAATTGAGAATGGGCGAAGTAGATTGACTCCCTTCTCTCAGTAACATTGATATCAAAGCCACGAGATCACGGTTCTCACAAAAGTAAGGCTGGCTGGTTCTAACCCATTAGCAAGTCGTAGAAGACAAATACCATATTTGTAGAATTGGAGAAAGGAAGGTTTTTTAGAAAAGCGCGAAGGCGGAGTTGAATGATCATTAAAATCTAAATCAAAAAAATTACAGATTCCGGAATCTGAATGGCCATTTGCGTCCTAAATAACTGAAATAGTTCTGCACTGCAACCGAATGAAGAAAACATTTCTTTCATTTCCATGTCGGTCTAATGTGGATGTCATTTAGGATACGATCACTAACACAATCCACGAGGGTATGAGGTTCCAGGACGAAGGAAAATGCTTTGTATGTTTTAAGCTGCAAAGAAAATACTAGAAATGGGGAGGTATGCTTTCGGTTATATAAAGAAAACCCCAATGTGGAACCTAATCAAATGTAGATGAGTCAGAAATGATTGCAAATCCTATTAGACAAATTAAACTATGATCAGAAAATAAGACAAAAATTACTTTAATGTCCTTTGGGACTTTGTTCATTCGGGAAACGAATCAAAAATACTGCCTCGTTTTCAACTCCAACGCTCATTCACAATGACATTCCTACTGTCAGCTCTATAGATAAAGCCAATCTGCTTGCTTCCCATTTCGCAACTAGCTCCACGCTACCAGATAGCGCGATGTCACCGCCGGCTCTTTCACGAGTCGAATCCTCTATGGAACAGATTTACTTTCGTACTCGTCAAGTGGCTAGAGTATTAAATGATCTCAAAATTCATAAATCTGCTGGGCCTGATTCCTGCTATAGTTTTGAAGAGGTGTTCTTTAACGTTGGCATTGTCACTTCGCAGGCTTTTCCATTTTTCATATTCTTCTGGAGTCGTCCCAAGGCATTGGAAAACAGCCTTTATCCAGCCTCTTCCTAAAAAAGGCGATCTCTTTCCTTGTACTGACCCATTGCGCTAACATCCATACTTTCTTAGGTGATGGAAACGCTGATTAATCGTATGCTTATGCAATTCCTTGAATCACCGGAAATCCTTAGCGACCAGCATTACGGTTTTTGTAGGCAACGTTCAATAGGTGACCTATTGGTTTATATCGCTGAAAAGTGGAACCAATCTATTCACAAATTTAGTGAAACAAAAGTTATTGCAATCGATATTTCCAAGGCATTTGACAGAGCTCTTTTGTCGACAATGAATATCTCATAGATTGATAAGGACCTACTTGATTTGACAAGTAACTACCTCTCTAACCGTTTAACCAGGTTTTATTGGACAGTTTAAAATGCAAGGTTCACCGCACAAATGCCAGTGTTCCCCAAGCATGTGTTTTGTCGCCGACACTCTTTCTCATTTCTATTATTGATATCCTATCTTCAACTTCCAATCCAATTCATTCTTTCGCTGACGACAGCACTCTCTTAGTTTTTCATATGATTTCACGCTTTCTGCACGCTCCTCTACAACGCAAGTGAAACCTTTATTCATGAATGGATCTTTCAAGAAACTGAAAAACTCGCAATACTCGGTATGCGCGTCAACAACGAGCTTCGTTGGTTCGATTAGGTTTATCGCTTTTTCCGCAAGCCGTGTTCAAAATAAATATCTAAATGCATCCCGCCCATTCTCGAATCCATTCCTAATACCCGTATCGATGGATATAATCAAACAGCAATGCGTCGATAATAGGGCTTCGCTTGGGTTGTTGTTATTTGACTTTGAGAAAGCTTTTGACAGCATTGAACCTCTCACTTGTGCGAAATAGTAATTTCAGTATAAAGGAAAGCTTTTATTTCGCCCTACGATACGTACGAGAGTTTGCTTACTGCCACATCTTATACACCGTTAGAGTATCTGGTTGTTTTGAAGACCAAAAATGTGAGCCGCTGGCTCACAATTACATCGCAGCTCGTGACGTAGAATTTTTGGGAGCCCGTAGGCAGACGCTCTCTTCCTTTTTCGCCACTAAGCAGACTGGATCACGCTTCGGTAAGTGCTAGTCAAATTAATCTAAATACAACATTTGCTTTGCATTTCGCTAAACGGCTAAAACGCATTAGCCATCACAATTAAACCTATACAGTGGCCAAGTGATGGTAACTTCTTAGAACGAGCAGATGCAGAAGCAGAATGCAATGGAATCTGGCAGAAGAGAGAATCGAGTTAGGCAAACGTTAGCTTGAGTCGTTTTTAACGCTTACCAGGCTTTGTTAACGCCCTGTGTTCTTAAAGGAGTTACAAAACCTAGACAGAAAACATAGTTATCCCCTCCACTGATGCATAGATTTGAAGAAAAAATACGTCTCGTCCGTTCTTTAATTCGGATGTGAAGTTTACTACCCGACGTACCAAAATTTTCTAAATATCGATCACGTCCATTACTCATGTGTACTCTGACACTTAAAACCAATACACATTCCTTACTTTCTTCCTTCCTTCCATGGTTGGTTAGCTGGTTTTTACTTTTTTTACTATTACCTGCCTGTATAGTTTTTTTATTTAGTTTATTTTTTATACTTTCAAGTGGATCCTTTTATACACTCCAACATAAACACACACACACACACTCTCCACAGGATATGTCACACACAACACTTAACTGAAGCTCATCGGATGTGTTCACGTCAATAGCAATCGCAAACGTCAGCATTCACCTACTAAGCACATACCACATACACTCATCGCATTAGTTTGGAGCGGGGGAAAAAATTTGCATTTAGATAGAAAAATACAACAACTCCCAAAGGAACCGGACCGACTGGAGGAATCAAGTAGTGTTGTGCATTGTTCGCAATTCGTTGCCATATTACAATGCTGAGTAGAAAAAAAAACTAATATCGGATCGAGTGTGTCGTCCTGTGAGCGAAGTTTAGTATCTAAATGTTGATGCAAACACAACTCAAGAGTCCCACTAGACGATGTCACCAATATTTATATTTAAAATGCACTCATAGTAGTTTTGGCTCAGAAATCTAGTTTCGATATAAATTATTGCAAATTTGTGATTTGCAGTTTTTAATGTTCAGCTGTGGAAAATAAATAGAGGAACCGGTAGGCTGGCACTGACATTAAAAAGAGTCAAGAGAAAAGTAATCAAACCCAATTGTAACAAAAGGAAACATTTTTTATATAGAACCTCCAGGAAATTTTTATTAAAAAAATGCTCACGTAAGCGTAGTTTCTGATTCTAAAATAAACCTTTTAATTATTGTACCCAAAGAAGCTAACGTCGTTTTCTTAACTTGGATTGTAGTTTGAAGGAATCTATATAAGAAAGATACATATAAAAATACTAGAAAATTAGTAGGCTGTTGGAAGAAAAGGTGCACTCCGGTGAAACCTGTAACGGAGTTTCCTCAGTTGGTGTGATAAACACTGAGACCGGGTTTCTTCTTATTGAGTTCGTTAAATTAAAAATGTATTGTTTTGTGTGTGTATTGTATTCCTTAATTCTCTCATCTAAAGAGTATCTGGATAATTAAAGTAGATCGGCCGATGTATGAATCGTAGATATGCATGGATCGATTTGATCATCCCAATAGAGTAACATTTTGTGTGAAATTTATTTCTGTTTAATTTCCACGTTCTGTTCGTAATTCAAATATCTGTTTTTTTGTCAGCAATTTTGTCCCTTCACTTGGTTCGAGAACCCGTCTGCAATTTTCTTCAATTTGAAATCCTAGATTTGAAATTCTATTATCTGCACTCTTCGCTCCCACGTTTCATTTGACGACTCGCTTACTTATTTCATTTCTTGCTGCAATGCCTCGAGTCGCATTGGTGTGGTGTATTACAATGTCAGCAATTTTATCGAATTTGTTTTTTTAGTTTCAGTAGAATACACTAACTGAAATTGTTACTCACATTTTTTTTGTATATCTATCCTAGCCCATATTGCAGACACTGAGACCTGAAACATCTATTGTATCATAGGGTTTGTTTCTTCTAAGAGACGAGGTCTGTTAGAAAGCTCACCCGGTTCCTAATATTATCCCTATTAAAATTAAAGATTTCCTTGTAGGAAAAGGGCCTGTTTGGTTGTTTGGATTACAAAAGCCCCGGGACGCTTTCCCAGTGGGAAAGCTGTGTGCTGTGGCGGCAGCCTAGTTGACACCACAGTAGGGATTAGGTTCTATGAACGCAAATTCCGAGCCAGCCCTAGCTGGTTCATCTGCAGATTCGTTTCCTACAATTCCCTGATGACCACAGATCGAACGAAATCGATCGTCCCTCGGTTCATGAATAACATGACTTTCCGCCGATTAAGAAAGTTTAAAAAGGCAGGAATTGCAACAATCAGTCTCTTTTCTTGCGATTCCTAATACTGGCAACACGTTTAGTATATCCTTTGTATTTAATGGTTTAAGAGAGATATCGTTGCGATTACGTTCGCACGCTTAACGCTAGTTTTTCCTCGCATTTAATGGTTTGACGCCAATCCCTAGCAACACTTACACATGTCTTCCTCTTGCAGACGAGTGATCTAAGGACGACAGCATTACCACTGACCCTACGGCATTACGTTTTGCAACCCTATACGCATTGCTAACAAGGATACTGCATGACTATACCCTAATTATTATATTTTAAGTTTCAAACACTGCAAACAAACAAGTGTATTTTATTCAGTAAAGAAGAAGGAAGGATAAAAATATTGAATTATATTCCCTAAAGAAATAAATTCCTTTATTATAATGACCCAATAGACGAAGAAACCTGGTCACAATGAGTATTACCCCGTCTGGAAAACCCTCATTATAAAACGTACTATCAAAAGGAGCCATACTCGAAGAATGCGCTTGTTTGTTACCCTTCTATATAATACATATTAGGGGTTCAGGGCAATGGCACTGAAAATAGCCCAATACATCCAACTGGAAGATAGCGGTACAAATCCGCTCTATAGGCCAATGCCTCTAATTGGAATGTTCCAACAAAGACGGTAGTACGGTATTTGGATGTTTATTTTGATAAATTTTTGTGTTACAACAAACACGTGGAAAAGGCGAGGATTCGCTTTTATTGCTCTGAACAATTTATTTTATTCACACCATCTTGAAAGGGGAATATGTCCCTTTGTTGCCAAACATCCGTAAGACCAATTTTCACGTATGCATGTCAAATATGGTGAGACATCAGTCCTTCTTATATGGAAATCCGCGTCATAGAGAGGAAATGCCTTAGAGCAAGTATTAATATTGAATTAGAAACAAAGAAGAAATATGATTCTGAATATTTGTTGGAGAATTTAGCCTTAAAAGTATGCAATGTAACGTTGTGATTGTTACAATTTGTATTAAAGGATTTAACCCTAAAAATATACAAGTGATTGTTGCAAGATTAAGTAAAAAAATGGAAAAAAGTCGTGTTGTTCCCACACAACGGACGAGGCCGGAATCTTCGCTAAATGTATATTAAAATATTTTAATTTTTTTTTGTTTTTTTTGTTTTTTGTTTAGATATCTTTTGCACTTAACCGATTTCTCCTAAGTGCTATACTTTTTGAGTTATTTGCAAAAACAAAACTGTCTAAGTAATCTGTCGCTTCCGGTTGTCAGATTTCCATCAAAATCATCTGGCCCTTCACAGTTAATGTAGAAAACTTAAATATGAATTTTCATATCGATAAGTTCAGACGTTTGGGCTGTCGAGTGTACACAGGCCGACTTTTTTCGCTTTTTCTGACTCAGGAGATACGGTAATGGGTAAACCTGCAAAAATCTCGAGCTCGAAAATTTTCATGATTACTTTAAGTTCTGTAACTAACCAAAAAGTAGATAATCTAAAAAAATACCGGCAGCCTAAAAACATTTTCTATTAAAGGAGACATAACGATATAACAAAATTACAAAGAAATTTTGTATAAAGAGAATTTAAATTTAAAAATTTGACTTGACTTCCTCAACAATTGGCATTTTTTTATTAACTTTTCATTTGTTGGCATCTTGATATATAAAATAAATTGCTCCAATAAGAAAAGTGAAAAAAGGTTTTTTTGGATCAAAAATAGTGTCGGTATTTTTTTTTTAAATAAGATAGACTTTACTGCATCCTCTCGATTTTTGAAAAAAAGCGGGACTTTTGAATTTTGAAGAGGTAGGAGTGCTTCTGTCCATACTAAAGACAACGTATAGTAACCACAATGTGAAGGAGTGAAGGAATGCAATGATGCGACCGTTTTGTTCGACTGATTGCCTTCAACGCAACGAAATGATTGACAGTACTTTTAGTAGTCCAACTCTGCTCTGTTACTACAAGGAGCAGCTGAGGAAGAGCCTGTTTGCAGTGTGCCGGTGACAGTGTTGAAAATTTTCCTTCCAATTGATGCTATTCTTTAGTTGAGGAAACCAATTTAAACGCAGTCTATCACTGCAGCACGACAGGCAGCAAAGGATTGTGACTTCTTCGAACCTGCCATTTAATGGAATTGTGACTGACATGTCATAAGTGCAACCAATAGCTTGGGTAGTTCAGGATGGGGATGGGTTGCAATGTATGGAAGTAATCTAATGTTCTTTTGTCCTATTTTTTGTTTTAAAAAGCTTTCATATTAACGTGCCGGTATCTGTCTGTCTGTCTTTATTTATGTTGAAAGTCGATCGATGCAATTACTCCAAGAATCCACAACAGACTTCCTGCCAGTGAATTTACTTAAATGTAAAAATTCACATTGGAGTTGGTATTGAACGTAGTCCGAAAGACACCTACAGAAATGTAGGACACAGACTAATAGATCGCATGAGTGAAGAGAGACCTGCTTGTTAATTCTTTTGTAATAAGATTTGTAGAACAAGGAAAGGCTTTTGCCGGAAATATGGCGTTGACAAAGACGCCTAGAGTTATGTAATGTCAAACTTTATGTCAGTATCAAAATCAGGGTCGGTGGAGAGTTGCCAAAAATGATGGTGACAGACAGACACCGGCAAGTTAATAGACAAGCATTTAATAACACTGATTCGCATCGGACCTACTACTACTACTCATTCTTTCCTTCATAATTTTTTATGTGCTTGTGCTGGGGGATTCGTAATCGTAAATTCCCGTTTACTGCTCCCTTAATAATTTACGAGTTTCAAACTGTTTTATTTTTCAACTCAACTACTGCACTATTTCAAGTCTTTTCTTTTCGTATCCCTCTGTTCCACATTTGTGTAAAAGCAGACCAGCGCAAATGTAGCTGAGCTCCACCAAATTGTGGTAGCTTTAGGGCCATAACCGCTGATAACATTTTTACAACTACTATGCACTTCATCAGTTTATGGAGTGGTACACTGGTCATCATAATCAGATGGACCAATTGTGTTGTAAAAACAGTTTAAACCACAATTGATTAGACGTAATTGGACAAGCGTTTTAAAGAGGGACATAGAGATAAAACGGCAGCAAATTATGAAAATACTCGTAAAAGATTTAGTGCACTTACTAGGAGTCCTCGCTGGATAGTGTAAAGTTTTTATATGCAAAAGGAACGTTTATTAAGTCACAAAGAGAAGGTAAGATGAAGATTTCTCTGTCAAAAGCAATCACAGTGACAGTGGTGGATCTTATGCATAACAAATTAGGGAATGCATGATTACAATTATAAGTTGACGGTTACTATATAGTGCAAAATGCAAAAATTTTCTGGATATTGCCTCACAAAGCTGACGTGCCAACGATAGGATTCTAATTGCGCTTGTAATACTCTGTAATGAAAAGAAAATTAAAGGATAAAGTTAACATTCAGACTTTTCTGGACTTTTGTTGAAACGAGTTCACTTTTTATCGACATTCGTCAGGTAGTTAAATGCCTCGAAGATCCGCGCTGAGAATTCAATGGGTAATAAAAAGCTTTCAGGTTTTTAAATCAGCAAGTGTAGATGGGGTCATCCCGGCACATATGCAAGATGGACCGAAGACCAATTAGCCTAACTTCGTTTATTTTAAAGACAATCGAAAAGGTTATTGACAACTATATAAAGTCAGGCTTGTCGTTAGTACCTATAGTGGATCCGAACTGGCAGATCCACAGAGGTTGCACCTCTTGATCTAACAAGAAGCATCGAGGGATAATTTGCTAAAAATTAAATCGCAGCTATGTGCTTCCTAGGCACAGAAGAGGCCTTCGACAACTTCGATGCGAAAAGGATTGCTCAGGGAAGAAGAGAAGCATGTACCACAACCATATGATTGATGTCCGAATACAACTGAGACGACAGTTTCAGACTATAATGTCAATGTAGCAAGAGGATGCCCGAAAGGAGGGGTATTATCTCGAATTTGTGGAGCATAGTTGTAGTTGAACTCCTTCAGCGACTTGCTGGATTAAGGAACTACGCCCTACAATATTGTAATCGTAGCAAGAGGGATGTTCGGGGAAGTTTTTCTGATATAAGCCAAAACAGGTTAAACACAAGAAGCTGATTGTTTCATGAAGTGGTACCCAGGGTAAATCTGAGTAAGTGTGGACTCACTTGCCTACTCTAGCAAGCTTGTGACGCGAAAGCTTGAATTTCAAGAAATCCTAAAGTCAGATAAGCACAGGATTGAAACTGAACAATAACTACATCACGGGAGTCATAAAGTGGTATGCAGATGGATCAGCGAAATAAGAATGCACTGTTGTGGGATCTCATGAGCCAAGAACTAGATACTCCCCAGTGCATTCCAAGCAGAGAATCATTCCATCTAAAGAAGTGTTCACTTAGGACTGGGTGAGAAAAAGGATAGCAAAGTAGCTATAATGGCCCATGGAGTGTTGTACTGCTGAAAAATGAATCTCTAAATTTAACTGTACGTCCGAATTTGGGCTATAAAAGTTTGGTATAAAAGTCAACGAGGGAAGGGAAGAGATCGCGAAAAAGGCGGCAGAAATTCCACTTGTATTGCCATAATAATTCCGCATAATTCGGAACAGATGCTCGGAATGGAAGGAACGCCTATCTTTCTTCCAGTTCTTAACAGGGCACTGCAGACTGAAAGTACACCAAGGTTATTAGAGAAAGAAGAAAAACCGCGGACTGTGTGGAGAAATGGAGGAGACCCCGGGCATTTGTGGAGTCCGATAGAGTCTGATTGACCTTATCTGCAGTCCTATAAAGAGAAAAGAGTATAACAATTGCAATGCCTTAGTTTAGACATAGCTCGCTCACTAAAAATTGGACCGATTTTATTACATATCATTTAGGTTTTATTGTTGGATCAACTTAGTCCGAAAAATGTTTTTTTCTTCCTCAAAAAATAAAGCCTTAATGTATCCAATCCTTTCAAAAATGTGTATATACTATATGTACCAAACTGTTCGCATCTTCGTGGTTAGGAGTAATGACATGCATCACAAATGGCAGTAAGAACGTGAAAAATAAACGTGTAAAACTAAACGTGTTGTTAATTAGTTTTGGTTGAAAAAATCCAGCGGTGTTTTTTTCCGCTCACAAAATTTATTGAGATGAATTTAATGAATAGAATAGGTGAGAAAATAGAGCCTTGCGGCACTTTAATTTACGAGTATATTGCCTCAATTACCTGTAAATTTGAATGATGGTCTCTGTTGCAATTGATACGTTAGAGGGTTGCCCTCATCGGTATACAACATAAAGAGTTCAGCCGTTATCTGCTCTAACATTAAATGCACATGTGAGGTTAGGAAATGTGAAGACTTTTAAATGAGATGAGGTGTGTCGCACAATACAATTCACTTCTTAAGTTGATATGATATATTTTATGATTCCAAGACATACTCGTAAAGAATAGAAAATCATGCCACAAAGCAAAGCCTAAAAGGATTCTTTAATTCTTTCATCCATTCAGACGCTTTATTTTCCAACTGGAACTTTAGTAATTTTTGTCTGTGAACTTTTCTAATCATCGCTTTTTGCCCACATACACACACTTGTATATCATCTACTCACATGTCTGGAAAGAAAGCTTCCTTCGGTGAAGTTGACAGCAATCAAACTTCAAATAAAAATAAAAATAAAAAATAAAATATCCCGCGAAAGTAACAGTGGGTCGTAAAATTTTACATCGTTGCGCTTTTACGCCAGAATTGATGGCAGGATTCGTATAAAACTTGCTGCCATTCGTTGTCGTAAATCTTACCTTTGCCTCTTACCCAGTTATCCGCCTTGTAACCAGAGTTGATTTTTAAGGAGTGGTTGTGCATTTTAACATTTTTATGGTTTCGTAAATATCTGAAGGGATAAAGATAAAGTAATGAAGTCAGCGCTAAGTCTACTTTGGCATGTGGTACTGCACCAGGAAAAGTAACTTTTACACAGTGGCGACGATAGATGTGAGTCATTTTATAGGACGTGGGACTTTGCCGGCCATTTTTTAGTGTTATTGCTAAGCCGGAAGCTGTTAAATCCAAGCATGTGTACGAGTGGACAGAAATGGCATAAAAATGTAGAACAATTTTGGATCAAAACTACGATGTATCAACGACATGCGCAGCTAGAGAAGCATTTAATATTAAGCTGAGCTGCAAAGTGAATATTTTTTGTGGTTTTTATAAGAATTTTAAAATCTAAGGTAACGATGTATTCATAATTAGGATAACATAGTTTTAAAACAATAAATTAACCGTTTCCGTCTTTACTCGTCGGTAGTACACGCTCAGCCACAACAGCAAATAATTGAATGCACGGAGTCTAAAGACGATGAGACAAAGTAAAGTTATTTATTGTGTTACGAGTATTTTCGTTCGTTACGTTTATTTTTATTATATGCCCGATGAGCTGTTGTTAGCTACTCGTTGTTCCTCCTCTTACATTATTGTCATCCAGTTTTACAATGCTCCATTGAGTCATTACTTTCGAACCGAGGAGGTAACTTTACGATTCTCTAGAAGCCGTTTAAAGTCATCGACGACAGACGGCGGTATAAAACTCAGAATACCCACCAGTTACTAGTACGTACAAGAGTTCACTCGACTAACGACGACAAAGGACAAAACAGTAGTTCGACATGAACTTTTATCCGGAACCATAAATGCAATGTAATTGTTGCTCCAAAGTCCTTCCTTTAGAGTTATTGTCCTCGTTTTGTGCCGGAGCAGTTGTGTGAACTATTGTTTGCAGCTTGTGTGATACGATGTTTAACCTACCTACCCCACCCTGCACACAGTTGTTGGTTTTTGGTCACTTCTGCATGGGCTGGAATTGTGGAAATTCTTGAATTTAATTTTTTCCTATTATTTCGTCCTTGTGTTTGTGGCTACTTTCTAGACAAATATACATTATACGCATGTAGGTAGTCGCACAAATCTTTAGAGCACCATCAGGACTCGCTCTCTCGGCTTACAAAATGACCATCACCGTTCGGACGGGCACAAAAAGTCAAACTATAAATCTCGCCTATAGAACAACTTATGCTCGCGTTCGACGAAAGTGAAAAACATTTTATTACCTCTGAACCGATGTGGTGGTGCTGGAGGACTGTGTGCTTCCGGCGCAATAGACCAGTTGCCATATACAGCCACTTAACTTTAGTCGTCTTATGTCGTGTCTTTATTATTTGAGTTCAGACTTTTTGCTCGCCACCATTCATTACTCTCTGCTTACCCAGAGCCAGAACAATCGAAGATGGACACAATGAAGAAGGACAATGCGGTTTTCTTGCCGCACATCGTCTGTTCGACGGCTTCTATACAGCGTATACAGCTCCGATCGTACAAACTGCATTGTCGCAATTGCAACATTTTATGGCACAACACGGTTTCAATTAACGACTTTGCAGAGATAACATAATCGATTGTTCGTTGAAGCTTCAACGTGTGGTTTGTTCGTGTACTTAGACTCTGAGGAGAGTGAATGTGTGTCACTTTTGTATTACTTAAGGATATACTCCTATATTATACTGGGAATAAAAAGATTGTTAGTGTACATTGGCGGTATTAGTTTTATTTATTTAAATCGGTTTGCTAGAAAAATGCCATAAAATGAACTTCGAGACTCCAAATAAAACAAGAAATAAATTTGGCGTCGTTAACTTGGTAGAGTTAACATGTTACTAACTATATAAAGTACGCGTAACCATAAGGTTTCTTCATGCTACTAAGAACGCGGAATAATAAATTTTCGACTAAGTATCTAGATATTAGGAACCTACTCACAGGCACTGTGATAGGTGGGTAAGAAATAGCAGACAAGAGATCATTTAGACGATAAAAAATAGTATCGGGGACAAAACAGAGCGCGATGGATTTTTGACTTATCCGTCCAAAGAAACTTGGATCCGAAAGAAAGTTACTAGTCCAATGTAGCCGGTTTTAATCGACTTCATAAGCTGAGGTTTTTGCCGATAGAGAGTTTTGTCAAACTCTATCAAATTCCATAGAAATATTAAGAACAAAAACTTTGTATGTAAGTGCTATACGGGTCGGTACGAAGAAGTATACGACGGCTCGACTTTTATTGGTACAGACTGGACAAAAGCCTTTATCTTCTTTTTGGAAAGAATCAAGAAAAATAGGATAGATGGAGAGGCTTATGGAATAGTAATGCCAGCTTTGAAGAACACCTCTTGTGAACTTTTGGGGAAATAACAAAAACAAAGAGCATTTTTCTACGGTCCTTAACCTTTTATGCACCCAAATCAAACGGAGCTGCCGGTAAGTAACAATGCCGGAAGTAACAATTTCCCGAATTCGCACCACAACTCCCAGTAAAGACGAGATCGCTACCGCGATCAACGCACTAAAGAACAACAAGCCGGTAGGACTAGATGGTATATCCGCAGAGCTTCTGCGTGCCGCTCCAACGACATCAGCAGAGTTTTTTATCCTCTTGTAGAGAGAGCTTGGGAGGCAGAAAGTTTCCCGACGAGTGGAAGAAGGGAATGATTGTCAAGCTCCCTAAAAAAGGACGTCTTGTGGAGTGCGAAAACTGGAGAGGCATTTGCGTTCTTCCTGCAGTTGCAAAGGAAATAGCCAAAGTAGTACTTGAGCGAATTAAGAAACATCTGGAAGATCCACTCGATGCCGAACAAGCAGGTTTCCGCACTAGATTCTCCTGTGTCGACCACATCAACACCCTGCAAATCATTATTGAACAGGGCGTTGAATTCCGGTCACCAGTACATCTGATCTTCATCGATTTTGAGAAGGCGCTTGATATTGTCAATTGCATGCAACGAACCTGCAGATGAACTAGCTCGGGCTGGCTCGGAACCTGCGTTAATAGGACCTGAACCGTAATTTAGTACCATCTGGGCTGCCGCCACAGCACTGATGTGATGAATTGATGGGAACACAAACTTTGTCTGGCCAACTGAGGAAGCGTCCCGGGGCTTAGGCAATCCAAAAAATTAATCAGTCCCTTTTTCTACAAGGAAATCCTTAACTCTAAGGGGTAGCATTAGCTGGTGAGCTTTCTAACAGGTCATTGTGGCTTGCGATATCACCTTAATAAAATTGGTGTGGGCTCAGAGACAGAATGAATGTGAAAAGAAATATGCTCGACAGCGGAGTTGAGAAATTCTGCTACTAAGGATGTGCAATCATTGATAAGGGAGGTGTAAAGACACCCTAAGATACAAGAGATCTTTCAGGTCGTAGTGTCTGCCATATTGGCTAGGGTATTAATCAAAAAAAAAAAAAAATTCCAATCATTCACTTGAAATACCCACAGCCTTAGCAATACCTTCACTCGCGTACCTTTTCTCGTCGATTGCCAATTATCAATTTTGTCGATAATTTTTAGTGTTGTGGCCTTTTTTAGCGGCTTGGACACTCGAAGTGAAAAAAGCTCGTACGACCGCGCTTAAACTCAAGTGACCAATATTTTATTCTTTATACCAAAGATGCAAAAGTCTCCATAAACGTTCAATTCGGTGTTGATTTCATCGTTCGTTTTCTTGTTTAAAAACAAGTATCTTATCACTGAACGATATTCAATTTTATTCATTTGTGATTTTGCCTTACAAACTGTCTATAAAAAATAATAAATTAGTTGTAATGGCTTAATGGCTTAATTGGCTTTTGCATAAAAAAAATTAAAAAAAGATTTAAAGCTCACAAAAGAGCATTAGACTCTTTGAATACTTCCCTTGCTTGCAGGTGGAGACTTTCTCTATACACTACCAATAATTGTACCTCCATTGGCAAGAAAACGAAAACACAAATATTATTCTTAAAAAAATTAATTTTCTTTATATTCGACGCATACCGATGACAAAATTGACATCACAAGGTTAGGACTCTAGGTAGCATCTAAAGCCTATATCTAACATATTATGTTAAAAGGAAATGGCTTAAAAGTTTCCCAACTACGGTCTCCTTGACTAATCGCCGAAAACATTTATCTACCTTTCGAGCCAATTTCGAAAAAACAATCATCATCATTACAAACAGATTCCAAAGGATACGAAACAAATGAATGGCGGAAAAAATAAAGTTGTTGTAAGAGAACGCCGGCGATTTTGTCTACCGCAACAAATTGTACAAATGTACATGCAGGAATTTCCGGTCGCCGTTGCGAGCGCGCTTTTGTGTTTTATAAATAATTCCCGGTCACCTCGAGACTATAGTTTTGTCGGCGTTGCAGAGTTGGACATTGAACATTTTCGGAAAATCCTAAAACAAAAAATGCCATCATCGCATGCAAAGTGTTCGAAGTGCGCCGGCCAAAAAATTTTGCAATAAATTTTGCGGGCTCTCTGATGTGCATATCCATCCCACCATCACCACCACCACAGTCACCGCCGCACATGCGGAAGGACATTTTATCATACAACTTGGTCGGGTCTTTGTGATCTCATGTTTTTGTCGTTGTTGTTGTTGTTGTTGCTGCTTGTTTCATCTAAATGAAATGAAAAGCCATAAGGCAGCTGCCACCACCCCCATTCACTCATTCACTGCACTGCACTGCTGGAAGTATTCATAGAGGATGACAGCAACCAGCAACAAAATATTGCAACAACAAAAAAAAAGGCAAGAAAAACGGAAACCACTAGTGCATCCAGCCGCATATCATATGAAATGGAAATAGGATTGCTGCAACAGACCAACTGAGTGAGTTTTTTTTGATGATCCTCGCACTATATAAGCGCAACACCACACTACACCGGGACTGGGAAAATAAACATTTTCCTATCATAATATTTACCGTTTCATTTTGGCTTTTCGGTTGAGTTTTTATTTCTTTATGAGACTGTACAGAGAAGACACAGATCTGATGTATCTGTGATACACAGGCCGTTTATATGTATTCTTTGTGAATTCAATTACGGGAAAAAACGTTTTTTGTTTTTGGTTTTCCGTTTTATACTGCCCCCAGTTTTGTCTATGTCGTCGTCCTACTAATATGATTCTGGGGACTCCTTGAAACAGATACGAGGAACTTATTGGATAGAAAAGAGCAACTTCATTTATGTATACTCGTACACTATAATATATAAAGCCATCCGGTCTCAGTTCTTATTTTGTGGCATAAGAAGTGTACACATATGAGGTTGGCAAGGATAGTGTCCTTCTCTTTGACGTACAGAAAAATGTCTCTTTCTTAACCCTATTGGAGATGTAGAAGCATTCGATAGTCTCTGTGTTGAAGTAAGAATTTTTTTAAATAATTTCCTTTTGTTCCTTTTTTGTGAATTTAAGAAAGCATCAAAAACAAGGGTTGAGCTATTTGATTCCTTTTGTATTTCTTTGAAAACCGTCTTCTTGGAAAGAAATGGATCTTTTTATGTGGGGAAATTTGCGGTTAAAAAATAACCCAAATTTTTTTCGTCCAAATGATCAACTTAAGTCGAGTGTAACGATAGAGAAGGAGAAGTCCCTGAATGACTTGCGTCGCGGCAGTAAGGTGGGCTATGCCCTTTATTAAAATTAAAAAGAAAGAAGCTTGTCCGGTGCTCACAAACGTACACTCTGATCATGATGTTGCGCTGTGTTGCTCAACAATTGAACATTATTTGCCTTTGCCTGGGAGGAATATTGCCTAAAGACTTCCAAATAGTGCCTTAATAGGTTTAAAAACTTGATCAAAAATGGAGGAACAAGAACCATCACAATTAAATATTCGGACGAAGGTTTACTTCATTTTGGAGGATATGTCGGCAAGCAAAACGATTGGATTTATGGTTCAAAAAATCCACACGTAGCCAGTGAAAAGGCAGTGTATTAGTTGGGACTTCTGAGAGGTGGAAAAATCGTTAAGTGTTTATAGTTAGATAAGATTACGACAGAATGGATTTCAGACCTCACATGTCACAAACAACAATAGTAACACCAATCCACAGAGGAAGAAGACGAAAGCAATTTCTGGTTTCAAGATAATTGAACTATAGCAGTGATATAGAAATCGGGTCAACAAAGTTGGACGTTCAGGTGGGAACGACAAACGCAAGTGGTTAAGTGACATTGTTACATCGGCCCATCGGAAGTATCACAGTATACCAACTGACGCGGTCATTTGCCAACAAATAACACTCCTTCAACTTCCCTGCGAAAGCAACAAGAACTTGAACCTGAAATGGCAAGTAGCACACCAACCCACTCAAACATGAACGTCTCTTTTGGAACAGAGCAAGACAATTTAACGTTCGCTTCGACCTACTAAGACCTCCGCCCACATCTTCGCAGAACTTCTAAACTTCTAGAAGCTGATGTTGAGATATCCACGCGTATCTAGCGACATTATTCACGGACATCTGGGAACGGGAACACATCTTATCGTCAACGACAGAATCCTTAATATGTAAGTCGATTTGAGCAATTACGAAAATTGGAGTGGAATCATGTTACTCAACACCACGAACAAAATTTTATCAGCGATTATTGCGAACCGTCTTCAGAACACTGTCGAGTCAGGTGTGAGGAAACAGCTTTGCTCGCCTAATCAGTTCTTGCACTGATACAGTTAACACCCTGCGTATTACAATAGAACAGTCAGTGGAATACCGTACTCCTCTGAATCGGGTTCTTGTAGACTTTGAACGGGCTTTCGAGAGTGTAGGACGCAATATGATGCTGCAGCTTCTGTCTACCTAAGTTGTTCAAGAAAAGCTTATCAAAATCACTACACAACTATACCGCGACTCATCATTTTGTGTCGTACACAATAGCAATCTTGAACTGCCGTTCTTCATCTATTGGGGAGTCAAGCAGGGTTGTATTCTCTCCCCATTGCTTTTCAATAGACCCTGGACTCTAGTGGAATTCCCTGAAGTATTTTTCCTTCTTTAAAAGACCTGTATTATTCCGATGATATATGTATGCTGTCGCAATCGTTGGACGGTGTGGATTGTGAACTTCAATGTGTGGAATACAAAGTAACTGCTATTTAACGCTGGTGGCTAATGATTAATGGCCAACAATCAGAAGAGGTCACGATCTTCTCTAAGTTGAGCAGCTTGATGTCTAAGAATGATTGGGCTGCTGCCGAATAAACAAGGCAAGACACAACTAAAGCATGCTGATCAATATTTGAAGCTATCGACAATAATCTGGAAATTGAAGCTCATAATCTTTTGATCAAATCATCGATCAATCCCCTCCTCTTATACAACTCAATCGAGCCCTGCACAAAAGTGCTGCTCATTACTAAGTTTCTTTAACGTATACTAAGATTAAGACGTTTGAAAGAATCACAAACGAGGATTTATGACGAGCGACGCAGTACTATAATATCGCACTCACCACCAGAAGGTGAAAGTCGAACTGGATTAGCCACAGTAGGAAAATCAGCGCACGGCATTGCAAGCATGTAAGGCATATCAGTAGGCGAGTTGGCAGCTCAAGAATGTCGTGAATGGGAACCTTCAAAGGGATAGAAAAATCTCAAGAGACCGAGTGAGATCAGTTGAAACCCCTGGCGCAAAATCAAGTTCTTTGGAATGCATTTGTGTAGGATATATGCTCCCACGCAGACTAAAGAATGAACGAAGAATAAGAGGATTTAGAATGTAACAATTTTAAGTAAACTTTTCTTTGACTCTCCGAAAATGTTTAGACACTTTTTGTGTCCAAAAGAGGTTTTATTTATAATACTATTAACACGACTATTAGCACAACATACCGATCTGGTCCAAAGCCTAGCTTCTCGCGACCATTAATGTTGTCATGGGATACTTTCAGTGCAGATTGTAGCTAATTGTGCGCAAAGATTCTTAACCTGCAACCTTACAAGATCAAACTAACTCAAGAGGTGATCCCTCTTATTAATTTGAAGCGATGAAACTTCTCCAATTGGTCTGAATTTCTGAATTTCAGCGAAAAATCATCTTAAGCAATAAAGTTCATTTTTTGCTTAACGGCTTTGTCAATAAGCAAAATATCCACATATGCTTCAGAAAATCCACTGCATTCACATCGCAGGTGGGGTTTCGACAGGATTTTTTTCGTCGATGAAAATGATCGCCATGTTACGCTCAATGGTGTTCGCTATTGTGTCATGTTGGAAGACTAGAATTGGATGAACTTGTCATCAGTGATATGTGGTTTCAACAAGATTATGCCACATTCCACACAGCTAGTCAAACAATTGATATAATAAAGAGGATGTTCGGTAATCGTGTAATCTCGAGAATTGGTCCGGTCGAATGTCCAGCTTGCTCATGCGATTTAACGCCGTTGAATTTCCATTTATATGGTTACATTAAGTCAGTGATTTATGCCAATAAGCCAGCAATATTAGAGAAGCTCAGGAACAATATCCAACGCAAAATTGCCACTGTTTCGGCCGAAATGTGTGGAAGAGTGGTGTAAAATTGGCTTCAAAGATTCGATCGGTACAAATATGCTCGCAGTAATCATATGGACGAGATCGAATTTCATGCTCAAATATATGACATGTGTACTATAACTGAAATAAATTTCATTCCGATATCTCAATTACTCTGTGTTCTATTTATGTATATACAAAATTTTTATGTCCTCATTACAAAACCATTTATTTTTGCATACAAATGGAAGGGACCTACAATTTAATGCCGTATCTGAAAGGCGAATTGAAAAGCTTTCCGTAACAATATTGACTCTCGGACGTTTGTTATAAATTATCGAGAGGTTGGACCGTGAAAAAAATTTTTAATGTTTCTGTGATGCGAAACCCGAATCTCCTGCTTTGAAGTCTAACCACTAGAGTCAAGGCGGCCAAGACGCAGTGAAGACTACCTTCACTGCAATTCAAAAGGTCTGGAAATTACACTTAACGTTTTGCTTACTTTCAGTTTATTTTTATCTTAGAAATAGTAGTCATAGTTATAAAAAAGCAATTAATTAAGGACAGATCACACATCCTTTGTAAGTGTCTGCTAATTTTTACCATTTCGCCTTTTCAAAACAAAATGGGCTTAATAGTTATTCATATGTCAACAGCTACTATCTATGTTATTAAATTATAATGAATTCATTAAAGCTTAAAATTGATAAAGATTACTGCTTTTTTTTCTAATTTGTGTATTTGGTGCCGGAAGGGTTAAAAGCACCCAATATAAAAATATGTACTCGTATATTAAAAGCAGGTTTTCCACTCAAATATCTTCTCGGTATGATCGTCCTTTGCTACACTTCACTATACGTTTTAGCATCTTCTCGGGCACGTAAAGTAACAAATCTACGGGATTAAGATAAAGGAGTAAACTCCTTTGTAGTTGTGAAATTGAAAAATTCCTCTATTTTCGTAACCCAAGCAACAAGCAAAACAAAATCAACTCTATGACGAAGGTATATTTAGCTGATGATTTGGTGGCTTTGTGACATTGTGTCTCTACAGCGTAAGTTCAAGCTGAATTTTCTACTTCGGATCAAAAAAATAAATGAAAAACTTCGTGCGGTGAAGTATCTGCATCCAGCAAAACCTGGATATCAACGCTGAACTGTTTCAAACCAAATTGCATGTTATCAGATTTTATTGTCCTGACTGGTTTGACTTTTTTAATAATTTTAATAATTTCTAAGATGTGTCAAAACTCATTTTTTTTTCTGGTCGTGTGATAAAATGAAAAACGAAACGTCTAAAATTGTTCATATGATAATTATTTTATCACAAGCAATTCAATCTGTGAAGCATCATTGAATGAATGTGAATAATGTTAATAATGTTAATAATGTTAATAATGTTAATAATGTTAATAATGTTAATAATGTTAATAATGTTAATAATGTTAATAATGATAATAATGATAATAATGATAATAATGATAATAATGATAATAATGATAATAATGATAATAATGATAATAATGATAAGAATGATAATAATGATAATAATGATAATAATGTTAATAATGTTAATAATGTTAGTAATGTTAATAATGTTAATAATGTTAATAATGTTAATAATGTTAATAATGTTAATAGTGTTAATAATGTTAATAATGTTAATAATGTTAATAATGTTAATAATGTTAATAATGTTAATAATATTAATAATGTTAATAATGATAATAATGTTAATAATGTTAATAATGTTAATAATGTTAATAATGTTAATAATGTTAATAATGTTAATAATGTTAATAATGTTAATAATGTTAATAATGTTAATAATGTTAATAATGTTAATAATGTTAATAATGTTAATAATGTTAATAATGTTAATAATGTTAATAATGTTAATAATGTTAATAATGTTAATAATGTTAATAATGTTAATAATGTTAATAATGTTAATAATGTTAATAATGTTAATAATGTTAATAATGTTAATAATGTTAATAATGTTAATAATGTTAATAATGTTAATAATGTTAATAATGTTAATAATGTTAATAATGTTAATAATGTTAATAATGTTAATAATGTTAATAATGTTAATAATGTTAATAATGTTAATAATGTTAATAATGTTAATAATGTTAATAATGTTAATAATGTTAATAATGTTAATAATGTTAATAATGTTAATAATGTTAATAATGTTAATAATGTTAATAATGTTAATAATGTTAATAATGTTAATAATGTTAATAATGTTAATAATGTTAATAATGTTAATAATGTTAATAATGTTAATAATGTTAATAATGTTAATAATGTTAATAATGTTAATAATGTTAATAATGTTAATAATGTTAATAATGTTAATAATGTTAATAATGTTAATAATGTTAATAATGTTAATAATGTTAATAATGTTAATAATGTTAATAATGTTAATAATGTTAATAATGTTAATAATGTTAATAATGTTAATAATGTTAATAATGTTAATAATTTTAATAATGTTAATAATATTAATAATGTTAATAATGTTAATAATGTTAATAATGTTAATAATTTTAATAATGTTAATAATATTAATAATGTTAATAATGTTAATAATGTTAATAATGTTAATAATGTTAATAATGTTAATACTGTTAATAATGTTAATAATGTTAATAATGTTAATAATGTTAATAATGTTAATAATGTTAATAATGTTAATAATGTTAATAATGTTAATAATGTTAATAATGTTAATAATGTTAATAATGTTAATAATGTTAATAATGTTAATAATGTTAATAATGTTAATAATGTTAATAATGTTAATAATGTTAATAATGTTAATAATGTTAATAATGTTAATAATGTTAATAAAAATTAGCCCGATTTTCTTTAAATTTTAAACACATGTTTTGATGGTCTTTGAGGGTGTTTTGGGGAGTTTTTTGAGGATCCTTTGTGGGTCTTTTGAGGGTCTGTTTGGGGTCTTCTTGGGGTCTTATTGGAAGTATTTTGAGGTTTTTTGGGGGTCATTTGCAGATCTTTTGGGGGTCTTTTATGATTTTTGGGGGATCTTTTATGATTCTTTTGGGGGATTTGAGGGTCTTTTGTGGGTCTTTTTGGGATCTTTTAACGTTTTTTTTGTCGGAATTTTTGCCCACAACATAAAGAAGTTTCACTGCAACCGCGCTTAAAAGGTACGCGCACTGTTTTTATTTTGTTTTGTTGTCTGGCGCGTAAACAAACAAAGCTGATGGTTTTCCGGCACTGGAACAAGCGACACACATTCAATTTCGATTTAACGCAAAAATTGTCAGTCAACATGTTTGGGTAGCGATCTTCGTTGGCTGTGACTGCTTTGCTGGTATCATCATTGATGAAGAAGAATAGTTCAAAGACCCCTTAAAAGTTTCTTATACGACTATGAAGCTTTGCGGACAGTGGTTGCCTATAAGGCCATATGATCAGATAGATTAAGCGCTGCATGCTTTGTATGATACAACTAAAAGTTGTTTTGAGTTGGCTTTCAAAATTTGCGTCCCTTTCATGTAACCTGAGAAGGCTGATCAATGCTGGTAGTGGCAACTGATGACAATGGTTGCACCTTCTCGTATGTACTAATATCGTAGCATGCTTGGTCAGGTTGATGGTGCACTTCTAGTCTAGTACTGCAATTCAATTTTTACATCCTTTAGAGACCTTTTATTCTAATTTTAATCTTACAACAAGGACTTCTTTGGGGATATTTTTTTGTTTGTTCGCAAGGTACCAACAACATCCAACAAGTACTGTTCTAATATATCGCTTGATTGCAAAAATTATCAACATAGTTATGCTTATGTTGTCTACCTTCGCTCCATCGATTTCTTCATCGTCTAATGAGTCTTTTAGAAACCATGCTGGATCGTTAAAAGTATCATCTGGGTCGAAATCGTCGTGCTCGCTGTTTGCCTCCATTACAAGCTCTCCTACTTCCATCATCTGGGTCGAAATCGTCGTCCTCGCTGTCTGCCTTCATTACAAGCTCTCCTACTTCCTCAAATGTTAACTTTCGTCGCCTGCTCATATTTAAAAAAAAAGTTCAAGCTGGCATTATTACGAATAAATAAACACTCGTAATGCCTTTTGCCTTTGAGTGTGACAGGACAGCTATTTGTTTTTCTTGAAATTCTTAATTTAATTGAAAAAAAAGAATTACACATTCGTTGATTAAAGTAAAAAATTTCCGTAAAGATACTTCCCAATTAATGTTCACAATTGCATTTGAAGTTTCGTTTGAGCCAACTTGCTCCTTGAAGTCAAATCATATTCCTTTAGCAAAAAATGTTTTCACTTAATTTTCATCTGCTTATCTGTTCAACTCTCGATGGTAAACTCTGCTCATATACTCACGTTTGTTTTTTTTTATCAGTCAGTTGCGAAATATGAATTATCCTTTGAACTTTTTTCCGGGTATTTTTCAGGCTATGGATGGCATCACGTGGATCTCACGCGAAAACAGAAACTTAAGCACCAGTCGACCCCATAGCACACTTTGTGGCAACGCATCACAACTTGACTCAAAACAATCAGAAGATGAGAATTATCCTTTTGGAATTAAAATCAAAAAAATTAACCCAAACTGCAGTGCAATTAGAAAGTGATTGCTTCTGTTTGTATTTTGTGGGAATTTTTAAAATGCACCTGACTTTCAAAAGTTAAAATATTATTTTTTGGATTCATTAATGAACTTCAGTTAAATTTTGTTTAATTCAATAATAAGGTAACTAGGGTAGTGAATCGAACGACCCATGAGAGCATCAAGAGCTTAAAGAGATTTGTTTTAATTTTGTTTAAAGAAATTCAAAAGGTAACCGCGGAGTACGCTTGACCTGGGACCACTTTTGGCGCATATAGCGTCAACAACGCTTGCGCGCCGCCGTCGTGATTGAAGTCCTTAAACGTCATTATTTCCTTTCTCTGTAGATTTCACTGATAGCATTCTGCGCCACTTTTTCCTAAGCGACCCATTCTTTTGCTAGTTTTGGTAAGTGTATTCCATTGCATGGCATTTTTTGCAACTGAATTTTCATCGTGTTTGTTTTGTTAAATTGATTAAAATTAATTGTCATTTTCTTTGTCTGATTGTAGTGTCCACGGATTCATGTCCCGTTCTCAAATAATCCACAAAATCATAAGAATAATGTAATGCCTACAAATGATAGTATTGTTGATCTTCCAAGTGCTACACACATATAATAGTACTGACTCAACTTTGGAACAAAACAGTTTGGTTTTCTTCATCTGATGTCTACAGATTCTTGTCCCGTTCTTAAATAATCCATAAACTCGTAGGAATTAGGTATAGATATCTATTCAAAAATGGTTGCAGCCTACAATTAATAGTGTTGATGATCTTTGAAGTGCTACACCCAAATAGTATGAATGACTTTGGAACGAATTAGTCACAGCTTGGTTTTAGTGCTGTAATCATTTCTCTTTGCTCTTCCAGCATTCCAAACACAGATTTGGCCTTTCCGATCCTTTTCTGCCCACATCAAGATCGGTACCACCATCGACCGAGACAATATTTTGCAAATAAAGAAATTTAGCAACATTCCCGACCTGCCCTGACCTGTCTAACTAAACGATGGAATTGGAAAGACTGAGATATTTAGTCTTGACCGCATTTATCCTCAGTCCCACTCAGCGAGCTTTCACTTCTAGGATGTACGGCATCCAATACATGTCAATGTAAAAGAAAACAAAAGCTGACCTCGTAGTCCAGGTGTCAATGCTGTTAGTCGTTAGAGGATGGCTTAGAACATCTACGATGACCACCAGAAATAGCAGTGGTGAAAGTATGCAACCTTGCCGCATACCACTTTGGACCAAACCATCTGATACCCTACCATTGTTCTAAATGTGACATATATGGCCTAATAATAGCAATGAGTTTCTTCGGAAATCGGAATGCCTCTTCAGCGCAAGGCACATCAAATATAGTCGCGACTTACGATATCATAAGTTGTTTTGAAGTGGAATCAAGAGTCCTCAAGCATTTTTCTACGATGATCCGCAAGGTGTTTGTGTGGTCCATGCATTAAGATCCAGAGCGAAAATCTGCTTATTTGATATCGGGAGTAAAATTCAAGCTGTTATTTAATTTGTTCCAACATTTTTTGGCTATTATTTTGGAGACGGTGGAAAGGTTACAAATACCTTTCCAGTTGCCACACTCTATTTAGTTTCCATTCTTAGGGGGTTTGATTAGTATTCCTCTTTTTCCATCTTCAGGGGAACTTTCTCTTTTTCAAGCACTAGTTACGATATGGTGGATGAGTTTCGTCGATGTATTTGCAGTAAGATTTCCATAAATATCACCGCTTTGTTTTGATTGCGGTCTGGATCTCGGTATTGAATGAAAGGGTGATGCAAATTCGGGTACTGGTTGCTTTCAATATCTCATTTGAATACGAAGTAGCTGTACTATCATCAATCCCGTTTAAAGATATGACAACATTCTCGCTCCACCTTCTGAGCTTGTCCTCAGTTGTCTAAAATCCAATAAACCGTTCAGCTTTCGCATCTATTTGTGTTCCAATAAACCATTCGCATTCGCATCGCATAAACCATTTCGCATCTATATGCTACTTTATTTGTCATAACTTAGTGGTTGAAGCGGTACAGCTTGTCACGTCTTACGTTGCGCTGAGGTTCTATTCCTTCATGCGGTACCGGATTTCTAGTTCGTCTTTCTCTATTACTGAGACGCTTGTGCGATAAGCCCTTGGCCGTGTCTAAGTTTCTGCAAATAACCATCTGTTTCTGTATTTAGCTCCAGTTACAAAAACCTTTTCCTTGGTTGGTCTGAACTGCTGATCATATCGGCTCCATCTATGAGCTAAACCATAACTTGTTCCCGCACTCAGGGTTCTTGCAGTAGATTGCACCTGGGAATGCAAGCAATTGGGTGCTTTGTTTCTGGAGTACGCAGTGCGAAGGCGCATATAAGTTAACATAGGGTGGTGATCACAAGCCATTCCGATGTCAGGACAGCTTTTATTCCGGATTTCTAAAAATGGCTGGCTTATCGTCAGATTATCGATCTGTATATAGGTATGTTTTTTTCCTGTCAATTGAAACCCGATTAATATTATGAGAAGCCTTATAATCAAACCAAGCGCCTCCAATATCTGGATAATTAAAGTTCTGCATTTTCTTAGCCTACATGTGAGTCGATTAAAATTCCTAATAGTTGGCCGGACAGACAAAAGTACAAGAAAAAGTGCAATTAATTTATCTCCTATTAAGCAGCCGGCTATAAGGAAATGCGTCTCTCGTTAAAACCAAAACAACCAATGATTACCGCAAACTTGCAAACTCTGCAAACGCCTTAAGGATATTTGAAAAGCTCAATGCCGCCCAATTTTTTTAGGTGTATTCCACGATTGCTTATTTTTAATTCGCACTGGATGCGGCAGATAGCGAACTCCTTGTTTTGTTTTGATTTAGCGGATTTTTATTTTACTGGCATCTCCCGCAGTTTATGGGTTTATACATGGGATAGGGTGGTTCTGGTTGGATGCCCTCTGCCATGATGGTACACATAATGGCAAATCTTCAACACGTTTTTGCACTTATTTGAATTTTTTATTATCGCCGTTATCGTTGTACAGGATTTTTATATATATGTGTCTACATAAAAAAAGGCAAGAAGTGAAGAAAGTCTAAGGAGTGTTGGAATGATGACAGCCAGAAGCGAAAAGCTACAATAGTCTACTCTTGGCTTTGATTTTTTCTTGGGACTTTGTTTGCATACTGAAGTTGTGAGTGACGCAGGACGACGATTCCTACTTTGAGGACGGTGTTGAGAGCAAACTATGAAATAATGTAATCGGTGTCTTGCGATATTAAGGAGTTGCAAGACGATTTGTAAAATCTGATGGTATTTAACTTTGAAAATTCTAAATGCAATATTTTAATGCCAATGCCATTTTTTCGTCTTCTTTTAAGAGGAGCGAGAGAAATCAGTCCATTATCAACGTCACGTAGCAAAAGACATCATTCAAATTACAGTGAAACTGGAATTGGTCAAAGGACTGCATAAACTGCAGTTTAGCACCTTCAACTACGTTGGAAATTTGTCAATAATTTCTTCATTTTCATCAAAGACCCAACTGCATACTTCCACAAAATAACAACCAGATTATGTGTTGATGTACTTAAATTGCAACTAATGTGAGAACCACCAGCAAAGCAAATTCTTAATATTCTGATTACTCATCATTACTATCTATTACCTGCGGGATACTTATTAAATTATTCCATATGGTAAGCTCATTAAATCAAATTTAATTGAATAGCAAAAGGGTAAGAGTGCACACAAACTGACGATAATATCACAACCACAAAGGACGCGGCCTTGCGCATCTCTATTTTGAGCTGTGATTTACTCAGAAGCATCGAATCCAAACGAACAACAAGTGGCCAGTATATTCGCGTTATAATTACAAGCTTTGATGAAATTAATAGCGGAAGTAATTCACATTTGTTCAATTAGTTATCAGTATTGGCGTTAACACAGCCAATAAACGCAAAAACAAAGCGTTATTATAAATGGAGCAATGTAGCAATATCAGCGAAAGGAATTGGGTATGATCTTAGATTTATAAATATATGTTGTAAATTATGTGTTCTGCATTGAAAATAGCAGTTACATAAATCAAACTGTAATGCAGTGGAAGCTAGAAAAATGTCTCTTTTGTTTTACGAACGACATCAGCAGAATCTTACACAGGTTAGGTTAGGTTAGGTTAAGGTGGCTGTCAGTGAAACCGACACACTTAGACCAGTAATGGTCTGTTGTGTTACTACACTGATCATGAAAAATTTCTTCCACCTACTCGATGAACCAACTAGATCTTCGTATGAAGCGTAGGAGACTACCAATGTCAGTAGTGATGAGATCAAACGCGTTGGCGTTAAGGAAAGGGAGGAGAAAAAAAGGAGATGTCTATGAGCCTGTGTTTTGAATGGCTGTGGATAGTAGTGCTGCAGAAAGACAGTACTTTGCAGAGCATTCCACACACGTGTTGTACGACTGAAGAACGAATCCCTCAACTTAACTGTACGTCCGAAGATGGGCATGAGGGTAAACTGATGAGCATTTACAGCGCCACGAATATTGCGTTTGAATTCAAGGAGAGGTGGCATGCAGCTGGCCATTTCTCTTGAGCACCGCTAGTGGAAGAAGCGATAAAACAGTGACAAGCAGGAAACGCTCCTGCGGTGTTCAAGCAAATCTATTGATTTCGCTATATTTGCATCACCGATAAATTTTATCGCGCGGTTTTGTACTCTATGTAGCTGATGCAAGGTAGTTTTAGGCGCACCAGACCAGATATGGCAATTGTACTCAAGTTTAGGGCAAATAAAAGCCTTGCAGATAGTAGCCAGGTCAGAAGATGTGAAATATTTCTTGCACCGGGTTAGAAAACCTAAACATTTTTGGCGACGGTAAATATGTGGTCTTATCGTCAACGCACAACCCGATAATTGCGAGATTTTCAGTTTCCACGATACAAGTGCATTTTGGACAAAAGAGCTTGATGCCAAAATCTGTCAAATGCCTTAGAAAAATCAAGTGAAACAGCTTTTCCATTACCAAATTGATGCAAAGACCGGCTCCACTGTTCGGTAAGATATACCATTAAATCACCAGTAGAACGTTGCCCACGAAATCCATACTGCTGGTCACTAAGGATTTCGTTGCTTTCAAGATATTTCAAGAGCTGAAAATTTATCAGCGTTTTCCATGACCCTGGAAAGAATGGATGCTAATGGTCGGTGCGACGTCTCGCCTCTTTTGGGTATGGGCTATACAAAGGCTGTTTTCCAAATTCTCGGTAAAAGTCCAGAAGAATAGGATAAATGTAAAAGATAACGCAATAATGGTAATGCCAGATTGGAAGAACACCTCTTCAGAACTGATGGAGAAATACCATCTGGCAAAGCGGATTTGTGAGCCTTGAGATCGTTTTAAACTCTAGAAACTGCACAAGTCAGAATGAATATCTGTCCCATTGAGTTTTCAATTCTCTGATGTGCAGGTGGCAGCAATGCACAATCTGGAAGCGTGGAGCTAGCTGCAAAATGCGCAGCAAACAGATTGACCCTGTCTATAGAGCTGACAATTCGAATGTCATTATAAATTAGCGTTGGAATCGACGACGAGGCAGTATTTTTGATTCTTTTCACGAATGACCAAATATTTTTACTACCTTTGGGACATTGTAGTATTTTAGGCCTCAATTTTTCCTTGTAAGCGAATTTGACTCGCCGAAGATGGGCATTACAATAATTTCTGGCTCCTTTGAAAATTATTCGGTTTATCTCGGTATGGTTTACTTTGTAAAGCATACCTCTCTAAACCTAGAAGCCTCTTTACAGCTCTAGTCATGCCATCCATCTTCATTTGGTTTAACAGACTTATTCCTGGAAGGGATAAAGTCTCTTATGTCAATAAGAATTATGTTTGTGATTGCATCAGCGGCGGCATCCACGTTGCTATCGCGAAACAATACTGACCAGTTAATACTCCAAAAGAAGTTGTTAAGGCCGTCCCAATTGGCTTTCTCGTACTGCCATACTGTTTTTTGGGGAGTTTTTCTCTCTAACTGCGTAGTTTACTAACGAGAAATTAGCAATTAAATTAATTGTCTGACGAGGCTCGTGGCGATAATACATTGACGGAGTATTTATCAGCACGAGAGGTAAGGAACACTGCAATTTGCACTGCACTGCACCAACACCATCACACAGGAATCCATTAGTCTCTTCTTTATAAATCAAATTCGATCGGCCAAAAGGCACGACAAAATGCCATTGCATTGTTCCTTTGGGGATAGTTTCCTGCTCCAATTTTTCATTAGGAGCTGAGTCGGTATCAGTAAATCTACTTCTTGGCATTACACTTTTTCACTATGTACGAGTAACTCGATGCAATTCTCCCGCTATGCAATTCAAAGTCGAGTAAAAAATGGCTGCTTTGGAAGAGTTCGCATTGTAACGAACAATTATTTGGGATCTCGCGTAATTTCTGAATGACATGACATATGAGTCCTGTCGTCGGATCGGTAATACCGTGTTGTGAAGCGCGATTTATAGCATGACATACAAATGTTCTACTGGCAAAAAATGTCATCTTTCCATTTGTGTTGAATGATGAAAAAGATTGAAAAAAGTAATGAAGTTTGAATAATTAGAGAAATCATTTTTCTATTCATCCTTGCATAGTTCCATTCATCGAACATCAGTCATTTGAACAGAGTACTTTATTGTGTTCTTCCATCTTCTGACTACATTGAACTGTGCTTTTTATCGAAGCACCCTATAGAACGAGCTTGCTTGATACTACACCATGTCTCCTGCTGATTTACCATGCAATTCTTTCTCATACAAACACCCTATTAAAGCGAAAAACGAAAACCTTGACAAGCCTTGAATGACAAAATGTTCACCATTCGAAATGGATGACGGGAGGAGCCTGTATAATCACACTGCACTCTTGGAATAGCTGACATTTGTATGAAAGAAAAAAACGCGCAATCGCAGACAGTTTCCAAAAGTGTACGTCATCGAGTTTCGCACATCATGGCTTCAGTTCACAACGATATTTATCAAAAAAATCGAATTTTTTGATCCTCAGATAGAAATTACAACGATTTTTCGTGGTAGCGTTTTTACCTTCTGCATTTTCGCACCACATAACCATTGATGACTGTGCGTGCTTGTCATTCAGTTTGGTGGTACAATCCTTCTTCTCTATCACTTTATCACTCTTTCTCACTCTATGGAAAATTCAAATAGGATTCTATGCAAATTCAACCCGAAATGCGGAAAACTTTAAACTCAATTTTACAGTTTTCTTACGTGAATTGAAGAAATCAATCGTGCCAAGGATATGCTGATGCTCTCTAAGGATTCCGAAAAATATTTATGCAATGCCAATACTTGTCGTAGTCGTCCTCGTCGTCGTCGTCGTCGTTTGTGAAGGTTTTGTTTGCGTACATCTCATATTTATGTGTCTTGTTGTTTGAGCCACGAGGATTGTACAATAAACCAATGTTAACTTTGGATGTAAATTGAAGTTCGTTTGTATTATTGAGTGTTCGGCTCATGCACACCCACCAGGGAGCTCAAAAAATAATGTAATAACATCAAAAATCCTTCAGATTTTCGCTGTCAATTCTGCCAGTGTACCGAAGCTAGAGCATTGAATAGAACAAAGGGGAATAGCAAATACTTTCACTTGAGCGTTAGTTCATGCAACTTACAAACATATATTAGGCAGAACGACAAGGAAGTTCAGCGCCTTGATTTTTCTAAACTCTAAGATATACCAAACGGTCTATAGAACTTTTATAGTTCAATCTACATTTAATTTTAACAAAAATAATTTATAATAATTAATTTGATTATAATTTTATTACTAGTTGTTAACCCCGGCGTTACCAGGGACCCACCAAGACACCGTTTAGACCCACCAAATTCTAAAATAACAGGCGTTGTCTGGTTGCCCCTCACACCCTACTGTCCAACCAAACTGACCGCTCCCCCACCAGACGTGTTGGAGTGTGAGTTATTGTCACGAGTTCATACATAAATCCTATGGAAAACAGAATTTTTTCTGATTTCCCGAATTTTTTAATTTTCTCCCCAATTTTCCAGGTTCCTAAATTTATCCCCGAACTATTCCGAACATTTAAAACAGGAAATGAACCAAATCAGTCCAACCGCTACGCTACTTCAAATTCGCCCCACACTATTTAAACTCAGGGACCAATGTTGGATCTTCTACTAGCAGACGTGGCCACCATGTACTTTGTTTTGCTCTCATTTAAGTGCAGGCCCAGATTTCGTGCCGCCTGCTCGATCTGAATGAAAGCTTCCTGTACAGCTCTTCGGTTTCTACCAACGATGTCAATACGTCTGCGTAAGCCAGTATCATATAGAGGATTGTTCCTCTCACCGTTACGTCAGAGTCTCGGATCACTTTCTCCAACGCCAAGTTAAAGAGGACGCAGATGTTTAATGGGCTTGATAGTGATCCGGATATTTTTACTTGGCTTATAACATTGGTCATGGTCAACCTATAAAGTTTTGTCAGTTTATTTGGGATGCTAAAATCTCTCATGGCTTTATAAAGCTCTTCTCTGGCTTTACTATCATAGGCGGCTTTAAAGTCTATAAAAAGATGGGGTAGTGAGTTTGAAACTCTAGACAGTGACAGTATTCTTAAGGCATGTCCATTTCTCTTGTACGCCCGGCATCTTAGCCCCAGGACTTGTTCTCTCGTATCGCTTGACCGTGGTTGTTTCTGGTCTCTTCGTTGCGAAGGGCAACCGTGTTGGCTCCAGCCTTATTCGCGGTTGCTGTCTTTCTTGATGATGCAATCTGCGCTCGGAGCACCATATCAACAAGATAGTGGTCCGAGTCGACGTTGGCGTTGACGTTTCAACACGTGCGAGATACCCAGGTGGCTTTGTGGATATTTTTACCCGCAAACCATGTACTCGCAACGACCAAATGATTGCTTTCAGCCATCTCTATGACTCGTTTTCCATTGTCATTAGTGTTCCCGTGTAAGCAATGGGTGCCAATGTACTGCCCGAATACTGGATCCCTACCTATTTTGACATTCATATCCCCCAGAATGATTTTTACGTCATACTGAGGACAGGCATGTAGTTTCTTTGAGGCTTTTGTTTTTAAATCTGCTCCGCATGCGAAGGATACATAGCCGTTCATATACTGCTTTAGAGCCGATAACGGTGGGTTTCCTTATTTTCTGACTATAACCACCGAGCACATGATGTCTTGCATGACAACTGTAATAGATGTCATATTCTGATTTTTTTAAACACCATTTCCCGTCCACCGGATCTCCTGAATTGCTGTTATGACAGCATTATATTTGGAAAATTACCATCGGCCACCACGTGAAGATTTGATCGCACTTCCACCAGTCAGAGATAGTTGCGGCCACATGCATTTCTGAAGCATTCTGTGTTATACGCCCTACTCTGTTGATGGCTGACCGCCAGAGTTATTTTCAAATTTATAATATTGGTAAGGATTTGTATGGATTATGGAATTTATGTTTGAAAACTTCGCTTCATTTGGCGCCTATAGCGGAAAATCACGGCAATTTCAACTACAGAAATCAACATCAACAGAAAGCTTTTGCAAGTGTCCTTTTAAATTTTGTAGTCCTCTTGATAGGGAATTCTTCGAATTGGTATTTGATTTCAATTGTTGATGGCAATTTGCTACTTCTATTCTCACCATTCTAACTCGGGAATTGTTCTCAATGCTTTTATCAATCAAAAATATAGAAAAGGGTAACCTAATAGACAAACACACACGTTGTACTACAGTACATAATATTCTAACTTAATTCTGTATATTGTGCCTACAAAATAAAAATGCTTATGTCTGAAATATGCGCCGATGACAGCATCAACTAAAGAATGATGGCTTTTACTCTGACAATATCTATCTTTGCATTGAAAAGAAAGGAAAAATTAAATGCATATTTTATTCGTAAAGCAAACATTATGTTACTAATCCTATGTGTGTCACACAATCACATGGTGTCAGAACTAAAGTGCATTGCTTTCAAAGGAAAGTGTCATATTTCGTTTTGTATCATTTGGTTAACTTTCTGCTTGGCCGATGTATACGTGAATAACATTAGCATTGACATTTTCCTTAGATTCCAAGTAAGTATGCAAAATTATTTAAGATACTTAGTAAAATTTAAAGAAATATATGCAAAATTATATCATAGTAAGGAAAATAGGGGGATCTGGTATCATTTACGGATATGTCCAATGTTACAACTACTAGCTCCTGGCGTATGTAAAAAATTCGTTACATCGTGCAGTGCAGTATTTCTCAGAAAATCTGTGTGGTTTGTTACCAGACCGTACTGCAATATACTGGAGGTGGTACCAAAAGATTTGTTACCATTTTCAACTAATCATTGTACTTCCAACATAAGAAGAACTCTAAACGAACGGGAAGTTGAAGCTAAATTTAGGGATGCAGTAGTCAGTGTATTATGGTAGCATGTCTTCAGGTAAGAATTGGCTGTACAACAGATGTGTACAGCCAGAGAGCCATATTTGGTTGAAGACCCCATTGTATGCCTATAGTTATGCTGCTGGTACACACGCCACACACGCTTTCTTAGCCCAGTTCTCTATGTAAGCCTTCCAGCTAAGCTTTCGAGATATTTAGCGCTGGGGTAAGGCTAAGACTTTCCTCATTTAGTTTTGGAAGGATAAAGGCCTGTATTTTGGATTTAATGGTGAACAATTCCATTTCACTGTTCCCAGGGTTGACCACAAGGCCACAGCTTGTTGTCTAGGAGCTGAATTTACCCAGGGCACTTTCCATAACTTCACTGATCACGTAAAGGTACTGGCCTGATACGAGTATCAACAGGTCATCAGCCTACGCGACTATCTTCGTTCTATCCTCTTTAAGTTTTAGTAGCATTTTAATTACCATCAGCCACAGTAAGGGTGAGATGACTCCTCCTTGGGAGGTGCCTCTTTCGACACGTTTGGTAATGTTACAGCTGCCAAGGTTGGCATGTATGATCCTGCTACCGAGCATGTATATGATACATTGCGTATAGTGATGAGCAAACGCAAGACCAAGACCATTTCATCTCGGTCTTGGTCTTGGTCTTGGTCTTGCAAGTCGGGTCTTGGTCTTGGTCTTGCATTCGTGCCATTAGTCTTGGTCTTGGTGTTGGTCTTGCAGCCTGAGTCTTGGTCTTGGTCTTGCGGTCTTGCAGAATAAAGTATTTTTTGATTAATAACTATATAAGTATGTATAAATGGTTGTATGTATGTACATATTTTTGTTCGTAGCATAACGTAAAAATCAAAAATAAGCATGGGGAAGAAAACTGGTACAGGCATTGAACTTGAATATCTGAACTCTGAAGACTTGAACAGGATATCAACGTATATTTCAACGTAGTTACAATGCCTAGTATTTATTCTACAAAGAAATACCAAAACGAAGTTTCTACCATAAGTATTAACAGAGCAATTTCCGTTAACATGGGTCAGGGTGCACCAAAGTAAGCTTTTTCTTAAATCCTTTTTTTCTTAGAATATACCCAAGAATCATTTCCCAAAATAATGTGCACGAATAAGGGGACACCCTATATACATATAAACAACTAATATACAAAACTATCAACATTTAAGCTTAGCGGTTAATTCGAAAAAAATTTGTTTAAGAAAGTCTAGATTTATTCTGTCAAAAGAACTCAGTCAATTTCAACATTTCTATTTGCAACTGATGCCATGACATACACGTCTTTGTTGACGTCTTTTTTTATATGACTTGTCTAGCATGAAAAAATCTATAACAAGAAAAAATATAAAATTATGAGGAAATAGCAATCTAAATCTATGTGTATAAGAACATCCATACATATGCCTGTAAATACTACAGACAGACACAACAGACTCGCTGAAGATCTTCTATCTGGGTTTTTAAGTTTGGTAGTATTATATATATACCTACTCGTATACAAATAAACGTACGACATATGTAGGTTTTAAAAATAAATATCAACAGAGAAATTACATAACTTTAAATGCAAGAGTCTTGCAGTCTTGCAGTCTTGCATACATATTTTTGGTCTTGGTCTTGGTCTTGGTCTTGCACACTCAGTGTTGGTCTTGGTCTTGGTCTTGCAACTGAATGATTGGTCTTGGTCTTGGTCTTGGTCTTGCATTTGTTGCAATTGTGACTAGCATAAGCTGCCTGTAGTTAATCGTATGCTGAATTGTTCGCACTACCTCATGAATGGCGGTTTCCCTGAACCTGCCTTGAGATATGCATGTTAAGATCTCGATGCTTGTGTGACTTCAAATCGTTGCCTGATATGATGATCTGGAATTTGCTCCACAGTCTTTAGCAAGAACGATTAGAGACTTAGAGGCTTAAGATCCTTTGCTGATTCATGGCCTCTTCTGCCTGCTTTCGGTATGAAAAAAAACCTCTCTAGCTTCGGGGGCCAGAATTGAGTAGGAGACAGCTTCTGAAAATCTTCATTAGCCAGGAAGTCGGCAGCTCCAGTGAATTGTGTAGCCTGCAGGCCAAGAGACTTATAGGACGAAAAACTTCTTAAAGGCCAGGAAACCTTTCCCCGGGTTATGATTTTATCTACTACCTCGCGAGAGACCGGACGCTCAGCATGCAACCTCTCTACATTTTCTAAGAATTGATAACTGCTAGTGGGGAAGTGTGCATTTGTGATAAGATCCAGGGATTATGCTGCAGATGCCGTCCAGCCACCGTCAGCTTTCTTGATGAAAGTCGAACAGTCGCTTTATTTGGACATTTGTTTTAAATGTTTTAATCTTTTTGTAAAAGATGCTGTGCCGGGCGCCCTGGTTCAGTGGCATGGCTTTCTGAGCAGGAGGGGCGTGGTTCAAATCCCAGTAACACCAAAAGTATTTTTGACGGTGTCACACCTCTCGCGAAACTCTGACAAACGTCCGAAAGTAATAACTTGTCACGGAAAGCTTTTCAATTCGGCGTTCGGAACCGGCAACAAATTGTAGGGCTCCTCCATTTGTGTGCAAAAGGATGATCAACACAAATGGTTGCGATAAGCTAGGCCTTGGAGCGCAATGATTGACTAGAAACCCCACAGAGAGCACATGATGTCTTGCATGACAGCTGTAATACATGTCATATTCTGATTTTTGTTAGACACCATTCCCCGTCCACCGCACCTCCTGGATTGCTGTTATGTCAGCCTTATATTTAGACAGGGTATCAGCTAGCTGCTATGCCATCCATATTTCGTTTTTGCCTAGGCGTGTTTCAACTTCAACTGGATATTTCAAAGATGTGGAAGGACACTGAACATACTTACACTTACACATACACTTGATGAAATGTTTAATCCTTTAGAAAATTACAAAAGTTTAACGAGCGAAATGTTATTATAGAATGAAGTCGATTGCTTTCTGATGAGTAGATATAATAGAGCCATTGCAAAATAATTACAATAGCATTTGTCCCACAGCAGAATCCAGGAATAACACTTTGGATTGGATGGTTTTTTTATGTCCTCCTATACGGAACAATTACCAACGGTATTTGCATTGCATTTCATATTGAATTTAAACGAAGATTTCGGGTTTTTGGTTCTTTTTCGCTGCCAAATGCAGTTTCTGATTGTTTGGTAAGGATGTGAGGTGTGCATACTACTTCCTGCCAACCACTTCTCTGTTTGCTATGTCGTAAAATGGTCGCCGACGAGTGCCTCATACAAAGGACGACTCTGCTGTGAAAAGCGATTTTCTTCTTTTCGGCAAAAGGATTTATGCGCATACAAATAGAATTTCCACAATGCATCATTCATATGCATTTTGTTCCACTGGCAAAAAGGTGCATGCACAGTTTAGTGTATTGTGTGCGTGTATGTGTAGCTTAAGGACCGAAAAATTCGTTGCATTTTTAAGATGTTCTCCTCTTGCCAACCAGTCGCGCAGTCATGCGAGGTCTCGACCCTGGGCGAATTGCGATACTAGCAGTGATAAAGAAACGCGCAATAAGGATATCCCAACATGTTTTCCGGGGTTTTACTACGCTTTGCGCGTACATAAGAGAGTGTTTTTTTTATATTTATTTTGTTCTGTTTCAATTTTTTTTTGCATCTTGACTTTTCCTTAGCTGCAGCTAGCGTACGTATATATCATAACATACTAAACATATCTGCAGCTAGAATGCTCGCTGTGGCATGTCAGTTCCTTTCGAGGATTTCACTTTGCCTTTGGCTAAAAGACACACACAAAATTTTTTAGTGAATTTTTGGATTCCAGTTTTTGTTGTTTTTGCTTTTCACAACTGAGTGCTTTATAGAAGATTTCGATTTCCGTATTTGTAGAATTGCTGTTCGTATGTGTACACATCTGAAGCAATATCTGAACAACAAACTTATGAATCTGTTGAAGGAATAATACGAGTATCTCTGTATTAAGTTTTATTGCAAAGTTTGCAAGTGAATCTCATGTGCAAATCGATTTTGAGATGTGAAACGTTTTTCAATAAAATCCAGGTCCGGGATTTTCTCGGAAAGTGATCAGATACTTGCGCAACCGGTAGGGGATATAATTTACTAAAATACTCGTATTTTGATTCATTCTTTCAGTATTCGATCGATCTACTTAATTTTCAAATAAAAGAAAAACGTTATCTTGTTAGCTGTATCTTCTTTTAGGCGCATCGAAAATATTCATAAAAATCGTAGAACAATTTTGAGATCACTGTTATGTATCATTCAGAAGATCATAGTGCAAGATGAATTTTACTGCCTAAAGACAGATAAGCAATAAAAATATTCAATCGAATTTTCTATTGTGCTCTTGTCCAAGCCAGTCACTAATTCGTGTTCAGTATTGGCTTATACGTTGTGTTAGTGAGCTGTTTAAGCCTTGAGGATTTACCTGTTATTAATTCATCAATTTAATTGGCTCTGTGCGCCGTGGATCAGTAATAAATCGCATGGCTTCTAGGCCTTGGACAGCAACGGACTGTCGCGCCAAATATTATTATTTTAGTGGCTCTACAACCGCAATCCCGTCCTGTCCTCGACTTAGAGCTGATGTTAATGCCTAAGCTCTGGGAGTCTTTTGTCGTACGCTTATTCAAGAACGCTGCTGTGTCCTACAGATCTGAGCAGTATGTTTTCTGTTCGCTGTTTTGAGCTGGGTTTCCTGCTCCCCGAAGCCGACCGTGTCATCTTTCATCACATACGACGCCAACAAATTTCCTTATGGCTTTCCTCTTAGCCTTTTGCTAAGCACTCAAGTCTAAGTAGCAAGCATGCGCGTATTTGTGGTTTCATGATGATATCGGCGAGATAGTTAAGGATTACACTTCTTCGAATTCGCGCTGTATTATTTTTATTGAGATAGCAATGTTAAATTTTCTTTTGCTCACATACGTGGTCACCATGTACTTTGTTTTGCTCTGATTTATGTGCAGCCCCAGATTTCGTACCGCCCGCTCGATCTGCATAAAAGCTCCTTGCAAAGCTCTAGTCTGTATATGCCAATATCTGGATGGACTTACACATGATTGTTCCTCTCAGCCATACATTAGAGTCTCGTATCACTTGTTCCAAGGACTAGTGCTAGTGAAAGAGGCAAGCCAGCCCATAACGTTTTCGAAGTCCGTTGTTGATGTGAATTGAACTTTATATTTATCGATCCAGAGATCTTCACTTGACATATATTTCACACAACTAAAGTTTGACATTCGCAGCCGGGTCATATTATTTGGAATACAGAATTCCCATTCTCTCATAGCCTTATATATAGTTCTACTATGGCTATGCTGTCATAGGTGCCTTTAAGGTCTATGAACAGATTGTGTAAGAAGTTTTAGATATATGAACGTTTTCCCACCATCTGGCTAAAAGTGAAAATCTGATCAGTTGTCGTTTGGCCTGGTATGATGATATCCTGGTATTATGGCGTATGGGGCTATCTTTCCTTGTATTATCGAGGAGAAAATCTTATACGCAGTCTTAATAATAATTGCTGCACATTTTGACATCGCTTTCTAATGTATGTTGTACAGAAAATGTCTCTTCATCATCATGTCTTTTGGCATCGGTTATTCCTCCTATACTGGCGCTATTAGTTCATGAATTGCTTGGTGTCGTCGTAGATGTAGATTTAGGCAGCTGCGCTGTGATGCCATCTGATCCCGAGGCCCTATCTGTTTTGAGCCGATTTATCAATATGCTAACTTTTTCTACGCTTGGTGGCGGTAGATTGGTGTGGTCGACGGCCATTGGCGAGGCCTTCAACTTATTCTCATTAAAAAATAAATTCTCATCGCCAAAAGATGCTTTCGAGATCGGCAATCATGTTACTCACCTAGTCTATCCGGTTTATGTGCAATGTGTGATACTGCCTCAAACTACGGACAATTTGGTAGAACTTCCCCACCTAATTTTACGTTTTATCCACCAGAATGATTTTCACATCGTACCGTGGGAAGGCTTGGAGTTCCCGTTCGACTTATTCTTGGTATTATTCTTTTTTAAACGTCTGACGAATCCTCTGCAGGCGAGTAAACGTTTATGAGGCTTATGTTGTTAAGTTTGCACCGAACGCAAAGTGTGCATAGCCGTTCTACATGACTAGGGAACTCAGCACATGATGTCTTGTGATAGCTGTAGTATAAGCCATATTCTGATTTTTGTGTGACTGATGACTGAGTTTGAAAGGATTTCATTATAATGGCGTTTTTACGGGCGAGGTTTTTATTCTAGCACCAAGCTTACATTGAAGAGACTAGCGCGAAAATTTAACTTTTATTTTATTGTCGAAAATTACAGGAGGCAAGGCAATTCGGACCTCTTTAGGTTGCATTATCGGCTTTTAAGATTTATGTAGCATTTGCAATAATAATGCTCGAATAAGGGCTTGAATCCACTGACTGTAATCAATTTAGGTCTAAGGTTTTACTGCGTTTTAAGGCTCAAATCTTATGAGGCTTTAGTGTTCTAAGGATCTACTGCTCTGAGGATCTATTGTTCTAAGACACTAGTTATCAGATGATCCACTGTTCTGAGGATCTACTGTTTTGAGATTCTACTGTCCTGACGATCAACTGTTCTGAGACTCTAATGTTCTGAGGTTCAACTGTTCTGAGACTGTACTGTTCTGAGGATCTACTGTTCTGAGACTCTACTGTTCTAAGACTCTACTGGTCTTAGACTGTACTTTTCTGAAGATCTACTGTTCTGAGACTCTACTATTCGGAGGATCTACTTTTTAGAGATTCTACTATTCTGAGACTATACTGTTCTGAGGATTTACTATTCTGAGACTATACTGTTCTGATGATCTACTGCTCTGTTGCTTTACTGCTCTGAGGCTTTACTGTTTTGATGGTCAACTGTTCTGAGACCATTCTGTTCTGAGGATCTAGTGTTCTGAGATTCTACTGCTCTTGAACTTTACTGTTTTAAGTGCTGAGTACGTCTTCTTTGAAATAAATCATGAAGACCATTCAATATTTTTTATGGAATGAGGTGTATTTAATAGTAGTTGTTCTTTTACTGTTTTTATGGTGCTTTGTCTATAGAGCCGTTTATTCCAAACAAATGCGATTGTGCTATGTAATTGTCTCTAATTAGATAGTTCCTTTATTGCCTTTCTTGAATAGTAAAAAAAAAAACAGTTTTACCTGAATATAAGGGCTCTTCATTTTGAAAACATAACATCACTGTACTTTAACAATAATTGATACTTATGCATCACTTCCGGGTACCTATTGCGTTTATTCGTCACTTAAGAGAAAAAAGTGTCCCACTTCATCTCACCCCACCTGTCTCTATTCACATATAACCGCACCTGTACATGTACAATTATTGCAAAGGGTAACATTTACGAATTATTCTTAATCTCGCTGGATATTCTAAAGAATTCCTCAGCAAACGTCATCAATTAAAAGCGCCGGAAGTGGAAGAGAAATTCGAAAAACGAATAACTTAGAACGGCAAGCAAAACATCCCGCATTCTGCCGTTTTATCGTGAGGTACGTCAGATGCGGATGTTGTTGTGGCTGTAGGTGTGATTATTTGTATTCGTGGATACAGCATGATTTACAGTAGATGATGAATATAATAACAATGACTGAAGGGTACCTGACGTTAAGGGAGGTTGTGATGGTGTGAAACAAACACACTAAACGCCGTTGTTCTCATCTTTAATTCAATGAGGAGTCCTCGAGGGTCTTTTGTCGGTGGTGTTATTGTTTTGTTGTTGGTTACGTTTGGAGTGCTTGAAGTATTTCAGCGGAACGAAGTGGTAAACAAAAGTTCATCCTCTACTGGATGATGCTTTGAATTCTGTTGCAATAGTAAAACGCTACTCAACGACAGAAATAGTCCTGCGGTAGTAACCGCAATATTTATTAACCAAAAATTATTATTTAACATAAACTTTGGCCTTAACGCTCCTTTGACGATGCCAATGATGGATAACAATTGATTACCAGTGTACGTCACGGCGCGCTTCACATTCCACCATTAAATGCAGACAGAAGTTTAATTTACTGGAACGCATGCTGGTTTCAGTGGGATCTGTATTAATTATTTTCCTGCTGATGGTTGTCGTCCTTTTTGATGGACAATCTAAACAAATGTTTGGTGCTGAGAATTGAAATTATTCCCGCCTCCCTCCCTTAAACCTCAAAATTTCATATTAAAATATTTTTGTTTGACTAATGCTGCGTAACGTCGCCAGTGTAATTTATTCCAAATAACAGTAAAATCGGTAAAAGTTTCCTCTCAAAGAATAGGAAACAGTTTCTTTCTCGGCTCGTAAAAGTGAAAACTTTTCCTCTTCTTTTACTTTCTAAAAACGCCTCCTTCAGTTTTACATCAATGTCCTGTCCTTTCCTGGCTATTTGTCGTTTTACAGCTAAACTTTTGTGTAATTATTGAATTTACATTTGGATGGTTTGTGACCGAGAGAAAGCCTAAAAACGGAAGTAATTTACGGTTTGGCATTTCAGTCAATACTGGTTGATATGTTCGTTGCTGTGTAAACATAGTTGCAGCTTTGTGACAATTTGCGAACCATCATCCATCAAAACTTTACAAAAGAGCCAATTTTTTGATACAAAGGAGCAGTTAGTTTCATTTTACATCCTAAGGTTTGTCATTACAACTATCCTTTCACTGTGCAGATTTTAGTTTCAAAAAGTTTGTAAATGTTGAAAAATTTCGCCTTCTAATTAGTGAGGATATTTTAAAATGAGACTCTTTCCAACACAACTACAAAATGACGCAAATCCCTTCCTGAGTTTTTTCGTAAGTATATGTTCTTATATTACACACACTACTCTATGTCAGAACTTGAACCAGTTAGGATCTAATAACTGCTCGTACAAGGCCAACTTCTGAGGACGTTGAGAATTTTTTGTTTGATTAATGACTTCACAAAGTAATATACAAACACCAGAATGTCTTTGATTAATGCTAATACAGTTAGTAGGTTTAAGTATTACTGCTGCTCATTAAAAACAGAAGGTCGGCCAGAACAAATTCTCTTGTCTACACTCTAAACTCTAACCAACAAAAGAGGTTTAGAAGTGTTCGCTAAATAGACGGCGATTAACTGATGACAAGGCCAACTGAAACTAAACAATGCTTGAATAGGGCATTTAAACCAGAGCGAAATAAGTAGTTTAGTAATTAATTTGAAGTGTGTTCAATATACATAAAAATAATTGCTGTGTTTCATTAAGGCATGGCTAACTAAGCACATATGCACTACTTGATCCTGCTTTTTTAAAAAAGTACATAATTCTACTATGTTTCAGGGTCGTTAGCATTATGTAAAGGTAAGTTATTTTAAGCTTATTTTCTGGTGCAGATTTCTGGTTTCTTTTCGCAATTTCCCAAACAACTCAGCGGGAAATTGTGAGTTGTGCGAGAAATTGGGTATCTTCGATGACAAGAAGATACACATACCTACAAGATACATCCTGCCCGTTACACCCATTGTGTGGGAAATCGGGAGGATTCTAGAAGAAAGCTCACTGTCAAGTGGGTTCCGCAATTGGTCTCAGTCAACAACAAACGTGAACGTTGACCAATTGAAAGAAGTGCTTAGTGATGTCATTAAGAAAAACTTTTGCAGCCGTTTCGTAACCATGGACGAAAAATGGATCCATTACAACACACCAGAAACCAAGGAACAATAGAAGCAGTTTTTTTTATAATGTACACACGCTCAAGGGATTTGCACCCTTGAAATGCTCAGCACGTTGGCTTTAGGAAATTAGGGAGAGGAAAAGATTAGATGTCTTGAATGACTGCAGATCATACAAAAGCGGAAACACAGAATCGGACAATTCATTCCATATAACTATTGTGCGGCTAAAGAAGGAATATCTGAATCGGTTAGTACGTCCGAAGATAGGCCTAATGTTAGGCACGGGTATTACGGATGGGTTCAAGAATGAGCGCGATGCATCTGGCTATTTCTTTTGGACACAGCTTATGGAAAAATCGGTAAAACTGTAACAAGCAGGAAACATTTCTACGATGTTCAAGCGATTTGTTTCTTTTCGCCACTAATAAGTTTTATCGCATAGTTCTGAATTCTGTACAGTAGATGTAATATGGTCGTGCTTAACATACGTCGAGTTCCATTTGCGACGAAGAGGGGCAGAAAGCGTGAAATCATATGAAAAGCTAAGAGTGCTGTCATCAGCGAAAGAATGGATTGGGTTAGAAGTGGCTGATAGAAGGACATTAATGCAAATCAGAAACATGCAAAAGAAATCGAGTTTCATACTTAAATGTATCATATGTATATGTTTAAGTTCGTTAATAAAAAAAAAAGTTAGTTCAAAAGTCACAACAGAACCAGAACAAGAACAAGAACAAGAACAGTTTGTGTTTTATTCAAAAAAAAAGTTGAAGTGCTCTTATTGAAAAACCCTGTAGTTTCTAATCTCACTACACCATCATTTTATAGACTTTAAAGCCGCCTATGATAGCATAGCCAGAGTAGAACTTTATAAAGCCATGAGAGAATTCGGCATCCCAAACAAACTGACAATACTATATAGGTTGACCATGACCATGACAATGACCATGAACAAATAAAAAAAAAACTATGAAGCCCATTCCACATCTATAACGAGCTTCGACAAGAGGATGGACTGGCCTGCGTCCTCTTCAAACTTGTGTTGGAGAAAGTGATCCGAGACTCTGACGTAACGGCGAGTGGAACAATTCTCTATAAGTCCATTCAGATGCTGGCTTACGCAGACGATATTGACATCGTTGGTAGAAAATAAAGAGATGTACAGGAAGTTTTCATCTAGATCGTGTAGGCGGCAGGAAATCTGGGGCAGCACATAGATGAGAGCAAAACAAAGTACATGGTGGCCACGTCTGCGAGTAGGAGATCTAACATTAGTCCCGTGATTGAAATAGTAGAATTTGAAGTAGTACAATCCTATAACTATCTTAGATCAACTGTAGCAGCCGGTAAAACCATGGAACCAGAAATACGAGAAATAAACCCAACAAAGCCTTCTTTATTCTGTCAAGACTCTTCAAATCCAGGAATTTAACCATAACATCCAAGTTGCTGATGTATAAGACAATGGTCATACCAGTGCTTACATATGGATATGCTCAGCAAAAAGCATTCTGACCTTTAAGCCGCGTTCGAGAGAAAAGTCTTACGGAGAATTGTTGGCCCCGTATGTGATGAAAGACGATTCCGGATACTCTATAATGATGAGACCTATGAATTGAGAACTAAGCGCCCAGAGTTTAGGGATGCCAAACTGGAAAACATTGGCTCGAAATCGGGACCGGTGGAGAGATTTTTTGCGGGAGGCCAGGACCGCCGGACACCGGTGGTAGAGCCAAATATGATGATGATGGTTATAGGATTACAGTTGTAGAATTTCGAATGTTTAAATTTCTAAATGTCCACTTGTGTCTACTTATGTGGATTTTTCCAGGAAAGAGGATAGGGAACCAACCCAAGATAACGTAAGCAAGACAGGCGCCAACGATTAGTATAGTAATACATATCTAAATCGATTTTTTTTTATTATTTATTGAAATGTGTGAATTTGTGCTCTTGAGATTTTACTTTTCGAAATTTTGTGTCACGGTATTTTGAGTCAGGAGGTGCGGACATGTAATCCCTTAGAGATTTTGTATCGTTCGCCAAATTTGTATACCTTATAAAAGCTTACCTAAGCATAATATTCTACATAGATACTTAACTGATAACTAGAGATAACGAGATCGTGTCGTTGATAAAATCGTTTTCTGCATTACGATACCAAGAAGTCAGAGGTAATAAAAAAATAGAAGAAACATACTTAATTTTTAATCCATGTCTGTCTGCCAGATTTTTATAACACAGCCGAGTTTTTTTATATCATTGTTTGTTGACGCAATTTTTAAAATGTTCACTTTAAACAAATATACATATTGGAATTAACATTTTTTCGTGAACCCTATTTGTTTAACTTAAATCGTAAGAACGACACATTTTGGTGTTGTCTTTGGATTTGGGGGATTTGTCATTGGAAACGACGGCGGAGTAATGTAGCTATAGAATGTTAAACTTTACACCGACCAATCTAAGATTTTTAATATTTTTTATAATGTACACGCGATCAGTGGCGTTGCGCCCTTATAATGATAAGTACATCGTTGTTGTTAGGAAATTAGTGAATTAAGAAGAGGAAAGGTGTCTTGAATGTCAGCAAAGCAGATGCGGAAACACAGAGCCCTACAATTAATTTCTCATATTCAAGTTGCTAAAGATGGTAGATGGGCTCAATACTGGACCCTTCCACTTGAGATGAGACACGAGCATTACGTATGGTGTGAAACATGGACGTAATGCACCTGATTGAACACCGCTTGTGGAATAAACTATAAAACATTGACAAGAAGAAAATTTCGAATGTTTTCGAGATATTTTCGTTTCCAATTAGTTGTATCGCGCCGCTCTACATTCTGTCAACTAGTAGATGCAATAAAGTTTTATAAGCACCTGACCATACACTACAGTTGTATTCAAGTTAAAGGCGAATATACGCCTTGTAAATAGTATCCAAACCATTTTAGGAAACCTTAACATTTCGCAGCATACTTAGAGTTGGCGAATATCTAGTCGCTCCAATAAAGGTTATTGGTGAAGAACATACTGAGAGTCGCAAATTTGTCCGTTTCTTCGATTCAAGTACAATTCATGAATAAAGGATTGGGAATTTACTTCCGCTTAGACAACAGAAAGTGAGCGTTAGGTTTTCCAAGGGTTAAGTTCTACTCTATTGTGTTATACCAAGGTCAGAATCTTAAGTGCTTAACATAAGCTGTTGTTTAAGTTACACTTACGAATATCAGGGAAGTTCAGAAAGCGTGAATTCATATAAAAAACTGAGAGTGCTTTCGTTGGTAAATATAGGTGAAATATAGAACCGTTTTTTCCATACAGTAAACAAAAATTAAACAAAGGTTGCCTACTCCTATAGTGGCATATAGTTGCCAGATTATAGTACACACCTATAATGAAGAGAGAATAATCGCATTGGAACCCAGAGTACGAACCGATGTGGCTCTGGCACTGCCTAAATGGAGACAATAGATAAATGATATATATGGTGCAGTGTAGTGAATCAGTGGGCAATTTTCTTTCGATTTCTTCACAAATATACGGCTCTTTCTGAGTACTAGACTTCTTTATCTAAACAAACTATTATTTTCCAACGACCTGAAATCCATGATTTAATTGTCATGCAAGTACGGGAGGAGAAACGATGCCAGAGCGTGGGTACCCTGTGTCCCATACATAAGAAAGGAATTTCACAAAGTGCAGCAATTCAAAACTGTCCTTTATACAAATAAACGAGCCCCTAGTTTGTATTATTTTACTGGGGAAAATACCCGGCTTTCCCGGCTGCCCTATCCCATTCACCTTCAACCAACTGACTTCCCCCTGACCACCAACCAACTGACCCCCTTTCCACTGACCTCCCACCTTCCCCGAGAGGACCGCTGTATCTTACTTTTGCAGTAAAACTCAGAATATAAATTAAGGGTCGTCGGTGCTTAGAGTATACTCCGGATGAGTAATGTCTTCGTACTTGCGACCCGAAGTGGACTACTGGTACTTAGAATTACCTTATGGGCAAGTCTTCGTATTTAGTGGTTTATTTCATACAATAACACAGGTCTGTGATAAGGGACAGGCAGGAATAGTTATATTCCAAAGGCCTAGGAGTAAATGATTAAAGGAATGCGACTTTAAGGCTATACATTCTACGTCATTTCTTTGATCTTTCATAAAATGGAAATGCCTTTTAAGTAAAAAAAAAATCAACTTTTATTTATAAATTCCTTCCTCATATTATTATTTAACAATTTTCATAATTTTTTCCGTATTAACGAATACACATTTTCCCAGCAAGATCACATTTTACTGCCGCAATTTTCAATCTTCCACTCGCATTTTGTGAAATAAGGTGCATTGTCTATAGCGAGAAAAAGTCCCCACGTCGTTGGCCCGGTTTTGCTTTGTCCTATGCACAGATATTTATTATAATAGTTAAAAAGTAAAACATTTTCTTCAGCTGGTTTAATTTTCCATGAGGATGTAGCGACTAGATCGCTTCCCCCTGCTAACCAAGTGGACACCTTAATATGATTATCCCAATTCTTGTGAAAAGCAGGCCCAATTAGCAGCACGTTCTTTTGTAAATCATTCATAAATGTGAACACAAATTCGGTGTCATTGTCCATCTTGGCAATCCAGTGTCCTTTATCCATGTTAAGACCCCCATTTAACGATGTGTAAACCATATTGATCGTTGCAGTGCTGTCTACGGTGTTTACGTATAAGTATAAGGGATAAAATACGTTGCGAATGCACACCGTTTCGGAGAAGTACAAATTCTTTATGAAATTTATTAAATTGTTGACCACAAATTTGACGTCATTCTTCTTCTTTTCTGGCAATTTCACAAATTCAGTCTTATCTTGCAGCCGTTTGAGGCAACCGGCAATAAGCATTTCGCTCCTAGCACTCTTGTAACGTTTTGTTTTGACTATTTCGAAAGTGGACACCAGAGCTGTGACAACTTGGTTTGAATTTTGATTGCTGCACATGTCGCGAATTATGTCCTCGCTGGTCACCTGTTTTTCGTTGTACAATTCAAAGATTAGCGTGCGATAGGTTTCGTCGGAGATAGATTCACTCATTCCCTGTATGATATCGGTCATCACTTGAATATATTTGTTCTTCTGATACTTTCTATTGATCACGGCTTCCTTTAGGAGTTTTGTTGCACTCCTGATTGTTGCACTCCTTACCTCGCTGCGTATTGTCTTACCCTCATTTCTTAGGTCGTTCGATGCTTGGACCCTATTGATAACTGATGTGGTAACCGATTGATGGAGAACTGCCAAGTTAATCCAAGTCATGTGGTTATTCACTTTCATTTGATACCACAATGCAGACAGAATGGAATTACTTATCTTTGCACTGGACGATCTTATACTGTAACTAATCAACGTATCGAAATTTCCAGAATCATTGGCGTAGATGTTGTCTACAATTATTTTGATGTTAGCCATCAACCGCACATCATCGTTTATTTGTAGCAGTTTCTCATCGGCTTCAGGAAATTGACCGTATCTAATTTCGGCGATCACTGTTGACAGATCGACTGCTTTCTGCTGAGCTTGTACTTGCGATAGAAGCAGCAGGATGCCTAAAAACAACAACAATAACCATTGAAATAGTACCATTCTGGATACAGTGTGCTGCACTTAATTTTTCTTCTTGTTAGTCGAATTTAAGCAAAGCTTGCACTTGCACTTGCTTCTTATTGTGGCTATAAACCCGCTTATATACCCGTAAGGTGTTAGTTATTGTTTTTCAGTTTAGATGGTTTTAAAATGATACGAGTTAAGCCGTTCAAAAACAATGCAGATCCATAAAATTAAATTTGCGTTTATCTAAGTGTAGATAACTTCATTATACGCTTATTCGAAAGACATTTATTTTAATTAATTTTAATATTTCTTTTATTTGTATATTTTTAAAGGCAATATAAGAAGAAACTATAATCAAAAACTTAGTCTACCGCATAAGCTTAAGAACACTACGCGTATAAAACTTCAGTATACGCTTATTCGAAAGACGGTTATTTTATTAAGAACACTACGCTTATCTGCTTATATTAGATGAGATGGTTAACGTCCAAATCTTATGACGTCTTTAGATTTTTTTAATTAATTTCGTACATTCCGTGTATCTATTTAATGAAAAAAATAAAAAAAAACTCTCCCCAATATTGGGTGAGCTGGTTCGTCGGTACGATCGTAGATATTTTTTCTTTACAGCCGTGTATAGGCTCGAAGTGAAATGAGATGATAGCATGGTTTGGTTAAAATCAGTTTAGTGTTATTACTTATTATTATCATTCACGTTGGTATAAAATAATCAAGAAAAAATGTGTCAAACCTATGTAAAATGAATGGTAGGATTTAACTGCAGAGTAACTATTAATTACTGGAAGGAATGCTTTCGGTTATATAAATCTGATTCCACTGTGCAAAATCTTTAGACGCATTGTAATTGATTGCAGTGTATACCTAAGGGTCATATTCGGCTACGATAAGAAACTGAGGCAAAAACACTTCAAGTACGTAAGAGTTTCTCTTTATGCAAATACTGCCTCATCACCAATTCCAACGCTAATTCATAATTTCAGCTTTTAGCTCTAAAGTAAATGACTTTCCTTTTTACACCTGGCGCGTCGCATCGAATGCGTTCCAAGGTGCTGGAGAGAAGTGCGAGTCATTATCCTACCAAAGGCTGGTAAAAAATCTCCTGAAGATGCAAGGTCCTACAGACCAATCAGCCTATCCTCATTTTTACTCAAATCCATGGAGAAGATATTATGTCACTTCATAAAATCTAGTGTACTCCAAATTAACCCACTAAACCCCAGCCAGCACGCATACCAGACTGGGAAGTCAATAGAAACTGCACTGCACGAGCTTACAGACGAAATTGAAGACACACTTCGGAACAAAGAAATGTTAATGTGTGCCTTTATAGGCATTCAAGGCGCTTTTGACAACACTAACTTCGAAGTGATTCAATCACAAGCCAGAAACAAGGGTGTTGAATCCTCAATCATAGGCTGGGTTATAAGCATGCTTAAGGGTAGGAGAATTCGGGCGTCATTCGGTGACGAAGCCATTACAGTAGCGGCAACTAGAGGCTGCCCACAAGGCGGAGTTCTGTCACCTCTTTTGTGTCTGCTGTTAATGGACCAGTTAGTCTCTAGGCTTAAGAATAATCATATTACCAATATTGGCTATGCGGATGACCTCGTCCTTATGGTCCGTGGCAAATTCGAGAGTACGATAGCAGAACGAATGCAATTTGCTCTCAAACTAGTAAACGAATGGTGTAAAGAGGTGAACCTAAGTGTCAACCCAGACAAGATAGTGTGCACCATCTTCACAAAGAGAAGAAAAATTAATCTTCCCATTTTGAATTTCCAAGGCAAGGTCCTTCAAATAAAGCCGGAAGTTAAATATCTGGGAGTTATGTTCGATCAAAAACTAACATGGAACTCCCATTTGACTTACATTATTAACAAAGCTAATATAGCTTACTTCACATGCCAACGCATGTTCAACAAAACGTGGGGAATAAGCTCGCAAATAACTCTTTGGCTATACCAGAGTATTATCAGACCTAGGCTGACATACGTAGCCTTGATATGGTGGCCAAAAACAGAGCAATCTAAGACACGCTCAAAACTCAATAACATACAAAGACTCATTTGTCTTAGTGCAACAGGTGCTATAAAATGCCCTACCGCAGCCCTCGAGAAGATTATAGGACTTACACCACTTCACATACACATTAAAAGTGAAGCTGGCTTAAGACTCTCCACTCTCAATATACACAACCAGGTTAAATCGAATAGACCAGGACATACAAACATCATATCCAAAATAAATTCGGACTATGGTATTGTCCTACAATCAGACTCAATGATGAAAACCACTGATTTCCAAAGGAACTTCTTGGTTAGAATTCCAGCACGTCATCAAGTTGAAAATATCATCAATAACCTCCCCCATCATGCATCCATATGGTACACAGACGGATCTAAAACAGATACAGGAACAGGAGCAGGAGTATTCGGACCCAGAACCACACACAGCATTGCCTACTCCCTTAGCCACCTCAAAAACAAAAAGAGTGGGCCAACAATGCCATCGAAGCTGAATGGGTATCGTCGGCAGGGATGAAGCATACCAAAAGGCCTCTCAATTACTCAATTACAATATTGTACATATAGACAAGGCAATCAAACTGAACCGTCATGCACTCAGATCTCTAGTTTGGTACATAACGGGACACGGCCCATTCAACAGCCACCTATTGAAAATGGGAAAATCCCAGACGGACAGCTGCCGGTTCTGCAACAAGGCAAAAGAATCGCCAGAACACATACTGTTCATGTGAGATGCTCTATTAAGGAAAAGACTCAAGCACCTCAAGGCTCACTTAGTCCCAGGACAGAATGTCATTTCGATCGAACTATCAGACGTAATGGCATTCATTAGGGAACCAAGTCACCACATAAAGTGGTAATTATCTGGGATGCACAATAGATCTCTAGTTCGCAGTGCACCAGGCTTTTCAGCCCACCAAACAATAATAATAATAAAAAAATACACCTGGCGACACTCTACCAGATTACGCATTGCCACCGCCCATACTTCCAAACTTTCAAGAGTCCAATCCTATATAAAACGGATCTACCGTTGAACTTGTATAGATGCTAGAGTTTTAAATAATCTCGCCATTCACATATTTGCTGTGCCAGATGGTAGTCCTGCAATAGTTTCGGAGCGGTTTTCTTTAACCAGTGGTTGGTGGTTTGCCTATCCCCTTCATAAAAAAGGCGAACCTTTATCCGTTTCTTCATATCGACATATAGCGCTAGCATCTACACCTTCCACTCAGTAGTCAATGGAAACGCTGATTAATCGTCAACTTATGCAATACCTTGCATTACGCAAAGTTTTTAGCAGCACGGCTTTCAAAGGCAACGTTCTACTGGTGATAAGCATATCTCACTGGAAAATGCAACTAGTATATTCTCAAATAGTTGTTGTATTCGATCTACAAGGCTTTTAATTGAGTCTGACATCAATCACTTTTGTTGACAATGAGTTCATATGGAATCTATAAAAGCGTCTCTAGATTGGAATAGTAGCTACTATTCTGACCCTTCACTCCCGGTCGTGTTGAACGGTTTTAAACGGTTAAATGTTCACCGCAAAAGTGATGGTGTACACCAAGGTTCTGTTTTATCTCCGGCACTCTTTCTCATTTTTATTAATGATCTCTTCTTCTAATCCAATTTATTCTTTGGCTGATGACAGCACTTTCAGATATAAAAGAATATGAGAATCGAACAATTAGCTAATCTTGGTACATTCGTCCACAACAAGCTTCGTTGGAACGACCAAATATTCGTCATCCCTAAAAATGCTGCGAAATTGTGAGGTTTCCCGAAACATTAAAATACAATGATACATCACTGCCACAGAGGAGCCAATTTCTATGTTGTGTTCTGGTAATAAGCAAAAACTAATTCCAAAATAATGAGAAAATGTGTTCTTAGTTTCGCATTATAAAAATTGGATAATCCCCACATGTGTAGATGTAGATGTATTTTTACTAATACTAATCAGAGAAGATGCACGGTAGCGTTTCTGAAGAATTTGGAGGTTTCTGCTTCACACTCAGCTAGAAATCCCATCTCTTCAAGTCTTCAAGTTAACCATCGTTCGTGCTGTTACAGAGTTGTCTTCTTTTTATAGTAATGCGGAATAATTCTCAAGATAATACTTTTCATTTTAGAACAGCCCTGAAACCACACGAAACGCAAAAGACAAAAACCACATCCATCACAGACACATCAAAACGACGTGGAGGAACGCAAGCATTTCGACCAAACAACCAACCAAAGAAACACCAAACGAGACGTTAGTTACTCGAGAACATTCTGACGAAGACAATGATTTTGATGGCATGACTCCTTATTCCAAAGAAGATTTTGCAATATTTACTTTACTTTATTATGAAAGCTACTCTAATATTCGCCGACGCCACATCCTAGATTCTATATCCGTTAGTGTAGTGCAATGCAGAGCGGTTTAAAGCCACACACACATCCCTTTACTCTGCTGCTGTTTTGCTCGACGCATTTATTTGGAATGTGTTTTTTGGCCAACGATCATAAAGACGATAAACAGTTATACACCAACTACTGCACCACCCTGTAAAGGAACCGCAAAGGAATGCGGTTATTTCAGTTCTATTGTAAAAGTTTCACTTCCGTTTCATATCCGCCGCGTACGACGGGGAAGAGTGACGACAAAAAATGAAATGAAATGAAGGACGAGCAAGAAAAACAAGGAGGAAAAACATCATGGAATCGCATTAGGGATAAGAGCCATTTCTGTTCGCTATTCAAGATGTTTAAGTTATAGATGTGTATGATGTGGAATGGTGGGGAAACATGGGCGACTAAGACGACTAGCACACTACATGCAAAACTAACAATAACGCCAACGCCAATGCCAACGCCAGAGCGAAGAAGCATGCATTACACTTTTCGCTCAAATCCATTAAGAATGGAAGATGATTTTCCACAAAACTTGACAACTTGACAAATGATTTTTATTCAGGATGAATCCCTCATATTGTACATTTTCAGTTTATGTGTATAAAGATACTGTCTGAGGTTCTAACAATGTAGAACGAAGCTTAGAATAAAGTACGCAATGTGTTTGTGTGGAAAAATATTTTATCCTTTTATAAAGGCTGAAAAGAGCTGAATGTCCTTGCAACTGCACTGCCGAAAAGCACTTTAATACTTCGATATGGAAGATATTTTTAAAAAATTTATTCAAGTTGTTATTGCCTTATTACGAAAATCTTAAATAACAAACACTCTTGCACCGTGTTTCATGAAGAGATATTGGAGTACCACAGGCACCAACAATGGTACCAATATTAATCACTTGGAAGTACCGATATATCGCAATATTTGAATTTTGGGGCAGTGCGAAGCACACACGATGCGTAGATCACTGGATACGATGAAAGCAGGATGCATATGTTAGGGCGATGCATAGCACACAGGATGCACAAATGACAGGATGGTTACTTCAGGGCATCGTATGCGTATTTTACAATCATGTGTAAATCGTAAAAGATTGTCGAGCGATGTGAGAGTCTGGGCGATGTATAGCAAAGTAGACAGCGAAACGCTGAAATTTGAAAGGGGTAGATGTGATAGGTTTCATCTGCTAGACCACTATGTATGCGGAAAAAAACTGCTCGAAATGCGGCAGCAAAGCGTGGGTAGCCAAGTTTTTGGCGGAATGTAGGTCTAAGCAGCGAAGTTCGAACTTAATATCGGCAGCCAAATGATGGTGTTTTTTTTAGCGTTGGGGCAAGCCTTAAACTGCTGGTTACCCATTTGATTACATGAAAACCACATCATCAAATGTAGGCAGCGACTTCTAGACAGTCAATCCAACAGTGAGGCTTACAGGTTCCAGTATCATTCCCAGGCGTGGTACAGTCAGGTAAGGTTGTCCTTGGATGTTCACCCCTTTATAGAATTTTGTAACGTGGCGGAAATCATTTGCATCTCCTATATTTATTACGTGCTTTGATGCTATTGACCAGTACCGTGTTAACTTCATGCTCTTCACTCTGCCCTGATAGTACCGAGTGTACTCGAGTGTAGTCCGAGAAGCAAAGAGACCACAGACAACGTATACAAGACACAGAAGAGCACTACTGTCGTCGCAGCCGCCACAGTTGCCACAGTCGTCACCGTCGCCATAGTCGTCGCAAATGCCTCAAACGCCATCATTTTGTAGAAGACATCACAACCGCTGGAAACCACTACACGCTAAAGCAGATGCCACACTCGAAGAACCTCCACATTCGTCCCAGCCAGCGATCATTTCAATCACAATAACTGACAAAAGTTACCATTTCAATGTAACTTAGTGTTGAAGTAAGTGTTAGTTGTCACGGTCACGGTGTTACCACGCGCATTCGATCCATCTCTAATCAAGACTGCCAACAGATGTACCCACAGTCGACCCAGTTATCTAGTAGAAGAACACAAAAATCGTCATCGAAAACAAAGTTTGTCTCCGAAAACCACCAGCCGTCAGAAGCACAGTCGTCGGTAAGTACCCCAAATGTCATCTCCACCGTCAACGTTGCCAAAGTCAACCATGGCAACAGTTGCTTGAAGCCCTGGAACATCTATCGCAGTCAATAGAAAACGCAGTAACAAAGAAACTCAAAACAGAAGCGAACCTTGTTTCTCCAAAAAACTGGCGACGCTGAAATACTCGACACACAGACTCTTCTAAAACGTGTTCTAGAGAAGTATCCGTGTCATTAATCGGAATACTGGACACACAGCAGACTCTTTTGAAACGTTATCTAGCGAAGCATCCTTGTCACTAATCTGAATACTCGACACACAGACTCTTCTGAAACGTGATCTAGCGAAGTATCCTTGTCAATAATCGGAATACTGGACACACAGACGCTTCTAGCGAAATATCCTTTTTCACTGTTTACACGACACAACACTACGTCGTGTCGTCTTCATGCAGCAGCGTTAACATACCCAATCACACTTCTAGTAACGCAGGACACATTGTCGCAACTAGCCATCTTAGACCTAACTCATCCTACCATAATCTTGTAATATTCATATTTCCTTAAGGTAAAATAAACATCGAGAATCTGAGTCCCTGAAACAATAAAATTTTTATTGTAACGACCTTTTTTATTATGCTAGGATCACGGTGAGGATACCACGGCTGGGAAAAACCTCGTTACACGGTCCCAGCTCTCACGAATGTCTGACATACTTCCGAGAGTAATAACTTCTCACGTAAATCTTCTCAACTCGCCTTTCGTATACGGATTTAAATTATAGGTCCCTTCCATTTGTTTGCCAAAATTATGACTAGAACAACACGAACGGTCGCGAGAAGGAACGGTCTATTGCGCCAAATATTATATTAAGTAATATATACAATATATCTTCATACGTTTACACACTCGAACTTCTAACTAAAAGTTTGCTCTACACGATTGCCAACTTTACATTTTGTTTTAAGTTCAGGTAACATCACAATACGGTATGATACAGTTGTTGTCCTTACAACAATGAAATAGTTAGTGAGCAGTAAAAGTAACCGAATTTTATTGATAACATACGCGAGTGGTACTCATCCTTTCTACAAATAGTTCTTTATATCCTATAAGTGCCGATGCTTTATCGTAATCATTCCGAATCTTCCATTTTCTTCACTGAATGTAGTAGATATACCACGAAGGACAATCGCAAACAAATAGAGAATAAATCCTTTAGCTATTATTATCCATCTTTCACGCTTTCTTTCCCGAAATTAAACGCTTAGAAATTTTTTTGAATGCAATTCGAATAAGGTCCTGTCCGCCACTGAGATATTTTTATGAATCATTTTCTTTGTCCTTGTCACGTGAACAATGATACAAATAAAAATGAAATTCCTCAGTAGTCTGCGGTGGAGAAAAGAGTTTTAATTTTTATACATATATAGATATATATAAATGCATTTTCTAAAAATTGGTGCAAAACTAGACTAATGCAGCTCCGTCGCTACTTTTTGCAATTCACTAAAGAGTCGATCTCGCTCAAAGTTGATGCGATGTGGTCTGTTTGTCTGGCGGATTTTCGATTGTTGGTGTTATTTTTTAATAAATGCAGATTCATTATGCAAACTGGAGTAGTATACTACTTGTTAGAAAGTGTTGACGTGTAATTTGCATTCGCCTGCATCTGTTTTCTTAGACAAATTCATCGTTAACCATTTATGATACTCGTATTTTTGATGAATGGAGACGAATGAATTTGAATTTGGTGACAGAATGGATTATGGCACTCATCTAGTGTGTCGCTGGGAATGATTAATGTGCCACTGGAGGATGGATGCATAAATGCTCAATGTATAAATCATAACCTGATGTTTTACTTCACATTAGGGTTTGGACCATTTATAGTGGTATTATCTAATAGCATCCAAGCAAGCAGCATTTTGTACAAAAAAGGTGGGCCAGTAAAGAGCAGGAGTAAAAGTAAAATAAGCACTAGTCACTCCATTTACAGTACGTCTAGCCATTGAATAGAAAAAATTTAGTTTCTTTATATGTGAGAATTTTTGTGTTGTAACCAAATAATGTTATAACCAACAGATGAAGTTAAACTTCCAATCTATTGCCAAGTTGCAAGGTTTTCAAAGTTGTTGTACATAGACTTTTATTTAAAGCTTTGCACATAGAACCCAACACGATCATATACTAGTAAATGATTTCTTTAAATGAGTAAAATTGAGTAACGTTGTGTACATTGTGTCAATTTATTTTTTCTTTAGGTTAGGTAGGGTTAGGTTGCAGAGGAAGCAAATGCTCACTTAGACCAGTTGCAGTCCTTTGTGTTACCACAGAATATTACATCTTTTCATTTTTCAGAATATCAATTCGAAGTTCTTAATGAATCGAAGTATGTATTGCAAGATCTGAGATGTTATTCATTATCCGTTTACCAAGTGTTTGTGCCTTTTGTACACTAATGCCGGACAGGAGCAAAGAAGATGTTCTAATGTCACGTCTTTCTCCTCGTCCATGCAGCATCTGAACAAGTCTTTATATTCGACACCTATCCTTCTCGCGTATTTTCCTAGAAGGCAGTATCCTCTCAGTATCACCAAAACCGTTACTATTTCACGTTTTGTAGTCAGATTAGCGCAGTTAAGAGTTCAAGTCTAGCTTTGGCCAAACCTGTCTTGATATCAATTTATGTGCAAAAATATTTACGTTCAACACAAATGGTTGCGAGAAGGTAGGCCTTGGATCGCAATGGTCTGTCGCGCCGAAAATTATTATTATAAGGGTGATGAGATGAGAGATGTTAACTTTAAGCTTGTCAGAGAAGACTTTTGTACCTACTCTGCCGTCAAGTTTATGTCCATCCATGAACAATTGTACTGTTTCCTTACCGGTTTTTGATCGGCTCTCCAGTCTTCTCTGGAGGGTATTTGTGTCCGAAAACTTCTATCATAGATTTTTGCTTTAGAAGAAGTCACAAGCAAAGGAAAGGTGTTCGCAACTGAATGCATTTTGCATATTGCATTTAGCTAGAAAAGGCAAAGAGTTTCAATGTGAATTTAAACAAGTGACTCACTACCATGCAAAATCTTTGCATTGGAAATGAATTTTTTATAAATTGAAATAAAATATTTAATATAGAAAGTTTGCTTTATAAATATTAAAAACGAAATAAATTCTATCAAGACAATAGCAATGATATTACCATATTTGTATGTTACACAGTAAATCCCATTTGTGCTGACCCACATCGTAAATCATGGACACTTTTTTTGTAACAACTATCGCAGAATATGTTTGTTAATAAATTGAAGCCAAATATATCGTTAAATCAATAATAAGAACAAATATTTATTAAACAATTTACCAGATGATTGCCAGATGCTCTGGTATAGAACTTTGCAATGCAGCTACAGGCGTCACTGGAAAAGTCCCTAATTTCCTGTGGGAGGCTAAATCATTAATATTTTTTTACTCAAATGAGAAAATGACACATTTATTTGAGTAATGCAGCAACGGCAAAAAAAACAGAAATGAAAAACGAAATCATACATAATAGAAAGGCCCTTCACATTATTTTCGCTTCAGTTTGCAATAAGCCACAAATTGAAAATTTCGCCAAAACGTGAGGGAAAAATTAAATTTTCACGTTGATTGTTCAACATCATGACCAAACCGGGCATATACGATTGGTAAACAAAAAAAAACCACAACACTAAAATGGCTGTTATTGTCGGCAGTTTCGGATGCAATAAAATTACATCGATTAAGGTCTGGCTGGTTACAGAAAAATATCTCTAAAGTATCATTTATCCTTTTGGTGGAAGACATATGACTCATAAAGAAAGGGCGTGAAGGGCATGGTACAAAAACAAATGTTTGCTACAAAGATGGATAAGAGATGAAAATTGTAACCTTGGTAAAACGAAAAATTCTCGTAAATGCAGCGATGGGTTAAAAGAACAGCAAAGAGTGGCTCAAAGCAAAGAAGTTTGATGTTGTTATGTAGCTGTAGTTCTGAGTGTCCTTTTGGTCTTATGGTTGCGACAAACGGTGTAAAAAACCTATAACAGCCCCGCATGTCGATACTGCAACGAAATCAATCCTAAAAAAACATCAGTCCAATTGAGTTTTCATTTGGTCCGTCGAGACCATCAGCAAACGGGATTCGCTTCAGTTTACTGCTGTTTTTGAAATCAAATTGAAAAGGTAAAATATTTTTTGTGTAACTGTAAGTTGGTTGGTAAGTTGATTTTGAATGAAATACGTATTGACATAAAGGTAGAAATCATCCGGTGTCAAAATGTTAACATCCTGCAACGACATTTAGACCGGAAACGCCCTGCGAAATGTTACTGCAGTGCAATAAACAAACAGTCGTGTGTCGTGTCACAAGTGGCGATGGTTGAATTCAAATTGTTTCGTTATTATGCGCGACTGGATCAGAAGTCCCCGGACAACTTGTGGAGAGCAGTGCATCCAACTCTTCCATGATGCCACTAAGATTCGGTTCGAAAAAGTAACTGTTGAAGAGTATAATAAACTACAACAGCAACATCAAAACGTGGTGATGGGCGTTGAAAGGAAGCGAAATAAAAAGGAACCATTGGAAGTATTTGCAAATCGAATTACTGGCAGAAACTCGGAAAGAAGGAAGTCGTGTTGTGGGGTATGTCATTCGTTTACTGGAGTACGTGTCAGCAAGTGAGTTTCACCTCCTTTTAAAATTCTTTACATTAACTTCGCGTCCGGTTTGTTTGCTTGTATATATATTTTTTTGTAGCTGGCTGCCCACATCTTGTGATCAACGAATTTTATGCAAATTTTGCACACATGCGTATCTCCGATGACAACACTTTCTATAACAATTGGCAAGGTCTTAATGTGATTATGTTGAGGTTTTAAGGATGTCTTAGGTGGGGTCTAAAGGAGTTCGTGAGGGCGTCTTGGGAGTGTCTTGAGGGGGTTTGCGGCGTTCCAGAGGAGGTTTTTAGGCAGTCCAGAAGGGGTCTTGAGGAGGTCTTGAGTGGAGTCTTGAAAGAGGAAGGAGGCTTTAAAAGAGGTCCAGAGTGCGTTTTGAGGTGGTCTTGATGGGGTCTTGTGGAGGTCTTGAGGGGGTCTAAAGGGTGTCTTGAGGGCGTCTTAAGTATTTGGTGAGGTAGTATTGAAGGTTTCTTGAAAGGTTCTTGCGGCTGTCTTAGATGGTCTTAAAAGGGTCTTGAGGTGCTTTGAACTGGGTCTTATTGTGGTTTGGAAAGAGTCTTGAGGGGAGTTTTGAGTGGAGTCTTGAGGGGTTTTTGAGATGATCTTGAGGTGGTCCTGAGGAATTTATTGAGGGGTTTTTTGAGGGGGGTTACACAATTTTCGTGAGCACTTACGACTTTTTCTATTGGGCTTCAAAAAACACCTTTTACATAATTGTTTAAAAAAAACTTTTTTTTTAAAAAAATATTTTTTTAATAAAATGGGGTTTTTTTTCTGCCCTTCGGGCTCGCAATTATTTTTCTGATCCCGTCATGTGCAGTGCATGAATGTTCTTTGACGGATATGTTTTACTTAATTGATCATTTTTGTTTTTGAGTTTTAGGGAGATTATAGAGTATTCTAGAAGTTACTTTCCATATTCTATTCATTCATTTACTGAAGATTCCGAATGTCGATGTTAAAGGCATTTTGGTGGAATTAAAAGTGATTTTTCATGAGTTGCAATGGCCAGCTAACTGAGGAGACTTTGGCAATGACCGACCGATCACGCCGCCACAAAGTTAAGCTGTGCAATAAATCGCATATGTCTATGTACATCTCTGTTAGCAACGAAGCAGATCTGGCCCAAGCTAGATCCGAAACGCTCCAAGTATTTGATCTCTCAAAACAGACTGCACATTAGTGACACTATAGGTGCCATAACTGGACACTGTCTCATAGCAAGCAAGCATGCAGGAAGACAGTAGTCTCTTTTCCAACGATTTCTGCAGAAGCTGCATGGATGAGGAGGAGGAGGAAACCACTCTCCATCTACTTCGTACGTGCCCAGCCCTCTCGAATAGGCAGAAGCTCAATCTGGGAGCGTTCTTTTTCAACGATCTAACCCAGAAACCAGACTGATATTAATAGTCTATCCCGCTTCATACGAAGCTCCAAGTGGTTCAACGAGTAGGCGTGGGATCTTCTAGATGCTTGTGGTATCACAATGTACCTTCTTGATCTAGGTGCGTCGGTTTTTCACTGACGGCCACTTCAACCTAACCTAACCTATGTACATCTCGCACAAAGTGGTTCTAAAACTGGGTCGAATATAATCAGCATACCCATTCAGTGGTACATAAAGTTTAACAGATACTCAAACCATAATGGGGGGGGGGCGCAACACTTTTAAATGAAATGCAGAAATAATTTACTTGTAAGACAATTGACAATAAATTGAATAATAAAAACTAGGGGCCCGTTTATTTCTATAACCACGTATAGCTACACTCGCAACATTATTTTTCCTGTATGGGTATGGGTAGCCCATATGGCTGATACTGCTACATAATAGATCAATTGTATCATAGGTTCAGATTAAGCTAAGAGACCAGCTTCCACCAGCTTTCTAATGCTATCCTTCTCTAGATTGAGAATTTCCTTATAGGAGTACGGTCTGATCAATCGTTTTGACTGTTTCAGCCCTTAGACATTTTCCCAGTATGCCAGACGAAGTTTGTTCTGCGCTGTGGCGAAAGCCCAATTGACACCACAGTAGGGTTCAAGTCCTATAAACGTAATTTTCGAGCCAGTCCTGGCTAGTTCCTCTGCAGTTTCGTTGCTTGAAATTCCTTGATAACGAGGGACCTATCCTAGTTTCACCCTGTTATGTCTGTAAAGGGATTGCAATGTATCGTAGCACAGCATTTAACTTATAGAAAGTCAATTCAGTTGGACGACAGCGCTGTAAGTACTGACTGACTATATAAAAAGATATATATTCTCGCACCTCTAATGGTTTACCTAAAGTTTCTCCTACTCCTACTCCTGCATCATCACCTACTTCGGATTCCATCTTTGAACAAGAACCAGACCAGACCTCTAGATCAGTTTGCACAGTCCAATATTTCTACGTCAAATAACCTGCCGAAATAGTACTCCCTGACTATAATGTCGGTGATAGTGACAATTAGTACGACCCAAAATTGAAGTAAGCGCTCTTAAAATTGCGATCACCGGCTCAGAAATTAGGTAGTAATTTTTTAAAATTTTTAAACGTTGCTTCCTTGTTAACTTTATCTTGATAAAAACATAAACCTTCAGTAACGCCTTGTCATTGACAGATGATAAAAAAAGTTTAAGAATACGTTCACATTAAAATAGAAAATTGTTATGTCTTTTTTGAAAAACCTTTTATTACAAGTTTGTTAACTTTGCAGTTTGATTGGCAGTTTTCATTTTCTTGGTTATGGCTTTGTGAGCATTTAATTAAAACAATCATTTCACTGTACGTGAAGGTTTTGCTCTCAGTACCGAAAAAATTCAGAAAGAAGAATTTTTGATTACGCTGCTATTAGTAAGAAATGAAACAACATTTTATTTTGCACTTAGAATAATTGTAGCAGATGAGGACATATTCAAATATTTATAAAATTTCTAAGACTAGATTTTCAGTTATGGTTACCCGTTTTCTGTTTGAACCGTATGTCAAACTGGTCACACTGTTAAGTGGAAAAAGTGTTACATTTTAAAACTCTCATTTAATTTTAATTGGAAATGCAATTAAATGAAAAACGCAACGCCTCTGCTATAGAGACGCTTTGTTTTGCAGTTTTTTAATCACAGAATTTCGTGCCATTATAAACAAGTATGTATATGTGCTTTTTTGAAACTATGTCAAGTGCGCTTGACACTGCGGTCAACTACGGTTGACTTCATGTATCCTAAAATCACTACAACACGCGCCGTTTAAATTCCATTCAAGCTATCATTATATTTTGCTCTTAAAACGGTGACTATAAGAACGCAGTTTACTTGAACAAGTGCTAAGTTGTACACTGAACACTTGGGAATGCGAATGAATATCCATGCAAATTGCATACCTCATGCAGGTAGGAATCCAGGATTTTTTTAAGCGGGAACATTTTATTCAATTATAACATGAATGCAGTCAATGTCACAACATATAACTATAAGCTTCCTATGTACACTTGCAAGCAACCAAATTTACCGAGACGCTCTTCAGCAGGTGTGCAAATCAAAAACTCGGTCATGTCGTGTTGAATTAAATTTTTAAAGGATCGTCAAAAGCAATTTACCACACACACACACACACCGCACGATAGCAATTCCAGCTAAAAATATGCTTTTCTAAATTTTTAGTTTATTCGTGGCTTGCAAGTATGAACTCCGCCTGCACTATTATGAAGATGCCCGTGGTCGGATCTATGGGGTGTGCAAAGCAACTGGTCCACTAATGAATGGGGAACAACAAAACCCTTTAAAAAAATTATTTTTAATTTTAAAAAAATTTCACATAACAAATTTTTCAAATAACTGAAGTGATTGCGGCGTATTTAAGTAATTTAAAAGAAACCAATTTAAAATCGAACCATCATATCACCTGTCTTCGGATCACTAACCTTTCTCGTCGTAAAGGCTTACATCGTCAATGCTCGCACCGTCAAGGCCTTGGCCAAGGCTCTGATCAAGGCTCTCGTCAAGGCTCACGTCGAGATTCCCGTGAACGCTTCAGTCAAGGATTACGTCAAGGCTCACCACGTCAAGGCTCACGTCAGGGCTCACTTCAAGGCTCACGCCAAAGCTTACGTCAAGGCTCACGTCATCGAGGCTCACGTCATCAAAGTTCACGTCGTCAATGCTCACGTTATCGAACTCTTAGTGAATCATCAACTTAGTCAGAGTTTTAAAATGATGCACTTGTACTCCGCACAAATAGTGGTCTAAATCCAAACAAATCACCACGAAACTACAAAATTACGGTTCCAATGCTTAAGGAGTTACCCAAAATTGCATTCAGGCATCTATTACATACGTATCACGGAATCTTACAAACTGGCTATTACCCAGAAATGTGTAAACTTTCCCAAATTAAAATGATACTTAAACCAGGTAAAGACCGAATAAGCCTAGTTTCCTCATAGAGGCAAGTTAAGAAGACCGCAGCTTAAGCAAGCAAGCGTTTAAAACGTAAATATACCCAAGATAAAGGGAAAATACGTACTCGTACTCCCGCCACTGATTGACACAATCATTCTTCATTAAAAACTAATATATAATACATCATCATCATCATATTTGGCTCTACAACCGGTGTCCGGTCCTGGCCTCCCGCAAAAAATCTCTCCCCCGCTCACGATTTCGAGCCGATGTCATCCAATTTGTTATCCCAAAACTCTGGGCATCCTGGTCTATGCCATTCTTGCGGCGTAGGCTAAGCGGGCCTCGCTTTCGTCTTCCAAAAATCGTACCGCAAAGGAATTTCCTAGCAGGATCCTAATCGCTCATGCGAGCTAGGTGTCCTGCCCACTGGAGCCTTCCGAACTTAATTCTCTTCAAGATGTCGATATCGCGGTAACGCTCGTAGATCTCTTCATTACAGGGTCTCCGGAATCGTCCAATATTGGACCAATATTGTCCGATAACAATAGAGTCGACGTTGGCACCTCGGTACGTTCGTACCGTCATCAGGTTCGGGCTGTGGCGGTGGTCTATCAAAACATGGTCTATCTGGTTGCGAGTGGCTCCATCAGGAGATACCCAAGTGGCTTTGTGGATATTTTTGTGCGCAAACTTTGTACTCGCAACGACAAAATTATGGCTTTCTGCCATCTCTATGACTCGTTGTCCATTGTTATTAGTGTTCTCGTGTAAGCTTTGGGTGTCAATGTACTGCCTGAATACTGGCTCCCTACCTCTTTTGGCATTCATATCCACCAGAATGATTTTTACGTCATACTGTGGACAGGAGTGGAGTTCCCGTTCTACGGATTCAAAGAATTCTTCTTTTTCATCATCTGGGGAATCTTCTGTAGGTGCGTGAACGTTTATGAGTCTTATGTTTTTAAATCTGGTCCGCACACAAGTGGTGCATAGCCATTCATTTACTGCTTTAAAGCCGATAACGTTGGGTTTTATTCTTTTGCTGACTAGAAACAAATTAGACAAATGGAAAAACGGAGTGAACTTTTGTAAGTGTGATGGTGAAGTGAAGAACTGTGAAGGGTACTTTTGTCCGGTTGGAACATACAAATGTTGGATAATCAGCTAGGCTGGCTATCTTGAGATATTATCCTCTTGAAGGAAAACATCTCTGATTAGTGCCAAATTCTTGCAGGTAATCACCAAGTAATTTCAAAAATTAGTTGGGAATTTTATGCTGAAGAGAAATCGTGGTTCGTGTAATGTATCTTTTCTGCGTGTCATTGGTCAATAAGTAATAAGCGACAGTAGTAACATTTTCTTCTTTAAAAAAATGTCAATTATATTATTATTCTAATAAGAAAAACCTATTCTTATTCATGACATATCATCCTCGTCCTATTCATCATACCAACGCACTCTGCAACCACACTCACCTTATATTATATTCTTATTGCGTTCATCTTTCCCTTCCCTCTGCACCTGATTTAATAAAATGTTCACACGAAGTGTGCAATCGGGAGGGAAAGGTTCAATTTACATATATTCGCTGTGTTCTATATATGCAGATGAATAACAGATTTGGTCTAATTATTACGCGCGATGTTCGTTGTCGTCGTCGTACGCAAACCAAAAAACCTAATCAAAAACACACATACATTACAAGTAGATACATCCATCCTTAGATAGATACTTTAGTAGATACTTTTCTGAATTCCAACTCACAACGGCTGAAGTGGATGCAAAAAAAGTTATTCTGAATTTTGTCGTGCGAGTGGAATTCTACGATTGCTTACCTTGTGTATCTCTTAACATTGTATATATGTATCTAAGAGTTGACTATAATTATGCTGATATCATTGCTTGTGTATAGGGACTATATGATGAGTAGGTAGACAATATCAAGAGACCAAGGCTGAGACTAGTTCAATTCATAGTGCGAAAAGCTGCTCAAATATGCAAGTCACTTATGGAATTTACACACAGACTCGAGATATGTGTCTCCAATCCATGTACGAGGATACAACCGTACCGACTCACGCATATTCATAATAACAAACCCGATAAGGAGCTCTTGGTTAGTCCAATATACGGAGTATGTATAGAATTATGAACACCCAAGGATTAGAGCATCAGCAATGTATGTATTAAGTGGTGGCAACATTAGAACAAGAAGAAGTGTTGGCGCGACTTGCGTCCTAGATAAATTACTGCGAGTAATGACTACGCGTATATCTAATTGAAATATGTAAACTCTGAGTCAATTTAAGAAGAGGTGCAAACTTAACCGTTATATGTAAAAGGTGCCATAAGATTTGCATAGTTCTCGAGTTGTTGGTGCGTTGTGTGTGGCGAGGGGTGTGTTGAAGCATTCCAGCAGTTCGTACAGAATCTAACTACTACAAATAGTTATAGACGAAGAAATTCGCTTCACGGTTAGCATTAGGCAAACATTTTCAATTTGTCTTATTCCTCACTTTAAAGGGTGAACAGAAGTTGTTCAATTTTATGATATTTTTCTTTTCAGAAAGTGCACAGTTATTATCTATATTAATTGGATTGAAAGCTTAAACAAAGCTCAATTATTGTACGGGAAAAATTTATAAAGGTTTTCAACCGCGTGCATCCTCGAATTTAGTGCTACACGCTCGAATTTGAGCTTTTAGATTTTTAACTATGATGACAATATCGTCTGCGTAAGGAGTGTTTCTTTTGCCGTTACATAAGATTCTCGAAACTCTTTATTTTCTCCACGCCTGTCTGAAGAGGAAAAATGCCATACCATCCTCTTATCAGAGTTCTACTGTCATCATCTTCATTTGGCTCTACAACTGGTGCTCGATACTGGGTTATCCTATCACCGTGTTCATACTCTACAACCACGATACGGTCCTAGCCTCCCGCAAAAAATCGCTACACCGGTCCCGATTTCAAGCCGATGTTATCCAATTTGGCATCGCTGGGCGTCCTGGTCTACATTATCCTACCAAATCCTTCATAAATCCTACCGCAAATGACTTTCTGAGCAGGATCCTCTTCACTTATGCGCGCCTCTTCACCCCCCACCGGATCCTACCGGGCTCAATTCTCTTCGTGATGTCGACATCGCAGTAACGCTCTAAATCTCATCATTATAGAGTCTCCGGAATCATCTTTCCTAACATACGGGGCCAACAATTTTTCATAAGACTTTCTTTTGAATACGGCTAATGTTCAGAATGCTTTTTGCTTAGCTTATCTCGGTTAGCACATCTCGAATCCTGGTATGCCCATTGTCTTATACACAGGCAGCTTGGATGTTATCGTTAAATTTCTGGATTTGAAAAGTCTTGACAGACTAATGTAGGGTAAATCCAAGCCAAACCACATTGGTCCCCTTCGCCAATAGATGAAAGCTGGGGCAAATGCACTCATTTACCCTCAATGCAAAGGAGATAACTATCAGTAGAGAGGTCAAGTACCTTGGACTGATATGGAACAAACACCTACAAGCTGTACTACAAAAATCAAAATGAGCACCCATGAATTACATTTCGACTGGTATATGTCACTATTGTTATTCTTCTTATGGTTCCGACTGTAAAGAGATTCCTCATTATTAGCGTTTATAAGTAGCAATCCTTGACAAAGACTTCCCATTGATTATCTGAAAATATTGCCATTATATATCGGGATGTTAAATGGGTTGGCAGACGACTACACAAAAGTACAGCACTTTGGAGAGAAAAATATCATAGTCATAAGCAAAACCTTCTCTATAGAAAGCCCAACTGTTCCGATCGTTCACAGATATATGCTTAGATTTAGACCAAACGTATTTGTATTAGTAATCAACTAAAGAGCAAAATCCATATAAAAATTTTTGTTTCCCACTACCACATCTTATGTTTCTCGCTCTTTGCGACTACTTATTTTTTGTACACTGTATTCACATCCCACAAACACACATGTTTGGTATTGGTTTACAGCATTAGTATGTTTAAAAATAAATAAAATTTTTTTAAATCTTGAGTATTGAAACTATAAGACCCGCTCAAGTCAAGTGCAAGAACAAAACTGACTCTTTCATTTAAAGTCATATTAATCATAAAGGTATGTGTACACATATATAACATTAAAATAAAAATATTTCAGTTCCTACTATATGGAAAACAGTTGTTCTTCTATTTAACAAATCAATTTAAGACACTTGTATCACCCTGTACTACACAAAATGCATAAACCGAAAACACACTAAACTAGAGGCTGATCCTATTATGCTCCTCCGAACTTAAGAATTTCTCCACACATATCAAGCGCTGGTATAACTTTGCGGAGTTCATGGAAAAGCTCTACACATATCAACATAGTCAAGCTACTATGGCTTATATTACCGCTAGATTCACGAATAAATTTCAATGGGGAAAACACGATCATTATTAATTCGCACTGATGCGCCAAAGTTAATAGACTCGATGGTTTGCACTGCAGCATCTTCAAGACTGCACTTTGATGTATTTAAATTAAGTTAAGAAGATGTATAGTGCTTCGGCCAATTTGCTACTATTTCAGAATAGAAATGTTCAGGTGAGTCAATGATTTGAATATAATTTTCTGCAGGATTGACTTAACTAAAAAGGTAAACGATTCAAATGCTAATATTCTGGATAGAAATTTTGATTCATTGTTCGAGTACGAGTGCATTCCTCTGTGAAATGCAAAACTTATTGTTTGAGCACAGTGCACAGATATGTTGCAGTTTTACCTCCAGGTCATACAATGCCAAATATGACATTGCTTTTTGTATAAATTTTGCAATTTGTTAAGTAAAGAAGTATTTGAAATTTCCATTATTGTCACTAGAAAGAAATATTTTTACGAATACCTGAATTGATGTAACTACATTCCAAATATATTTCGGTTATTGTTATTGTGCAAATATGTACATACAGTTTTTTTAAAAAGTCTTACTGCTTTTCAAAGTCTGCATCAGTTACAATGAAGCATTCGTCGTCAATGCTTCTCCCAAACTTAGTGCCCAAAGATTCGTAAATACAATCAATATTACTTGACAAGTATTGTTGCCACGTAGTAAAATTGAAGAAAACCTAATAAATAGAACTCAAAGTTGTAAAAGGTAATACAAAAAGTTCTTCTTTTCTTCTTTCTTTCTTTTACTCAGCGCGGGAGCATAGGGCTTCTACAAACGCCCGCCAACGAATTCGATTTATCGCCTGAGCTTTCCAGAGACGCCACTCTGTCCCCTGGGATCTTGTTTCCTCTTCTATCGTCCTTTTCCATGTCTTGCTAGGACGGCGAACTCGGCGGCTTTCTTGTGGATTCCAGTCGAGAGCTAGTTTCATAATATAGTCCGCTGGCTTTCTCAAAGTGTGGCCAATGCAGCTCCATTTTCGTCGTCTGATAGTAATCGCGATTTCTTCCTGCTGCGTTACTCTCCACAAGTCTTAATTGGTGATAATGTCCGACCATCTTATTCTCAGTATCCTTCTTAAGCATTTGTTGACGAAGACTTGGAGGCGCGTCGCACAATTGACACTGTGACTTTCAACGTTTCGCAGCCATACAAGAGTACTGAGGGAACGTTAGATCTTTAGAATGTTAGCTTCAGATTCCGGGAGATTTGCGAGGAGTTCCAGTTATTATTTAGCATACTATAGGAGTGTCGCGCCTTGTTTACACAAGAGCAGACATCCGAATCAGCACCACCATTTTTTGACATCCAGCTGCCCAAATAACAAGACTTCCTTTATCTGATGTCCATCAATCGAGAGATCACATGTTCCACTAGCGATAACGCGAAGTAGTTTTGTTTTTGAGACGTTAATTTTTAAACCCACTTTGTTAGCGTAGAGTTCTAGTGAGTTTAATTTTCGTTCCATGTCACCCAGCGATTGGGATAGGAGACAGATATCATTGTCATAGTCCAGGTCTTCTATGCGGTGAAAAACATTCCATGGCAAACCAGACGGAGTACGGGTTACTATTTTCATCACCCAGTTGATGACAATTGTGAAAAACAATGGTGAGAGGGTGCAACCTTGCATGACTCCCGAGTAGATGTTGAAAGGTGAGCCAAGATGACCGTTTTGAATGACGCGGCATGTTGAGTCGCAGTGCAGCTCCTTTATGTTGTTAATGAGTTTTTCCGGAACATCAGAGCTGGACAAAATCTGCCACATCATGTTTCGGCCCACGCGTTTAAAATCTACAAAAACCATATACAGAGCAGAGCGATACTCAACTGAGTATTAAATGATTATACGCAGGGTGTTAAATTGATCAGTACAAGATTGGTTTGGGCGAAGTCCTGCTTGTTTATTTCTCAAAATGGGCTATAACGCCTTATGTAATCGCCTAGCTATTATAGGGGATATCACTTTGTTTATTGGGCTTAGCAGGGTATTTCCTCTCCAGTTTTCGCAATTGCTAATATCACCTTTCTTGTGGAGTTTGACTATTGAGCCTTCTTTTAACGACGATGGAATGGTTTCAGATTCCCAGATACCTTGATATATCGCATGCAATGTTCACGTAGTTAACTCGACGTCGTTCCTAGCTGAACAGCCAACTTACCGGTCCAGAACCCTATATTTCCGCGGTTATGCGCTTTGCACTGATTTCTAGTTTTGTCGGGATAACCTGAAATGGTTGAGGCTGCTTCCGTATACGCATTTACTGTTTTTTTTTTATTTAGACTCTAGGATTTGGGGCTGCATCGCAGAGAGAGACAAAAAGTTCAACTTAACCAAATTGTTTTAGTCATTCAAAAAGCTGATGCATGGCAATGATAATTGAAAATAATTTGAGGCATATAGCTACCGAAACTGTTCCTAACAAAGCGCATTCTGGACGTCCAATTTTGGGCCACTTTTTCGGGCATTGCTGGCCGTATGTCACAAATAACACGATCAATTTTGACCTCCAAGGCGTCAATTGTTGCCGGTTTATCAACAAAAACCAGCGACTTCACGTGGCCCTTACAGGAAATTAATAAAATAGCACGTCCTTGGAGGCCAATTGACAGGTCAATTTCTCAAAATAAAGTCGCCAAATTTCGGTTTCAGTATCGTCGTATGGCATGAAGCGCCATACTGTTGGAATCACATCTCGTCCATATCAATATCATCCATATTTTCAAACAAAAAATTTTTGATCATGGTGCGGTAACGTCTATCGTCGGTTAACGGTTAACGTCTATAAGTTGCACGAATTTGAAACTTTGAATTTCAAAGTAAATTTGGATAATTTCATAGCGTAGTTCAAGCGTGCGTCTATTGATTGTAATTTGCATAAGTATACTGATAATAAATATCAACAGTAAGTGCAGTATAACAGCTCCTTTGATAGCGAACTATCTTCAGTAAATTCTATCTAAACGAACGCTTAAGATTTTGGTTCCCGTCAAATTGTCCAAATTACTAATTGGCAAAAAGTATGTCTTATTCAAGTAACATTGATAAGTAGTGCTGATCCTGTGTAGAGGCTTTAAGAAGGGAAGTGAAGGCTGGACGATTTCTCTATTTCTAAATCACCCACATTTCTAAATCACGCACACAGATTATCTGCATTGGAAAAAGTGAAAAAAAATTTATCATGATCGTCGTACTTAACGCCTAAAAATATGCTGATTTTTCACAATACATTTTTTGATTGGAAGCATGCCCATGTCCATCCGTCCGCCTTCTGCAACATTTTAAGGATAAAATTAAAAACATAATAGAATTGCCCAATCTGGGTACATAGTATAACCCGTGCCGAAGCAGTGTGTTAGTTGATTTATGTCAAAAACTTTATTCATTATTATTATTTCACAAAAACTGAACCAATTCTTATTTATGATTGTCGAACAAAATAAAGGATACAACCTGTAGTACTGCTGTGTACGTATTATGTCATTTTCAAAACTTTCCAAAAAAAATAAATCATATCTCTTCGCAATGGAGATACATACTGTATCTAATGCGGCAGAACGAACGTTCATTTTCTGTGACAGATAACTATTAATTATTTATAAAAAACAATAAAAAATATTTTTTACTTTCTTGTTTCAGATCGGTTTTCTGTCCATGTTTGTCCGAATTTTAAGTCGGTTGTTTATTTGACAAAACACATTGTTTTGCTCTGAAAATCATAACAAATGCTCTCTATATGATGTGAGATGACGACTGTAGCATTGTATTATTAGTTCACTAGCCAAAGCCGCACGAAACAGTGAACCGAACAAATGTCATTTTAATGGTCACTTTTAATGACATAAAACTTTGCCTTGGTCAACTTTGTAGCATCGTCCGACATAGGTACCAGTAATAGAGAGTTGGTATTGCACCAACAAATTGGGTATTCCTTTAATTCATCTTTTTTCTGTCCACATGCAAAGAAAATTTCATTTTTTTTGCAAAGTGAACATAACAAAGTTCCCACCCAATTGATTTACTGAAACTCTACTGTATCTTAAAGTTTGCATCAATCGTCGGTTTAGTGTAAGTTCTGATGAGCCAAATGGGGGTAAATTGAAAGTGAGTTATGCAGAATTCAATTTGATTCTCAGGTTGGGCTTTATTCTCTTGTTTTCTTGCAATAAAGCGAAATCAAAGATGCTAAAAACTGCAGTTGTGGTTTCTAAAGGGGAGAATGGCGAAACTTTTTTTTATAATTTGCGCACGCCAAAAGAAGTTTGCACCCTTATAATGCTAGGCTATATGCTTGGTACATTGTTGGCGTTAACGAAAAGGAGGAAATGTGTTTTGAATGCCTGTGGATCGTTGTGATGTGAAAAGACAGAGCTTGGCAGAGCGTTCCACTTACGTATTATACGGCTGAAGAACGATCCTCTGAACTTAACTGTGCGTCCAAAGATGGGCTTAAGGGTAAACTGTAATATTCACACCATATGTTTGATTGGTGCTTCTGAATATTCATCTATTTTTTAGCTCGGTTGGTGGCGCTGCTATTGAGTTATTCTTGAAAATGTTACTCTGCATATATATCTAAACTTATCACGCTTTAACCACTGGACGTTTCTATGCCATATTCACACCATACATTTCTATGGTGCTCCTATAAGTTCATGTTTCTTTTAATGAAGTAGGTGGCGCCAATCCATCAAATAGAGTTAAACGCCGTCTCGGGTGCCGTGCGAAGTGCATTAGTGCGAAAGTATAGGGATCTGGTCCGGCAAGTTGGCTGTTCAGCTAGGAACGACAAACGAGCATGGCTAAGCGACATCGCAACACATACACAGCAAGATCCTTATAGAGGAACAACAATTAATCCGCTGGACAGAACATTTTAAAAATGTTTTGTATTGTACTTGGCCAGGCACGTCCATCAACCCACATATGCACCCTAATAGTGTACTTAACATCAGTGTCGCTGCTCCTTCATTGGATGAAATAAGGACAACAATTCGTTCACTGCAATCAGGTAAAGCAGTAGGCAATGACAACATCCACGCAGAACTCCTTCAAGCCGACGTCGAGTTAACTACGCGAACATTGCATGCGATATATCAAGGTACCTGGGAAAGTCAAACTCCACAAGAAAGGTGATTTGAGCAATTGCAAAAACTGGAGAGGAATTACCCTGCTAACCCCATAAACAAAGTAATCTCCTCTATAATAGCTAGCGCTTACGGAATGCGTTGAGCCAATTTTGGGAAATGAACAAGCATGATTTCGCCAAAACCGTTCTTTTACTGATCAATTTAACACCCTGCGTATAATCATTGAATAGTCTGTTGAGTATCGCTCTCCTCTGTATATGGTTTTTGTAGATTTTAGACGCGCTTTTGATAGCGTGGGCCGAAACATGATGTGGCAGAATTTGTCTAGCTATAGTGTTCCTGAAAAACTCATTAACATCATTAAGGCGCTGAACCGCGACTCAACATGCCGCGTCATTCATAACGGTCATTTTGGCTCACCTTTCAACATCTACTCGGGAGTCAAGCAAGGTTGCACCCTCTCACCATTGTTTTTCACAGTTGTCATTGACTGGGTGATGAAAATAGTAACCCGTACTACATCGGGCTTGGAATGTTTTTCACCGCCTAGAAGACCTGGACTATGACGATGATATCTGTCTCCTATCACAATCGCTAGGTGACATGGAGCGAAAATTAAACTCACTAGAAGTCCATGCTAACAAAATGGGTTTAAAAATTAACGTCTCCAAAACAAAACTTCTTCGCGTTATCGCTAGTGGAACATGTGATATCTCGATTCACGGACATCATATAGAGGAAGTCGTGTTATTTGGGCAGCTGGATGTCAAAAAATGGTGGTGCTGACTCGGATGTGTGCTCTCGTGTAAACAATGCGCGACGCTCCTATAGTATGCTAAATAATAACTGGAACTCCTCGCAATCTCCCGGAATATGAAGCTAACGATCTTCAGATCGAACGTTCTCTTAGTACTCTTGTATGGCTGCGAAAAGTCACAGAGTCAATTGTGACGCGCCTCTAAGTCTTCGTCAATAAGTGCTTAAGGCGGTTACTGAGAATATGATGGCCGGACATTATTACCAATCAAGACTTGTGGAGATCAACGCAGCAGGAAGCAATCGCGATCACCATCAGACGACGAGGAGCTGGATTGGCCACACTTTGAGAAAGCCAGCGGACGATATTACAAAACTAGCGCTCGACTGGAATCCACAAGAAAGCCGCCGAGTTGGCCGTCCTAGCAAGTCATGGAAAAGGACGATAGAAGAGGAAGCAAGATCCAATGGGTCCGAGTAGCGTCTGAGTGAGGTAGTGAACGCCCATAAACAGGTAGTACAATATACAACTTAGCTCTGTTCTGCAAAAAAACAAAACATTCAAAAATATTTTGCGCATTGAAGAATAGATTGAACCAGTAAATTGCCTTTGGCAGGAAAAAAATATTATTTTGTATTTCCAGCAGAAAACTCAGAACTTTCTTCTGTTTGTTTTGGCTGTGATTTTGTGAAGACCATAATATACTCATCCCGTCTACTTATCCTGAATTATTTCAAACATATATTTCGCTTAATTTGTAGTTTTTGAAAATGGCATCTCCGTACGGACGACGTTTATTGGACTTGGCTTCAAGTAACGACACAAAGTTAGATTTCTAACAATTTACAAAAATAAAAAACTATCGTAAAACAAAACTTTCTCCTATTAGGTTTAAAATCCACACACACACACACACTCAAAATATTAATGTTTTATTGTTGTTCTGTTTACACAACCGACGGACAGTGACAAGACAAGACAAATATGGGACATATTCATGTGCGGCGGTCACGCTGTTATGTTGGTTTATGCATTTACTGCATGCGGATGTTGTGTCTTCCAAAAAATACTGTGCGGTCATTGTTTTTAGTTGGACATTAGAAGAGTCAGATGTTCGTGCCCTGCATATCGCCGCAGCTTTTTGTTGCATCACATACGCCACCACTACAGTCATCCGTAGATCTACGCTAAAATTTATGAACCAAAATACGTGTGTCATTTAAATAGAACAGCAACAGACGTTTTGGTGAATTATTTCGATTGTGTTTATTTCAACCACGACACACGAGACGATGGGCCACAAAGGACAAAACAAAATAAAATAAAAAACAGGACTTTTATGTGCGCACGGAGGATGTGGTCAAGGAGCAACACAGTTTAAGATATTCGACACTTTTTGCCTCAAAATAAATAAAACAACCCATAAAAATTAAAATTTTTCATCTAAATTCTCTAATCGCAGAAATTGATATGGGAGCCCCTCGATCCTGGGCCATTTTTTTTTATTGTAGAAGAAAATCATCGAAACAAACATTTGACATCAGATGTTAAAATTGAAAAAGCTCAGATCATTTTATTCTGAGCACTTAGAGCACGCTCATACTCTGAGCAAATAAGAAACACGAACATTTATCTTGAGAACTCTTTGACTGCTCTGAACTAATTTATGAAAACGCCAAATGACAGAATATTGTGAAAACTTGTTGTTCTATCTGTAAGTTGATATCGACAACAAAAAAAAACGACATCAATAAAAATACAATTCAGTATATAATAAAAATGTAAGTTGAAGTAAGCATAAAACATGTATGTCTCGTTTCATTTGCTGGGTTCATTTGTGCGTGCGCTAAGATTTCTCTCTCTCTCTCCACCACCACCAAAACCATGCAGCGCAGCCGACTGCGCAGCACACACCGCACAAAGTCCATAAACGGCGACGAATATCTGATGCCAGTACAGATATTTAAAAAATGTATAAGGGCCTTGCGGCCGAACCCGGGACCCGATCACTACCAAATTTTCGAAAAAGTATTGTTTATTGGGTATACACATGTGTGTAAAATTTGAAGAAAATCGGGTAAATTTTTTAAAATTTTTGTTTGGGAGCCCCCCGACCCCGCAGCCCGAGGGGCCACAAAATTTAATAGAAAGTGTTGTCTCCGGAAATACACATGTGTGCAAAATTTCAATAAAATCGGGCCATGGGAAGTGGGTTAAAAATTGATCGCAAGAATCCACGACAGACGACCGACCGACGACCGACGACCGACCGACGACCGACCGACCACCGACCGACGACCGACGACCCACGGGCAAGTGAAGTTAATATAGAGAATTTAAAAAATAGAAAAATTTGACAAACAATACACTAAGTGAGTCGTAAAAACTGACATTTATTAGAAAACAATTCAGGGTTTTGTATTTAACTTTAATTTCTTACAAGAGGAACACCGGCACAGGCTGTTTATCTCTTAGCAACGTTCGAATCCGTAGATATTCTACGAGAAGATCCTTTACTGATTCTGACATCAATATCTGCTGATTGACCGGAAGCATTCGAATCTGCGCCAGTAGAACCACCTGATGCCATAGCACTATCACTTGAGTCTTCATTTTGATCCTGCCCACCATCAGAGCCAGATTCATTTTGCCCACCATCAGCTGCAGGGGCGGGTGAAGATGCAGCATTGTCATCATCGTTTCCTTCGTCGTTCTGATCTTGATCTTGATTTTGGTCTTGAGCTTGATCATCTGAATCTGCTCCATCTTGATTGGTTGCGGGAGAAGTAGCTTCCGCCTGACCCTGTCCTGTACCAGCTCCGGGAGCGATTGAAGATGCAGACGAATCAACATTGCTAGTACTATCGCTTGATCCACCATCCTGATCTTCGCCTTCATCTGATGCGTCAGCAGTAGAGCCTCCGCCTGGAGATCCACCAACTTGATTGGTTGCGGGAGAGCTAGCTTCAGTCTGATCGTCTCCGTCATCAACGTCGGGCGTGACAGAAGATGCAGAAGGAACAGCATTACCAACTCCAAGAGTCCCACTAGAAGCAAAGGGGCTAGGAGCAGCTGCGCCAGAACCTAAGCCAGTGCCTAAAAATCCCGGCCCTTTACCGACACCTCCCAAAGTTCCCAAACCACCATTTAATCCAGGCAAAGGTGGCTGGCCGACGAATCCATGTAAATGATCGTGTCCATATTTAAAGCCGTTTCCATGTTCAGGAACGAATCCATGATACTTATGTACATTATAGTATCCAGGTTTATAGCCGGGTCCGAAACCGAATTTGTGTTCATATTCAGGTACTACAGGTGCTAAAGGATCTAAACCAACTGGAATTGGACCAAATCTATGATCATGACCTGGGTATCCAAATGCTGGTTTGTCATAACCAAATCCATACCCGTGACCTTAAATAACATTAAGCAATCAAATGAATTATTCACAAAATTTATAAGAAATGCTGCTTACCGCTGACTGCCGCCAAAAAGGCTACCAATATTCCAATTACTGCAACTTCCTTCATCGTCAAAACTGTATTGTTACCATTTTTCCAGCATTCGTCTCTTTTATAGGTTCAACAAATTGTTAAACAAAACAAATCTTAATCGTCTATTATCCGATGATGATGCTTGTTGGTAAACAAAACAATCATCGCTTGACGGAAGCACACTGCAAGTATCTTTATAAGCGACAAAATGTGCTGCTTATCTGAGGTGCTTTTAGTTGGATGCCATACGTTGGATTTGAAATGGTAAACGTGTTTTGTCGTAATGCTGCTGAAAAAACTCCACTCGTGTTTACTTTTTATCGTGATCTCTTTACGGCTTAATTATTGTTAATTACAAACCTAAACAAGTTGGAGCGTATATAAATAAATTAGCAATCAAGTAAGCTTTTACCTTCCTGTTGAATTGAAATTATAATTATCCCAGACACCTGAAAATTCGTCAACTCGGTTGGTGCCAATTTTTATTTAAAATATGACATCCATTGCCAACCTCAGATGCACCTTTAGCCAGCGCCTTGTTTCTGTTGAAATAATTATCGGTTTTCGGAATCTGATCTACGAATTGCAAAGAAAAAACCACAAGGAACACTCGTGGGGAATTACTTGTAAGGTTTTTTACACGCTAACTGGTTAGCCTGGTCAGACAACTTTCGGCATAGTGACAGCTCAGTTAAAATTGCAATTCAAGTAAATGAATTCGAAATAAAACCCAAGATATCTTACTTATATGACTGAGATTTTGGGTATTCACTCGTCATATGCAACATCTGAGTTGGTCACTGATTTTTTTTTTAAATTAGCGCACGCTTCAAGGGTTTGTACACTAGGCACAACGTGGGCTTGAAAATATTGAGCTAAAAGAAGAAAAGAAGGTGGTTGTGGTGAGGTGAAGTTCAAAGTTCACACTCAAGCACTCATAAACTAGACATACAATGTTGACTCATCTATATCTTGATACCTATGTACATCAATTACACCGTACATTTGAATACGGCAGTGTACGTATATGGCAACTGTACACTGCGAATCACTTGATTGAAGACATTTATTATCACATGTACAGCAATATTGTCTTGTATGTACGTGGAAGCTGTTTTAGACGCGACTGGAATCGTATCGAAACGGCGTCTTTCGAGTAGGAGTCAACTGTGATAACCACTGTACTATCAATGGCAGTGATAGTTTTAAAAATAGTGGGAAAAATATACATTTTGACGCTAGCAACTGCAAACCTCTAGCCATCAAATCTCAAAATATCAAAAGAATTAAAACCGGACCGCAATCCCAATAGATGCTACAAGAACATAAAAACAATATCCTCAACAATTGTCCGGAGTCTCGAAAATTGAAAAAGTTAAAAAAATATAATATCAATGTTACCTTCCTTGTTTATAAAGTCTATAAAGTTTATAAAGTATCTAAGTCAAAGCATCAAGTGTCAGCATTTAAAAAAGTGTAAAAAAAGAAGATAGAAATTAAAGTTTTTTAAGAACTTTTATTTAACTTGACTTTTCCTGTCTATCGATTTTATTGAGTTCTTTGAGGTCCTTTTTAAACACCTTCCACACGACCTAGAGAGCTGATATTTGTGAGCAGCTCAGTGTTAAGGGCCATTTCTAAGATCCCGCATATGACACGTGTCGCGAATCGCATGTGATGCGTGTGATGCATGGAAAATGGCTTAATGTATGGATTTTTTTATTTCTACCCTAGCCCATATGGCCCATATTGTATCTTAGGGTGTCTTTTCTCTAAGAGATGTACCACCTCCCTAATGAACGATAGTATATCCTTACTAGTAGAATATTTCCTTGTGAAAGGTCTCCTTAACCAAAGTAATGCTGGGAATTCAAAGAGAATGTGCTAGGACGACTCTTCATCTTCCGAGCAGAACCTACATTCTGTCTCTCTCCTCACCAATTTTGTTAAGGTTATATCGCAAGGCACAACGAACTATTAGAAAACTGACCAGCTTTCTAACGCTAATCCTATTAAAATTAAGGATTTCCTTATCGGAAAAGGTCTGATTAATTGTTTGAATTGGCTAAGCCCCGGGACGCCAAGTTCTGCCGTAGAGGCGTCTACTGGCCCACTAGGCCCTAGTGGCGCGTTCGATGGCGGACTTGATATGAGAATTCCAGTTAAGCCGTTTATCAAAGATGACACCGAGATATTTAACCTCACAGGAATAATCTAATGTGGTGCCTTTAATGACGATAGCTCCCAAATCGACCAGTCTTTTTTTCGCAAAATGGCACTAGAACGGTTTTGCATGGATTGATGGATAGTCTTGCTCTGATGCACCATTCTAAAACATGTAGTAAAGCACCTTGCATGACACTAGTTATAGTCGTGCAGTGCTTACCACTAAGAAAAATCGCCAAATCATTCGCATAACCAATGCCGATGTAGCCTGAGCTGTGAAGATCAAAGATTGGTTATGACTAGTAACCATAGAAAGGGAGGGAGAAGGGGACATCTCTTAACTGCAGTCACTCTGTGTCCTCCCGAGGAGTAATAATATCTCGAGTTTCAAGCTTGGCCCTTACCCAATGATTGGTCGAGTTTTCGACACCCATGCTACTGATTTCATTGCGATAGAGTCGTAGTCAGTGTTATCAAAAGCGCCCTCAATGTCGAGGAAGACACACAGGGCCATTTCCTTGGAACGAAAAGTTCCTTCTATCTTCTTTATAAGAAGTGAAGGGCACCTTCTTTGCTTATGCCTTTCCTGTAGGCAAACTGACTTGAATGAAGAGGAGTGGGCAATTCTAACCGACCTCTAATATGAACATCAATAAGTCTCTCCATGGTTTTGAGGACAAATGATGTTAGACTTATAGATCCGCATGATTTAGAAAGCTCAATAGGTGTATTGCCTCGTTTGGGGATAAATATTACATTTACCTGTCTCCAGATAGTAGGAATGTACCCCAGTTGTAGGTGACTCTAAACATAGTAATCATACCCGGTAGGTTGAGATCGATTTCCTTCTGTAGAAGCGCTGGAAAGATCCCATCACCACCGGGAGCTTTGAAAGGATTAAAAAGCCGGTTTAAGATTTTACCGGATAAACTATTTACCCTACTAGTAATACAGACCCTTTGGTCAGATACGTTCGGGTACATGTATGGTGCACGAGTGCACGAACCTGGCAAATGAACCTGAAGTAGGGTTCTGATTGTATCCTCACGGTCCGACGTGTAGATGTCATCGGCCTTTTTTAATAAACCTGCACAGTTTGTCTGATCTATTGGAATAGGCTTAACGCGGTTTTTTGAACCATCTTACACATGTGCTAGAGAGTTGAAATTTTGTGAGTATCTTGTCAAAGTTCGTGTGTGGCGCGTGCGATCCGTGGAAAATGGGTTAATCTTTGGAATAGTCCCGACCTGCGTCAACGTTTTGTGGTCCTTTTTAGCCACCTTTCTCAAAACCTAGAGAGCTGAAATTTTGTGAGCTGCTCAGTGTCCAGGGACACTGCGTGTGACACGTATGGTGAGTCGCATGTGGCGCATGTGATGCGTCTTTGGAATAGGCCCCACCTCAAAAAGATATAATTTGGCGGGTTATTACCAAATAATACAATGTAAAAATAAAAGGACTGTGTGGCGTATGTCGATGTACGAGTATACATAAAAGTTTGTACCCGAAAAACGATGTTTTTTTACATTTACTTTTTTTGTATATGAACTTTTTTAAACACCGACGTTTTACGCTCATATTTAGGTACCGCAGTTAGTTGCAATAGGGAAGTTGCTTGGAAAGTTTTATATTTATTTGCCTTAGTTCCTTTAGCGCGTAGTAACAATGCTTGGCAATAAGGATGAAAGCACAACATTCCGTTAAAAATCCAGACTCAACGCATGACACATTACCGACTTTACACCAACTTGTGCAAATAATAATTAAAGCTCAGTTTTAGATTTTCAAAAATTTGAAACTGACGTACTGTTAAGGGTTATTTGTGATGTTATGATGTAGTGCTGTTTGATGGTAGTTTCTTTATTATTTGTTCTAGTTCAACTTATTAGTTGTTGAAGCCATAAGTTGACTAGACACACTGCTACAAAATGATTTAATTTTTTTTGATAAATCAATCACCAATAACAGATTAACAAAAAGAATAACGTTTTCCTTAGAAATACCAATTCACAGAATTGTGATAAAAAGTAATTTCTGTCTCCCTACAGTATTTGTAGAAATTTCGATTATTTAACCCGTGCCGGCTTCTCTTGTCATTCTCAATCGTTTACTGGTATTGAACACTAAAATCTATAACCTCTTAACCCGAACGCTTCTAGTTGATAACAACTTCAGCTTCACTTGCACTTAGCAGAGAAAAGCAACCAACACTGCAAACTGTTTCGCTTTCGAAATAAAAATGAAAAATGATTACGAGAATATTCGGAAAGTGCAATTGCAACTCAATTTGCATCCCATCAGTTTGTACTAAGTACGAGTACTTAGTACGTTGGATCGAACTTGTCGAGACATAAGTCGTACATAATGTATAGTAATATGTAATAATAACAATATAATCGTTTAGCAACATTTCTCAAAACAACACGAATTAATAATAAAGATCATTAATTAATTTCACTATTGTTAGTGTTTTTTTTTCTTATGTTAATACCTGGAACATTGTTGTTGGAAGCTATAACAATTGTTCTAGTACGTACAACAATTACTGGCAACTTGTGCTGCTAAGTATTCTGTTATAAAACTACGTTTTTAATTCAACCAACTGCTTATTGTTTGATAATAAATACTCACACATTGTGAAGTGTTTTGTTGTTTATCGGTGGCGCACATGATTGGCTATTAAGATTTTTTTTAGTTTAGTTTATTATTTCATCTAAAAGGTACTTAGTATTTAATGATTTTAATATTTTGTAATTAGACCCAATTAAAAGACGATATCTCTAACGTATCTTACCTATCGCTAATTTCATTATAACAATTAAAACATTTTTTAATGATGGGTTTTGTCCATTTTTGTGCGATGAAAGGGTGCATTGTACGCTGGATTCATTCTTAAAATACGGTTAGGAGCACATTACTCAACTTGACTTAATGTTATGAGGCAATGAGGCATATATTTTTATTGAAATGCTTTAATATTAACTTTCCGGTATCTGTCTGTCTGTCGGTTCGTTTATGCGTCATTCTTTCACGCCTTTTTCATTCTAATGCTGTTCGTTCAGGGAGTCTTGAGGAATTCTTCAGGTGGTCTTAAGGGGATCTTGTGGTGATTTTAAGAGGATCTCATGTAGGGTCTTGAGGTTGTTTTATGGCGGTCTTTTGGACGTCTTGAGAGCGTCTTACGGGGTCTTGAGGCGTATCTTGAGATGGTCTTGATCAGAGGTTTCGATATGGTTTAAAGGGGGTATTGAGTGGGCTATTGAGAGAGTTCTTGAGGTGGTTTTAAAGGGGTCTTAGGTGTCTTAAGGTGGGGCTTGAGACGGACTTGGGAGGAATTTGAGAGCGTCTAAATAGGGTATTAAGGGTGTCTTACGAGAAGTCTTAATGGGTTCTTAATGGTGGTTTTTAGAGGTTGGTGTTGGGGGTCCTTTCGGGGTCCTTTCTGGGTCGTTTAAGAGGTATTTTTGAATTTTTTGTATTTTTGGGACCACAATTAATACCAAATTTAAATAGAAAGTGTTGTCACTATAGATAGATATATGAGCAAAGTTTCAAATAATCCAGATTTCCATTAACTCTTCACTCTCCTTGTGGAACACCTGCTTGAATTTTCTTTAGGTCAGAATAGGCTTTCCCATGCTCGATTCTGAAGAATCTCTCTGATAAATACGATTGCAGCAGTTCTGAGTATTGGACTGGGAGCAGAAGTTTGAGCTTGTAATCTATAGATCTATTGATCTAATGAACCAATTGTTCATCGAATCTTCAAGATGACTTTTTTTTAAAAGAGCTTGATGCCAAACTATGTCTTATGCTTTGAAAACATCAAGTGCACAACTTTGCTTTTAGCAAATTGATGAATAGTACTGGTTCAACTTTACGGTGAGATATCCTATCAAATCACCAGTAGAACGTTGCCTACGAAGTCCGTAGTGCTGGTCTATAATGATTCCGTGTGTTTCAAGATATTTTTTGAGATAGTGATTGATTGTAGCGTTCCCATGACTTCGTAATGAATGGACATGAGTACTATGGGTCGATACGAAAAATCAGAAACGGGCTGAAAAAAAAAAAGATGTGTTCCAACTTTTCGAAAAGAGTCCAGCTTTGAGGAACACCTCTTCAGAACTAATAAAGAGATACCATCTAATCCAGAAGATGTGCGTTGAGACCACTTAAATCTCTGTGGCCGAGTATGAATGCGGATTTGTCTAATAGAGTGTTCAATACTCGGAGGTAATGCACAGAAGTCACGTTTAATATGGAAGCGCCCAGTTAGCTGCTAAATGCGCAACAAGCTAATTGAGCTTGTTCTTAGTGCTGAAAGCTGAAATTGTAAATGAGCAGTAAAAGTGACGACAAGACAGTATTATGACCCAAAAGGTTTACTTTTTTTTATACAATTTCCGCACGCGTAACAGAGTTCGCAACCTTATAATCGTTAAGGAAGGTGTATTTTAGCCTCAATTTTTGATCATTGGCGATTTTGACTTGCCTATTGGTAAATACTAAGATTATAATTTCAACTTTTCTCATTCATTCTTTACTTCTTACCATAATGCATGGTAAGTTTTGTTAGGGTACATGGTGGGGAGATGTGCAACTTTCTTTGAACATTTTTCCTTGTTACCTTTACAGGTAATTACTTTTCGTATGAAACTTGTTGGACTGAATAAATATTTTGTGGTTCTTAGTCACTTTTTATCATTATCATAATCATTATTTCTACAACCAGTGCCTTTTATTGGCCTACTGACAGGTAAGTAATAATGTTTTTTTAAGGGGCGCTTGTAAAGGGGATAACAATTAATTAGAGATGATACGTCACACTGGGAATCGAACCTGTGTTCTATTGGATGGTAGCTCACAAATATGACTATACCACAACTATAATTCCCTCAGAGTAAACGAATGTAAAGTTTTTGCTTTTACTTAGCGAGCCCCACTGATACAATTCGCCGACTACTTGCAAACGACCATGTCTCTGCTGGTGATCAGATTTCCGTCCGGGTTTGCGGTTTTTCTAATTAATAACGAGTAGTTGATTTGCATTTTAATCTATTAATAAGTTTTTATAAATTTTTATAGTAAACAATACCTTATTGAATTTATTAGCATTGAATTCTTTTGTTTGGGAATTTATTTGTTTGAATTTTTTTAATTAAATCTTCAAAGTGTATATACATACAATCATTCAGCGTAGCTGCATTAAACTTGATAAAGAAAAGTTAAATGTTTACAACAATTTCTATTAACAAAATTGTTGTTCAAAATGCTCATTAAAATGGTAATTTCTCAAATGACTATTAAGTTAGTCAAGTTCATTTTATTTTTTTTTTGCATCTTCATGTTGTTTTCCAAATTCTATTAAAATTTTATAACCTGCTTTTTGGTATTTAAGTACAAATATGTCTGTTTAACCCTTAATTGTCAATTATTCAGTTCAAAGGGTAGCGTTATAAAAATTTATGACTTTATGAATTTAGAATTAAAATAATTAATTAATTACAAAAAATCTATATATACATATATAAAATCAATTTCTGTGTTTCTGTGCGTAAGACAAATATTGTTTGTATTGTATATAAATTAAATATATGTTGTATGTATATAATATAAAGTGTGTTTGTTTGTTTGTCTTTTATACAAATATACACCGTTAATCATATCAATTAAATTTAAATAATAAAAGGAACAGTAAGCATTTTTCCGCCATGGAAAAACCACTTTTCGAGAGATTTAAAAATATGTAATCTGCACACAAGTTCTTAATTGTACTTGGCAACATATATATTTTGGGGATCTGCATTGCGATTGATCGGGAAACTCGTGACTGCTCAAAACTTGATTTGCAAGTGCGAACGGTCTAGCGTTTCTAGTCTAAATAACGTGGGTTAGAATCCTGCGATACCGAAAAATGCCCACTACTGAAACCAACACAACTTCTCGGATAAGTAATGATCGAATAATGACGACTTTTGGCTATTTTACCCGGACTAAAATTGGTTTCTGGAATGTGCTGACGCCCCTTGACTCAGGCAGTGAAGAATCTCAAAATACCAGGTTTCTTCAACTGGAACGTGAGTTTCTTCGAAATAAGTTGGACATACTGGAAGTGATTGAAGTAAGATGGTTCGACGCGGGAGAGTACCAATCCCCAACGTGTAACACTGTGCTACTCTACTACGGCAAATCCTGCGGCAGTCCCCGTGAATCTGGAGTGGGTCTGCTACTAACGCCAATAGCACGCAGAGGCCTAATTTCCTGACACCCACATGGTGATATGATCTTATTGGCCAGTTTTCGAACAGCGCGTCACGGTCATACAGTGTTACGCTCCAACGAACCCCTCGACTGAGGATGAAAAGAACAACATCTACAATCAGCTAAGCTCTGTATTCAACGCAAGGCCGAACGGTGACATCGTCATCGTGATGGGGGACTTGAATGCGAAGGTAGTCAACGATAATGAAGGACTCACACATGTGATTGGGAAGCACGGCATCGGCGAACGAAATGACAATGATGAAAGATTTGTTGATTTCTGCAACACCAATCATCTTTTCGTGGGCCGAGTGGCTCAGTGGAAATGTGCATGGCTACTGAGCAGGAGGTTCGTATTTCGAATACCAAAAGTATTTTTAATGGTGTCCCACCTCTCGCGAATGGGTGACAAACGTTCCGAGAGTAATAAATTGTCAAGGAAAGCTTCTAATTTCCCTTCCATTTGAGTACAAAAATATATTCTGCATCAGTTCAAAGACTCCGCAATATCATCCGAATGCCTAGGTATAACATCGGCCGACTAAAAAGTTTCCCTCAGTACGCCCACAATTAAGGAATAATTTATTGCAAGGAGTGGAAGCAATCAGCTGCTCACTGCCGATAACCATCCAAGAATATGGGAAAGCTGTGAAAAAGGTTTTTACATCTAGAGCGGAAAGTATTTTTGGTAAAAGACAGCACGTAGCTTACCGAGGATACCTAAAAGCGGATTGAATTGTATTGTAAAAACCCTAGCAGCAGCGAAGATCGAGCTATAGTCCCTGTATTGAAGGAAAATGAGAGAAGTGCAGCATAGTGTACAAACGTGACAAACGTAATTATATTAATACCCTGGCCTCAGAAGCAGAGGAAGCAGCGAGCAGGTGCGATAGCAGAACCGTTTACAGAATTACCAAAGAGCTGACAGGTGGTCACCACTCTACCCCATAAACGGCTAGTTGGTGCAGTACTCGCTTCAGATGAAGATCAGCCCAAGCGATGGAAGAAGCCATTTTTTCTATGGTCCTTAACCATGTATTCGCCAACGATATAAACCCAAATCAAACGGACTGCTGGAAGTAACAATTTTCCGAATTCGCACCACAACTCCCAGTAAATGGTATACCTGCTAAACATCTGGAAAATACACTCGATGCTTAACAAGGAGGTTTCCGCATAGGATCCTCCTGTGTCGACCACATCAACACCCTGCGGATCATTATTGAACAGTGCATTGAATTCCGGTCACTACTACACATGCTGTTCATCGATTTTGAGAAGGCGTTTGACAGTGTCAACAGACAGTTTATCAAGCTTGTCTTGCTCAAGTGGCGTATACCCGATTAGCTAGTAGCTATTATCAAAGCAACCTATGATGGCTCTAAGGCGTCAGACATCAGCAGAATAGGGGAAATAACACAGAATGCTCTAGAATTGCATGTGGCCGTAACTATCTCTGACTGGTGGAAGTGCGATCAAACCTTCACTGGTGGTTGCCGGTAATGCAGGAAAAGCGGAATGATCGGATTAGTACCTTCAAAGTAAGGTTAACGCAAGGCAGTTAACCTTGACCGTAAAATGCCGAGTGTTATTAAAACACAACCTGCAGAAATTATCGTGGTACGACGTTGTTGAGTACCGCGTATAAGATTTTCTCCTCTATCCTTCAAGACAGGATAACCCCATACGCTAAAGTTATCATTGGTCCATACTAGTGTGGCTTCATCCCAGGCAAATCAACAACTAATCAGATTAACACCCTTAGTCAGGTTGTGGAAAAATCTCTAGAGTTTCAAAACTCACTACACCATCTTTTAATAGAGCTTAAGTCCCTTATGATAGTATAGCCAGAGTAGAACTTTATAAAGTCATGATAGAATTCGGCATCCCAAATAAACTGACACGACTATGTAGGTTGACAATGACCAATGTTATAAGCCGGGTAAAAATATCCAGATCACTATCAAGCCCATTCAAAATTTATAACGGGCTCCGATAAAGGGATGGACTGCCTTGCGTCCTCTTCAACCTGACGTTGTGAAAAGTGATCCGAGACTCTGATGTCACGGCGAGAGGAACAATCCTCTATACGTCCATTCAGGTACTGGCTTATGCAGAAGATATTGACATCGTTGGTAGAAACCCAGAAGCTATACAGAAAGCTTTCATCCAGATCGAGCAGGCGGCACGAAATCTGAGGAAGGACTATTCCGGAGACTCTATAATGATGAGATCTACGAGCGTTACCGCGATGTCGACATCGTGAAGAGAATTAAACTCGGTAGGCTCCGGTGGGCAGGACACCTAGCTCGTATGAGCGAAGATAATTCTGCTCGGAAAGTCCCTTGCGGTAGGATTTATGGAACACGACAGCGAGGCCGGCCAAGACTGCGCTGGAACGATGGCGTAGACCAGGACAGCCAGATTTTAGGGATACCAAACTGAACTGAGATTTTTTGCGGGAGGCCAGGAGCGGACACCGGTTGTAGAGCCAAATATGATGATGAATTACATTAGAGCTTAAGTTGACACCCGATACTTAAGGAAGTCTCTTTAAGACGATTTTTTTAAATACCAGATATGGTGTTTCGTATCAATGGTTTAACTATCACCTTCTAAAGTTTTAGTTATAAAAATGTTTTAAAAAATTATGACCGTAAGTAACAACAATGGGTTAAAATTAATTAATTCGCTTACCTACTTGCAACGGTGTGTTTCAATCATAAAAAAGCTAAAGCCGACAGTAGTCGCGCAATGACAGACAATGCGCGAATTAATAATTCACCGATCAATCTGTTTTGATTGTTGATTAAGTTGTTTTCTGATACACTACTGGTCTTACTTACAGCGTTAAAGGTTCTATTAATACGAGGTAAGTTGCGGTAAATTTTGCTGTTCTAAGCAGAGAAAAACAAAACAAAAAACCAACAAAAGTTTGCACGATTTCATAAGTCAAACAACGACACAACAAGTGATCACGAAAGGTGGAAGTCTCACGGGTCGTGAAACTTTTGTTCTCCTCACCTGTCTACATACTCAAACATTGAATTTCCATACAATAGCAATCAAAGTACATATTTCCATAATATTTATTGTACAGTAGCAGACATGTGGAAGCAGGAAGATAGACAAGAGACAAGAATGTGATTTTGCTGTGGCTCCCGCTTCGCATTACGGCGGAACAAGTACAATTCTTGATACTCATCAAAGAGTACGGCGCTCCTCCAACTGCCCGCCACAGTGGTACGTATACGCACAAGAACCTTATGAATATGAACTCTCGCTTGATAATAACAACGTCTACACTTGACGCAATGTGGAATAACTTTTATTTTTATTGGCAATTCGATTTTCGGTTGTTGCCAAATTCTTAGTGTAATTTGAATAGATATTTGGAGTGTATTCGCTTAGAAGCTAATGAATTTAAAGTGGGAGGGATTTCCAATATCCGTCATGACCCAAAGTGAATTTCCGATTGGCAATCTAAACTTGAGCTAAACATTACGATAATAGAAATTGGATAATTGCACTCACATCCACTCATGCATTCAAATATTCAATTTAATTGCGTTAATAATTTTTTACCACTATCTATGAAATATCAGATAACAGTGTATCTACGATGCGTCAAATTCATTGTTTTCAGATGCAGAAGTAATTTGTGGCTGTTGGGCAATTACTTTATCAATTTATGGTTTGGCATAAATTAGGAGCAACATTTTGATTGTTCTTTTTAGGTTTTGTTACTCGTGGCTTTTTGTGCTTTCAAAGTCAATTTGGGGCGAGATAATATGGACATAAAAATCACAATTTATTATATTATTAATAATTAATTAAAACACAAAAAGTTATTACATTATAGTACTAATAATTAAAGTTATTTATATAATAAAGTAAATCTTTTAAAGGTTATGCAACATTTTAGCGTGGTATATGTCATGTATGTCAACTTTTGCTTATAAATTTGCCATATAAGATTAACGAGAAATGAATGGAAATTTTGATGATGAAGAATTGCTACTGGTAGCGTTAAATAGGCATTTTAATGAAAAGTCGGAGAATAATTTTTATGAATGGTTAGAAAATGTATTTTTGACGTGACAACGTCGCACTGCAAGGGGGTGCATGTTCAAAAAGTAAGTGGGACACTGTTATGCTCACACTGTTGTGAGACACTGTTAACACTGTGAGTGTTAAATGTCAGTATTTTGGGAACTAAGTCATTTCTCAGGCGCTTCGTATGAAATTCGGTATGTAAGACTAACATGCGACTATAAGACTTGTTCCTATAGAAATTCTTTGATATGGTCATTGGGATCTGTAACGGACTGATGTGACATTGACTCAGACCACTACTCGTATATTGGTAGAAATGGTGTTGATTAGGCTTGATGGCTTGATTAAGTTTTACTTAAGCTAATCTATCACTATCATCATCTACAACCGGGTTCCAGTTTTAAAGATTTCCTATAAATCCTACTGCAAAGAACTATCAAAGCAGATTTCTCTTCGCTCATACGAGCTAGGTTTCCTGCCCACAAGATCCTATTGAGCTTAATTCTCATCACGATATCGATACCATTGTAACGCCCGTAGTTATCTTTAACTTAGAATCACTGGAAGCGCCCTTTCTCACGGGGCTAGCAATTCTCCTTTAAACTTCCCTTTCGAGTGCTTTTTGCTCACTCAAATCTCGGATTCATATAAAGAATTGATATGACCATTGACTGATAGCAGCTGGGATAATATGGTTATTTTGTTTCATTGCCAAGGGAGAACTCCCTGAATGACTTGCACAACGGCAATAAAGTAGGGCTATGCCCTTTACTAAAATTAAAAACAAAATAAAAAAAAATATAACGAATGTAATTTACAACACAATCCTCACGTTTGTAGCTGGTTTCAAATTATTTTCTGTGAATTCTCGCTAATTCATTGAAAAAGCAAAGTGGAAACCCTGACATGAAACTAAGACGACGCGAGTCCAAATGCTTTTATCACTCGATCATGGTCAGGAAATAATGACCTAAGGGATTATTCAAAAATTATTGTATCCACTATCAAATCTGACCTTCACGAACTTGTTGACGTCCGTCTTAAAGGCCTGTAGATAAAACATTTCGGGAAACACGAAGTCGACCAACTGTTTCCACATCGATGCCGCTCTCGAATAAAAGGTCGAATAAAAGGAGGATTTGAAATGTACATGAATCAAGAGATGACGTAATGGTTTCATCGTTTATAATATGGACACCTCTATTTTGAATTATATGAAGACAATGAAAATTGGAGTACCACCCCATATATATGAATTAAATTTTAAAATTGCTCTTACATAAGTCTTATATAATCTAAATACTTCAGAGGGGGCGAAGTAGAAGCTACAAGGTCTTAAAAAGCCCAAACATTGGCTGGCTCTTTTTGAAATATCATAATATGTTCCTTTCAGGAAAGTTCGCGTGAAACTTTAAAAACTCATATCTTAAGTGAAACAGATCTTAATTACTGGTGGCACGTATGGTTGAGCTGCCTTCTGAGAAAATGACAAGTCTGGAATTTATTCGGATTTAATACCACCCTTTAGGATCTTGCTTCCTCTTCTGTTGTCCTTTCTATATCTTGCTAGGACGGCCAACTCGGCGGCTTCCTTGTGGATTCCAGTCGAGCGCTAGTTTCATAATATAGTCCGCTGGCTTTCTCAAAGTTTGGCCATTCCAGGTCCATTTTCGTCTACTGATGGTGATCGCGATTGTTTCCTGCTGCGTTACTCTCCACAAGTCTTGATTGGTGATAATGGCTGGCCATCATATTCTCAGTAACCGCCTTAAGCACTTATTGACGAAGACTTAGAGACGCGTCACAATTGACTCTGTGACTTTCCTCTTTTCGCAGCCATACAAAAGTACTGAGAGAACGTTAGATCTGAAGATCGTTTGCTTCAGAATCCGTGAGATTTGCTAGGAGTTCCAGTTATTATTTAGCATACTATAGAAGTGTCGCACCTTATTTACACAAGAGCACACATCCGAGTGAGCACCACAATTTTTTGACATCCAGCTGCCCAAATAACAAAACTTATCGACTTCCTCTATCTGGTGTCCGTCAATCGAGAGATCACATGTTCCACTAGCGTTAACGCGAAGCTGTTTTGTATTTGACACGTTAATTTTTAAACCCACTTTGTTAGCGTGGAATTCTAGTTCGCTCCATGTCACCTAGCGTTTGTGATAGGAGACAGATATCATCTGCATAGTCCAGTCTAGGCGGTGAAAAACATTCCATGGCAAACCCGAAGGAGTACGGGTTACTATTTTCATCACCCAGTCGATGACAATTGTGAAAACCATGGTGAGAGTGTGCAACATTGCTTGACTCCCGAGTAGATGTTGAAAGATGAGCCAAGATGACTGTGATGAATGACGCCGCATATGAGTAGCGGTACAGCTCATTGATGATGTTGATGAGTATTTCCGGAACACCATAGCTCGACAGAATCTGCCACATCATGTTTCGGCCCACGCTTCAAAAGTGCGTTTAAAATCTACAAAAACCATACACAGAGTGTATCATCAGCAAATTAATGCATATAACATTTTGTAAAAGACAACAGGTCATTGATATATATCAAGAATTGTGGCACGCCAGCATTGATCCCATGCGAAGATGAAGAAATACCATTCAATACAACTTTTATTTTGGGGTTCCATTACTAATCCTCAATCCATGCAATGGGAGAGGTGTCTCAGTTGAGCGAACGAATCATGAACAATGAGTCATACATGACATGGGTTCATGTAAAGACCGATTTTTACGAAATCTATACTGTATCTACATTACGAATTAAAATTTAGCTATTACCAGGCATGGTGGTCCTAATGGAGCAGATAAATCAATTGAGTTCTTCTCTAGCATATAGTGGTTAGAAATAAATCTAAGAGGTGAGGTGATTGACCAATAGTATCGGGATATCTAGTTGGCTTATTGACGAGTTGGGTGACAAGATTAATATTTGTAAATAGTTCTCCAATTTCACCAGTGCGATCTATACCATTTGAAAAGGTGAACCAAGTATGATTGTAGACATTTAAACCGCCGCAGGCTACCAATTCCGATGTTGGTGAGGACTGGTAATTCATGTCTATGGTTTCCGATAAATAGTCAAAGTCATTGCTAGTCTTATCAAGTGACAAATTAGGACTACGCTATAGAAATTTCAAATTTCGAGAAATCGTTTCACAAAGTAGAAATACCAAACCCAATAGAAAATAAAACAAAAAATGTTGAAACTAAATAAATTACAAATAATAATAAAAAGTTATCACAAACAGTGAAACGTTCCAACGAAGCTTGTCATTAACGCACATACCGAGAATTGTGAGTTTTTCAGTTTCCTCGATGCAAGTGCCATTCATGGATAATTGCATTGGATTTAAGATTCACTTGTATGGCAGTAGGCAGCATTTGGTTTTGGAAGCGTTAAATTCTACTCGATTGTTTTTTCCCCATTTTATTTTTCTGTCTAAGTTAGAATTTAGCATACGTAGTTGATTGAGTTCCACAAGAGAAGTGTATGGACGTTCCTCAAACATAAATGTAAAGCTGAGAGTGCTGTCATCGGCGAAAGAGGATGAAACGAACCTCTGTCGTTTCGGCAACGAATAAATACTTTTTATATGTGACACCCTTACCCGAAAAAGATTTCAATATCTTAAAGCTTACTCATTTTCCTGGCAGAATGCCAGACCGATCGACCTGGCAGATATAATGGCATTCTTAAAGGAACTAAGCCACCACATAATGTGGTAAATATCTGGGATCTTAAGGTCTCATTGCACAAAGCTGCTCAGTCCTATGGTTGGTGCACAGTGTTTTCGTCAGTCAATATCTCAGTTAGCTGTGCATTTAGGAACTCACAAAGTGCACTTCCAAGCAGCCTCTATGCTTAGCGATCAGATTAACTTCTTTGTCTTTGCAGTATACATTGCCCTATACCGCTCTTCATAGTCCTTATCAGGCCTGGAATGCCTGCCACGGCTCCTATCGGTACTTTCTTGGAATTTTTGTATTCATATCAAAGTTCAGTGGAAATTCCGAACTCATATTTCCTAAGCAGAAGCACAACTATCTGGAAACTTTGCACATACACATACATAAGAATAAAAATAAAAACAAATACATTTCCAATGAAATTAAACAAAAAAAAAACTAAAAACTAATTTCCTTGCAGCTCACACTATCTTTTTAATTAACTATTGCATAACATTATTAGAAGTTAATCACGATTAACTATTTCCAAATTAATTAGTTATTATGATTTTTTTATAAATAATTGAAAACGTCGTGAACTGTGTTGTCGATTGTTGATCATCGTTTATTGGCGTAGCAGTGAAGCTTTGTGGCTCCAGCTGAGATAGACTCTAAGGTTATGCTCTGATCATTATCGCTATCTTATGGAATTGCAATGAAATTTCCCCGTATACCTCGCCCGACGAATGTCAAACAAGACATCAGACGGAGTGTGATGATGATGAGTTGTTTTAGAATCGATTATTTCTACAACAATTAATGAAAACTTTTCTCTCGCTTGACGACGCGGAGGTTTTTCTACAAACGTAATTCGGAGATGCGATAAAGTCGTCGACATGGATTTTCCATTTTGGAATCGCTTTAATCCTAATGGAGAGCGCTTACGTTATGCCGTCTCTCACGGTCGTCATCTGTGTTGATGCAGCAATCGTATAAAATGGGTTGATCGCAGTGGGAGACGGACAATTGCAATTCCAAATGGGACGAGTTAAGATCAGGCTGTCTGTGGTGGCATTAGCTTTGCTGATTGCCAGCAATTTTGGTAAGTTGACGACATGCACCATATTCTGTGAGCTAAGATGTAAGAGAATAATAAATCGATTGGATTTTAATACACAGGCACAACGGCTGGAGGTGGCTATGATGGCTATGGCGGTGGTGGAGGTGCTGCTGGCAGTGGAGCTTTTGCTAGTAGTTCAGCTCACGCTACTTCGAGCAGTTTTGCTTCATCTGGAGGTGGTGGTTATGGAAATGCCATCGGCGGTGGTGGTAGTGATGGTGCAGGATCAGGAGGCGGAGGAAGTGGTTATGGTGGGAATCCATTTCTACCAGGTGGTGGGGCAGGCGGTAGTGGTCTTTCATTTGGTTTGCAAAAAGAAATTAGCTTGAACGTTGGTGGAAAAGGCGGTCTCGGATCGGGAATAAACGGATTTGTTGGCGGACTTCTTGGAGGTGGAGGCGGTGGTGGTCCTTCAAAGGGTTGTGGTAGCGGACCAGGTGGATGTGGCGGTGGAAGTGGTTGTTCAAGTGGTAATTGCGGTGGTGGTGGTCCAGTAGGAGGAGGACATGGAAGTGCTGGTGGCGGTGGTCTTGCTAATGGACCTCTTGGACTTTTAGGTGGTGTTACTCTAGGAGTCACAAAAGGAATATTCGGTGGCGTTGGAGGTGGAGCTAGTGGTGGATATGGAGGTGGAGCTGGTGGTGGTGGTGCTGGTGGTGGTGGTGCTGGTGGTGGTGGTGCTGGTGGTGGTGGTGCTGGTGGTGGTGGTGCTGGTGGTGGAGCTGGTGGTGGAGCAAGTGGCGGATCAGGTGTTGGAGCTGGTGGATTCAACGGAGGTGGACACAATGGTGGCGGATTTAACAATGGCGGCCACAAGGGAGGTGGAAATGGCGGTTCAGCTGGAGGTGGTGCAGCTGGTGGTGGAGGAGGTGGTGGATCAGGTGGTGGAGCTGGTGGTGGAGGAGGTGGTGGATCAGGTGGTGGAGCTGGTGGATTCAACGGAGGTGGACACAATGGAGGCGGAAATGGTGGCTCATTTGCTGGAGCGAACGCTGCGGCATCTGCTTCAGCATTTGCTAATGCTAATGCAGGCGCCGGTGCTGGTGGTGGAGGCGGGGTGGGTGGGGGTTTTAAGCCAAGTAGCGGAGGTAATGGAGGTTTTCCAAGTGGTGGTAGTGGATCACCTGGAGGTGGTTTTCCGAGCGGTGGTTCACCAGGTGGTGGCAGCGTTGGTGGTTTCCCAAGTGGCAATAATCATGGTTCTAATGGAGGTCCATGCAGTAATGGACAATGTGGCGGTGGACCATCAAGTAAAGATTACGGAAATGAGCCTGGTACTGGTGGTGGTGGTGGCGCTGGTGTTGGAGCAAATGCTGGAGCTGGTGCAAATGCTGGTGCTGTTGGTAGTGTAGGTGGTGGTGGTGGTGGCAGCAGTTACCCCTCTGGCGGTGGATCATATGGAAAACATGGAGGCGGTGGAGGAAAACCATTGCATGGTGGTGGCGGATTTCCAACAAGTGTTTTGCCATCACTCTCGATCAATAAAGAAATCTCTATTGGTCTAAATGCTGCACTCACTGGCAGTGGTGGAAGCGGTGGTGGTTGTGGACAAGGTTGTGGTGGTAGTGGTGGTGGAGGAGGATCGGGAGGAAGTGGTGGTGCTCCGAAATGGGGTGGTGGTGGTGGATCTCCACAATGGGGTGGCGGTGGAGGAGGTGGTGGAGCTCCACAATGGGGCAGTGGTGGAGGTGGAGGTGGAAGTTTTAGTGGATCGAAAGCATTCAGTAGTGCTAGCGCTTCTAGTTCCAGTTTTAGTGGTTCTGGTACCGGAGGATTCGGTGGTGGTCCTGGTGGTGGTGGATTCGGTGGTGGTCCAGGTGCTGGCGGTTACGGTGGGGGTCCTGGTAGAGGTGGTAGTGGTGGTGGTTATGGTGGCGGCAGTGGACCTAGCGGAGGATCATCAGGTGGATGTGGTTCCGGCGGATCATGTGGTGGTGGAGGCGGCTGTTCTAGTGGTCAGTGCGGGGGAGCAGGTGGCAGTGGCGGAGGAGGAGGTGGTGGTTGCGGTGGCGGAAAATGTAACAGCGGAGGCGGGCCTGGTGGTGGTGCCAGCGGCGGATATGGTGGAGGTAATTCTGGTGGATACTCGGGCGCATTTGCCGGAGCTTCAGCATCTTCCTCAGCCAAAAGTGGAAGTTATTCCAGAGGCTATTAGTAGCTGCAGCGAACAGACTTCCAAGTCAAGTCTTATAGTTTTAAGAAACTATGTAATTCCTGTACCTATTAAGATTTTTGATTTTTTTATTTAATTTCAATAAATATTCGATTTAAATTATGGCAATATGTATTTTGAAATTTCATCCATTTACATAAATTACATGAAACCGTCCAACCTTTTAATTGCAAGGAAACAAACCAACACAACTTACCTTCTGGGATTGTTGTCGGTCAAAAGCAATGTGATGTTTTCAGTTTACATTTTACAAGTGACACAGAAACCATCAGTGACACTCTGCATACTACCTTAGTACTACATGTACACTACTGTTTTGGGGACCGCAATATGACATCTCTCTCTCCATGATGTGACGTCTCAGACAGAAGTGCAATTAATTGATATAAAATTAGCATCTTACATCAAGTGGGATGTTCCTATATATGTGTGTGTAATGTGTATGTGTGTTCACTCTCACATATTGAACTCGTGTTCGAGAGTCAAGTAAATACACAGAGAATGAGCACGTTGTTTACTATGTGCACAAAGAAGTGTCGAAATTTCGGTCAAAGAACGTATTTCAACACAAATGTCCTTGTAGGAGATAGTCGTGTTCAAAATAGGACGATGCACTCATAATGAATCAATCATTGTCAAAATGAATTAAGCAGAGACATAGTCCTTTGGAAGCTTATCATGTTGAGCTCTTAACAGAGAAACTATCTACAGTTGAAGTCCGATAAAATGCTTTAAGCGCCAAAGCAAGGATATACATGGAATGAAAAAGGATATAGAAGAAAGGAAGAAGTTGGAAGGAATTCATTTTAAACAAGCTCAGCTTATGATTGAATCAAACTACTGGTAGTAAATTATTTTGTCTTTCATGCTCACAAAAGCCCGGCGAATTATTTGTGCATCCCTTCATGCCACAAAATATTCGCATTTGTTCTGAATCTGATTGCGATTTACAATCTGTAAAGAACACAAAATAAACGCAAGATATAAGAACTAGCGCAGAGATATCCTTGTACAGAGTACATATAAAATAAAAGTAAATCAAAGAACAGTAATGTTTTACTACCCAGCGGAGTCCTTGAAGTCGATGCAATTCATTTGGAAATACTTCGAACGTATGAACGTTGCATTGGCGTGTGGTGGATACTAATCAACTTTACGATCGCCTTTTATTGGAACTAAAATGCATCCTTTTCGATGGTAGCACCATAGATTAATGAGAGAGTCATACGTAAAATAGAAAACTACAATATTGCGTTGCTATCAAATTGCTAAGTTACGACACTATTTGGAGGTTTCTTATTTTTTATTGAAAAAAGAAAATAATATGCTATTACTAATGCTACAGAGCCTTTGACAACTAGGTACAAGGAGGTGAGATGATTCGCAGTATATTGTTACGAAAAATAGTAAGTAGCAAAAATTGCAAACTGCATACTAACCTACTAACCATAGGCACTGAATTAGAATTAAGCACTTTTGAATAGCATACTTTTAGGCTGTAAGATTTATTTGATTATTTGAAATATAACCGCCTGTAAGTTTAAATCATTATGTACTGTTCAAAAATGTAGTCAAACCAGTTTGTGTGGTTTGCCCGGTTTTTGTGAAATGATTGCACATTTAGTTTATTTTTAGAAGATGACTCAATAGATATGAGTATGGTTAGTTGTAACTAAGGGAAGTTATCACTATTTTCTGGATATCTCTGTCTATAAGATTGGAAGTTTCTGGAAAATGTTCAATTAGCATGAAAGGTGGCGTTCGCATTCATTAGTTATTTGGAGCTTAACCAGTCAAGTTGTAAAAGTTCTTGTAAATAAATACTGCTACCACCTAAGGGAATTATAGTGAAACATGTTGATGTAATAAGTGTTTTAATGTCCATTTAAAGTTATCACCAATATAAATTGTGAACTTGTATTATTTTTACTGTTTGTTTATAAAAGTTGTAATTTATAATAAACTTGTGTTGTGTTTTATTTGTAAAATCCTTTACTCGAAAGCCTAAATTTCGTAGCAACATTTTCGTCATTTCATTTTCATTTCTCTGCTTTATAGAAAAAGATACTATCCGAAATCAGAGCAAGGTGAAAATCGGAGGTAAACTATAAATAAGGTTTCTTTATACTACAGTTTGACTTTTGCTCAGACGTTAAAAATTTTAAATTAATGACATTTTCAAGTATCAGCTGATTGATAGCTTCTTTCGATTTTTTGCTTCTAATAAATCGGATCAAAAAAGTCACAAAATTGTTATCCTGTTGTGATCAAGAGAAAAAAACCATTTCGTTCGCTTTGGTTCATGAGGTCAGTGGGTCCTTCATCATCATCATCATATTTGTCTCTAGAACCGGTGTCCGGTCCTGGCAAAAATTGACAAAAAGTGCCGATTATCTAAGAAAGTATAGGTACTTTCCGGCATAATCTTCTTTTCATTTTTGATACTTTAAATAATTTTGACGCTTTAAATAATATTTTTTCTTACCTTTTTAGTTGTATAGAAAAAATTGTAATCGCAACTGTGTCATTACTTGAGAACCCGTTACAGCGAATAGTAACGAGGTATGAAAGTGAATTATAGTTGTTTTTTAAAAACGAAGTACGCAATCTAAATATAATACAAAAACCAACAGGCAGAAAGAAGTATCAGAAACAGAATCAGAATGCAAACGATGCTTACTTTAAGTTTGCAAAAAATGTGTTCCGTGTCTGACCGGTTAGAGTGCTGGGTGGAGGAAGGGAGAAAGTGTAAAAGTCTTGGGTTCGAATCTGCCCTGGTTCCTTTCAGAAATTTTATTTTTTTATTTTTTTTTGTGCAATTGCCTCGGAACACAGATTTAAATCTCTTTTGAAAATGCTTTTTTATTCTCCCAATAGATATCTCCAAAAATCTCGGTTTTGTGCACAGCGGTACTTGTTACTGCATCTAATATCACGCTTACATAAGCTCTCCATTGTTCTTTATTAGATATTTTCAAGCAAATCCAACTGGAAGTAATGAACGGATAAAGGCCAAGCAGGAAGTAAAATAAGAGACTTCATCAGGATATAAAAAGGAGACACACTCACAATTACATCTTTCAAATAAAGAAATATGATGGGTCAGTGGTCATTTATAGATTGTAGATCCCCTTCATCTTTTTTATACAATTTCCCTTTTCCTATTGTGGATTTTTTTCCCTCATAGACTCTATTCCCCTAGGACTTAAATATCCGGTTTCTTTTACCAGAACCTACCGTTCTTCTCTCAGCTGAATCAGTTCTGTTCCATTCAACTGTTACAAATCGCATCGGCTATGAGGAAGGCATAAAAAAACTTCGCTTCCCAACTACACTCGTCGTAGTCGCATTAACTGTCCGCCTTACGATGTGTTGTCTAAGTGGCTTTATTACAAATTGAAGAGCGCAAAATTACGTCCTTTAAAATAATTTTCCTGTCGATGTCTTACGTTTGTTTTTCTATTTTTTTTTTTGATCATCTTGCCAGATTTTCTGCTCCTGATGCCCTGTGGACCGTTGATATCATTTTTCCGCTTGCTTTTCCAATGATGACTCGTTTGTTCGATAGATGACTGCAGCTGCCTGGCTGGTTAAGGATGCTTTGTTGTTAACTGAGCTGGCTGGAAAATCCTTAGGATTAATGAAGTGTATTGAGTGCAGTAATTCTGGGAAAAAGAAAAAGCATCTCGGCTGCAGATTTTCTTGATAAGCTCATTCCATATCCATTGTGGATCACCATACAGTAGGTAGAGTTTTTTTTCTTCTGTTTTTTAAAGTCGCATGTACGTGTGTGCAAATATATATAACTGTCTTGTCGTCAGTTTGTTAGTTTATAGAGACGATCATGACATCTAAACATAAACGACAATGTGCATGCAGTCCTTGTAAACTGTAAAGCTTTTCGCAAATAAAGAGACCATAATTCTGTACAAGTACGAGTACATTCATGCCTTCATTTTGTCGTATTTGGTACACTCGGAGAAATATACGCAACACACTTCCAGAAAGGATAAATTCAAAAAGGTGCCAATAATAAAATCTGTCTGTCTGTTTTATTTTAGTTATTGCGCTGGTAGAGTCACTCAGTTGTTTTCCATATGTCTATATGTATGGAGATTAGAAACACTTTGTGGGGAAGACCTTACAGTCTAAATTCGATGTAGAGTCTCTATGTCAGTATTCTATCTAGATGCGCACTCAAATAATTGACGTGTTTGTTGCCAGATTGTAGGAATTATTAGCTCTTATTATTAGCTCTAAATGGGTCCTTTAGCATGGGTAAGGTGTTAAATTCTGTGGTAAAACAATGAACATCGGCCAAAGTATGCCGAATCAGGCTACTCTAACCTAACCTAATCTTACTGTAGTAGATTTGCCTTAGATACCCAAATTATCATGCATTTATCTTGACACTGTACAACATAGGCTCTACCACACCGCCCTGTGTGATTCCACCGTTTATCTAAGTAAGTTCTTTCGTGATAACATTTTGTTTATCTGGGTACATTCTTTGTATCACAGACTTCTTCGACGGTGCCGTTGTAACTTATAATCCATCAATGGTTAGGATTTTTCTTTTTAATTTGCGCCAGCGAAAAGGGGTTCGCGCTCTTATAATGCTCGGCTGTATGCTTGGCACAGCGTGGGCGTTAAGGAAAAGGAGTAGAAAAGAGGAGATGTCTATGAGCTTGTGTTTTGAATGCATGTGGATCATAGTGATGTGGAAAGACAGAGCTTAGCAAAGCATTCCACATACGTGTTGTATGGCTCAAGAACGAATCTCTGAATTTAACTGTACCCCCGAAGATGAGCTTGAAGGTAAACTGATGAGAATTTGTGGCGCCACGAATATTGCGGTTGAATTCAAGAGAGGTGGCATGCAGTTGGCTATTTTTGTTGAGCATCGCTGGTGGAAGACGCTATAAAATAGTGACAAGCAGGAAAAATACCTACGGTGCTCAAACGAATTTATTGATTTCGCAATGTTTTCGATACGTTTTATCTCGCGGTTTTGTGTTCTATATAGCTGATGCAAAGTGGTCTTAGGTGCACCAGACCAGCTATGACAATTGTACTCAAGTTCAGGACGACTAAAAGGCTTGTAGATAGTAGCCAGATTAGAGGGAGTGAAATATTTCTTGCACCGGGTTAGAAAACCTAAACATTTCGCAGCATTTTTGGAAACGATGAATATGTGGTCATTTCAACGAAGCTTGTCGTTAACGCACATACCGAGGATTGCTAGTTTCCTCAGTTTCCTCGATGCAATTAATGGATAATTAATGGATAATGGCATTATCATGACGTCAGCGAAAGAATGAATTGGATTAGAAGTAATAGACAAAAAATCATTAGTAATAATAAGAAAGAGTGTCGGGGACAAAACAGAACCCTGGGGAACTCCAGCACTTACCTGATGTATTTTAGACTTGAAACCGTCGAAGAGAGCGTTCCAAAAATAACTTCTAATGCAATCAATCAGTTTATCATCGACTCTATAAGCATTTTGGACAATAGAGCTTGATGGCAAACTCTGTCAAATGGCTTGCAAATATCGAGTGTAACTGCTTTGCTTTCACCAAATTGTTGCAAAGATCGGTTCCACTGTTCGGTGAGATACACCATCAAATCACCAGTAGAACTTTGCCCACGAAAGGATTCCGTTAGTTTCAAGATATTTCGTAAGCTGAAAATTGATCAGCGTTTCCATGACCTTGGAAAGAATGGATGTAAGTGCTATGGGTCGGTACGAAGAAGGTGACGACGTCTCGCCCTTTTTGGATATGAGCCGGACAACGGCGGTTTTCCAACTTCTCGGGAAGAGTCCAGAAAAATAAGATAGATGGAAAAGCTTACGCAATGGTAATGCCAGCTTGGAAGAACACCTCTTCAGAGCTAATGGGGAAATTCTACACTTTGGTAGATAGATTGCAACTGCTTTTACATAGAGTGTCTAAATGGCACCTATCTTCGTATTTAGTTGCCCGGTCATACACAAGTCTGGTAGTGGTAGCCTAGGATAGCTTGCTATTCTAAAAGCAGACGATGTGGTTCGAGGTTCCGGATGGATGTGATTCTTTCATCTGCTACGTCAATCGTCCAGGCGTACATACCGAATGAAGTGAGCATTGATACCAGCTTTCACCAAAGTCGCGTTGGTGCTACGGGAATTTGTTAGCGTTCACAGATGAGGCCGAATAGAGCTGTTAGCCGAGTCTGTGCCAACTTTTTGGTTTTTGACTCAGTTCATTCTGGGCATGATAGAGCTGTTAGCCGAGTCTGTGCCAACTTTTTGGTTTTTGACTCAGTTCATTCTGGGCATGATCAATCGTAGTGCAATCGTGGTTTACTACTCAGCAGGTAGGGTGTTGTAGAATTACAGTTCGCGTCCGAAGAGGACCATGGGGTGAAGTCTTCCTCACAGGTACCCACGTAAATCCTTTCTGTATCACAGACTGCAAACTCTTTTGTTGCAAACCAATTGAATTTTCTACAGGTTTGGTTGCACAGACTTAAGACGGTCAGTCGGACTCTAAAAAGCAAGCCCTTTGGAGGATCTTTTTGGGGTTTTTAAGAGCCTTTTGAGGGTCTTTGACGGCCTTTTGGCGGTCTTTCGGCGGTCTTTTGAGCGTCTTTCGGTAGTCTTTTGGGGGTCTTTTGTGGGTATTTTGAGGATCATTCGGGGGTATTTTTATGCCTTTTTGGGTCTTTTGAGGTCTTTCGTAAACGTTACACGCACTGTTTTTTAACATGCTACGAACATCGTAATTATCAATATTTTCGTTTAGAACATGCAATAGCCATAGGACTTATTCTTAAGGTTTGTGTCTAATTGTTATTGTATTCTTAAAGTTCTTCAACTTAACCTTAGGTTCTAATCATTGTCTATTAACTATGGTTGTATGCTCACTAAATCAATTGGCTCCATCCATCAATTGGCTACAAAACACTTATTCTGTACCAATGTTCTTCATTGTATGCTTGATAGAGTTGCTTTCATATTTTGATATGTTTTATAAATTTTTTATTTTTAATCACTGAAGTACAAGTACAATTGAAAGTGATAAAGAAAAATACTCAATATCCGTAGAATCGTATTTCCTACTCGTATGCTGAAATTTCTGCAATCTTTTGGTAGAAATATTTTCGCCAGATTCAACAATGATTTTCTTTATGTGTACATGTCTGTTTCACTTGTTACGTGTGTTATTTTGACTTACATACGCAACAGTAAGCATATCTCAGTGCAAGGAGTTTGCTCAAATGATGACGACGGCGACGACGACGACATGTGCACCACACATCAGTTTCTGCAATTTGTTTCCATTGACATCGAACACGAAAAGGGATGAGACTTTAAGGATTCGTCGCAATTGAAGTATTTGTTGTACATTTCTGAAGTTTGATTCTAAGTTGAGATTTTTCAAATGTTTTGTTATTTGGCTTAGTTAAAATTTTCTTGCAATGCATTGATGTCCGATTTTCTCTAAAACATTTCACAGCATACTCGTAGCATGTTGACTTGATAACAAGAAGGTTTTGATGTCAAAGTAAATTCAAAATAAGGCTAACAAAGCACTCTGACATACTTGCTTTTGTGGCACTGTTCGTTGTTGTTGCTTTTATTATTATAATATAAAAAACTAGCAATTTCGAGACAATGACAACAGGGACAGGAGCAAAAACAACATTTTGTTAAAACTGGATCCTTGCATCCTTTTAATTCTCCTTTTGAAAATAAACAAAGGAACTGCAGGATATGTGTAATGAAAGTCCAACAATGATATTGAACTGAATAGGTTTAGATTTTCTGATTTACTAATTAGAAGTTACTCTAACTGGACAAATGCAACAATGACAGAATTGGCAGGTATTTCGCCTTTGGATAAACAGAGAGATATTTGGAAGTATTAATTAAAAGTTGGATCAGGAAATTGAATGTAGTCGCATTTGGATACACCAAATGGGTTCAGTGGATGTTTACTTCGAGGAAGTGTTTTTGGAGTTATATTTCCTATATTTCTTTAAATAATGATATATTGCTTTTGTGAAATACTCGTAGCTAAGTCTTTTGTACTTGTATATGTCAGGAAATCAACAAAAAATTTATTGCATTTGTTACTAATTCCATACAATGCTGCCTCCGTTTAACCTTAGGGTTGGATGTGAGCCTCGTTCAGGTATGTTACTACAGTATCTCCATTTAGCATCCCAAAGACATTGAATCATGTCGGATGCGTTTATCCGTTGCCCTTTAAGCAACATGGCATGTTGCACGTGTCCGTTAAATAGCCCAGTACATCCAGATACAAGAAAGCCTCAGGTGTTATCAATCTCAAGCACTCTCTCGAAGTACTGAGGATAAGGATAATAGGTTTCCAGTAAGATCCAGAATAATATTATTGATTCTGGACACTTCGAAAGCGCCCAAGAGTTTTTTATTCGACATTAACGTTTATAATCGGAATGTTCGCTTTTATACATACTCATACAAGCTATTAGGCATTTCATCACAAAAATGGGAATTTCCATACCTGAGTAACTAATGTTCCACAATATTAGATAGGCATACGTTAAAAAAAACCATCACCGAATCCAAGGACAGTAACCGTGGACAAAATATGGATTCATCACAACACATCAGAGACCTAGTAACAATCATGACAGTAGGTTTCTCCGGGTGAATGTGTACCAAAGAAGGCCAAGAAGGATAGGTTCGATATTGATTTGAAGTAAAAGGACAAAAACGAATAAAGAGCTGTTCCATCAAAACAATGCACAGATGCACACGTGTGTAGTCACCATAGCAAAAATCCATAAAATGGGCTACGAACTGCTACCACTTCCATCATATTCTCCAGTTTTAACCCCCTGCGATTATTTCCTGTTTCCTGGCTGGGCGGTAAGAGATTTGGGTCTAACGAAGGTGCCTTCGCTGTAACAAACACCTATTTTGAGGGTATTGATGAAACCTATTACTTGGAGACTTTGTTGAGAAATAAAACGCTTTTTTAAAGAAAAAAATATCTTTTATTCAAAAAGAGACTGGCTTATCAAATTACCCTTATTATAGCATTGATGAAATTAAAGAACTGCGATCTTCCTAGATTCTGATCTGCGTAGACTTTCCAAGCACGCTCGACAAAAAATTCCTGTGTTTTCGGTGTATTCGAAGGGTACCGCAAGGTAGCCGTTTGGTACCATAACTTTTCTTATGTCTTGTTGATGATTTCGTGAATTTTTCTATCTATTTATAAGTCTATGATCGGACGTAGGCGAAAACAAGTAAAATAGAAAGAAAAAGAAAAGGAGACCTATCTGATGGTCTTGTTACAATTGTCGCAAATACTGGATATTATTTTCGAAAACCAAACTTTCCTTCTTTTTTTTTGTTGAAAACAATTCGAATGCAAGAACACATTTCATACCGCCATTATGATAATGACGCTATCATAAATTCAAGGAAAAACAAAACTGCATCAGCAGTTCTTCCATGGGAAGAATGGTCCATCCTCATCGTTAACAAAGGTAAGGCAATTAATGTACAATGGGAATGAAAACGACCATTAAAGTACCCGTAAAATACAAATATGACAGAAGCATAAATTCCCCAGACTAATGATAATTGCCTGCTATAGTCTGCCAAATTCCGCCAGAATCTAGCCCTGGCCTACAAGTATCTTCTTACCACATCTTCGCACGGTATCCTGTCGGCTGCCATTGTCAAAATCCTCCGCACAGTTGTTGTTTTTATCATTTCGTGCTCATCTCTGCATGGAGCATGAGGGGCATCAACATTACACACAGCAATTTCATCGTCCATCTTGAGTTGATGAAATTTCCGTTTTATCCACGTATCCATCAGTTTGGCTCGCATCCAAACAATGTCGTCCACCATCCTCGCGCGCGCAGAACTGTTTGTGGTGTGTTCGTGTTGTCCTTATTTCCTTAAGCATCATCTTTGCAAGTGAATGGCGCCGGAAATAAATGGCATATCACTAAAATGGCAAATAAAGAAGCGAGGAATCTGCTGAAGCACGAGGTACAAGAAAGACAAAAACAAACCAGCTCACCACCACCACCACCACCAACACAAAAAGAACATAATTCGCGATTGTTTGACTATTTTCACATTTTTCTCCTCTTCAGTGAAATTACGCCGAGCCATTTTTGTAATTTCCCTTTGTTAACCCCCTTCTGAATGATGCATCGTTATTCACTCAGCGAGTCCGAGCACATACCACACATACACAGGCTGTGTTTGTTTGTTTGGCTGTTGATTCAAGAGGACACATTCCGAAATGCCTGGTTGTAGGTTTTCTGAAAATGCACTGAAAAGCGAAGAGAATAATGAACATCTGCGTGACAGGGGCGGTTCAAGGTAATGCGGGTTAGTAAATGGTTAAAGTGTCATAGATATAGTTGGCGCCGTGGCTCTAGTGGTGACGTTGGACTGCGTGTTTCAAAGAATGTGATGTGAAGCTCATTTTTTTATTTAAACAAAACGTGATCTTATTGGTTACGTCCAGATGGTCTTTCTGTAATATTTCTTAAAACGTGTTCCTCCCACTTTCTAACATTTTTCGCCTATCTGTTTCACAAAAAGAATTTTCTCAGATTTAGAAGACTTCTTTCATAACACCGATACACAAAAATTGACCAAAGATGGAAGTAACTAATTATGGCCCCATTGCTAAACTTTATCGTATACCCAAATTCTTCGAAAGTATTTTATACGAAGCTTAAGCATCAATTGCAAGTCTTTCATTTACCCTAACCAACACGGCTTCCTCAAAGGTAGGTCAACTACCACACAACTCATTGAACTCGTTTCCTTCCCACTCTCTGCTTTTGAGGGTGGCAAGTGATTTCACTAAGGCTTTCGATGAGATATCTCATAAGTTAATACTTTTTAAATTGTCTGCCCTCGCCTTTAGACCCATATTTATAAAATTGATTTATTCTTATCTGGAAACCCTTTACATTGTTGGACTTCAGAGCTGCTGGGACATATTAGCAACAGCTGCAGAAATCTATTCAACGTAGCCAAGGCTACTAGATTAGGATGCTTACACAGAAAGACACTTCTTTGGTATTATCAAACGGTACAACTTGCATAGCGACAACGCGAATCTGGTCCAAGCTGGATCCGAAACGCTCCAAGTGTTAGATCTCTCAAAAAAGATCGCACATCGGTGCTATTTTAGGTGTCATCACTAGACACTGTCTGATAGGCAAGAATGCAGCGAGACTTGGAGTCTTCTCGAATGACTTCTGCAGAAGATGCATTGATGAGGTGAAGGAGGAGGCCATTATCCATATTCTTTGTTCTTGTCCAGACTTCTGCCATAAAAGTAAACTCCATATGGGAGCTTTCTTCTACAGCGACACAAATGATCTTAGCAACATTGACATTAGCAGTCTGCTAGGCTTCATACGAAACTCTAATTGGTTCAACGAGTAGGTCGATTCCTGATTCGTGTGGTATCACAATGGACCAATGTTTGTCTAAGTGTGTCGGTTTCACCTTATCCTTACCTAACCTATTTGGAAATCCGTCTTGCACAAGGCAGCAATCTAGGGCCCATTCTTTTCATTCTAACTATAAATGATCTTGATCTTGTCAATAAATACTCCACCCTCTCTCTCTCTCTCTCTCTCTCTACGCTGACGTTTTCTTCGATTTGCTGTTCGTAGTCTACCTTGAAACAATCCTCTTCTCCTGCCTCCAATAGGGAGAACACGGAGAATACCTAAAACTCATAAGCTTGAATACCCTTGAGGAAGGCAGGCACGCTGCTGACATACTTTTCTTACAACTCATCCTCTTAGGCTCTGTCAATTGGGCATCTCCATACAACTAGATTTACTTTAACACTAATCTTCATTACCTATGATGCCCTCCTCTCTTCTATCCACCGACACACCACACTCGTACGGCTCTGACAAATCAATCTGCCGTAGCTGCGGAAGGTTAACTCAAACCTTACCATTTTCAATTTTAACCGCAGCACTCCACGCCTTCAACTCGATCTCCTCGACTATACCCTTTTACTATAAATGTTAGTTTTAAATCTTGGTCTTAAGCTCTAGTTGTAAGTCTTCAGTCTTGTTAGATTTAGTTTTAGCTTCTAATAAGCTGATTAAATTAGGGCACCAACCCAAATTGTCAAATCATTGTTTTTTTTTTGAATTTTGTTTTTCTTTTTATTGCTCAAGGTGTACTTTTTTGTGCATTTCTCCTTGTTGGCAATTACAAAATTTACTACAAAATGTATATAAAAAAATAAGGCGACCGACTTATGACCTCTAGCGCAGTTTGCTTCTAGATTTTTCTATTGTTCTAATATATTAGGAAAATTTTGTTTCACTTGGGCCTTGAGGGTGGCTCACAGAAAAACCGCTAATGAAAATAGAAATGAAGGTCCTTCAAGTTTCAATCACCATCACACAAGCAACGGGTTAAGTGCACAGAAAGTGTTTTCAGATTGCACTGCTGTCACGCTAGACATGAGGTTAACTGATCTGGGTATGTTGTCGTCCTTCAACTGGATGTTTATACCAACTCTTCGTAAGGTTGATTGCTGCAGCATGAGTACGAGCAAGGTACTCAAACTAATCCTTGATGGATTTTCTCTGCTTGAATTGCTGGAAAGTATACAAAAAAGTCGAGGCAACAAAAAAGGCTGACGATTTTCTTCATTGCTTGCCTGCTTCAGCCACTTCAACTTTTTCTTTTCTAATTTTTTTAATTGCTTCTAATGGGGCTCATGAATCCTATGTGGTTGGAGAATAATCACAGTATACCTACGAAGTGATATATTTCTATTGGACAAATCAAGTTCATTTAGGAAGAATTTTCCCCAGAAGCAACAACACAATGCGAGCGCATTATTGAAGGACCAAATGCACATTACTAACATTTTTTTCCAACCACATAAACTTTTTCTTTAGTTATTAGCTTCAATTTGTGGCATGTACTTTCAAGACATCCGCTGAAAATACAAGAGTGCAGATGGTCTGACTTTTGGAAAAGCTGTTAGTACGTGATTTTTTAGCCCAGTAAAAAGTTTTCCCGTAAGTGTACTAGTGGTGTCTGGTGTATAAGGAATTTAAGTTTAACTCGCGCTACAGAAGGGAACTTTTTCCTTCCAAATTAGTTTTTAATTCGCATCAAATCGTGGGTTTGGATTCGACAAAAAAAATTTAAGTCCTATCCCTATCCGTGGTTAGGGTGGTGGCAGTAGCCGATGAAGAGAATAATAATTGCTCTGTTACTTTTTACTCTTTTCATATAATTGTATTGAACTATTTTTTGTCTAATTCCTTTGCAAAACTAGAGATGGTTTTAGCGACTTTTCTTTGGAAACTTTTTGACGGTACTTCGACGCTTTCGTCTGTCCGTTAACAAGACAATGGAAATAACTTTTCTTCTTAATAAAGTTACTTATATTAAGTTACAGTGTGTTTTTTCAACCTTAAAACGAAACGTCAACAATTGAAGTAATACCAAAATTTATTTCCTTATTGATCGTGTTATAGGTGAAATGGTAAAATGACAATTTTAACATGTCACGCCATTTTCTGGTAAAAAGATAAAGAAAGATTTTTTTCAGGTTTTAAAAATGCAAATTAATATTACTACTCCCATTTATACACAATATTCCGGCCAATCCGAAGTAACAATTAACCCAAATAACTCAACAATCATTGATATTTAATTGTAGTGCAATTTGGCTTCCATTGGCATGTTTCCATACATAGATTTTGTTAGTTGTTTAGTGTATTTGGAGTTGTAGTAGTAGCTAGCAGAATCAAGTGAACTTCTGTTGGATTCGCTTAATGAAAGTACAATACGGTTTGGCATTTAGTTTTAATGTTTTCCTAAGTGACTGACTGACTGGTTGTGTTGTGTGTTGTGAATGTGAATGTACTCCTTTAGCCACTGGAATCCCGAATCCTTGCATAAGTTCTATTTGGCAGTACATATACTGTGTAGAAGAATACGTACATCCTTGGAATTTTCCTCAGTAGCATGCGGTTTAGTTCTGGCTTTTTTGTTAATTGTAAATTAATTGTGCAATGTCAACGCTCACAAGAATTGCACTGATGAACTCTAATTTGTTTCTAAATAGGGGAACGCGGAGTTGCTAAAATGGAACTGTGCGTTTGTCTGTGTATTTTGAATTTTATTTTTGCAGCATTTTTGCATTTTCAGTGATAAATAAACAAATCTAAAGGATTGAGGGATTTTAGGAATTTAATGAAGTTTTGCATCCTCTTTTACCTAGAATACTTAGCATATTTTGTACATTTGTATATCTAGATACCAGATAGATATCTAGATAAGGAGAGAAAAACAAAATTAAGGTATGTGTGTGCATGCTTACTGAATGTCTTTAAAAAATCCGAAGTTTTAATAAACTACTCATATACGGAACCATCAATTCTCCGAAAGACTTTCCTCTTGAACACAGCTAAGAGGTCAGAAAGCTTTTTGCTAAACACCCAAGTCTCGTAATCATATGTAAGTACAGGTATGACCATTAACTTATACACCAGCAGCTTGGATGTTATGGTTAAGTTCCTGGATTTGAAAAGTCTTGACAGACTATAGTAGGATTTGTTGGGTTTAAGTAACCGTGCGCGTATATCTGGTTCTATGCTGTTATTGGCTGCTATAGTTAAAGGATTGCACTACTTCAAATTCATGATCCACTATTTTAATTGCGGAACCTATGTTGGATGCTCTGCTCGTAGACGTGGCCACCACGTACTTTGTTTTGCTCTCATTTATGTGCAGCCCCAGATTTCGTGACGCCTGCTCGATCTGGATGAAAGCTTCTTGTACTGCTCTTGGGTTTCTACCAACGATGTTAATGTCGTCTGCGTAAGCCAGTATCTTAATAGACTTATAGATGATTGATCCTCTCAACATTATATCAGAGTCTCTGGTCACTTTCTCCAACGCCAGGTTGAAGAGGACTCAGGCCAATCCATCTCCTTGTCAGAGCCCGTTATAGATGTTGAATGGGCTTATAACATTGGTCATGGTCAACCTACATTTGGGATGCCGAATTCTCTCATGGCTTTATAAAAATCTACTCTGACTATGCTATCATAGGCGGCTTTAAAGTCTTTAAAAAGATGTTGTAGTAAGTTTTGAATCTCTAGACATTTTTCCTTCACCTGCCTAAGGATGTAAATCTGACCAGTTGGTGATTTGCCTGGGGATGAAGCTATACTGTATGAACCAATTATGAATTTAGCGTATGGGGCTATCCTGTTTTTTCACACATTTGACGTTCATTTTACTTGCATTTCATCTTAAGTCAACTTGGGAACATAATTTGTAGTAAAATACATCGATTGAGCTTTTATTACCTTTTGAGAAAATGCCAAATATTTTTTGAGCAAAAACATTTTAACTTAATTAAGGTGCTTTTTTAGGAGTAATATAAATCATTTTATGTGGACTAGCAAATACTAATATGAATTTTTTGGACTTTAAATGAAAAACTCTTTTGAATAAATCAGGATACAAGTTTGATACAAACACGAGGATAAAAGCCCAACTACGTGTACTGAAATTGTGAACACCATGCACTAAAATGTAAGAAATTCTCTTAACTCAACTTAGGATAGTTTATATTTTCAACAGATAAATTTTATCGATTCTCTTAAGCAAACAAAAATATACTTTTTTCACTTCACTGCGGAAATTAGGAACCAACATTTGGGTTGAAAATTTCAAAACAACTTCTCCTTTCGCGTACTGTGCGTGTATGGCACGTCAAATAACAAATGAAGTTGATTGAAGTTGAAAAAAATTTGATGTAGTTACATACTCGGATACTTGTAATTTCCGCAAAACGGCTTCGTAATTGCAATTATGCGGCTTAAACAACATCTGAGAACAACAATCAGCAGTGGGTGTAATGTGTCGTAATTATGTGCTATGTACTGTGTGTAACGTGAGCTGTCATAAGACGTTGAACCCTTCGAATTGCTTCAATTTCATTATGTACATATATGTGTAGAGTGAGAATTGGAAAGCTGCACGCTCCCGCCGAATATTATCATAAGACGGTGCACGTTACAACTTTGACAACCTATTGTTATTTTACATTAAAAACAAAAATAATTTGTTTTTCGCACTTATGTGACGAGAAACAAACCCTAGGCTGATGAAGATAATAATGATAACGATAATGAGATTTAGGAGTACTCCTAGTGCTTGTAAGAGAACACATTCAATCGTCATGTTGGATGTAAGACTTGTGACTGAATGTGAGGGACTTGAAAATGGCACACACCACCAAAACCAAATGTAAAACCACGAAAAGTTTGGAACATGTTTCGCTGCACTAATTAGTAACTTTTTATTACTTCGCTAGTGGTCCGTGTTTGCGGGTGGTGTTTTAACGCCGCGAGATCCTCTTCAGAATTGGCTCTTTCAAGTTTTTATATATCACATCTGCTTGAGTGGAATTCCAGCCACAGTTGCCGTATTAAATTAAAGTTAATGTATACGAATGAAGAGTGTGAACATTTCCCTCAAGAAACCTGCCTTACTTTCAAGTTGGCATTCTGTTCAATAGAACACAGAGTGCACTGTCATGAAACGTGACCGCCAAAGGAAATAAAAAAAATTCGTCTCTAGTGTGTAAATTGAACTCCTCACGTTGTAAAACGTGCATTGCAATTACAGTGATATAGGAGAACACCATCATGTCATCATCATTCGATTGGTGATGAAGACTTTACTTTCTGGAATCAATTTTGCAATATGGTCTTTCAAGGTGAACTAGTAAACCGCAAACAAATATCCTGCAGGGAGTGTTCTCATCCAACAGAAAGTGAACGCCAGCAACAGAAATTCCCCAGATGGAGTAAACAGTGGCCTCTTCAGTTACAGCTAGAATGAACGACCTGCTGAACACCTTACTTCGGCTTTTAGTAGCTTTAAGCCATCTAAGGACCAAAATACCAGTCTTTCATTGTCCAACGGGAAATTAAAGTACTTGCAGGTGGGGTCTTTTTTTCGTGAGTGTGAGAGTTCAACCAAATCTGTCATATTAAGCGTGATACAACCAAGAATCTTGCATATGAACTGATTTACTGATGAAATGAAAATTGAAACAGGGACAACGACTACCGAATCTGCATAATTCAATGTGTTCACTGTCAACAGTCATATTTATAACTGACATGACGGCTATCCAAGAAGTGCGATGGAATAGACCGAGCAACCAAATGATGAAAAACTCCGATATCTACCAAGTTATATATTAGTAAAAGGTTTTATTCTTATGATGATTTGTAGTCATCGACAGTTTTAGGCAATAACTTCTTAGGTTCTTCTGAGCGAATGCATTGTTACAATTCGGATTGAGACAACTTTTTGCAAACATGCGTTCACGTACCTACAGAGGAAATAGCCAACTACACCATAGATTGTTTACATGATCTCCTCGACAAAAACTACGAGCAATGCCTTAAATATCATAATTAGATGGGTTAGGTAATTTTTTTCTATTGGAAAGAGGACAGTAATACTCTCAGAAAACACAGCCTATATTATAGAAACGGACTGGGCTGATAGACGTTGCTGGTGTAATGAATGACACTATATAAAGCTCATCTCAACGTCTATTAAGGATTTGTAGGTAAACATGTCTCCGAAGTTTCCACAAGAGTGATTCTATTGTCAACTGCGAGCAAACGTTGATAGCTTTCTTATGTGCAAATTCGCGTATAAGAAGGACTGAAAACTGCACACTAAAATGTCTAGATCTCAACTACAGTTTTCTTTGTTCATTTCGACGTTCTTCAACAAAGATGACCGCGTTTATATTCAGTGGTCCAATATTTTATTGTTATCATCGAAGTCGCCAAGACCACATAAACTTTTTTTTCAAAAACAGAAATTCGCTACCCGATAATAATATTTTAGAACTTTCGTAAAACAATGGAAGTAGCTCACTTTTTGCAGCTGACAAACTCAGTAGTCTTTTGATGGATGGAATTTAATTACTAACGCCTTCTGTAGCCAAGTCTATTTACATAAGCTTCTACGGCCTTGTATTTTCATTTTCGGACAGAATTCATAAGCACTAATCATTAGCGAATTATGGTGGAGTTTGCTATTTAACCCAAGTTAAAACGACTAATTAAGATAATAATAAAACAAAAGGGTACATAACGAGTTGAAGTCTCAACTTTAATGGGTAGCAGGGGGCTTATCCAGGACTAGAAAAACACAGTCCTTAAAAAATCAGCTTATGCAGACTATGGTAATGTCAAATTATGGGATGGTAAAAGGAAGAGCGCCGTGGCTCAGTGGATAAATGCATGGACTTCTGAGCATGAAGCAGGAACTTCTTGCAAGTGCATCAACAGATTCATTGCCATTTATTCCTGTATGGACCTTAACCCATATAAGAGTGACGGAATTTCATCCTGAAATAGTGTTCATTCTTCTTTTACATTCTAGAAAAAATTTTGAGTTGAAACAAGGTGATTCCAATGCTAGTAGATCACCTTGACTGTTACTACATATTGCAAAGTTTCATCGTTTTATGATTTTCAGGACACCACAGCTAGTAACTTGTAAAGAAACCAACCCATACAAATCTCATTTTTTTCGTTAAATTTTTTAATAGCAGATACACATGTGTGGAAAGTTTGAATTAAATCGGGTTTATTTTGAAGTTCTGGCCCCGACAAATTCCATCTTTAAATAGAAAGGGTTGTCACCGGAGATTCGCATCTGTACAAAGTTCAAATAAAATCGGGTTTAAGGAAGTAGATTAAAAATTGAGCGCTATTCGCACTATGTGATCTACCGAGATTTTGTTAAGACGCATTTTGAGTTTTAGTGTCGTATTAGAAACCAACAGACATTCATTTATATATATATATAGATTATAGTATATTTAAAGCAACTCAGCACATAGCACACAATCATTATGAGCTATAGGCGTGATGTTCGTACCAAACATAACACAGAAAACAGCGCCGTGAACAGTGGAGCAAACAGCACAGTCATTATGATGCGCGACCGTTTTTTCGTCGACTTTATTTGTTTAGTTACAAAATTTGTCGCCACGAAACACTCTCTATTTAAACGGGATAATATATAGCTATAGCCTATATGTTCACGCTTAAAATCCATTCAAGAAGTTATGAATCCGGTCGAGTAGTTCCAAAGATTACCTCCTACACACAAAATAACAGACAGACACACCGGTACGCGAAGTTATTATAGAGAATTTCAAAAGCAATTCAATTTAATTTAAAAAAATCTAATTCTACGGACCTAACCACTGCGTCAGGATTTAATAATCATACGCTATGAGCAAAAAAATATCCTTTATTCTATTCCAGAATGGCTTTTACCTATAGCCCGTATATGTTTTGTGCAATTCGCTATACAAATTTGGTTCAGATGAGACTAGAAATAAATTACATTAATTATAGATGTAAAACACAACATCACAGTGAATCGAATGATGAAAAGTCCTTTAATTAAAATTTATCATTGAACTCGTACTCATATAAAAAAAAAAGAAAGGAATTGATGTTCCATCGAAACATTTGAATACTCAATAACATGTAATTTATTTCTATGGAACACCGAGATATTTCATCAAATCAGATGAGTTTCATATCTCTCATATTCCATAACTAATACGTGTACATGACACAACAGCAAAAAATACGCAGAAAGGACTCATAAATAACATGATGTCCCCTGTGTATCAGCAGCAGTATTCAGTGATATCAAGCTATAGGAAGGAGCGGTCAAAAGGAAGGATTACACAGCTACTACTGTCCATGTCCATGTGTGCATTTATGTAAATAAAATAGTAAATCAAACAAACAAACAAACAAACAAATATTACAAATCACAGCAACGACACAGAGTATTGCCGCAACCAACTGCAACCAACTGCGAAGATAAATTCATCGGTTATGTTGAGTTATTAAGCCGGCGTGCAAGGACTCTCACGCTCTTGCCTGAATAAAGTTACAAATATGGCATCATAATAACTGCTGCCTTTTTTCACAACTACTCATCTAATGCCTGCAATTTGTTGTAGGACCGGACTGGATTTTATGAATTTCATCGTTTTCGTCAAAGAGATAAATGACACCCGTAAGGTTATGGCATAACGTGGCAGATATATTGGGGCGGAAATATTCCACGTGAGACTTGGTGGTAATGGCAATAAGCACGCACACAGGGCTGAAGAAAATTCCTCTCTGCATGCACTCACATAGTAAAAATGATATGTCAAGGAGTTCTGAAGTTGATGAAAATCCTGATTAAATGCCGGCAACAAAAAATATGACTGCAAAAACTGTAATTAGTGCTGTATTGGTGGGGTAGCTCGCTTAAGAAATGTTTGTGAGGGATACATTTTTGGTTCAAAAAGTAAAGACAACGACGAAATGTTTTTTTTTTTTGGTATTTCGGTTGTAAAGCCCCATTTTTCCAGTAAGGTTTCTCAGCTATAAGTGAAGCAAGCTATGGTTTGTTTGATATTTCATCTTATCTTAAGTTTTCATTTTATCACGAAAAATTAAAAGCTTGAACGACGTTCCCAAATCATCCAAATTTTCTATCAAACTTCTCGCTCGGTTGCGAAAAATTTACGTTCGCTAACTCCAAGTTGCGGTCGTCATACTTGTTTATATAAGCAAACTGTTGAATGTATGGTAGGAAAATTTGTGTCAACATATGCAATTCCTAATGGTCTCCTGCCAACAAGATAAAGAAAGAGTGCTTAGAATATTTCTACTGCAGCTAATTGAGGTAATTGATGTCCCGAATGTGTCGATTCTGCATCGATTTCAGATATTGGTCATATCTGTGACCAGTTTGTAGCAAGTTTTGGGCAATGAACTTATGATGCATTTCTACAATATCGCTTTGACCAAAGAACTGAAGCCAAATTACCATCAGTTGAAACGTAACTCCAGTGATTGTACCCTAAAGATGTTAAAACACGGTTCCGATTTTCGTCGCAAAATCATTATGAACGATTAAGCCAATTTCTGGCTAAATGGCTTCGTTAAAAGAAAAAATTGTTGTAGGTATTTTGGCAATTCGGTAACCCGAATCCATACCCCAAATGCCATATTACAACCACAAAAATGTTTGCTGCGGTATTCGTGCTGAACTCGTCATTGACCCGTACTTGTTCTCCAATGAACGGTCATTAGAGATCTCTACTGCACTATGTTGACCGATTTTTTTTAGGATAAATTGGAAGAAGAGGTTGACTTGGGACATTTGTGGTTTCAGCACAACGGCGCCACGTTCCACAAAGTTGGCCAAGCAATCGAGTTCGTTGACCGTGTTGTCTCCATAAATGGACCTTTCAATTAGCCGCCTCATTCGTGTAATTTGACTTTTATGCGAAGTTCACGGTCTATGCCAATAACTCAGACACATAAGGCAACAAGCAACAAGCCACAAGCCACAAGCCACAAGCCACAAGCCACAAGCCACAAGCCACAAGCCACAAGCCATAAGCCACAAGCCACAAACCACAAGCCACAAGCCACAAGCCACAAGCCACAAGCAACAACCCACAAGCCACAAGCCACAACGACATGTAACTTACAACATGCAATATGCAACACGGTTGAGACGTATTTTACAACCACATAAACTACTGTGAAATCAAGATACTTTTTAGCTACTACAATGTTTGTATTTTTGGTCAACAGGAGAAGAGTAAGGAGCTAAAGTTTGTGAAAATAAATAAAAAAAAAAGTATGCACTGCCAAATAAATCAATCAACTCCTGAGCAGTCACAGTTCCTATATGAAGGGTATGTTCAAGTGATTACCACAGGTTGCTTGGTTTCTCAATACTGATTCAGTTTATACCCCAAGAAAGAATAAAAAAATAGTGGCACAACATTAACTTTTTTCTTTAAGGGACACATGTCCAGTTTGCACCTTTTTAATGCTAGACAAAGCGTGAGCGTTAGGAAATAAAAAAAATCTTGAATTCCTGCGAATGTTTTTTAACAAGAGCGCCCCTGTCTGCTTTTTAAATAAAACAGCTTGTTTTTGAGATATCGCAGTTAACGTACCATCGATGCCATTCATTATGGAATACATCGACATTCAAATATCGTCGACGGAAATGCCTGCATGAGTTAATGCGCTTAAGTCGATGCTGTCAACCGATATTGATGTGAAAATTTAAAAAATGTTTACAATCTTCCTTCCTTTAGATGAGTCATCAGGAATGGAATGTCATTGAATATTTGTGCTTTAGCGACATTATTAAACATAATAATAGAAATAATAGAAAAATAGCGATGGTTTTTATCGACAGAACAAAAGTCAAATGGAAACAAAAAAATAAACCCCTCGCCATGACAATAATTCAGCATTACGTCAGCAAATGTTAACGCTCACGCGGAAAGCAAATACCAACTCGTTGGCGCATGCAAACAAATTTCCCATCATTTCCCACACCCTTCATAGGTTTTAGAAGGATCACAACACAGGGCATCGGGGCGTTGTGCACACATAGATTTCTGTTAAACGTGATTTTTTGCCCCCCAGTAACAAAGACCGCGAACAACATGCCATCCGTTTGCTCGCTTTCTTTCGTTAGAAATCGATGCGATAAAAAAATGGGTTACACAAAGAGGCAAATTCTTTCTGTGATATTAACAAACGCCATGCAGTCTGTCGCAGTTTACACAGAGGCTTAGTGACTACATAATGAAAACGAACAACCATAAAGGGCAGCGTGGATTGTAGCGCCATCTAACCATCCAACCATATTTGTATGTAGATTTTGCTAAAAGGCTTAGACAAAATACGAGTCAAAACTTCACACACTCTTACATGCTGCTGGCTCAGTTGGTTACTTTAATATGCTGACTACACTTTATCCAGAGCTTCAGAGCTGATAAAATTTATTGGCATTCCCTCCGAAGGCAAAGATTTAGCAGATTTTCATATTCAAGTGGGGCAAATATGAGTAGCCATCACCTATTACCCATCACCAATCACCCATCACCCATGACCCATCACCCAGTACCCATCATCCAGTACTCACAACGAACCTTGCTTCTAATTCCAGCATAAAGCATACAAAGTCGTCTCGCTTAACATCTTATGGGATCCTAGTGTAGGCGAGCTAAGAAGTTTATGAAAAGTTTTCCACTATAATAATAATTTATGCCCTTTGTACGACAATGTTGCACAAATACGATTCATGTGTAATAAAATTAGCTATGTATCTATATATAATCTATCGGGTCGGGTGGCTAAGAAGGTGACGTATGTGAACGCAATCGATTTAAATTTGATAAAAAGCAAATCCCTTTCGAAATTTACATAAACACTTTTCTTACTTACACACTCGTCCGTCGTACGCCATACGTCCAGGCAGAAGAGATAAATAAAGTTATTCAGCTTATAAGGATGTGAGCTGTGCAACATAAAACATATTTCATGTTTATTGCATTAACAAATTTATTTATTGTTTCCAGTAGGGTAGGCTTTTGTTTGCTGCTGGGACAGTGTCCGTTATTATCTCTGCGACCCTTATTTCCAAATACTAAGGGAAAGTTTTCCAAAAGATTCTAATTGAAAAGTAATTTGGAAAATCAAACAAGCAAAGTTTTGATCCTTAAAGTAAAATTAATAATTTTTTCTCAGTAGCAACCAGAAACAACTATATCGATGTGTTGTTCTACAAAGATTCGTCCATATATTGTAAGGATATTTAGAATTAATCCTTTTATGGAAACAGAGCAGAGATGTTTAAAAGTTTGGTAATTTGGGATTAGAAAAGATACACTTACTCGTACTCCTCTTGTTGATGAGTTTCTCTCAAAATCGTGAAACTTTCAGTAGGATCAGCGTAAACAAAATTGTGTTCAATTAGAGCGATGGTTTGCGGCTTAAGCATAGTTTTATTATGAATTTATTTAAGAAATGTGATCAATAAGAAATCTGGGCTACGAAAATGGATGGACTGGCCACATGCATCAACCAGGTATTGAAAAAATTAGTAATCGGCATAATAAAATAATGCTTGGCGCGACAGACCGTTGCGGTCCAAGGCCTAGCTTCTCACGACCACTCGTATTGTGCGTGTTATATTTTTGCACACAAATGGAAGGGATCTACAATTTTATGCTGTATCCGAAAGGCGAGTGAGAAGCTTTCCGTGACAAGTTTATTACTCTCGGACGTTTATCAGACATTGGCGAGAGGTGGATCTGGTTAAAAATACTTTCGGTTCTGTTACTAGAACCTCAAACCTCCTGCTCAGAGGTCCAACGCAGTAACTACGAGAGCCCCGACGCCATCTAATCTCCATAATATAAAAATAGATACTGGCTCTCGAAGACGCAGGACAAAGGTTGTACAGGTTGTATATACGAAAGCAAAGCGAAATAGGTTCTTAGTGACTACGCCTGTATTTACAAGTACTATCAAATCATAACTGGTTTTACTCCTGGAGTCCAAATCTCTCCAGCGGTCCCGATTTCGAGCGGATGTAGCTTGTCATCCCTATATTCTTGGCGTTTTCCCTCATTTTCCCACAAACCACAAGTCGTCGGTTTGATTTCCGTGAGATGCCCATATTTCTTTTGCCAAAATCCTTGGTCACTGAGACCCCGTAACGCATTCTTAGGAATAATAATAATATTTTCATTCTTTTCCTTATGACGTGCGTTATAATTTCCAATCGGTTATCGGTTGGCGATGTCTAAATAGGTAGGAAAACTTACAAGAAGAAACGATCGCACACTTCTGTGAATGCAAACTACATATAAATCGTCAACTATAAGGGACTTAGGTAGGATTTACATAGCTTATGTTATGTTACATGCAAATCGTATGCTGTAACCTAATGTGATTTTGATCGGTTTTCTCAAATTTTCGTTAATTTACGTAAGCAATATTTCAATGAAGTATGACGTAAAGTGTAGAAATTTAAAGTTGCTGCAAATGACAGCAGACAAAGGCAAATCAAGCAAGCGGTTACTTGTTTGTGAAACTTCTGTGCGAGTAAGCAAAATATCAATCCAGTGAGACATGCTCGTATTCGTCATCCTTCACGCAGAACCTACATTCTGAGCTCAGATTAAGTTTGTTAAGGTGGAGTTGCAAGGCAAAGTGACCTTTGAGAAAGCTCATCATATTTCTGATGCTATCTCTAATACTTGTATCATCCCTGTGACATTTTCCCAGTTGACCAGACGAAGTTTGATTTCCAAATTATTAAACAGCTTTGTGGTGGCAACCCAGTAGACACCACTGTATGGCTCACGTCCTATGAGCGCAGATTGCAAACGAACCATATAGCTAGTTCATTTGCAGATTCATTTCCTGCAATTCCATCTGTTACCCAGACCAGACCTCTAGCGTCCATTGCCGGAAAACCATTATACCAGTTTTGCTCGGTCCAATATTTCGACCTCAAATATGTTGCCAAAACAGTACTCCCTGACCTTAATATCGGGAATCGTCCAGAACATGTCTCTTTCAGGAATTTAGTCAAGAAATTTCAGGTGTCCCACATAGTTACCGTGTTTGCACCTGTATTTTAGCTGCAGTTTAATAGCACTTCTAGCGGCCATCATCTTAATGAAGATTTGTAGGGGTGAAAGCCGTACGACAACTTCTAATGCAGTCGTAGCGCAGCTACACATGGTAACCGTGATGCCGAGACTAGCAATTCTTTCTGGCTTCTGAAGCTTAGCTGCCGTTACCCGTTCAAGTACTTTGGCCACCAAACGATTGCCGAGTACGTGGTAATAGTTCTCATCATCATTGTATAAATCAAGTGTATTATTTTAGGATTTAAACTCCAAGTTCTGCGTCTAATGGCCTGCATGGTCCTAGTGGCGCGTTCGATGGCGGACTTGATGTGAGAATTCCAGCTAGTGATCACAGAAGTGGAGAAAGTACCCTAGTCCTCGATACCTCTGCTAGGCAGTTCATTAGGCTTATTGCCTGGTTTGGTGATAAAGATTATGTAAACCTGTTTCCAGGTATTCGGAATGTTACCCCAGTTTAAGTTGGTTCTAAATAAAGCAGTCGTACCCGGCAGGATGACATCGACTGCCGTCTGTAAGAGCGCTGGAAAGATGCCATTACCACCGGGGTTTTTGAAAAGTTTGTAGGAAAATACGGCCCATTTAAACTTATCCGGACAAATTTTTTATTCTACTAACAATTCAGACCCTTTGTTTACCAGAGTTGAAGAGTTTTCTAACTTTCCTCCTAAGTTTGGCCACCTGGTCAACCCACCAGGGAACCTTACTGGTTTTGGGGACACAACAGTCTTGATAGGAGGTTAACTGCAATAGGATGAAAATCCGATTTGATCTGGTTACGAATTGTACAAGATTTCAGCAAGAAGATTTGGTATGGCTTTACAAGCCCAAGAGAAGAAAAGGCAAATCACCGAAATTACAGCAAAGTTTTGAAGACCCTTATAAGATAATTAAGAGGATCAATGATGTAGTATACCAGGTGTAAAATAAAAGTTTTCCACATTGACATAAAACTTCAGGAGGAGTCCAGAAACCATTGAAGACGAACTCTTGGTGATCACCAGAGCGAACATCGTTTCAATATTTATTTACTAACTTTTTTTTAATTATAGTACGAACAAGTAGACCTCGATTGGGGTGTGATTATAAGAATATCATTAGAAGCGTTATGTGGACCTTTTCAAATCACAAATCAATCAACAAAAAAACATTACTCGTATTAAGCAATTTCTCAATTAAAATTTTATCGGTCCTTTATTGGAATAATAATGGAATCACTTAAAGATAAGTTCCATCTAGGTTATCACCACCATTAAATTGAATTTTGCACACTTCGTGTACGGTCAAAGGTCGACAAGACACCAGAACACGTCAGGTATATCATCATTTACAAAATGACACGCCTTGCGCCATCGCTGGGCTTACAAATGTAGAATCCAAGTTTTCCTCCAGCTTCTTTATTAAATTTTTTGATGAAATTCTCTCGCATCGTTAAAATCACTTGCTCGATAGCGGTCCGCTGGACTAGTGTTACCGTACAGCCACCAAAGCCACCGCCAGTCATACGTGATCCCAGAACACCAGAACAATTAATGGCTGCATCCACAAGGACATCCAGTTCCGAGCAGGACACTTGGAAGTCGTCACGTAGTGATATATGAGACTTTGTCATTAGTTCACCCATCTGCAAAAGAAAACGAAAATAAGGAAGAATGTAAGAGGGGTTAATGTGAGTATTGCTTTGTGTGACATGAAGTCGAGACTTAAAAATAGAACTTATTACAGGGTGAGTCAATGAAAGAAAACTGTACTTGAAAGTGAAAGAATGACCACGTTAAGTTCTTGTCATACACGTACATGTGCATAAGAGTAGACGAGTACATGAGCCGAAAGTAAAGATGCTTAAGCGTTAAGCGTTAAAAGCGATTACGACTCCTTTTTAAGTTTTACAAAAGCTTGTGTCATTTCAAACCGGCTTACAACACAATAATACCAACTTAAATTTCAATCCAAATTTGGCTTTATGTCATTCAGTTAAGAAAACTATGCACCCCGTTTGTTAAAAAAAAATTACAGAAATTGTGTCCAACAATTCCTTTCAAGGGAGATACACGAAGAACTTCCTTGTTGCTGTTGTTGACCACTTCCATCACCACACACACACACACACACACACACACATCTACCAATATAAATCGTGGATCCTGAGCACTGGAGAAAATAATCTCACACACTGTCGTGGCGGCGGCCAACACACATGGCAAGTGCATGAAAGGACTTTTTATGAAATAATAGAGAAAAATATGTCGTATGTCATGCGTGCCCGAGGAGAGTCCTTTCGCTTTGTTCGTCGAAAAAGGCAAAGCAATCGCCGAGCTGGACGTAATACGTTTATAAATGTTGGATCCTGATGATAAAAATTGGGAATTCACACAACAGAACACTGCTAGTGAGTATGTGTGTGTGTGTTGCTTGTGAGTTAGTGTGTCAAGCTAATGTAATTCACACTGCAGAACTGCTAACTCCTCGTTCATCTTGTTAGATTACCATCAGCTATGCTGCGGTCGTCTGCCACTACGCTATGCTTCTCCTCATCCTCCCATGACTAATTTATCAGGATTAGTAATGGAATTATGATTGTAATTGAGGTGACTGGCAGCGTGTTGCTTTGCTCTCAGTGGATTTGTTGCAACGATAAGCTTGAACTTTGTGATACCAAAATGTTGTACTGCCGACCGTAAATTTGCTCTTCTAGTCCTGTGACTTTGGTGGTGTCTGTGTATAGTTGTAGTTTTGCAATCACATGAGCGAATGTGCAAAGAGCGATATTAGTTTGTAGCTAGTAGTTAATGTGACCGAAATGTGTGAAGAATTAATGAGGTAATTGGATGGGGATTTCCTTTTTACTGAACTGTTGTGTTCTAAGACAATCATTGGGAACAATGTCGTTACCGTTCAGAAAACATAAGATTTCGATCTACCATTAAATTTTTATTTGAAAGAATTTTGGATCCATCATCCTTTTCTAAAGTAAAATGGCTTTAATGAATGAATGTCGATTTCGAGCCGATGGCATTCATTGAATCATTGAAGGTGGAAAGGTAGAAGAAACTTGAATTATAATAATAGTATTCGGCGCTACAGACCATTGCGGTCCCAGGCTTAGCTTCTTGCAACCATTTGTATTGAGCATGTATGTTATTGATCACAAATGGAGGGAACCTACAATTTAATGTTCCATTTCCGAACGGCGAATTGAGAAGCTTTCCGTGACAAGCTATTACTCTCGGACGTTGGTCGGACTTTCGCGAGAGGTGGTACACCGTGAAATCTCCGAACCACGAACCAGAAGAAGAATCAGAAGCCATGCGGCGCCCATAAGACACTTTAAGGTTTTTCAATCCGGACGCTCAATTTTTCAAACTGGGCTTCTCTACTATGCGTGAAGTAAAATGTGGTTTATTTTATGCTTCAATTCTTCTATACTTGTCATTTAATCATGGAAAGCTACAAGTTTCAAAAAGGTTTGTGAATTATCCAAAATTTTTATTAAATTTCGCGTACGGTTGCAGCAATCTTACGAGCGCTAGCTCATTCTCAGCGATGAAACTCATTTCTGCCTCATCTTAATAAACAAAATTGTCACATTTGGATAAGTCAGCAACCCTAAGGCTAAGGTCTAAGCGACGTGCGACGCCCAAAAAACTTCAAACATATAAAATCATATGGTTGTGGCAATGTAGTTTCTAAGCGATGAGCGATTTTGGTAAGCGAGAAAGCAACGTCGCTTTGCATTTAAATATGTTTAAATTTTTTAGTTCATCGCTGAGCGATTAATTGAGAAAATGGCAAAAATAAGCTCTGAATGCTTAATATCAGGTGTCCAAAGGCGGTGGTTGAAGCTTGTGTACATTTTTAACCAACTTCCCAAAGTCTTGTTGGTTGAAACTTTGCATACATGTGTATTTCCGACGATATACAAAATTTTTTAAACTCATGCAATATAGCGTCTTCAGATCACGGCATACTAAAATGACTGTGTGCGCTGTGTGCAGCACTGTTTTACGACTTGGTGGTTGTTTTTTTAACCACAAAAGCATGCAGTGCTTCACATGTGTTTTTATAGTGTATATAGTTTTATAGTAATATACTTTTAGGCGCATATTTTGGTTATTAGAGAATTTACATAAAAAATTTATTTTTTGGGAGTTTGGGAGTTTTGGGAGTATTAGCAAACGTCTTGTTCTGCAATAGCTTCCGGCTACCTTAGTCATTTGAATCATTATACCAACAGTGCGTTAGTCCTCCATGTGTTGCACACAAAAATAATAAAATTTTCAGTGAACGAAACAAATTTTCATTTTTTCCCCTTTAACTTCAATGCTCTAATGAGGCAAACTTCATTAGTGAAAAAAAGTCCTCCACGCAGGTGGATGTGGAAAATGCACTTATCTGTATGAATACTCCAATATAAAGGACGTCTGTTTTCTGCTTTTTAATTTTCACTATTTCGCGCTCGCCTTTGCGGATAGTTTCAAATTTTGCGATCAACGCGAATGAATGAATGAGTCCTTACGTGAAGATGCAATTCTGCATCACCGTATGCCTGGCCGCTCTTTTACTATTTGTATGACAAAGCGCAGCTCGTACGAGCCGTTGCCGTCGAGAGAAGCACAAAGCACAGAACACAAAAAACAGGAAATGAAAAAAATCGGGAACGCTCTCATCAGATGTCCGCCCGCATAATCATAACGCCAAATTGTACGCTGTCCTTAGAGTGCATGTAGACTATATGTATATATGAGGAATATTGTTGTATAGAGGAAAGTGGGTGTGTGCGCGCAAAAATCGAGTCCTGTTGCCGGATATCACCCCATGCTGGGTGCAAAAATCATCCAGCCAACACGCGTGTGTAACTAAAAATCGCGTCAAAGCCGCCTGCATATCGTCATCATTAGTGAGCTTTTGCAGAACTTATTACACAAGGATCTGCGGGAAAGCACTGAAAGTCTTGATGGCATTGTTGGGCTACGCGACGGTCGACAAACGCGTTGTCAAAAAGAATTCAAATCAAAAGCTGATTGCAGCTGAACTTTATGTGCATACGAGAGAGAATGTGCAGGGTGCACTGAACTGGAATTAATTAAAAGTGACAATAATTCAAATATTTACTGAATTCTCAATTGGCACACTCAAACTTAATGAATCGTATTGATACATCGTATTTGGAAATTTCAGTTTATATTTATTAGGCCTTTACAGGATATAATTGACACAGATTCGGAAAAGCAGTATATGTTAGAAAATCATGTGTCACTTTACTGCCGCTAACAGAATGACCAGAAAAGATCGTGTAATGAAGTATTTGGCACATCCACATTACTCCGTCACAAGCCATACAACTAAACATATACGTAAAAGTAAATACAGATGATTATTGCCACTGTACATAGCACAATAATCAAATCGACTAAAGTACGGACTGTCGTTAGAACATCTTCGCCAATCACAGCACAGGTTCGATTCACAGTCACGCCCAGGGATATATTTTTTAAAGGAAAATACAACTCCCCGTGTAGTATTGCGCCTAGCATATTAAGAGTTAAGTTAAATAAAAATAGAAACAACAACGAAACCCTCATAATATAAATATTAATTTCTAATTGTCGCCGATATACTTCTCAATCGGTCCTTGATAAATTAACAGGAGAAAATCACTTCGTGCCTGGAGCGATATTGACTGAACGAGTGACTCCGCCTTGGGAACAAGTGTTTCTCCCGTGTTCTTACGAACGGAAAATTCATTTTAGTTTTTTGGTTTTTTTTTTTAAGTTTATCGTGGCCAAGTTAAATTAACTTTTGAGCCTTTGACTTTACTTCAGCTCGTAGATCTGCGGAATTGTGATATTTTTTATCGGACTTTCGTAGTCAAGTGGGATTCGTGTTATCACCGAACTTTTCCATTCCTTTAGAACTCGCACGAAGTGCTCCGACTGTTCGTAACTTACTTAAAAAGTGGGGTTCGTGTCATCAGTCCGTTGCACACTTGGCTATACCGACTTAATAAAGGACTTGTTGCCCAATAGCAACTTTGTGTACGATTTATGCTACTCTTGCTGTTAGGCCAAACCCTTCATTTCTGACCAGCTACTAGCCCCAGCAGTAGTGCATGCGTAGCTGGAATGGGTACAAACCGGGTGACTTCTATTGTGGTAGAAATATTGGACCGGGTGAACTGGTGCAATGGTGTTCCGGCACTGGACGCTAGAGGTCTGGTCGGGTTCGCAGATGGATCAAAGATGGAAACTGGAGTTGAAGCTGGTATCCTTGGACCAAAGTTTCGATACCAATGGGAAAAATAATTTTTGGTTTTATGAGTATCACCGAGTGCATGCGGTTTTTGTTTGGTATTTACATTGTGCATTGGTGTCGTCATAATTTATATTCTCCTCGGTTTTCCACGCGGAGCTTCATGCCATTGAGATCTGCCCTGGGATTAACCTTAAAAGAGTTATTAAAGGCCAAACATTGTTTCAAGTAACTTTGAAATAACCATTCATATGGACCTTGGAATTGCTCGATGGATCGCTTGGATGGCTTGGTAAAAAAGTGTTTTAATGATTCTTTGCAAAAAATATCACAAATGTTACGAGGTATATAGTTACGAAACAAAATCGGCTTATGGCAAAGATTGAAATTCAGTAACAGAGCCAAACTGCGTGAGTTGTGAAAAAAGTTTTTCATGAAGTTACTAATTTTTGACAACACCTTAAATAGGCTGTTAAGGATTCATTTACAGTTACAAGGTTTGTATTTAATTTTTATTTTACTGTAAATTATTGCAATCCACACTGTGGGGTTTATCATATCTAAAAGTTTAAGCTATAAACGTAAACTCAGTACTATTTTGAGAAGTACATATCGAAATTTACGAACTTACTCTCACACAGCGAAAAGTTATAATCAGTAAATATCCTGCAGGGTATTGACAGGGCCTGCATATTTGTTTGTTCCGTCGTCGTAAACTATTACGCTCTCGTGGAGGAACACAGCTCTAAAATCAGCACTGGCGGCATCATTACTATATAGCTCCCATTGTCATTATCTATTCATGAATTTTGTCACTCGAGAGATTGCGGAAGATACGAGAATAATACCGACGCGCTTTTGTAGCCCACCTTCGTGATTTGAAGGACTCTATAGCTGATGAAATGAATAGCCTTAGGTATATTTCTGGATATATACGACGCTGATGATGGAGCTGCAAAACGCCGGCGATACAATACATCCTCTATATAAATGCGCATCTATATGAGGCCATCAATTCATCCGCGATATACTTTGAGGCCAAATGCAAATAGGTGTTTGCAAGAAGAATGAGGTGTCGAAATGGAATTTCAAAACAAACTCCGTTCCCTCATCATCACGGGCTTAATTAAAAGTAAAACCAAAGTGCAAAGGATCGCATCTTGCATTTTGTCGCCTGGAAAGCGTCATCACCATCATCATAATCATAGCGTGGTGCAAAATCCGCTGTTTAGTAGTTGTCGAGGTCGAACTCATGCTCCGTCACTCCCACTCACACACAAATACACAGTGATTTACTTCGAATTTATGCTTACTTTCTCGAAATTATTATCCCGTAGTGCTGTGGCGGCCTCCTGTGTGCGCTTAATTTCCGTAATGATGTGTCTGGCTCTTTTCAGTAGAACTTCATCAGCCTGGCTAAGAGCTGCAAATGAAAGGAAGTCAAATTAAAGTCGCAATGAGAGTACGATGTATGTGATGATAAGGACGTTCACAGTAACAAGCGATGGCGCGGATGCGTGCAAAAAGCGGGAAAAGATACCCATCAGCAGAGATCCGGCATTCATCACACACACGCACACTCACTCAGATTAATTAGAATGCAAAACAAACTAAATTTTATAAAGCTGGAGAAAAAAAGATGCGCCACTTGCTTTGCCTCAGTCCTTCATGAATCGACCTGGCAAGCAAGGCGTGCAAATAAATTTTGTCCGAAAAAAGAGGAGCTCAACGTGCAAGCAACTCACATACGCATGCAACGATGGTATAACCATCCTTAATGAATGGCGATTTGGTCTAACGTACGAGTTGTGAGTGTGTTGGTGTGATTGTTTGCATGAGGCAACCGCAATCGCTTACCGTCAGACGAAACGGAAACGACTTGTACCGCACTCACCTCTTCTTCAACCAAGCCGGATATAATTGCTACTTTTGCAGTGAATTGCTTTTCACACACCGAACGGACGACGTTTAGTCGGAAAATGAAATGAAACCAACCGACGGAAACCACATTTCAACGCAAGGTGGGTGTTCTTTATGTCTTTCTTTGAAGAACTCATATTTCATATCATCATCGTACAGAGCAGAGTTAGGAACTTGGGATAATATTATAACGCTATGATGGACGGTAAAGTCCTATTTTTCATTAAAATTATTTTTATGATTATAACAAGAATGCGCGGTAAGAAGAGGACGAAAATGCTTTATAGCTTTGCAAAGCGTAAATCTTCTGTCGTGTTATGAGTCTTTGAAGTCTTTGAAAAGCCCCATATAATCCTGGTTTAAATTTAATTAACACTCACTAAGGTAAAGCTTAAGAAGAAGAAGGAGCTATTCCATCTGTCATTTTGAACGCGATTTTGAATCTCTATCTATCTGACCCTAAAAGCACATCAAGAAGAATATCAGTTTGAAGCATTTTGAGAACAGCGAGGATTACCAATCTTATCTATCGGCATGTTTTGCTGGCATTTCCAGATTTTAATTATTCCTATAAGCGTATTGTGTTTGACGATTTATGTCAACAACAATGCCATGTAGCATATTTATGTTTGGAATTCGTTTCCTTTCAAATGTTTAGTGATGTCTTCTACTGCATTTATATTGGTAAATTGTGCAGACCACTTTCCAAGTTCTGTTACTGGTGATAAACACGAGGTTCCTTGATTCAGTCGGAAGAAAAGAACTGAAAGATCTATACACGATCAGAAAAGTTATTACCATTTCAGTCGATTACCAAGAGAAATACATATAATTTAAGATCGAGATGTTTCATTTCTTTTTATTAAGCATGCTAACAAATGACAGCAATATTTACTATTTATTTTGCAGGATGAACAGTGAAGTGTATTTGCATTTCCATGCGGGCACCTGCCGTGAAGGCACTATCCGTCGGTCCTATTCGGACACTGATTCAATTAACGCCCGTCCACAATATTGCTATCGCGTATTTATCAGTATAGTTGGAGTGTAAGGGCCCAACTTCTCAATGATGGGAGCGATATCTATCAAAATCTCTGCCGATCTATGGGTCACGGCATCCGGTTAGAAGAACGCAACACCACGCCGAGTAAGAACTCATGCTGAGTTAATACTCTACCCGATGCATTGGATGCATTCAAAATTTTCGACATTCAAAGACATATCTGTTGTTCCTTAAGCTACTGCCTATGGCATTCATGTCTCTCAAGTCCGAATACTCATAGATCGGACAGTTACATAAAACATGTAACCAACAGTCCTCTCTGAGTGATCCGCAATTACAGTTCTCCATCTCACTGATGCCCCCTGCTTCCAACATCCTATTTCCAGGTATCATGTTACAATGGCTTCAAGAAGTAACTAAAGAAAACCTTAACCAATTTCCGGCAACAATAACCTTATTCTAAATCAATAACTTTACTTAAACCATGAGCAGCCAACTGTTGTGCTTTATCCATACAATGTATTAAACACAGAACATAAACATTGTTACGAAATTAAGGCTTTCTAGAGTTTGTAATGGATTTTGCAAATAAAAACACAAGTTCGTTAATTACAAATAACAACTTTATTTAACAAAGTGCAACAGCTCACAAATTTACACTAGTGATGACATCACGCTCTCTCTCTCTCTTCAACCTTACCACCCGCGCCTATCGCGGGTATTGCCGTCTCCTTTGCGCCCATAGGTTAGTCTATTTAAGTAATACTTATTATCCACTTATAATACTATTATTCACAAAGGCGGTAGCTCTATCTACTTTTCAACTTTTCTGTTCACTTCTAAATATAAGATTAAATTACTGCTATAAAGATTCTGTATTAATATCTAATCAATAAACTCGAGAAGCTCCTTTTCTTGGAGAACCACCTAGAAAATACCAGAACATACTGGTATCTCCTTTCATACAATTTGTTATAAAACTAGTTCCACATTTGTGGTTAAGGAGGCGTATTTTCTCTAAGGAAATATGTTCGTCAGCAGAGCTAAGAAGTCTGTCATTAACGACAAACTATCCTCCATTAGGGAGGTAGTTCGTCTACTAGATTAACCTCACCCTATGACGCTGGCGACATTGACATCGTTGGTAAAAACACAAGAGCTGTACGGCTGTAGAAAAAGGCATTCTGATGCCATAGCCACGTTCGAGAGAAATTTTTACGGAGAATTGTTGGCAAGGTATGTGGGGAAGGAATATTCCGGAGATTCTATTATGATGAGATATACGAGCCTTACCACGAGGTCGACATCATGAAGAGAATTAAGTTCGGTATGCTCCGGTGGGCAGGACCCTAGCTCGCATAAGCGAAGAGGATTGTTTTCTAAAGGCGATCATTTTCTATTTTAGTTGATTGTACATAACGCCTTTTGCGATACATCAATAAAACTCTATGCACTGTTCGAAGATGAGTAAAAGACTCAGTTAATGTATCCGGCGCACGTCCGATTGGGTTCGAATCCCCCTCCTCTGCTATCACGGTAATTGAATGCACAAAATACTGTTGCAATCGAATTTATTCATTGCTATCAAATGCCACCACAGAGACAATCATTTATGAGTATTTCGCCAGTATTTACTCGACTGATTCCAAAAAGTCAGGTGGAAGATTAGAAAGAGTTGACCATACAACCAAATACCAGTTGACATATAAATTGAAAATTCCTTAAATGTCCGAAACGTGACAAAACAATACTAAAAAAATAAGCATCCTTCCATGGAATATCCATAAAATTGACCCCTAACAATAACGAGAATTATTTTGATGATGGCGGTTTCTGACTGGAAATCATAATCGTCAATAACAATTCTTTTGGAGCAAGTTTTTGGTACGACGTGTAACTAAGTCTGCCAAAGTAGTGGATCACATAATACGAGTGCCTCCGACTATGATCTAAATATTGCACGTGCCCATCACTGCACATCATAGCCAAGGTATACAAAATGGCAAGTGACTTTTCCATTCGAATGACTTCGGCTGACCTATCTGACACGGAAGAAGCTCATGAGTCAACTCTCCGTGCACCGAATAAAGAACACTGTCAGTCATCCGAAAGAAGATTTTTAAGCCGAAGGTACTATTTTCAAAGCTTTTTAATAGGATTACGTGCGATAAACATTGCACAAAATTTTTAAATGACCTCCCCCCAAAAACTAATGCACACTGTAATCACTGAAATTGAATTTTTGACCTTTGTGGCAGCAGAGTTATCAGATCTGAGATGAACTGAACTGAACTTTCTAATAATTGGCTTCCATCGAGTCATCCTCTTGATTTGTTTGCGCTCAAATTATAGCACCTTCTGCATGTCCGGCAACTCGTATCTCTCTCTATCTTTATTTTACAACTACGCAGTGCCAGTACCCAAAGTACACAGGGATTTCATCGACCATTTCTTCCATAGATTTCCTAGATTTCCACATGAATTTCTAATCGAAGGATCGAAGGATACCTAACAGGCATCAATGTGGTGAATGGAATTCACGTCCAAACTGAAACCAACACCCATTGTGGTTATACCTACCTATTACGACAGGTTGCCCAGGTTCGTTCGTTCATAGAAAAAAGCCTTTCTTCGCAAGACGGCACACAATCATGCAAAACTTGGACAAATTTCCCAATCGACGGTACGACAAAAAAATCCCTTGTCGATGCACTCAGGCGATAAATTTTCTCTGGAACCACAAAAAAAAAACTGTTCACAGGTGATTCTTTGGAAGGAAGCATCATCAGTGGGAAATGAAAGCTAATTCACCTGCGAAATTGACTTACAAATTGAGACGTATAGCTGATGATGGTGATGCCCGCCGGTGGCCCGCTCCTCCCTGAATATCATGACGATTTATGATTGTGTGAACTCTCCTTCTTGTCAACGACATTGACGTCGTCCCTAGATCCAAAATCTACAAATCACCAACAGAATTAAGAGTGCAAGCAAATCCTGTTCGTCCATGCTGATTGATGCACCGCCTTTCACCATTGAGAGGATGATATCTTTATGTCCTCATCCAAGTGGCACTAGACTTTTCTACCCGTGATATTTGCCCGGAGTGCCCGGAATGCCCGTCAGGATGTAGACGAATGCCCGTCGGCGAGTGTTGTGCGCCGATATATGTCCTTTTCTGTCTGTCTCTATCTTCTCAGTCGTAACCTTTAGGAGTAATGCATTCAAGGGATTTTCTTTTTCGTTTCTGTCGTCTTCTTCTGCTTGAATTGGTATTCTGCATATATTTGGAATTACAAGCAGGCGACTGTGCTACCAGTAACGAATGATTTTGTGTGGTGCTCTAATGAAGAACAAAATTCATAACGATGTCATTATAACTATTCATTGGTTAGTTGTGGTGCAGTGTAATAGAAAGAAGTCATGTAATGGCTCATGCTGTAAAAGTGGGTATTGAGGGATGGTAATTTGAAATTATCCGAACTAAAAGGACGGATAGGTGGTAAATTGATGAACACACAAGTGAGTGAACGGATTTAGGATAATTTATTCATTTTTTTTTATTTATACATTTATCCACGAAGCTGAGCTTTAGCGGATATTCACAAAAGGGGCATATACATATATGATACATGTTACAGCAGAGGACAAAGAATTTACACTATCATAGTTTGTTGTAAAATTCCATGCTTGTATGAATAAAAACCGATTTTCGTAGAATGTCAATTCTTTTATATGAGCCCAATAGAAAGGAGCTCAAACTAGCGACCATACTTCCAAACCACTCTCAAGTAGAACAAAAGAAAAACATACGGATTAGAGCACTGCTTATTATTCCGGCGAATAAAACCAACCATCCGATGACAACACCCCACACATCTTCGAATCGTGACTTATGTTCGCAAGTTTTTACAAATATCCAATATAAAAAAGGTTTAAGTTTAAGATTTTCCCAACTTTTTCAATCTTCCACGTAACTTTTTCGATTTTTCTTATTTCTATAACCTTGTCCGGACTATTATGAAAATTTAAAAAGAAAATGAGCCAAATCGGTTGAGCCGTTTAGGCGTGAAAACGTAACAGACAGAAAGAGATACTTTCACATTTATAATATTAGTATGGACTTAGCAATCATGGCTGGAAAGTGAAACAAGAAACTCGTTTTGTTATCATCAAATCTTGGTATCATATAAGATTCTTAATTTCGTGTCTAGGGCATACTCGGTTGTCCCTAAATATAGTATAATAACGAGCTAGAAAGGTGGTGCACTTTTCAGCGAGTAATGTACGCTATTTTTCACACGACCAAAACATTTTTTCTGCTAAACCGCATTTCCTGCTTTTTAAGATGCATATGACAAATACTAGGATAGAGGAGTCAATACCTCCTCATCTAGCCTGCGTTTAAATAACTTCGAAGCTGGTACTGTAAAAAGCGCATTGTATACCAATGAAGGTGCATAGTAACATTTCTTTGCTTCGAAGTGTATCTTCGATTTCGGTTGTCAGCTCATGTATTTGCCAGTCTGATATGCATGTTGACTAGGATTTAGGGGATTTAGTTGGATTGTGTTTGTCCTTATATGATGGCCTCAGTTACTTTGAAATGCGCCAAAGTGGTAGTACTGCTGAAGTCACCAGACAAAGTACGCAGTAACACTCGTTCCTACCGTGGCATTAGTCTCCTCCCATTACTTGGAAAAGTACTGGAGACAACGGGTCTAGCATCAAATATGTTAACCAGGCTCGATACCTCAGTATTAACATTCAAGCGGTCGCTCGAATTTCTATGTGCACCTTACTGAGCTCAAGAAGAGGCTGCTTAAACGTGTAGCTCCAATACGTCGCGTACTTCGCACTGCCACATATTGAGCGCCGGTTTGGTATGAACTGTCATGAAAGAGGCCAAGCAAAGATTAACTTTTGCCAGCGCGTGGCTCTGATCACATGCTTGCCAGTCTCTACGGAGGCTATGCAGTTCTTAATGGGAGTTCCGCCTCTCGATCTGTAGGTGAAGAAACCTAGTCTTCAACTTCAAGAAGAACAGACCCCTCCTACATAGTGACTGGCTGGCAGCCAGTGATTTCGAAACAGAGAGAAGGAACTCCTTGAAGAAGCCATGATATCTAGATGGAAATATAGATGGTAGGAAATGGCGAAAATGGCAGTTACTTTTGGATTTGTGAAGGACGTCCAGCACGTTAGAACAAATGGGATTCCTACTCACTGGCAGTTTTGATTCATTCTTGCATCATTATACCCTCAGAGAGGACCATATTGAGTGCACGAAGACGTTTGCCAAATACGCGTTTGAGCGGCGGACGAGGAATCAACCTTTTATGCTTGCCTCACCTGACTGTTTGAAATAGTCAGTTTTAAATCCGTGCATATTGTGATATATGGAGGGAGTAAACTACGTTGTTAGCTACGAAAATCTGACCAAAAATTCGTCTGGTACCACGGGAGCTGGGAAGGAAGGATTTCTTCCGTCCCCTGCTATTGAGTTTGGCCCCCTTGTAGGAGCATCGTAGTGGCTGTGGATATGGATAGGTGTTGATTGACGTCAAAAATCAATCCGTGTCCGAAGAGGACCGTGGAATTATGCCCTCTGTTGGCGGTGTTCACGGAAATCCGATTACACAATTCTACTTATATGATGGTCTATCAGTTTCTTCATGGACTTTAGAATAAATGATGTGAGGCTGATAGGTCGATATGAGCTGGTATCATCGGGGGGTTTTTTACCTCCTTTAGGTAAGAATAACACTCACACATCTCTCCAACCTCTTGGAATGTGTTCTACGCTGTAGCTGTAGAGATTTACAAGTATTGGTTCTATTAATTTTATTCCTCGTTGAAGGAAGATTGGGTGCAGCCCATCTCCACATGGAGACTTGGGTGTGCCTAATTAGTTTACCGAATTCCTTCTGATTAGAACACACTAGCTGAGCGTCTGTAAGACTCGGTTGAGATGAGGTATGGGTGCATGTTAATGTCCTCGTTTACGTCTTGGTTGTCTAGTATTTTACTGGTAGGGAAATGACTTTTTACCAGACATTTAAGCGTTTCTTGTCTAGAGGATGAGATTTCGCCGTTTGGTTAGTTTACTGAACCTAGTGGGTTGCTGTGGTCAAGGGAGATAGATTTGTGTAGTCAAGTCAAACAAGCTGTTGGCAGTTTGTGGATTCTTTCACGAAATTCTTTCCAGCTTTTTCATTAAAAACTGCAACATTAACCATGCATAATGTTTTTATATATATACATGAGCTAAAGGGAGTTGCACATTTATAGTGCTTCGCACAGCGTGGGCGTTAGGAAATTAGGGAGAGGAAAATATGAGATGTCTTTGCACGAATCAACCACCATCATCGATATCAACCATCTTGTTGGAAACATCAAACCACAAATTGTGTATTATAAATAATTAATCCTAATAAAGAATGATGATGTTATTTACATGCTACTTTAATACTTCAAACCATTTTTCGGTATTGCGCTTTGTGTATTGCATCCGACAAGCACCTAGAATTGGTTTTTTAGAATTCAGTTTCTTAACTTCTTCCTCTTTAGTAATTCTTTCCTTCGTTCAGCAAATAAAATGCTGCTGACTACACATTTAATACAAGCATTACACTTTTTTGTCAAAAATGTAATTTTATCAACAATTGAGGAATGATTTTTGTGTTCGACCAAATCGAAAAAATCTTTTTGTAACATTTCAGTCAATGGATTGTTCGATTCTGTTCTAAGTAATTCAGAATACGACGATTCCACGACGGAATCGGTAATAGGAGTGGGGATATTTTCTGCTCGTCCCACTGTGCGAAGCATTTATGGAATAACAAACATGCAATTCCATTATCGATTATGAACACAGTGCGGAATATTCATATCTTTCTTAATTTTTTTCCCTTGCTTCTATGTCTATCTCTGTGCCACTTCTTTCCTCTTCTACGATAGACGGATACTGCGTTTCCTCTGATGGCGCACAAAATTAACAATGAAGACTCAAACATGGCAAAGGACAAATTATGCAATTCCTTTATCATTTTTAAATTGCAAATCAACGTTGTTTACCATCGAACTTTTTCAATCTTTTCTTGTCTTTCTTGCGAAAAACGCGATGCCCAAGACACCATTACATGCCTCGAATTCCAAATCGCATTTAAGTTGGAGTTCCAAAGAAATAAAATAAAATTGTAATAATACGAATAATAATAATAATAAAAGTATGAGAAATTGCCTATACCACCCCCCTGCACTGGTTATAGAATTGAGTGCATTGCACAGTGAGCTCAGCGCGATTAACTTTTTGGCATTTGGCCAGATTTTTGGTTCGGACGTGTTTTTAAAACTCTTCTGGGTTAATCGTCGTCGTCGACGTCGTCGTCTTCGTCGACAACAGGACAACTACTGCGAGCACACAGCGGCGAGTGCAGATGAAAAACAGTCTTTTTTGTTGGTTGTCCTGGTTTTGCTTTTGATTATGGTTCCGCTGCTGGATCTGAGAAACAGAGATTTTTTGTCATTGCCGTTAAAAAAGAGGTTTTGAAAAAAAGTCGCAACCCCAACCCATCATTTCAGGTTGCGAGTTTATGCCATTTGGTGGTGGTGGTGGTGGGGGCTTCATTTTTCTTGCTCCGAAACGAGCTGAAACTTTTTCGTCTGTGGCTAAATGCATTTCCGTCTTTTTTGTTGTTGTAGCTTTCATTGGAAAAGTTAAACCGAATTGAATTAAATTAATAATAGATTCAGTCATCTACTCATTTATATTTCTGGCGTTTGTTTTTTTTATGTCCATGTGTGTGTGTGTGTGTGTTGAGTTTAATTTATCGATTTAAGTTTAAGTTTTTTAAATTACCAATTATATTTGCAGATATACGACTAAGGACACTAGTAGATGCTAGACAGAAGAGCGAAGATACACAATTGCGGTTGTGTTATGCAGAGCATAGTAATTGCTTGGTGCATTAAAGTTTGCATGAGGCTCCCCAATGGTATCTGTTATAATGACAAAATAAATATTTTCGATTTTCATATGCGTTTCGTTTCATTGCATTAATTTGGTTTTGAATTTGCAATTTTTTTCCAAATAATTGCTATGCACGAACGCAAAGTTTTGGTACAGAAACATTAACGAAACAGACCAAACTGTATAAAATTCCTTCTATTTTACGACTGTGGACGTGGACGTGGAAGATTAAGTTGTTTGAGGGCTTCAAAAAAAAAAGCACTCACCTTGTTGGAACGATGAACTGGATACGCTCTGCTATGTTCAATATCTGCTATAACAATAATTTACGCCAACTATACAACAACTGCCTGAAAACATATAAGAAAGCCATCAGGAAAGCTAAACGACTTTCCTTCATGGAGTTCAGTCAATCCATTGAGTCTAACAAGGACTCGGCCAGACTATGTAAGATTCTATCCAAGGAAAACACTTCTCTAACCCTTATGAAAAGATCGCATGGCAGTTCGTCAGAACCAACGAGTGAATCTCTGTATATTCTAGTTAACACCCACTTCCCCGCATGTTAAGACTTGTGGTAATCTTACTGGCTGAGTACTCAGGAAAGCCAGGAAGAGACACTACTCTTACCTACGGTGTACGCTGGTCTGGTGGCCGGCTATTAATAAAACGTACAATGCCAGCGAGCTAAGTAGAATACAGAGATTAGCAAATGTTGACATTCCTGCAGCACTTCGGTCCTGTCCCACTGATGCTCTAAACGCAATCATACACCTACTACCTCCCGACCTATTTATTAAATACGTTGCGGCGTGCAGTCCGGTTCGGCTCAGAGAATCTGGTCACTTGTTGCCAAAGGAGATGATATCATCTTCAACCGACTACTGCACTCCTAAGCTTCACTTCACTCCTAGCTTTGCCGCAGAGTTTCCAACTCGAGAAAGTTGGAAGGACGGGAGAGCTGTTGGGCTTTTTGATGTAACTCCATTTACCGATGGATCCAAGATGAGAAATGCAGTCAGTGCTGCAGTTTACTCTGAAAACCTTAACCTTTCAAGGTGCTACCTGACTCTGCTGGTATCTTTCCGGCGGAAATCTTAGTGACAAGAAACGCTTGCAGGGCTCTATATCACAATAGCGGGCAGGGTTGGCATATGAGTAGACAGCCAATCTGCTATCAAAGCCATTATTGCGACAAGCAACACTTCCAAACTCGTCAGGCAGTGCCAAGCCGAACTGGCTTCGATAAGCCAATGCATAGACTTATCCTTAGTTTTGGTGCCAGGGCACAGCGACAGCGGCCATGAAAAAGTAGACGTACTTGCGAAGAAGGCGACATACTTGAGAAACACTATCTTGAGATAGTCTGCTCTCTGCTGTCCTTTGAGCGTCCCCGAGTGGGCCGCTGTAGCTTACTTAATCGTCTGGTTATTATAAGTCTGATACTTGGTTTAACTCGGAAGATTAAATGGGCGGGGGCTTCTATTAAAAAATAATGTCAGAATGGGCGCTGTTTTTAAGCATGAAGCGCTCCTGCCATACAATAGCGTTGGTGCCTGGGATAGTTTCTATCCCGGGTGGCCTAGGACTTGGGGAAATCCTAGTGGCAAATGATGGGATACGAGGTTCCGGACGAACGTGCTACCAGGGTCTGCTTTGCAATCGCCCAGGCACTCATTCTGAAAGAGCTGAGTTCCTTGATGTCAGATCTCACCAAGGTCGCGTTGGTACTACGGGGGTTGATTCCGCCCACAGATAAGGTTAATCTCCTTGGAGGTTAGCTGAGTCTGGGTCAACCATTGGTTGAGGACCAGTTTTGTTCTGGCCTTGGCCTACGTAGTGGCTTACGGTTTACTCTCGAAAGAGAGGACCGCTAAGTGTAGTATTTCTAACCATGAGTAAGCTAAATAGCGCAAGCTAGGAAAGCGCGGGGCTCACGCTCCAATTCGAACCCGGTGTCCTTTGAGCGCCATCAGGGAATGTTTTCTTTCCTTCCTTACGACCAAAGCACAGTTAAGGTGGCTGGCGGTTGGCCACCACGCGGCCAAACTGGGAACCTCCCACAATACCTTATGCTGGAGTTGCTTGGATATGAATGTGAAAGAAACTCTCATTCATTTTTTTTGCAAATGTCCGGCCCTTACGCTTTTTTGTTTCCACTAATTAAGATATCCCTTTTTTGCCGACCTGAAGGAGCTATCAGAGTACGGCAGCGTCGATTATATTTTCTGAATTACAATTACAATTGGAAAAGTGAAGAGTTTCAAAACTCACTATACCATCGGTTGATAGACTTTAAAGCCGGTTGTGATAGCATAGCCAGAGTATAACTTTAAAAATAAATTGGCAAGGTTGACCACAACCAATGTTATAACACAAGTAAAGATATACGGATGTCTATCAATCCTATTATACATCTATACTGGGGTCAATCTGGCGTTGAAGAAACTGATCCGAGACTTTGTTGTAACGGTGAGGGGAATAATTATCTATAAATCCAACCGGATAATGGATGATTTCTCAATTTCTTCAACTCTCTATGATGTTGTAAGAGAATTAAGTATTTATCACTACACAGACATCACAACTAGGCATTAGATTTCGAATTGTAATGAATGTTATGAAGAACAATATCTCCTAACGGTAGAAATATAATAGACCCGGCTGATCGACCTTTGATGTCAAATATTGAAGTAAGAAAATGACTTAAGTCATTTGCATAAACAGCACATATTTCCTTGAAAATCCGTACAATATCTTTGGTGATCACCAATATGACTAAGGGATATCCTGAGTCACACATTCTGAAGATGAAAATATTCGTTAGACAAAACGAATATAGACATTGTGTACTGCCAACAAAAAAAAACTTGTAAACTCTTTTTTCCCAATTTGTGAACTAAAATGTTGTCAACCTCTGTCAAATATAAATTTTACATTTCGTCTAAGAAATGTAAGATGGTACAGAGCGAGCATGGTTGGATATTTGATGGAGACATTATTACGCAAGAAAAGTGCAACGTTTATGTTAATGAGCGAATAATTAAACCCCGTCTGCTCTCTACTCTGTTGATGGATAAATTAAGCAGAAGGAGATACTCACACACTCTCAGCAGTATAGTAATGTGCGTAATAGTTGCAGAAACGACCTGAAGTGACAATTTATTCAGAGTCAGAAGTCATTATTCGCTATGATACAATCTACATGGTAATTGGTATTTCCTACAGGGTGATTATATTAACTGTTACAAAAAATAATTGCTTTATACTCTGATGTTAGTGGAAAAATAGTATAAATTTTATGTATTTAGGTATCGTATTGTTATAAAGGGTGATCAGATTGGAGGTACTTTTTCCAATAGGATTTTTTTGACATGTCCCGCATGACTACTGTCAAACTAAATACATAATTTTATTTAGTATTCATTGACATTTCATCATGGAAAAGTGTGAAAAGTGTTCATCCGTATTTTGGGACTCTAATTTTGTTCAGCGATGAGGCCCATTTTTGGCTTAATGGCTTCGTCAATAAGCAAAATTGCCGTATTCGGGCTGAAGAGCAGCCCGAAGCCATTCACGAACTGCCATTACATCCATTGAAAACTACCGTTTGGTGTGGCCTATGGGCTGGAGGAATCATCGGCCCATATTTCTTCAAAGACGAGGCTGGCGTCAATGTAATAGTGAATAGCGAACGCTATCGTGCCATGATAAACGACTTTTTGATGCCGGAAATTGAAGCCCGTGATCTCCACGACATTTGGTTCCAACAAGACGGCGCTACATCCCATAGAGCCCGTGACACAATCTTTCGTTTCGGACCGGTGGATTGGCCACGAAGATCGTGTGATATCACACCATTGGACTTTTTTTTGTGGGGGTATGTAAAGTCTAAATGTTTTGTGTATAAACCAGCTACGTTTGAGGTATTGGAAGCCAACATTACTCAAGTTTTCGCGAGATACCGACCGAAGTCCTCGAGCGAGTCATTCAAAATTGGTGTTTACGGATGGACGAATTATGGCGCAGTTGCGGCAAACATTTGAAAGGGATTATCTTCAAAAAATAAATGTCATGAATGGTTCCGATACCTCCAAATTGATCACCCATTACAAGGAAAGGTTATGTCATCCAATTTTGTTCCAGCCATCATCTAGAAAATCTTATGAGTTTTTTATTTTAATGTGTTGGTTTCTTTTGGGAAGTCCATTACAAACTCAAAAGTTGACAAGTAAGGACGATTTTTTGAGTACCTACTAAGAAAATACATCATCATGCAATAAATACATCATCATTAATAATTTATCTTGTTACTCGTATGGACATTGAGCGTCTGCCATTTTTTCTTGCTATTACCACTCAGCACTCAATGAGACCAACAGCAACAAAGTGTGCATAGTAATTTATGTATAAGCTCATAATTATGAATGACTTTACGACGCTAGAACATCCTGCGTGAAACAAACTGAGGAGTTGCAAATCAGAGTTTTATCCTAAAATGGAAAAAAAGTCACACACACGAATGAGCTTACACGCTCCTAATATGCCCTTCGGTTAGTTGAGTGAACGCTATGGCAGCGAAGCATCACCATCATACGGAATAGCTTCCAGCTCAAGTATGCACCTATTATTCAAATGCGCATGCCCTTCAGTATATTCGTATTCAGCCTCAGCCATTCCTGGTTCAATGCCATCAGTCATAATGTTTATTCCCTTAAGTTAAGTTCGTTTTTCTGTAATAATTTTATGTTAATTTTCATCATTACAATGCAAGAGTAGCTGGCGAGCAGCATCAGGCGTCAAGTACCAAAGTGAAAAGAGCTCTGAATTCCAACACACGAAGAAGTACAAGCTGAGAGCGCACGTTTGATGGCAGGGAGGAATATCTTCTGCTGCTGTTCAAGAGAGTCATTTTTTAACTCGGTGCATTAAAATGTTCCATTAAATGTTCAAGAAGGTATCAGGAATAAAAAGGGTGCGTTACGATGGTGGAGGGGGGAGTAAATGAGCTGCTCTGGCGCCCAGCAGAAATACTTAACCTCATCAGTGTGGAATATTTGAGCAAAGATAATTCTATTATAGACATTGCTAAGTTTTCGGTGCGTATTACTTGTGCTGTGTCTCGACATCTGGATTATTACCGAGGTGTGCGGTAAAATAAAGGAACACAGACAGATAGACACGGATGGATAAAGTAAATTATTATTATATTATTTAAATTTTTATGGCTTCTTTAACATTATCATAAAGAAGTCTCTATTGTACGACCAAAGGAAATGGAGTTGTTGGCAAACATTTTAAAAAGTTTGAATGAAGATGGTCAAAACGAAATGTATCCCTTTGTTTCCTAGTTTTTAAAGTGCTATATAAGAGGCGAAGGGGGAAATCTACAGTCTTAATAATTACGACGAATACTAAAAATATTCGTCCTTCTAATTTTGAATTAAAGCTATGAATATATTGTAACGAAGTTTACGGAAGAATCAACCTCGTTACAATAATACACTACAAATAGAATAAAATTATCCCGAATTAGAACCCCTGCAGATATGTAACATTTAGTCTCTCCAAAAAATATCATACATACATCTCATTAATATCGTCACCGAAAGATATGCAACATAGTTTTAGACTGATTATCATTTCTAATCACTTTTCCCATTCGACAATATATACTTCCCACTTACAATATGCAATAGGGTGGCTAAGTGGAGCCAAAAATCAACCAGAAGTTGGAGCAGCGGAGACGTTTCCTTCTAAAGAATCAGAGCTATAGTATATATTGACACTCTTGACTTGCTATACTCTGCAGTACTCCAGTTGCTTTTTGTGGAATCTACTATGACATTAGGAATCCCAATTTATAACTTAGTACACTTTCTTGATAAGTGCGTCGCTGAGATAAGTGATGCATGGTAGAGCTTGGAGATCAAGCTAATCCCGGCCAAAGTCTACCTGTGCAAGAAGTACTTAGACATCGTCCTTGAACAAGAACCTTGGGTCAGAGGAACTGACGTCAAGGATATAAATACGAGAGATTAGAATTTCTTTTATAAAAGTTACAACAGTAAGCCATGATCTTATGTTTTAATGAAAAAACATATTAACGCTTTTCTTCGTCCAAATTTTTGCTCTGCAGACCTAACTGTTGTCAGGGTAGAGGAAACGAGAGGGGGAGACCTGCTTGTGTCCTCGTAGTATTTTTCGCATGATCGCCCAGCCCCGCCAGAATAAATAGCAAATAGGTAGCTAACAAACCCTTGGGACGCGACTCCAATGCCAGACATTCCCTCTGGAGCTCTGCAGCTCGGAGAACTATGAACAAGAGAGGTTCAATGGTTGCCAAGAGGTAATCGATATTACTGTGTTTTCTAATGATAATGATAATGATAATGAACTATTTAGGGTTGATAACTGGACAGTGTCCGATGTTAATTCCTACTCTGAGCATAAGTATGTAAGGTTTGATCTGAACCTCCAGACGGATCTGATCAACACTTATCAAAATATCAAAAGAACTGACTGGATGAAATTCGGCAATGCCATCCAGTCAAAATTAGGCAAATTACCCAATATTGAGATAACTTCGGATAATGAATTGAACAAGAAAATTGAAGGGTTAGAGAAATCAATGAAAGTGGCTCTGAAGGTCTCTTGCTCAATAAGTCGGAGCAAAAAAGTTCACCCTCCATGGTGAAGGAAAGAACCTAGTAAACTTAGAATTATGACTAGGTCGATCTTCAATATCTGCTCTAACAACAAATACTGGCAACCTTATAAAGACTGCGTAAGAAGGTACAAGAAGGTCATTAAAGTAGCATAGCGACGCTCCTATATCAACTTTTATCAATTAAGCACCTGTCCGACTTTTATTTGGAAAGCTGACGGTGGCTGAACAACATCTGCGGCAGAATCCCTGGATTTTCTCACAAATACACACTTACATGCATGGTGGCATGCTGAGCTTCCGGTCACTTGTGATCTATTCGATAACATCATAACCCGGGTAATGGTTTCCTGGGCTCTAAGAAGTTTTTCGGCCTATAAGTATCCTGGCCTAGATGGCATACAGCCGATTATGCTACACAAGTCACTGGAGCTGTCGACTTCCTGGCTAATGAAGATTTTCAGAAGTTGTCCCCTACTTAATTATGTCCCACGAACCAGGAGAAGAGTTCAGGTAGTTTTCATACCCAAAGCAGGCAGAAGTGGCAATGAATCAGTAAAGGATTTTATGTCTCTCAGTCTCTCATCGTTCTTGCTAAAGACCTTCAACTATGTTCACATTGAGGCCATTAAGGAAGTTATAGCCCAGTCAGGAGTGGAATCCTTTCTTACGCAATGGATCATATCCATGTTCGGTAGTAGGATTATACATGCCAACATAGGCAGGTGTAACATTACCCACAATTAATCAATTAACTGAGACCAAACTTTTGCTCCAATTTTAGGTCAGACTGAATTCTCTTATTTTTTTCCTGATGATGATCTTGGCAAGTACGCGGTGTTCTTTTCCGCCAGCAATACATTCTCGTCTTGGTGCTAAACTAGCTACGCAATATATATATATTCATTATTTGCAGTGCTGCAAAATCTCCACAACCAATTAATAAATCAATCATTTGAGACCAACCTTCGGTTCAATATTAGGTCAGACTGAATTATCTGATTTTGAGGTTTTTTCTAATGATGAATTGAACAAGGTTGCGGCCTTTTATAGGCTCTTCTTGGTCTAAACTAGTTACAAATACGTAATCCCCTAGCTTTACGATAATCTGTAATACATTTTCTGACTAAAGGCGTTACTTTTATATCCCCTGTTCCAACATGGGCCCTTCACAACCAATCCATGGTTAACAACTTTCTTTGATACTATTGACCCTTATGACATTGTCAGAGTTTTATGAGATTTTAATTTTCCAACATTCAGATGATGAGTCCCACTTTCTTGCTACAAACTCTTCCTCTGATAAAGAAATCCTCTTCACTGACTGGCATTTGCCAATTAAGCGGCACTTATACCTACTTGGGCAGACAACTTGAACTTGTCATCTCATCAGACGCCGACAACTGTGTTGTTTTGGGAAGTACGGATTTCCTCTCCAAATAACATCCCTAAAAAAATAATTATATCTCTGTAATTCCGGTGACTTTCCTCTGTTGAGTACTGGCAAGAGCATCTGTTTGTTCTGACACCATCTCTACGTTATCTTGAAATAAAACCCTTGTTACGTAGTCAACGTTTATCCAAATCAAATATTCCAAAATCCCATCCATGTATCCATGAAAGCGCATAAAATCGTTTATCTAATTTATTAGAATTTCAAGTTTCCCCTCCTTTCCATAACAACAATTCCAAAATTAGCCATGTTTGCTGGCACTTTAGCTGACACAATTAGTCAAATTATTTGCTATCCATTTTAAGTAGTACTCTTCTTCTAATCTTCTGCTAATCCCCCAACACAAAACACTGAAAGACTCCATTGGAAAAAGTTCAACAAACATCAGACAAATGGGAAAAGAGGATAAACCAAACTTCTCTTCTTCAATTTCCACTTATAATTCCCATTATAATTCCCCCAGCATTATTATTATTATTGTTATTATTGAAATCCATTGAACAAACTAATTTTCCATTATTGAAAAGGAATTCCATTTCGGCTGCAAGGCGGGTAACAAGTGCAAGGAGAAAATCATCATCATCACAGTCATCATTGACATTATGGGGTGCAGGTTCGACCACCACTTTGCGAATATTTTGATTTCATTTAAATGTGAAAAGCGTTATTCTAGGCAGATGCCGACGGCATCCGGCAAATGGCAAATGCCAAAATGACAACTGACGCATTAATAACAATTAGCTGGACCATTTTAGATATTAAGCCTCTATAAATAATTATATCCTGTTGATGGAACTGGCCTCCCGAATGATCGGCATTTTAACACAGCTTGCTCAAGGCAACTCGAAGCATATGGCGGGACGGCAGCAGGCAAGCCAATATTTTTATTTGTTTCTCGTATTCCTTAGACTGTGAGAGTGTGTATCAATCCGTTGATAGTCTTTGCGTTTAGCTAAAGTCTGGATATTCGTGCACTGATCCAGATATAAAGCATTTCCGTTTTTACGAAATCAGTTGGAATCGCTTTGTATTCTGTAGCCTTCACGTTCCTTTGTCTTCTTTCTCCTCTGTTGTGATTTTAACTCATACTTAGTGTCCATTTAAAATCTTTCCTGACAATGAAGCTGTGTAGCTTCTCTTATTTAAAAGGATGTTGCTTGGCGATTGTCCATATTTAGGTTATTAGTAAGGAGTTTGACAGAATATGGTCTGATAAATACAAAAGAATAGGGTGCTTCTTAGTATAGATGTCCTATTCCAATATCGGAATTCGTTTCAAAGGGTGAAGACGAAAACTGTTGCGGAAGCATAACATACACTACCGCTTTATATACAGAAGCCCTAATTTAGACAGTATCTCAACTTGTTATGAGTTAGATGCACTGTCTGACTCTATTACTAGAATTTTGTCACTTGATCCATACTCTGAAAGTGTCGTTGCGGGTGATTTTAATGAACACAATTCTAGTTGGCTTCGCCAATCAGGTTTAACAACACCACAGTGAATGGTTGTTAAGTTATTTGCTGATTTAAACCATCTCACTCAGCTTGTGAATGAGCCAAGCGAATTTCAGACATTGTAAGTCATAACGCTGATATCTTGACTTGTTTTTCACTTTTGCTCCTAACAAATACACCATCAGAGCAGTAGGCTCTTCAGCCCATTGTGCGGTATCAGCTAATTTCTCGTTGTTAAACCACAAATTTAAAGAGAAAACTCCTAAAACAAAAGTAAGACTACGAGAAAGCCGACTAGGATGGGCTCAATATTTTATTTAGAAGCATTAAGTGGCCACTTAATGCCAATAGTGGGTTGAATGTTATTTCTGATACGATCATTAACATTATCCACGAGGGTGTCAGACAGGTTATCTCTTCCAGGACAAAGTGTATCAAACCGAAGAAAAATACTTGGTATGATTCAACCTGCAAAGAGGCTTCTTGGAACCGGGAGGTATATGCTTTCGGTTATATAAAGAAAACTCCACTCTGGCAAACCGAACCAAATTAAGACGATTCAGGAACGATTGCAATGTCTACCTTAGACGAATTCGACTATGACCAGATCGACTATCTCCAGAGAGGGGTAATATCGCCCTTATTGTGGCTGATGGTTATAAACAGGGTCCTTATAATATTTGAGCTAAACGGGATGAAAGTTGTAGCGTATGCAGACGACGTGGTGATTCTTGAGTCAGGAAAGTACCCTTCCGCCTTGCCTATGGTGCGCTAGTCTGGTGGCCGACGATTAACAAAAAGCTAAATGTCACCAAGCTAGGTAGATTCAAAAGATCAGCAACTGTTGGGATAACTGGTGCACTAAGGTCTTGCCCTAACGATGCTCTCAATACAATTTTACACCTATTACTGCCCGTCTGAGAGAACCTGGGTTGTTTGTTGCTAAACCGTACGGGCACTGCAATTTACTGGAGTAAGGATATGATACCATCCTCAACTGACTACTGCATTTCTAAATTGAAATTCAGTTCAAGTTTTGTCGTTGATTTTCCGACCAGAGAAAGTTGAAAGAACGAAGGAGTTTTGGGACTTTTGGGACTCTATTTACCGACGGGTCGAAGATGAGAAATAGGTTCGGCGGTTGAGTCTTCTCAGAAAAACTTAATCTTTCAATGTCCTACAAGCTAGTATCTTTCAGGCGATTAGCGAGGCATGCATGGTACTTGCTAACAGTACCACTATAAATGGTAGGGTTTGCATAGCGCGGATAGCCAATCCACAATCAGAGCCATTACTGCGGCTAGAAACAATTCAAGCTTGTCAGGAAGTGCCAAGATGAATTGGCTTCAGTAAGCCAATGCATGGACCTAACCCTAGTGTGGGTGGCTGTGTTGGGTGCCGGAACACAGAGACATTCCGGGTAACTGTCTGGCTGACGAGCTAGTCAAGCAAGCAACTACACTACCCTTCTTACCTGAATATGGTTCCATAGGTATACCAATCGCTACATACAAACTCTTGTTAAAGCGGGATGCTAATGTAAAAACTAACTGTAGGTGGTCAAATAACGGTACAACTTGCATAGCGACAAAACAGATCTGGCCCAAGCGGGATCAGAAACGCTCCAAGTGTTTGATCTCTCAAAAAAGATCGCACATCGGTGCTATTGTAGGTGTCATCACTTGGCACTGTCTCATAGGCAGGCATGCAGCAAGGCTTGGTGTTTTGTCGAATGAGTTATGAAGAAGATGCATGGATGAGGAGGAGGAGAAGCAGACCATCGTTCGTCTTCTCTGTACTTGTCTAGCCCTATCCTAAAAACGTAAACTCTATATGGAACTTTCTTTTACAACGACACTAATGATCTTATCAACATTGACATTGGTAGCTCCGGATCTGATGGTTACTGATCTAAATATGTCGGTTTCACTGACTGCCACCTTAACCTAACCTAACCAAACTATCTCTGGCATAGTAGTTAGAAATAAATCTTTTAGCTGAGGTGATTGACCAGTTGTATGGGGATATCTAGTTGGATTACCGACGAGTTGGGTTCGATTTCTACCTTTCGAAATGGTCAATCAAGTATCATTGTGGACATTGAAATCGCTCAAGACTACGAGTTCCGATGCTGGTGAGGCCTGGTAAATCTTGTCTATACTTTAGGAGAAATAGCAAAACTAATTACAAGTGTCATCATGTGATAAATTAGGACTATGATATAGGGAACAAATAAACATGGATTGGTGTGCAATTTTAGTTTCAATCCATAACGTATTGGCAATCGAGAGGAAACGCTAATCCTTCTAAATGTTAAAAATCTTACTAAATGCGCTGTCTTAACTTAATGACCCACTGGGTTTTACTGTATCCAGGAAATCTGGCAAAAAATTCAACTGTCCCTCGGTTGTATTCTTATCACATCACACCATATATGACACATCAACAAATCAAAATGATCCTTTGCAAGACTAAGAATAAATTATTACCAGCAACTCTTATTGACTTTGTTTTGGCCACCAACCACTGGCTTTTTACCCTATTGTAGTGTATTGTTATTTGAATGCTCATTTCATAGACGTGATTAGATGACTGAGGCCGGGAGGAAATTCCTGTTGCTTGTTTTTTTTTCCTTACGCTTCTCTTTTATTCATTACTGTGTGGCATATTCTGAAATTGGATTCATTTGAAGAAAAAAAAACAAGAAGCTTTGACTTAGCCAGTGCTGGGGGGCAAATGTCTGGATGGACGACTGCCTTGACCACTGAATAGTTTGGTCGTCCTTGTTGAATTCTAGGACACAAAAAACCAACACTACAAATACACATCCTCTTTTGGTTTGTTTTGTCCCCAAATCAAAAATAATTCCCAACGTGTCATTCTGGGATTAGACGGTTGCAATAAGTCATCGTCTTACTCTTTGTATCTGTGTAACAAATGTATACGTGTGTGTGAATATCTCATAGCTGTAAGCACATCTCTTTGTGGTCGTTGTAATCATTGGTGCTGGTCCTCTTTGGTTTGACAATGTATCAATTTTTTTTCTGTTTTATCTGCCTCTGGTATAGGATACCATAATATATATTCGTACATATATAATAAAGTCCTTTTGTCAATTCGTTGATTCTTCAGTTCATTCGGTATTTCCATTCCTTCAATCATTTATATGATGTTTTATTTATTTTTACTGTCGCTCCTGTCCTTGCTGTCGTTATCGTTACACGTACATTTGCATTTTGCTGAATTCCCTTTGAATACGCAATATATCGTAAACATGTAGTTGGGATCGGCCTGATGATGATTGACAGGACAAAAGAGATTGTAATGAAAAGTAATGAGATGCATTCATTTATAGGATATAACTACCAGCAAGAGTGATGAATTTTTCCACAATGTAATCCAGGGTTTTGTGAACCAACGTTAATATCGCACCTAACTACCTATATTACAGTTACCTGACATGATTTGCGACACACAAATATGTCCATTTTAGTCAACGTTTGCCGTAATTAATCCTTAGGATGATTACACGCAATTTTTAGTCTTCCTGACCAATCAAAATGAGCCGCTCACAAACCTTTAGCTCTCTAGGTCGTGTGGAAGAAAAAAGACCTGAAAAAGTCGAAAAAATAAATGTCAACCCATCACACGCGACACACGTCATACTCGGAATATAAAAAATGCTATTTCGGACTTAGACACACACAAAATTTCAGCTCTTAGGTCGTGTGAAAATTGGTTAAAAATGACCTCATGGTTGCGAGAAGCTAGACCTTGGACCGCAACGGTCTGTCGTGCTAAATATTATTATCATGAAGTTTTACTTGGGCTCTGCTATCACAGGTGGCTTCAGTCTATTAGCAGATGTTTAAGTGATTAATGGAACTCGAGACTTTTTCATAGTCTAGCTGTGGTGAAAATCTGTTCAGTTGTTGATTTGCCTGCAATAAAACTAAACTGGTATGGGCCAATGATGACTTTAGCGTATGGGCTTATCGTGTCTTGTATTATCCGTACTCAACCACTTGGTACCAGAATAACTGCTGCGACGCCTGGTGGAGCCTTTAATTCCTCAGTTAACTGGCAACTCCCTCTGAAAGTGGTATTCCTATGGCTCGAAGATGCCTGTTAGATTAGCAGTCAGATTACGCTATTTGTCTTTCCATTATATGCAATGTGGTGTATATTGTGTTATACCGCGGACTCTTGGCGGAACTTCCGCGCCTGGTGCGGTCCTCGCTCTTCCACCAGTCAGATACGGTGTGTACATGCATACTAAACAGTATTCAGAAATATCAACCAAACTTGGTACACACATGACTTAAGGGCCCAGCCCATAGAATCCGTTGCGTCCGTTGGGGCGACGTATTGACAAGACAAGATTGACGAAATACACGCGTTCTTACTGGAAGTATCCCATAGGTAAAGCATGCGATAGAAGCGACGCATAAAGTTGACCAACTTTTAACTTTTCTCTCCGGGAATATAAAGGACCTCAAAGAAGTCGAAAAAAAAAGTCAACCAATCACACGCGCCACACGTGACTCGCATCATACTCGGAGTATAAAATACGTTATTTTGGAATTAGACACTCACAAAAAAGTTTTGAAAAACTAAAATTTTCAAGTTTAAGTTCTTCATCCAAAAATAAAGAGTACGGTCAAAGAACGGTTATGTAAAAACGAAGGTGGTGCTGAATTGGTACCATCCTACATAAGAGCAAATATTGTAATACCCAAGAAACAATTATGGTTCCAAGGTTCCAAGGTTCCATACAGCGAATACAAAAAGATCATTGAAAGGCGTGGCGCGGAACAGTCGAAAAGTAATTTCATTAAATGGGAATTATAGGACGAAGTTAAGCCTGATCGCTGGTAATAGAATATACGATTGCGCGTATGCTTAGTTGATCCTTAGAATGAGTAGGATAATACAGCAATAATAAGAACTTATCTTATATCTAATGTAGTTTCAATGTGGAAGTATCGTTTTTCCTCGAATTAATTTCAATCTAATTAATTACATTTGCATCTGTAATTCGAATAATTGAACTCCTCAATCAATTTATCCACAACTCCACTAGATATAATCTATGAATTTATTCAAAAGGCAGCGTTTACATTTACGAAAACAAAAGGAAGCATCTACTTTATGGAATAATGCAAATCCTTTTCCACTCCTTTAGCGAATCATCAGGAAACTTAAAATTAAATGCCATCAATACACACAACTTCGCCATCACAACTCTCTTCTCGCCAGCAAGCCAAAATTAATTCCAATCTGCACCACAAAATAATTCTCGCCCTATGATAACTCGCACACATACATAGGTATTTGAATATACATTTTAACATATAGAGGAAGAATAACATCGTCATCTTTCGCATATTCCACTCTTATCGTAAGAGCCAATTCTATCCGAAAAGTTTTGTTTTGCATCCAAACTGAGGGGTTCCAGGTAAAACAATGCTAAAACAATGGTGCCTGCTTAAGTGACTTGAACCGTGATGCGGGGACACTACGACGACATCAAAGGCGCAAGGCGGACAAGAAGTGCTGCCGCCTTTTAACTGCTAGGTAAGCAACTTCACTGCTACTACGAGTACTAAAGTCCTTCACCGTAAAACATTAATTACCTGACAAGTTAGCTTCTGTTGCATCTCTATAGCTCTTCAGTTTCATTATCTCAAGTGCCCTGGCACATTGTTCCCGCCTCAATGGATATTCACTTTCGGATAACTCATGCCGCACATCTGAATTGCAAATTAAAACCGCCATACCCTTCGCATCAGCTTGAAAGGGAATTTGGAATGTTTCCATATTCCTGCAACAACAACAACAACAAAAAATAGAAAAGGTGAAAAGGATGGGAAAGGATAATCAAAGTGAAAATCACTAGGCAGAAATATGATAATGAAGAAAACGACACCTCTGCTATGCGTGTGATAAGCTTATAAAAGTTATGGATACGATTATAATGGATATATATATATATTTTTTTCATTTTAGATACGAGAATAACTTGTATGATGAATCACACGAAATCTTGTTAATTAGTTAGGCTACATGAAGTTATGTTCTAACTTTGTTTTAAGAATGTTTCAGAAGACATAGATGCACACATAAGTTATCAGCGTGTATGGGAAGAGGAGTTATTTGAAACCACGTAGCTTGTAAGATTGCGGTAGTATATAATGATTTTTTTCTTTTTTTCAACCTTAGCATGACGATGAAAATCTACCTGGAGTTAATAAACTTAGTGCACCATCAGTTCATGAGACTTTACAGTTCAAAATTAACTCTTGCTTGTCAACCTTCGTTCCGAAATAAGCTTACTTGTTCTGATATTGCCAGGCTCACTATATAGTCATTTCTGACCCATGTGCATAAACTTTTATTTTGCTCACCCAAACCCAGTAGCACACAGGAGCCTCTTTTGGAAAAAATTTTGTTTTTACCTTACCTTTAGTACCGGAAAATTGACTTTAACTACCACTGAGATAGTAATGATTCAGAAAGTCAGACTTATGCCCAGGTTTACAGTCAAAGTTTAAACTTCCGTTCAGTTAAATGCCCTCAGTTTAAAACCCTGAACCGTAATACACTTTCGCCTCCTTACGATAAGGACAAAACTGTCAAATTTTGTTAAGAAAATGCATCAAAGGCGAAAGAAGGTGGCCTGGGAGAAGAATCTTGTCCGGGAACTAGAAAAGTACAGAAAGTAAGGATGTGACCCAGGCTCTGAAGATCTACCAAAGAGTCCGCGATAAAATGAAATATACACCGTCTTGCAAATACTGCAAAGACAAAGCGAATCTGATGGCCGGTCTCAAGAATCTTGGAGGCAATTTCATGCGTTAATATACATGAGGAGTTGCAGGCTCCACTTTTAACCCATTTCTACACTATGCTTTTTTACTAAGCGTAGAAGAAGTTATCATTGATTTGCTCAAACACAAAAAGGCCTCGTGATTAGATAGTATCTGATGGTCTGACCTGATTAAATCTGGAGAGCCCGCATTACACAAAGCCATTCATGACCTAATATTGTAGATATGGGAAGAAGAAACGATGCTAGAGGACTGTACTTAAAAATGAGATATCTTGGTGTAAGCTTTTTGAGCACCGCGTATAAGATTCTACCCCCAGGATAGCCCCATACGCTTAAGTCATCATTGGCCTATACCAGTGTACCTTCATCCTAAGCAAATAAAAACCTGATATTCACCCTAAGGCAGATAGAAAAATATTTTGAGTTCCAAAACTCACTATCCCATCTGTATATAGAATTAAAAGTCTCCTATGATCACTTAGCCAGAGTAGAACTTTATAAATCTATGAGAGTCTTCAGTAGTGATGAGCTAAATTTGTATTAGTCTTGCAGTCTTGTCTTGGTCTTGCAAGACCTATACCCCCTATTCTCTTCCAAGACCAAGACCAAAAGCATGACCATGTCTGCAAGACTGCAATACTGCAAGACTCTTGCAAAAACAAGAACAAAAAACACAAATAACCCAACACACTACAGTCTACTAAGCTACGGCAGGTCGAGAACGGACAATTTTGAGGGGAATCTACAAATTTTCCGGTGTTGTGTCTCTTGACATTTATACGTCAAGAGACACAATTACTTTTAAGCCTTATGTCATTTTTTATTCGTATACGTATAAAAAAACAACAAGCTCAGGTATATGCATTAATGTACATTAATATGGGACATATATATTCATTGGTGGTACAGATCTGCACGATATAAGCAAAATATATAAAGCTATACCTTCGGTGCTGGTGCTCTACATCCAATTTGCAAATCCAACCAAATCTTCTTATGTCTTAGTTGACATTCTTCGAGTACAATGTTAAGCCCGTGCTATTACATGCCTGCGAAACCTGGAATGCCTCGGCAAACATCTCAAAGAAACTGCAGGGTTTTGTGAATCCGCTATCTGCGCTACATCCTAAAGATTCGTTGTTGGATGTCGATATAAGGCAGAGAAAATGACGATGGATTGGTCACACACTAAAGCAAGCCGAATGATAATATCGCGAAGCAGACCCTTGAATGGAATCCTCAGGGTATGCGGTGGGTTAGAAGTCCAAGAACAACGTGGAGATCAACAGTCTTAGCAGAAGCAGACCCCCACAGAAAAACGTGGCCACAGTGGAAATATCTAGACCGCACTTTGCCTTGTCTTCAACATGGCATTTGACTCGTTCTGAGATTCTAATCCAACTGATGCTCGCAGACGATATTAAATTCATCTGTAGAACAAACTTCTAGAAGTTGGATTGAGAGATTGAGCAAAGGCGGTTTCCGAAATGTTCTCATGTACACTTACCTATGTTTCTTCATAGAATTGATTCTCTAAATTGTAAAAGCAAATACAAACGAGCACATTTTTTCAGGTCATTTGTATAAAATTCATGACAAGGGTGTGGACATTAATTTATTATTTGCACCCGTGTCCGACATGTCGTCGATATAAAACAATTTTTTTATGCGCATTTTCAAGGAAAAAGCTGTGGACAAAGAATACACCAGGAATCTATAAACTAGCGCAAGACATAATGCATCAGCCAGTTCATTCAATAAATAAAATGAGACACGCCGGCACGGAACAGCAAGTAGATTGCAAAAGAAATTGCGACAAACAAATTCAAATTTGCACATCAGCCATACGAAGCGCAAATGCAGGATACACTATTTAGCATCGGCACATCGACCGATGACACATTCAAGCATACAGGAAAGATGCGGCATCTGCAGTTATACCTACAACCATCATCAGGATATAGCCGGGAAGTGATTGCCTTTTTTGGCAGCAGTCGTGTTCGGGGTGGCGGCATGTTTGCCATGCATCCCGTACATTTCATTTCAAATTTCCAAGAAATTAATATTTATACTCAGCACAAGAACAAACAAATGGATAAGGGAAACATTCCGTTGCATCAGTGTATTTATCATGAAAGGAATTTAGAGAGTCTTCCAGAAAAATTTGGCACACGCCATCATTGATAGACAAAAGCATTGAAAGGAAGAACAAGACGACGACGATGAAGAAGAAAAATAATTTGCTTCTTTGTTGGTGCATTTGCAAATATGTTTGTGATTATGTGAAGTCGTTTTATGCAAAATGGAGTGCGAGATGAGATACAATCGAAAACAAAACAAAAAAAATTTCATTTCAAAACGTAGCTTCAGGGCGTTGTTTATGCCATCAAAGCTTTGAATGTAATATTTCTGTGCTAAGACAACTGAAGCATTTGTGACTTTTTGTCAAAAGATTCAAAATATTTCGTTTATTACTTGTCATTGTTTCCCCCCCCCCTCCCCTTCACCACTATCACCCACCCACCAACCTACCTGCAATCCAAAAGCAATGCATGATCCTTCCGTCCGCACACCGAAATCATCTGATCCATAATGCCGCATGGCATTCCAACGAACTTGTGCTCAGCCCCTTGACATATAAGCGCCTTATCCTTATCACTGAGTGTCGCGCGAGAACAATGCAAAAATTTAAACAAAAAAAAGTTGTATTTATGTAACACTTATTATAAATGGCGGTGATAAAAATCTTGAAACAAAGAAAAATTACATAAAATTTGCCACCACTTGGTGGTACGTGTAACTCTTAAACACACGGACAGATTACGTCATCCTCTTTTGTGCAACTACACGGAAGTGTAACTTCAAGTGCCTCTACAATAGAGAATGAGCCCGCGTGTGTTTGTGCAACTGCTCCACTTACCAGTATCCCGTGTGACCAGTAATCTGCTCGAGAAACATTAGCATTGCCACCTCAAGTGCTGCACTGGATGAGAGACCAGCACCGACCGGAACATTGGTAAAAATTACAGCTCTGAAGCCGGGCACTACGACGACGACATCACCACCACTACCACCACCAAAACCGTGAATAACTCCTTTTATATAGTTGGCCCATCTGCAATGTTAAATGGAAAAGAAGCCCATGTCATCAGTGGTACAAAAATGTGTCAAACGTTTGGCTGATACTTTATGCCCAATCCCAGGAAGCCATTTATTTATGTTCCACGAGGTAATATTGGCCGTAAAATATTGAACAAAAAAATACAAATTTGCAAGGCAACTGAAAGAGAAAAGTTTGCCTTTTAGTCCTTTCATTGTCGTCCTCCTCGTCGTTTTGTCCCATCGTTCGAGATAACACACGCTGAACACGCTGAAGGACCAAAGGAGAAGCAAGAAACATTTAGAACAAAACTCGGACACGACTGTAGCAGAGGGCAGAGATAGTACGACAGGTGATGACCGCCAGCGGTAATTTGTGTGTGTCAAGCGTATCGTCTCCGTCGTCTTTAGCCATTGCTCGAAAAACTTTACCCAAACTCCTGAGCTGAGATAAAAGTGCCAAACAATTCATTGAGAAAAATTTGCTGGAGGCTGCTGCATGTACGCATCACAGACGACACACCACACTGTCCTGCTGTCTGGCGTTGTCCTGATTTAATCTGCAGAAATAAGCTCTTGACAAATGCACCGAAACGGAAGGGAACGAGTAATTCTATTCTAGAAATTTTACTTTGGTAAAGTGATAACCTGAGACTAACAGACAGGCGGCAGTCAAAAGGACACTAGGACGAGTAGTCACAACCGTGTGCACAGTGCCAAAAAGTTGGATACATTTTGGAAAAATAAAGAGAGTTGCACGTTTGGGAAGTGAAACTTCTTTGGCAGCTAAATTGATGTACAAAATAAACAAACATCATGCAATATACACGAAATCACCCTTTGCTGACTTATGCAGAGTTCTTCTGTCAAATTTAAAACTTTGGCTAATGCTCCCTTTTTTTAAACGACCCTAGCTCATGTGGCTGACACTGCGAACTAATGAGATCTATTGTATCATAGGGTGCAATCAGTCTAAGAGACGTACTACCTCCCTAATGTAGGGTAGTATGTCCTTAGTGGCAGAATTTCTTAGCACCGCCGACGAACATATTTCCTTATGGAAAATACTTCCCCTTAACTAAATGCATTAACAGAGAATGTGCTCGGATGATACCTTATCTTCCGAAGAGAACCTGCATTCCGTGTCTGAGTCCACATTGGTTTTTTAAGGTGATACCGCAAGCCACAGTGACCTATGAAAAGGCTCAATAGCTTTCTAATGCTACCCTAGACTAAATTAAGGATTTCCTTGCAGGAAAAGGGCCTGATTATTCGTTCGGATTGTCTCAACCCTGGGACATTTTCCCAGTGGATAAAACGAAGTTTGTTTTTTCATTTCTTAACAACTGCTGTGGCGGCAGCCCAATTTACACCACAGTAACGTTCAGGTCCTATGAATGCAGATTGTAAGCCAGCCCTGCCTAGTTTATCTGCATATTCATTGCCTGCGATTCCTCGATTAACAGGGACCCATTCGAGTTACACTCAGTTATGTCTGGCAAGCAATTGCAGTGCATCGTAGCAGTATTTAACTAATAAAGAGTCTAATAAGTTGAACGTCAGCGCTTTACGTGCTGCCTATCTGCCTGAAGAATTTTAAATTCTCGCGCCCTTAATACCTTTCCTAAGGTTAATCTTGGGGCAGATCACAATGGCATAGAGTTCCGCCTTGAACACCTTGCGACTCATTCCCATTGGTATCGAGGCTTTGGTGTTGGGTCTAAAGATACCAGCTCAACCTCCAAATTCCATCTTCGATCAATCTGTGAACCAGACCAGACCTCTAGCGTCTTGTGCCGGAACACCATTAGACCTGTCTTCACGGTCCAATATTGCTTCCTCAAATAACCTATCGAAATAGTACTCCCTGACCATAATGTCGTGGATAGTACAGAACATGCCCTCTTTCAGGAATTGAGTCAAGAGTTTTCAGGTGTGCATGATCACCCAGTTTGTATTCTAGCTGCAGTTTAATAGCGCATCTAGCGGCCGTCTTTTTAATGAATATTTGCAGGGGTCAAAACGACAGCTTATAATGCTGTTGTAGGGCAGGTACGCCTGGCACCCGTGATACCGAGATTCTTTGAAGCATATGAAGCTTAGTTGCCGTTGTCCTTTCACGTACGTGATAATGGGTGTCACCATCATTGTATACTCCAGTCTTAGAATTTAGGTCCCAAGTTCTGCTATAGAGGCGTCTACTGGTCTACATGGCCGTAGTAGCTCGTTCGATGGCGGACTTGATGTGATAATTCCAGCTAAGTCATTTATCAAGGATAACTCCGAGATATTTAACCTCACTGGAATAAGTTAAAGTGGTGTCTTTGATAGTGATAGATCGACCAATCTTCTCTTTTTGAAAGGGTCTCGAACGGTTTTGCAGGGATAGATCGATAGTCCTTCCCTGTTGCACCTGTTCTAAAACGTGAAATAAAGCATCTCCATAACACTATAAATGATCGTGCTGTGTTAACCACTAACAAAAATCGCCAATTCATCCGCATATCCTATGGCCCTGTAGCCTGATCTATGCAGATCCTCCTTGAGGATAACCATCAACTGCATTCAGAGACACTGACACACCTCCTGAGGAGGAAGCAATATCTCGACTTTCAAGCTGTGTCCTTATACATTGATTGGTCGAGTCTTCGATATCTCTGCTACTTATTGATCTCGCGAGTAACGAAAAACAATGTTAGGCACCAACCGAACTTTTTAAAACTACAGTGGAAGAATTGGCATGCACCAGCTTATCTTAAGAATTTGCCAGATAAAAATACGCCTTATGAATGGAATCTCATAAGTCTTCCACACGATCCACAAGATATGAGACTCAATAAACTTGGACAACTATAGGTGATTTAGTCCCCTTAAGATCGCCTACAACATCATATCATGTGTACTGTGTGAACGCCTAAAGCCATAACCTGTCTGACTCTTATCAGTTCGTTTTTGGACAGTAAAGTCTACAATCGACCAAATCTTCACACTGCGGAAATTCCTGGGAAAGACACAAGAAGTAAAAAATCGATACTCAACAACTTTTTATCGATAGCTATACAAAGTCTTGTCTGGTTTTTACATCACTTCCGAATACGTGCACTGTCGAGACTGTGCTGGTTAGGTTAGCTTAGGTAGGGGTGGCTGTCGGCAGGATACCGACTCGCTTAGACTAATGTTATTTCATTGTGATACCAGATGGATCAAGAAGATTTTTTACCCTACTCTATGAACCAGTTGGAGCTACGAATAAAGCGTAAAAGACATATGCCATCATTTAGCTCATTGTTAAAGAAGGCTATCAGATGGAACTTACGTTTTAGAGAAAGAGCTATAGCTAACCTTTGTTTAGGACTTATTATTCAAAATTTATACAACTCTTAATTTTTAAGTGAAATTATTTTTCACCTTCCCACTGTAAATCACTAATTGATAAAATGAACCGGTGCAGCTGTAACACACTCTCCTGAACAATCTAAACAAAAGCAGCTGGAAATCGCTTACAAAATGTTGAATATAAGCTTCCTGTAATGACTTGAAGGAGTCTTTTATAAAATAACAAGGTCCTTTGTGGTAATGTATAAAACCCGTCAAATATTCAGTGAGTCCTTTTAATAGTCTTGTACATCTGCAGTTGTGAATTAGAATTTTGTGTTCAAAGGTAGCACTTTTTATTACGCACTCCAGCTAAAGTAATTTGGACAATTCACTTCACCAGTGAAAAGTTCTGCACTTTAGTGGTGACATGAACAATTTACTGATACAATTTAGCACTGTATTATACGGGAATATGGAAAAAGGAGAACTTACTTTGGTGTTCCAGACGTCATTCCCTTCAAACTGAATTTACACCGCCTTGAATCGTCAGCATCAGGGCAACATGTAATTATATCTGCTTCATGACCATCGCACACACTGCCAACAACAATTGTTACCATTGGTAGAGCCTGTATATTGGTATAAACACATATGTACGTTAACCTGCTCTGATTAGAATATCTGTGCCGCGCTACACTTACCATTGGCAAAACGAATCCATCGTTATAATCAACATGTTCGCCAATCAAATTAACACGTCCTGGTGCACAGCTAGCGATAGTTGGATCGAAGCCAAAATTCTGACGATATGTATCTTCGGCGATTTTCTTGATATCCTCAAAACTCGCTAACTCAGTGGTGGTCATCGTCGTACAGTAACGCGTTGGGAGATAGTTTAAGCTTTTGTTTGATGGTAATCTGTAACGAAGATAAATGAATACGAGTGACTTAATGGTAACAATTTCGTTTAAGTTATCCCAGCTGGTCGTGGTCTGTTAACTGAATAAAAGCATCGTCGAGAGGGAATAAAGGATTAATATGTACAACTGGAAATTGGTTGGCTGCTTTACACAAAATAAACTCGTTTATGGAGAGAGAAATCCCACGATAAACAAATCTTTAGAACGCTTCCAAACTTATTACGGTAAGATATACGTAATTTAGGTATTCATAGTCTGCTCCTTATTATTCATAACTTTCTAAGGTAATAATATATACGAGTACGTTGGCAGTCCAGTAAGACTTTTCTTGGTTGCTAAATTATGATTGTTTGCTTTCGCGAAAACTCCTCAAAGTCACCAGCAAAGAAAGTTCTTTCGCAAAAGAAAACAAGAAAATCAGCTAAGGTATACCTTTGGGAAAGGAGCCAGAGATTCAGCCAAGAAGTCCGAACAAAACAACCAGGTAACAAGAATTAGCTTGCTTATCACATATCTACACAGCGAGTGAAACTTTTTGTTCATGTTAGGTATGGGTGTTGTGTGTGTGTGCGTATGCATTGTTCCCAAAGTAACTTGTGACTCATAAATTTCGCCAAAAGGGATCAAAACGTTCTATGAACAAAACAATCGAAAGTTGTTTCTTTTTGGAACAAACAACCAAACAACCACTGAGAATGGTAGTTTTGTGAACCAAAATCCTTAAGAGTGTTTGCTTCTTAATCTTAAACTTTTGCAGGGTATTTTGTTTCGACATCACGCTGGAGTATTATTAAATTCGTGTCAATATTCGTATTCTAAGGGAAAGTTATGTATTCTTATGGCAAATCCACAGAAGAGTCTCTTCATCATCGGATGGTTAAGATGATAGAAAACACATTTCACCATATTGCTGGACATTTAGCTTTCGATAATACAAATAGAGGTTTAAAAAAATCGACAAAAAATTCGGATCGTGCTAAAAAGTCGTCAAAACACCTCTTCCATTGGCGATGGCTGATTCAGTAGCGGTTAACAGAGTCAAAAAATACCCGCAGGTCGGATTTCTAGTCTCACCTTTACTGCGGTCACTGGTAATAGAGGACATACTTTCCGAGCTAAATAGTCAGGTAACATGGCAATTGGGTTTAGGGATGACCTTACGATATCGGTTGACTATAATGGTGCGATAAGATTCCAGTAAAACCGTCAAGTTTTTAGTATTTGTGTCATATAAGGCGCTTAAGTGGAATTCCAAATAAGTCTAGTTATAGAGCGTGCCACAAGATACCAAATATCTCAATATCAGTGGATGAACAGTCGAGTGTCTGACAGAATGATGGCCTGAGCCGGGATTGACCGAGAAAACGTTATCAAAGGCGCTTCAATCACCAATTACTCAAGGCCAGTTAGATGCTGCTTTGACGCTCTGCAATTTCTCCCCAAACGCAGTAATATTCCCATATTTGGAAGCCATTTCATTAAGTGAGATACGACTAGAAATGCTAGTGAGCTGTGCCTGATATAACATTTTAACAAACTGAACTTGTCTCCAGTGAAAGTGTGCAGGCTCTGTCTGGAGTGGGAGCATTTTCAGCAAATGCCTGCTGGCTCTGGTGCAGATGAGTCGAAGATTCCTTCACAAGAAGATCCTTAATACTCTAACAGAGCTTATTATCTTGAAAACCAGGAAGGTACTCACTTTCATAAGAGAGTTACTGACTTTCATCAGGGAGGTACTGACTCTTATAAGGGAGGTACTCACTTTCGTAAGGGGGGTAAAGGAATTTATTGGCTTTTGCTGAACACTGCGACAAAAAATTCGGGAACCAATAGTGCAATTATGGGACGATGAAACGATTCCAGATGTGAAGGATACAAGATCGACGAGGGTTATTGCGATGTCGACATCGTAAAGATAATTAATTTCGGCTGGCTCCGGTGGGCAGGACACCTAGCTTATATGATCAAGAGCATTCGGCTCGGATTTTTTTTCTTAACGATTTATTGGACTCGACAAAGTGGCACTACGCTGAAAAGAGGGCTGACAAGGACGTCCAGAGTTTAGGCATGCCTGATGAAATCAAAATCGGGACCGGGATAAGCGTGTAAAATCACAGGCCCCGGAAAATTGATAAATTATTTTATAACGTCATTTATATTTAGTGAAGAGTGTCTGTAACTTTCTATGAGAACAAGAACACAGGCCCACAACAATTTCCGTTCTATACACAAACAGACAACAACATGTCATCGTGTGGTTTTTTTCTTTACGTTCTTTCATGTTGGATTAAGAGTTTATTACCCGTCGAAGTAGCCAGAAATGTGGATACAACACACACATACATACACATACTTAAAGCATTAAGATCTCGCTGTCATAAAGTAAAAAAAAACAATAAGAACTAAGGAAGAAGAAGATGACATAAACGTGAATAAGCACAACACGTACAAAACCGCAAACGAGGAACACAACATAATCAATGGCTTATGGTCGCTATCGCTAACATACTAAGTTCGGGCCTTTAGGCATTTTAAAACAGACTCTGTGACAGCATAGAAAAATTGAAAGTGGAAAAAGTTGTAAAGTTGTACTAGTTTTGGAGACTTTGTGTAACAATATGTACTACTAGACCTATCAGACTAATAGTCAGAATAACGAACGGAAATAAACATCTCTTAACATACGTCTATGTCTAAAAAATTAAAAGTTTAAAATCGTGTTCTTATTTTTTCGGTCAATCTATGTTCTGCAATGCTATCCGCACTTTTAGAGTGAAAAACGCTTGGCTCCTCACTTTCATTTGGCCGCTTATGACCACTCCGTACAATAAAGCCAAAAAAGTACGCTTCTTTTCATAATTTACCAACATCTAAACTACTTTTTTTTGTTGTTAGCACGTATACAAAACTATAAGTATCAGCTACCAAAATAATCTCAAAAATTCGACATTGTTACAAATTACGAATTACGAAGAAATCCTATGTCTTTTTCAACTCAACCAAAACCAAATTCAAATTAAAAAAAACAACAAAAACCACGCTGTCAACTGTCACTTCAGGTTAAAACTACTGCGCCCTACTTCCCCTACTTCTGTCAAAACGGCCCAGTCCAACAAACAAGTAACTCTCGTTCATCAACTCACCTGGGGTAAAAATTAAGTCCAAAACTTTAGTTCTTAGCAGAGATATAGGAATCTGAGGATCTGACTATTAATCAGAACACCAACCAGCAACACAAATACAACAACAACGATGATTAATCAACTGGAAGACGCGTTGTGGGTGATTATTACAATATGTACGAGTACTCGTTTGTTGCGCTTATCACTTGGTCAACGGGAATGCGTGATTGCTTCGATGAGATGAACCCGTAAACTGAATATGATTTCCAGCTAGCATTTAGTTATGACTGACGCTGTTGCACAACGTCGAGTGCAATCAGCTGTCAAATTATGAAGTTTGAAGTTTGTTTGCCGGGCATTCAGGAAACTGCTGTTTGTTTTCTCCGTCTACTTTTATTTGTTATTATTATTTGTATACATATATTATTATGTTTTTTTATTATATATTTAATATGATAATAGTTTTCGTTTTTCTTCTTAAGATTATTTCCTCCTAATGTTCTTTGTCAACAGTCAATTGTGAGAAGTACGTAACTACTTGTGTGCTCTGCATTTCTTTGCAGTCTCAAGCACGATAAGCGCGATAAGACAAATGGGTATGGATTGTATTTTTTTTTTAAATACGTGTACTTAATACTCTTACATGTGAAAAATATGAACTACAACATCGAGTGTGCTTGAGCAATTCAAAGACACCAGCCGCATATTGAGCGCAGCATAGCACAGCATAGCGTAGCAGAGGTTTTTAGAACAGCCACATGTGAAAGTGAAGTGAAGCTAGCCTTAGTATGTTCGCATATTAGGAGCAGCACTTCGCAATATAGCGTAGACGAGGTATTTAGGGCATACTAAATTACGCTCGCACATTGACATTTTACGGCATTCAGTATAACATTGTATGCTCTAAAAGCCTCGACTACGTTATGCTGTGCTATGCGCTGCGCTTAATATGCGGCTAGCCTTACGCTTTGTCATACTTATCACATTGACAGTTTATTAAAAAACACTAGATTTCTTCAACTTACCTACTTTAAAAATATCAAATAGATGACAACATCTATATTTATTTTCGAGGATTTTGTTTTATTTTATTTTGCTATGAATTTTTCCTTATTTTTAAAACCAATGAATTACTTAAGAATTTTCAGTAGCGTCTTATAAAACAAAAAATACGAGTCATTTAATTAAAAATCAGACGGATCGACTATGGACTACTAGTTTTTGTTTTAAGTTGAAAGTCGAAATGTGTTTTTATATGAGGAATTATTATCCCACGAAGTTGCACATACTCATCACAAGACATAATAAAATTGATTGTTTACATAAAGTTATGAATTTTTGTTTTTAATTTTCGTTGGGCCATCCTGTAAAAAGTACTTTAAGAACAGTCTTCAAAAAACAGCTGCATTTTGACTTACCTGAGATTCTTAAACCAATTTCAACTAACAATAATTATGGTCTTCATTGCGGTAGGTTGCCAAACATTAATTAGTCATTGGGTCTATCTTGATATCTGGATTCCGTGTTCCTCACTCTGGACCAAGCCACATTTATAGCTCCTTCGATTTGCTGGGTAGAGTTAACATTTCTCTCTCGTGGTTTTGGTTTGGCGTTCTATTTGCAAATTGTACCCGCGGTACGGTTTGATTTTGCGTTTTATTTGCAAGGTTTTGTAACCAAAACTGTAACTTTGCTACCCGTCGGCAATCGACGGCTATGGTTTCGTTTACTCAGCAAGATGACGAAGAGAGAGCAAGTAGACTAATTTCGCAGTTTGTTGTTGACGAAGAGAGAGCAAGCAAACTAATTGCTCAGTTTGTTGTTCTTCTTAAATTTGGTTTCGGTTTGGCGTTCTATTTGCAAAGCATTCACCACGAAAACCATGTCATTTTGGTAGCTTACCCGTGGGTATGGTTTCGGATATGGTTTTACGTAATCGAAAGAGGCATTAATAAGCAACTTATGTATGTTTTTTGTTAGACATTTTAGGAAATGCGACGAAAGAGAAAGAACGACTCTGTAATTCGCTATCTCAGTGATTGCAGTCATCTGCAAACACTCTCATGTGCTCCACACGCAAATATTGAGCTGTTGCGTAAACAAAATTCTTATCTGATAGCATTTTATTCCATTTATTTATACAATAATTCTTATCGCATTATTATTTACGAGTGTGGCTGCAGCCCGTCATAGGAATAAACGGGCCCTAGTTTGTATTAATCAATTTAATGTCAATTGTCTTACAATTAAAATATTTCTTAATTTAATTTAAAATTTTCGTTGTCATGTTTGTGTTTTTGTTAAAATTTGTGATGATGATCGCATTAAATTCAAAACCAAAATATTGCATAACATTAGCGTCCTTGATCTTCATTTGTTGGTCGTGGTCATCGTCCAGTGGCTAGTACTGAAAATTAATTGTAATTAATCCATCACCATGAAGAGTTCCGTCGCTGTTTGTTTAAACACATAAATCGTTGCACTCCAGTCAGTCTGTTCCACCTACAGAGTCATCATCGAATAAGGTCCAATTTATTTACTAATTGCCCCGTCACTTACTCACTCATGCACGCACGCACGTGATTGTGATTTCTAAACTGTGATGAAATACCATCATCAAACTTTTAACAGAGACATAAACCATAATGGCAGCAAAACTTTAAGTTATTCTCAAAATTTAAATAAAAACTTAGAGATATATTCGTTGTAAGACAATTGACATTAAATTAAATAATAGAAACTAGAGGCCCGTTTATTATTACACCGGACTCATGGAACACTTGTTATTGATAAATTCCGTAACATGTTTTCCCCATTGTGGTGCGAATCGTCGACGTGCACGCAATCATTTCAAGTACTTTGGAGCATTTACTTTGTTACTACTTGGAGTGGACGTTTATTTATTTGCCAAACTTACTGTCTGCTGCTTCTAGGAGAAGGTCTTAATATCGGCAGACAGGAACCGACAGTATTGGGACGACACAGTAATATTAACTTTGTTTTTGGTTTAAATTTTTTTTGTTTGTACCGATTGAGGGATGGTCAAAGTGTAAGAGATTTTTAGTGATGAGGTCAGTGGGGTATGGTTCGATTTGACGGAAATGGGTGGTGGGGATATATGTGGTGGGCGGCTATGGGTACTGATGTGAGTGAGGGACCAGTGCGGTGGGTGCTCAAAGGGGATGAGATCTTTAGAAAAAAGATCGGTGTGGAGTGGGTCGGTGGATAGGATATGGGAGGTGGGTTTATGTGTGGGGGTCTATGGGTATTGATGGGGCGATGGAAGTGATGGATAGTGATTTGTGAGAAGACATAGAAAGCGGGTAATGGGGAGCGATGTGGTCGATATGTGAGTGACGGGACCACAGGCAAAGCCGGCCACTTCAGCTAGTATCGCCTAATAACATAATTACCGTTGTCTGTTTGTCTGTATGGATATAAAGCTTCTATGTGGCCTCATCCCGCCTAAACCACTAGACGTATCGAAGTCATATTCACACCATATGTTCGTTTGGTGCTCCCATAAGTTTAGGTTTTTTTTTGGACCCATTAGGTGGTGCTGGAGTCGAGATATTTACGAAAATTTGTGTTTATTGGCTGGATTTGGTTCATATTCACACCAAAAATTCCAAAAAAATTTCTAAGACCCGTTAGGTGGCGCTGGAGTCCAGATATTTACAAAAATTTGTGTTTATGGTTGATGTTCATGTTCACAACATATGTTCGTTCGGTAAGTTTAAGTTTTTTTTACCCGTTAGGTGGCGCTGGAGTCGGTTCATATTCATAACCTTAGTATTCTCACAGTTCCTTACTGTTAGCTTCTATTATTTTGCAAGAAACGGAAATTATGATTCAATCCCACCCCACCATTATAATATTAGCGCAATATCTAGCCTTATTCTCTAATCCCCTAGACACCCCCTCTAAATAAAACAAAAGCAAAGACGAGCGTAACACTACTGCACTTTTTTTTTATTTAACAAATATTTTTGCATTTATTTTATTTTACATTGAAAATCAAAATTTAACAATATAATTAGACCTATGTGTATGTCAATGAAATATAAAATTTAAAAATATGAATAGAAAGTGTGTATGTGTGTTTAGAAGAAATACTTAGCCAGCACTTCTTGTATATAAAATGAAAAAGTTGTGAATTGTGAAAAATGATCTCACCTTACGGTTAAGGCACTCTCTTAGCCAACATCTGGACAATATAAAATGTTCGTCAGCAATATTACAAAATGAAGTAATTAGGAGAAATAGTAGAGAATGTATATGTGCGGGAAGGACATTATACAGTGCATCAACAGGACAAACAACAAATAAATAAGCGACGCCAAAACTCAAGAAATTAAAAAGAAATTGACCGGGACGACCGTTCGCAGCTGCTGTTCCTGCTGCTCATTGGACTTACTCGCAATGCGTGTGCTAAGTAATTTGTTGCCAATTAATTTAAATTACAAAGACTAACTTCTTGGCCGTGAAAAAAGAACGAAAAAAGAAAACAACAACTTTATCCCAGCTTCGACTCTGGCTCAAAGCAGTTCTTTGCAACGGACCGGATATACTATGGGGAGACTGAGAGGTGACTCGAAGGACACGATGTTCATGGACTGCTGTGTTGTTTGTCTGTCTGTTTGTTTGCTTGCTCGCTTGCTTCCTTGATGGTAGCGTAGCGAAGCTATTTCTCTTAATTATTTTGCGTTTATTTTACTTCTTCCTGTGCTGTCCTTGTAAAACTAATTTACTCCTGCAGTAGCGGGAGCGTTTAAGTTTCGCATCGGCTAATTTAAAATAATGTGAATGTCCTTGCGTTTTAAAAGATGAAAATAAAAAATAAAAACAAAAGCAAAAAAAAAACTGCTTCGAATGTGACGAGAAATGACGACACGGAGAACAACTTCAGATGTGATGCGCTTAGCTGAAGATTGCGATGATGTTGATTATGTTGATGAGGCTATACACTGCTGTTCCTGTCACTCTGTCGTCGTTGTCCTTTGTTTTTTAGTTTCTTGCTCGCTGGAAGTTTTTCCCTTGCAGTGGTAATGGAGGGACACCTTCATCGGCCAGCTGTAAAAAAAAAGAATAAAAGTGAGTTGAAAAAAGATTCATAAGAACAACAGCAACAACAACTTGTTAAACATGAAAAAATTATACTGAAGCAATTAGCCTGGTAACGTCACAAAAAACAAGGAAAAAGTTTGGGGGGGGGGGGGGAATTCGTTTATTATGTCCTTTGGCATCATAAGTGGGTTGGGTGGGGTTTTGCCCGCTTAGCGTTTAATTGAGGGTTTATTGCGAGTCTTCCTTCTTTTTGAGTTAGTTTGCAACATAAACAATTTACTTCCTTAGTCCTTCCTTTTTCAAGATAGCAATTAAAATGTTTTTGCTTGGAAATTTTACTCTTCCCCGAACATTTCACGACAATATTGTCTTTCAGTTAATATATAGCTTAATAATAATGAAATGATTTTAATTAAACCTCGTCATCGTGTAGTAATGTGGTCGTTTAACTTGACAGCAATCGTGCAAATGCATTTTTTCAGAAGAAGATATGGTTTTTTTTTATTTATTTCACTTTTATTCGATGCAATTCTTCCAAAAAAATTGCACCAGATACATGGAAAACAATAATAAACATAAAATAATAATAAAAAATTAATTCTAAAAGTCACCTAACCCTATGACCTCTACAAACGTATACCCGTATATGAGATTTTATTAATTCTTCACCTTCTCAAAGGGACTTTACATCGAAAAACCATAGCCATAAACATTAATTTCAATTGAGATCTGCTGACCATCAAGACTAGAAAGGTAAATACTAAGAGCTGAATGTCCCGACAGTTTCAATTTTTAAATTACGAAGTAAACCTTATGATCATATGTTTCTCTAAAATCATGGTGTGGTCCTGACTTCCAACAAAACGACTCAGCACCGGTAACGATCTCCAGACAATGTCACCACGTTGGCATCCCTAAACTTCGGGTGTCCTGGTTTAAGCCATCCTTCTAGAGTTGGTTGGGCCTGCTACGCTCTCCGAGCGAATGGATCCTCTTTATGCGACCTAATGTTCTGCCCACCGTAACCTACCGATCTTGATTCTTTAAGATGTCGACATTGTGATAGAGATCATCATCATCACCATATTTGGCTGTACAACTGGTGTCCGGTCCTGGCCTCCCGCAAAAAATCTCTCAACCGATTTCCAGCCGATATCATCCAGTTTGGCATCCCTAAACTTTTGGCGTCCCGGTCTTCGCCATCCTTCCAGCATAGGTTGGCCGTCCTAGCTGTCGTGTTTCATAAATCCTACCCAAAGAACTTTCCAATAAGGGTCATCTTCGCTCATGCGAGCTGCCCACCGGAGCCTATTGAGCTTAATTCTCTTCACGATGTTGACATCTCGTTAACGCTCGTAGATCTCATCATTATAGAGTATCCAAGATCGTCCTTCCTCACATACGGGGCTAACATTTCTCCGTAAGACTTTTCTCTCACCAGCGGCTAAGAGGTCAGAATGCTTTTTGCTAATCACCCAAGTCTCGAATCCATATGTAAGTACTGGTATGACCATTGTCTTATATATCAGCAGCTTGGATGTTATGGTTAAGTTCCTGCATTCGAAGAGTCTTGAGAGACTATAGTAGACTTTGTTGGCTTTAAGAAACATTGCGCGTGTTTCTGGTTCCATGCTGTTATCGGTTTCTATAGTTCACCCGAGATAAATAAAGAATTGCACTACTTCAAATTCGCGCTTCACTATTTTAATAGAGGGACCAATGTTGGATCTTACTTATAAACGTGGCCACCATGTAATTTGTTTTGCTCTCATTTATGTGCAGCCCCAGGTCTCATGCCGCCTGCTCGATCTGGTTGAAAGCTTCCTGTACAGCTCTTGGGTTTCTACCAATGATGATACTGCGGAAGCCAGTCCATCCCCTTGTCGGAGCCCGTTAAAGATGTTAAATGGACTTGATAGTGATCTGAATATTTTTACTTGGTCATGGTCAACCTACATAGTCTTGTCAGCTTATATGGTATGCCGAATTCTCTCATGGCTTTATAAAGTTCTACTCTGGCTATACTATCATAGGTTGGCTTTAAAGTTTTTAAAAAGATGGTGTAGTGAGTTTTGAAACTCTAGACATTTTTACATCACCTGCCTAAGAGTATAAATCTGATCAGTTGTTGATTTGCCCGGGATGACGCCACACTGGTATGACCAATGATGAATTTAGCGTATGTGACTATCCTGTTTTGAAGGATAGAGGAGAAAAGTTCTTATACGCGGTACTCAACAACGTTGTACCACTATAATTGCTGCAGGTTGTGATATCTCCCTTCTTATGTATGGGGCACAGGATATGCCTCTTCGCCAGTCTTCTGGCATCGCTTCTTCCTCCCATAATTGCTCTATTAGTTAATGAATTGCTTGGTGTATTGCGGGGCCTCGTATTTTAATCAGATCCGCTGGGATACCATAAGATCCCGGGCCCTTATTATTTTTCATCTGATTTATCGCTCTGTTAACTTCATCTATGCTTGGTGGCGGCAGCAAACTGTGGTCTTCGGTCATTGGTAGATCCTCCAATTCCTCAGTTAGCTGGCCATTAAGCAACTCATGAAAGTATTCTTTCCATCGCTCCAAGATGCCTTTGAGATCGGGGATCAGATTTTGCAGTAAGTCCAATGCGGCGTTTATAATGAAATACCTCTGACTCTGACAGTATTTTCTGCCCATGTCTCTTAAAGGCTCAGCATCTCAGGACCAGGACTTACTCTAGACTAGTTAAGGGCGAATCATAGCACGTGACCATAGCTGGGTCTATTTGCCTCGGTAACTCAAATGTGATTCGCAAATGCAGTTTTTGTTGGTAAAACAATCTGCGCTGGGAACACCATACCAACAATAATAATGATCCTAATTAACGTTGACTTTGTCAACTTCAGATTGTGGTGGCGTGGTGGTGTATCTGATTCCTTATGAATATAACAATGTTGGTTTTTATTGATGCAAGTTACTGTTGCTCAGCAAAAGCACTCTGAACCCTTTGAGCGGTATTTGACAGGAAAATTCAGTGGAGAATTGATTCCTCCAAATGTGATTAAGGACGATGGCAAAGAGTCCGTAATAACTATTCGTACAACCACAAGCACAAGCGAAAAAAATCGCATGGACGAAACTAACTCCATTGGGTAAGTTTTTTAAGCACCCGTTGGCGTTCTTTAAAAGTAAACGATTTTATCTTTTTGAATAGGGTCATAAGCCGGCTCTGTTCAACATTCTATTTCCTTATAGATAACGCACACAATGGGAACAAATTTCCCTCACTATTACCCACCCACTATGAGACTGCGAATTCTGCCAATTCTCTTCAAATCGAATAATTGAATCGAGATATTTGCATTACATTCAACCCCGCATAGGGTATCAAATGTACTATGACAATGATTGATCCCACCAATTTATTCGTTAACCATTTGACCAGCCTAACCCGTTTTTTGGTGTTGATGTTGATATAATGCGATTTTCAAGCTTGCCAAGAAAGCCGAAGGCAATTAAAGGAAGTTTCTGATTTCCCTGATTCCTGATTGTAAATAGGTTGGAATACGTTTTATGCCATATGCACCGAAATGCACATCAAATCGAATGTCAACGTATGAATTACTACGGTATCGCTTGTCCCATCATCACTATTCTAATAACTTCTAAGCATTTCTTATCAATATTGAATGTGCCTTTAATTGGAATTCTTTTGAGAAAATAAAAAAGGTGAGGAAATATAGGAGTGAGATAGGAAATGTCCCACCCCCTTCCACAAATTCCCAGGCTAAAAATAATCCTGCAGACGAGTGAAAAACTAAATGCGAACAACAGTCCGAGATGAAATTCAATTTGTCAAATATTTTTGAAAATTAAATTTCATAAAATGTCATGTCCAGATTCGATTTCCTCTGTTTCGACTCCTCGACTCGTCTGGGGAGGACAATACGACCAAATTTTGCAGCCAGAGCTCGTACACAATCGCCCTCATCAGAAATGGAGCGAGGTAATAGGTAGGCAACAACAACAACAACAGAAGGAGACGGAGAAAAGACGTCATGTGATTCTCCTATGGCAAGGTTTGTGATTCCTTTGCATTTCAGTCGTCATCAGTCTCGCTCTGCCACCTACTTTCTGTGACAATACGGTGTAAGACCTTACGTTGCTGCCTTCGTACCTGGGAATCATTGAAAAATATATTTCCGGTTTATGGATATAACGTCATAAACATCCTTTCCTGTGTGCTTATGCCGGTATTGAACTACTGTGGGCGCCACTAGTGTTCCTATTTTTATTTCTGTCTATTTTTATCCGCTTTTTCATATTCTTCCGCATTCGAATTTATCGATAGTTCTTCGAGTGGTTTTTTATGTCCCTAACTCTCAGAAAATAAAGAACGATGCAGTCTGTCCGTTGGTCAGACTGAAAAATTTTCCAATTCAAAGATCAAAATATCTTCTTTCCAGGAACTAAGGGACGATGGATGCGCAAATTTTTAACTTCTTCATATATTAAAATATAAGCTAACAAAAAAAACAAAAAAAACAACAATTTAGCAAAAACCAAAGATTAAGCAGAAGATCCAACATTGGTCCCGCAAATAATATATTGGATCGCGAATTTGAAGTAGTGCAATCCTTTAACTATCTCGGGTCAACTGTAGCAGCTGATAACAGCATGGAACCAGATTTACGTGCACGGTTGATTAAAGCCAACAAAGTCAAAGCCAAAATTTAACCTTAACATCCAAGCTGCTGGCGTATAACACAATGGACATACCAGTACTTACAAATGGATCAGAGACTTGGGTTCTTAGCAAAAATCATTCAGACCTCTAACCCGCGTTCGAGAGAAAAGTCTTACGGAGAATTGTTGACCCCGTATGTGAGGAGGGACGATTCCGGAAACTCTGATGATGAGAACTACGACTGTTACCGCGATATCGATATCGTGAATAGAATTAAGCTGGATAGGCTCCGGTGGGCAGGACACCAAGCTCGCATGAACGAAGATGATCCTGCTCGCAAAGTCCTTTGCGGAAGGATTTGTGGAACACGACAGCTGGCCAAGCCTACCATGGAAAGATGGCGACCAAGACGCTCAGAGTTTAGCGATACAATACGAGATTTTTTTAGGGAGGCCAGGAGCGGACCCCGGTTATAGAGCCAAACATGATAATGATATATATAGTGTTATTTGAAATTTATGTAACACGTTGATGGGTAATACTTAATTATTTTCATTACAATACATTCTTTGCTTGGAAACAGAAACGGCAATCCCTACACTGATTTTAAACTTTTGTTTTGCATTTCTTGTATTTTATTAAGTCTAGATGGAGTTGTTGTTCCATATGTAAGAAGACCGTAGCCAATTTGCAATTGGGGAAGAGTTGGAGAGAACTGAAGCTTATTGCCAGGAACCAATGTTGCAATAATCATTAAATTTCATTATAATCGTTTAGGGATAGATATTTAAATTTTTATAAATATTGCATTTCATTGTATTTTAAGGTAAACATTAGCTCTGGGGGAAGATTGCAGAAATTCTGTATATTATACATCTTAGGGAGACATGACTTTTTTAAAAGACTGCTTTTTAGAATGTCATATTCCTGCTGGCTATGAAATTGCCGGATTTTTCCGCCTACTGGCCAGTAGTATGTATATACTTTCGTTATTTAAAATACATACAGGATTTCCGTTCTCCGCTTCCTAATATAGCTCATTTTAAAGAAAAGATGATGTTGAGAGTACATCCGGCATCAGGCAACTAATATAAACTTCTTATTCTCTTTTCGGCTCAGCAAATTGACTTCATTTCGGTATGAATTTTTTAGCATAGTTCACTTCATGTATTATTTCTGTTGTTTTTGTTGTTATTGTTGTTGTTTTTACTGATGCAGGTAAGTTAAGTTACAGCCAGTAAAAAAGACGGATTCCTTCGCTTCAGAGAAAGAAAAGCTCTGTACGGAAATTGAAATTTTCTTCTTTGAAAAATTCGTATCCTACGTTGTCACAGAAGCAAGTCAGGTATTGCCTGTAGGTACCTGCTGGCTGAGGACCTCCACCTCTTCTTGTCCGCTCTCAATTGCAATTGGCTGCAAAGCAAGCTAAAGTATTACCTTTCAATGTACACTTTAAAAAGGCGCCTTCCACGCGAAATTGGGCTGGGTTGGGGTGCGGTTCTTAAGCCAATGCAAAAAGGCGACAAGCCGGCACCAGCACCAACGCCGGGATATCCTGACGATAGTCAGACGTCGTTGACACTGTACTATGCGCGCTGCACTATCCACCCCCGTGCACTGCTCTGATATTGATGACATCGAAGACGTTTCGATTAGAGTGGATTTGTGCATGACAGTTAGTAACATTAATCGAGTTTTAATCATGTGGACCCCAGCGGAATTCACCCCAACATTAGGTATGTATACGCTCGTACGTATGCATCAGTATCTATTTAGAAATCAATTTGAATAACGCCAGCGAAGAAGATTTTGTGACGGAAGGAAAGATTTACGCCGTTAGTCGTCGCCGTCGTCGCAGCCGTGTGGTACTTTTCTGCATTGACAGCAAAAATCTGCACTTTGGCTTTAGTGAATTCCACAGAATGTATTTTATACATAAATATATGTGTGTTTGAGTGTAAGGTTCGCTTGGGAAAATCATCGTTTATAGAATATCGTCGAGGAATTTCTTTTGAAGATTATCATCATGTCATGATGGCATCTATTGGCAATCGACGACTTTGGTTTATCAGTTAAGTATTCAATGAATTGCAGAATTTGCATTCAATTTGAAGATAAAATACCTGTTTTGTAAAAATCTATATATTACAAGCCTAACATGTGGAAAAAGCGTGTACTTGCGCGGGGCGCTGACCATAGGTGGGAGCTTCATCTCTTTGTATATTTCTATCTATCGCTCGTTTGCTCGTTCGCAGAGGACAAGTAGGAGTGTGATATAAATTTACATTTTTCCAGTAGCTGCATAATGCCCAAATCAGATATATTTGGTGCAGCACGGTTTCGACACACATATTCAGCAGTTAATAAATGCAGCTCCCATTTGGCATATGCGAAGAAACACACATTTGCGCAGAGCTGAAGAATATAGTTTAAAAGCGAATACGGCTCGTAGCGAAGAAGTGTTCCCACCTAAGCATTCTTAACAGAAAGCGGAAATATTCCCAAGATTTCCCAATCAACGGTAGTGTCCTCAGTTCCAATAAACAACATACTTATATGGGCTTTTATTTAATTTATTCTTCAGATAATGTAAGGACTGGGCCTAATGACATAACTGACATACAGGAATAGCGATAAAATGGGCCGGGCAAAAAAAAGATAATCTCCTAAACGAGTTACGGATCTGTTTATAGTTTGCGAAACTCGTTTATCACAGCTGAACGAGTTTACTACAGCTGATTTTGACACTTGATGTAAAATTTGAATTTGTTGAACAAATTGAAAGATGACAACCACTAGCGCCGGCAGTGGGGTGCAATACACTAGACTTGAACAAAAAGCGAGTACAATTGCCAGCATTAGAAAGAAAAGTGGCGAGAATGATATTAGCGGTTATGCTTTTACTTTGAGGGAGTTAAAGAGGTAGGCTCTACTATAACGTCTAATGGTGACACCAGCTCAAACGAAGAATCACTGTAGCCAATGGCTGCTTCTTTGGGCTAAGAAGGCAATTGAGTTTGAAATTCCACTTTCGAACTACTAAGTGGGTCACGTTTGTGTTAACGGGCTTTGTAGGAGAAAATTCAATGACGAATTGTTTGAACTGTAAAAAGACATCGACCTATTCAAGAAACTACGTACGGAATATGTAGAGGGGATGGATAGCAAGGCATCGGCCAGCAGAGTCTATAAATCTAACCCATATGGACATCGCAGTAGAGGAATGCTTCGTTTTAGATGACGCAAACAAGTGGATTGTGACGGCCTGCATTGTAAAGGTATATGCACCTAGAGAGTGTAAGCAAAATACCGTGCTAATTGGAGAGGTATTTAAGTTAAGGCCCGGGTTCACCCCTAAATATAGTGCCGCACCCCAGCTAATTGTTATGTTCTGTTACCCGGCCAGTTTATCCCAAATTATTCAATTATTCATTTTAATGAGGTCTGGCAAGAATAATTATTCCCAGGAAATCTCTTTTATTTTTTCGATTCAATTTGGTGAGCATCTAAACTCACCTGTCGTTCTTGCTCATCCTTAGATAACTGCTGCTGCTGCTGTTGATTCTGTCCAGAACTGCCGCCCCGATGACCACCAGTATTGCTGTCAGGTAAATCACCATCCAGCGGTGTTGGTGTGGTCGGTATGTCACACTCTTCCGTTGGCGGGACAACACATCTCAGCGAATGTCGATCGAAAACGAGCATTGCCGGGCACCGTTGCAAACGTGGGTAACCACCTTGGCATTGCCAATATCGGTTGCATGATTTTCCCAATGGAACATTTCCGTTGGCATCCACATTGCACAGAGCTGTTATGGAAGATGCACAAAGAGAGAGAGAGAGAGGGAAAGAGAGAAGCAAATATTACATTGTATTATCAGCTATTAGCAGACAGACATCAGAGTTGCATTTGATTTCGGCACAGACATGGCCAGTGGATCGGCCAGGGGATATAATACTCACGATGTTTCTGACAACCATCGACATTCTCGGGCCAATCACAGCTGTGCGCATTTTCATTGTACAACAGGCCACCGATGCAGAGCTGCTCCGTGGCGGTTCCATTCCAGCATGTCCAATAACGGGTACAAGATGTCTCATGTCCAAAGATGCCATACAACCAGTCACAGTGTTCCGTCGAAATTGGTGTATCTGCAAAAACACAAAACATCGGGGAAGAGGGAAGAAGAAAGAGAAATCATCAACCACAATGTCATAAATTTCTACCCAGAGGTGGTAGTGGTGGCCGATTGACCACCCGGCCGACTACTGAAACTTCTAATGAAGATCCAAACAAATTGATTCAGCAGCAGCTGCTCTAAACATGGACACTCACTTGCTAATTGCTTGCCGTCGCAATAGTTGGCTCTCCAGGGATAATCGCAACCTTCGGTTACGCCACGATGTTTACCAGCAAAGACCAGTCCATTGGGACAATCGTATAATTCCGGTTGATTATTGACACACTCCCAATATCTGTCGCAATAGACTTCGTCGCTGACAACACGTCCTTTCGTTTTGCATGGATCCTCCTGGTCGCCCTTCAGTTTTTGTTGTTGTTGTTGTTGTTGTTGGCCATTGGTGCAACCTGCAAATGAACGAATGACATTTTCTGGTTATTTTCGGAAAAGTTGCACTCTCTCTCAGTTGTTGTCACAATGTTTGCATACATACGTATATACTATACGTGTGCGTGCATTTGCAATTTTGTATGATGACAGTGCTTAATGAAGGAATCGGATGTTCCGACTGCTACCTCCAAAATTGGAAACTAAGTCCACATGTGGTTATCTATCAGAGAATTTACAGTCAGCAAAAGTTTTCGTTTTATCTGGCAGGGAAACGGGGAAATTGGAAACATTGTCGAATGTTGTTGTTCATCGGTTTGATAATGGAGTGATGGAGTGCATCTGCTTAATTGGCTAAGCTCAAACCATGTAACCGTCAGCCATTATGGTTGGAAGCATTTCGTACGACACAAATGCTGTTTGAGTACTTTGCTGGAAGATGCAAACTCTTTATAGACTGGCAAAAACTGGACATCAAATGAAATGAATTGGAGCCCACATGATATGGTCTTTTATCCATAGATTATGGAAAACTTAAACTAAGGCCCAATCAATGGCCCTTAGCACGACAGCAAAGAAACAAAGCTATGTACAAAGGTGGGTACCCATCACAGGGAACATTACCATTAAACCAAGATATACTTATACGATTTTCATTAATTCAATTAAAAGATTTGACAGAAATAAATATAAGAATATTATGTTTCGAAAAATATTAATATATACATAATAAAGAATACACAGCAATGACAATTCAGTCGTCTGTAGGTGGTTTAACTTTAATTAAAGTGTAATGCAAATTATTTTTAGAGTTTGTTTAGTTTTTTGCTTATTATTTATATTTCAGCAATCAATAATCAATAATCAACATCAAAATCAATAACTAAATTCATTATTAATACCTTTCTGTAGCTCATAATATTGTTATTATGTTGTTACGAAAATGTAAATAGAATTCGTTTATCGGATTGTACATCATCATCATCATCATCATCATATTTGGCTCTATAACCGGAGTCCAATCCTGGCCTCCCGCAAAAGTCTCTCCACCGGTCCCGATTTTGAGCCGATGTCATCCAGTTTTGCATCCCTAAACTCTGGGACGGCCTCTGTGTCGTGTTCCATAAGTGCTACGGCAAAGAACTTTCCGAGCAAGGTATCCTGCCCACCGGAGCCTGTCGAACTTAATTCTCTTCACAATGTCTACATCGCGATAACTTGCGTAGATCTAATCATTATAAAGTCTCCGGAATCGTCCTTCCTCACATACGGGGCCAACAACTCTCCATGAGACTTTTCTCTCGAACGCGGCTAAGAGGTCAGAATGCTTTTTGCTAAGCACCCAAGTCTCGGTTCCATATGTAAGTACTGGTACATTGTCTTATATACCAGCAGCTTGGATGTTATGGTTAAGTTTCTGGATTTGAAGAGTCTTGACAGACTATAGTTGGCATTGTTGGCTTTAAGCAACCGTGCGCGTATTTCTGGTTCCATGCTGTTATCGGCTGCTACAGTTGACCTGAGATAGTTAAAGGATTGCACTACTTCGAATAAGCGCTCAACTATTTTAATTGAGGGACCAGTGTTGGATCTTCTACTCGCAGACGTGGCCAGCATGTCCTTTGTTTTGCTCTCATTTATGTGCAGCCTCAGATTTCGTGCCGCCCGCTCAATCTGGATGAAAGTACAGCCCTTCGGTTTCTATCAACGATGTCGATGTCGTCTGCGTAAGACAGTATCTGAATGGACTTATAGAGGATTGTTCCTCTGTTGGAATAAAAATGTTAACATCAGCCACCACGGTGATAAATGGAAGGCAGATGTTCATATGTGCGGGTAGCGAACGCCCACGAACAACTAGTGCATATCTATACTTTTTAGTTTCTATGAGATAAAATGACCGTTAAAATTAAATCTCTGAAATCAATAACTTAGATCCTATAGACTTTTATTAGTGGAAAGTATTATTATTTTGGAGAAAGGCTTCAAGGGACCTACCCATTTACAAATAAAATTGTGAATTTAACGGACTTCGCTCTTTTCATCATAAAGAATCCTGTTAAAGTTAATGTGACATACTTATTTCGCTGTTTCACATTAAAAGTATTTCATAAAATAAGCCCGTGAATAAACAAAAGCCTCTTCTTTCCAATACTCCACTTATAATTGTAAATGAAAAGAAATAATGAAAATCCTTAGAAATCCGTCCATGATTACTTCAATTAGAAGACCAACCCTCCGAACTCATTTTATGGGAATGCACGTAATGCTAATATTTGTAAACGACCCTCTTAGCCGAATTGTAATGACTGGAATGAAGAAATAAGTGCAATAATAAAATTATTTATTTAAGAACTAATTGATGCAGGGGCGTTACAACAAGCAGTACAACGATTTACAGCCCATGATATTTTTCTCACAACAGATTCCCTGTGAAAAGCTCTCATATAAACAAGTAGCTGGCTTTCAATATATAAATAATATTAACGGGATCGGGCAGAGTATAATTTTGATGGAGTTTTGGTACTCTGCTTTCCTCTAGGCATAGATATTAAAAAAATATCTAAGAAATGTATGCTTCTTGAATTGCTAACTAACGAAACCCATGTCAAGTGGTGTCGAATCCGGTGATTTTCTGGAACTTGTCATCGTCATTCATGCTGAATAGTCTACATTTTTTTTCGCAATTTCTTCAAGGATTATCATTATTCCTGATTTGTGCTTATTTTCACATACCAGCCCGCTGTAAGCCAGTCGTAGTGAGATTTAGGGTTAATTTTCTTTTTATTGTTGTGCGAGAACGCTGCACGCTCATTCCCCCATCAATTATTGCGGAGTTAAACATCAAGATGAGATGGTGGTTGACATGGGGGTTCAAAGGAAAAATTGTTCATCCCCTTTGCTACTGCAGACAAAACGAAAATCTTCCTCAAATCTTCGCATTGTATGGCAAAAGTGTAGAAAAAGAACATCGACCAAATATAATTCGTTGCTATTTACTGTAGCAACTGGTACAGTGGAACAAACTGTGATAAAAGTAGTATACAAATTTTATTTAATCAAATACTCTAACGCAATATGAAATACGAGACAAATGCTTCCTGTAACTTAACCGAAAGTCTTCAAAAAAATCAAACAAATACCCACTTTTGGTATTCATAGAATCATGAAGGCTGAGATAGGTTAGGTTAGTTTAAGGTGGCAGCAAATGCTTACTTAGACCAATAGTTGTTTTTGTCTTACCACAGCATCTTACATCTTTCCCCTTTTTAAAGGGCCCATTCTGAGCTCTAAACGAATGGAAGTATATCTCGCACTTTGCCGTTTTTGAGATCTGAGAGGTTATTTATCCAGAGTATACCTACATGCTTGTGCCTTCTGTACACCAATGCCGGACAGGAGCAAAAAAGGTGTTCTACTGTCTTCTTTCTCCTCGTCTATGCAGCTTCCGCAGAAGTCATTATATTTTATAGCCAGCCTTCTCGCGTGTTTTCCAATAAGGGCTGCCTTCCCCTGTAAATATTCCCACAATAGTTTTTAGTTCACATCTTTGTATTGAGATTAGCGCCGTTGAGCGCTTCAAGTCCAGACTTTCACTTATCTTGGTATATTACAAGTGTCGGTGTTTTCCCACATCTTGTTTGTTATTGCTACTGCCTCTTTTTGAAGCTCAAGCTTTAGTGTCGCAATAGGCGTCCAGACATCTGTCCTTGCCGGTAGCAGCTGGAGGGACGTACCGCTTCTAGTTAGCTCGTCCGCCCTGCAGTTCTCTTTCACAATCAAGTGGCTCAGGACCTAATTGATCCAGATTCACCAATCTCGTTATAAGAGGAATGACAGCATATGCGCCAGCTTTGATGTGAGACCGATTCCTGCAATTTGATAGCCGCGCTTGACTATCTAACTTCCATGAAGTTAATAGATTTTGCTTCAGCCAATAAATTCTCAATCAGTCTGGTATACGCTGCAGTGATGGGGGAGGCAGACATAGATATTTACTTTCAGTTTGTTACAAAAGACTCCTTCGGATTCCAAAACGGGTTTGGAACCACTGTTCCAATCTGATGAGATAGCTGTGACACATTCTACATTGCACAATCGAACTCAAAAACAACAAGGCTCGGCATAAAATGGTATCCTAGCAGATATACTTAAGTCAGGAGGGCCTGCATTACATTAAAAAATGTACGAACTAACAGTAGTTAAAGTATAGGAAAAAAACCTTGCCAGAAGACTGCCATCCATTGTCCCAAACATAAGAAAACAGATATCACAAAGCTTAATAAATTATCGTGGTATAACGTTATTGAGTACCGCGTATAAGATTTTCTACTCTATTCTTCAAGGCAGAAAAGCCCCAAACGTTAAAGTCCTAATTGGTTTTTTCCCATGGAAATCAAAAACTGATCTGGTTTCACACTTGGGCAGGTTATGGAAAAATATCTAAAGTATCAAGCCAATTCAACATATTTAATATGATTCAAGTACTATGATGTTATGTGCTGCACAAGCATAATTCGTAAAGATCGAGCTGCACGCACGAAAAAGCAAAACCAAGCACATGTTTGCCACCTCTGCAAGCAGAAGATCCAATAATGGTCCCTTAATTAAGATAATGTCACGGGTCAGCTGTAACAGCCGATTACAGCATGGTACTAGAAATACGAACACGGTTGCTTAACGCCAACAAAGCCTAATTTAGTCTGTCACTTCTAGGAATATAACTATAACATCCAAGGTGCTGGCTGTCATAAGACAATGGTCATACCAGTACTTATATATGGAACCGGGACTTGGGTGCTATGCGAAAAGTTCTTTGAAAAATTTTATAATTGTACACGCATACAGGTGTTTGCAATCCTATAATGGTAGGCTCAGCACAGCATGAGTCTCAATGTTTGTGGGGTGGAAAAGAGGAGATGTCTGTGAGGTGATGTTTTGAATTCCTGCGGATATCTTAGCCAGGTTCGATCGAGAATTTTTGACCCCGTATGTTAGAAAGACTAATTCCGGATACTCTATATTGATGAGATTCAAAAGCGTTATCGATACGTCGATATTGTTAACAGAATTGAGCTCGTAGTCTCTGGTGGGCAGGATACCTAACTCACATGAACGAAGAGAATACTGCTTTGAAAGTACTTTGCGGTAGGATTTATGGGAGACGACAGCGAGACAAGACAGGCCTACGCTGTAAGGATGGCTTTGACCGGAACGTTGACCGTTTAGGTATGTCAAACTGGATAACATTGACTCGAAAACGGAACCAGTGGTTAAATTTTTTGCGTGGGTCAGGACCCGATAGTAGAACCGTTATAATGATTATAGTAATTCAGCGGCACAATAGGAAACATTAAGTTCCCTCAACAGTTCGCGCTATATTAAGATTTCTTTTTGATGGCTTGTTATCTTTGCTCCACAGTGTTATCTGCTGTGCGTCCTTTTTCGCAATGACATTTCAATTGGGACCATAAAAATGGATATTTTCGACTATGGCCGGCCATTTATAGACGTACATAGACAACCACTTAACTTTAAGCATTCAATTGCCATTTGCGTGATTTTATTTTTGATCATTTGAGATTCTCATGGCTGAGCTGACGCACCTCCTCACTCTTAAGCCAGCTAACAATAAAAGTTACCATCATTCCCACCACCAATTTGGCTAACAGTCACAAAAAATAAGACAAAATATAATTCGCTAAGTTAGTTTTTCTTCAAATTTCCGTGCAAAATGAAAGGAAATACCTTCCGAATTGCCACTTGTAGCTGGGACTGATAATTCTTAACCACCAACTAGCCACAGAAAAACATGCAACGAGCGCAAGAAGCCAACAAATGAATGAAGATGGAAGCAAAAAGTTGCCTAATTAGAGAAAATGATGTTCACTCATTGAATTTTCCTTTTATCCCAAATGAAACGCATTTACTATGCAATTTGTTTTCATTGTAGTGCGGTAGTGTGGTAGTGTGGTATTCTGGTAGTGGTATAACATTGATTGTTGGTCGCCGCTCATCTTGCTACTTTTGCCGAATCAATAGCAAATTGGAAAAGTTAAATGAGTCTTTTATGAGAATGAGCACTCCAGAAATCGCACATACCATCCAAGAAAGCGTCCAGGAGTTAGTTGTTAGGAGTGGGACGACAGACCGATGGAATTTCATTGAGAGACAAAACTTTCAAATAATGGAAAATTACCGATAATTAGCCAAAGGATAAAAGGATGCTACGCTGATGTTCGCTTCAATGGTGAAAACAGAAATTTTATTAACTGAAGATGACAATGGCGACACAAACTTCTTGGAAATATTTCTATTCATTATCCTGACTGTACTCTGTGCGACATAGTATGCGTTATTTTAATTTCTATTCGGTGTACTTCTTGAAGTTTCCCGAGCAACGCGCAACATCACTGTTCAGTTGAGCAAATATTTTTTATTGAGTTGCTAATTGGTACAAGTTTTTCATTCAATGACATTTTCTTTCGATGTAGGGGAATTTCCGATGAAAGTTCCAATTAGGATGGAAATATCCTTGGCTATATTTGCCATTGTTGCCTTTAAAATTATTGTTTTGCATAGTTTTGCAAACAAAGACTTACAGTGCTCTTGAGGATGGTTGCCATTGAAATTTAAAATTAATTGGCTTTTGATAATGATGTTGTACTATTGAGTGAGTGTGCGATGTTCACAATCAAAGTGAAGAGATTAGTATTTGTAGGTCAGACTAAGCGAGTCGGTTCTCGATGGATGAAAAGTATTGACACAAATAACTCGAATGAAAATGTGTATTTTTAAATCTGAAACAAGAAAGCCTCAGGCCCTAGCAAGGTACTGAAGATAATAACCAGACAGATAAGACATGAGAGATAACCCAAATCTCTTTCTAGACATATAAAATTCATTCCTGGTAGTAGGGATGTTTTGATCCCACTGGAACTTTGCTCGATTGGCACTGATCAGTAAAGGCGATCATCAGCTCCCCTTGTCATATCGACCCCTGTGCACGATTGATACAGCAGGCAAGATTCTAGAAAAGCTTTTTTCGTCAAGAATTTTGCTGCCACGATTTAAGCTACTGGTGATCTGTCACTCAGACAATACGGATCCAGAGTGGAGGTATCTACAATTCAAATCTGTGAACAAGACTGAAGATATTATTTACTCTCAAAGGATACAGACAATTTCATTTACTTACTAACTTATGTCCTATATCCCCTTGTGGGTCCTAGGGCCTCTACTACAATTTCATTTGCATTTATTAAATGACACGAAACGATTGCTTTACGCTTCTAGAAAAAGTTACGAAAAGCAACCATCTGAATGAAAACTTTCATTTAGTGCCACACTTTGTGAGTAGACTAAGGAATTTTAATATTTTCGACTACCTTAAGGACATAATTCCTGGGTGTATACCTGTGGGGGTAACTTTATTTATTTGATTTAAAGCCACCAAAACACCTGATGTAGGAGGTGCAGGTACTTGGTTATCAGGCCTACTTTAACGTATGCGTGTCTGATATATTGCAACATGAGTCCCTCGTATATGGAAAAATAGTTTTAAAAAACTTTTAACTTGACCCATTTTTGTCCATATTTTCGATTACTTTGATGTCCATTTTAACCATCTTCACCAAGATCTAAAGAGTTGAAATTTTTTGACCGTTCGAGCCCCAAACAGAATTTTTTATATTCCGCGTTTGACGCGTATCGTGTGTGGCGTGTGTGATGGGTTGAAATTTCTGTTTTTTTGACTTATGTGAAATCCTTTTTCAGAACCTTCTACACGACCTAGAGAGCTAAAATTTTGTGAGTGTCTAAGTTCTGTGTCGCGTGTGGTGCGTGTGATGGGTTAAAATTTTTGTTTTTTCGAATTTTTATTTTTTTATTCACACAACCTAGAGAGCTGAAATTTTGTGAGTCCCAAATATAATATTTTCTATTCCGCGTGTGACGCGTGTGATGGGTTCAATTTTTGTTTACTATTTTGAGGTCCTTTTTGACCACCTTTCACTCGACCTGGAAGCTAAAGTTTTGTGAGTGTCTAAGTTCCAAATAGAATTTTTTATATTCCGTTTGTGTGCACGTGTGTTGCGTTACGTATGTGGCGCGTGTTATGGTTGGGAATCCCGACAGTTTTTCGTTTTTGATGTCCTTTTTTAACCGACTTTTGCACAACCAAGAGGGCTCAAATTTGTGAGCAGCTCAATATCAAGAACCAATTTTGATATCCCGCGTGTGATGCGTGTTGCGAGTCACGTGTAGCGCGTGTGATGGGTGGAAAATAGGAAATTCTTTGAAATAGGCCCGACTTAAAAGCAGATATTTTGGCGATAATAATAAAGGACTAGACGAGTGTTTGGCCTTGCTAGAGGACCTTGGATTAGATAACGGGCTTATGAAGAGTATCTACCATAGTTAAATAATAGTTAAAGCTCCCACATTTCGTCTATGCTCCAAGGAATGGTTACATCGTTTATCATATGGACAACTCTATTCCGAGTTCTATAAATATAAGGCAAATTCGAATTTTAAGCCCCCCCCATACATATGAATTAAATTCTAAAATTGGTCCAACACAAATCTAATATATTTTTTTCATACGCCCATAGATGAAAGTGACTGTTTCATATACTATAACCTAGCCTCGAAAGTAAAGGTAGAAAGAAAAGCAATTCTTGGTAAGTGCGTTAAGGACAAGCTTTGTTGGAGGCGTTTATTCGCTCCAAACTTGAGTACAATTGTCATATATGGTCAGGTGTCTTAAGACTACCTTGCACTTGCTAGACAGAATACAAAAGTGAGCGTTGAAGCTTATCGGTAACGAGAATATTGCAAAGTCAATAGGTTCGCTTAAAAGCAGCAGGAACGTTTACAGCTTGTAACTGTTTTACCGCTACTACCAGCAGCGGTGCCAAAGAGAAATAGTCAGTTGCATGCCACTTCACCAAGAATTCTACCGTAATACTTGCGGCGCTTTAAATACTCTTCAGTTTACTCTCAAGCCTATCTTTGGACGTGTTAACTTCAGAGATTCGTTCTTAAGCCTCATCACCACAATCCTAAGGCATTCAAAGCATAAGCTCACAGCTTCTTTCCTCTTCCTAAAAATTTTGCTTTATCTACATCTTGGATGTTATGGATAAGTTCCCAGATCATAAACCCAATAAGGACAGTTTAACAACAACGAACAGCATTAGGTACATTCACTCCATTATCGCGCAAATTCTGAGAATATCCTGAAACAAAATTTTGCGACAAGCCATGCAACCCTTAAAAATGTCTCAGCGCGAGTATTCTTGAAAAGACCTTAAGGAGGAATAAAAGAAATCCTGCAAGTCATGTGAGTCCAATAAATTATGAAATGCAAATATAAATGCGAAAGGGGAATAATATTACATCTTCACAGAGGTTTTTGAGTTTGACGCAGGACATCGCAGTGATTAATGGATGTTCGCTTGCAGAGCATTACTGCTGATGGATGTTGGATATTGGATCAGGAATTTCACGGGTAAGGAATTATTCCGGCAGACAGACAGACAGACATAGTGACAGGGGCAGATATTAACTTAATCTCTTTTGATGTGCTTCGTTGATAGCGGATACAATTATTCTGTGTAGTTTCCGCCACACGATATCTGTGAAAAGTGCCCTCCACGACAGATGCAAAAATATATTGATTGTGCCGTGTCATGATCGACAAATTATAAACACAAACCAAATTACACGCTTAATAAATCTATTACCGAACGGATCGACATATCCGGTGTATTTGGCGATGATGCGAATTTTTCGGTTGGCGTCAGTGCTTTGATTAATGCGAACATGATATTTATTGGAAGCGGATACGGCTTCTTAGCCAAATTTGGCGCCACTTACCACTCAGAAACACGACTCTTCTGAAATTTTGAAAGCTACTATGAAGGATATGGCTGTATCGGTATTGTAATTGAATTCATCAAACGAATAAGGGATGATTCGCTTGCTCTCCGGTAGTTCGATAATTTTCTGTTTTTTTAATAAGCCAGTCTTATTCCAACAATAGAAAAGTGTTTTTTTTTAAACTATAATGTAAATTTAGTAAACTTCCTCAGTGGTGGGAAAGTTACACCTGCAGTCATTGAAGCCGAATTACTTCTTTCAAATGCTCTTAAATTTTATTCCTGGATACATATGTGTCTGATATTTTCCCGCAGTACAAACGCCCACACCCATTTTTTCTGCACAACCATTTTACACTCGAGCAAAAAGAAGAAGAAGAAACCGACGACAAAATGAGATTATCTGTGACTATCGTCCATGTGTTTCGTTCGGTCTCAGTATAATCCTTATTTAGATGTAGTACAGGATCTGGTGTGGTATGGCATAATTAAGTTACACTTTTCTACACGGTAAGCTCCACCATTCTAAGCTGGTACCAATGACGACGACAAAGGACGACGGAAATAACATTAACTCAGCTTCAAATATCGCTTGTTCGTTTTTTTGTTTCTTCTGCGTATGTTCTCTTCTCCTCTGTGCAACATATATAACATCCGGCAATCCAAATCTTTATCCATATCGTCGTGCCATAACAATGATATTATCCCATCAAAGTAGGGTGAAAGAATCTACTTGAGTACTCGGTATAACCAAAAGTGTCCTTCTGTTTTTGTTTTTTCGATTTTTTGTTCCACATGTCCTGGCTGCGAGCTGATGCCTCGCTTTAAAATGTGATTTGAAATTAAGTTACCATTATTAACAATTTTGTAAACATCTCTCCACCATTCGACCCCTCTCGACATATGAAGTGTTTTGCCATTGGTAATGTGTGATGTTTTTTAAAGATGTGACAATAGTCCCTACGTGGAACCTTACTCAACCTTTGTTTAAATGTTGTTTACAGTGTTGCTAGATGAAATTACACAGTCAGAATTAAAATCACATTTCAAGTTTCTCCTGATTGTCAAGTTATCAATATCAAAATTACATATTCTTTTTATAGATTGTGGATACTTCAACGTTCGTTCAAACATTGCCTGAGGAACTATCCCGCCTTGACAAAATAATAACAATAACTCAAAATTTGTAGTTCGGTCATTCACAATGACATGACAGTGTCTTATTTAAACGCATCTTGTTTCCAATCCTTGTACGTTTTACTGACAAAGATTTCCACAATCGAGTGTATACATATATATAGTTTAGTGGGTTGGTGTTATAATCTGAGAAAATCCACACCAGAGCACTCAGACCGTCGGTCTATTGTACCCGTTCCCAGTGAGCTCACTATTCAAATCTCTTCGTTACTTTAAGATAGCGAAGGACTTCATATAGCTTCAACGACCAACTTCTTCGATCGTTATTATATCCCTTCCAAAAACGTTCATCCGTTGCCTGGAGAAAGCAGGACAGCTACGAAGAAAATGTGTAGTTGTTTCTTCTTCCTCCAGGCAAGACTTACATATTGAATCCAATATAAGTCCCAACTTAAACACATGACTTACAATCTGGTTATGTCCTGTAAGTAAACCGACCATATGTCTCCAATTTTTATTTAAACGGATCTTGTTTCCCATCCTTGTACGTTTTACTGACAGACAGTTCCGTCTGGATATCCCCAAAATGAGCATAACGTTGTTTCTTCAATAAATCTTCGAATAACAATATTTAAGCTTGCCTGACTCAAGCCTGACATTGGTTCCGGACCAGTAGGAATATCGGAAGAACCACTTCTTGCAAGTGCATCAGCAAGTTCATATCCTTTTTTTACTGTATGTCCTGGAACCCACATAAGATTGACGGAATGCCATCTTAAAGCAGAGTTCAGTCTTCTCTCACATTCTAGAACAATCTTCGAATTAATAAAAGGTGATTCAAGTGCTAGTAGGGCAGCTTGGCTGTCCGTGTATCTTTTTAGAGACAGCACAGTTGGCAACTTGTGAAATAGCAAATATTTCTGTTTGAAAAACAGTTGACCATTTTCCAATTGCGATTGCTTTCTTAGAATTCTCATCTAAGAACTATCCTGCACCAGTTTCTTCATCGGTAAGAGAACCGTCAGTGTAGAATATGGGCTCGAATTCCCTAAGGATGTCAGTTGAATTTTTTCAACACTCCCTGCTAGGGTATTGAACTTTAAATCCTCTTTTGAAAATAAGAAATAGTACAGTACTGTCCACACGCAGCAGAAGCGTAGGAATTTGTTCCGAAACTTTTTGGAATATGTTTCCATGCCCTCTCTTATGTTCAAAATCACAGACCTTATTCTTGCGAAGTCGGCATATAACTTTTACCGCTTCTATCTGAATAACTGTATCCATATATTTTTATTTTTTGATGAATTTTATTGAATTAAAGTAAAAACTTTTCACAAATATTTAAATTTTCGAATTGCATTAGAAGTTTTCGATTTGGCCACCCTTAGCCGCGATTATGGCCTTCAAACGGCCGACAAAGCTATTGCATGCAGCACGAAAGTGGCTCTGCGGTATTTTCGCCCATTCCCGGCGAAGCGCTTGCTTGAGATGATCGACAATTTGGTACTTTTTTGTCCCAACCTTGCTCTTCAAAATACCCCAAACCGAGAAATCTAGCGGATTTGCATCCGGTGAATTTGATGGCCATTGGGCAGTTGAAATGAACCGCGGAACGTTGTTTCTCAGCCAATCTTGATTGATGCGCGCTTTATGACTGAGCGCCGAGTCCTGTTGAAATGTCCATGCTCTGCGGTTGAAATGTTTTTGTGCCCAAGGCTTCAACGCTCCCTCCAACATAAATTATAAATTAAGCATTTATCTTAATGCCACGGTCCAAAAAAAATGAGCGGTGAACGGCTTTCGGCCGTTAGGGCGGCCCAAACCATCACCATCGGCGGCGCTTGGTTTCGAGTGGCAATCCGTTGGTCCAAATTTTCAGTAGAACGGCCGGGCTAGTAAATCCGGTTGTTTTACTTGTGCACATCTTGCTCAACTTGTACAAACTTTGGACTAAATCCGTCTAGACCTGTAACACTGCACTTCTTCGCATAGCCTGTTAAATTATTCACTAATTTTCTCTACGCTTCCTCTTCACTTGATTCAACACAGCACCACTGTAAATCATCACCGTCCAAAGGTGATAATAGAATATAATCCAGCTTTTAGTCCTGCACGCAACTTTACTGATTCTACTGCTTCTTCTTCTTATCGCATCAACCTTTACTGCTTGCGCTCAGATCCTAGCCATTTTAAAATAAAAATTACAATGGATATAAAAAAAGAAGCTTTAAAAGGATACACACATTTACGGTGGGAATAGTCCAATACACACATACACACCAACGGCACACACCATTGTTTCGGATCATATCACTGATGTTTATAGGGGATTTTCTCATTTTCCCATTGTTGCTGCAGGAGCTTAGCTCACTTCAGTCACTGAATATCTCTCCCTGTCAGTCGCTTGGTCGTCGGTTTTACATCCTTTTATTTTTCTTCCTTCTCAAGCGCTCCTTTCATACGAAACCGAAACGAAACGAATATGTTACAGTGGTGTGACATAAATGATTTTATATACGATTTGTGTCCCTATGCTCATTGTGAGATTCCTTCTAGTAGAGGAGTAGCTGTACCTCGCAGCATAAAGTATCTTTTACTCTTCTACCCGTTCTTCTTGCTGTGAATATGGCTCTTTGCGACCAACATGCATGCAGTCTTCAGCATACATTTCATATTGAAATATCTATATATATATATAAATTTTAGATTAACTTCTTTATTGCTGCTGAGCTTCAATTATACGCGTATACTCGTATCTGTGTGCCGGTGCTTCATCGTTAAGATGTACAATGGTGTACGATCGGCAACAGCTATCCAGAGACGAGTGTGCACCGTGTACTTAAAGCAATGGAGTAATCTTGGTTTTTTTGTACAAATAATACTCGACACTCGTACATATGTGGGGATATTATTGTTCACATTCAACATGCAATGGATGGATGGATAGATTGTTGGAAGGACAATTATATATCTCGATGAACTGCTGCCCTGAATTGTCTGTGTACCGCCGATTGATGTATCGTAGAAGTAACGAATCGAAATGGCCAATTTCGATTTTCCGATGCATATATTAGCCACTCCTGAGTGCAATCCTTCTGGATGGCAGGCAGCTCTTGTTTCATTTGTTTCCCTTTTTGTGTTATTTAATTTACAATTGTTCGTCAGAATTTGTATGTGCTATACACTTTCCAATGAAGATTAATTTAAATGTTCCTTTTTGAATTGATTATTGAAGGATTTTCTACATTTTTTAACAATGTCTATATTGTACTTGTACTTTTAGATTCAGTGGCTTCGAGTGGTCATTATTTAGTGTACACTCGAACAGATAAAGCATTTACGGATTAAATTTCATCTACAAAATAGTAAATCCCTTTTTTGTTTGTAATTCGTCCAGTTGAACAAATTCAAGAAACAAATTTAAAGTCCTTAAGAAATAAAGGACAAATAAAGTCGTACTTAGAAAGCTGATGATAACAACACCTATGATCATCAACAAACACAAATCGAATGAGATTTACACAAAATACCGTGAATTCTTTTGCATCTGAATGGTCCCAAGTGGATGTTATTTACCTTGAAAGGCATTTGATAAGATCTCTCAAGATATTTTAGAAATTTATGATATTCTAATATTTTTAAAAAGGATTTGAATCATATTTAAAGGAAAGGAGGGTCTATGTCAAAAAAAATTAACAACATGTACTTTATAATCTACCGTGAACATTAAATCAGGTGTTACATAAGGTAGTCATTTGGGTCCAGCACTATTTTTTATATTCAAAAATATCTTATCTTAGTTATATAAGCTTTTCGAATGCTTTATTAACACTGATGACTTTTAGCTGTTTACTCGCACCACAAATTCCCATGATTGGGAACTTTCCAACAAGCTCTATATGATTTATTGAATTGGTGTTCAGCTAATCATATCTATTGAAGTTTTAATAAATCCAATCACTTAATGCTGTCACGGGAGTTAATTTTGAAGTGATTTAAGTATAACTTAGGGTGTCATAAGCTTCACAAGGAGAAGGAACTTGAGAGATCTTGTAGTAAACTTTAATCAAAAGCTGACATTCCCATCACACTTCGATGACATCATTGCTAAAGCGAATTCTTTCCAGAAAAAAACCCAAGGGTTTTAACAAAAGAAACTGTAAAATATTTTGGTGATCCTTATACCGTAAAATGCCTATTCTTATTATTAGTAAGTTCCGTCTTAATATAGTGTCTAAACTGGGACTATATTAATTTCTGTCTAACTTATTCAAAATAATTAAAAAGGGACTTGTATTCGTCCTTAGATATGTCTATTTCTTAAATAAGGTGCTTCTTTTCAGGGCTTCAATTCTTAGAGGAAGAGAAGGAAAGTTTTTGAGGGACAGGTTATTCAGTCATCTCATTGCCTTTGATATATATTTTATCTTGCTCACAACAACTTGGCGTGAACCTGGGACACTAGTTGAGTCCTAATTATGTAAGGTATTATGCAAATTTCCTCCTGTTGCACACACCTATATGCATTGCAGGTCGTCGAAATCCACTATGCGCGCCGCCTAAACTGAGCCCCTCCTTTACTGCACTGCCCCTTGAATAGATTCAAATACCCTGCGGGTTGGATCGTTGATGTCCAGCCGCTGTGCATATAATAGTTATAGTTTAGTTTAGTAGTTTCTTGACTAGATCGATGTCACTGTATAGCACACGTATGATTTGTCACTGAATCTTCTCCTCCAAAGCACGTCAACGCAAACGGGACCGAAAATCGTCTGCAGAATTTTTCACGCAAAATTATCAAAGATATCCGCCATCATCATCCGCTTTTAATAGAGTCCATGCTTCAGTGCCATAGAACAGAACTGGAATGGACATGGTCTTATACTATGTGTTCTTAGTGAGCTGGCAGAGGGCTTTACTACAACTGAAATGCCTTCTTAGCCCGAAAAAGAGCGCATAATTCTTCGATATCGTCAGCGTATAACAGCGGTTGGAAAGCCCTGAAGAAAATTGTCCCTCTATCGTGGACTTTAGAGTTTACACCATTTTCTCCAATACGATGTTAAATGTTTTCTTGACATTAAGAGAATCCGTCAGGTTGCTGCATAGAGAAGTGTCCATCGTCTTCCTGCACAATTGAACGAGTTTGTCAGGGATGATGTATAGCTCGTCTCCAAAAATGCTGTCTTATGCAGCTTTCAAATCGGTAGAAAAATGTTGAGTATCGATCTGTACTTCTGGAGTCTGCTCAAGGATCCGGAGCGCGAGTCTGAGACGAGCGTGCAAACTGAGCGATGCGTGAGCTGTAGCCTGAGTAGTCTGCAGCGAACGGTTGCTGTGGGTAAACGTCGTGGCCTGAGATGCCTGAGTTCTACTACAGGTACAGACTTGTGTACACTGTTAGATATTAGTATTTTAGTATTTATATGTATTAATAGATGTTCGCATTGTATTATTCACACGTATTAGAGTCTTCGGACTATAAATAAGAACCCGATTTCAGAATAAAGATGACTACGATCTCGGTAGTTGAACTGAACGATTCTTTGGTTTTATTGGGCTTGCGAGCCTTAGACACTGGAACATTCTCTTTCAGCTCTTAATGAAATATTGGAATCCCACCTTGGATGCAGGAAACTGTGTAAAGGTTAAAGTCAAAGGCACAATAGCCAAGGCTTGTGGAGGTACAATAAAGGAACATCGGTGCTCGTTGGGACTATATAAAGCCAATCTTTACAATATTAGACAATCAATAATCCTAAAAAAAGCTCTTTATATAGCATGACAAATGCAATTTCCTATTATCCTGCGTAAATAGGTTAAGTCTCAAACAATAATCAAGCTCCTAGCAATATATATCAAACAACACAATAACACGTTGCAAATCGTGCAGCAATTTCTAAATCGTGGCTTGTTAAACGTATTTTCCCGAACAGCCTGTTGCTGCAAGCATTTCTTTAGCATTTCACGCACCGAAGAAAATTTACCGCCCAACTCTGATAGGAAATCAGTGTGCATTATTGCATACTGGTGGGTGGGCCGGCGAAAATATGCAAAACACGAAAATGCATTTAAAAGGATATGCTTAGCATGTGCACTCGCTGCACAATTCATGCAATTGTCCTCTCGTACGCACATTTTCATGGTGCAAGCGGATGGAACATTTTCCATGTCCTTTGTTGAAATGAAATTCATTTACAACGCCGCACCATCTGAAACTCCACTAGAAGAAACAGGGATAGCAAAAAAAACGAACGCCGGCAAACTGCACAAGGAGAAAATTGCTAGAATTGAAAAGAAATCCCTCCTCGGCTTGTTCGGCGGCGCGGTGGCTGCCCAGGACGAGTTGTCAGGTTATTATTCATTCAGCTCAGCGAGTAGCGCGGCGGCAACGGCATTCGTTTGTGTTGCCAGTGCAACAATATGATTGTGCGGCACACTCTATGACTCATTGAAATTCCTTGTCACGTTGTGTGGATGTGTGTGTGTGTGTTTTAGCTGCCTATACAAAAGGGACAAACAGAACGAATGAAGGATGCCGAGCACCTCTCGATATAAAATGAAACTAGTTCGCCGCGGCAGTGCTGACTGGATTCTGAATGATGCATGCTCTATACTCTATACCACTCCTCTGAATTAATAGATGCGACATGATAAACGTGCTTGTCACACAGAGAGCCCTGATTTATGATGTTGCAGCGCGTACACAACGACGAAGAACGGCAACAATGACGAGCTGCAATCTAAACTCGCTGATTCTGGAAATGCAAGTAAATTCCCGGATATTGTTGCAACTCGTAGGGCATAGCACTCCAGAGGTACTAATGTTGCTTTTAGTGCACAATAATGGGAAAACAAATGCTGTCAATGTTGCAATGTTGGTCTTAAAGAACGCTACAGCTCCGCAACTAGGACATCTCTTAACGAGTGAACTGTTTTTTTTTTATATCACTTACACGTTCTGCTTTCGCAATAAAACGGGAGTGCTGATGGTCTTCTCTCTATTGGGAGAATACACAAGATACCCAATTCTGTGGTGGACACTTCATCACCTGCACTTCAAAATGCATTAAGCGCAGAATAATGAAAACAAAACATCAATGTGGTACTGCAAGACAATATGCGTCGTACTCGTCGTTAAAAGTGTCGAGTAAATAAAACTTCTGAACAAAGCACCGAATGTTACTACAGCAAAAGTGTATCTCCAGGGCCGTATGGTGCCAAGATGGGTATCTTCATTACTTTGTAAGTTTGTGGAACAGAATAAGAGTGTTGAGTGAAAAAGGGTTAGGGTTGGAATATTTAATTTCTATTGTCATTGTCATCAGTTAATTCTTTTAGGTTTACTTAGATATGAAGTTTTATGTTGATTTATGCATTCGTTGCATTACAGCTGTCAAAAGAGTAAGTTTAAGATTGTTGTGTAATTTTAATGTCAAATGTCAAATCTTCCTGTCAAAAAATTATAGAACAGATTGAAAAATATACTTAGTTTAATGCAAGCTCTTATTTGGTAAACTCCTGGCTTTTTAAGTGTTCGGGCTTATTAGAACAACCCACAGAGTCATTGGAAGATTATGACCGCCATTGAAGACAAAGTGACTCGCCTTTTTTAGTACTGACAAAGGATAGATGGAAAAGCAGAAAAAATGAAGAACACCTCTTCAGAATTCTTCAGAGAAAGTCTCTGATGCCAATAAGATTGGTATTTGCGATCGTATCAGCGGTGGAATCCAAGTCCAAGCATCCGGTCTCCCGCAAACAATCCCTCTTTACGCTCCAATTTCAAGACAATGTCAAGACTGCAGCAAGTTTTTTTTTTAAGACTTAAGCAACCGTATGCGTTATTTTTTCATACTGCCTGCTTCAAGACCCGAGAATTGCACTTCATGAGCAGATTTCGTGCCGCCCGCTCGATCTGGATGGCAGCTCCTTGTACAACAACACTTGAGTTTCTACCTACCTTTCTATGATCTCAGTATCGTTTAATGAGTAGTAAGCAAGGCGTGCTTGGTTTATAAATCTCGTTAATAGGTAATGACCAGTGTAAATTTGTAAACTTTTGCTATTCGTCAACTGAATTTGTAATTTGTGAATAAACGAACTTGTGTTGTGTCCTTATTTGCCAAATCCATTACGAACTCTAGGAAGCCCACATTTCGTAGCAATATATTAAAAGGTCTTAATAATGATCAGAATAAATTTTTTATTAAACAAAAATGTCATGGTCATCCCACTTTATTCCCAGTTAATCTCCCTCATGGCTCATAGATGATCAATGCTGGTTATGCTATCATTGCCCAAGCGCCCTAAGTCATCAATAACAAATCCGCCTCTGACGAAATTCATTACAACTAAAAGTAACGCGAAAATAATCCACATTTTCTTTAGAATGTAACAACAAACTGGAAATGCGGAAATAGACATTTCATTCATTTTGAAATTTTAATATCCGCCCGCCAAGCATTTTGCTGAATGCACTGTACTATTATTATACTGCATTGTTGCAACATCTCGTCGTCGCCGATGAAGAAAATTGTAAAACATCAGGTTCCTACCAGGTGTGTGGTGTGCCGGCAAACTGCCAACTTAGCAACCAGCAATCCCAAGTAGACGAATGGTGATGGTAACAAAAGCCACCCACCCCTCTTTCTCCAGCCACATATGCATATAATAATGAAAATTCAGGTGCTCCAGTTCGCGCAATGAGGATTTCATAGCGAATCAGCTGTCATAGCAACAATCAGAAACAGAACTCGTCCGTTCCATCCCTTTATAGCACTATCGCGTCACAACCAACCGGAGCCTGCAAAGCTTAACAAAGGCAATTGAGTGGCGATTGCAACCGCCGAGCGCGCAAGTTTCAATACAAAATACAATGACACAAAAGACTGACAGTGATTACTTGAAAATTGCCAGTTTTCAATTTTCTCCGCGGTTGGAGGCACTAGAATTCCTGTAGTGTCGATAGTTAACGTTATTTTTTGCACATCCTCTTTGTTTTCAAATGTAGTTTTTTGTGCCCTCCTTTTTTTAGGAGCGGTTCTAAAAAACGCTAACAAAAGCTTGAAGTGTTGGCATCTCTCCGTCGAACTACGAATTCATAAACTCAAAAATGTTGCGGCAAGTGAATCTGTTGAACAACATACGCCATATGCCTTATCCTCAATACTGAAAGATGTCAATTTGTACATTTCGTCATATCTGAGTCTTGCTGACACCATTGATGCTTCGGTTCATATGTTGTCTAACACTCGCATTTGTTTTTTCGGGAAGTAAAGCAATTTTCATCTCTGTCCTGGCTTCCTTCTCCCGTCTAATGATAGATGATGTGATGCGGATTTTAGTCATAAAAATTGAATGACATGTTCAGTATTATTCCCTAGATGGAATTTTGTTACGACCTTTGCGACGGAACTTGCGATCATAATAAGGAATCTTTATGACAATGCAACCGAATATGGCAAAGGCAATATTTTGTTCGAAATGAAAATTGCAAAATCTGAACAAATAATGATTTTTGTATTTTGTTCTGGAGGAGATCTATCATGTTGTTTAACAAGTGTGGCATGGCATGCATTTCATCAATTTTCGCTCTACAACTGTCCAAGGCAGTCACTAAATCCTGTGCTGTAAAAACTCGTTAAAATCTTTTCACTAAAAGTGCAAACCAATTTCGCTATAAGAACTATAAACTGGAGAGATGATGTATGTACTGTTTTATATAGAAAGAATATATATTCGCTTAAGCAAGATATACTCCAGTATCTGGCTGGTACTGCTGAGTAACGCTATTGGTATGTATCTTTTGATAGAAGTTCTATCCGTCTTCTTGGGAACTGGAACTATCGCAATTTTTCACTTTGATGGGAAGAATGAGTTGTTTCGACAGTCTTTCCTTTTTTGGTTAATTTGTCAAGCCATTTTAATCGTCGGCAAATGAAAACCACGTGGGAATTATAATGCCTACTACATCGAAAATGTTGCTATTTCCAAGCAGGTGTTGTGGTTTAACAGCAACAGAGACAAAGACATACGAGTATACACTGGTTACTCAGTATAAGTCTTAAATGGCTTGTAATAACTCTACTTCGTCAACTTCGTTACAAAGTGAGAAGTTAGTGTAGAGTATAAATGTAACATTTCGTTTTCAGCGTGATAATATATCAGCTCTTATTGTATCCAAAATTTTAAATGTGATTCAACAAATTGTGCCATATAAATTGAAAAATATCAAGGGACTAAGAGTAGCATTAGTAATATAGGCTCAGAAATTCCAAAACCAACGAACAATATCTTTTTGGTACTCCGATGACGTCCTCGTCGACTCAAAACTTTGTCAACCATCAGGAACAACCTTGTGCAACAGGAACAGGAAAAAGAATTTTGGCAAGCCCCCTTAATGAGAAATTTATAAAAGTTGGACTGCGTACCATAAGTCATAGTTTTACCATAAAGTGCGGTGCTTACTCTGGTTTTAAGATAATGTTTTCCGGACTCAAGTGATGTGGAAGAGTGTAATGAATTCAAGTGTTAAGTTAAGATTGAAATTGTTCATACGAGGAGAACCAAGACAGAGCGAGACTTATAGGTGAATCCCTTCAAAACTGAAGATGTATTGGTCTGGTGATGTTTCCGGAGACAAAAAAACACAATTTGCTTCCTTAAACCTAGAAAGGACCTAGCAGTTTACCTATAGGTTCTATTAAACGAACTGGAATCGAGCACTTGAGCTCTTTGGCAAAACTTGCAGTCAAACTCTTCCATGCCATAAAGGCAAAGTCGTATCAACTAACTAATTATCTTTTAATTAAAATAATAAGCAAGGTGTGGTCGTATGGTGGACTGCCTTATAAAAAGCAGTTAATCGCGATAAGCTAAGAAAAGTCCAATAATCGGCGTGTCTATATATAAGCGGAGCAATTCGCACCACCCCCTCCGCAGCACTAGACATTCTGTTCAACCTAACACTACTCGACATCTTCAGCAGACAAGTAGCTGCTAGCGCAGATATTCGCCCCAGTGCAATATCCCAGTGGACCAAAAATGAAATCGGACATTCCTCTATTCTAAGTTTATTCATCACGAACCAAAGACTAAACCGTTCCGCAACTACAGTTCGGCAATAACTTCCAAGTCACTATCACCTCCAGATCGTTCTGGGAGAAAGGTGCTCTCTTGATCGACTTCTACACTTGACGATTCAAAAACTGATGATAGGGTAGGCGGATTCTCGGTTAGCTAAGCTGCTCTGAAATCTCTAGAATCAGTCTATACGAACTCTTTCAATCAGCCCTAGAATGCCAATCATCTCCCACGGATCAGTTCAAAATTCGCCTGTGCTGAATGTCGGGGCATAGAGACATTCTGGGGAACTGTAGGGCTGATGAACTCGCCAAAAATGGAACTAAACTGCCCCTACCGATCGCTACATGCAAACTCATGCTAAAGCTGGATGCTATTGAGAAAATCTTCGGTAGTCAAACGTAACAACTTGCGTAGCGACAAAACAGCTGGATCAGAAACGCTCCAAGCGTTTTATCTCTCTTAACAGATTGCACATAATGCATCATTACTGGGCACTTTCTCATAGCCAAGCATGCAGCAAGGCTTGGTATATTTTCTAATGGCTTCTACAGAAGCTGCATGGACTAGGGGGAGGAAGAGACCATTCTTCTTCCCTTCTCTGCACATTCGCAGCGCTTTCTCTAAAATGTAAGCTCCATCTGTGGGCCTGCTTTTACAATTACCTAAATGATTTGTCAAATACTGACATTAGAAGTCTTCTATGCTTCATTCGAAAATCCAACTGGTTCAACGAGTAGGGTGAAAAATCTTATCGATCCATGTGGTATCACAGAGGACCATCAGTGGTCTAAGGGGGTCGGTATCCTACCGACAGCTACCCCAACCTAACCTAACCATATAACCCGATAATTAAATCAGTGTGATACTCTATGGCTCTCATCTATTGAGATGGTACCATCTAAACCTACATTGCGGTTATTCATCATTTCCAGAAAAAAGTCCTTGGGTATACTGTCAATAATCCATGGGACACCAGAAAGGGTTACTTTATTCAGGATTTAAGGATTCATTCTGCTCTCCAAGAAATCAGTTCAAAGGCCAGAGCAAATGGAAAAATTATTTTAATATATAACCCAAAAACTAGAACAAAGTAAAAACACTTTTTGTTTGAATGACGAGTAAAAAAGATAAAGATAAAGTCATTTGACATAAGAATAGGTGCGTGGAATGAGTTCAATATTTCTACTTTTCCAACAAAAATACTCCAAGAGCATGTTAATGCGGAATCAACAAATCTTCTTAAAAGGCCTACTGCAACGAAACGCACAATATTATCAGACCTAGCCAGGTAACCGAAATATTAGAAATAACCATATAAATATCGAGACCCAAGCATTGCTACTTAAACGTTGGGTAAATCCTTAGCTAAACTCGACAAATTTGGCAGAACTTTTCTAGAATAAGGCAACAATGAAGTGTATGTAGTTATAGTAACAAAATATTATAAAAAAAAGTGTTTGAGTAATTTTTCTTAAATTTTTGATGATGTGCCATTTACGAGTACCATACGCTACAGACTAGGAACTCATTTACAAAGTGGATATGACCGGGCTTTGTGCTGATATTATCACATCCATAACCCTGTTAACCGCCCTTTAAATAGCAAAAAACTAAGAATTCTACGAGTATACCAGTATTATATCCAATTTCGCTAATTACTCCAATGTAAACAATAAAATTAATACACACATACACACATACACAGAGCAATCTCTCTTATTCATAACTTAAGCTGGCATAGGAACGAAGCGGGTACATGCTGCACCATCAAGTACCATCAACAATTTAAGGACATTTTCGCAAAAATCTAAATGCCAACTAAGCGCTATTTTATCCCGTTCGTTAAACATGGAACAACGATGCTGCATCGCTATCGTCAGTCCACGCTGCCAATCTAGAGGCATTTAGCTTTTTAAGTGGTGCATTTGAGGAAATATATAGTGAGCGTGCATCACAAAACGGCGCAAAAAATCCTCATCATCATCATCATTAACGTCGTCGTCATCGTCCTCCAGCATCATCCAGCCAAGAAAATCCACTGTGTAGTGTGTCGGCTGGCCTTGGGCAGTGACAAGTGCGCTTGCATCGCATCGCCTATCGCAACCGCACTATGGAAGACGACTACGACAACGACGACAAAGTCAACAGGATGAGTGGAAAAATGGCACATCATCAAAAATTTAATTAGCCATTTAGAGAAACCACCGATCTTAAGCCATTGGTATGGGACATTCTTTTCGTACGTTGGACTTTGTTGGCACTTTCGATAGGTTTTCTCCCGCTGACTACGCTAATACTCCGAATGTTGTTATGTAGAACTGAGACACATACTCCACATATTATAGAATCGCGGGAGCAATGCATTTTTAATTTGCAGTTCGTTGGTGCTCCCATATAAAGCTTTGTGTATGCTGTGATGTGATTAAGTAGAGAGGTTCTCGCTTCGCCTCCATCTCTAGTATGGAAAAACATTCATGAATACAATATTAGTTGGCATTTTAAGCCAGGTTGCCGGACTTAGTGGATTCAAGTTGATGGTTGGTTGTGTACTCGCTGTTGCCATATATGTGGGGATTTTCACTCTGAAGAAGGACATCAGCCTTGAAACGGCAAAACCGAATTATATTGGAAGGAATATGGACCAAACTACAGTTCAAAAACATGGAGCTGTGCAAACTTTAACCAGGTACGATAAATCGACTAAAGTAAAGAAGAAGAAGAAAAGACAATGCAATTATTATTATTATTATATATCCAATGCACTATCCTGGGACTAACTCTCTACGATTTTTCCGCTTCCCTTCCGCACACCATAGGTGCTATTTTATTCCGTACCTGTTGGTGTTTATTCCATAGCAGTCTACTATCAAATATTAGTCCCAGGTACTTAACCTCTTTGCTGATAATAATCTCTTCTCCATTGAGGGTAACCGGCTACATTCGCACCAGCTACCCAGGGTACCAGTGTGGTTTTGTTTGGGTTTACCCTAAGTCCCACTTCTAGGCACCATCTGCTAGTGATGGTTAATCCGTTTTGCATTAAACCACAGAGCACTTCCTCGAACTTGCCTTTGGCCACGATGACTATATCGTCCTCGTAGCCTAATCAGCATCTCGTATTGATTGTACTGTCTACCTTCTATCTCTCCAGAGCAATACTAATTGCCTCATGAGATGCGTTATCGAATGCTCCTTCGATGTCTAGGAAAGCGCATAGCGCAATTTCCTTACTGGCAAGGGACCCCTCTATACATTTCGTTAGCTCACACAGCTCTGTACGCATGTTGACTGGAGTGTAGTGGTTCTCTTCCCCACTTACGGTATGAATGCCAGCTTTGCCCTTCACCGGCTTGTCGGTAAATACCCGATATCGATATGGAGAAGTATGAATCCCTGTTATGCAATTATTTTCATTGCACAGCGTTTCGAAGCACTCCGAAGCGTAAAGAAATTAAGAAATTATCAAATAGCTCTCTATTGAGAAAAGATTTATATTCAATTCCCAGTCAAGAGGAAGAACAAAATTCGTAATTGATATTTGTTTTTGTAAAAGTGGCCCAGGCAATTCTATTCAACTAAAATTGATCCCAAAAAAGCTGCTAAATTACTATAACTTCTTTTACAAAACTGATATGACGATCGGTTTTTGGGAATATAAGAGATCACAGAATGGTGATATTTAAGTACTTGTAATGAAGACAAACTGATGATCACACTGATTAACATTAGTATGAAAAATCGTTTAAGTCAGCCGCATATTGATCGCAGCCTAGCACAGCACAGCTTAGCAGAGGTTTTTGGAGCACACTACATGTTAGACTAAATGCCGCAAAATGTGAAAGTACTTCATAAAAACTAGGCTAAGCTATGCTGTGCTGTGCTGCACTTAATATGGCTAGCGGGTTAAATTCCGGAGTGAAGCTAAGTCTAGTAATAGGTGCGCTCGACAATGAAGGCGCATGGAAAATTATCGAAAGAACTTTAACAATATCACCGGAAAGAAAACCCCCTAAGTCCATAATACTCCATATCACCAATACAATGCTGTGTTAGTAACTGATTTTTATTAAAAGAATCCCATTTTATTTTCATAATAAATCAGCTTGAATTTAGTTATTAAAAAAATACTAGTTTCGAATTTAAGTACCGTCAATGCCATTATTTACGAAATACAATATCATCTAAATCTCTTGCACGAAAATGCCTGCTCAAAAGAATAAGCTGAAGCCAATTTGAATCATTAATGGTTCACATAAATCGGGCGATAAGCCGGCAATTTTGCATTGAATGTTGGTTAGGTTAGGTATGTTTAAGGTGGCTGTCAGTGAAACCGAAACACGATGAACCAGTTAGAGCTTCGTATGAAGCGTATGAGACTACCAATGCCAATGTTGATAAGATCATTAGTGTGATTGTAGAAGAAAGCTCCCATATGGAGTTTACGTTTTTGATAGAGGGCTGGACAACTACAGAGAAGATGGACGCAAATTAAGTAATCCCTTCTTTGCCGACCTGAAAAGGCTTTCGGAGTACAGCAACACCTATCTGATATCGTACCTGAATGCTACAGGTTGAATATAATCAAGCCAACTATCTTTTATTCGATATGATCTCCTGTAAAATGGCGCACTCAAGAGTTTTTTGAGGCCTTCGCTAAGACGTTGAGGTTCACCACTCTACCAACCTACCTACTTAGTCGAAACTCGTCGTAGGAAATGGTAATGTATAGGCTAAACGCCATTGCAAAAGGTGACAAGAAAAAACAAAACGAGGAAAGCCAAATGTTGCAAAGCAACTGTTGTTAAGCAAACGCTGCGAATAAAATGTTGATAGCAACATTAAAAATGTTGAAAAGCCACCTAATGCGAAATGATGTCATGCCCATATTGCTAAGAAAAGTATCCTAATGAAATGTTGATAAGAATCAAACAACACAAGAATAATGCTGTATTCTATTTCCAATTTTTCAAAATGATATGGGTTTTTGAGTAAACTCTCAGCGCGCCGAAAGATGTTTCACTTCAAAAAACCATTTTACAGTAGTTAGCCTAATCGACACTCCTATTCGTTGTGCACCCAGAATTACCTTCCTCACATGTCCAGTACATTTTCGATTGTTATCCGGTAGAATTTGCTAGATAATCATATCTATTCCGGCAACTTTGAACATCTCTATCGGTTTGGCTAAATGCCCGGCATTCATTTCATAAAGCAACGATATTAATTTCATTTAACGAAAACGAGAACATAGTGGAGGGATACACTGCACACGTACATAATATGTGCTTGTGAGTCAATTTATGAAGTATAAAGTTAATTTTATTTAAATAGCAATATGCACCGCTGTGCAAAGGGTGGTGGTAGTCATGGCGCATAAGAATAATTAAACTTCCGCTTGTGCACGAATCTCCAACATACATTATGTGCACACGAGGTCAGCAGAGAATATGCCATCAGGAATATTATTCACAATTTATAAAATTTTGTTTAACATTTTTTCTCCACTTTTGCTGAAATCTCTTCCAGCTTGGCGGCTGTTAAATGCTATTTTTCTCCATACAAAATGTACCTCTCAGTGATGCGGTTGCGTTTAAATGTCAATTATAAGTAGTCGGTTAGTTTTAATTATCCATGGGAAGAATAAGCCTTCTACTATTAATTAAGATAAGAGATCATTTGCTCACACTGAAAAGGATAATAATATTGTCGACACAACTGTGTTGGCACACCGTGATAATGAGATTAATACTCGTATGTATACTCGAATAGATGGAAATTGCTTTGACCGGAAGTAGGTGAGTTGGGATGTTGGGAAGAGATTTTTAATACTTCTTATTTGGTCATTAGATTCACAGATAAAAAGTATCCCACGAAAAACAAATGCGAGCTTGATGTGAGCTCGGTAATTCTTATGTTGGTTCGAGACAATGGGATAAAATGAATTTCGAAAACTTAACATTCTACTTCATTGTTGTAGTATGAGAGATGCTTTAAATATTTTGCATTTTCTCAAAACGAATACAATTGTTGGAGTTTTCCGGAATCTGGACACTAGTTCTCTTACACTCCCTTGTATTAAGAGATTGTAAACAGACTGGGGCAGATGTAAAAACCATCAATTGGTCATTTCTGATAACTAGAAGTTCAAGAAGTCAAGAAGCTTTAAGGAGTCATACCTACCTACGTTATCAAGTAACTATGTTATTAATAATGATTTGAAAGAAATTAGAATTTTAGTTCACTATATCGTCCTTCTGATATTAGGAACTATATTTTTTTTTACAAACAGTTATTCAGGGAGTTCTCACTTGGCAATGTGTAACTTGAGCCAAGGCGAAAAGGTGGGCTATGCCCTAATGAGAACTCAAAGAAATACCTCAAGCAAATCAAAAATTTGTCAATCAATTTGTTCTTTGTTACTTGAATAGTTGGAGAGCTCTCAATAACAATGAGAATTTAAAAAAACCTCACTTTCAATCTTTCATAGCAGTCGAACGACAGCTCCGCAAAGCGTAGCACAAAAGGATATCATCACAACTTCCTTCAACAATACGCGATTTTTTTCCACCGCGGAGCTATTGGAAAAATGGAAATTATCGAGTTCTTTGCAAATCACAATGCACAGCATGATCGTAAGTGACATGGAATACAACTTTTTTTTTGCGGCGCGTGCCATCGCGTCCCTGCCAATGCCAACACGTTCGTTTGTATAAAGCAGTGTCGTGTTTTCCTTTGCACGTGAAATAAAAAACGCTCCTTCACACTCTCATCGCAAAGAATCATCAAGAATTCAACGCGTATTTTAATGTGCAAATATTTGTTATTAGCATTGGCACTTGCACGTCTTTATTTGTCACTCTCGCTTTATCTCTTCCTCACTCCTTATCATTTTCAGTGAAGGACTCTTTTGTCAGAAAATAAGTTTTAAGATAGATCCGCGTATGTGATTGATATCTTCCGATTGCAGAATTTAAACTGTTAGCCAGTTGTTAATTTAAAAAAAAAACATTTCAGAAGAATTCATTTTTGCATCACCTTAAAGATATAAGCCAAAAGCTTGCCAGTGTTCAGGGAGCTAATTGGCGCCCATAGTTTACACAAGAACACTTATGGCAATGGACAACTAGTGATAGATATGAAAGCAAGTAGGAATTTGAAAGTTGCGAGTACAAGGTTTGCTTCAAGAATGTCCACAAAGTCACCTTTGTGACACTTGATAGAGGCACTTGTTATCACGCGCGTTGCATCGCCAAGACTGCATCCGCAAATTACAAACTCCGCATATTCCAGCCGTTCCCAGCCAAGAGACCACAAACCACTATGACAATGTGGTTTGCTGTTAATGAAATAATAGTAAGGCGTTGAAAAGAGAATTGGACACGGCTTAGAAATATTGTCTTTTAAATTGATCTCTCGAGCTTCGTCATTAGTCGCAAAATTCGAAACGACTGTTTGATGATATCTGTAAGCTGAGACTAAACGTAAGAATGTTGCGTACGGAGCAGGAGATATTAGGAATATGGTAACAGTTCCGAAACTCACTACACCATCAACTTATAGACTTTAAAGCTGCCTACGATAGCATACCAGAGTAGATATTTATAAAGCTATGAGAGACGACACAAAGTCTAGGGCCGGTCTGATCAGAATCTCTGAGCTGAATATCTAACATTGGTCCCTCAATAAAGGTGGTGGAGCGCAAATTTAAGCCTAGTGCAATCCTTTACCTATCTCGTGTCGATTGTAGCTGCTTAAAGCCAACAAAGCTTAATGTAGTCTATCAAGACTTTAAAAACCCTTGAATTAAAGTATGACATCCATGCTTCTAGTAATAGCAGTACTTACATATGGATCCACCAAAAAGTACTCTGACTTCTTAACCGCGTTAGAAAAGAAAGTCTTACGGATAATTGTTGACCTCTTATCCTACCGCTTTGTTAACATTGTGAAGAGAATTAAGCTCGGGAGGTTTCGGTGGACAGGACACCTAGTTCGCATCGGCGAACAGGATCCATTTGGAAGTCGTTGGGATTGGCCCGAAACGCTACACCGAAAGAATGACGTAGACCAGTTCGCCCAGAGTTTAGGGATACAAAACTGTATGGTATCAGCTGGAAATCGGGACCGGTTTAGAGATTTTTTGAAAGAGGTCTGCACTGGACCTCGATTGTAGAGTTATAAAATATTGTTACGAAAAATGATTTAGTACAAGTTAGAGCGCCATCTGTAGAACCAGTTGTTTAAGAATAAGCCTTATATTGAATTGTATTTCAATTAAGAAATTAACAAAAATTGAAGCTTTAGTAATATTGTTTCGAGCGAAGCTAGTAATCAGAGAACAGAAAATTTGTTCAGCGTGTGTCAGTTTGTAAGTTTGTCAGTTTGACTGTTTGTCCATCCGTATATCTCGGCTATTAGCAGTCAGCATTTGATGGGACTCGTTTTAAAACAATTGGTTAGCACTCGACTTGCGATAGCGTATTTTGTGACACGTGTTGTGCATCACAGTGATGCATGGAAAAGTGTTTTTTTTTCGACTTCCTGAGGTCCACTTTAACCAGCTTTTTCTTATATAAAAGTAAGACATGGTATTTTTATCATGTAGTTGTATCATATATTAGTTGTACATTTATGTACTTGTATGTATTTGGTACTTGAACCAAACTTATATGAGAGTTTACCTGTATATTATGGTATTTGCTAGAAGGTTCGAATGGAACAGAATAGAATTCTCGAAACTGTTGATTGGGTATAAGTATTCTATACTTTATCGCAGTGAGTTAGTTATAATTTGAATTTGTACCAGAGTACTTGTAGATAGATGGAGAAGTATTATATGTAATATAAGCATTATTGGGAATATAAGTGTGAATAATAAGTAATCACTAGTGTGAATTTTTCAGTTCTTGCTGTTAGTTAATTAAAGTTGTAATTTGTGAATAAACGAACTTGTGTTGTGTTTTTATTTGCAAAATCCATTACGAACTCTATCTTCTTCTTTCTTTCCTTTAATCCGCGGGGAGCATAGGTCTTCTACAAACGCCCGCCAACGAACTCGATTTAACGCCTGAGGTTTCAAGAGACGCCATTCGGTCCCCTGGGATCTTGCTTCCTCTTCTATTGTCCTTTTCCATGTCTTGCTAGGACGGCCAACTCGGCGGCTTCCTTGTGGATTCCAGTCGAGCTCAAGTTTCGTAATGTCTATAGTAAGCCTTAATTGCATAACAATATGATGATGACTATATAGTAACAGTAGTTATAATAATTGAAGTGGAGACAATTTATTTATCTCAAGAAATATAGGAATTCAATTACCATAAAAAATAATTTACCCACGATTATGAAGGTCAAAATATGCCGTTCGGATCCGGCATTAAATTGTATGTCCCTCCATTTGTGTTGAAAAATATGCATGCTCAACAGAAATGGTTGCGAGAAGTTAGGCCTTGGACCGCAGGTCTGTCGCGCCGATATTATTATTATTTTTATTATGAAGGTCAAAAACTGCTGAATATTGAATGAATTAGCTTGCTTAAAATTCTCCGGACGTTGTCAGTTGCGTCATTCATATTAATCCTATAAATGATATTTATTCAAAAGCAGCAGATGTTGCACGCTATATATTCAAAAATTATTTACTAGATAAAGTGCCGTGCAAGGTGATTACTTAATTATTTCCAATCTCTGTATAGGTAACCAACCCGGTGATGTGATTTGCTGATAATAATCAAGTGCTTCTGGAGTCTTGCTGTGGATGATTAAGTTAAATTTCCAACTTCAATTCAAGGAAGAAAGGATGGAGAGTAAATCGGTTGGAGCACGCAAGTGTGCTGATCTATGGAAATCGATTCGTAATTGATTGCTAGGCGACCTGCTGGGAAAAGATTATTCACTTCAAGTTGTACGAAAGTTCATAGATAATCCCAGACCATTTATGATACTGATACACTAAAACTTATTCACTGAATTCATACAACCGGTGAAATGTCTTAATATTTTCTAATTTTTATTGTATTTTAAATATTAATTTAATGATATAAGAAAAAGTTTTGAATGCTATAAGCGCTACATCAACTACTACAATTCCTATTCACAAAGCATTTCATCAGAAGACAAAGTAATATTGTCTCTCTTGAACAAGAAGTTCAAGTTTACTGCAGGAAATCTTTATCCATTTCATTCCGATAACTTTTCAAGGAAGTAAATATTTCTCCAAAGACCTCTTTATATCTTGATTTATTTTTACGTAACACATTCGTATCTACTGATACCATCTTATATCATCTTTCATTGATGTAACATTGATTTACGATTAATTCTATCATCAAACAACTCATCACTAATGAAATAACATGAAATGTTTACGCATAAATAATAAAAAAAAAGAAAATATAAATGAGTTTTGTATAAACCGAAGACATGTCTTCTGCTTTGAAGCTTCACAAGTATAGTTTGGATCAAGTTTTGCTTTACCCTCTATCCAAATCTGATAATCCTCATTCATTATTAGTTTTTGCTGCCCTTCTGTTCGAACCTATCTTATTGGTATTCGAATAAAATTGCAATTTATTATTTCATTATAAGATATCATATGAATCTATTACGAGTTTTTCTTTCCCATTATAAATGTTATTTGATGATTTCAATTTGATTTGATTTGATGATGTTTGGTCTTTTCCCAGCTATTGTTCAGTTCTGTTTGCGTGTTATGTTACCATTAATCTCTTTTGAAGAAACAGAACAGAATCCAGAATAAAAGGAAATCCTGATAAAGTCGTTCATCGAAAATTGTGTGTGGATTTGAAAGTAGTAGTCTTGTTGAAGGTATAGGAATTTATGTGTTGAACACGAAATTAGTATTACCCATATAGCCTCTGAGGAAAGTTCATGCTGGTACTGGAATCGCGAAAATACGAAACTCCAGTTGTACAAGATGAAGACAGGTTAAGATTTTATTCATATAACAGCGTTTATACTTTAGTTTGAAAGAGATAGGTAACGTAAGTAATAATAAAGAACTGGATCGTATAAGTATCGACGGGCTTTTCTTAATCTTCAATGAGGCCATCCCGAAAATTGTTATAACATAAGTACTCGCCAAGTGGCCGATACTCGTATATCTCATCATTGTCGCGTCTCCGGAATCGTGCTTCCTCACATACGGGGCCAACAATTCTCCATAAGACTTTTCTCATAAACGCGGCTTAGAGTTCAGAATGCTTTTTGCTAAGCACCCAAGTCTCGAATTCATTTGTAAGTACTGGTATGACCATTGTCTTAAACACCACCAGCTTGGATCGTTGGTGTATTGGATTCCTGGATTTGAAGAGTCTCGACATACTATAGTAGGCTTTGTTGGCTTTAAGCACTTTGTGTTATCAGCTGCTACAGTTGACCCGAAATAGTTAAAGGATTGCACTACTTCAAATTCACGCTCCACTATTTTAATTGGGGGACCAATGTTGGATCTTGTACTCGCAGACGTGGCCACCATGTACTTTGTTTTGCTCTCATTTATGTGCAGCCCCAGATTTCGTGCCGCCTGCTTGATCTGGATAAAATCTTCCTGTACAGCTCTTAGGTTTCTACCAACGATGTCAATGTCGTCTGCGTAAGCCAGTATCTGAATGGACTTAAAGAGGATTGTTCCTCTCGCCGTTACGTCAGAGCCTCGGATCACTTTCTCCAACGCCAGGTTAAAAAGGACACAGGCCAGTCCATCCCGCAAACACAACCACAAAACACAAAAAGACCCTCAAAAGAAACAGAAGACTTTCCAAAGACCCCTAAAAGGTCCCCCAAAAATCCCTTATATACCATAAATATATTCCCACAATATCTCCAAAAGTCCCTCAAAGACCCTCAAAAGACTCCTCCTTGTAAGCTCTTATTGAATAAGCTTTCTATTTAGAAAGCTTTTATAAAAAGGCTTTGTATTGAATTGTATTACCATTGCCTATTTTTTGGCTCAGTAGTATTGTTTGGACATGTATATAAGATCATGTGAAGAGTTTATATAAAATAATACCATTAAGTACTGGTACTATTGTGTATCATATATGTAGTTGAATTGAATTTGTATGTACATGTAGATGAAGCATTTTATAGAGGAATTTACAAGTATGTTCTGGTATTTGCTAGATGATTATCTAGAATAGAACCTTCGCGAAACTGTAAGTTAAGTTAGTTATTATTTGCATTACTTGAAAAGTACTTGCAAGCAGATAGAGTTATCACCTATGTGAATAGTTGTGAAATATAAGTGTTATAAGTAAATAAGTAATCACCAGTGGTGTAATTTGTGAACTTCTGCTACTTTTCTATTTGTTAATTAAAGTTGTGATTGTGAATTATAGCACTTGTATTGTGTTTTTGTCATTTTCGAACTCTATAAAGAATAAAATTCTTAACATTTTATATAAAAAACATAAAAATATGAAAATTTTAAAATGTAATCTTTTTAATTAATTTTATAAAACAAAGCATTCGTAAAGCAATGCGGCTTCTATCGCCATAATGCTGAATTTCCTCAACACTCTTATTTTCATTCAAGGAGTAACTCTTAGCCGGAAGTGACGTGTAGCTCTTTACATTTTCCCTTTTCTCAATGTTGGGTAATTTCAGCGAGTGTGTCTGCTTGGCAAGCACCAGCGGTCGATGTTTTGAAGATTAGTTTCGCTAAGATGTCTTTCGAAAACACCAAGCTTTGCACGGCCTAGGAATAGGGTGTAAAAATGCTCTTCTCTATCTTGCTTCTTTATATGTAGGTAAGAAAGGACCAACTACCGAGCAAAGTCACCTAATCGTCACAGCATACGGTTACGGTTATCATGTAATGATGTGTTCACATTAGCTAACCAAAGCTGACTTAATTCCGTTATAGTTCGCCCTTACGTCCAGGAGTTCTCTTACATTGAGGTTGGCAGATTTGTTTTTTCCGAGAATTAATGTAAACGGTGGCAGTTATCTAATTGATGCCAAACATTAGGACATGCCTTGACTAGTTTATGCTCAGTTACCTGTAATTCTTGGGGACTTGACACTCAGCATATTTTCACCTTTTTGTGTTCTTTTTTGGTTACAAGGGATCAAAAGGGATCATACCGGGAGGAAGCTATCTAGCTATCTGAATATCTGAAACAATTAGGATTCTGGCGCCTCTGATAACCTGTCGAGGTAAGTACTATAGCATAGATTGATTAAAGCTTGGAACACTCTATGATACTTCACCTTAAGTAGCTGTGAATTTTGTTAGTTAAGTCCAATTTCACAATCTCCCAACCCAACCAACGGGGTTTCACGCAAAAAATCTCTCAACTGGTTCTGATTTCAAACCGATACAATGGCATCGAGGCGTCATTTTTCAGCAAAGGGTTGCTTTCTGCCCCATTGTTGTGTCCCATGTTCAGAGTCGACCAATATCCTCTTCACTTATGCTAGCTAGATGTTGTTCTAGAGTTTCAAGAATAAATATTTTTCTTAACAACGATGTCTTACCTTCCTAAGACTTTTATCTTTTTCTGAGCACAAAAGTATCAGATTTATAAATAAAGGTATAAGTACTGTTATAACCATTGTCTTATACACCAGCAAATGGCTGAGTTTCTGAACATAAAATGTTTAGACAGGCTTTGTTGGTTTCAAGTAACATTATAAGCTTTTTTAATGCTCCAATTCAAAGCACCACGGTTTGATCTTCCTTACTTTTCAATAAACATTCAAAAGAGCTTTTGTAGTTAAAACAACCGGATTTATTTTTAACGAATCAAACTTCACATTGCATGTAGAAAAAAAATAAATCCTAGAAGAAAGTTTATTACTATCAATCGTTAATCAATCTTAATTGTTTCTTTAATGCAATACCAATAAAAGTAAAAGTATCAAGATACAAATCTAGCAGTGTACCGCAACGTAACACGACATTCCTCACTCACTGCTATAAAGCATCAGTTAAACTGTCCTTGCGGCACAGAAGCCATTGGGTCATTTATGGAACACCAAAACGAAACCAAAACCAACCGAGGCCAATAGCTGATATCCATAAATCTCCTTCCTATCTCAGCGACATTAAACCACAAGAGCAAGCACATACATATTAATTATTGTTGTTGTTGTTTTTGTTGTTGTTTCTCGCGTCCAACTGTATTATTGTCATCAACATCTCTTTGTTGTCGCAGTCAAAGAAGTTAATTATCCCAAAGGTGAAACTTTCTGCATGATCATATCGCCCGCTCATATATAGTATCTATGTATATGTGACTGTATCTATGGCAATAAATTTAATATTAATTCAACCCTGGGGCTAAATATATGTACGAGTGTATGGGAAAATGATAATGATGACGGTCATGACGGTCACAAGCTGTTCTACTCCAATGAAGACTGTCCTGCTGCTCATCGTTGGTTATCTGTCTGAATTTCTATACATACGAGGAGTATATACATCTACAATAATTGCACCTCAACTGGGTACGTTAATTGAAGTTTGTTTTATTGCTAAAGACGTAACCTTGAAAATGGAACAAAGTCAACAAAAAGAGGGGCAGAAGCTGGCCAATATGAAAGGAATTCTGAAACATGTAATGCATGGATCGACCTTTGGGGCTGGCGACCGCCATAGGAAAGAGGGAATAAGATGAAGCATTTATGCATGAGCCATATATCTGCTCCGACTGGTGGTGAAAGCCGAATATAAGAAAATCTGAATAATCCCTTCAAAGTAATGTTGGTGCGTGGCTAATAATCTCGCCTGTAAAAAAACATGATTACTGACCCTTAAATTAGTCTCGGAAACACTAATCCACGAAGACGAGCAAAGCAACGAAACTGGCTAAACGATTTTAGAATTGTCTCATAGAACGTACGCTCACATTATAGAGAGACTACCCTCCCTATTCAACTACGAGTATAAAGCTGACATACTCGAACTAGCGCGGTGGACAGAGAATAGTGTCTTACAAAAATCTAGTTACAAAGAATACTACATCTGTCATACAAGACATCATCTGCTCGGAGTGGGATTTCAAGTCACTAAAGAAATTGAACCTATCATTGGCTTAACAGCAAAAAATGAACGACTATATAGTCTTTGCGTGCGGGACAAAATAAATGACATAAGCCTCATAAACGCTCACGCACCTACAAGGAATTCCCCAGAATCCACGAATTAAATCATAACATCCAAGCGGTTGGTGTATAAGACAATGCTCGAGACGAAATTTGTACTGAAAAATGTTGGACTCGTATGTGAGGATGGTCGATTACGGAGAATCTATATTTGATTACATATATGCGAGCTTTACGGCGATATCGACATTGTGTCCGGTCCTGGCCTCTCCACCGGTCCCGATTTCGAACCGATGTCATCCAGTTTGGCATATCTAAGCTTTGGGCGGCCTGGTCTACGCCATACTTACAGCGTAGGCTTGGCCGACCTCGCCTCTTACGTTGAGTCGCTAGCTTACATTCGTCATCAAACCAGTCGTTCTGATCTCTACGAGTACTGCCTAAGATGGAGTCAGCAGTTCTAATGCCAGTATTTTAAGGGCGTGTCCATTTCTCTTCTACGCCTGACATCTCAGCCCCAGGACTTATTCTCCCTGCATTTAGGGAGAGACCTATCGCTTGACCGTAGTTGTTTCTGGTCTCTTCGTTGCGAAGGGCAGGCGTGTTGACTCGAATCTGATTCGCGGATGCAGTCTTTCGTGATGACGCAGTCCGCGCTCGGAGCTCAATACCAATAAGATAGTGGTCCGAGTCAACGTTGGCACCGTCATCAGGTTTGGCTTGTGGCGGCGGTCTATCAACATCTGGTTGCGAGTGGCTCCATCAGGAGACACCCAGGTGGCTTTGTGGATATTTTTACGCGCAAACCTTGTACTCGCAACGACCAAATAATTTCTTGGTGCCATCTCTATGACTCATTGTCCATTGTCATTAGTGTTCTATGGTGTAAGCTATGGGTCCCAATGTACAGCCTGAATACTGAACTGAATTATTTTTAAATTATACTGGAGGCAGGCATGAAGTTCTCGTTCGACTGATTCAAAGAATTCTCCTTTGTCATCATCTGGGGAATCCCCGCACGCGATGGGTACATAGCCGTTCATTTACTCCTTTGAAGCTGATAAGGGTGGGTTTCATTCTTTTGCTGACTAGAAACCCCACCCCGAGCACATGATGTCTTGCATGACAGCTGTAATATATGTCATATTCTGATTTGTGTAAGACACCATTCCCCATCCACAACGTTTCCTGGATTGCTGTTATTCATTATTAGTCAGCATTATATTTGGACCGGGTATCGGCCATCTGCTATGCAGCTCGAGCTCTATACAGTCAGCGTACGTTCCATGAGAAAATTCTTAAATCGTTTAGCCGCTTTCGTTGCCATGGTCGTCGTCGTTCATCAGTTTATCCGAGGCTGATTTTGAATTCCGTAATAATGCGTTTTTTTTTGTGTGCGCCGCCGTGGCTCATTGGAAATGCGCACGGCTACAGAGCGGGAGGTTCGTGGTTCGAATCCCAGCAACACCTCTCGCAAATTGGTGACAAACGTTCCGAAAGTAATAACTTGTCATGGAAAGCTTCTCAATTCGCCGTTCGGATCCGGTCTTAAATTGTAGGTCCCTTCCATTTGTGTCCAAAAATATACATGCGCAACACAAATGGTCGCGAGAAGCTAGGCCTTGGATCGCAATGGTCTGTCGCGCCGAATATTATTATTATAAATAATAATAATAATAACGGGCCAATAAGGTTATTTGGCATCGCGCCAACCTTACTCGCCCAATCATTGGAGGAAAATTACCGGCGGCCACCACTTGGAGGTCTGATCGCACTTCCACCAGTCAGAAATAGTTACGAGTACCTGCAATTCTAGAGCATTCTGTGTTATTCCCCCTATTCAGCTGATGACTGACCGCCGCTCTAAGTGAATAGGTGCAGTAAAAGTCTGCGATGTGTCATCAATCAAAATTCGAGCCGATGTCATTTAATTCAGTTCAGCAACTCTTGTCTACTTTCGACAATTACCAACAGTAATTTATGTTAAATTGATATTCGAACAAATGGCATTTTTTGAAAAAAAAAATTACTAACCGAAAATTTTTGTAAACCGTCAGCATGCCTCATGTCGAAAATTCTGACTTTTATGCTCTTTCGAAAACGAAAAATTGCGGCAAATTGTACTGATACTCAGTCGCGTTGAACAACAAGTCAAAAAAAACGCTCGTCGTCCTCAGCTGCCAATAACTCCACTTGTTCTCGGTATTAATATGCGACTATGCATCTGGGGTTTAATTTTCATAAAATGTTTTTTAATAACCAATTTTTAATTTCTGTTACATTTTTTTATTTTCTGTGTTTTATGCCTCTGTCGCTGTAACCACAAACGCCCCGCTCCATCGGAGCTTCGAACAATGCCAAACGTCAACGTCACACCCGATGGCAACGAATTGCAACGTTCGTTTGGCATTTAATGTACGTGTGACCGCAACATTGTGGCAGGTATAATTTCGCCAATGTCCTTTCAATACATTATATGGAAAATATTACGAATTAATATTTTATGTGTTAAATATATTGTTGATAAAAAAAAATTCAGACTAAATAAATGTGTGTACTGCAGACAACCAACTTTAATGTCGAAGTATAATTGTTGCCAAATTAAAAGTTTGGCAATTGCTTGGAATAAATATTTCAATTTTTGTTTGTGCCAACTTAATGTAATTGGTGCAGAGTCGCCATCACTCCACTTTCAATTTGAGTCGTGAACGTCCATTGTTCATAGCATTAAAAAAACAACAAGCCAAATATCTATTCATATCTATTGTCTATCAAACAAGAAGGACGACATAAATAAATATTTCACTTCGTTAAGGGAAGACCATTTGACAATTCCTCAAAAGACGAACACGAGAAAAGTTTGTCCTCTTTCCTAATTGTGTCCATGAAATATCAATGAGGAAGCAAAAGAGTGTTTCCTTGTTTAGTTGTCAGTCAGGATAATCATCATCTGCTGCTTATTATGATCTGCTAGTCGAGTGGCTGATTTTTCTGTGCGCATTTTGAGTGGTTTAACCCCACCCCGCCTGGCTCGAAGAAACAAAGTTCTTCGAACACAAGTTGTGTTCGAAAATGACTTTATTTATATCCCTCTTTCTCTCTCTCTCTAGATCTCTGGATGAGTATAAAATTTGCACTTCACTTTTTCCCCTTCTTATAAATAATTAATTTCCAAAAGAACCCTCACCACTATCAAACGTCAACCGAGCAAGGAAATATCCTTTAAATTTGATATCTTATAGGATGCTACAGAGTAGCTGGTAAAACTGCCATTCAGGCGCACACACTTTCTACACTTCTACTACAGGATAACACAGCCTGATGAGCATGTTGGCTACATATGTGGCTTGCGGTGTTCCTTTGTTCCTGACCCACTTTTCGACCAATATTGTTTGTGATGAAGTTTTTTTTTGTTCTCATAAAACTCCAGCACCCTCGATCTACCATATATCTGTCGTACCATGATGTCTGCCCATTTCCGTGCGATGTGGTGCGTTGTTGTTAGACGGCATTTACGAGTACATAAATTGTTCGAAATAATGGAATTCTGGTTATGCTTTTGTTAGTGGAGTATACGTACGGTCGTAGTAGAGATTAGCATCGTTTTTCCCCGAGCGTTCATTTTGCGTCAAAGTTTTCATGTTGTTGCAGTATTAGCCAACCACAGAATGTGGTGAGCAGCACTTAAACTATACGCTCTGCGTGGAGTACTTATTTTAAATAACAAAAACCAAATTTAATTGGCTTAGCAGTCCGCCAGCGATCAACGTTCGCTTATATACAGTTATAAAACGTTTAACGATGTCATTTTTTCTTGCAATCTATTCGGGGCTGTTTATCTGATAAAGAGATATAGGCGATTATGCTAACTAAGACCTACTTATCGTTTCCAAATTGGTTAAAAGACAGCAACAACTTTTTGCATCAATTGTTGCTGGTTTATCAGCATAAGCCAGTGATTTATATGGCCCCACAGGAAATAATCGAGAGGCCCACTGATAGGTCCATTTCTCGAAATCAACTTATTGTCAAAATTTTGATTTTAATAAGTCGATGGTTGCCGTCGCCGTATAGCACGTAGCGCCATTCTGTTGAAAGTACATCTCGTCCGGATCAATGACATCCATATTTCCAAACAAAAAGTCATTAATTTAATGTGGTAACGATTTATATTGACTGTAACCCGAACTCTGACTTTATTTTTGAAGAAATAAGGTCTGATGATGCCCAGCGTGTAAACCGCACCAAGTGGTGCATTGTTTTAGATGTAATGAAGTCTGTAGGGTCTCCTATAGATTGGTCGCACTCCATATGTGGCAATTTTGACTGTTAACAAACCTGTTAAGCTAAAAATGAGCCTCATAGTTAAACACACTTTTTCGATAAAACAACGTTGCTCGACGATTAATTTTCATAGTAAATTTGGACAATTTGGTAGCGTTGTTTAAGCATCGGTCAATTTGTAATGATTTGCCAAAGTATACTGGCAATGATGTCAAACAATAAGAGCAGTATAACAGCTTGTTTCACAGCTAACCCATCACTAAGTCCTATTAAAGCAAATTAAACACCCTTTAGAGGTTAGAGGTTCTGTTGAGAGTTATACAAGCAAAAAAAATTATCCGGCTAAGACGGGCTTCTAAATAACTTAGAGGCAAACGTCAGTTTCTTTGCAGTAGGAAAATTTCGTATATGGATTGATTCGCTGATGACGACCCCGCAGAATTTAAAGAGAGCAACAATTTCCTTATCTGCACAAGAAATGTTCGCACTCCCAAGAGACCACGTTCAGCTGGTCTCTAGTCAGATGCAATCTAGGAATTGTGATGAATTGGGTGGGCAAAAGAAGGATAGAAAAGTGTAATATGGTGTACGATGTCTGTTTTAGAAAACTAAAGCAGCATTTATTAGGATATGGATTTTGAATTAATGCTACTTTGGTAACACTCTCGGAAATCACAGTATCCACACGCCACCACTTCTGAAAACGGACGAAAACGGACTTAGGCTGACTTTGCTGCGGGAAGGGAAGTCAATAATAAAGTACACGATTTCCTTAGCTCAATGTCCGGAAGGGCTTGGCAGTCTTTGTATCGACACACCGTCAATCAAATTAATCACGTTGGGATCGACGGGAGACACACCTCCAGTATTCTAGATGTCCGTTTATTTCGAGCGGCCACCATTGACTCGAATGACTACCTAGGTGCAGCAACAATGCGAATACGGAGATCTCAAACCCTGTTAAGAAATCCCTCGCAACTATCTCAAGCGCTGCAAGGGAATGCAATGCATCTTAACAGCATTTAACTAATTTTGGAGTCCACTATGTGGGACGATAGAGCTTTCAATGCCGCTTGACTATCTGAAAAGATATAAATCGTAGCGCCTATAATACCCTTACTAAAGTTTATCCTAGCACAGACCTCAATGGCATGGTTTCCGCTTGGAAATAGACTCATATCTATTGGTATTGAGATTTTGGTGTTGGGTCCGAATTACCCAGCTCCCACTCCAGAATCCGTCTGTGTACTAGACAAGACCTGGCTCAGTTCTGGAGCGCCATTAGACCAGATTGCTCGGCCTAATGATGGAAGCCCTTCTCTACTGCACCATTCTAAGACATGAAGTAACGCACATTGCATGATATTTATTATGGTCGTGCTGTGCTTACCACTTATTATGATCGCCAAACCATCAGCATAACCAATGGCGATCTAGCCTGATCTATGTAGATCGGCTAGAAGGTTGACTATGACGAGTGTTCATAGAAGGGGAGAGAGGACGCTTCTTATCTGCAGTCACCGATACAGATACTCCCCCTAAGGAGGAAGTAATGACTTGACTTTCAAGCATGGCCCTTATCCATTGGTTGGTCGAGACCTCGATACCTCTGCTACTGATTCCTCTTGTTATTCAGTCATAGCCAGTGTTATCGAAAGCACACTCAATGTCAAGGAAAGCACATAGAGATATTTCTTTAGAACGAAACGTTCCTTCTATCTTTTTTACTAGATAGTGAATAGCGCCCTCCGTGCTACTACATTTCCTGTATGCAAACTAACTTGAGTGCAGAGGGCTAGCCGTATCCAGCCAGGAGCTGACATGAACATCAATAAGTCTCTACATAATTTTGAGAACAAATGATGTTAGACTTATAGCTCACTAGGCCTATTGCCTGGTTTAGTGATAAAGATTACGTTTACCTTTCTCCAGGTCTACGGAATGTAACCCCAGGTGTAGCTGGCTCTAAATAAAGCAATCAAACCCATGCATGTATTAACAAAGTAGTATTTCATAAATTTTTCATATTTGGATCTACAAAGTGACTTAAACCCATATCCTTGTACGCTTAGATGAAATATTAATCGTCAATAGAGAATTACGTATTTTCCTCAAAACAAAAGCATACACATTCTTCAGCATCATTATTTTATACCATATCTGTATCTGAGTATAATAGTATTAGTGTCTTAAAGTGTGTGAAGTGCAATTTGTGCAATTTGTTGTCGCACATAAATTTCAAGTACAGCATTTTCACTTCGCTACTAATCGGTTATCTATTTGTGAATATAATATTGTCCTCAAAGTCAGTAAGGATATACCTATGTACGTCCTGGATATTAATTTAGGAAGCGACATGCATACATACAGCAAACAAAACATTTATTATCATCTACGAGTATAATGTAAAGTAAGAAGTGCTCCTTCGCACCGTACAGCAGATCCCGCCCGCAAACAAATGTTTGCATTTATGTTAACACTCAATTTTGAGTAAGCCCGCTTTAAATTGATGCTTCCAAGCAATTAACACATGAAATTGGATCGTGATTAAATTATGCCTGTGGTGGGGTAAGGCAAAATATAATTTCTCATCCATGTAGGTGTATACCATCAGGATATACCCAGGATATAGGTGAATTTGTCGCAAGTACACTACACTGCGCACTCTGCAAGACTACTTTGGCCGCAAGATGAGTGGCTTTTGAGGGAGTATTACGGGACGCTTCTTACCCAAGGATGATATTGCTCCGCTCGACTCGGCTACTTCCGACTGTCATCACTTAGGGGCTTGTACTACTACTAGTGCTTCTATGTTAGACTTACCTGTGAAAGAGGAAAAGGAAAACAGAATTAATTTATTAATTAAAAGCCCATACACACACAGAGTAAAGCGTTTATGCAAAAAGGATGTTCAGCGAACAAAAAATACAATTAGCAGGACTTGCTTCAAGAAAATTGCTACTAATTAATTGAATTTGACAATTTATTAAAAGGATTTTTTTCTAATAAGTTATTACGCAAATGTTTCTTTGAAGCGTTATTGCCCGACGAGGATGTCTATTTACTGAGGGGATATGATATGATCTGGTATCTTGTCATATATTTGTGTGGTGGAATTTATCGAAGAGTAAATCTCTTAAATTATTCAGCAAAACCATATCGAGTGATAAGCGACAGGACTTGGTAAGAAGCAATCTTCATAAAATTATTAATTATTGCAACAACAAAAACTTGAATCTTCCAAGCACCCAGTTACTCTAACAAATCGAAATTACTCACCAGGTGCCCATTAAAATTTGACACTATGCTGTTTACTCAAAAGATAACGCTCCCAAAAGGAATTTTATGTTACTGTAGCCAAAATTCCATGCAAATTATCTGCCACGAGTACTCATACACTAGAGAAGGAGCCATGCAAATTGTCTCACCCAAACCTTAAAGAAAACAAAATTCATCTGACTCCTTGACGCAGGCATAAGAACAATTTTCTCCGGATCGGACAACTAATAAGAACTAAGTAGCTTAAGGTCATCAATTGAGATGATCTAAATGCAAATATCGTGTGCCAGATATTTTAAGATTGTGAGCTATACGTGACATGATATACAGGGTGTACCCAGAATAAATGGCAAATACTTCTTGGGTTCGTTATAAGTAAAAAAAAGCCATAGGGCATATCTGTAGTGCAGTGTTTTAAGGGGAAGAATTATCATCACAGCTCTTAAGCACATCAAGCTACAGGACTTCATGTTGAACTCCATAGAATAAAAATTCAATACCAAATAAGAATAAATAGCGGGTCAACCATAAGGAAAATAGAGGGAATAACGCAAAATGCATCATCATAATTGCATTTCTGACTGGTGGAAGTGCGATCAAATCTCCACGTGGTGGCCGCCGGTAATTTTTTTTCAAAGCGCGAGCCCAATAGTCTCGCCTTGTCCAAATACAATGCTGACATAACAGCAATCTAGCAAATGCGGTGGTCGGGGAATGGTGTCTTACAAAAAGAAGAATTCTTTGAATCAGTCGAACGGGAACTCCATGCCTGCCCTGAGTATGATGTAGAAATCATCCTGGGGGATATGAATGCAAAAATAGGTAGGGAGCCAGTATTCAGTACATTGGCACCCATAGCAACGAAGAGACCAGAAACAACAACGGTCAAGCGATAGAACTCGCACTAAATGCATGGTGAGTAAGTCCTGGGGCTGAGATGTGGGGCGTATAAGTGAAATGGACACGCCTTAAGAATACTGTCATTAGTACTGCTGACTCCATCTTAGGCAGTAGTCGCAGAGATCGGAACGACTGGTCCGATGACGAAAGTAAGCTAGCGACTGTACGTAAGAATTCTGCGTACCGAGTAATGCAACAATCTGATAGAACGCGCGCACTCGAAAATGAATATAAAGATCTCAGAAGATATGAAAAAATAGTTCACCGGCGAACGAAACGAGACGAACGTGAACTTGAACAGAACAGAGAGCAAGGACCGCACCAGGCACGGAAGTTCTACCTAAGAGTCCGCGGTATGAAGCAATAAACACCGCGTTGCACATACTGCAAAGACAAAGAGGGTAATCTGATCGCCGATCTTAAAGGCATCTTAGAGCGATGGGAAGAGCACTTTCATGAGTTGCTTAATGGCCAGCTAACTGAGGAGTTGGAGGCTCCACCAATGACCGAAGACCACAATATGCTGCCGCCATCAAGCATAGATGAAGTTAGCAGAGCGATAAATCGGCTCAAAAATAAGAAGGCACCGGGATCAGATGGTATCCCCGTGGAGCTGATTAAAACAGGAGGTCCCGCCATACACCGAGCAATTCATGAACTAATAGCACAAGTATGGGAGAAAGAAGCGATGTCAGAAGACTGGCGAAATGGCATCCTGTGAACCATACATAAGAAAGGAGATATCACAACATGCAACATCTATCGTGGTATAACGTTGTTGAGTACCGCGTATAAGATTTTCTCCTCTATCCTTCAACACAGGATAGCCCCATACGCTAAAGTCATCATTGGTCCATACCAGTGTGGCTTCATCCCAGGCAAATCAACAACTGATCAGATTTACACCCTAAGGCAGGTGATGAAATAATGTCTAGAGTTTCAAAACTCACTACACCATCTTTTTATAGACTTTAGAGCCGCCTATGTTAGCATAGCTGGAGTAGAACTTTACAAAGACATGAGGGAATTCGGCATCCCGAATAAACTGACACGATTATGTAGGTTGACCATGACCAATGTTATAAGCCAAGTAAAAATATCCGGATCACTATCAAGCCCATCAAAATCTATAACGGGCTTCGACAAGGAGATGGACTTTCCTGCGTCCTCTTCAACCTAGAGTTGAGGAACATTCAAATACTGGCTTACGCACACTATAGTGACATCGTTGGTAGAAACCCAAGAGCTGTACATGAAGCTTTCATCCAGATCGAGCGGGCGGCTGATATCTGGAGCTGCACAGAAATGAGAACAAAACAAAGTACATGGTGGCCACGTCTGTGAGCAGAAGATCCAACATTCCTCCCTTAATTAAAATAGAGGACCGTGAATTTGTGCAAGTAGTGTTATCCTTTAACTATATCGGGTCAACTGTAGTAGTGGAAGAGCGACGGTGCATACGTGACCATTCCAATGAAGCTTGTCGCTAACGCACATACCGAGAATTGCGAGTTTTTCAGTTTCCTCGATGCAAGTGCCATTCATGGATAATAGCAGTGGATTTAAGATTCGCTTGGATGACAGGAGACAGGGATTGGAAGCGTTAAATTCTACTCGGTTATTTTCGCCCCATTTTGTTATGCTATCCAGGTCAGAATTTAACTTGCTTAACATACGTAGTTGTTTGAAGTCCAGATGAGAAGTGGAGGGATATGAAAAGCCGAGAGTACTGTCGTCAGCGAAAGAGTGAATTGGATAAGAAGTAATGGACAAGAGATCATTAATAAAAATGAGAAAAAATGTTTGGGACAAAGCTGTGCCCTGGGGAACGCCAGCATATATGTGATGTTATTCAGACTTGAACCGCCAAGACAACTTGTATTAAGCGGTCCAAAAGATAGCTTATAATCCAATGAGTCCATAGGCATACATTTTGTTTGAAAGATCTTGATGCCAGTACACTACACTGCGCACTCTACTACTTTGGCCGCAAGATGAGATTTCATGAGCCAATAATTGGTCAGCGTTTTCATTACCTTAGAATGAATAAATGTAAGTGCTATGGGTCGGTACGAGGAAGGAGATGACGGCTTCGTCGGTATAGGCAGGTTAAAGGCTGTTTTCCAACTTCTCGAGAAAAGTCCAGAAGAGTAGAGAAGATTTGATAGGACTTGCTTTAAAGCAATTGTTTAATACTCGGCTGGCGATGGCGTAGTTTTGAAATTTTTTATATTCATTAGAGTAGTTTTAAGAGGAAAATATACAAAACGGGCTTTTTCGGTAATAGATCTTAATTTAATCTTAAGCCTGAATTACAGCAATCAATAAGGCGAGCTAAGAAATTCAACTTTATATCTAAATCAGTAATACAAATTAAGCTCAATTTCATACACATTTTTTTAAAGGGAGGTTTTGTAGAGGAAGGTCTCATATGAATGGCATGTCGCTACGATACACAAAGCACACACGTGGAAAAATCTAAATTTTACGAAATGAAAACCCACCCACAAAAAGGGGCTTTCGGACCTAAGAAAAATACTTTCTGCACTATCTGTCACTAATACCCTGTATAAATTTCATTTGAAACATGTAGCGGTTACAAGACAAATGTCAAATGAAAATACCCAAATGCAGGGCAGACACACCTTCTGCGTATGTTGCGATGATTTTCCATACAAAACAATTCCGCCCGCCGACAAAAGGTCGCCAGAAACTTAACTTCAATTCTTCATCATTACTCTGATAGTAGGACTCGCCTTTGCCACCACCCACCTCGATCCGACATTTATCGGAATATTAAAGTCAGCTAAGTTTAGAGATAAATCTTAATTGCCGGCAATAACTACGTAGAGATAAATACGCCAACATCCCCCATATGAATTGACAGAATTTTTTCACTCATGCGGGATATCACTGACTATTCCAAGGGCGTAGAGAGTAACTTCTGTGGTTGCGCGCGGATAAACATTTGATTTATTACTCTTTCTCTTATACGGGGAGTTTCTTTCCTACCACGAGAATACATTCTTTCCAGCAACTGTTATTTATGTATGTTCTTCCGTTATTGTTTATTTTAATTCAGGGACAATGACTGCCAAGATGATAATGCGAAATGTTGATAGTAATTTGTGAAATGAAAGTAATCGCATGGAAAATGTGTAAAATTGCGAATCATTGTTCTTAATTTAACAACGGACAACGGTGACTATATCGCGGAATCTAATGGAATCTTGCCGGAATTGGGGTCGTTTCGGGCTAAGGAAGGAGAAGATGTATACGATAAATGCTTTCGCTGTGATGATTTGTAGCAAAAAGTAAGCGGAAAGGACTTCATTCAATTAGACATGTTAAAGGTCTGTGTTTTAGACCTTGATTTTTTCAATTCAAAGTTACAGTTTTTTGTTTTTTTGTTGGTACATTAGTCCCTGATGATGTTTCTTGACTTTAGCAGCCATATCGGATGTTTGTTTTATTGCAGAGCTGGGAACCAGGTATCAGATACCATACCATACCATACCATAAGGCAATACCATGCACTTTCTAGGAACCCATACCCAAACTAGAACTATAATTTGGAATTTCAAATGCAAAGAAGTTTTCCAAGCTTGGGTTATCTTCAGTTGCGACCAGGATTCTTTGTATCGAAGTCATTACAATAAAACAAATTTGATTCTTGATTTCTCTTCTCTCTTAATAGTTATACAGTGTCTTGTTAATTTAATTAGATCTACCGAAACGTAGCGATATTTGAGTTTAAGCTATGCGTGGACCAAGCGATGAGCGATGTACGAGCAATTATAAAGCGATGCATAAACGATACTTAAGCCACACTTGGGTGATGCTTGAGAGATGCTTGAGTGATGCTTGAGTGATGTTTAAGTGATGCTTCAGTGATGCTTGACCCATGCGTATGTCGTAGTGATTTTGGAGCGATGAGGGAGCGATGCGTAGATCATTACATGAACAACGCTTACGGCATGTGCAAGCATAACGGCGAGAGTCGGCGGTAACGTTTGACCAGAATGTTCAATCATCGTAGCAAGGGTTTTTGTCGTGAACCACAAGGATGTTAGTTGTGGAGGGGGTAACGTTTGACTTGAATGTACAATCGCCATGGGAAGGGTTTATCTTCCGAACCATAGATTTCCAAGTAAGCGACGGCAGTAGCGGCTATACAGAATGTGCAAATACAAACGTCTTGGAAAGCGGAACGAGATTAGCGTGAGCAACACTTATTCTCTGTGTCGGCCTTTCAACCGAAAGCCAATTTCGACCTTTAACCGAGGACTTGTTCTGAAGGGTTAATATGAAAAACATTTTTTGAAAAAACAAAAATCTTTTGCCCCACTGACGTTACGAATTGAACCCACCATCTTCGGTATGAGCGTCCAGAGCTCCACAATTTTCTATTATGCGGTATGAACCCTAAGTTTTATCAATATCGTATCTGTAATACTTTCCCAAACCGAAATATGAAGGATCATCTGTCCATAAGTCATTCGATTTACATTTCGGTTCTGATTAGAGAATATTATGCTATGGTTTGTATTAAGTTATTGCCAAATTGTATTCTACAAATTCATATTTCATACATACGACAATATGTTTATTCCATATTTCATCCACATGAACAATTTTCCTACTTAAAATGTCCTGGAAGAAACTTCCAAATAGTTTATTAGTATTGTGCGTCCCTAACAAGATAACTAACCACAAACGACGCCCATCTTTCGTAACAGACCTTTACCGCTTGAGTTAATATTTCGGTTGGAAGAACTCGACCCTGAATTGATTAATTTTAATCGCCATGAAACCAAAGGAAAGTCTACCATCTCTGGGAATAAACTACGTTCCGATTGATGACGACATTCATGGCAATCAGCAATTAAAAAATTTTCTAATAAATTACGAAACATCCTTCCTTTGCTGTTCTTATACGGTCAACAGCCCTCAAGGGAAGGTTGTTCAATTCAATCTGGCCTTTAAATTAAGAATTTTCGATTTCTTGGAAGTAATAAAGTTAGGATGTGTTATAACAAGCAAACGTTCGTTAAATTACGTATGTATTTAGATGTCGTGGGAGGAGGTATCGGTGTAAGATAAGGATGGAATATACATTTATTTTGAATGTGATTTACAATCGTAAGCTAACTTAAATGTTATTTTTAGAAAACAAACCCAAAGGATAAGCGAATCTCATTAGTATTCTACTTCGAACTTTTCTTTTATGAACATCAACTAATGAATAAATTTGGTATTGAACTTGATTTAAAAAAATTATATTGTTTCGAATTAAATCGAAGTCGGGTTTATGTTTGAAAAAAATTTAAGGAACTACTCCATTCGCAGAGAAAAATATTAGTGCCTTCTGAAGACAATTTAAGACACTTAAAAAACCTTCAACCCAAGACCCCCTTATGACATATTAAGACCGCTGCAAATCCCCCTCAAGACCCCTTGAGGATCCCCTTAAAAATCTTAAAAACCAGACCACCTCAAGGACTCCCATCAAGAACCCCATTAAGAACTTTCTCGAGAACTCCTTTAAGACCTCCCTCAAGACGACCTCGATACCATCTCAAGACCACTTGAACACCCACCTCATGACCTCTAAAAGACTCCACTCAAGACCCCCGTAGGACCCATTAAGACCGCTACAAAACCCCACTCAATACCCTCTAAAAATTACCTTAAAAGAATACATCAACACCCCCTTTAAGGCCCTTTAATGACCTTAAGACGAGCCCCCGTAAAGTCAAACCACAAAAGCGCATACGAGATCATCAACTAACAGCATTGGAGTCAAAAATATGTTGCCAGAAAGAGATACAAGCCGACAGCAGACAACGCCAAGTTGACAATTGTCAAACCAATTGTAACATTAAAGAGTAAGATCTTATTTGTAATTTATTTTCAAGAACATAAACAATCAACTGAATTGAAAACAAAAATTACTCAGTGTCCTTGCGTCGGAATTTATCCGCCATGGAATAGATTCTGATTCATCTTTTATTGTACAATTTTTCCCCCAGTATGCTGATGACCATTTATCAAGTTTTAAGAAACTTCTCAATGACCAACCGAAAGCGCTTACCAAACGCACCTTCTTTGCTTACGTACTCGTTCATATATGTATGTACGAATATAAGAATATCCTGTCTGACAAACCGACGAACAATAAATGGCGCCGCAATTCTATTGTCCAAGTGCAAGTTTCTTATTTTATTTTTCTGCAATCTTCTCACAATCGCACAAAGAAAGCCGATTTTTTTGTAAGACACCATGACAGAGTAAGGGGAGTGCCCGTCATGGTATGCTAATTTAAACAAATTTCTCGACTAACCCCTTTCTGTTTTGTGCTCCTGCTTCTGCTGTCCTACAGCAGAATGCACTAACGCGGAACCAAAGGACTTGCTTTCGTTTTTGCCAATCTCGTATGTCGCCGTCCCACCTGCACTACCGACAACTCAACTGAGAGCTGAGGCAAACATTTATTTGAACAAGGCGGGGACCGACAATGCCGGCGTCGACCGACGATGATTCATTGCTGCAAATGCATCATAATAGATTTTTGCTCACGTCTAAACGTCCGGCTTTTGCCGCCCCCACCCCTTTTCAACCTTTATAGATTGGTATTTACGGAAAAGAACGTGTAAAGTGCTGAGCTCAATATCCCTCGTGTGAAAACGTGCACTTTTACTTGGAATTTTCTCGTATAATTCGTGTAAAAAATTTGTCTAAAGGTGAGCAGTTTAGAGTATGAGTATAAGAAAGGGTGAAAACAACCATGGGAAGGATATAATCATAGAATATAAGACTTATTGGGGTTGGTATTAGGCGAACAGAGAACTATTATCGGAGGATACTATCAGACCATTTCATTCAACATAATTGTTATGGAAAATGATGCCAAATAAATGGTGCGTTTATATTACGCCTAAAACGCTGTAGAGAAAAGAGGTCTAGATTGCAATACCCTCAGTTCCCCTAATACCCTAACACCAATCCTGTATTTATTATTATAAGGGTATACAAACCCCTTCTCCGTTTGCGAATTAGAAAAACAATTCTAAGGAAACAATTTATTCAACTATCGCACTAAAGGATAACTGTTGTGCTGATGTTGAGGAACACTTAGGAACACAAAATACTTTTTGTATAGAATAGCGCGTTAAATACTATTTCAAGGGGCTTGCTTTTACAATGATAAGGAGCAGCATAGGCTAGAATGCTAGATGATGAGTGCAGTGAGAAAAATCCTCTAAGAGAAATATCAAATTTCAAATTTCAATAAGAAACAGTGGTATGACACAGGATTCTGTACTTTGGCCAGTAATCTTTTTGGTGACTTCTGGTAGTGAAATAGTGCATGTGATGCACTTAATACAGATTTAAATTATTTCTTAATTGGAAGTGAAAATTCGGTGTCGATATCAAAGAACAAATCGAAAAAATTTATCAGAGCCTAAATCAGATTGGGGGGAAACATTTCAAAGACAACATCAGAATTCCTAAAGGCAACAAACAATGCCATTTAATCGGCAATTAATGCGGCTATCATATATAAAATGGCCAACGATATGAAAAATTGTTTGCACTTAAAAACCCCCCTTACAAGCTTTATGCTTGCAATTAAGCGAAATTGAAAACTTAACACAAAATATGATGCCGTCCTTCTTCTCATACTAAAAACTCATGATATTATACTATCAGCAAGGAGATAAATTTTCATTATTAATATGAAATATGCGTCCAAAGACACCCAAAGGATGGCCAAATTGATGAAATTGATTGTTATCCCTTCTGGTGTAAGGGTTTTCAGTGCTTTGATGGGTCATTTGATATTTTTGAAAATTAAATATTTTAGCTTTGGTTTTGATGATAGGATAGATGATGATGCTCCTCTATACTTTTTATCATTTTACAAATTAAGAAATTCCAACGGTTGATGATCAATTTTATTTTATTGGTTTTAATCGCCGTTTTGTTACAAAGACTGTGAAAATGTCTGTGTAAGGCAACTTGAAATTGCTAACAATTTAATTGTAATAGTAATAACGTAATGTACTTTATTTAAATTCGTTTCGATATAACATTTATACTTAACACATTGTTATGAGTTAAACATTAAGCAGAATTGGGTCTGCTTGTCTTGAAGATTGATTAGCATTTTAGTAAAGGGTTCTAATTGTCCACGAGCATACGTTGTTTTGGTTATACGACTTTTGTTGACGTTGCTGTATATGATGTACGATGGCAAATTGCAAATTTTGCGAAGTCTAAATTACGAACGTTTTACGTGCCGAGAATCAGCCTGGTTGGCAGCCCAGTTTAATAATAGCCCAGTAGCTCACGGAGTATCTGGATACCTGGCGCCCCCCAGATTCTAACCCTCTAACCTTATCTGCATACTGCGGATCTCTGTGTAGATGGACCATCCTTTCTCCGAAAGACGTGGAAATGCAAATCACAGACAGAAAAAAAATGTATTTTGCTAGTTTGGAGAAAACTAGCACAAATACTCTGTGGCCTTCTGCTAGCAGCAGTACGCAGGTCAGCTTTGACAGGTAGGCCTTCTACTGGTAGCGGTAGAATTGTGGCATCTCATGGCCCCTAACTGCCAGTAAGCTTGTAGGCGTATCTGATGGATGTTCGCGAAAACGCACTCCGTCGTATTGCAATACGGATATTGAAGGCCCTCGGAGCAATTCCATCGCGAAAACGCACTCCATCTAGATCGTCATACAAGGAACGGCGTACTGCAGTACGGATACTAAAGACCCTTGGAGCAGTTCCAGAAAACAACCGAAGACCGAAGCAGGCCGCCAAGCTAAAATGGGCCAAGCCCTTATTGACAAGCACTACCAACGGACCAGCGATGCCTCTACGTCTAAGCGACAGAGATCGGTGGACGAAATCGTTTAGATTTCAAAAAAACTTAAAGTGCACAACACCAGCCTACTTAGTCACTCCATCGTTACATATTAGAGGTGCTTCAGTGATGTCCTTAAGGACAAAATCGTAGTCACAGTGATGGATTGCAGCGACACTGATGGAACTATCTCTCCAGAACAGTGTTAATTAGATAAGATAAAGCTCTCTGGTAGCTTCTTGACTTTTATGAAGGAGCATCCTGGTTCACCTCCTATCACTCGCGATGATGGCGGCTGGCTTCAAGGCCGTATTAAGCTAATCGCGTGTGATGACTTGACATCACGTGATCTCTATAAACAGGCCATTAGCAGTCTAGAAGAGGTTTGGCCGGGCGCTAAGCTCGAGGTCGTTGCGGATGAGCATATCCCAAGCCGACCGGGAGCTCGCACCTGGGTCCCAACTGAACCCTCCTCTACGGATAAAATACTCCAGGTCGTTCAAATTTGCAATCCCCCACTTGTATCCATGGATTGTTAACAACCTGGTTTGCGGACTCTGCACTCCTGGTTATTACTCACTATATGTAGCAGATAAGGGTAAACCTAGATCCTGCATATTAATGAAACGTAAACTAAATGTATTTTTAATCCCTAACTTCAGCGATTGAGGTGTCACTACCGGACAATTGGAGACTCACCAAGGAACCAATTGGCTGGCATCGGCTTATTTCTCCTACGACAACGTGGGATCTCACCTGGTGGGAAAGGGATTTCCTGAATATTATGATCAAAATATATGTAGGTATTCAGAGAACCCTAAAAATTAAAAGAAGGTAGATGTTATCTTAAATCAAATGGGAAACCGATATCCGTCACTTTGTCTTTCTTTCTAAATCTTTCTTAATTTTTTCACATAAAGCGTATCGACACGACCTGTCTGCACGTACAATCATGGAACAACCATGACTTTAAAGTACTTTTACTAAAAAAATATTTTCCCATTTCCTCTCTCTATCAACTGATAATCGGATAACTTAAGTAAAGTGCTTTGAAGTGAAATACTTGCTTGGAAAAAGTTCGAATTCTTTTTAATTTTCTTTGTCTTCTTTTTCACGTCAATTGTAAGGAAAGATTTCCACATCAAAACGAGAGGATTAACTCGAATCGTATTGAATTTTACTTTTAATGATGTACAAATAAACATTTTACATGGATTCTGTATTTTTTTTTGTTTCGTTTTTGTTATCTATAGATACTTGACCTATTTTTTTTTTCTTTTTTGAAGATGAAAGGTAGTTCAAGGGAAGATTTACTCCTTTTCACAACAAGTTGTACGAAATGTTAAGTAATAAAAAGCAATTACCAGGTCGTTATGATTTCCTTGATAATTATTTTTCGTCATTACTGTAAAGTTTTGTTTGTGTTATCTATTTTTATCATAAAAAATTAAATTAAAAGAAATCGTTCTTCCGGTACATTCTTCGAGACTCGAAAGCCTTCGAGTGATCGAAATGGATTTATAGCAACGTCGAAACATTTTTGATCCCAAAAAGATGACGGCACCATCAACTGTGTTTCCTTACATTTTGTGCACTTTGATGGCCAACACCAAACCAGCGGTAGTGTTTGTTTTTCTGTAATTCTCTACGGATATTTTGCTGGGAATTGTACATCCATGCGGTCAATTCTTTGGATTCCATCATCACCATCATATCAGGACAACCGGGGTTCGGTCCTGCCCTCCCACAAAAAGTCTCTTCACAGGTTTTGAGCCGATGTCATCCAGTTTTGCACCACTTAACTATGGGCGTCCTAGTCTACGACATCCTTTCATGAATTGCTTTGTGTAATGTGGGGCATCCTATTTTTATCAGTTCTGCTGGGATCCCATCTGATCCCGGGGCCTTATTATTTTTGAGCCGATTTATCGCTCTGCTAATTTCGTCTATCCTTGGTGGCGGCAGGATACTATGCTCTTCGGTCGTTGGTAGAGCCTCCAATTCATCAGTTAGCTGCCTCTTCCATATTTCCTATTTCCCTCTTTCCTCTCCTTGCAGTATGCGCAACGCGGTGTATATTGCATCATACCGCGGACTTTTGGTAGAACTTCCGCGCCTGGTGCGGTCCTTGCTCTGTGTACACTAGTTCACGGACGAGATTCTTCTCGCCGGTGAACTGTTTTTTCAAATCTTCTGAGCTCTTTATATTCATTTTCGAGTGCCCGCGTTCTATCAGATTGTTGCATTCTTACGTACAGTCGCTAGCTTACATTCGTCATCGAACGAGTCGTTCCGATCTCTGCGACTACTGCCTAAGATGGAGTCAGCAGTACTAATGACAGTATTCTTAAGGTGTGTCCATTTGTCTTCTACGCCAGACATCTCAACCCCAGGACTTACTTTCGCTGCATTTAGGGCGAGTCCTATCGCTTGACCGTAGTTGTTTTTGGTCTCTTCGTTGCGAAGGGCAGCCGTGGTGACTCGATTCTGATTCGCGGATGCAGTCTTTCGTGATGATGCAATCCGCGCTCGGAGCACCATACTAACAAGATAGTGGTCCGAGTCGACGTTGGCTTCTCGCTACGTTCGTACCGTCATCAGGTTCGGGTTGTGGCGGCGGTCTATCAACACGTAGTCTATCTGGTTGCGAGTGGCTCCATCAGGAGATACCCAGGTGGCTTTTTTGGATAATTTACGCGCAAACCTTGTACTCGCAACGACCAAATTATTGCTTGTTTCATTTCATTTCAAATCGGGCCGCCACACCAGAGACTACACATAACTTAAATGGTGTCATGTCATTTACGTAGCTCTTTTTTATCTGCTCTGTTTGCAACTTCAAAGTATTTAAATGTTCTTCCAGAGACTGCGCCGGCTGTGATAAAGAGTTTGATGCGATCATAAGAGCCATTTCATATCTATACACACCCAATTATTTGATAATTGCCTATTAAAATAAACGACTCAATTAATTGGGATTAGAAATAAAGAAATATTACCTTTCATCCGGGGGCAAAAATTTCATTTTCATGTGCTCCATAGCCACAGAGGATAATAAAGGCTGACTAGAATAACGTTAATTATATGGAATTATATGGCAAATAAATCGTCCAAATAAATTTTAAACTAATAATAAATGATAAACTAAAAATAAATGATCCTAAATAAACAACGCCAGCCATGGTCAATGAGAAGCTATCCTAGATGACCTCCATTACCGTCAGACATACACACAATGCAAAAAAGAACTAAGCACCTTTTCCGATCCATTATCACTAAGCACAGCCCAAAACACAATGGAAGAAGAATGTTCAAAATGTATTCCAGAGAAACACATTAAATAAATTTCCACCTAATTTCATCGTATAATGGCATTGTTAGAGAGGTGAAGCCGTCAAGAGTGTGTGAATGGTTAATTTATCAACAAAATCACCCTATATCACAGTTCATATATCCGAAAACAGGACTACCCGGCAAATACTTAATATTCTACACAGATAACACGTTTAGATACACATGTCCCATGCCTTTACAACGGAAGATTGATATCACATCTACACCTCTTATACGGAAGCCATTGAAAGCTCCATAATTCCGTTATAGCCCGGTAAGTTTATTGGAATTTAAAGTAGTGTCTCCCCCGAGGATTCAAATCTGCTCGCCATCAATCTCTATCTCTGCTCGTATATACCAATTGTAATCTATTCGAAGGATGTACTCGTATTTGTCATTAGACTCTTTTGTTTTGAGTTTGGAAGATTTGAGTGGGTATACCATCAATTTGTTTGTGGAAACCTTTGTCATAATAGCTGACTTGACTCTTCGATGAATAAATTAATGCGAGTGCGTTTATGCTCCGATTGGAAGTAATTTCTGATGTTCCGATTAGTAGGATGAGACAATAGTTTTTGCTTCAAGTAAACACAAAATTAACAAAATTATTGACCAATAAATAAACAAAAACTATTATTGGTAACTCTTCATAAGTCTAACTATTACACTTATTGAACCCATTAACCTCGGTTGGGTATAATTATACCCAAAGATAGAGAACTTTTCAAAAAATTCTACCAGGTACCAGGTAATAGGTAGAGCAAAAGATGAGGCTACATTAGAAAAAATTGGGAGTAGTGTGGGGGTGTATCTTCAAGCTTTACGGGGGGGGGGGGTCAAAGTTAAACAAATTTTCAAATTCAAATCCATCAGAGGTGCATGATTTGTGCGATTGCCGCGAACAGTACCAGTAGCAAAATATCCCTTCTCAGTCAATGTACACAACAACTTATGGCTGGTGAAACATTATCGAAAGTGACATTGTGTCTGGATGGATCTGCTATTACCCCCAACAACCGCAGAACTACATTCTCTCCAAGTCCATAATGAGGATCATTGTTGGCCGAGGCACCAGCATACGGTATAAACGAAAGGCAGTATCCACCAGCTGAAGCTATGACCCAATATTTGTATCCAAATCTGATTGGCTTGCCTCTGATGAACATTTTCAAACTATGTCGACCATAGTATTGTGGTTGAGAAACCAGCAACATTGTTCTGCCCAGCACATTCGTTTGTACCATCGACAATCATTTGCAAAACTTCTGAATCGATGAAACATTCCCATAATTGCAATGGAGAATATGAACCTATCAAAATAGAACCATGCGAAAACATGTTATTATTGTATTCAATACGCGGAATGGGTATAAATATACCCATACCGTATCTCAGGTAATATGACAGGTAAAAAAACCTAACCTCTAATAAAGTCTGTATGAAGTTTCATCAAAATCGCTTCTAGAAATCGAGGGTCAGCCGTTAATGGGCTAAACTGCCTAATAATGCTACGATAGCGAGCTACCGAAACATATATCTACAATGTTGATGTATGGATTTAGCGAACATTTTCTATCACTCGATATATTCTCTTAATCTTACGACTGGCTCGAAAATACACCTACAAATAAAAATATCTATTCATTCATGTTTTTAAGTTTTTGAGGCACAGTGGACAGTCGCATACAACATGCAGACAGTCCTCTAAAGGAGTACCACAAATACAGCTCTCTGTCTCACTAAGCTGCCTTTGATTCAAAAATGCATTAGGACTATCGGGACCAGTAAGCAGGAAGCCCAATTTAAGGCTGAGACTAAAGTCTGTGTACCTTTCCACGAAGATCGGTTCGAACTGAAAGGACGCCAGTGTTTCTCACACTGGACCAAGGATCGTCAACTCAGCAATAGGTATAACAGACCTGGATTTGCTATAACAACAAATAAAGTCTGTGTTTATCCTGGCTGTCCTCGATAAGCTTAAAAGTCATGCTTCCGTTCACGCATTATTTCCATCTAGTTTACTATCTAGATATCATGGCTTTCCTCAGCAGTTCCTTGCATTGGGCAATGCTTCTTTAACAATTTTCAGTTCAGCAATTCAATTCTATTCAGCTTGTTGATATATACCTTCGATACCTTTTACCATTGACTGTAAACTTAAACGAGTGTGGCGAGAAATCCGCTTGATCCATGTTGCATCGCAATGGACCATCTATTGGTCTAAGTGGGTCGGTTTTCTGCCGACAGCCACCCGAATCCGGTCCGGGTTTTCCAGGCAAAATTGACCCAGAGTAATGAGGAAATATTTTTGAATAAAAAGAAAGGACCAAAACAGCTCTAAAACGCATCGCAGAACTCTGAACATATTGGGATGCTGTTGACGTTGTTGACGACTTAAGCCATTAGGGTATAAAGGGGCCTAAGTAAACATCGAGAAGTAAGGATAGAAGTGTGATTTTTAAAAAAGTGCTTAGCCCAACACTTTCTGGTCTTCCAGACAACAAAACCAAACAAACAGAAGATTCCGACTACAGAAGATTAAACTCAAATTTGTTTTTAAATTTCTCAACTTTCAAGAGGTTTTTTAAAACATTTTCTTTAAACTCACAGTTGCCTTTATATACCATATTTCTAGCCGCCAGCAATTTCGAATTATGGTGTCCTGTTCTAATCACACTGACCTGCCTGCATTCATTCTCTAAGGTTTGCTCCTGCTCTATAATACACATTTTTACCATACTAGAGGCGCTCTCTTTTTGGTGTTACAAATATTGAATTCCTTTAAATATATCCTTGCAGTGTAAACTCCAAAAAGCACAAAGTAACCAAAGCCATTGTACACATACAAATGCCGACTCCTGCCTGCTCTTGAAATGGGGAACACAAAACATCTTCAGATGAAATAGCTGTCGCCTTTGCCATCTTTGCTGCATAGTGAAAAAGGCAACAGGACAAGAAAAGTGTCCTATAACAACCGGAACAATTGACAAGCGACACCAAAGTTGGAAAGAGGATCTCACTACCACCACTACTTTGTGTTTTACAAGTTTCCTTAGGAACAAAGGAAGCCACAAGGCAGGGCAACGTTTACCAGCACAGTTACCAGCATCTCCACAAAGTTGTTGTTTGTTTTCGGAAGGATCATTTAAATTCTCTAAGACTTAGTCCTTTGATTGCCATTAAACTTTATGGTAAAAGTAATGAACTTTTTGTGGTAGAAAATTGTCAGAGAACAGTACAGCGACAGCTAAAGGCAAAGTATTTTCCTGTAAATGTAAATTCCGTTGCACATTGCTGGCGTATGTCCTTATCCAGTGAATGGCAACGTTTGCACATTTTCTTCGAACCCAAATGAAGAAATTCATTACCAGCCTTAAACCTTTTGCATTGCCATTGTAATTCATTGTTGCATGTTTCAATTTTTTGTTTACATTTTTGTATGCAATGCAATTCGCTAGCATTTAAATACCGGTAGGCTGGTGGAACTGTTATCAAGTGTAATCTGAATTTGCCATTCGGAATGAATTGAAATTAGAAATTTTGAGTTGGATGATTACAGATATTTTTGAAAGGTGGGAACCGCTAGGTTTACGGTAGCTGTATTTCTAATGCGTTAATTGATGACGGCTGTTTAATGTAATTGTGCGTTGTAGTAAAATAAATGTTTAATAAATTTCTATATTATGCCGTTGAGAAGGCGAGCAGTGTCTAGGTAGGTAGGTAGGTAGAGTGGTGGTCCACGCTGTACTTGCCACAAATCTATAGGGACCTAGAATGGATCTTTAAGTGGTTTAATTCCAGCCTGTAGCGTTCAGATACGAGATCAACTCGATGATTCTGTATTCTGAGAGCTCTTTTAGGTCATTACTTAAAATGCGATGTATTGGCCTTGCTATGGTCGGAGACTGGAGACGAAGTGTATAAGAGTTTCCTTCTCATTTTCATCTTCGCAACTTCTGCAGAAGTTGTTGTGCGGTACACCCAACTCACCATAATGGCTGTCCACAGGCTAGTAGCCCGTGCTGATAGCCACAACCCTGGCAATATCCTTTCGGGTTCTAGATAATAACTCGATGGTTTTACTTTTGCTGTAGGATGGTCACATCACTGTTGATATGGCGCGTTCGACAGACTGTTCTACCTGAGCTGTGACTTAGTATTAAAAAAATTAGAGAATTTTTTCCTTGACTGAGTTTGTTGGACATATAACCTTCTCCATAGAGCCGGTAAGCAGTGTCATGTTAGGAAGACTGTAAGCATTTGTTAAGTCTAACGGCTTAAAAAGAGTGCTCGTTCGATCATATTTTTTACATTTATCGCCGTTTTGGACTCTTGAAACAGTCTTTGTATAGCTTAGTTATCATATATGAAGGAAAGTACTGCATAACTCGCGCAGAGCACAGACACGTGAATTACCACCCACAAAGTATATGTCAATAGCATTGGAAAGCTGATTGTTCTCGTATCATCGCTTTAATTAAATTGAAATTACTTTGTGGAAGAAATTATGAGAAACAAGAGATTTTTATTGTAACTCCATTTTACAATACAATTCAAACGAACTTTAAGGAACTTTTCGAATGGAATATTCCAAACATATATCTAAACACGTCTGCACATTGTTGAGCACCAATTTAAAAAAGGACTTCTAATACAATTGAAGGAATAATAATTTAAGCGCCAACATTCGAAATGAGCAACAATTATCGAACTTTTCGTTTAGCACTTGAGTAGCCAGCCAACTGCAAAACGTTCTTGCTGTGCGAATGCGAATCTTGATCTTGATGGCATAGTCCTTGCACAATGCTCTGCGCTTTTTATATACACAAATACTCATAGCTCTCGTGCCTTGTAGTAGCAAGTTGTTGACTACCGAAAATGATTGATTCTATTCTATTGTGCTGTACTACAGCCACTCGTACCTTGTGTTTGTTGTTTCCATTTGAATTGAATTGAGTTGGCACTCCTTATCCGTACACAAACACAATACAATCAATTAAACGAATCAATGATATATACGAATAGGTATGTATTTTTACAAGTACTCTTATATGCAAATGTCTAATTGAAGTTCTGCATGCGATTACGGGAAATGCTTACTAATGATGGTGATAGAACGATAATAACCTCGATCCTTGCGGTTGTTATCGCTGTGTTCGGAAGAATTTATTTTTTAAAAAAATTTAATAGTGTGGTATTTAGCGAATGTTATATAGCATATTACATATTATGCCATTTCCTTTTGAAATAAAGTTACAAGTAAAAGGTGTTGTGTTGTGAGAGTAAAGCGAATTCCATGACATAATGGAACATCGTCACTCTTATTTGCTGACCATACAGAAATGTACAGAAATAGAAGAATTGAAATATGCTTGGAAGCAGCGGAATATATGAGCTTTTCGCACAGATCTGGAACTTATCCTGGTATGGAGTTAAACCAAAATAATCTTAGAACCCTATATATTCTATTAAGTATATGATACCGATTTAAAGTGTCGATTACTTTCTGGGTCAAATATACTTTCATACTCATACTAAAGTAATAAACGATCTCAGCATATATAATTCTGCGGTCAAGTGGTTATTCTTGCATTGTCACTTAGCCACTACTTTCACATCTCTCGCATAATTCCGAGTGTCCAGATTTCACTCAAAAAATAGGCTAACCATCATATCTCTTTGTTTGTACCAACTTATAACACTAACGTCTCTTCTAATTCTGGTCTTGGAAACGCTGATGAATCGTCAGCTTATAAAATTCTTTTTTTTAGGGTACCACCAAGTCACAAGTTTTTTTTTCGCTTCAATCTCCGATACACAGCTGCTTGATTGAGTCTTGATGCATCCTCATTTACGTGTTGGGTAAGTCTTCTTTTGTAGGCCTTCGTGATGTTGCCGATGGAATCGCTGACGGTTGCTATTCCAAGATCCTGGTGAAGAACGACATTTCCAACGTATCATGGCGCATGTACGATGTTTTTTAAAACTTTATTTTAGAATCGTTTACAACATTCAATAACACTGGGTCTAGCACATTCCCAAAGTTGACTACCATAAGTCCAACTGGTTTGATTACTTGATTTTAAGCAAAAGCTTATTTTAGATAGATAGTGATGAGTATTAACCTATTAGCCAGATCATTTTATTCAATTTGATGTTTAGTTCGATCCTATTCTTTCCGACATGTTCTTTCCAACGTAGCTTTGTGTCCAGGATCATGCCCAAATACAGAGTTTGAATATGGGATCAGCGAACCAAAGATGGTAACTGGATGGAATTGAATTCTTTTATTTGTGAGTTCAATATGGATTAACTTCGTCTTGTTTAGCTTTATTTGCCACAACTTTGTCTAGCTCATTAATTAGTTCTTGAAATTTTTTACTATAAATACTCTCCTTCGTATTTTCAACTGCCAGAGTTGCCGTGTCATCAGCAAACAAACAGCTATCGTACTACATAGTTCCTGTAACTGGTAGATCACTAGTATATAAAAGTATCGGTCCCTAAATAATTCCTTGGGGGATTCCTAGTTAGATTTCCTTAAGTTGAGAATATACATTATATATATATGATTCGGTAAGGGCTACATATTGGAATGAAAGTAGCAACTTCAACTTATTGAGCAATTCTTCATGCCAGACCCTGTCAAAAGCTTGGGGCAACATGGAGAAAAAATGCTGAACAAACCATTATGCTTTCTAAGGCCCTTTTGATAGCATTGGTAATTGTGTGGACTTGAATCAGGGTAGAATGCCTATCTCTGAATCTTGGACTGGTATTTGGCAGGAGGCTGCTTATGGAACAAACACCAAAAAGCAGTACTAATTAAAGCAAAAAGAGCCCTCAATATGTACATAATAGTTGCAAGGAAGAGCTGTGTGGAGTAATCGCCGAATAAGAAGAACTTTAAAGTTGCATTGAGCACCAAGAAGAAATTCAAGTGCGACACTGAAAACCAAATACATCCCGGAGCCATAAAATGATATATGGATGGATCATACTAATTAGAAGGCACTGGTACGAAAGTCCATGGGTTAAAGACCAATTACCATGAAGCAACGGGATAGTACCCGAGCATATTCCAAGCAGAGTTGAATGCCATCGAAAAATATGTTCACTTCAATCTGGAAACGGAGTATATGAGGCAGAGAATAGCTACTAAATCAGACAGCCAAGCAGTAATAAGAGCTCAGGATGCAATTACACATCACGTCAACGCTTGTGAATGCAATGAAAAACTGAACAGACTTGGCAATAAGAACTTTTTAAAAAACTGTACTGTGTATAAGACACCACATAACTTTAGAAGAGATGCCCACAATCAAAGAAAGAGCTGTAGCCATAAAAAGGAAAAATCTCTCTTGCCTACGGCAGACAAACGAAAAGATGCTAAACATAAATCCAAAGAAGTCTCGGATAATGCACTGGGTGTGAGCAGAAGTAATGTAAGATGCCTAAAGTGGCGTTACAGACTGAGAGGAAATTATGGTTGGAAGGGGATGACATTAGTTACAGGCTCTTTTGAGAGGCGGATGACACCCCGGGTCATCTTCTCAAAAAATGCGGAATAACGATCCGAAAGAGAAGGAACCAATAGGTAACAAGGTAGAGTCGTGATCCTTGCCGCCTTAGCGAGGGCCCTAAATAGCTCTCTAATGCGCCGTTTCGAAACCACAGTCTTTGGGAGACCTAATGAAGTAAATGGGTTGATTATATCCAATGTGTAGCATTCAAGTACGATATCAGATGCCCAAGTTTCTTTTTCATTAACATCCATGCAACTCCTGCAAAAGATTTATTCGGTATTCCAAGTGAGTAAGCCAGTGGGCCAATGACCTGTGATTATGGCAACAACTCCGCAAGGATCTTGAAATAATTAAATGAATGGCCTGTGTGCTGGCCGTGCTGAGTTTGTGGAGGGGGGTCTGTCCATTGTTAGTGCACAGGTGTGGTGGTGGAGATGGAATGGGGTGGGGGAGGAGGATTATTGTGAAGCTCCTTGGGAGCAGCATGTGCCAACGAAATTGATGTTATAATCGTTGGCACTGTGTAGCACTGAGTATAGCCGCAGATGACACCATTTGGCACAACTGTTGCAACGCACAGAGGCTACAGTTTAACGGATAGGAATATTACAGATCGAGCAGTACCATATTCTGGGACCTGGGTTAGACTCGATCCCGGCTCGAAGTGAGTAAGCCAGTGGACCAATGACCTGTGATTATGGCAAAAACTCTGCAAGTATCTTTTCGTTCCCTGACGGAGCTCAATGGACAGCAGACTTTATCCTTGTAGTCAATGTCCAATGTGATGCATTTCATCGCCAGTACGTCTGCCTTGTTATTGCCGTCAATGTCGCAGTGCTCCGGCACCCATTCCAAAACAACAGCAAAATTGTTGCCTGCGATCCGTTTTGAATGTCAAACCAACAATCAACTGTACTCACTGACAGTTTTGAATTATGTCAAACAAAACTGACAGTAATTTTCCATAGTCTGCGAGTGAAATCGCGGTATCAGTCACTACGTTGGGTATAAAAATTAAAAATAGATAACTGTCATGGTAGCGCATGTGATAATTGGCATTTCCATCGAAGGAAGACAACTTTCCAAATATGTTATTTATTAAAGCTTCATCCAAATTTACTGTCACTGTCAGTCAAGTAATAATTACAATTGTCATATCTTGTAACCAACCGCACTCTAACTTAAAATATTCCATTGACAATTCTGTTTATGAGTATTCCGTTGTCGTCATCTTCTCAACGTTTTGAGCAGTCACCTTGATTCTAAGATGTTAAGCGCTTTGATACATTAATCAGTGGTGGTGCTTATAAGCGAGTGTACACTCCTACAGGCTTATGATGAGGCAGCACTAAATATGTGCTACATAGTCAGTCCACTTTGTGTTTCTTGAAGATTTTAAAGAGGATTTCCCATACACCCACACTCGTTATCTTTGATTTCGAAGCATGGCGAGGGAAATGTTCGATTGAAAATGATGCGATAAACTTAATACTGTTTGACGGAGATAAGTTACACTAAACACCGTATAGATACAATTACAACAACAGATTCGCGCGGTATTGGCGTAATAATTGAAGTGCCAATGGTATGTGTGTGTACGTTTTTCCATTTCATCATCAGATCAAAATTGGTAACTCCGGCAACTCGTTGGCTTATGTGAATAAAGCGTTTACGTTTGCTCATTCCACAGTCGACCTAGTAATTTTCCATAATGTGGTAATAATTGGAGAAAAACTAAAACTCGAACCTTCACAGACAGGTCCTTGCCGTGTTCAACAAAATGAAATACGAATTTCATGACATCGTTTTTGGTGTTTATCCATTTAACACCACCACGAATCGCCTCATCCAAAAGTGGCACGAACGCCCATCCCCCGGCCCACTGGTGCAACACGCCGACCTAACCTGGGTGTTAGTAAAGGTCGTGTTGTACGACGTGACAAAGTACATGGAAACACGCGTTCGTGTTGTTGCTAGTGCGGCGGCGGTGGCGGTAGCGGCGACGAGATTTTCAGAGATTACATTTTTTGTTGTTGTTGTTGGTGTTGGTGGTGATTTTTTCCATGTTGGTTAAATATAAGCTATAGAGGGCGGCAGCACATAGCATGTAACCGAGCAACAGCGTTAAGTCATATTGCACGTGCACGTTACGGTAAAGGAGCTCACGCGATACCAACGTAAGCGGGGGTAGAAGCCACAGGTAACACAAAATAATATGGGTAGTAACAGTAGTAGCGTAGCTGTGGTTTGAAGGATTTCACTTAAAATGTTTAAGTTCTCCAAAATTGGAGGCGAAAATCTTCAAAAATTAAGCACAAATATTTGTTAACAAATCACTCCGGATTAGACGTACTTTACAGGAATGTAGGTTTTGCATGGAGGATCCATAAGGATTTATTTGTCTTAGGAGACATCTAAATGCTTCGATAGAGTAACGAGGAAGAAAGTTGACGACTTCCTAAAACCATCGCATCACACTATTACACAAAGCGTCATCATCGCGCCCAACAAGTGAAGCGACAGAATCTGATAAGCGCACCTATCACTTCCAAAAAACGTGCTCCTTACTATATACCATAGAGGGAACTCCTCGTCACACTCAAACACATCGTTTGTCATCTGATACCGTTTGTCAAACGAAAATTTCTTAATAAAATTCGTCCCCGCCAACGAACGTGTGCGCAAATTTGTGTCCTTAACGAGATTATATTACGCTAAAGCATTTACATGACGATGTTGATGATGATGATGATTATGTTGATGATGAGATTCATAGATGCTGATATATTGTGGTAAAACCTTTACATGATATGGTTGTGTCCTTATAGGATCAAGTATACAGGGTGTATCTTCAGTTAAGGTGATAAATACTGAAAGGTTCCTTGGTTATTTATAAGAAAAAATCGTATGGAATCGTATCAAATGATTCCAGATTACTTCGGCCCATACATTGATACTTAAATTTTTTTTATAATGTACACGCGCTCAAGGGATTAGCACAGCGTTGGCGTTAGGAAATTAGGGAGAAGAAAAGATGTGATGTCTATGCACATGTGTCTTAAATTATATTTAGGTAATATGCGGCTAAAGAAGAAACCCCTGAATTGGTTAGTAGGTCCAAAGATAATGTCTAATGGTAGACCCATAAGCTCGAGTTGAGGCACGGGCCTCGAGCATTCTTAGCGATTGTTGAGGCACATGCCAAGAACTGCAGGTTTTTCAGTCTCTTTGATTTAAGATCCATTCATGGATTAATGATGGAGGTTCAAATTACCCTTAGAAGACAGAAGACAGCATTGGGTTTTTGAAGCGTTAAATTCTACTCTAATGCGAAATTCCCACCTTGTCATGCTGAATTTAACGTGGTTAACATAAGCTGTTGTTCAAGTTCCACTTGCGATGAAGAAAGCGTAAAATAATATGAAAAGCTAAGAGTGCTGTCGTCAGCGAAAGAATGAATTGGATTAGAAGTAGTGGATAGGGGATCAATAATGAACATGAAAAAGAGTGAAGGAGACACAGAGCCTTCGGGAACACCGGCGTTTATGCGGACGACCTGGATTGAACGGTCAGAAAGGTATTTATTAGGCTATTCAAGCAGGGCCTTATCAATTTCATAGGCATTTATTTTCGACAAAAGATCTTGATTCCAGACTCTGCCAAATGCCTTGGAAATATCGAGTGCAACAGCTTTGCTTTCACCAAATTTGTGAATAGACTGGTTCCACTTTTTAGTGAGATAAGCCATCAGGTCACCTGTAGAACGTTGCCTATGAAAACCGTACTGCTGGTCGGTAAGGATTTTACGTTATTAGCGTTTCCATGACTTTAGAAAGTATGGATGCTAGCACATTGAGTTGGTACAAGATGAATGTTCGCCTTTTTTAGAAACAGGCTGCATAAAGGCTATTTTCCAATTACTTGGGATGACTCTAGAAGAATAAGAGAAATGGAAAAGCCTGCGCAGTGGCAATGCCAACGTTGAAGAACACCGCTTCAAAACTATAGCGGGAATACCATCAGGCTCCCTAAACTAATTGGGAAAAGTCTCAGCCTAGCGTCCAAAATTTCGGATTCATCTTGGATATGAAGCTTAACTGATAGGCCGACATACAGAACAGGACTAAGAAAGCGTGCGTGGCCATCTATACCAGCCGCAAAACCATCGGCAGGAAATGGGGTCTTCAACCAAAGATGGCACTCCGGCTGTACACAGCTGTTATACGGCCAATTCTTACCTATGATCGCTGGTCTGCCATGAGGAAGAAGAAGTATAACTCCACCAAACTCAACTGGTTACAACGATCAGCAGCAGTAGGCATCACAAAAGCTCTACGGTCTTGTCCGACCGAGGCCCTTAATACCCTTAATACCATTTTACACCTATTACCCCCTGACATATTTATCATTTATGTTGCTACTTTCAGTGCAGAACGACTCAGAGAATCGGGGTGGTTTGTTACTACACCATACGGCACTTGCCAGAATTGATGGAAGACTTCCAATTACTGACTCGAATCAACATCTTTCTTTCTTCCATCGGGATGGTGCTCATTGCCACAGTGGACGTAATCTTACTGCATTTTTAAGTGAACATTATCAAAACCGATGGATTGGTAGAAACTGTCCGGTAATTTGGCTGTATATGTCTCCGTATCTTACTTATCTAGGTTTTTTTTGTATGGAGAAGAATAAATGAGTTGTTATATTCCACAGAGATAGAAACTGTATAACAACTAGGAAGGATATTGAACATGTCACTCAGACGATTGCAATGTACTGCCTCAAACATACTTGGAAAATTAAAATTAATTTTACAAATATTGAATTATAGCCTTGCTCCTGTTCACTGAATGCATAAACATTGTGTCCTGGATTTGTAGGAAATTGACTAGGCTTTAATACTGCATTAGTAAAAAAATTATTCGAAGAGCATTTTTCGAGATATGTATTCACTTTTGAAATTGATTTGAAAAAATTATTATTTTTTAATTTGACAACCTTTATATCGGTATTGGCTTAAAGAATTAACAAAAATAAATACTTTTTAACCTTAATGGTTTAATGTTCTTTCAAAAAAAGCACACAGTGGCCTTGTAGCTAGGAGCATTCAAGAGTTACAGGATGTGAAGTGATGTAAGGTCAACAGAATGTTTCTTCGCATTAAAATGCTACGTACATCGCAGGACCCCCTCCTACTGTACGATTTTTTTTTCATAATTAACCAAGGAAGGAATCTTTTACTATTTGTCACCTTTACAGATACACCCTATAGTATATTCGTATGGAGGATGATACGAGTACATAGCTCATATTTAATGCACAATAGACACCACACTTATTAGTAGAAGGACATGTGTACTTATGAAAGGAGTTTTTTCTATACAGAACTCTGCAAATACCTACTCATCCTTTTTTCGATATTATCGTGAAATAATTTTGAAATTTCTCTCACACGCAAGAGTATATTAGAAGTAAATTCCTAATTTACTTCCTTTCCTTTCAACCTCAGGTTACCTGTGCGATATCAGCATGCATTTGTATTGAGTGTACTTATACATATGTAGTTATGAGTGCCAACACGTTTTCTTAGTAATAATAATACCCAAGTGGAATAGTTACACTTCCTGAAAGCAGCGTTGTATATAATTTGAAAATTAAATTAATTCCATATTGCATGTTTAGCATAAGATTTCTAAGTATCCGATCTAGTAATTCTGTGTGTACAAAGAACCGGGACAATTTTTGAAGTAAAATTAATTGAAGATTTTGTGGATAAATAGGAATATAAAACTTCAAGAAGTTGCTAATGATTCATTCATTTCATTGAAATTTATTCCAACTGACATGCATGCACATGCATACATAATTTGGTCCTAATTCACCCTTAAAATTTTATTAATTGGATGTTTATCATAAGATTCTTGAGTATCCTACCTACCAACTCTTTGTGTATAAAGAACCACCAGGATATATTAATATCTGAAAAAATAGGTGGATAAACCTTCAAGACGTTGCTAATGATACATTCATTTCATTGACATGCATACATGCATACATAATTCGGTCTAGATTCGGCTCCTGGTTTCAGCTTTTTCCTTCATTAAAAACCCTCCACAGCGGTTTCCAGGTCTTGTCGTTTCTTTTGCTAACTTCTACCTTTCTCCCACTTCTTTTATTATTTTATCAGATGCTTCGAAAGTAATTGGGCTTCTAACACAGGTGTGTGTAGTCACTCGCATAGCAGAATACATTAGGTCGTGTGTCTATATTAGTGGAAAGTTTTTGATAGGAACTCGTATATCTCGGCTTCTACCAGTCAGAATATATTTTGGGACTAGTTTTAAAACAATTGTTACGCATGTGGCGCGTGTGGCGCGTGTGACGCGTCTGTTCTATTGCTGGTTGTAGGTGTCTTTATATGTGTATATTATATATATGTTCGTTTGATCGCTCTTACAAGCTTCTCATCCAGTCCTTACTTAAGACTTATTTCTAAGAACCGTGTCGAATGTCTTTATGTCTATGAAGTATGCGTCTACTTATTACTCTTGACCGGTTTTTTCGGGATCTGTTGCACCGTGAAAATGTGGTTCTGCCTTCTATGATGTTATTTCCCTGCCTTTCTTAGTCAACTCCCTTATATATTCTCGTTAACTTTTAGAATCGCGGAGAGCAAAATGATGCCTCTATAATTTTAACAATATTTTGTGTCTCCTTTCTTGTATGTAATCTGTATTTCCAATCTTCTGAGACCTGCAATCTGGTCTACGTTATATTTAGGGCTCCTAGCAGTTCTTTCCTGCCTTCTTCTCCTAACTGGCTGTTTCGAAGACACTGCGGGAATTTATGTCCCTTCGGTCTACATGTACTAGCCATCTCAAAAGTCCATTACATAGTTCCTGACTAAGTCGATGTCACTATACATCTCGTATCATTCGTCTTTGAATCTTCTGCTCCAAAGCCATACGCCTCCGGTCGAGTCCATACTTCAGGATAGTAGAGCTGAAGACTGAGCTGATTAAGGTATTATACAGGGCCTTCTTAATAGTCCTAGAGTCTGAGCGTAACAGCAATTCATTGGATTTCTGGGCTGGTTTTGTTATCAGATCGTAAGAGTATCATGAAGATTAGGTATATATAGTCGTTAAGCGTTGCGATTCATAAGTTTGGATTCCAATAACTTCACCTTGGTCGTACATACGGAAATTTTTGCTGTCATAGTCCGGGATGAATGGTTCATTTCGCCTGACATCGTAATATTGATCTTCTGGCCGTTTAACAGTCTTAACTGTGATCCCATTAAGTGGTTTCCTTCCTTATTCCGATAGGTTGTTTCTGTCCGGGTTTTGTGGCTTTGAAATGCTCTTTTTATTGTTTGGTAAAACTGGCTGCCGGCATAGGATTTGTCAAGAGGGATAGACGAAGTTTAGCGAAGATTCTGACAGTCTTATTCGATTCCAGCCCTTGGACGTTATATTATCGCACTGTGATTATGCGTTGCGTTTGGGATATCTGCATTCACATCTTCGATGCAACTAGGTAGTGCTCAGAATCAATGTTGGCCAATCGATAGGTGCAGACATCTAGAAGAGTTGTGTTATGTAGAATTTGTTTTCCGACAGTTTTACCAAATATGTCCTCCTTCCTATTTTTTGCATTACAATCTCCATGATAAATATCATAATAAATATCTTGCCTTGAAACTAATTATTAGTGACATCATCAGCTATATAACCAGACGTATTTACACCGCACATAATTCTGTTTATTCGACGGCAATCACAATTTTTTACTAAACATGTGGTAAATTAGAGAGTACGTTTGCAAGAAAAAAATTGAAAACCAGCTACTATACGGGGACTTTATAGTGACTAAGACCTTAAGCCATGAGGTCAACGTTAAATAAAGCTTCAAAAAATCAAACTCGTTAAAGAAGCTTCATCCTACACTCCTTTTAACAACAAGAAATTTAACGCTACCTATCCACAACATTAAAAGTTTAAAGCGCAAAAACTTTTATTTAAATTTCGGATGAATATTTCATAGTTGGTGAAATTCACAAAAAAAAGAAAAACAATTTTTTTAACAAACATCCGGTATGCGAATAAGATTTGCATGAAATTATGCCACCACCAGTCTGTCTGCCTGGCTGGCAATATAATAAACTACACGAGAGATGCACGCACACCTCTATCCATATTTAATTATGTAGATATTTTCATTTATAGATGTGGATATTTACGAGTATATTTCCCTGAGTACACTTTGCTCGTACACAAGTTGTTGTATGTGCATACCTCGTGCTGTGCAATGCCATGTAGTAGTAGCAATATATTCATTAGCGGTTAATTTTATAGCTTATTGAGCCGTTAGCATAATAATAAGCGACTGCTCTGCGGCTTGTGGGAGATACTTTGCAAACATGATGATGCATGATGCTTCGCGCAGTATCGAACAATAGGCACGCACAAATATGAGAAACTCACATTGCCGGTGGAATGTGTCCTTGCCCATTCCATAAGAGTCGCTGATTTCAGCTCAGTGAATCTTCGGTGAATTATTGTCAATGAATAACAAACTCTGAAACTTTAAGTACTTAAAGTATCAATAAAAAGGCTCACAGTTATTTCTATTGTATTTACCTGAGATAATAACTGGCTGGAAGCTCCGCCAAATATAAAGCTGTCATGACAACAACCCAAGAAATGTGGTGGACGAGGAATGGTTTCTTACAAAAATCAGAATATGACATAAATTACAGGTGTTATGCAAGACATCATCATGGAGTGGGCTTTCTAGTGTAGTGGGTTTCCTCATAGAACGCGGGCAGGCAAAGCAGAATATAAAGATATGAAAAGTTGATTTACCGACGAAATAAACAGCAGCATGGTAGAAGAATCCCGATTGTGAACCCGAGAAAGTACAGAAATTGCAGAACGCACCATGTGCGAAAGTTATACTAAAGAATCTGTAGTATGGCGCAGTATACAACGAGTTGCACATACTGCAAAGACAAAAGGGCAATCATTGCCGATCTCAAAGGCATCTTAGACCGATGTGCAGATCACATTCATTTGAGTTGCTAATTGGCCAGATATTTTAGCAATTGGAGGCTGCACCAGTGATCGACGACCAGACCGCCACCAAGCATAGACATAGCATAGACGAAGAGGAATAAATCGACCTAAAAACAATAAGGCCCTGGTATAAGATGTCATCCAAGCACAGGTCGTTAAATCTGGAGGACCCGCTTTTCATCAAGAATTTCATGAATTGATAGTGGAAGTATGGGAGAAAGAAACCTAAGACTGAAGCAATTATCGTGGTATAAAGTCAAAAAGTACAGCGGTAAAACATTTTCTCCTCTATCCTTCAGACAGGGTAGCCCAATACGATAAAACCATTATTGGCCTATACCAGTGTGGCTTTATTCCAAGCAAATCAACAACTGATCAGATGTTCATCCTTAGGCCGCTGGCGATCGAATAATGTCTAGAGTTCCAAAACTAACTACACGATCTGTTTATAAAGCCCCCTCTGGTAGAGGGCGGGTCAATAAGTCAGTGACTTTTTGAATAAAATATAAAATAGCGTTTTAGTCCAGCATTTTACCATATTTTTTATTCCTTTCAAATAATAGGTTTTCTCAAGGTCCTCAAAATAAACGTTTGTTTGAGTGATGGCCTCTTCGATAGACCCAAATCTCTTACCGCTCAGCCATTTCTTCAGGCTTGGAAAAAGGAAATAATCGCAGGGGGGCTTAATCTGGAGAATATGCTGGATGGGGTAGAAGTTTGTAGCCCAATTTTTGGATTTTTTCGATGGTGACTACACACGTAGCACCTTTTTTCTTCGCCAAATGCGGTCGTTTTTGCTTCAAATCAATATTGAATCTCTCTTCGCCGGTGATCGTTTTACCCTTTTCAAGTCAATCGATGTGAATCACACTGCGTGCATCCAAAGAAAATTGTAGCCATGACCTTGTTGGCGGATAAACTCACCTTGGTCTACTTTCGCGCAGGTTCACCCGCAGAAACCCACTGTCTTGATTGTTCCTTGATCTCTGGTGTGTTGTGATGGATCCACGATTCGTCCACGATTACAAAACGGCATAATAACTCGTTCGGATTGCGGCTCCTTAGTCACACACGAAATTCACTTTCTTCCATTTATCTTAAAATTTACGAGGTTGTCTGCCTTCAATGGCAGTCAAACACAAACTAAATGACGCAGCTTGTTTAAATTTTGACAGAAGTCAACTGGCATATGCCTGATGACAGGATCAGTGTTACCCTTTCAGTTAAGAGGCGGAAAATTCAAAAATTCACGGACTTATTGACCCGCCCTCTAGCATAGTCATACTAGAAATTTATAAGGCGATGAGATAATTCGGGGTTTTCAATTAAACTAACACGACTGTGTCAATGTTGTAGGTCAATAAAGATATTCGGAATACTATTAAGCAAAATCTGAGCTGTTCTTTTCTGTGTCGAATTTTTGACATTTCTCAATTAGGTATTTCCAGCAAACGCGTGTCCTCAAAGTCAAAGACCTAACTACTACGAACACTGATATTCATTGTTCGCTTGAAATCTGTAGTGAGAGACAAGGTAGTGAGAAGCGATGGATAATGTTCAGTAGGGTAAAGCTGGAGGGCACCTCACTATGTACACTTAACAATGCCACCTTTAGGTCAAGTATTATTGGGTATAAAATTAATAGGGTGACCATCACAAAGACCCACGATCAAAAAGGAGCGCGATTGAAAAGTCAACCATCAAACCATCTTAAAGGCGACCTATTTTTTGGGTCTTTTTGTTGGTCCACTAGCTTTATAACAGTGAGTTAGTTTCCATTTGGATTTGTACCAGGGAACTTGCAGGTGATAGAGAAGTGAAAAAGTGTTATATGTGAACAATTGTTGATTGTGTGAATAATAAGTAATCACCAGTGTAAATTTATAAACTCTTGTTATTGGTTAATTAAAGTTGCAATGTCTAAATAAACAAACCTGTGTTGTGTTTTTATTTGCAAAATCCACTACGAACTTTTTAGTAAGCCTAAATTTCGTTACAACATATATCGTAATGAGGCGGCGCTTAACTCTGACCGCCCATTTTCACGTAATAAGTCTGATCTACTGTTGATTCCTATTAGGAGTTTTTAAGCCTAACTCTTATCACTCATATGTAAGCTTTATTTGTTGCACCTATCAAATCTCCGTCCTTCATCATTCGTCACATTCTGGGCACAGAATTCTACGTAAGCTTTTCCCTTTAAAAGCCTTTTTGTGTACCCAGCTCTTGGTTAAGTACTGGTACGATAATTTTCTTATTCCAGCAACTTGAATGGTATGGTTTGGTACCAGAATTTTAAGAGTATTGACAGTCTATAGTAATCATAGTTGGCTGTAAGATTTGTGTAAGCGGTTCATGTTGGATCTTTTGCTCGCTCATAATTTCACTTTCCAATTGCTAAAATGAAGATTTTGAATTTCAGACTAACACCATGGAATTATCTAACAAAAATTGTTATTTTTTTTTGTTTTATTGTAATTAAAATTGTGAATTTATTTTATAAATGTATCTTTCTCTTGGTAAAGTTACAAAACCAAAATGCAAACCAAATATCAGCCGTACCATAAACCACACCACTTTTAGACATTAACACTTTGAAAGACAGACAAACGAACGGACAGGCATATTCATAGCCTGTCTACAAACACAAATAGAATATCAGTAACGTAGTAATATTTGTCATTCCGGAGATACTTCCTTTAGTTGTTTTTGTTGCCACAGAAACAATTTCTTACAATGTTGCTTGGGTGCACTTTAATTGGGAAGTTAAATAATTGCACTGACAGACCATGTATCTTTGTATGTTTTTTAATGAACAACAAATATCGGCTATCAGAAGTTCCCATCTGTAATTAGTATTTACTTAATTAAGCCTAGTTGTAGGCGGCCGGTCATTCCGGTTAAATAACTTCATCAATAGCCAATGATTTTGATTACTATATTGGAGTTATCCTGGTGATGTGTACTCTGATGGAATTGTTTTGTCGCACATACGACGAGTACATGTAGTGATATGGAAAGCACATGAGTCGATGTGTCGTCAACCATCCGTAAATCTCTAACTCAATTATTTAAATGTGTGGAAATGCAAATGTGATTTTCGAAATACCTGGCACTGATGTCGTTGCCCCGAAACAGGGGTTTAATTACATCGATATGCGATTAGAATGGCTATTTTGTTTGTTTGTTGAACTGTGCCCAGTATTAATGTAGAGGATTTTTATTTTATTTTTTGTTGGAAATGGAAATATGATCAGAAAGCTAGGGAATCAATCTCATCATTCAGTTGATTATGGATAAGATATATAACGAGCAACAGTACATAATGATTTAAGCTTATAATCCATTACATTTCAAATAATCTAATAAACCTTACAGCCCGAAAGTATGCTATTCAAAAATGCTTTATTCTAATTCCGTCCCTATTTTTAGTATGCAGTATGTACATTGCGATTTATCTAAGGATTCGAATTCCATTATCTGCGCTACTAACCACTTTTCTAAAAATATGGAACGGTGTTTCTTTTATAACAAATTTCAGAAGAACGCAGTACACGCTTTGTAAATATTAAAGCCAATGCCGCTGGCGCTGGCCAAACTCCAAAAAGACTCCCAACGCTTTTCCAAAAGAATTTAAATGCTCTTACAAGAGCATTCTTTAACCCCAAAAATTATTCCAAAAGAACCTCAAAAGACTCCAAAAGCACCACCAGAAGATCCTCAAAGTGGCACCAAAAGACCCCCAATAAGCCTTCCCAAAGACTCCTAAAAGACTTTCAAAAGACTACCAAAAGACTCAAAAACTTCAAAAAGACCACCAAGGAACCTCAAAAGACTCTCAAAAGGACGCCCAAAATACCGCCAAAATGACCACCCAAAAGACCTTCCAAAATAACTCCAAAAAGATCCCCAAATATTCGCAAATGAGCCCAAACTACTCCTAAAAGTCCACCAGAATATTCTCCAAATACCTCACTAAACAAACTCAAAAGACCCTCAAAATACGCAAAAAGACAGTTAAAAGACTCTCGAAAGGCCTCCTAAAAGACCCCAAAAATAAATAAAAAACCTTTAAAAGACCAAAAAAGGACTAACAAAAGACTACAAAAACACTTTCAAAACAACTCCAAAAAGACCCTCAAAATAATCCCAAAAGACTTTTCAGGGCTTCCCTAAGTACCACCAGAAGACCCTCAAAAGACCTACCTAAAGACTACCAAAAGGCCCCCAAAAGACCGTTAAAAGACTCCTAAAGTACCACCAAAAGACTTTCAAAAGACACCCAAAAAGACCCCCAAAAAATCCCCAATAGACCCTTAAAATTTATATTTTATGATTAAAAGCGTTCAGTGGTTTGTGTACTGGACATTTTGTTGATCAGCACTGCGTAGCGGACAGTGGAAAAATTAAATCATCATGTCGCACTTTCGTAACGCTTTCAATTTAACCCTCTTTTAAACGCGCCAAGAGAAGTATGACTTCAAAAAAATGTATGGGAGTACCTCCGACCTGGGGCCTTATCACTTCCAAATTTCTACAGAAAGTGTTGTCATCGGAGATAAACATAGGATTTTGGGAAGTAGATTAAAAATTGATCACAAGATTTGGCCAGCCAGCCGCAAACAAACAAACACATCTGGACGCAAAGTTAATATAGAGAATTTAAAAATGCTTGTACTGGATACTCTAAACTAAAGAAATATATAGCTAACTCTTATATTGCTTCGATTTTGCTTTTGTGCATCATTATCGAGGACCGCGGATTCTTTAGTGTCTCCGTGTTCCATCGCATATCCTCTATGAAGTTCGCTTCAAAATCAACCAAAGCAACCACTCAACGGCTCAAACGAACCGTTTCTTTCGTCTCATTTCGCAGAGCATTCTTCACTTTCAATGCAATCATGGCACGCAAAAGCTCCAAGTGATTGCGAGCGACACTGCAATTAAATGCTGATGCAGCGACAAAACGATTCGCAACACCAATCAATTAATGCGGCGGTTTAATTGCTTCAATTCATCTCTTAATGGTGGTGGCACTGTGTGCTGCTGTGTTTCTGTGGCGCCGAGAAGTGAATGAGTGACTGCTTTCAACTCTCCGTCCATCGATGAACGGACAGACGGACTGAGTTAAGTGTCCATTTGTGCAATTCTGAGCTCAGGTCATTGGTCACAACTCACAATCAACTGACGCAAAACATCAACATTTTTATCGTATCACCAGCGTGCGTCATTAAATGACAATAGCCCGCAGCAGCATCACCAACACAAAAAAGGAACAAATCAATCAATTGTCACCGCCGGCCGGCCTCTCCAAGGTGTTGAGTATTGCGCTTGAAGCAGGTAAATCCTGATGATGGTGAATGATGACCATGAGTATCTTTGTTTTAATTTTTTTCTGATTTGCAATTCCTTGCATTCATTGCTGCAGTGAAAGTTTGTTTGCTTTGTTGCAATATTGGTGCAAAAAAATGCTTTACAGTCCGGTTCATTTAATTAGACGCACCTTAATGTTTTCTGTAAATCTCTCCTTTTTTTAATTTATATCACATAAAAAAATTAACATAAGGTATTGAGACTAATCAATACTCAAGAAAGACATATGAATGCATGCTGGGAGAAAGTAACCGAAGGGAAATTTTTTACTCCTTTTTGTAAATGACCTCAAAAGCAACAAAATTTTTTCGGCTCATTTGATTAGACGCATAGTCAAAATAATTAATTTGGACAAAGTTGTCGAGCAAGCTCCATCGGAAAGCTAATTAATAGTGAAAAGGACAGTGTATTCTGTGTTTTGGCCTAAAAATGGAAAATAAAAATATTTTAACAACGAAGGAAAGATCAAAAATTGACGTTTACCTCTCCGAGGGCTTTTCAAAATGCGATATAGCCATGAAAATCGACCGAAGCGATGATTGTGTCCGAAATTATTTAAAAATAGCGAATCTTATGGCAATAACTACCGGGAAAGATCAGGGACAGCTTTAATACCAATGAATATCAATGAAATATTTTGAGATTGGCTTCCAATTCAGCTCTTTCTATAAACAAAACTGGGCGTCCGCTGGGGTTAATGCCAGTAAATCAAGAGTACGTCGTGAGATTTTGAGTTCTCCACATTTAAAATTCAAGAAGCTTAAAAAAGGCCGCAATTAAATTCTACATGAAAGCAACAGCGACCGAAATTTGCAAGAGATTACATGTACTGGAATGTGCAGACTGGAAGCGTTGCCAATGATTAGAGAAAAGTTGTCTTTTCGGATGAAAAGAAATTTAATTTGGACGGGCCGGACACTACAATTATTACATTCATGATCTCCAAAAAGCAGAACGTTTGTTAACCCGTCGTCGGAGTAATGGTGTGTGGTGCAATTTCATTTTATGGCGCTTTTAAATTGGTTTTCGTTTCCAAAAAAATTACAGAAAATTCCTATTAGACCTTGCTTCACACAGCTTTTCCTTAAATCCGTGAACTTTTTGGTCCTCTTAAGTTGTTATTTTAGCAAGATAACGCTGCGATACATAATGCTCGTGTCGTGATAGTCTGGATTGCGAGGGAAAACATCAAATTATTGTCTTGGCCACCATATATTCACCGGATCTAAATATAATTGAAAATCTTTGGGGCTGGCAGTACGAAAGCAGTGAAGAGCTGGATCGCATCAATCAAATCTCCTTGGGCTGAAATTTAATTTAACTTACTTAAAATCCACCGCCGTGTTCCAGTGGATAACTGCATGGCTGCTAAGCAGGATGTTCGTAGTTCGAATCTCAGTAACACCAAAAAGTATTTTTTACGGTGTTCCACCCCTCGTGTTTTATTGAGTATTAATTACTCTCTCTAATTTATGCTATTTTTTTTTCTGTGGTGAAAATTTAAAAAAAGATTAGAGTTTTACAGAAAACATTTAGATGTGCCTAATTAACCGGACTGGTGACCAGAGAGTCAGGTCATTTGTCTGTACTCAAAAATATATTCAGAGTGAGCTCTTCAAAATGACAGATCTAGTGATTGACAAGATTGGAAAACGTCGGCCGTATCTAAATTGGATCATCCATCGTCTCAGTAATGATTCAACTTTTTTTTCGAAATAATTTAACTAAATATTAACAAAAAACTTTTGGTTTCTAAAAAACATCCCAAAAAATTTAAATTTTTCTTGTAAATTCTCTAATAAAGAATACATATGTCTATTAAATTTAAAGAAAATCTGTTTTTTTATAAAATTTGTATGGGTCCCTTCTGACCCGGTGCCCGATCAATTTCAAATTTTTACAAAAAATGTTGTCCATCAGACACACATGGGTTTAAAATTTGAAGAAAATCACGTAAATTTTGTTAAATATTTGTATTGGAGCCCCCCGACCACGAGGCCCGAGAGACCCGAAATTTTAATAAAAGTGTTTTCATAGATACACATGTCTGCAACATGAACCTCCAGGGTGGGGGGTATAACCTTTCGCCACCAGCCAATAATATACATTTAAAATTTCATAAAAATCGGTCGGCAAATGTGAGTTTCCATTAATAACAACCACACACAATTTATTTTTGTTATATAGATTCAACCAGACTACTTGAAGAGTATACTTTCAAGCACATAGAGTTACCACCAAGTGAATAGTAATCGATTAAAGGGTGGCCAATTTCAAAATTTGTTTTTAAAGACGCTATAAAATGAGTATATCAATATTTTTTTATTGTGAAGGTTGGAGTATCCGATTTAAGAATAAAAAAAAACCATTTCATTCATGTTGCTCTCTCTGATTTCCTTACAGTAAGCCATCCTGTGAGTATAGTTTTCAAGAATTTTTTCGATCATTTCGGCGCTTATCTCGCAAATAACAGTCGCAATGTTATGTTTTAAAGCTGAAATTGCCTCTGGATTATCCGCATAACATCGATTCTTAACGGCACCCCATAGAAAAAAGTCCATCGGCGTTATATCCGTTATTTGGTTGCCAAATTTGGCGCGCAAGAGATAGATTGTCAGTCGGCTTATATGACATATGGCGCCATCTTATTGAAACCAAAAGTCGTCCACATTCAGAGCGTCGATTTGAGGTTATAAAAAGTTGGTCAGCATGGCTCCGTAACGGTCGCACTTGACGGTAACGTATTCGAAGAAAAATGGGCCACCAGTCCAAAATCCAAACAAAAACTATCACTCTTTGTGGATGCATTGGCTTGTCTATGATTACGTGTGGTTGTTCCGAACCCCAAATCTGGCAGTTCTGCTTGTTTACATAGCCCCCGAGATGGAAATGCACTTAGCCTGAAAAGATAATTTTTTGACCAAAATCGACGTCATTATCAGCTGGTCTATGGCCCACGAAGAGCACTGATATTGAAGCGGATGGTCATTTGCTTTTAACTCCTGAGTCATCTCGACCTTGTAGGCGAATAATCCGAGGTCCTCAGGCTGGTGCGACTAATGGCCAGTTGCTGCGTCGAGTTGAGGTCGATGGACAGCAGGAGACAGCATTCGGTTTTGGAAGCGTTAAGTTCTACTCTATTATCTATTCCCCATTTTATTATGCTTTTGTTTATGTTCTACATGACAGAAGGAAGGATATTCCTCAGACTTATATGAGAAGCTGAGAGTGCTGTCAGGGCGAAAGAGTAAATTGTATTATTAGTAAGGAGATCATTAATAAAAATGAGAAAGAGTGTTGGAGACAGAACAGCACCCTGGGGAAGGCCGGCACTTATGGGATAAATTTAAGATTTAAAACAGTTTAAAACAACTTGGATTGAGTATTCCTAAAGATAATTTCTAATTCAGTGAAGCAGTTTATCATCGACTTCACGAGCTCGAATTTTGATTAAAAGAACTTGGCTTGGAAATATCAAATGCGATGACGTTGCTTTCACCAAGTTGATGAATTGACTGCTTCAACTTAGACTTAGTTTAAAGATATGATCTGATAATAGATTAGCGTCTTCATGACCTTGGGGGATTAGGAACCCTCGCAAACTGGGGCAGAATATTTAAGATGATAACAGGAATACTGTTAATCCACCGAAAGCGCAGAGAAGCTTAGAGCTCTTTAAAAAACAAAATAGCACTAGGTTTATACGAACAAAAATTTCCGATCTATTATCTTTGTATCCAAAAAAAAAATTAAAATTGAATGAATCGAACTGATTTGTGTCAATAAAATAAACAAAATTTTACATAGCAAAGCTTGTGAAGCTTCTGCATTCCAAGTCCATAAAAAGCAACTGCATAAAGAGGGGGAGAAAGTCTTTTCATGCCGTATGTGTACGAGTATACTTTTTTCGCCAAAACATAACACTGAAATTCACTTAACTTTTTCTGTCTCCTCCTTTCATTTTTTTTCGGACAATTTTTCTGTTGTCCAGATTTGAAAAATAGAGAATTTTCTTTTTATCCCTCCAACATTCAGTTTTTTAATTGGTTTAAATTTTCTCGACTCTTCCGTTTGATGACCACCCTTCGATACAGATAAGAAGAAGGCGGAATAGATTTCACAACCGGATGTGGGACTTCATCTGTTCATGCGTTAGGTACGAGTAGTCGTCGTCATCGTCGTAGTCGTCGTTACGGCACACCACAGCCAGTAGAAGCTGGGAAATAATTTCACTCAATGATGGAGATTTCTAATCAATGTTTCACTTGATTTCATACGAGAGAGTTTCTTAATAGACCTAACCGCCTACCGCACCCAGCGCCATGGCAAAATAAAACAAAGTATTACGGGAAATTAACATTAAAAACCTTTTTCTTCCGTTATCGAGACCGATCGGAGAATTTTTCCGCACGACTGATTCTAATTGAATAATCTTCTAATGGGATAGTCAAGTTATTTTTTTATTTCTATTTGAAAGTACAATAATTAAATTGAAATGTAGTAGCATTTCGAGGAGGTTTAGCTTTGCAAGTTTTGTCCATCCGTTTCTCTGTTCATTTTAAAAATTAAAGAATAATTAAATTATTTCATTAAAAATGCCAGAGCTAAGAGAGAAACACTCATTCGGTTTTTTTGTTTCCGATCCTATCAGGGGTTAAACTTCTTACTTTAAACAAATGAAACCAATGAAGATGAAATGGAAAGAGCGTCCGATGCATGCCCCAATATCAATGAACCATACGTCAACGCTACAGGAAGGCTCTTAAAATGAAGATGAAAATATTTGGATCAAAATGAGGCTTATCCAAAAAATCAAAGTTTTGTTTGACCTGCAACTTATTTACGATGGTTGAGATACTGTATTTATAGAGTGTTTATAGAATGGGTAAGGGATGATTTCACGGTCCCAGCTCTCGCGGATGTCTGACAAACATCCGAGAGTAATAACTTGTCACGGGAAGCTTCTCAATTGGCCGTTCAGATACGGCATTAAATTGTAGGTCCAATACAAATGGTCGCGTGAAGCTACGGCTTGGACCGCAACGGTCTGTCGCACCGAATAATATTTTAAAGGATGATTATAGGACTGTTACAGGATGCTTATACCCTATAAGATAGTAACGCGAGCTTCTCAGCTCGCCATAGGAATAGTTGTAATTCAGTCTAAACACTGAATTATCTTTAGAGGCCAATAGTAACCATTTAATTCACAAAATTCGAAGAAAAAAAAATTCTTGTTATTTTTTTGGGAAATTTTTTATTTCTTAAAAAAACTTTTTTTAAAAAAAAAAACTAAAAAATTACGTCTTTACAAGCCGAGCGCTAAGCAACAATTAAGCATGAATGTAGAATAAAAAATAAATCATTAAAATTAACAAAAAAATGTATTTTTGTGATCAGACTTCTTTCCCACCAAAAGCAAACTGTGCCTGTCTGCGAGTATCTATCTATTTAAAAAGAAAAAAATTAAATACCAATTTGTTGAATAAATTTGCATTCTGATTCCCAAGCGTTGGTTGATCGCTTAATATGTCTGTTGGTACCTACTTGGGAAACAATTTAATATCTATTCACTATTCATCGATCGATGCGTTCCACTCCACTATACGATTTCGTGACACCTAAACATTTATTTGAAGTTAATAATATTACTAAGTGCCTACTCGTATACTGTGCTAGCCGGATTCAGATGATATAGCCGACAGAAAATGAAATAATGGAGTCCGATCACGATTTAACTACCAACTAACGATTATTTAATCGATGGCAGTAGTAGGTTCGTTGACATTTTCAAATAGTAAACTGGAAGTTGAGCTGCCGCCGAGGTAGGTATTGGGATGTCTGCTGTATAAACATGAGATGTGGTGATGATGAAGTACTACTGTATACTTATATGGCATACACTCCCAGTCCATTTATGTTGAGGTTACTATCAAAAGCCTTATATGGTAAGGAGTGTTTTGGTGTTTTGTGAGACGCCAGACATTTGATATATTATTAAGGGAGAAAAAGGCACGAACTTATGGTTTGATAATTTGATAAAATATAGAAAATATAACAAATATTTATTGCAATTACATTGTGGGGTGGTGGGGAGCTAGCATATTGTATACTGTTTAGTAAGAGGGGTTTGTTCAATTTTTTATTCTAATTCGATCCTAAATGCCTGCGACGGTACTTAACGTTGTTTGCAAAACAAAACAAAAAAGGTCTTTCCGAAAACGGGTCATAAACTTGAGAATTTGTAAGAAATTGTTGTTCACGTAAGTGCCTTCGTAGTAGACACAGACGCTTGACTCTTGCAATGCATAGTTTTGCTAGCAAAGTTGAAATAGAATGACACGTTTTGCTCTCTGCTTGACAACATTTGATTTTTAGGGGTACTCTTAAATTGGATGGTAAACGACTAACAAAGGACTGGTAGGAGCAGCATCTCCCTATAGGTATTGGACCGCAATATAACGAGAAAGAGCCACTGTAGCCGAACAACTTGCAGCTCTGTTAGTTAGGCATACTTCCACCTGTCTGTAGCCCAGTGGATTGTGGAAGCTGGAGAGGTATATGCGTTCCACTGTCCGTAGCAAAGATAATAGCTAGAATCGTATTAGAACGCGTTAAAGAACATTAAGATTCAACTCTCGACGTCTAGCAGGTATTCTTTCGTTCTGGATCCTCTTGCATCGATCACATTAACACCTTGCGGATTATAATAAAACAATATGTTGTACTCGACATCTACTGTTTATCGACTTCGAGAAGGCTTTCAACAGCTTGCATCGAGATACTATCTGGTGGGCCTTGCGTAGGAGGAGTCTCCCAGAAAAAACTTATAGCTATTATCAATGCTACATACGAGGGAAGTAAGTGTCACGTCGTTCATTATGGTAAGGTGTAGGAGAACTTTAAAGTCCATAGTGGAGCACATCAGGGGTCCATACTATCACCACTTCTATTTTTGGTGGTCATAAGCAATAAGCTGCATTGATGGAAGGTAACAATGATATTCGATGGATTATGAAAACTTAGCTTAAACACCTCGACTACGCTGAAGAGGATTGCCTACTTTTACAGCGAATAATGGCCCAAAATCTAAAAGTCAAAACAAAAAGAAAACCTGAGCACTTTCAACACCCGCATTAAACTCAAAGTCGAGAAAGTTGACATACTAAGGAAGTGTGGTCTTGGATGAACGCGGTGGCACGGAACTAGATGTGTGCAACAAATTCGAGAAGGCAAAAGCTGCGTTTGGAATACTATCGAAAGTCTATGAAAGCAATGTTCTTAGATTAAGGACCAAGTTGCGACTTATAATCAGAACTGTTATATGGGTGGAAGGTGGATACCACTATCACACACAAGCTACAAACTTTCTTAAACAAATGTCTAAGAATCATCTTGAGGATCTTTTGACCCAATCCTAGGTCCAAGGACGAACTTTATCTGAGAACGGGCTAAGAGCCTATAGACATTGTTGTGCGAAAGAGAAAGTGGCAGTTGGTTGGACACACACTGTGGCACTACGACAATTACATTGCGGTGGAATCCGCTCCTCCAGGCATGTAGAACAGCGGGACGCACTAGGCAAACCTAGCGCAAGACAGTAGAGAAGGAAGCAAGCAATTTGGGAATGAGTTGGACGCAGCTCAAACGTGTTGCAGAACTGCGAACAAAATGTCGCGTAGGCGTAGACTCGAGGTGTGAAAGAATTTAAGCAAGTAATCGAGTTCATTGTTGGTAATAATTGTAACTGGAGGAGTTAACCTGTAGGCGAAATTAAATTGACCCTCTCAAACTTGTTTTTTTTTGTCCCGCATCTTCTACATTAAAAATTGTAATCATAATTAATGTCAGGTTAACACCAGAGTCATTATGAGATGATGATAACATCACGTGTATTATTTGGTGGGTTTCTCGACACGATTTCTCTGCAACGCATCTTGTTTCTTCTAGTAGTAATAATATTGTTATATCCCTATTGTAAAATCCAGACATAACAAACCTGTTATGTCCCTATTGAAAAACCAGACTATTGTAAAATACTAGTCCAAGATATTTGGCCTCGTTACTAACAGAAATCTCTTCGATGTATACATTAAAAATTGTAATCATAATTAATGTCAGGTTAACACCAGAGTCATTATGAGATGATGATAACATCACGTGTATTATTTGGTGGGTTTCTCGACACGATTTCTCTGTAACGCATCTTGTTTCTTCTAGTAGTAATAATATTGTTATATCCCTATTGTAAAATCCAGACATAACAAACCTGTTATGTCCCTATTGAAAAACCAGACTATTGTAAAATACTAGTCCAAGATATTTGGCCTCGTTACTAACAGAAATCTCTTCGATGTATACATTAAAAATTGTAATCATAATTAATGTCAGGTTAACACCAGAGTCATTATGAGATGATGATAACATCACGTGTATTATTTGGTGGGTTTCTCGACACGATTTCTCTGTAACGCATCTTGTTTCTTCTAGTAGTAATAATATTGTTATATCCCTATTGTAAAATCCAGACATAACAAACCTGTTATGTCCCTATTGAAAAACCAGACTATTGTAAAATACTAGTCCAAGATATTTGGCCTCGTTACTAACAGAAATCTCTTCGATGTATACGCCACAGCTTCCTTTTTTATTGTTATGTTTAACCCGTTTTTGATTTTATCACATATCACTTCCCCAAACTTCCCTATTGCCACGATGACTATATCGTGCAGATAGTTCTGGCCATAGTTTCGTTGTAGGAGCCCATCTACCATATTTGATTTTTAACATATTTTTTACAATACTCAGAGTCTCTCTTTAATTGACCAACAATTAAGCTTCAACATTGAACTCAGCAAAAGGTGGTAATCGTTGAAATCTTTCAAATAATCTCGGCTAATGTTGTGTGGCTAAAAGGGGTTAAAGAGAATACTGTAAAGTACCTCGTAATGTAATCTTACATTTGAATACAACGTATACATGCGACTATGTACCTCAATTGTAAAATGATTGTACTCCTCCCCTTTTGAATAGCACCCGTCCTCCCATCAGCCCAGTAGACATTTTATACCCTTGTACCCACGCGACCAAAGATATATTCATTCCAGAATAGAAAAGAGAACTTTGCCAATAAAACTCATGCCTCACTCATTCGAATTGTGGTTTCAATTACTCGGGAAGCGTCCAAATCCACAGCACAGCAGAACGTCTGGCATTACACTCGGAACGTAATCTGGAATATCCGTCGTGTGTCTATCCGCTCAGGCCTTTAGAAAATTACCGTTGGAGGAATAACAACACAAAAAAATAACACAGCCAGGTGAAATAAAAGCCAAAACTTTTTTCATCATCCCATCTTTGTGCATCCCGTACAGCACATAGATGCTCGTATTTGTAAAACGAAATTAAAAAAGTTTCACTGCAGTTAGTTGACCACAACTACGGATGATGGTTCTACTGTATAGTTGCTATAGGTCGCAAGTCGGTATGAATCTGGAATGGATGGATATGGGCGGCTAGTTGAGAATTGTTGCAGATAGATGCTCAAGAGATACTATGACGACGACCACAACACAAAACGAAAACGGGTGAAAAAAAAGCCACGTACTTTCTGCTTATCAAGTTAAAATTAAAGTAAATTATAGCGCAGTGCGCAGTTGGACAACAGTAAGTTCGAATTTTAAACTACCGCTTCATGTATTCCTAGGTATGGACGTACGTACTACATGTCCTCAGTTATATCTATATTAGTATCTGTTGGCCGGTGTTTCGTAACAACTGGCCAAACATACGATTTTAGTATTATGCTAATTTTTAATTAAATGTTTGCTTCATTCTCACAATGGGACAGATCCAATGTTTTGCTGTTGAAATATACGCGAAATATCATGACAAACGAAACGATTCGTTCAAATGCAAACCAGTAGAATAAAAATAAATGAATGGAGTGGAATAGAATGGAATGGAATGAAATGAAATTGAATGGAATGGAATGGAATGAAATGAAATTGAATGGAATGGAATGGAATTGTTTACGTACTCGTATTCTTAAGTCAAAAATTTTTTGACGTCTGAATTCAAAATAAATGCCAGCAGTTCATATTTTTAGTCTCACATTTGCCTGGAGTATAAAACAATTCTACAGATACTACTTCGTTTGGAACTGCCAAGGAAACAAACGCACGTCATAGAATTGAAACTTCTTTGGCGTACTCCTACAAACATAATGTTTTATGGTAAGTAAAAGAGTATATATTAATGTCCATTTATATACTCGTAATTGGAAATTTTTCCACTTAGCAGACGATATCTCATTGGAAAGCTAATTTTTGTTTCACGCCTGTACGCGACTTTTCATGCTTTCGAGTCCCACTGTAATAAATACAAAGTAATGCAGAAATTTCTGATGACAGAAGGAGTGGAGAGAGCTATTTAAAACACACAAACATAAAGTTGGCCATCGGCTGGTTAATGTGTAGTATACTTTAAGGCACTTTACCTAGTTTGTTCATTATTTCGGTTAATAAAAATATGTAGACTTTCCGAGGTCAGTAAATTGCCTAAAAATGTTAGGGTTAAATCTTAAAATAAAAATTGCAACAATCATTATATTTCAGTGTATACCTTTAGGGTTATATCTTTTCAACATTCCAACAATCAGTTCATTTCACGTTTATGGTAAATATTATGAATGACATACATATATCAGCTTTGGCAGAAATTTTGGAAATTCGTTATCATCATAATATTTGGCTCTACATCCGGGGTCCGCGGTCTGGCTTACCTCAAAAAACTCACAAAAGTTTCCGATTTTAAGTCGATGACTTCACTTACGGAACAAACAATTCCACGTTAAAGTCTTATCTCCAACACAACTAAGAGGTCATTCCTTTTTGCACCAAAGACTTATAGAAGATTGTTACTGTCGCCGTTACATCAGAGTTTGGATCACTTTCTTCAAAGATTGTTGCATTGCTCGGTACGCAATATGCTTACATTAATCACCGAACCAATTGTGATAAATAAGACAATTTGATTGTTATTTTTTACAATTTCAAATTCTATCGAGCTTAATAAAACATCCATTCTAAAGAATTTTAAAAAACAAGAATCGCCATATTTTTATTTATAAGCAGAAGCTTAAAGTTTGATATGGCAAAAGAAAGGTTCATCTTCAACAAAGCAGTTCTAAGCATACGCAACTACAATAAGTATATAGTTTAAAGGGAAAAGCTATTTTTTTTAACAAGGTTGTTTTTTGCATTGTATATATATAAAAATATAGTCAATGTACATTAATTGATTAAAATTTACATTAAAAGTCTAAACTACTCACCAATAACACCAATCAGCATTGCAACAGCGACAATCCTCATTTTTTGATTTGTCATCACTTTATTTAAAGATTTATGTTTATTATATAACGATAAAAGAAAACACTAAATTGATTATTTCTTTTAATTTTTAATTTTTTACAAATGCAATTATCTCCCTTGTTTTGTACAAAATAAAATCACAATTAGCACCAAAATTTGTTGTTCATTTAATTCAGTCTTTTGTTTCTGTTGGAAGGATACTTGAATGAATATTTTTGCTAAAATGTCCGAGTAGATATTGATACAGATATCAATTTTTTTTCAAGATATAAAAAATATCAACAGATTTAGGGTAAATAACTAATTGGCCCAAAATATCTTCCCGTCTAACATTTACTGAAGGACATCTGTTATGGCGGGGATTCTCTACGAGTACTATTCCCAATTCGGCAACAATAGCCTCTAGAGCCTTATACATAAATGGAAACAATTTCGTTTTTGCTAAAACCAGAAGTTAAAAAATAACATGAACTTCTATGCATCTGTACATCTATGCCTTATTTTGTTCTCAGTTTTGTAGGCACTCTCGCTGTTTCGCAGTAGCCCTCAATGTCTATGCCCGTACCAACATTAAACTGTTTTTTTCTTCTGCCTTTTTCTCATTAGCAATTCGTGTAAGAGTTATCTCCTAGCATATGCAATGAGCATCGTAAGGTGTACCGTAAAGGCTTCTAACAGTAACCATAGTACGAGTGTATTATGAAAAGTTCGCGATCTGCCATATAAATTCTTTTAATCCTAAATTGGTACTTTTGTTGCCCAACATTCCAAAAGAGACTCTGAGAAATTTCATTCCTGTGTTTAGTTCGGGTCACACACGTGCCTAAGTTAGGCGAGATATAACAATTTTGGGAAAATTAAAAAATATCTACCATCGACCTGTTAAAAAGTATCTGTTTTACTTCAAACCTGATTTATGATGATGTGACGAGAACTTTAGGGGAATTTGTCCTATCAAAAACGACTGTTAAAAAAGCTGGACGAGGGAAGGCGACCAATGTATTGGAAGACTGTCAACTTGAGAGGAAAACATTGAAAAAATGTGTGCTTTAATCATTGGACACCGAAGATTGAGAACGTTGCCATCTCGTAAAAGCATTGAAGACGGCCTACGTGGAAGACCATCCAACTTAACTTCGAAAAAATGCATGAACGTAAAGCATTCTCGTGTAAACATATTTAGGACATCATTCAAAACGAACTTAGGTTATCCAAGCAATTTGCAAGATAGGTTCCGCAACTGATTTTTGTTCAACAAAAACTCAGTTAAGTGATGCAGTCTCGCGGGTATTTTGATCTGTTTTAAATAAATCGAGAGGATTTTTTGGTCAGATTCAAAAAGAGAAGATCACTAGCGTCGAAGAAAGCCAAAGTTGAACTATTAGCGGATAAGGTATCAATTTTATTTTCGGTAGCAAAGGAAATCATCATATTTTATTACCTTCCTTACTGCTGATGTATAAGATAAAAATCATACCAGTACCTATTTGGGTGTTTATCAAAAATCATTCTGATCTCTGAGCCGTGTTCAAGAAAAAGTATCACGAACAATTGTCGGCTCCGTAAGAGAGGAAGGACAGTTCCGGAGCGTTATAACGACATCATGAAGAGAAAAAGATTCGGTAGGCTCCGGTGGACAGGAACCACTAGCGAAGAGGATCCTCCTCGGAAATACTTTTGCGGTAGAATCTATGGAATACGACAGCAAGAAGGAAGGCCAATCCTATGCTGGAAGGATGGCATAGAATAAAACGACCAGAGTTTAAGAATGCCAAACTGGATGACTTCGGTTCTAAATGGGTACCGGATAAGAAATTGTTGTGGTAAGCAAGTACCGATTGTAGAGCCAAATATGATTGAACTGGTAAATGGAGAACAGACTATTAAGGCTCAACCAAAACTTGCACTTTTGGTGGGCGACGTGGCTCTTGTTTTTAGTGCGATGGACTTTTGAGTAGGAGGTTCGAGGTTCGAATCTCAGAAACACTGAAAGTATATTTCACGGTCCCACCTCTTGCGATTGTCTGAAAAATATCCTTGAGTAATAAAATGCCACGGAAAGCTTCTTAGCTCGCCTTTCGGATACGGCATTAAATTGTAGGTCCCTTCCATTTGCGTGCAAAAATATAATACGCACATCATCAATGGTCGCGATAAGCAAGGCCTTGGCCTGCAACGATTGTGGAAGTGTATTATGGCTGAACCTTAAGGATTCGTAAAATAATTATTATAAAAAAAATCCCAAAGAGTCAATGTCAAAGCATTTACGGTAAACTCTTTGACAAAACCGTCACGAGAAAAATGTCATTTGAAAACAGGTCTAGCGCTGGTACAAGTTTTTCGGAGAAAAACATTCTCTATGAATTGCAGGAAAAATCGAAAATGCAACCGAAAAAAAAACCACAAAATCATTAGAGAAAGCCGAGACTTTTTTGTTAATGCATCCCTAGAGCGTTCAAGAAATAAGCAGAGTTTTGCTTGTGGTGTAGCCAAACCAAAAAACAAAACAAAAACACGACTAAGTCTCATTAATGTTGCCGCGCTGGCTGCTCTGGTTGCTCTGATTTTGTAATTGCAAGCCCTAGAAACCGACTTTATACGCACATATATAGATACTTTGCCAAAGGGAAGCCCACTCGATAAAAAATGTTTTGTTAATTATTGTCAAGTAGACCACAAGCAGTACAATGTATATTGTACACTTAGCACAAAGGAAAAGACAATCCACATAAAAATGTATTCCACTTTCACTAATTAGTCCTCTATTGGGCGAATGCAAATGCAAACACGAATGTTAATAAAAAGTCCTTGCTTCCTTTGTTTCAAATATGAAAAGTGTGTCCTTTTTGTGTCGAAACGTAAAAACTAATACCACTTCTTATAATCGTACCGTAAAATTTCAAGTCAAAAAGATCACTTTGGAGCACTAATTAACGCGAGTAGGAATATTCCGTCTTACTGGCCCGTTGCGCGTTACAAACTCGTCTACAGCTGAAGGTAAAAGTGTACGACTCTAAGCCTAATGAAGCACCTCTTCGTCGGTCGGTCGGTCGATCAGTTGGTTTGTAGTTTGTTGAGAAACCCATCGAAAGATCTTGATTTTGTGGTAGTGTAGTAGTATACGAGCGCAAGTCCAACTACCGTCTAAGTACAATGATGATGAGATCCATCACGCAGATGGTTGGTTCAGTTGCGGTATCAAAAGTAACTTTCGCTTTTCCCCATCATTACCACCAACAACACTCGTACTCGTACAACGTACTCTCGAGTTTGAGTGAGAGATACAAGATCGACCACGTAATGCGGTAAGATGCGAGTAATCTGCCTCTTTCTGTAGCTATTGATGACCATAAACCATCAACAGGTAGTTGTTGAAACCACAGCTTTACCCACTTGGATTGCTTTTTGCTCGAATGGAAATGGTGCAGTGGCTTTTCGTTCGGGGAAATACACTTTTCCATCATGGAATAAAACTGAACTTCACATATGGATCAATTAAGTGTCGCCAGCTTGATGATCTTTTGTTTAATTTTGTTATTAGAATTTAAAATGTGTCAAACTTCCACTCGTAATATGGCGAGACTGACAACCGAAATAGCATTGGATTTTGTTTTTCCAAGCACAGAACTGCAATCTTGAACAGCAATTTTTTTAGATCAACTTTTTAGCAACAGATTAAAGTAATTCAATTCAATGAAAATGCCACTCCTCTAAAATTTGTTTTTGTAGTAGTTTCTGTTTGTAGCTTTTACTAAGGCTCGGTTGTGTAAATTTCTTTTCACGCGCCCATAGCCGAAAGTGACTGTTTCGTACGCTATAACCTAGCCTCGAAAGTAGCCCATAACAACAATAGTTATGTTATGATATAAACGTCTTTTGTTATTTACTACAACCTCAACGAACACATTGCGCATGAGCAAGAATTCTCTTTTGTTTGTCATTTGTGATTTCTGCTTCTCTCTCGATTTAGCAGAAAAACCGGTTTGGACGCGTGAAAAATTCATTTCTTTGTTATTTACTGCAGTCACAGCGAACACACATTCTCACATTTCTGCTTCTCTCTCGTTTAAGCAAAAAAAAACCGGTTTGGACGCGAGAAAAATAGCGTACACGACTTGCAGAAAAGAAAAGTGCTCATCGTGCTCGTTAGATTGTCAAGCTTCGACCTCGCACGATAAACTCCACTTTCCTTGCTCGTTCTGTAATATACTATAACAACATTTTATCGTTTGGAACATTAGCAAAAAAATGCAATCCTAGTCTTAACTCTAGAAATGGTTGAATAGGAATCTAGAGCGATAGAAACAAAACGGAGGGAGTTAAAGCACATTTCAGGACTCCGAGTACGATGACGCGCATGCGTTGTGAAAGCTCCATGTCCCAAAAAGTGTCACAGGACAAACGGGTACAAATTTTTATGTATAGATCGACACACGCCACACATAGCGTCTTACACATAAGAATGCTAATAACCGCCAAATTATCTGTTTTTGAGGCCCTATTTTAAAGTTTAAAGTAAGGAAATTTAAAAATGGGTTGCCACAAGAATCTGTTTTAACACCACTGTTATTTAATCTATGTATATATATGTATATACATCCATGAAGAACTAAAGACGGATGACTACCACTTTTCATAATTAAACCTATTGCCAAGGGAGAACTCCCTAAATGCCTTTAGCCACGGCAATAAGGTGGACTTTTATTAAAATTAAAAATCGAAGAAATGTGATTCAGAATATATCACATTACTCACGTTTTTAGCAGGTTTCAATTTATTATCTGAGAATTCTCCCTGATTCGTTAAAAAAAAAGCAATACGGAAACGAACTCGAAACTAAAACGACACGAGTCCAAGAGTCCAAATGCTTTAATCAATGGATCATGGTCAGGGAAAACTACAAAAAACCATGACCAAGAAAATATTACAAATAGTGCCATACGTAAGCCTTCAAATTTCTTGGAACCTCTGTTGAAAAAATTCGGTCTTGCAGGAACTAGTTGACGTCTTCCTTGAAGGCCAATAACTTGACAGTGAACTGTATCGGTTTCGTTTGTAGTACCAGGCCTAACAAACGAAAAAGGCACGCAAGACTATCGGGCTTATCAAATGCAGCTTCCAAAAAAACTACTTTTCAAACGATTCTTAACGACTCTTTTCGGTCCCTCGTAATTTGGAGCAACAACAACACTCAAGTTGCGAAGAAAAGTAATGGTGATGGATGAAACCCCAGACGTATGACTTTTTGAGCGTTCATTTTCGAAGATTTAACTTTATTTTGTAGCTTTTTATGACGTTAAACAGTCTTTTATGAACTTGTGAAACAATTGCATACCGCTACTGGAGAAGTCTGCAATTTGATCATTTATGTGCTCGCAGAATGCCATTAGCGCTACCATCACATTTAACATTTACATACGGGCTCTTAATGTCGCGTTTATAGATTCGTTCATTTCACAATGCATCCATATATGCCAGCTAAGTTGGAATGCCGAACGAGCTGGAAAACCTGTGAAACCTGATGGTCCTTAACATGCAAGTATTTTTCTTAGGAAAATGTCAGGTGATTGGACAACGTTCAACGCCGATCAATATATATACTCGTTACATAGTCGTATGTGTAAAAAGCGAGTTCACATTGAATGTCAACGTGTTACATCGCCAATGGCGGTCGCCTTTCTGCCCGGTTTCGATGCTTCAGCATTCAGTTAAGTCAATCAGTTACTGAGTGCGGTGCACCTGATTGGAATTTTTAATACATGGCGAGTATGTTTTTCAGTTTTTTGTTCTTCTCTTGTCTTCAATACACAATGGGCAACTGAGATCGGACAAATACAAATACAATATTCATACAAAACTTAGTGTGCAGCTAGAACCAGATGCAATAATTATTGTTGCAAGACACTACAGCTGGCTGGCATCGATTGAAATCGCACTTGAAACTAAGCCATACTTATTTCATACTTAAATTGAACCATAACTCGATCTCGATCGACAATGCAAGTATCTTGCAGTTAGGCCGACCGTACTTTATATTGCCAATTGGCTAATCGCGAAATCTTAACACTTTGGCCATTTAGATTAACTTATATGTGGTTGTAACTATTGCTTAAGAACGAAATACTTAATAGTTCATTAATATCGGCGATGATTTCGTAAGAACACTTTATCCGCTATTTTGCTACAAGCGCGGATTTTCGGTTAAAAGGGAAAAAACCCGTTGAATGTTTTAGAACGATATAACAATTGCGTGCCGTGACGTGATGATTTATATTTACATCGCAGTAGTTATAGCAAAACTGATAGGTGACCCTGTGAAAATCGAGTTAAATTAATACTCCGCCACTGTTTTATACAAATGTTAAAATCAAACATAATGTTACAGCAAAATCTCGCCTAACAGGTCTGACCTGAGCCTATATTATATATTTTTTTTGACTCTCAGGTCAAAAGTAAGTCTCTTCGTAATAAAACGCTACGTACACCGCAGAGGTTGAAGATATACCACCCCTCCCATACGATTTTATTCTCGTAATTAGCCAAGGAATCACCCCTTTAAGTATTTGCCACGTAAACTGATACACCCTGTATATGCCTTGTTGGCTATAAGCGACCGGATATATTTCTGATTCAAGCTGTTATCGGTTGCTTTATTTGCCAGGAGTTTGTCAGAGGACAACCTCTGCTCCTCAATTGCGCAACAATGTTACAAAGTCTCTTCGCCGACGACGTGGAGGGACGATCCTTTTACATACTTATATGAGAGGCTGAAAGTACTGTCGTCATTAATAAACATGAGAAACAGTGTCAGGGACAAAACAGAGCCCTGGGGAACGCCAGCATTTCTGTTATGTATTTGAATTGAGCGGTCCAAAATATAGCTTCTAATCCAATGGAGCAGTTTCATATCGACTCCATAAGGACCCTTTCTTGGATATATCGAGTGCAGTACAGTTTTGCTTTCACCAAATTGGTCCAAATACCGGTCCCACTGTTCGGTGACATATACCATCAAATCACCAGTATAATTTTGCCCATTAAATCCGTAGTGCCGGTCACTAAGGATTTTATAGTTTCAAGATATTTCATTAGCTGATAATTTATAAGCGATTTCACGACCTTGGAAAGAATTAATGTAAGTGCTATCGGTCGGTACGAAGAAGGAGACGACGGCTCGCCTTTTTGGGTATAGGCTGGACAAAGGCTGGGTTCCAACTTCTAGAAAAGTTGGAAGAACACCTCTTCAGAACTAATGGAAATACCATCTGGCCCAGCCGATTTGGTAGTGTTAATATATTCTAACAACTGCACGAGTACGAATGTAGAAGTAAAATACTAACAGCTGGAATGTCATTGTAAATGAGCGTTGCAATCGACGACTAGGCTGTATTTTTCATTCTTTTACGAATGATTGTAGTATTTTTAAATTCTCTATATTAACTTCGCGTTATCTGTTGGTCGTGGAATCTTGCGATCAATTTTTAACCCACTTCCCAAAGCCCGATTTTAAAGAATCTTTGCACACATGTGTATTTCCAGTGACACTTTCTATTTAAGTGTGGTAGTGATCGGCCCGCGGGGTCAGGGGGCTACCATATAAAAAAAAATTAAAAAACATGCCATATAGCGGCATCAGATCAGGCCATACTATTATGACTGCTTTCTGTGTGCGCTGGTGCGCTGTGTGCTGTATTAATTTGTTAAACCGAGAGGAAACCTCTCCCTAAGAATAGACAGAGAGAGATTTTGCCAAAGCCGCTCCTTCAACTTCAGCATCCAGGGAGGACTAATGAGCTCCATCAGGGTGTTACAGGCGTACCTTCATCTCGCGAAGGGCGCGTCCGCTACCCTCAGAAAGTGGTTCGCCGAGGAAAATATAGCCCTTGGTCTCATCCAAGAGCCTTGGGCTATTGGCGGACAGATAAAAAGTCTACGGAACGGGAGAAGTAAGTTGATCTATTAATGCTGGGGGCCAGTGCAATGGGCGGCCCGCTTGATCGGCAGAACATCAACTTTCTTCCTATTCCCGAATTCATAACGAACTTTTGGCCCTGCTGATTAAAGTTCCGATCGAGAGAACATCGTGTGTGCTTCAGCATATTTCCCCGGCGACGACGACAACATTCCGCCCTTAGAGGTCCAGTAATTGATAGAGCACTGCCGGGACAGAAACCTCAAGTACCTCATAGGATGCGATGCAATAGGAGAAGTGAGTGTCTTTAAGAATATCTTATTAGTAGTAATGTAGATATACTAAATAAAGGATCCAAAACCTTCATAAATGCGATTCGCGAAGAAGTACTTGACCTCACTCTCGCCGTCCATTTATCTCCAACTTTGTTGAAAACTGGCATGTGTTCGACAAAGCTTCGCTGTCATCCCATCTGGTTTGACCTTCCTGGAAAACTGGCACATGCTTTTCTAGATATGATCTAAAGTCCACGAACTGGAATCTTTATCGGGGACTAGTCCTCTCTAAAGTAGATATGCTTGTCAAATCTATTAAGTCCACAGGATATAAGTATTAAGGATGTACTATCATTCATTAGGGAGGTGGTACGTCTCTAAGAGTAAAGACACCCTACGATGCAATAGATATTTTAAGGCGCAGTGGGTCTACCATATGGGCTAGGGTAGAAATCTAAAAAAAAATACTGCCGCGGAACAGTAGCGATCAGTTAATACTCCCAAAGAAGTACCTTCAATTTCTAATATCACGCATATGTAGTATTGAAAAAATATACAAAATATTTCATATTCCATATTTCTTGCGTAACTGCTTGAGGAGGGAAGTGCCATTGAAAATGGCAAATTCACGCTATTTTATACGCTCCACGAAGCTGTAACTTCATCACATCATTATTAATTCCAACACAGCATTTCCTTACTTGACTGCTAAGCCAAGCACATACACTCATGCCTCATGCCATCATTAATGGACTTCCACTTCCACTGCAATCACTTTGCTGGCTATGTGCGATAAGATGACCTCATATGGAATCTCGGTTGAATTCTTTGTTTCGTTTTCTTGCAGTAATCGCAGTAATCATTACAACATAGTACGTATCTAATACGACTAGTGGATTCCGCACCACACTTGGTTTGGAGAAATGCAAAATTAATGTAAAATATGCCGTAATGCCTCAAACCCGATGGACTTTTTGTACCTGTTACACCAGTTTCGTAAGAATGGGCGACAATTTTATGTAATAATAATATGAGGATGATGAGCGCCACCTTTAAACCACAGACTTACATAAGAAGCTTTCACTTTGACTTAAACCAAAAGCTGGGTGTTTCTTCGTTTTTTTTGTTTATTATTTTTAGCTTCATTGTTAAAAAACTCTTGGAACCTTATGCTGAGTATAACACTAGCCTCCTTTTGTCCGCACTTTTTTCGCTTAGGTCATTAATCTTTCAGGGCCACAAAAACCGCCGCAATAATCGTACGTGCATTATTCACATTGACCATACACATTGGCCAGTTCATGTGTATCACTTTCTACTCGTGTTAACCACATCTTTGAATGGAGTTTTTATGCTTGTATATGGGTTGTTAAAATATTTTTAACTGGTAGGGTGATCCAGCCAAACCAGCTGGATAGTAGCGATCAGCTAAACAATAGCCGCATTGAAGGCCTAATGAGCCGTAGTTGTTGCCGATGGTTGATCTCGATGATGAAAAATTTGTCGTAAAAGCGAAAGCCAAATAAAAAGTTAAAATAAGTTAATAAAACGGAACACAGTACACTTTTACAGGTTTTTTTTCAGATCAGTTGGTGGAGATGGTGCCAGCAAATGAACCCGTTAAACGCATTGTTGCATGAAATTACACTTTCATTAAAATTAATGTCGGCGAAATTAATTAAAATTAATGGCGGTGTGAAAGTGAGAGGCGAATTTTAAGATGCTGCTGGAAGATCATCTTGTGTCCTTGATTGTTGATATTTTCCAGTTGTTTTTCAATAACAATATTGCTATGTCCCATTATTACTCGTATATGTAAATTTTCAATTTCATTATGAGCAAATTAATGAGAAAATCCTACATTGCGTTAATTGTCATAGATTGTCACACTTTTCTTAGCATAGGATCACTTAACTAAGAATTTACTTTTGTAAGTCAAAAAGGACTCTACCTTGATAGAGGCTTGATAGAGGTCCGGATATCTTTACTTGGTTTATAACATGTGAGGAGTCAATTCTGCAGTGAATTCACTCCAAACGATTTATTTTACCCATAGGTAAAGCATGCGACGGAAGCGACGCATAAAGTTGACCAACTTTCAACTTTTCTCTCCGGGAAATGCTGTGACAGTTCTCTCTACAGCAGTTTGAAGTTAATTTCAGCATTTTATTATGTTTGCCTGTGCCACGACAATGTTTTCATTGGGTCACCTCTTTGCGTTTCATACGACGCCGTCAACGAATGCTCGACGCAACTGAAGCAACGGATTCTAAACTGTCACATGCTTTGACTATAGGACGCTTCCCATAAGAGCGCGTGTATTTCGTCGATCTGTCAGTCGCAACGCAACGGATTCTATGGACCCTTAACATATGAAGTAGTCTAAAATTTATGTCATTTTTTTTTTCTTTTAGAAATCTACGCTCGAGCTCAGATTTAACCCGCATATAGAACGCGAAAGACGGGTGTTTGTTGTTGTAGTTAGTGAAAAGAAGGGTAAATCTCCAAAAATACACAAATGCTGCACGGTAGATTAGTTTTTTGGGGAAAACGAACAACTTGACAGCCAAAAAAACAACCTGCGCCAGATTTTGAAGGAAAAAGAAACAATATTAGTATGGTGTCGTTTGACAGATGACAGTACACGACGGTCAACTTCCCTTAGAAACGCCACCTGTTTTCAAACACGGATACTTATTAATCGCCCCTCGAAATTTAAAAACACTGACTGCGACTCTGTAAAAACTAATTTATGAGTACATATAAATGTTTACAACAGTATCCACACAGAATCCAAGATGATGACTTCATGGTTCGTTCTAATTAATTACATCCACAATGGGAGTGCGTGTACGAATTTGATTGCTGTTTTAAGCATAAACCAAAGCCCCAAAAAAAAAAACCACAAAACATGCAGCCAAACTTCACTGTACGTGTACTCGCACGTCAAAGATACAGCTCCACAGTGCACCAGAACAATGCACAATAGATAATTTATCATTGTGAACTGTTACAACTTGCAACAGCAACGAAAGCCACCGCTACCGCTCACATGGTGGGTGGTTTGATTGTTTGATATTTGTTAATCACACCTCTGTACTCTGTAGTCTGTAGTTTGTCTCTGTACTCTTGCATGCTGAGTGACTAATTTATTACATGTATGAGTCATTTACTTACTCCCTCCTCCTATAACGAACATCTTAGTTAAGCGTTGTGCCTCTGATGGATGGACGAGCATGACAGACTTCTCGTTAGATATATAACCAGCGAAACAATAGCAATTAGCATTTGCCCGCGCCCGGTGCCGGCGATAAGAATCGGCCAATGAAGTAGCCAACCACATCACTCAGCAAACGATACTTACTGTGGGACCGAATTGCATGACCACTTCAGTATAAAACACTAATTTTTGTTTTAATTTTTGCAGTTTGTGTTGACGTTTTACGCCATTTTTGTGGCTTTTCACAGTCAAGCTTGCAATCAAAATTATGTACACACACGTTTACCGGAAGCTCCTAAAACATAGCATTGCGTGTGAAATATACTTAGCAGAGGGTTTATAGTCTGCAATTACTGACTTAGCATGCAACAGCCTTTAAGCTGCACACCATCTGCACATAATAATTACGTTTCCGTTTTCTTTGAACGTTTTTAAGAGAATTTAGTACTCAAATCAAGTAACTATTACATAGTAATTTTTCCTTTTGAAATTTGTTATAAGAGGTGTCCCACAGATTGAACGCCGGATATCATTCGAAAACAAACAACACTGCAATTAAATAAAATATATATTTTATATTTTAAAACTAGACGTTATACCGGTTTGTCTGTTTATCCAAAACTAATGGCAACTATCATTCTCGGTAAGAATCGAGTCTACACTTAAGAGGCATCACGCGGACTTTCGTGTGGACCATATCAGCACCCTGCGTATAATTCTCGAGCAGTCTGCTGAGTTTCAGTCACCGCTTTACCTCATGTTCGTGGATTTTGAGAAGGCCCTTTTGACCGGGTTAATCGAGGTAACATAATGTGGAGAACACTTCTTGGGAGAGAAATTCCACCTAAAATAATTGACATTATAAAAAAGTCCTACAAGAACGCATAATAACGTTTTTGCATAATAGACAGCTCTCGGACTCTTTCGAAATGCGAGAGGGAGTAAGACAAGGGGATGTTCGAACGCCAATCCTTTTTCTACTGGCAATAGATGATGGACTGTAGAGTGCTGGAGAGACATGCCATTCAATGGAGACCGTTTCAAAGGCTTCGCCACTTGGATTATGCTGATGATGATATATGTTTCCTGGCATGTTACATTAGTGGGTTTAACGAGATTTGTCAATTACTGCAGCTGAAAGGAAAGTCAATCGGTCTAAGGATAAACGCCAATAAGACAAAAATAACGCCCACAGGCCGCTTCAAACAGCGTATTATTTTGCAGATGACACATATTGAAGAGGTCGAATATTCTAATTACCTCGGAAGTATTACATCAGCTGATTGTGGTACAGATTTGGACGTCAATAGGAGAATAAATAAAGCTCGTCGGTGCTTCGGTGCTCTATTTCCAACTTGATAATCCATTACGCACTAAGTTGAGACTCTTCGAATCCAATGTTAAAACCGTGCTATAATATGCCCGGGAATCCTGGAGAGTCTCAGCAAATATCTCGAGGAAACTGCAGGCTTTTGTGAATAGCTGTCTGCGCTATATCGCAGATTCTTTGGACAGAATTAATATAAAACCAGGAAATGTGGCGTAGGACAAATCAAGAGCTGTTGGATGTCGCATGTCGATATAAGAAAGCGAAATTAGCGATTGATTGTTCACACATTGAGGTAGCTAAATGATATCTTGAAGCAGTCCTTTGAATGGAACGCTCAGCGTGCACGGCGACCAAGATCAACAGTCTTGACAGAATCAGACTCCTAGAGAAAAAATGTGCCATAGTTGAATTTATCTAGCTGCAGACCGTGAAGGATGGAGAAGATATGTTGGCGACCTATGCCCTTTTCTATGGGCTTACAGGACATACTGAGACATTATCGTTTACGGATGGAAAATGATGGTGGTAAAATGAGCACTTATTGTAAGACTCTGGTTCTTTTGATGAAATTCCCAATGGCATCTTTGAAGATATTCTGATTAGTTTGATCGGTAACGCGCCGGGTTCCATTATTTCAGCAATTGAATTCGGCATAACACTCAGTTTAAGAAGTTACAGGTAAATAGCAAGATCTAGGTAGCCATCCAAAAAGACGTAGGGTACAACTGTCTTGATTAAATTAATGAAAATTGAACGTCGCTTTGGAAACATCTCTGCAAAAAAAGTCACTGTTATTCCGGTCTTGTGATACCGTCCTTTTGAAACTGTAGTTGACCGAAGTCCATATTTTCCAATGGGTTACTCCCATAGCATATTCCGGTACATGTAACCAGTGATGCGGTTACACATAATTCGAGCATCATGATGATTTCGGTGACGCATCCACCTTGGCAATATTGTCCGTTGATAAACGAACCGGCATCCTGAAAACTTTTGATTAAACGCCGAACAGATAACTCATTTTGTGTGCACTTCGCCGAGCAAAAATTGAAACGAGTTTGCGAACTGTCTATTGGGCGGCCTCTGCCGGACCACGCATGATGATTGTTGAAAAATTACATAAATAAAATTGTGTACGCCTACACTTCCCTGTAAAATCTGGTTGCACGTCTTAAGTCCGCCAAAAAAAACGCTATCAGCTTCATTTTTATCGGTACTTTATTTATCTCAGTATTAGATAGGACTTTCGTTATTAATGACATTTCTTAATATGTGCTGTAAAGTCATGGCTAACATTGTGATTCCAATGAAGACCTTTACCCTCTTTTCATTTTACTCACTCGACTAAAAATTAATACTTAATAAAAATGAATTTTCCTTCATTAGTCATACTGCGTAGTGAAGTTTGAAATATCTTTCTTTTTGACAGATAAAAACATAAAATAAGGGAAGGACATTTTCAAGCACCCCTTAAGATTAGAATTCTCGTCGATGATATTTGTCAGGATCGAAATAGGATGTGACTACCACTCGATCGCTGAACTTGCGACCAGTAAGAGCCTGTTGAGCCTTCTGACAATCGACAACCGAGTTAAATTCAACAAATACTTTGCCGCAACCGGGCACATCGACACCCTCTATAGGCCGTGGAATCTCCACACTCCTCACAACACCGTACTTGTTGCATTCCTCCTTAATATCTTCGAGAATATCTTCATATTCTTCTTCGTCACGCAATTCATCGGGTGTAACCATGTTCAGCAAGCATAAGACCTCCGTAGGTGGTCCAGAAGTGCCCACCATTGATAATCCAGGCACCTATTTTAATGAAAGCAACGTTGTAATTACTGCACTTATACACACGTGATGGAAATTGGAAACTTACTTGAATCATAACCGGAGCAACTGTTCCACCTGGTTGAGCGTTCTTTGCACCGACACTGGCTCGTTGCACAATTAATTTCTTATCGCCAAGTTGCATTCCATTCAAACCGGCAATTGCCTGTAAAACGAAAGTATTTATTTATTCTTGCAAAGTCACAATGCTGATACTTTACCTGATCGGTGATACTGGTGTCAACGTATTCGGCAAATGCGTAACCTTTACTTAGCCCTGTTGCAGCGTCCTTAACCAGATTGAATGCACGCAACTGACCAAACGACAAGAGTAGTTCCTTAACCTGTGTGTGATGTGACGGGTTTTTGTGTTTTTTTTGTCAAAAACCAAAATTATTAGCAAATTTTTATAAAAAGAAATTAAAAAATCGAAAGAAATTAAAAGAAGGAATGCAAACGAACATAGGTGGTAATCAGTTCTTTTTTTCTGACTTCTAGCCGCAGTTTTTGCCTGAGTCGGTTTTTAACGAAATTCTTTTATTTGGAAGAAACTTTTGTATTGTTTGTGTCTTTTTGCAAATTAAGTGCAAAAATACTTTGCATGAACAGCAAACTGTGCACTTTAGAAGATTTCCTATACGCTAACATATAACGTGGGCGCCGTGGCTCGAGTGGTTAGTGCGTTGGACTTCTAAGCTTGAGGTTTGAAGCGCGAATCACAGAAACACCATGGGTATATTTCACGGTTCCACCAATCACAAGTGTCTGACAAACGTCCGAGAGTAATAACTTGTCACTATGAGTTTTTGAAACCTTGAATATGGCATAAAATGATTTTCCTCTTTCATTTGTGTGCAAGAATATAACACGCACAACACGAATGGTCGCGAGAAGCTGTGCCTTGGGCCGCAAAGGTTTGAGGCGCGAATCACAGAAACACCATGGGTATATTTCACAGTCCCACCTATCTCGAGTGTCTGAAAAACGTCCGAGAGTAATAACTTGTCACTGGAAGCTTTTGAAACCTTGGATATGGCATAAAATGATTGTCCCTTTCATTTGTGTGCAAAAATATAACACGCACAACACGAATGGTCGCGAGAAGCTGTGCCTTGGGCCGCAACGGTCTGTCGCGCCAAATATTATTATTACTATCTGCTAACATAACCAAGTAATTTGATTCGATTAATTTTTTTTATTCTATCAGAAAGATTTAGATAACATGGCATTTCAACGACTAGAATACAGGGTATCCCCAATTCGTCAAGGATAATTTGGGAAATGATTCTTGAGTATATTGTAAGAAAAACATCGTTTTCAGTAAGGGTCTATCTCCAATGTTGACATCATTTATCGGGGATTTGAGATCTTTGGTGTACCCTGGCCCATGTTAACTATAACCCTAGCCCAATTGGCTGATACTGCGACCAAAAAATATCTATTGTATCGAAGGGTGTAACAATCTAAGAGACTAACTACCTTCCTTAGTGGCAGAATTACGCAAGTCCGCCGACGAACATAATGCCTTGTGGAAAATATGTCTCCTTAGCCAGATCAAACCTGGACATTCACAGAGAATGTGCGCTGATATTTCTTCCTCCTCCAGGAAGAACCTACATTCCGTGCTTGAGCACAGATTAATTTTGTTAAGGTCATATCGCAAGCCACAGGGACGTGTGAGAAAACTCACTAGCTTTCTGATGATATCCTTGTCAAGATCAAGGATTTCCTTATATGAAAAGGTCCTGATTAACCGTTTGGACTCCCTGGCCATGGTGTCCGAGATAGTGGAAAACATATTCCTTTCAGAAATTGAGTTTAGAATATTAAGGTGTCCCACGTAGTCTACACAGGGCCCTAGGCACGTTCAATGGCGGACTTGATATGATAATTCCAGTTTAGTCATTTATCAAGGATGGCTTCGAGATATTTAACCTCACTAAAATACTATGATGTAGTGCCTTTTATGTTAACAGATCCCATCACGGACATTCTTCGTTTCGTGAAAGGCACTAGAATGGTTTTGCAAAGATTGATTGAAAGCCCTTATCTGCTGCACCATTCTAAGACGTGAAGTAACGCACCTTGCATGACATTTGTTCATTTGTGATGGTCGTGCTGTACTTACCACTAATAAAAATTGCCAAATCGTCAGCATTATCAATGGCAATGTAGCCCGATCTATGTAGATCGGCTAGAAGGTTGTCTATGACAAATGTCCATAGAAGGGGAGAGAGTACGCCTCCTAGCGGGCAGCCCTTAGCTGCAGTCACCGACATAGACACTCCCCCTGAGGAGGAAATAATGACTCGACTTTCCAGCATGGCCCTTATCCACTGGTTTGTCGTGCGCTCGATACCTAAGTTACTGATTGCTCTTGTTATTGAGTCGTAGCCAGTGTTATCGAACGCACCCTCGTTGTCAAGGAAAGCACACAGACCCATTCCCATGGAGCGAAAAGCCCCTTTTACTAGATAGTGAAGGGCGCCCTCTGTGCATTTTCCTTTCCTTTCCTTTTCTTCTAAGAATGTACCCAAGAATCATTCCCAAATTATCGTTGACGACTTAGGGGATAACCTGTATATGGAATGTGTATTTAAAAAGAGATAAAACATAAAGAGATTCTCGCGAATTAAGAGAAGTAAAATTTCTTAGGCGGCTTTATTAATATGAATAAGAAATTCCTCTATATTCTGTAAAATTATTCTGCGTTATTTAAATATTCGTTTGGAGAGGCAAAATGGTACAGTCTAGAAAAATTACTCTTTACTAATGAGTTTCACACAAAATGTTCTTAATTCATTGATTTTATTGCAGCATGAAACAAGAAAATGCCTACTTATTTATGGAAAATTCTTAGTTTGAAACTTTTTACAAAAATTTTGTCAAAAAGCTACGCTTTGGCGCGCCACATGGATTAGATCACCGTCAGCAGTTTCTTATAAGATGGAACTCATCGAGCATTTACAAAGCGTACAAAATATTAAACAACAATGGAATGCAATTGCATTAGCAGTTGCAAGTACTGACACCATAGCGACTATGTGTCACGACTAAAAATATGCCGAATATACACTGCGGTTCACTAGATTAGAAGTACATATTTTTAGAAGATAACATTGAGTTATTTGTTATGCATTTATTATTATTCTTGTTGTTGGTGGGCTGAGAAGTCTTGTGCACTGCGACTTTAAGATCTATTGTGCATCCCAGATGTTTACGACATATGGTGGTTTAGTTCCTTTATGAGTGCATTCATATTTGCCTCCAACTTTTGGAAGGTAAAGTCGGCATAAATTAATGAGAAGCGAGGTTGTATACACTGCGGATATAAAACTCGCTTCTTATTAAATTATGCCGACTTTGCGTGCCAAAAGTTGGAGGCAAAACGTTTTATAAGCATTTGTATTTTCAAAAAGAAATCAACATGATAGACACATATTCACGCGTTGAATTCCAACATGAAAGTTCTGGAACTTTCTCTCAACGCAACTAAAAAGTTTCAATTCGAAAGTGTGATAAAGATGGCTTAAAAGCAGTCATATTTGGCCTTAAATTTGAAATAACTAAATAAAAAAGTGATTATTCGTAAATATTGAGTAAACATTAATTTGTTAAAAACCTGATTATAGAGTCTTAGAAGGACGATGGTCATCTAGAATTCTGGGACATAAAAATAACTCTTATGCGTTCTTTCAAACAAAATCATTTCAGAGATTTAATTTTCCCCATCTCTCTCCCCCCTACACGGTGACTAAAACGAATCGTGTTTTGTATGTAAAAGGCGGCCGACAATGATAAAAAAAAGTCTCAGAACTATTAGGCGAATGAAAAGCTTGTAACTCTGATTCGAAGTCGACACCGGGGAAACACTAAAATGATTGATAATCGATTGGTAAAGAAGACTGTTGAGACTCTGGTTGTGCTCTCTTTTTGGGTAATTTTGTCTTGTAGCTATATGTGGATATATATATATTTTTCATATTTTGCTGAAATTTTTATTTTGATTTGTTTATTCGGGTTTTGTTTTATTTGTTTGTTAACTTGCCTTTGCACATCGCTTTCGGTTCTATTTGTTTCAATTCAATGCGTTTGTGTCTGGATTGTGGTGGCAGTAGTAGTAGAATCAATCTTAAAACAGCTTTATAAAATGACAACGAACGACAACGACACAACAAGAGGGGTAGGAGCGTGCAGCGCGCAACCTAAGCTACAACAACACAATGAAACATTATATCAATAATCTTTGAATAGTTATTATGTTGTGTGTAATAAGCTGAAAAAATTATTTGTTCTTTTTTTGTTTGTAATTTTTCCTGTAAAAGAGCTGAAAAATAATAAACAGCTGAAAAAGAAAAAAACCGAAGCAACAAAGAAAACAGAGAGTGTTCCTGCTCCTGAAAAACCGAAAACGTAGTTATACTCTATGGTTTTCCGACGCTAAAAATTAAAAAGGGTCCAAAAAACGCCCACCTTTCACCTGAAAACATTTTTTTCTTTGTAACAAAACCAATCCAAGATAATTTTGTACATAATCAAACGTTCATTGGGAAGATAAAAAAACTCTGAATTCGTTAACTTCTTTACAATATTTGTTATTAACTTGTTAGGCCAACGTCACTATATAAAGTAGGTACCACAATGTTCTTGGAGCTACATTTTCAGTTTCTTTCTATGCTTAAATGGACATGGGTTTGTTAATAATGATGATGAATAAAAAAAATTCGTACGTTTGAAGTTAATGTAAGGCATTCAATAAATAAACGACTAAAAGAAAATACTGGGTCTTCAAATAGCAGGGATCATTAATCTTTTGTTTACTCAAATCCGTGTCTTTCTGTAAGTTATGTTCAACTTAAACAACTTGTTTCAGAAAGAAAACTGAAAATCAAATGCAGTAATGACTTGCTTTGGTCAATATCGACTTTTGTCAGCTAAAAATCAGTTGTGTAACTAAATAGTTGATGCGGTGAGTTATTGATAAACGTTCGATTATGCACAGAATAAACCAAGGATTGGACAACAAACGTGGTATACACTTGTCAGAACAAATTCAGCATATTCCGTTCGGAAAGTTTCGAATACAAAGAACTGAAATTGGGGGAGTGTACATGTTTGTATAGACATTAGATAGCACGATGTTGAGAACTCCCTATAAATGGAAACCTGCAAAATAACAACAAAGAGCAACGACACAATAGCACCAGCTGTAGAAGTCCTAAATATGTTCTAAAAATTCGTCCGTTTTGATGGTTAAAATCCGCAACCCTTTTGTGGTGATTCGAATATCTCATTGAATAGAATACATATTTTTAAAATTGTTGAAAATTTAAAGAAATTATCTATCGAAAGGCATACCTGATCTTCGTTAAGATAGTTTGGAAGACCACCTATAAATATTTTATGTGGCGAATCTGGCACCACCGTGGATATGACTCCGGTTGTTACGGCTATGAAGGAAAAAAAATAGATTTAAATAAACACGTGATTGATTTTATTTGGATATTAATACTTACGAGCTGAAACGCTCACCGTCTGGCTTTCTGATAATCCAGGCATTGGCTGGTAATCGTGTGGTCGGCGAATCTTCAAACTCTGCCCTTTGAAATTTATTCCATCGAAAGCCATTGCTTGCGTTGTCTCATCGGTCGATCTAAACTCAAGGAATGCAAAGTTTTTATCCAGATTTATCTGGCATGCAAGTACTGGACTGCCCGCCGCTTGAGCGAGGCCAGACAGATGCATCTGCTGGTTGAAGAATTCCATCATTTCCTCCTCGGTAACGCCAAATGGAATATTGCCGACATACAATCGACGTGCCTGTCTTGTAATAGTTGAACCAACAACTGGTACAGCAGCCTGGGGAGTGTCGGGAACGGTATTGGCAGGAATTTGTCCAGCTGCCTGCATTGCTTTGTACTGCAACGGTGTGATATGTTCGAAACCAGGTGGTGGAACATCCCAGTAAAGCGAAGGCTTGCGACGACGAGATCGATTGTTGTTAGTGTTACGCTTATTGTTGCGATCGCGGGACCTTGAGCGGCGTCGTTCTCTGGACTTAGATCTGTGGCGACGTCTGTCACGGTCTAGAGTAAATTCATTTATAAGGGTTGTTTTATAATCACACAAAGTACAAAATATTTCAATAGTTTTTATTCTACTCACCATCAGCTCCCATTTTCTAATTATTATTTTCTTTTTTACTCGTTACAAAGTATTTATTAATTTAAGCAATTTTTACGACTGTACAAATTTTCACTTAAAACTCCGTTCCAGTGGTATAGTTATAGCTAAGCTATTGCTCATATTTGATATAACAATTCACAATAGATACATAAAACGTTGCTAGAAAAGCAATGGGTTAAGGCGAGATAAATATAATACATTGTTTCGTTTCACGTATCGAGTATCGAATCTGAAAATGGTTTCTACGTGTAGGTAGAGTGGGAACACTGGCACCGGAAAATAGGCGAAAATTTTGGAAAAATATCGGCGAATATACGGTATAGCGATTGATGGAATTTTCACCATCTGTCACGCCCCATGCCACGCCCCCACTGCCTAAAAATATTAACGGGACTTGGTGGCGGCTTTAATTAACACTACACTGGGGTCTCTATTTGCGTCGACTCGTTTTGCGTTGTTTCGATTTGCGTCCCTACAAGCATGGAAATAAAAGTCATGCCAATGAACGAAGCAGCTATGAAAACGGCAAAATGAATTGTTAGCAAAAAAAATCAATTTATGTTCCTTAAAATTTTATTTTTAATCATTTACTTGAGACTATGTAATGTAAATATGTACATGTATAAATTGAAATAAAATATTTATGTCAAATTAAATGAGTTTTTTAATGAAATAAAAAAATAAAAATTTAATATCTTTTGAACCAATTTACTGCCAAAAGTATTGGATAGTATGGGAAAATTTATTCCGATTATATTTTTTATAAATATATTTTAAATATATTTTTATAAACTTTGGAGCCAATCTACAACCAATTGTATAGGAATATACGAGAAAATGTGTTTTGGGTTGCGTTGTTTTGTTTTTCGTCCACAATTGTTAGGACCATTCTACGACGCAAATAAAGACCCCAGTGTATAGTTGAGTTTCGTTAAACCGAAATAAACTAGAGTGGTTAAGTCAGGTTTATCTGACATTTCCTTTGTAAGAATCTTCAATGCGTCTGTGAAATTACCTCAACTCTGTTCATGGAAATACTAGAAGTCTATCTGCTTAACTCAACGAAACCTTAACTCACCTCAAAATCTGTCATAAAGATATAAAAACGATCGTTCGTTCATTTAAAACGAAAATGCGCCACATGAGAGAGATAATGATAACTTCAACTAACAAAACAATAAATTACATTAATATTTTTAAAATATATCAAAAAACCACAAAGTCGCTCACATTGACGAAATTTTTGATTAGTTCTGAAATTGTTGTTACATTTGGAAATGTTAGGTCACAAATTGTATTGACCAAACGTTAACGAAATTTTTAACAAAAACGATTAAATTTAGATTTTATTATAGTTCATTAAAAGTTGATATAATATTGTGTTTGTTATTGTAATTACTAACTGGACTGATTTGGTAAATGTTATCAATAAATTTTTATCAAAATTACTCTTTTTTTAACTGAATATTGCAAATTCGTTCATATATCGTCGCCTGTATTTTTGTAGTGTGGCAATGCTTTTAAACACTACGCTCCACGTGATATATGAATATCATTTTGCTACACTCACACTACAGCCATGTAAACAAGGTATGACAGACTACTTTAAAGCCTTATTTTAACTTGTGTATTAAAATCTGAAGGCTATCAATAACTGTCGGAATCAGCTGTTTAGCTATAGTATATAGAATTCGGTTTACGTGGAGCTATCTCGCATTTTTATTGAACGTTTCCTTAAAAGTTGTTAGATTAACGTTTCATTAGTAACTAATTAACTACAAAGAAATATAAAGTAAAAATGATTCAAATTACAGACTTACAAAGTAAGCGATATAACATCGACTACATACTTTGTTACAATAATTATCAATATTGTGTTTTTACAGAGATTGGAATAGGCCTGGCAGGGTTTGGAATTTCGTTTCTATTTTTGGGTGTGCTGTTTTTGTTTGACAAAGGGTTACTGGCAATCGGAAATGTTTGTAAACCAAGAAATTATATCAAAATAGAGTACCACTAAATTTTCTTTTTGTATTAGATACTATTTCTTAGTGGGCTTGGATGTGTCATCGGCGTGGAGCGGACGTTTCGTTTCTTTTTCCAGCGGCATAAAATTAAAGGAACTATTTCGTTTTTCGGTGGCATATTTATAGTTCTCTTTGGATATCCGTTAATCGGGATGGTTGTTGAATCCTATGGATTCTTTATTCTATTTAGGTAAGATAACATAATTCTGTGGAATTTTGTGATCAACGCTTTAATGAATGTTTTTTTCTTTTTTACCTAAATGTTGCAGTGGCTTCTTTCCTGTTGCTATCAACTTCTTAGGAAGAGTACCGATTTTGGGTTCAATTCTTAACATGCCATTTATATATAAGGTAAGTCCAAGAAGAAGCGTAAACATATTTAAATACCATGACTAAAAGTGATCATTTAAGATTTAAAGTAAAGCTATTTTTCGTATTTGTGATAGTTTTAAACAACAAGAGAGGAAATTCCTAAATTCCTTGCTAATGTAGATAATCGTCATATTTAGCTCTACAACCAGCGCCCGGTCCTGGCATTCCCGCTAATGTAGATAACCATTTTCCAAAAACCATCATTATTCATTTTCTTATAGTAGGTCTTTACAATAAGTCGTTTCTGAAACGATAATATGTACAGGAAAGCTATAGATCCTATAGCTATAGATAGATATAAGTAGTTTTGGTTTTATATTATTTAAATTTTATTTGATTTTACATATTTGGACAATAATTATACACCTCCGAAAACTAGTAGTTTTTGTTCCAATCTTCACGTTCCTCACGTTCTTTAGTAACTTCATTGAGGTATGGTTCAAGATATTTAACATCATCTTCATATTTTGTCCATTGTTCCTTTGGCAGAATAGTTTTGGTCATTGATAAGTGTAAGGCTCTCATTATACGCCAATTGCGTTCATCATAAATTTTCCTGGGAAGGCGCCTGATTGCCTCTTGAACGTCTTCAGTTTCATGTAGACAATCGTCACGGTGCAGACCTTCGAAATATATCTCGTGTAGCTATTCTCGTTTTCATTAAAATTTCTAAAACACTCACCATACTGATTAAACCCAGACAAATTGTAAGCCCACTTGCCCAAGTTAGCTGCAAAAAAAGAAACACAATTTATTAGAATTTACGTAATCAGCCTAAAATGACAAAAAACATTTTTTAAACATGTCGCAAGACAAGTTATGAATTGAAATTCTAAATCAAAATGAATTTCTTTCTACTCACAAAATACCAATGGTCCTTTTCTAGCAATGTAGCCCGACATTTCAGCTATTTTTCTGATTAAATATTTTTACAATTCCCTTGTACGAGGCTGGTTAATTTTGTAATGAAAACGTTTTCTTCGTGTCGTCTTAATTTTTGTCAAAATGTCAACTGTCATATTGACTTTACTGGGTGGTTGCGTTCAGTACAGTGAAATGTACTTGGAATAAAATGTTTTTTGGAATAAACGAACATCTTGACAGCCAAAAAATCAATCTACGGCAGATTTTTTAAAAAAAAACACGACATTAGAAATTGGCTTATACGGTTTTTTCAAAAAGCATTGTTTGCATAATCGGCAAAAGCGTTGTAATATGCAAATCCATTTTAAATTAATTTATTTGCTTCTTTATATAAAAGAATATTCGCGGAAACCGAAATCGCAAAACAATGCAATCATTTATGTATCAAAAGTATGTAGCAAATGTTAGAAGCAGCTTTAATAGCATACTTGACATTTTCCTAGTAAATGCTTAAAGTTCTTTCGATTTGCAGGGTAGATTTAAGATTTTTTCTCTCGTGGTTTTGACGTACTATTTGCAAACTGTACCCGGTGTTGTGTTTGATTTTTCGTTTTGCTTGCAAAGTTTTGTAACCGACACTGTAACTTTGCTATAGGTTTCGTTTACTCAGCAAGATGTCGAGGAGAGAGCAAGCAGACTAATCTCTTAGTTTATTGTTCAAAGCATTCACCACGAAAACGCGGTCACTTTGACCCCGTTGATCAGACTCACACTGCATTTTATTCATAACAATTTGATCAAATGCGTTATCGAAAATAGCATTTGCTCAAAATAGTTTTTTTTTATCATATTTGCTTACTTTGCTACGAACTGTCACATTTTTGAGCAATTGCTTTTACTTTCTTTTACATAGTAAAATAGTTTTTTGAAAAAAAAAATTTAATATAATTTACGGAAGATTCTGGTCCCGTCCGTAAAAGAAATTCGTGTTGTGTCCCCAGCTCAATTTCTTGTATGTATTTTCGACTTCTTTGAAATCCTTTTTAACCATCTTTCACACGACCTATAGAGCTGAAATTTTATGAGTTTCTAAGTCAAAAATATAATTTTTTTTTATTTCTCGTATGACGCGTGTGGCGCGTGTGAAATTTTTCTTTTTCAACTTCTTCGAGGTCATTTTTAACCACCTTCACCACCTAGAGAGCTAACATTTTGTAAGTTTCTAAGTCCAAAATAGCATTTTATATATTTTTTTTTATAATGTACACACCCTAAAGGGGTTTGCACCCTTATAATGCTTAGCACAGCGTATGCGTTAGGAAATTAGGGAGAGGAAAAGATGAGATGTCTATGGACGCGTGTCTTAAACGACTGCAGATCATATAAATGCGGAAACACAGAATCAGGCAATTCATTCCACATAACTATCGTGCATAACTCTTCCGCATATTACTGACGCGTTTGGCACGTGTGATGGGTTGATATCGCGCCATTTTCTCGTTATTTAGGTGTTTTTTAACCACCTTTCGCACGACCTAGAGGACGTCAAGGACCAATTTTGATATCTCGCGTTTGACGCATGTGGCGCATGCGAAGTGGCGTGGTTGAAAGATTAAGTTTAATTGCACGCTAAAAACCCATACGAATAGAATGATAATAGGTATGCTAGGAGATAGTAAACAAGATCGATAAAAACTGAAAAAAATGTCACAAAGGTATAGGTAATTAAGAATGCTCTATAATATAAAATATCCATATTTCTGAGAATTTTTTTTTTTAATTTTCCAAAGACTCCCGCAATACCTCCCAGAAGACCCAAAAAACCCTTTAAAAGGACGCCCAAAAGAATCCTAACCAAAGGGCTTCCCAAAAGATCTCCAAAAGAAAAAAGAAAAAAATACCTACCCAAAATACTTACAAAAAACTCCAGACCTCAAAATTAAAAAAATTTATAAACCTAAAAATATTCTTCTTATTTCAGCTGACACAAAAGTTGGCGGGTGACTCAAATCGAACGACGGTATAGTAAAAAAACTCATGGATTATTTTTAATTAATTTACTTTCTACAAAACAAAAACAAAAACTTCTTTCATAAATGTTGTATAAATCATAGTAAGTGGTATAGTGTGTTTGCTGTAATTTTCTTATTTATTCACTGCTATTTCAGTTAATTGTACATGATTTTGTTTAAACTTAAAATTTGTTAATATTATTAAAATATATATATATATAACTACTATAAGTAACACTAGTATGGTCTTAGAGTTCTCCCTTTATGACAAGATAAAAAATGCTCTTTACTGAAGTCTCATTCGATGTTAATTCTTTCAGGATGCCACTTTCACATGAGAATACACGACTTAAAGAAGATAGGCCTACGGTTATGTCGAAAACAGAGATTTCAATTTGTTTTGCAGTCTGAGGGGGAAAGTAAGCATTTCGATGTTGCAATTGGAGACTATCTGTTTAAGAAATAAAGAAAAGGGTTCCATCAATATATTAACCATGTTTTTGTTTTCAATTTGATTTACCAGTTTCATAGAAACTACCGATAATCCATTTAAGCAGTAATTGCAATGGAAATTCTAGTATTCGACGGCATATTACTTTCAAAATTAATCTTACAACATAGATGCAAAGGCGTAGCTGGGAAGGGAAATTGAAGTACACACTTTGAAATTCGTATACTTCATTTAGTAAACTTACCGTTGTAAAGACAATATAATACACTAATATTGTTGGAAACAAAAACAATAGGGAAGTGAAAAACAATGTTGCTAAAAACAATTGGCGATTCATGTAATTATGCGATTCATCGCGGTCTGCAAGGAGATGAATTAAATTTTATTAAATATAAATATGGCTGCATTCTTTGCATACTTTTGAGGGGATTTCTTCGTTTACCCAAGACCACCTTCCACAGAACTTGTAATCCTCTTGTTTCTACTTTGTATAGCCTAAATTCGTGCACAGAAATAGAAATATACTTTTAATCATTACACCGACTTACACTGCAGTATAAATGTAAAAACAATATGCATGCAGGCCAATGCACCATATTAAATCTGATAACATTGCCAACTGGAAAGAGAATCCCATAAATCCAAGCAGGGCAATCGGCACGAACACTAGGGGTACGTATGGCTCAATTAGATCTGATATGAAAAATATTTCGTTAATTAAAAACCAAACATATAAACAAAATTTCTGCTTTCATACTTAAAAATAGGGCCCACAAATCAATGTGGTAGCTAAAGCAGTCCAAAAAGAAATTATTCAAATGTACATTTAGTTTTAAACCAATTGGGCTGCCTTTCAGCGACCCTAGCAGCAAGCGAAGTTTTTCTATGACGAACTAGAAATTCGATAAAGCAAATATTTTAGTGGTTACTATAAAAAATCGTCTTACATGTGAAGCTTGAATTAGATAATCTCCCGGTTGATCTACATAGAATAATAGAACGATCATAACAAAGAGTCCAAAAAGTCTATCCATTGAAATGTTTGCTGTTCGTATCCTGTAAAATAACCAAGTTGTAAAAAAACAATTTTTCTAACCACAATTAAGATCTCACCCAGTACTTTTAAACCTCTTCCATTCAACATAGTGCTCTAGCAGAGATGTCTTCTGCAGAGATAACTTCTGCAAAATGAACATAATCGGTCTACATTCGATCAATGAAAAAATGTTACCAATAGCGTCGAATGCAGAATGTAATTTGGAAGAGATTAAGTTTTCCCTACGACGATTTAAAGCGGAGTTTTGCACCAGCAAATTGTACAACATTCGGATGTCACTGAATTGCTCCAAGTCATTGATATCTATATATGCGGTTGTTATTTTAGTATCAACTGGCCAAAAGAGTTGTTGGATCTTCCTACAATTGTAAAGAAAAACATTCGCAAACGTAACATTTGGTGGCCTTATACTCAATTGATTTAGGCTCAATGTCGGCGTTTGTGAATCGTAAGTAAAACTTAGCGACACATCTTTGTTGTTGATACTATTTGATGAGCAAGCTGCAGTTATGTATCCCAAATGCCGCAATCGGTTACTCCCAGCTGCATCGTCGACATCGATTACAAAGTAGGAAACAGCATTTTCATTAATTTGTATTTCGCCAAAAATTTCGCAGTCCTGTTTCGTTGTGAAAAGTTGCTGGGGCAGAAATATTTTTACACTCATTTCCTCCGGTTGTAATCATATTTTCGTTGCGACAATCAATTATTTATTTAAGAAATGTCAATGTCCATTTCCATTTTCGAAATTTTTCTCGGAACTGTCAGCTGTTCTCAGCACCAATTGCTAAGAGTGTGGCCACACAGGCATCGGACCGAAAGTCATATCCAGCGAAACAGGTAGGTTTTTAGTGTGTGGGAAAGAGAAGCCTTAATTGCACTGACCATCCACCGAAAATTAACTACAAAAGATGATTTTCGGCGCAAGCATGAACGTTCTATGAGTGGTTTCTTAATTTCATTAAAGATAAGAACGAACAGAATATCAATCACGTGACCATGGGAAATCCTATTTGTTCTACCTATAAAAATAATACATTCTAAACTTTTCGAAGAAATAAAAGAATATCCAAAAAATTAATAGAATACAAAGAATAAATAAAAGAATCTTTTATGACAATGGCGGAATCTTTAGAATGAAATAAAGAAAACACTCAATGCGGCAAAACAACAACAAAGTGTCAAACATATACACAAACACACAACGGTAATGGGAATGACTTTCATTCATGGTTTTCAAACTGTCATTGTGCTGCCATTTTGAAATGTTTTTCAACCTCAAATACATGTTAACCAATAAAAATAAATTTTTAATTTAAAACGTTTAGTATGTGATTTGTCAATGTTCCAGTTCCAGTTCTGAGCTATGTTTAAAGTTTCAAGTCTTTAGCTCAACGGGAAGTTAGTTTAAAATCAATTACAAAATTCCATCAGAACAGACAGACATACACCCATATGTCTATACCAAAAACTGACAAATCTACCATAATATATAGGTCAAGAAAGACGTCAACTAGGACTGCATTTTTCTATGGAGGTTCCAAGAATTTTGAAGGCTCACGTACTTCATTGTTTGTAATATTTTTTTGGTCAAGGTTTTTTTTGTAGTTTTCCCTGATCATGATCCACTGATTAAAGAATTTGGACTCGCGTCTTTTTAGTTTCGTGATCGTTTTCCGTATTTGAATAGCGCCCGTTATCGCGCCATGATAACCGACTATTTTATGCCTGAAATTGAAGCCTATGATCTCGCCGACATTTAGTTCAAACAAGACGGCGCTACTTGCCATATAGCACATGAAACAATGTACTTATTGAGAAATCATTTTGGCGAGCAGTTTAACTTACCCTGCTCTCACAATGACAAACTTAAGACTTACAGGATTGTATGAATGTCTAACATAACGAGCAAAAATTTTTGTTTTGTCAAAACTAAAATCCATACAATACTGTAAGTCTTAAGTTTTTCATTGTGAGTGTTGTAACGCTTCGGACCAGCGAATTGCCAATCTTGTTAGTTTTATATACGTTTTCCTTTTGGGCTACGTAAAGACCAAAATCTACGTGGATAAACCAGCTACACTTGAGGCATTGGAAGCCACCATTGGGGCGTTATTCGCCAGATACCAATCGAAATGCTCGATCGGGTCATCTTAAATTTGACCTTCAGAATAATCCATCTTAATCTCAGTTGCTACCAACATTAAAAAGAAACAATCCTTTAAAAAAATGTGAAAATGATAATATAGATTCCACGTTTAAATTGATTTTTTTTAATTTTGTTTCATTTTTGAAAAATCCACCTTATCATCATTTATAAAAAAGTTAATTAAGATTTTTCGAAATTGAAAAATCTAGAAACTTGAGCTGTCAAAAAATACAAGTTTTAAATATCTCGTTTTGGATTGCTTTTAGAATAGGCGCGCCCTTATTAAAAAGGAAGTAGGAAGGACTTTTGGTTTTAATTAGCATTTAATACGATACAGATATACATTATTTACCGCTTTAATTATTTATGTAATTAGCATTTAAACCGATTCAGAAATACATTATTAGCTGTTTTAATTATTTATTTAATTAATTAGTTTCCTTACCCTACACATGCTACATGCAAGTGGCATAAACTTTGAATAACAACGACCGTTATTTTATGAAGTCAAAATTATACTGATAAATTTTTCTTAGTAATATTTATTTAATCTTTGACTTAATTAAGTGCGATTACATTAAGAATTCGTTTTTCTTACAGACATGATTGTGTAAAACATAAATTTACATATACTTTACATTCCAAACCAAAACACATTGAGTATTCACATCTGTTACATATTAACATAATATTATATTTTTCTCTTATTTGGTCAACATGATAACGGTCGGTGCTATCTTTAAATAATAGGAATACGTTCAAAAATGTTCGTTATATATAATTAAAATTAAAACTCTCGTCTATGGTATTTATCAGGATCGAAATATGATGTCACTACCACACGATCGCTGAACTTTCGACCGGTGAGAGCTTGCTGAGCCTTCTGACAATCGACAACCGAATTGAATTCAACAAATACTTTACCGCAGCCCGGCACATCGACACCCTCAATAGGCCGTGGAATCTCTACACTTCGCACAACACCGTACTTGTTGCATTCCTCCTTGATATCTTCGAGAATATCTTCGTATTCTTCTTCGTCACGTAGTTCATCAGGTGTAACCATATTCAGCAGGCACAACACTTCAGTGGGAGGTCCTGATATACCAACAACTGACAATCCAGGCACCTAAAGAAATTAACAGACAAAAGCAGTTCATTTGATAGTCCAAAAAATATACGTGCGGATGAAAGTATACTTGTATTGTAACCGGCGGGGCTGTTCCCGAACCCGATAGTGCATTTTTTGCACCGACACTCGCACGCTGCACAATCAATTTCTTGTCTCCGAGTTGCATGCCATTTAAGCCGGCAATAGCCTATACAATTGAAAATAACTTCAATAAAGCTAAACCCATAATTAAACAAAAATTTGTGGAACTTACTGAATCCGTTATGGTGGTGTCAATATACTCGGCAAATGCATAACCTTTGCTGAGGCCTGTTGCAGCGTCCTTAACAAGATTGAATGCACGCAGTTGACCAAACGATAACAAAAGTTCCTTAACCTGCATTCGGTTAAAAAAAAACAAACAAACAACAATATAGAACGTAGAAATGTTAACATTCAATTAATTATGCATTCAGCAAAAAATAAATGTTTTCAGGTTCTTTTCGTTTTGCCCGTTAGAAGATTTTATGAAAATATTACATTTGTATGAAATGTTTTTTTGTTTGTTTTCGGCTTTGTGGTTGATTGCTGGCAGGTTGTTTTATTCAAACTTTTGGCTGAAATATTTCATTTGTTTTAATCTGATTTTTTTATTATTAACTTGCCTTTTATTTATTCTATTTTTTACGAATGCAATCATTTGTAACAACTGGTATGTGGTAGTGTAGCAGAATCAATCATAAAACAGCGTAACAAAACGATAACACGATTGAGGTATCGCGCACGCTAAGCTACAACAGAATGAAACATTATATCAGTAACTTTTCTTTAAATTATTCTATAAGAGGCTGTAAAAAATTGTGTTTTTGTGTTTGCCTGAAAAGAAGCTGAAAATTAAAAACCACTAGTAAAGAAAAAGCTGAAACCTCCCCTGTGTAAAAACAAGCTGACTGAATAGATGGTTTTCTGTGTGTCGAGTAGTTACTGATTTTGCTGCTTGCTGTGAGAAGTTAAAAATTCTTTCAAGGCTAGTGGAGTATTGCTTAATTATTAAGTTTACCTTTTCAGAAGAAAAAAAAAAGCAAAATATCTCCTTCTTCCTTTACCCTTTAAAATATTATTTCGTCTGGTTTTGTCAACAATTTGCCATCAGACAATCGATTTTAATACCATAATTATGTATGCACTCCTTATTTGGTATCTGTGTTACCAAATAATATTACCAAATAATAACGACATGCAAGACAGTTTCCTACCAACACCTTGTGAAAATATAATGTTCTATTTTATAACTTGTTTCTATAATTTTTTAACCACAATCTACATAAGATCCCAGGTAATTATTGTTTAACTTTAAAATAAACTGTAAATAAAATAAAAACTATGTCTGTTACATTTGGAGATAAAAAAAAAGTTACCTGATCTTCGATGAGATAATTTGGAAGGCCACCTATAAATATTTTATGTGGTGAATCGGGAACCACCGTCGATATGACCCCAGAAGAAGGTAGAGCTAAAAAAAACATATTATAAGGAAAAACCAAAACGAATTGATATATGTATTTAACTTACGAAGTGACGGAGTTGGCGTTTGATTTTCTGAAATGCCTGGCATGGGTTGATAATCATGCGGTCGACGAATCTTTAAACTTTGCCCTTTGAAATTGATGCCATCATATGCCATTGCCTGGGTTGTTTCATCGATGGACCTAAATTCGAGAAATGCAAAGTTTTTGTCGAGATTTATCTGGCACGCTAGGACTGGGCTGCCAGCTGCTTGAGCTAGGCCTGACAGATGCATTTGCTGATTAAAGAAATCCATCATCTCCTCTTCGGTAACTCCGAACGGTATGTTGCCGACATATAACCGACGCGCCTGTCTTGTGATTGTTGATCCGACCACTGGGACCGCGGCCTGTGGTATCTCCGGAATAGAATTAGCTGGAATTTGACCGGACGCCTGCATGGCCTTGTACTGAAGCGGTGTGATATGTTCGAATCCTGGTGGGGGAACATCCCAATAAAGCGAGGGTTTCCTACGAATTGTGCGTTGGCTGGCGCGGTGACGTCCACTGCTTCGCTTACGATCGCGGGATCTAGAACGGCGACGATCTTTAGATCTCGATCTATGACGACGTCTTTCTCGATCTGCAAATAATTATACATATACAGAATACAAACTTATTAATTGGTCACTGTTTTACCTTCAGCTCCCATTATACAGAAAAAACTCGGAAATATCCTTTTGTTTCGTAAATTAATAAAATTACGTTAAATGTAACGTGGAATACTTTATTTAGAAAAATCACGACTTATTTCCCCAAACCAACGCGTTTGGACCTTGCTACGAAAATTGACTGTTTGGTGTTTGACGTTACCCGAAAATAAATAAATGACAAATATTGCGGCCGGCTGTAAATAGACAAAACGGCGATAGCATCATTTACTCGAATTGACGCTTTATCACCTAGCTGGCATTAGTTAAGTAAATAGTCGACCACATCGGTGTCGCTGTGTTCGCATAGAGTAAAAGAACTGTTGCTATTTTATTGACGATAGCAGCACCGCGAATTCTCCTGGCGGATACATTTATAAACGATTATGCATGGAATTTGACTTTATTGAGTTGCTTTTTATTGTTATATGAATAGGAATAGGATTAAGCTTTCCCAATAAAATTAACAAGGATTTTTAACTTCTGTACCACTTTTTCCAACGACATATTGTTTTTCCCCATTCTTAAGAAATGTAATTCCCATATTATAAAAATAAATCCCATAAAATAAAATTAAAAAAAAGTACAAGCGGCTTATACAAATTTATTTGAAAAAAAAAAATTAGAGAAACAAAAAATTAAAAATCGTAACAAGGCAGTAAATTTAGTACCCCAAAATTAAAAAGAATTAAAAATCGATATGTATCAATAAAAATTAAAATTTGAATGTATGTACATATGTATGTCCTTTTTAGGTTTCCCAACGTTCATACGATCGCGTTAAAACTTTGAGTATAGGTTTTATACCATACTGAGTTTCCTCATATCTTGGAAGTGGTCAAACTTCTGGTCAAGGGTCACAATACTCTTTTTTACATATCTCAAGTTTTTATGCATTTTTCGGAATGTAATATGTATATTTTTATATATTAATTTTTCGTCAATACCTTGAATACTGAAATACACAGAAAATGTAATTGACGATCACAAATCTTTAAGTATGACAAACTTTTTCATGTTCATGATTTTTTTTTATTATGTAGTTGTAGTGCGTAGTGTATTTTATTCGAAGTGACAATTCACAAGTGTCATGTGCGCCATTTTACTTGCATATTGTGCTTAGCACGAAGGCGAAGCTAATAATCAGGGCAAAGAAATTTGTTTTCAACGTGCTTGTGTAAAATTCTTTGTCCACTCGTATATTTCGACCAGTTTAGCTTTGAAAGAATTGTTTGCTCAAATTTTGATGGCTTAATTTTTGAGATTTTTTCATTCATAAGGTTATTTTTAGGAAGAAATTTATAAAAAAGAATTTGTTCATTAAACTAAAATTCTTTTATGATAATTCAGTCTTAGACTGTTGTAAATCCATATGACGAGCTGAGAAGCTCTTTTTAATATTTTCAGCAAGAGGCGCTAAATTTACTTTTGCAATCGTCAATTTACGATTGGAGCATTAAGAATTCTCCCGGCGGATATATTTTAAAGCGAATACTCAAGCTTTTTGACAATTCAAGCAATAACTCGTCAGTTCAAATTATTAATCAAGACTGGAATTTTTCACACAGCGAGTCACATTTTTTGAGCGATGTGAAACTGGATTTTATGATTTCTATCAACATTAATGATATTTTAAATGATCGTGTAATGTGCCTATTTGGTAGGCAGTGAAGTTCCCGGGATCTGGTTTTCAAAATTCTCTATTCCGTATGTGTTTTTTTGGCTGCCCAAATCTTGCGATCGAATATTAATCAACTTTCTTAAGCCCGGTTTTATTCAATCCTTGCATACGTATGTCTTCGATTAGAGAATTTACATTAATACATTTTTAATATTTATATGTTGGTTTTTAAAAAATATAAATAAAAAATAAATTTAATAAAATAACAGTAAAACAGTAAAAAAACCGTGATGAATTAATATCAATCAAAATTTAAATGTCAATTAAAAATCAAGCTTAAACCACTCAAAAGTAGTTATAATTAATACAAAAATGTGCAATATGTGCAAAATTCCAGTCTAGTAAAGTAAAATCTGTTATGTTTTTCACAGTTATCATCTTTTAAAGTGTTTGTGCTGCCACCTTACATCTGAAGGATTAAACTTTAAACTAACCTGTGGTAAGTTTATATGTAGCTAAAGAAAATCACCACTGATGCGCTAGAACTCTTCTATAGTGGCACAATCGTTGTCGTTCGCCATTTTTAATTTTATTTCACTTCAATCTTTAAATCGAGTGTGCTAGGTTTGTGTCGTTCGTCGTTTGTAGCGTGTGCAGAAATCTGAAGTGAATAAAGAATAAATACTGTACAATCCAAATCCAGTTTATTGTGCAACCAATTAATAAAAAGATGGATCGTAAGAATAATAGCGAATAAGTAGTATAAAAATGATTTAATGTTGGTTAAATTTGTAGGTGGTAATTATGGTAGTGGTGGTGGTGGTGGTGGAAGCGGTGGTGGCGGCGGTGGAGGATACAATAATTTCTCTGTACCTCCACCGAATTTCCAGCAAATGCCTAAAAATGGCGGCGGCGGAGGTGGCGGCTACAATGAGCCTCCACCATCATACAATAAATCAGGCGGAGGTATGTTATATTATAGGCTTTTACTTTGTCACTGAATTTATTTAATTTGAATTTAAATATTCTTTAATGCAGGTTACGATGGATCTAGTGGGGGTCGTGGCGGTGGAGGTAGCGCCGGTGGAGGCTGGAACAGTGGCGGAGGCGGTGGAGGATATGGGTATGTACAGTTTTCCCTTCACTTTATATCCCACTTCACAAGCTAAGGCCAATTAAAAAGTGTATTTATGTCTAGCCAAAAAAAAAACAGTTAACATATTTTTTAATGTATTAAATTTCGAACGATACATTTGCAAAGCTTATCCTTGCCAAGAAATGGTTGCTCTTCAACTTCCCAATTGATCATTGAATATTGTAATAACATATTTTTTCCTGTATGTTCGAACAAGTTGTTTTGTGCAGCACTTTGAGATTGAAGAATAACAACGCAACTGTACTTTAATAAGCATGTATAGATCCAATCGTGAAGGTTTTGTTCAAAACAATGGAAATCATTTTGAGTAGTAACAAGTTTCAAAGAAATACCCCAAGATACAAGCTTCAAAGAACGCCATAATATTATCCTTATGTACTATTAACACTTAGCAACGAAAAGTTGTGTGCTGTTTCTTCAAACCGCCCACTTTTTGTTATTGAAATCCTGTTCTTTTCCGAACTGTTAGGTCTGGCGTTTTATGTAATTTGTTAATACAAAAGTAGTTGCAGAGAACAGTTAACTAAATAGAAATTAAAAATCAAATGGATGATCAAATGTAACCTTTTATTCCATTTAATCGGTATAACTAATCAGAATGGATTGTTATAGTACTTACGTACAGAAATTGAGTAGCTAATTAAGTAAATAGCAAAAGCTAAGAGGTATTCCTAAACGTAACACTGTGTATGGTTAAATATAAAACGAAACAAATTTTGATCAATTGGTGGACTGAACTTTACAGAGGATAAAACTAACAAAACGAAAAGCTGCAAAATACAATTGAAATATATTTTTAAATTGTGTCGAACAATCAATAATACGTATACGAGTACAGTACAATGGTGGTAATATGTATCAGAAGTTTAAAATCTGGTAACAAGAAAAACACAGACGAGACTGCTCTTATTAACCGTATTTATTCACAAATTTTATTACATGATGTTACTTTGATAATCAACATAGTGAAGGTGTGTATTTTTATTTTTGGTTATAAAACGAAATCTGTATGTTCCCCTACAAAAATGACATTTGATTGCAAAAATTATTCGTTTAAAAAATTACTACTTTAGCTACAACTTTCAACGGTACTTGCTTGTGTATACAAAATCCAAATATACATTTAAATGAGTATTACATATCCTATTTTAGAAATGGAGGCGGCAACAAGGATGGCTACAATAAAGGTAAAATATACAAGCAAATTCGCAGCTGAGTAAAGTATTTTACATTTTTTATACTATTGTACTACTGCATACAAATTTTAAAAGATGTTTTTTTCGTCTATATATATTTCTACATTTAGTTATGTTTAACATTTTGGTTAGAGTTATATATATATAAATATTATTTAAACACTACACTAAAAGATGTACGTTACGAGAGTATAAAAGTTCACTTAAAAAAACAACCGACAATTACTTTTAAGTACATTTCGTTAGTGTGTAAGATTGTTTTTTGTTGTTCATGGTATTAATATAATTTTTAAAAACAAAATTACCTATTTTATCATAGTTATTAATTATATCACGCAGATACTAACATTAGGTCAAATTGGTCTGATACAAAAAGTACAGAAATTGCATTGAGATTTTCAACACGAATATTATTACTCCTATTTTCTGACCCACCCTGTTTTCCAGCATTTCTTCTACAGCGAAAGTTACAGTTTCACAGAAAAATATGCATATTCTGTAACTCAAATAGAAAGTGAGTCCAGTATTCAGTGGCTTTCCTGGATAATCTCTGAAATAGGCCGAACTCAAAAACATAATTTGGCGATTATTACCAAATAATACCATGTAGAAATAAAAGGACATTTATTGGGAGTATTAATTATTTATTATTTACGAATTATAAATTTTCCTTTTAAAAGGCGTGCAACGTAAACGTAACACAAAAGAATGTACTTCACTCCCTCAGTCCTGTCTCCCATTTGCAAGGCATATTTTCGCCCTAAACTTGAATACAGCTGTATTGTATGGGTAGGTGCCCCTAAGACCAAATTACATCTACTAGACAGAATTCAGAACCGCGCATTAAAACTTATTGGTGACGTCAATTGATTCGCTTGAACATTTTAGAAATGTTTCCTGTTGTCACGGTTTTATCGCCGCTCAATGATTATGTGGATTGAATTGCCCGATTTTGTGTTTCCGCTATTGTATGATCTTATCTTTTCCTTTATGCATGTAATTAGAGGTCTTCATGAGTACATTCAATCGCTCTCTGCAATTGAGTACATTACTTCAGTTTACTCTATTCATTACAATACTAAGAACTTATGATCTCATCTTTTCCTTTATGCATAGATATTAGAGGTCTGCATGAATACATTTGCTCTCTGCAATAGAGTACAATATGTACTTCAGTTTACTCTATTCATTGCAATACTAAGAACTAGTGTAGACTGAAAACAAACACACGCACGCTTAAAGAGGTTCGCACCCTTATAATGCTCGGCTTGGCGAAAAAAGGAGATATCTATGAGCTTGTGATTTTAATGCCTGTGGATCATAGTGATATGAGGGACAGAGAACGAATCCCTGAACTTAAGTGTACGTCCGAAGATGGGCTTATGGGTAAACTAATGAGAATCTAGAGCGCCACGAGTATAACGGTTGAATTCAAGGAGAGGTGGTATACAGTTGGCTATATCTCCCCATTGTATTATGCTGTCTACATCAGAATTTAACTTGCTTAACATACGAAGTTGTTTGAGTTCCACAGAAGTTTGGGACGTTCCTCAAACTTATATGAGAAGTCACAGATAAGAGATCATTAATAAAAATTAGAAAGAGAGTCGGGGACAAAACAGAGCCTTGGGGAACACCAACATTTAGTAATATACTTTAGACTTGAAACCGTCCAATAGAACTTGGATTGAGCCGTTCAAAAGATAGCTTCTAATCCAGTGAAGCAATTTATCATCGACTCCATAAGCACGCATTTTGGACAAAAGAGCTTGATGCCAAACTCTGCCAAATACCTTAGAAATGTCGAGTGCAACAGCTTTGTTTTCTCCAAATTGATGCAAAGACCGGTTCCACTGTTCGGTGAGATAAACCATCAAATCACCAGTAGAACGTTGCCCACGAAATCCATACTAAGTCACTAAGGATTTCGTTGGTTTCAAGATATCTCTTGAGCTGAAAATTGATCAGTCTCCATGACCTTGGATAGTGTAGTACTGGATAGTAGGATAGAGTACGATAGTGATGGAATCCAAACAATAATGAATATCTTGAACTGTGTGTCAAGACATTCATTGCAGACCTCTAATAGATATCTCACCTTTTCCTCTATCTTTCCTAACGTCCACGGTCTGCTAAAAAGTATAAAGATCAAACCCAATTATTATAAAAATAAAAACACTACAGTGAAATGGTCGCTCTAAAGTAGATTTCCTAGGTAAAAGAGGAAAAAACAGTTTATTTACAAAAATTCAGAAATTGTAAACTGAACTGGATAGCAAGTGTAGTAATAATCTCTTATACATCCTATTATGTACGAATAAACTATGCGGATGACTGCTATTGCCGATTCCGGAAAACACCTTAATACCCTGAAAGAACCCTTATGTTGCTTTCGTTTGACCGTTAACCGAGTGCACTCGTTTTTAGACGTCAAACGAACAAAAAATTTGCACTCGCACGTTTTGTATGTGTTTGTGTCGAAATGGCTACACAAATCCAACGATGACGATGATAACAAAAGGTTTTATTTAACTTTTTTTTCCGCACTAATCGAACATTTTTGATAACAGCTTTATTTATTGTGTGAAGCGAATTGAAAAAAATTAAAAATTAATCACAAATCAAAAGTCACAATGATAGCTACGCCATATCACTCATTGGCTTTATATTTCTGTAATAAGAGCTATACTTCTGTACGGTGTAGTGCTCTGGTGGAATGCCTTAGACAAAGCCATAAATCGCGACAAACTAAACAAAGCCTAACGATCGGCTTGCTTATGTATGAGCGGAGCGTTCTGCACCACCAAAACCTTCTCTATAGAAAGCCCAACTGTTCCGATCATACAAGATACATGCTTAGAAAAATCCCAAATGTTTATGTATTGATAATCAACTAAAGAGCAAAATCCATATAACATTTTTCTGTTTCCCACTACCACATCTTATGTTTCTCGCTCTCTGCGACTGCTTAATTTTTGTTCACTGTATTCACATCCCACAAACACAAACGCGTTTGCGATTGGTTTACAGCATTAGTATGCGTACAGTTGGGCTTTCTATAGAGAAGGTTTTGTGCACAACCTCATCCGCTGCACTAGGCATACTGTTCAACCTAACACCACTCGACGTCTTCAGCAGCCAAGCTGCTGCCAGCGCGGCTGTTCGCCTCAATGCATCTTTCCAGTTCCAGACAAGGAACGAATTTCGGACACTTACTCTGTTCTGAGTTTATTCAGGACTTCAGGGCAGGTATTTACTACACCATTCCGCAACTACATTTCAACAACAACTGCCAGATCACCATCCCCTCCAGACGACTCTGGGAAGAAGGTGCTATCTTGGAAGATGAATCGATCAGTTTTTATACTGACGTGTCAAAAAATGTTTTTGGGTTAGGCGGAGGAGTTTTCTCAAAATGGCTAAATATTAATCTCTCTTTTCGTCTTCCCAATTACTGCAGTATTTATCAAGCAGAATAATGGCGATTAAAGAAGTCGTCCTGTCTTGGCTAAAGAGAAACGTTATTTCCCTAGGGATATCCGCATCTTCTCGGATAGTCAAGCAGCTTTGAGATCAGTCTCTACAAACACTATTGTAGCCCTAGCCTCCCAAACATCTCTCAGGGAGATGGCGGAGTCATAGGGACATTTTGGGAAACTGCTGGGCTGATGAACTCGTCAAAAATGGTAGTCGCTGCCTCATGTTAAAGCAGAATGCGAAACAAACACGATACCTTTCCGCCATTTATTTCGTATTTCGGTACCGAGAAAAGTTTCGCCAATAAAAAGAAGGCGGAAATTTTTTCAATTGACATTTCTTTATTGGGTTAACGATCGACAGTTTTTCGTCAAGTCAGTCTAACATTAAATCAGTGCGTCTATGACTTTAATGGGTGCTTGTATGACACTAAATTGGTGCATTTATAGTCTTTTCCATAGCGGAATTCATGATACGTAAGTTAAAGCGGGTCGAAAAGAAGATATAGAAATAGTTTACGACTCGCGGCGGAAATCATAATAGGGCCACAGATCTAGCCATAACTGTATCCGAAACGCTCCAAGTGTTAAATCTTTCTATGCAGATTGCACATAAGTGCTACAATAGGTGTCATTACATTACTGTCTTAGAGGCAAACATGCAGCAATTATTGTTGTATTTTCCAATGACTTCAGCATAAGCTGCATGGACGAGGAGGAGGAAGAGAAGATTCGTCAAGCAGTGATATCAAATGTCTTCCACGCTTCATTCAAAGCACCAACTGGTTCAACGAGTGGGGCGAGAAATCCTCTCCATTCATGTGGCATCACAATGGACCATCATTGGTCGAAGTGGGTGGGTTTCCTGCCGAGAGCCACCCTAACCGGACTTAACCATGTTCTAATAGTAAAAAAAATTGAGGTGTGGGCACAATACGACTTTCTTTTACGAACGGCGCTTGAATCTTCAGTAATTGTACATATATTAAATTTTTTTTATATTTTGTTTTTGGTTTAAATTTCTTTTGCATTTAACAGATTTCTTCTAAGCGCTATAATTTTTGAATTATTTGTAAAAAACAATCTAAGTAAACTGTTACTTCCTTCGTCAGATTTCCGTCAAAATCATCTGACCCACCCACCCTTCACAATTTATGTAAAAAGCTTAAATATGAATTTTCATCCCGATAAGTTCAGCCGTCTGGGCTGTTTCACTTTTTCTGACTCTGGAGATATGGTTATGGGTAAATCTGCAAAAATCCCGAGTTCGAAATTTTTTATGATTACTATACTTCCTTTTACTCTGTAAAAGAAAATAAAAGGTATATTATCAGGTCGGGCTAATTCAAAAGAAATCTTCTTTCCTCTTTGAGAAAAACTACTTGGTATCTTTTTTGAAATTCCCAATTTATTACTGTTCAGTAAAAAGCTCTTTATGTATCAGATCAAACAGAACTAATGTCCATACTGTTTCAGTTGAATTTTATGTTTAATTGAATGTGGTGGTTTTTGTTTTTAAGGGTTCTCCAAAATAAGTAATGTCGGCGAATAATAATAATAATATTTAGCGGGAAAGACCGTTGCGGTGCATGGCCTAGCTTTACACACAAATTGAAAGAAGCTTACGATTTAAAGCGAATTGAGAGTGGCTTTTCGCTTTTCCTAAAATTAATTAAAAAAGAATAAAAGTTGTTGCACTTTTGCTGCAAGTTTTGTGTTTTTTTGTAATGTGTTGTGTTGTTTATAATGAAAGAACATACAAATGTAATAGGCATTGAAAGTGAATGCAAAGATCGCCATCTACCTACCTACCTGTACCAAAGTACAGTTTTTGTGCTCAGAAATTTGCATCGTTGGATATTTTGAGTCCTGATTTTGAAAGCTCCCTGTATACTCCTCATTGATATTGCGTAGAATAACATGAGGGACATAATGTAGCAAACAAAAATTAGCAATATGTTCAATTGAAGTGAAAGCAGTAATGAATTTTTTTGTTGAGGCTGTGAAGAAACATTAATTTTCAAAGTGCCTCCTTTTTACGATAAGTGATCATTTCGATTGATAGGTTGTAGGGGTAAGGTTAATGTGTAAAATGCAATGTGTAACGAAAAAAAGTCATTTTTACATTAATTACCGAACATGCCAACATCGTTAGAAGAATAAGATAAAAATAAATGCAAACAGGCAGACGGTGGTCGACTGACTGTCGCCATGGCTTTCTCTTTGCGGTTTGCAGTAAAGTGAAGAGTAAAGCTTCCTTCAAGGTTATAGTTTTGCTTGGAAAAACCATAACCGGGGTTTGGGTTTAAATTAATTTTCTGAGTTCAGAGTAGAGTAACTCTGTTACTATTTATGGTTGGCGAACTTAATCTCACTGCAATCACGACATGACAGCAATCAACGATATTGGCTCATTTCCACAACAGAATTAAGAGTAAAAAAGGTGCTTCCTTTCGCGCAGTCATCGCAATCATAAATGGTAATTTTGGTTTTGAGAGTGAAACGTAACTATTGTCACTTGTCAGTTTTCGCGTCTTTTTGGTTACGGTAATTGGGTGAAGCAAAGAGAAAAACAGTTACATGATTTTGTATAAAGAAATGAAACCATGTTAGTAGAGTAGGTAGATATTTATGTGTACACTAGCGAACTGCGAGGGTATATGAGTTACGTATGGTAGTGGTGATAACCACCATACTACCTTCCCTGGTAAAAATCAATTTAAGAATTTTTTTTTAAGAAAAGTAATCAACGTTGGTGTGGAATGTAATTTTGGTTTAAACTTTTATCAATTTATTCAAATTGATGAGGCATTTCAGTCCAACTGTGTTTACCAACTATGTGCCTATAAGGGAAAAATGCGATGTGAAGATTTGTGATGATTAAAATTAACAATTTAATTATAATAGAGCACAGAAATGTTGCATATCGGCATTGTTATGCAAATTTTTATAATTTATAGCTAAAAAACTTGTCTATCCTTGAACCAACTCCCCTCTTCAAGGATTATTAACGAAGAGTTTATAGGGAACCCAAAAAAAAGCTTTTTTAAAAGAGAATACAAATCGAAAATATATATAATATAATATATAAATCATATTAGTTCCGTAAACTACGAAAATAGATTAGGAATAAATTAAATAGCTTCTTATTTTAAATCTATAGTATACATTCCAACTCTCAGAATTCTATAAGTTGCCTTTGGTCTTTTGTGTTCTAATCTTAAAATGTAATTTTAGGAGGAGGATATAATAGTAGCGGTAGCGGTGGCGGAGGCGGAGGTGGAAACAACGATATGGTCACACAAGAAGACACAATCTTTGTTTCTGGCATGGATCCATCGGCAACTGAAAACGACATTGAGGTTCATTTTGGTGCAATTGGTATAATTAAGGTATAATTTGATAATAGTTTGTAATTAACTCAATAACATTAACCCTATTTATAATTCGGTGTAAAACAGAAAGACAAACGGACAATGAAGCCGAAAATTTGGCTTTACAAGCACAAAGACACTGGAATTTCCAAAGGCGAAGCAACTGTTACTTATGACGACACAAATGCTGCCCAATCGGCTATTTCATGGTTTGACGGGCGCGACTTTAACGGTTGTGCCATTAAAGTTTCACTGGCACAAAGACAAAACAATTGGAATAAAAGTGGTCGTGGGGGTGGAGGTGGTGGTGGCGGCGGAGGCGGAGGCGGTTTTGGTGGACGAGGAGGAGGCGGAGGTCGTGGAGGTGGAGGATTTGGTGGTGGTAGTGATCACGGTGGAGGTGGTCGCTTTGATCGTGGTGGAGGAGGCGGTGGAGGTGATTTTGATGGCGGTCGTGGAGGTGGTGATCGCGGTGGTCGAGGTAGTCGCATGGGTGGTGGGGGAGGTGGTGGTGGTGGTAGTAGTATGCCACAACGTGATGGCGACTGGAAGTGTGCCAGTTGTAGCAACACAAACTTTGCGTGGAGAAATGAATGCAATAGGTACGAGAAAGAGTAAATTATTTCCAACAAATTTCTAATTTTCTTCCATAAATTCAGATGTAAAACACCAAAAGGTGAAGGAGACGACAACGGAGGTGGCAGTGGTGGAGGTGGTGGTTTTGGAGGTGGTGGCAATGACCGCGGAGGTTTCCAGAACAGAGACCGAAACAGCGGGGGTGGTGGTGGCGGATTCTCACGCTTTGGTGGAGGTGGTGGTGGTGGTGGTGGAGGAGGAGGAGGAGGAGGAGGAGGTGGTGGTGGAAGAGGGATGCGCGGTAATAATCGCCGAGATGGTGGTCCAATGAGAAACGACGGAGGAAATCGGCCACGACCATACTAAGCTAAGATAGCAGCGCAGGCCAACCGTTTTACCTAATTTTAAACTTAACTGATTGATTGATTATAATAATAATGAAACATTTGCTTTTATTAATTAAAAAATAACAAAAAATAGACTTAAAATATTTAAAAATGAGAAATAACATAAACTACATTCGTAGATGTAAACAAGAAATTTATTAATTCGTCTTCTTAGTTTTCTTAACCCGTGCCGGCATCGCTGGTAATTTTTCAAATATCGTGTTATAGTTTACTTCTTCAGGAGGATTACATTTGCAAATGTCACACAGCGTATTTCTTCTCGAGCTGCCCGGTATGTCTTTGCGGTGGAAGGATTCCTCAAGTGCCTGACCAAACTCCAATTATGTTAGCGAGGCGAACGTTCGATTTTGTGATTGCTGTCATTGAATGTGTAGATAGAGGGGTATGCTTAAAACCTTCTCTATAGAAAGCCCAACGGTTCCGAAAATACACAGATACATGCTTAGAAAAATCCCAAACGTTTTTGTATTGATAATCAACTAAAGAGCAAAATCCATATAAAAATTTTCTGTTTCCCACTACACATCTTACGTTTCTTGCTCCTGCGATTGCCTTTTTTTTGTACACTGTATTCCTACGTTTTGGATGAAACTAAGCATGTATCTGCGTACGATCTATAGATCTTTCTATAGAGAAGGTTTTGTTCACATCCCACAAACACAGACGTGTTTGGGATTGGTTTACAGCATTAGTATGCGTACAGTTGGGCTTTATATAGAGAAGGTTTTGGGCTCGACCAAAAAACCTCGAGTAGAATATTTTACCACTGAACTACACACAGTGCAATTTTTTAAATCAAACGAACAAAATGGCTGCAATTTTGTGACATTCAGTGCAATTTTTTTTGCACTGATTGATTTGATTTCCTCTCGTGGTTTAAGTATCGACGATGAACGGTTAAGGTTTCCCTTACTCAAGAAGAGAGCAAGCAAAACAAATTTCTGAGAAAATATTTTTCGGTTTCTATTAGCCTACGTTAGTTATAGTGAAACAACATTTTATATCGCGTTCTTTGGTACTTTAGTAGTCAACGTCAACAGATATCCACGACGAAGCGACGATTGCAAAGAAAATGTTTGACAGATAAACCGTGGGTATGGTTTCGGGGGCGTTGACATTAACATTTTCAATTACAGTGAAGCTCGCGTATAACGATGGTGAAGGGACCTAGAAAGTGCGGTCGTTATAACTGGCGGATGTTACTCCAATATCCGACTGCTCTCCACAAGTATTACAAAAATTAAAAACATTTACAAACCAATGAATTCATTTTATTAAATTCTCTATATTAATTTAGCGTGCCCGTGGCTGGCGGAATAAATCTTTTGATCAATTTTTAACCCACTTCCTAAAGATCAAACTTTATTCAAACTTTGCACAGATGTGTATCTTTCTATTAGTGGTAAGTACAGCAAGACCATAACAAATGTCATGCAAGGTGCGTTACTTCACGTCTTAGAATGGTGCAGTAGAGAAAGGGCTCTCCATCAATCCTGGCTAAACCCGGCGAAACGAAGATTGTCCGATATGGGACCTATCATTCTAAAGGGAACTACATAAAGAGTGAGGTTAAATATGTCGGAGTCATCCTTGGTAAACGACTAGACTGGAATTCTCATATCAAGTCCGCCATTGAACGTGTCACTAGGGCCCTGTGGGCCTTTAGACCCCTCTACGGCAGAACTAGGGGTCTTAATCTTAAAATGATACATTGGATGTATACCATGATGTTGAGACCAATTATCACGTACGCGGCCATCATATGGTGACCGAAAGTTCTTGAACGGACAACGGTAGTTAAGCTTCAGAAGCTGCAAAGGATTGCCTGTCTAGATATAACGGGTGCCATGGTCACCTGCCATACGACTGCATTAGAAGCTGTTGTAGGGCTTTCACCCCTGCCAACAATTATTAGGAAGACGGCCGCTAGATGCGATATCAAGCTGCAACTAGAATATGGGTACAAACATGGTGACTACTTGGGAAACCTAAATATTCTAGACTCAAGAGACATGTTTTCCACTATCACGGACACCACGGCCTGGGAGTACTGTTTCGGTAGGTTATTTGAGGTAAAAATATTTGACCAAGCAATCTGGTCTAATTGTGCTCCAGCACTGGATAATAAAGGTCTGGTCTGGTACACAGACGGATCGAAAATGGATTCTGGTGAGGACGCTGAGGTATTCGGACCCAACACCAAAGTCTCAATACCAATGGGTAAGAGTCCCACTGTTTTTCAAGCGGAACTGCATGCCATTGACTTCTGCGCTAGAATAAACCTGAGTAAGGGTATTATAGGCGCTACGATTTATATCTTTTCAGATAGTCACGCAGCACTGATCCAGCTATCGTCCGACATAATGTTCTCTAAATCAGTTGAATCAGCTGCTACGATTCACTGCAATTCCTTGCAGGGCTCAACAGGGTAAAACTCTGTTGGGTCCCTGGTCACTCAGGTGATCATGCAGATGAACTAGCTAGGGCTGGCTCAGAATCTGCGTTCTTAGGACCGGAACCTAACTGTGGTATCAGCTGGGCTACCAACACAGCGATGATTAACTTACTGTGATAATACGCCAGAACTAAGACAGTCCAATTGGCCCTTTTCCTATAAGGAAACCCTTGATCTAGATAAGGATAGCATCAGAAAGCTAGTGAGTTTTCTCACAGGACACTGTCTTTCGATATCACCTTAACAATATTAATCTGTGCTCAAACACGACTAATTTTTTTTTTTTTTTTTTTTTATAATTCGCGCACGCTTCAAGGGGTTCGCACCCTTATAATGCTCGGCTATATGCTTGGCACAGCGTGGGCGTTAAGGAATAGGAGGAGAAAAGAGGAGATGTCTATGAGCTTGTGTTTTGAATGCCTGTGGATCATAGTGAGGTGGGAAGACAGAGCTTGGCAGAGCATTCCACATACGTGTTGTACGGCTGAAGAACGAATCCCTGAATTTAACTGTACGTCCGAAGATGGGCTTGAGGGTAAACTGATGAGCATTTTGAGCGCCACGGGTATTGCGGTTGAATTCAAGGAGAGGTGGCATGCAGCTGGCTATTTCTCTTGAGCACCGCTGGTAGAAGAAGCGATAAAACAGTGACAAGCAGGAAACCTTCCTGCGGTGTTCAAGCGAATCTATTGATTTCGCTATATTTTCGTCACCGATAAGTTTTATCGCGCGGTTTTGTATTCTATCTAGCTGATGCAAAATAGTCTTAGGCGCACCAGACCAGATATGGCAATTGTACTCAAGTTTTGGGCGAATAAAAGCCTTGTATATGGTAGCCAGATCAGAGGGAGTGAAATATTTCTTGCACCGGGCTAGAAAACCTAAACATTTCGCAGCGTTTTTGGCGACGGTAAATATGTGGTCATTCCAACGAAGCTTGTCGTTAACGCACATACCGAGAATTGCGAGATTTTCAGTTTCCTCGATGCAAGTGCCATTCATGGATAATGGCATGGGGTTAAGGATTCGCTTGGACGACAGGAGACAGCATTGGGTTTTGGAAGCGACTAATGCCACTAATGACATACTATACTTCATTAGGAAGGTAGTTAGTCTCTTAGATTAGTTACACCCTACGATACAATAGATCTTTTTAGGTCTTAGTTTGACTATGGTTTTGTCTTAAAAAAAAATCTTTCTATTAAAATTTGGGGCGCCTTGTGTTCAGAGGGCTCCCATACAAAATTTACCCGATTTTCTTCAAATTTTATACGCATGTGTCCCCTCCGATGGACAACATTTTCGTAAAAATTTGATAGTGATCGAGGTCGGTCGGTCGGTCATACAAAATTTTTTCAAAATATGGGAAGTGTCCCATAACCCATAGGCAAAGCATGTGACGGAAACGACGCAAAAAGTAGACAAACTTTTAACTTTTCTCTCCGGCAAATGCTTTGACAGTTCTCTCGCATACCAGTTTGAAGTTTATTTTGACATTTGTTGTTGTTTGCCTGCACGACGACAACGTGTTCATTGGGTCACCTCTTTGCATCACATCAGTAAGATCAGTTGTCACCCAATCGCCGCTGTGCACGGTCGTGTTGCTCTCCAGCACGCGAAAATAATAAAAAAAACAACTGTGTAGTGTTGTGTGTTTGCGCACAAATAAACAAAAATAAAAATCAAGTGCAAGCAAACGGTTCGCGCGATCGGCTGATCACTAAGTGCAAAGTGTAGTGTGTTTTTCCGTGTGCCCCATCCTCAACAGCGCAGCTAAAGAACTTAGTGAAACTTAACTGTCGTATGTTTTGCACAAACAATACCTATCCACCAACCACGTCAACCCCCTCAACACCATTATCACACTAACTCCCTACAAACATCCAACCCCAACCATCCTTAACGCTTCCCAAACTTTCAGCTTTACTGTCTTCGAGTTAAGCGTGAACAGACATACAGACAAAGTTTCATTTTTATATTTTAATATCGAGTTTTTTTTTGTTTTAGCATTCTGCGGTCGAGCGTAGATTTTTTCTCGAAAAAACGAACACGAAAGCCGAGAATCTTTTGTTTACATTGTTTTGTTGCATGTGTTGTTGTTGCAGTTAATGAGAAGAGGGGTAAATCTCCCAAAATATCAAGATCTGTTTGAGGGGAAATCCAATCTATCGTAGATTGGTTTTTTGGAATAAACGAACGACTTGACAGCCAAAAAAGCACTCTACGGCAGATTTTTTTTAAAAAAAAACTCGACGTAAGATTACACGATCAAAAAAACCCAGATTTGGTGTACATCCCATAAATCGAGAGAGACCAGCTTACAGTAAATTTTATCATTTATATTAAAATCTTCGCAAATATCCAGACCGATTTTGGCAACACCATCTTGTGATTTACTCCTAGAAAAAGTTTGCCCAAGATTAACAAAACAAAGGAAACCAATTTGTGCAGATCAGCGGTTGGTTTTATTATTAAGGTTATTATTCTTTTTTTTTCTTTTTTAATTTTTCTAAAATAATATTTTGAATGCCGCCTCTAATCTCTAATTTTTCCAGATCGTTAAATTTTGCCATAAATGGCAAAAGACTCTTGAAAAATTGCATATCATCATTATCTTCTTTTTTCTCTGTCTGTTGTTTTAAGATATTGATTCTTTCTCTTTCTAACTCCAGGAATTCAGCGTCTAAATTTATTGTTTTTGCCTTTTTTCTTTTATTTTTCTGCAAATTATAGGAGCAGCTGGTAGAAGGAGTGCTGGTGCTAGGCATATTAACATTCGTAAGAACCGTTTCTTCCTCACTCAGTAAATCTACCTTGATATTATTAGAGTAGTTACTGCCTTGGGCAAATAAATATTCCTCTGGCTCCCACAGATTGCCTTCATTTGGATCTGGAACAACTGTCTGCTTTATGAAGCTCATCATTTCAAAAAATTGCCATTTCGCTTTAATTGGTTGAGCTTCAGATTCTGAGGTTGCGCGTGAAATTTTTTGGAGGGTTCTTCTGAAACTATCTTTTAAATTCTTCCACTTTGCTTTTGCCGTTGCACCTGAAAAAATCATTAACAGAATTAATAACTTTGGGACAACTATACATGCTTTTCTCAATCTCTTGCAACAGGTCATTCATTTCGAGATCTAGCCTTTGCTTTTCGAATGGGCAGAAGGAAAGTCAGTGCTATTGTCATGGAAACAAGTGTTATCATTTGGGTTATACAAATAGCCGACCACATTAAAAAAGTTATAAACGATTACTAAACGCGCTGGAAGTTTCCATACTCTTTTTTCTTGGTATAGTTGATGGCAAAAACTGCCAAATTCCGGGTCTCATTATTTTAATTCCTTACATTATTTTTCATAGTACTGCAAGCTGTGGCAGATGCCGACAACAATCGATGTGGGTGGTAGAGGAAAACAAAGTGATGGTGGTACTTTTTCTGGCTCTACTTTATTTATATTACTTGAAGCTTAAACATTTAATGATCCTTTTCCACAAAAATTACTAACATCAAATATAATTATTCCAAATTTATTAATTGGAATGTGATTTTGAAACAGTTTGGACATCAAAAAAAAATTTATTTAATATTAATTAAATAAAAACTCACCTGAACAATTACAAATTTTTCCCACTTCGTTCCACTGCTTGTCTGTAACATTTTTATTTTTATAATCTTTATGGCTGACCTGCCATAAAACCGGGCGGCTTTGGACAGCCGAAATCAAGCATTCAGAGCTTATTTTCTCCATCTTCTCACTTCGTCGCTCAGCGATTAACTAAACAATTGAATGCAGAGCGACGTAGCTCGGTCGCTTACCAAAATCGTTTAACGCGCAGCAACTACGTAACCACAACCATACGACTTCATGAGTGAGTTCACTGTGCAACAAAATGTTACATAAAGTTACTTTTTTCGATATTTTGTCGTTCACTGAGGAATAAGGTGTTGCAGGTTGTTATGACCACCACATAAAATGTCGTCGACAAACAGTTACATTTTTTTAACAACAGTCGCAAGTGTTGTTAGTTGATTTCTTATGAGTCATTTGATTATTAGTTGCTATATTGCTTTCAACAAAATGAGTTAGGTATTTTTTGTGGTTAACGGCTGATCAAAGCAACAGCAAAAACTAACCAAATTTTGGTCAATTTTTTGTTTCATATGTTTGCCAACTCTGGTGGTGGGAATTATAAATAAAAATTGGTTAAATATTTCTTAACCACAAATTTTTTTTTGGTTAACGCTAAACCATTTTCTGGTCTATCCAATGTGTTTGTTGTTGTAGTTTATATTTTTTGTTGAAAGCAATATAGCAAGTGTTGTGTTGTGACAATATTGACACTAAATAACAACATGTTGTTCACTGGCAATTTTCGATGTCGACACGACACGGCAACGTCAATGAACGAATACGTCGACGCAACTGGTGTAACGGATTCTATAGGCTGGGCCCTTACTCGTTGTTTCCATTTCAAATAACAATAATGCCGCAATAAATAATTTGGTTGTGTGCGTTTACACGTATACGGGCTTCAAATAATGCGAATGCCTGACAAACATCCGAGAGTAATAACTTGTCACGGAAAGATTCTCAATTCTCGCGGTTCGGATACGCCATTAAATTGTAGGTCCCTTCCATTTTATGTGTAAATATATTCATGCACAACACAAATGGTCGCGAGAAGCTAGGCCTTGGAACGAAACGGTCTGTCGCGCCGAATATTATTATTGTTATTATAAATAAATATACTAGGTTAATATTTATAAAGATGTTTGTTAAGCAAAAGTTACTCAAAGCACAAATCTTTTGATATCATATGTTATCTCATGTTAGTCTCACATAGTAGCAATAAGTTCGACCCAAAAGCCTAATAATAATTAAATCAAAGACTCAACATGTTCATCTTATTATTTATTAATGTTCTGTTTTTATTTTTTAATAAATTGAATAAAACCAATGGAGTGTAATTTGTTTAATTTACAATTAAAGTATATTACAAAAAAATGCCAGACTAAACATTTTCAAATTTCCTTTACAATCACCATATAAAATAAAATTGTTTTTTCATAACATAATAGTAGTATTTAATATTCGTAGCAATAAATTTTGATGGAAAAAATTGAAATAAATCAACACAACATTAAAGGAACAATAATTGCTTGTAAATTTTTCACCCGTATCTTGATTGGACATTACAACAGCAATATCAGGTTTTACATATTGTTAAACTCCTCTTTGCCATTCACAAATGTATATATATATATGCTTTTTTAAATGTATTATTATTAAATTTTGTTTTGTTGTATATTGGATTTTATGTTAGCAACGAATAATGAGCCATAGCAGAAACTGCGATTTCTTCGCTATGCAAATAACAGCCATGCAATGCACAGAAAAGCCAGGTAGAGAAACAATTTCGATAGCTGTTGTTCGTCTTCGTACTGTGTTGTTCCACGGTTAACTGGAATATAAGTTGAATTTTTTAAATATCATAAAAGCAAACAAAAAGGTTAACTGTATTAAACCTACCAGGTGGTCTTTGTTCTCCAAAATTGAACAAAGTAATAAACCCAAATGGAAATGCTCCAATACCGAACGACATCTGGAAACCGTCGAGGAAGCCAAATCCTTGAAAACCTTGTTGTTGGTCTGGTTCGGTTCTTTGTCCGGCTGGCCTTGGAGGAACCTTGTTTCTGAAAATAAGTTAAAAACATTTAAATATACCTACTCTACTACTGCTAAAAATATGTATGTGCTTCGTTTAAAGTTAAAATAAAACTTGGCGAAAAAAGTTGCCATAAAATCGTAAATTCTTTGTCAACCCTTTTTTAAAAAAAAACACCAAAAGGATTCCCATGCACTATAACATTTAAAATATAAAAAATACTGGTGCAAAAGTCTGTGGACAGAAGACAGGCGAACGTTCACTCCTGTTTACATCTAATCCTTGCACTGAATCTTTTAAAATCTTATAGTACGACCGACCTCGATTAGCGCAACTAATAGAAATCCGTGCTGTTGCGTTAATTGAGGTTGTTGCAAAAACTGAGTCACAAGTTAGTCCGAGTTAGAAATGAACTGAATTCAAGGAGATGTGGCATGCACCGCTGGTAGAAGAAGCGATAAAATAGTGACAAGCAGGAAACTTTTCTGCGGTGCTCAAGCGAATCTATTGAGTTCGCAATGTTTTCTTCACCGATGAGTTTTATCGCACGGTTTTGTATTCTATCTATCTGATTACTTACTATGTCCCCTTGCGGGTCCTACGACCTCTACATACTACGCCTACGCGCCATCGCGTGCGGTTCCTGGCTATGGGCTTCAGCTCTCTCCAACTCTTCCCCAATTGCCGTGACTCAACTGTTCTGCGCCATGTATTTCTCGGACGACCCGTTCTTCTACCATCCTGAGATAAAGGATTCCATTGAGTTACTGAGTTAGTGGCGATGTTGATGATTTTGGTTTTTGCCGTATTAATCTTCAAACCCGCAACATTTGCCTCCCTTTCCACATTTGTTCTCATTTGGTGCAGCTCCATAAATCCTGTGTGAGAGTAAAAAAACGTCGTCAGCGTAGTCCAGATGTTTGAGTTGAGATGTAAGAGTTCAACGAATTCCTCCGTTTCTAGTAGATAAAGCTGCGCGAAGTACATCGCTAATCACAAACAAAAAAAGTATCTGCGATAGAATGCAACCTTGTCGTACCCCACTTAGGATCTCGAAGTCCTCTGACAGCTTTCCTGTATGCAGCACATTGCATTTAAAGCTATCATAGGTTGCTGTTGACACTGTCAAACACCTTCTTAAAATCGGTGAACAGCAGGTGCAGTGGTGACCGGAATTCAACGCACTGTTCAATAATGATCCGCAGGGTGTTGATGTGGTCTACACGGGAGGATCCAGTGCGGAAACCTGCCTGTTCGGCATCGAGTATCTTCCAAATGTTCCTTAATTCGCTCAAGTACTACTTTGGCTATTACCATTGTAACTGTAGGAAGAACGCAAATGCCTCTCGAGTTTTCGCACTCCATAAGACCTTTTTTAGGGAGCTTGATAATCATTCCATTCTTCACCTCACCGGGGAAACTTTCTGCATCCCAAGCTCTCTCTACAAGAGATATTAAAGCTCTGCTGAAGTCTTTGGAGCGGCACGCAGAAGCTCTGCGGGTATACCATATAGTCCTACCGACTTGTTGTTCTTTAGTCTGTGATCGCGGTAGCGACCTCATCTTTACTGGGAGTTGAGGTGCGATTGCGGGATATTGTTACTTCCGGCAGCTTCGTTTGATTTGGGTGCATATCGTTGGCGAATACACGGACCAGACCAGACACGGTTAAGGACCGTAGAGAAATGCTCCTTCAATCGGTTGAGCTGATACTAATCTGAAAGGAGTTCGGCACCATCTAAGCCTTACACCGGATGTTGGCTGTAGCGGTGACAATCTGTCAGCTCTTTGGTGATTCTGTAAACGGTTCTGCTATCTGCTTCCTCTGCTTCTGAGGCCAGGTTGTTATAGGGACCCTAGCTCGCTGCTCCTCGCTGCTGCTGGATTATCTACAATACGAGCTTTCAGTAGCTTACCTTCAATCCTCCTCCAGGTATCTTCGGTAAGCCACGTGCTGTGCCTTGCCTGGCTTCTACCAACAATACTTTTCTCTCCACAGTTGTAAAAACATTTTTCACAGCCTTCCAATGTTTTTGGATGGTTGTCGGCAGTGAGCTGCAGATTGATTCCACTCCTTGCGATAAATGATCCCTTAATTGTTGGCGTACTGAGGTATTTGGATGATATTGCGAATTCTTTGAACTGATGCAGTACGTAACAGGACAATAGCTACCATAAGGTGATTATCCCCTAACATACCCATGTCGGCTCCTAGTCTATTTCGGACGTCTAAAAGACAGTTCTTAATACGTTGTCTGCTCGCCACATGGTCGATTTGGTTGGATGATGATTGCCTGTCAGTTGGCACCCAGCTGACTTTGTGGCAGGTCTTATGCTCAAACATGGTACCTCCTATGAGCGTTTTGCAGAAATCAACAAATCTTTCACTATTGTCATTTCGTTCGCCGAGGCCGTGCTTCCCAATCACATGTCTGACTCCTTCATCCTAATCCGAGGCGTTGTATCGGTTTCATTAGCGGGCATTTTTCGGTACCGCAGGGTGCTAACCCACGTTACCTAGACTAGAAACGCTGGACCGTTCGCACTTGCAATTTTAGCCTACATATATAAGGATTTATACACATAGTTGCCGGAGACCACCACTAGGAAGTAAAGCTAGCACTACATCACGAACTTGATTGTTGCGCTACTGGCTCAAACCAAGTTTTGAGCAGTCAGTAGTTTCCCGATCAATCACAATGCAGATTCCTACCGACAGTGACCCTAAGCTAAGTATAGAAGTAGCTAAATAAATATCCGAAAAACCCTATTAAAAAAAATGGGTGTCCCAAGCGAAAACCCCTTTACATACTTTTTTTACATAATGCTTTGACCAGTCATTGAAACACAATAATGAATTTATGAAAACTAATGAAAACCTACCTTGGATCTTCTTGCTTGGTACTATTACGACCATACAGTGGAATAACTTTTTCTTTGCTGATGGCGGCCTTGCAGACAGGACATAATTTCCTGGATGGTCGCGTCTCCAACCACTGATGTAGGCATGGCCAACAGTACAAATGTCCACACATGCTTACTACAGCATCCTTGGCTGGGTCCAAACAAATATTACACTCAAACATGGAATCATCACGTTTCTCTTCGCTTTTCTTATCCTCATCTTTAGATGAAGGTGCATTATCGGTGTCAGCAGCCGATTCACCCATATGGTCCGCATTATGTGGTGTTTCGTTGCTTGAAGGTGGAGACGAATTCGAATCGGCTTCGTTTCTGCTATTGCTGTTGCTTTCGGCAAACAGAGATTGCCATGACGGTGCTGACGCAATAGCAGCTGATGAGGTTGAAGGCATTTCTGGTGCCGTTGACAAAGGTGAATCGGTTGACATTGCCAGTTAATGTACTACAGTGAAAACGATTATCAAGATCAATTTTTGTATACGTTGGTCACCTTGAACAAACAAACTGTGGAAGAAAAGTAATTATAATATTGCTAAGAATTGATTTTACATCACTAATAACCAGTTTGTTCTTTTGAAATAATCATTACATTAATAAACATGTATATTCACACAAAGTTATCAGGTAGCTAAGAACGACAGTACATACGGTGTATAGTGTAACGACGTCAACAACAAACAAATACATATAAATATCGTGTGATAAACAGAACAAATTTTTTTAATACGCAATTTCGACCAAATTCTGCGTCGAACGACTGGATAATAGGTGTTCCTCTTTTTAATACCTCTTTTTAAGCGAGTGCAACTAGAATCTAATTACTATTCCTGTGGAAGAATACACAAAACACTTTCTAAAGTTGCACCTCCGAACCAAATTCTGTTTCTTATCGTTTACCTTTAGAACTAATGCAAATTTATCGAAATTTCATCATTTTCCCTACATTGTCGTCAGACTCACAATTTGGGTTTTGTTCGTTGAGAAGCAGTGAAAATTTAAAAATTGGTATTAATTTGATTTTGTTACTCGCGGACGAATTCACTTCTTTTAAAATATGTATATAAAATAATCTGCTTTATATTAAATTAAATTTACAATTTAGTACTTTGGTTCTTCGTTTGACGTTCGTTTTACCATTTTCTTCATATATACTTGGATGTTGTTTCATTCGCTTTCGACTTCGTTTTATTTGGTATATTTTGTTATTTTCATTACCTACTGTCATTTCGTGATAATGTAGCGCAGACTATCGAACCTGACTGTAAATCATAATCAATTCTGATATCTGTTTGACTGATGCGTCTTGCGGTCAGATTTGTAGGATAGTTTGACAGTCAAACCAGCAGTCAAGCTCTAAGAAGGACAATAGGACAATCAAAAGCTTGTTTGTTCCTTATTCTTGCAATCCGCCGTCGTTGTCCTGTATTTTTTTGTTAATTCCCACCAATGTGCGTTATCCATTATTTTCTTTCCACGCATGACGTTTTTGGGGCTCGTTCTGTCCCATAAACAGGGGTTATTCGTGTTAGTTGATTTTAAATGATATGATAATTAAAGGTACGACGTCGGATGACACCGGCTCGAAATCGGGACCGGTGGAGAGATTTTTTGCGGGAAGCCAGGTGCGGACACCGGTTGTAGAGCCAAATATGATGATGATGTGTACGAGTATTCTACCAAAGTATACCAAATTGTCGCTGCGAGCCTCTTACGTGAACGGGTGACAGTAGTGATCATCTAAATGTAAATACTCGATCGCTCGTTAACGTATGTATTTCATTCACATGTTAACTGATCTCGTAAATTTACCCAAACTGATCTAACATGACAGTTATGTGAAAGGCTGACAGACTATCGAACTTGACTGTAAGTTTTGATCGACATCCTTCAAAACTGATAGTGTGTACGCCTTATTGACTGATTGATCGCTAAAAAGAATTTTTGCTGTTTATTGTCAGTCAGTGGCCATGTTAGCCGTATTTTATTGTCGAGGAACAACAACAATTGCACTGTCGAATTCCTTCTTTGGAATTGTGAAAACCTGCTGTTTGGCTGGTTTTGGCATTCGAATTCCGAACTAGCTCGGCAAATGAAATGCAATTGTTATCGATCATAAAGTGTACACATATTCAGTCAGTCAGCTGTAATCATTAACGTGAAAGGACGTTATGAACATAGGTTCATGTGGTTTTTCATATAATTGAGTGATATATCATATGATTGAGTTTTCCCATACAAAAACAGGTGTTATATAGCAAAGTCCATTATATGGTTTACGCCGTTAGGGCTTTCGGACATTGACAGTTTATGGAAACGTAGTGTCTTGATATATTTTAGCGAAGCATTTGTGGGTGTTTGTGTGTATGTTGTTTTGGCTATAGAACGTTCATGCTTGCGCCGAAAGTCATCTTTTGTTGGATTCTCGGTGGAATCAAGCTTTCTCTTTCCACGCCACGCTCTAGCCATTCATTGCAGACCTCTAATGTTTACTACTGAGCAACTACTGTCATCTGCGCCCGGGCTCAGATTTTTTCCGGCAAATCGAACACGAAAGGCCATAATTTTTTCTTTACATTTTTTTGCGCCAGATTTAAAAGAAAGAAAAAAAACTATATTAGTTTGAATTCGAAGAAGAAGAGTTAAAATCGTCACTTCAGTTAATTTAGCGACTCTTCACTTAAAATTAGCTACTGAAGTGAAGAGACGGTTCTATTGGTATTCTTCACTTCAGATAAATGTCAATGTTACTCATCTGAAGTAACTACACTACATTATTCACTTACTTCAGTTGCCCAAGTACAACAAATTTTTAAATGTACTTTAGTGTTGCACTATTCAGGCAAATCGAACAAGTCTCTTCACTTTTATTAATTCACTTAATTCAGTACAATCGAACGCAACTAACATGTTGATGTTAGACTTTTCGTAAAGTTCCAATCTGCCATCAGTTTCATATGTATGTTCGTTCATATGTTCGGTGGTCTCCCAATGAAAAACTTAAGACTACAGAAAAACTTAAGGCGGGCCGCTCACTTTGTCTCGCACGCCTCAAATGTAACTTTTGCATTATGTTGGTAGATCATAGGTTCTTAAGTTTAATAAATTTTGAAGAAATACAGAATGAAGCTCGCAACATTTCGAAACGAATGTGAAATATTTGATTTTGTGTTGTTAACCCTTCAGTATAATAACAATGAAATTCGTCACAATTTAAAACTTTTCTGTCAGAACTTAAAACCTATCGTTGTGTTTTTTTATTTAACCCGAGCGAGCAGTGTAAATTAAAAATTAAATTAAATTTACTCGGTGTTTTTTATTCAAACGGGGTAATTTTACTCTGTACTCTAATACGATTATTTTCAGAAGTCCTCTTTTTAGCAGACGGTTTATTTATGTTATTCTCCAGAAAGACTAATGTCTTTGGAAGATGGCTCGTTAATTAGCAAAACATCACCTGGTCAGAAATATCAGTCAATAATAGATTGTAGGCATCTATACAAAATATTTCCTTCACCAATTTCTCCTTATATTCGTAAAAACCCATTGCTGGAAGGCAACTGTTTTTACAGAAATACTTCTTTTGCTCAAAGAGTGTGCTGAGAGAAACGTTAAATGTCAGAAATTGCAAACAACATTAATTGATTTACTATTTTTATATCTTTTTTAATTTATTAGTTGTAGTTTGTTGTTGTTGATGTTCTTACTATTGTTGGTACAATGATACTAATTTACAAAACTTTCTTGATTTCGTCATACAATACGAGAACGAAAGCGCCGCCAGTTCCTCTGAGTACATTGGAGAAGGCTCCCTTGAAGAAGGCTGATCCACCTTCTGTTTTGAGGATTGTTGACCAGCAGTGAAGTGTATTCTTGTAAGTAATTTCAGTTTTCTTAAGGCCAGACTGCATCATCATACGACGACGGACTGTATCGAATGGATAGGACGCAATACCAGCAACAGTTGTAACAACCTAGAGGTAGAAAAAAAAATAATAAAGGCAATTAAAAAACGCAATAGGTCGTTTATTTGCAAAAATTCTTACTTGAGCGATGGCCCAACTAATGTAGATTGGTGTGTTCTTGGGGTCAGGGAGCATACCACGAGCGGTATCGTAGAAACCAAAGTATGCAGCACGATAGATAATAATACCTTGGACTGATACAGCAAAACCACGGTACAAACCAATAAGACCATCACTCTTGAAGATCTTAGCCAAGCAATCGCCAAGACCAGTGAATTGGCGAGCACCTCCCTTGCCTGTATCGGCACCCAAACTGAATACCGGAATAAAGACACAATTTACAAAATCTCCAAATTCAAAAACACTAAAGTGCAACTTACCGAGTACGGGCAAAGTCCAATGGATAGACGAAGCAAAGTGATGTGGCACCAGCGGCACCACCTGAAGCTAAGTTACCCATAAAGTAACGCCAGAATTGTGTATTCTTGTCAACACCTCCCAAGAAAACCTACATTAAAGTAAAATACATTTTTCGTTTTATTTCTTTGTTTGTTTTACATACATAAGTAATTCAACTACTATATTCCAATCTCGTTCTCAAACACTTACTTGCTTGTAAACATCCTTGAAAGCGAAATTTAAAGCTTGGGTTGGGAAATATCGGATAACGTTGGCCATGTTACCACGCCAGTATGAAGCGAAACCTTGTTCTTTTGGAATGCGGACAAAGCAATCGACCATGCCTTTGTATTGTTTGTCGGCAGAGATTTGTTTAGAAATATGTTGTACTTGCAACAGCAATTTAACACGTTCAATTGGGGCGACGGCAGTTTTGGAGATTGCTGCAGAGATACCACCGGCAGCGAAATCCTTAACGAATGCCATTGGATCTTTACCTTCCTTGCCCATTTTGCTGGAAAAGAAAATTTTCGATAAGATTGAATTTCAAAAGAAACAATACAATTTTCTAAAAAGTGTTGTCCATCGGAGATACATATGCGTATAAAATTTGAAGAAAATTGAGTACTTCTCTTTATAAAATTTGTATGGGTGCCCCTCGATGCCGGGGCACTGTCAATTCCAAATTTTTTAAAAAAGTGTTGTCATCGGAAATAGACATGTGTGCAAAGTGTGTTAAAAAATGATCACAAGACTTGGTTCGCCAGCCAGTCACAAACACACGGACACGCTAACTTAATATAGAGAATTAAAAAAGAGTGTGTGTGAAGAGAGAACGAACAACTGTGTAATTAGGAGTAAAAAAAAATAAGAGTATAAATAACAAAGTTACCCAAGGATATGAGCATCTACAACAAGACGGGGTTAAAAGAGAAAGTAAAATGTAAGCTTAAAACAGTTTAGCTGATTACGTAAGAAGCTGTCCAGAATGGCAACCGAAATAGATTCTCGTATGAGTAATGGTAAGTCATTCCCGATTCGAATAGCCCTAATAAGATACAGTATATGTATTAATGTAGTAATGTACGCTCTTTTTCACACGACCAAAACTGGGGTTTCTGCTAAATCGGTTATGCGCAATGCAAAATTACTCTAAGAATGTGTGTTCGCTGCGACTGCAGTAAAGAACAAAAGTATTTTATATGTTAACTCACTAGTGTGTATAACGGCTACTTTCATGTATGAAACAGTCACTTTCGTGTATGGGCGTGTGAAAAGAATGTTCCATTATGGTATAGGAGTGAGTAGGGACAGTTAAAAGCTTAATTCTAACTGAAAAAGTGAACCTGAGCCTGCTATAGAGGTAGAAAGGTAGTCGTACAGTTTAAAGGGAAACAAAACAAAAGTCCTAAGTCCAAGATAGGGAGAAAAACCAATATCAAGGAAGGTAAGAGAGAGATTTAAAATATGGTTGTAAGGTTTACCGGAATATATAAAGCGGATAAAAGCATGAAAGCAAAGTTTGTGACTGCGTAAATTAAAAATGTAGGTACCACTTTATACGAGTATTTAAGTTTAAAGGGTAAAAAGTCTTTAACTTAATATTGTTTGCAAAGGATAGACCAAAACATATTAATAAAAATAATTTTATGATAATTTTTGGAGGGAGTTTCATCAATACCTAAACTGATAACCTTACCTTTACCTAAGGTACAAGTTGATTGTTAACCAAAATAGGATAGGATAGGATTGAGATATAAACTAGCGCGATGTGGACAGAAGGCTAACGCCTGAGTTTTTGTGGGGTTAATGACAAGCTGGTTGGAAAAAGCCTAACTAGAAATCAGCAAGGGAAACATTTAGAAATATGAAAGAAAAATGAAAGATAAAAAAAAAAGACTAAATAAGAGGGGGCCAAGTATAGATTTTTGAGGAACACCACTGGAAAGAGGAAAAAGGTTTGTATTATTTTCTAAATTAACTTGATATTACTACTTAATTTCTAAATACCATTCTGATATTTAATTGATATCTTGAAAGTAGATCTTAGTTGAGAGAATCCAATAATCAAATGAAGATCATTGAAAAAAGACTAAATAAGAGTGGGCCAAGTATAGATCTCTGAGGAACACCACTGGAAAGAGGAAAAATGTTTGTATTCTTTTTTAATTAACTTGATATTACTACTTAATTACTTAATACCATTCTGATATTTAATTGAAATATTAAGGTAGATCTTTATTGAGGGAATCTAATTTATTATACGTACATTGGATACAATTAGAAGATAAGTAAAGTGATGGTAAAATGAAGGTACATATATAATTCCAAAGTTGAGTTAAGGACAAATATAAAAACGATGAAAATTCACTGAAATGTTTTTCCAATAAATTAGTGGTGTAAACGGTATAGAAAGTCTTTAATTCATTAACGTACAATAGAACATTAAAAATATCTTAAATGGTCAAATTTATGTATGTACTTCGGACCGTGACATTGCTTGCAGAAAAAACGTATCAATGAAATTTCAAAGTCATTCCTGTGATTGCGTAAAAATGTTGTGTAACATTTTTTCTTATATAAAAATCAAAAATTAATCCATTGCTGGCGAAACTGCTGAGAATGTTCTTAGTTATGAGTTAAATTATTCTTAAAGAAATTTAAAATTGTTGTTTCATTTTACAAATTCAGTGGTCAGTGGGGTAAAGGAAGAACCCTAAAGTAAAGTAGCATCAAAAGACGAAAAGTAATGACACCATAAAAAAATTAAACTTTTGTTTTAATTCAAGGAACCACGTGCTTATATTTAGGAATGTTCATGTACACTTTACGATAGATAAGAATTACTATTTCAAACGTTAATAATTTTTATTGCACCATGAATTTATGTATGCATATGAGAGAAACAATGTGAATGTTGCATAACACACAAAAAAAAATGGGGAAAATGCTACTTTTCGATGAAAGGGGTGTAGTATCCCGTGTTCTTCCAAAGTCCAATTCACACACGCACAACAATTCATTTGGAATTTTGAATTCATGATGATTCATTAAATGAGAAGAAAAATTTAATTAATCTAAATAAATGTACCTATTTGTTTAAATAACTTTATCACAGAACGAAATTAAATCACAACACTTTCTTTTCCCTTGCTCCAAAAAGGTCTGCACGGAATGGCTGCTGAACGGTTTGTGGGAAAACTGCAACTGAATGATTTGCTCACAAGCTGAAGGAATCATCAGCGAGCCTCGTACTAGCAAGCAAATTCAATAGTGTGAGAGAGAAAGAGAGACCACAGAAGAAAAGCAGATAAAAAACAAAGTACTACAAACGTTGAGGGTTGTGGAGGGGTTGGATGGGGTGAGGGGAAGGAGGGGATTGGGGTAATGGTAGTGATGGTGGTGTTCTTGAAATCTATTTGCAGATAAATATACAGTAATCTAATTTCAGTATTATTATATTTTTTATTGCACGGGTGTTTAGCAAAAGAGTAGTTGCAACGTTTTTGGCAAAAACTTGACAGTTTTCCCCACCTAAATACCAAATGCGTGAGAATGAGATAAAAAAACCAACTATTATAGGTGTCGTCCCTACAACGTCTTATCAAACATTTTCAATGCCGCACACGTTCGTCGTTTTTTCATTTGATTGCATAACTTTGCTAAAGAACAAAAAAAAACATTGAAAAAGTGCAACACAAAGTTTAACAGACCGTTCTCAATGCAAATTACTCGAAAACGACGTAGCTCGGAATATGTAAAAAGCTTCTTTTGATTGTTTATTTAAGTGAGTAACCAATAAATAAAAAAAGAGGACTAGAGGTAAAAGCTTATGATCTAGACAAAGTATAGATAATGCAATTAAAATTTTTTCATTTGCTTTGATACAAATAACTAATAATACATCTATTTTCTGATACTGATAGCCGCTTAGATAATGATTCGGAATTGAAGACAAAATTCACCATCTGACTTTGGCCTGAATTCGATATTTTTCTGCATCGTAAGTAAACATAATTTGCTGTATTCCATTAGGCCTTCACAAATCCTACAAAGTAGTTGTGAGTTGATGATAGAAGGAATGCGACTGTAAGGTCTAAATCGATAGACGTAACATCAGGAAGTGAGTTTAAAATCAATTACGACATTTGTACCGAACAGAGCGAGTTAATAAAAAGGTTTTAAAAAATAGAAGTGTGGGCACAGCATGACTTTTTTTACGGAAGGGTTCGGAGTTTTCAGTAAATGTATATTAAATTTACTATGTAAAAGAAAGTATAGTTATCATGAAAATTTTTGAACTCGGGATTTTTGCAGATTTACCCCTTACCATATCTCCTGATTCAGAAAAAGCGAAAAAAAATCTCTTTCTGTGTCCAGTCTACAGCCCAGACGGTTGAACTTCTGATGATAAAAACTCACATTTAAGCTTTTTACATAAATTGTGAGGGGCCAGATGATTTTGACGGAAATCTGACAACCGGAAGTGACAGTTTACTTAGACAGTTTTTCGACTTTTTGCAAATACACACAGTGTAGTCTGGGTAGCGTGAACACCCACTATTGTATACAGAGTACTCTGTAGAGTGAACAGCGAAAAACTCGATAACGTGAACAAACAATTTCGAGCATATGGATATGGCTTGCACACACACGATAATACTGCAAACTGCAATGTTTGAACGTGTACGCAAGCGTATACAAAGGGCTTGTCTTTTGCAATAAATAATTTTATTTTTCAGTGCAGTTGTAGTTATTAATTTTGTTCAATGAGAGAAAAGGCAGAACAGAACAGCACAAATTTGTGAAAACTGTCAGATCATTGAACACAAATTAGAACAGTCTCAGACAGAAATTTTCTCATTGAACACGAAAACCTGATATTTTTCTGCTCCGAACTGTTCGGAATTTTGGTCATAAACAAAATAAGGACAGAATCTTTAAAGTTTTGAGGCAGCGTGGCAAAAATTTACTTTTTGGTTGCGATATGCTGAAAAAGAAGGCAAAACTATCGCATGAACAACTTCAAGAGAAAGAAGTAGATTTTCATGCTAGTCCTTGTACACTAAGCCACCACAACCAGCTTTAAATCACATTATGGAGTTCGGATTTTAAAAATCTGCTGGGAGGAACGTTCATCTGATCATGCCGCAGTTGCACCATTCAAATCTTCTTTGGAAATACGAGTCGCGTTTGTTTTGGAAGTTGTGGCCAGAAAAATCGTATGTTACCAATATCGAAAAAACTGCTACTAGCAGAAAAGTTAAAAAAGCCAGAAATAAATTCTTGGCGTGCACCAATGCTACTGGCCTACACAAAATTAAGCCGTTAAAAATGGGGAAGGCAAAAATAAATCTAACATACTATTGTTAATATTTAAAGAGAATTTATATGTTTCTATATTTGTTTCGCAAATTAGTAGCTACTCATAAGAAATTTCTAAATCAGTGTTACTTAAGCTAGGTGTAGCGAGAAATTTAGTTAAGGTCACGATGATCAGTTGTCTTGGGAAAATTGCGTTGGGGTTCACAGTGACAGAGCGGCTGTAATGACTGCAAATTTAGTTGGACTTCCGCTTAATCCTTCAAATATTAAATTCACACATTGTGATTTATTTGGAAGCATTAGTAATTAAAATACTACCGGGATCTGGATAAAGTTTTAAAAAATGTTGTAGCTATAAGAAACTCAAGGCTTAGCTCATATTGAGCGCAGCACATCCCAGCACAGCACAGCGTAGCCTAATGATCTGTGTCGTACAATGTTAGACTTAACACCGCACAATGCACGCAGCAGAGGTAAAACACATACGCAAACCTCTACCTCTCCGATATGTAAAGCAATCGCAGTTTTTACTCGCAGATGCAGAGTTTTCCTCTGATTCACCGTGTTATGCTGTGCTGGGCGGTGCTGCGCTCAATATGCGCTAAGCCTTATTCCCTTTCTAACTTTCCTCCCGATTCTGCAAGGAATAGGAATTAAGATAAGTATGAAAACCTTCTTCTGCTTGCTGTGCTGGGCGGTGCTGCGCTCAATATGCCCTAAGCCTTATTCCCTTTCTTACTTTCCTCCCGATTCTGCAAGGAATTAAGATCGGAGTATGAAAACCTTCTTCTGCATGCTGTGCTGGGCGGTGCTGCGCTCAATATGCGCTAAGCCTTATTCCCTTTCTTCAGTGGTAAGATGGTTTCCAAGGGACAGAGCGGATGTATTCGAATGTTTTTCCTCAAAACAAAAAAAAAACCATAAACATTTAAATTTTTCATGTAAATTCTCTAATAACGAAAAGTATACTGAATCCCACTATAAATGCTGAAATTTAAAAACACATACGAAGCACTGCAACCCAACAACCCCAATCGTAAAGCAAGCAGCGCTGCCCACATCGCACAACGCACACAGAACAGAAGATAAATGGTCATTATAGTATGAAAAATTAGGGAACAAAATTTATATGAGAGCCCCCCGATCCCGCGGCACGATCACACTCAAATTTTAATAGAAAGTATTGTCACCGTAAATATACATGTGTGCAATAAAATCGGGCTTTAGGAAGTGTGTTAAAAATTTATCACAAGATTCTGCCCACCAGCCAGCCACGGGCACGGGAAGTTAATATAGAGAATTTAAAAAGAGCAAGTGCTGTGGACAGAAATATTTGTATTGTTAGCCATTCATAATAGAAGGTCTTTGCCTAATTATTCTAAGAATAACGATATTTCCAGTATTATCAGATCCAACTTTGAGCAGGTAATGACTTTTTAATACCTATATTTCGTTTGGGTATGCTTTAAGAACCTAGTGACACTTTTGCTGTCTTCAATTATGCTGGACCTTGTTCTTCTACAAAGAAGTATATACCTGCAACGTATAATGGAAAATGGAAACTGTACATATATAGGATTAGGAAATTCCTCTATGAACCATAAATCTTTCTTTTCTTTGTCAATAGATTTACACGGAAAAATAAAAATTCTATACCTAAGTTGAAAATAAGATAAATAAAATAACAATGGCAAAAATAGAAATAGAATAGAACAATTAGAAGAAAACATTTTCAACTTTGACCACAACTTGAACGAATCGCCGAATTGAATTCTTCATGAGATAGAAACTATCTACTGTGTAGTACACATTTCATGTATAGTTTATCAAAAGAACAGAAAAGAAGGAAATTTGACGAATTTCATAAAAAAAAAAAAAAGTAAAATACTTACTTTTTTTATTAGTACATGATATGATGTAAAAATATTATTACTACTTTTATTATCCAGTTAACTTTATAATTTTCATATTTTTTCCTGAATATGTATAAGATTTTTTGTTTTTCCTCTTTTACCAATGAAATCGACCTTTGTTACACCAAAAAAATTTGTAATTCGTAAAATTGTGTGTAAAAACTTCCTTAACTGGGTGAAAAATAATAAATAAATACCAATAGTACAGTCCTTTCATTTTACATCGTATACTTTGGTAATAATCGCAAAATAATTTGTTTTTGAGGTCGGGGCCTATTTCACAGATTAACCAATCTGACTTACACTGGACAAAAATTCATAAACAGCTGGAAAAACTAAGTTCTATAAACAAAATAAAATTAACTAAACATTAACATTAACCAAAATTTTTTTATTATTAGGTAATCTTAAGATGAACGTTTTTTAAAAGAAATTCAAAAAAAAGTTTTTTTATACGTATTCATTGTGTACATATTTGAAGAAAAAAATATAAAAAGTTAGTACACGCTAGTTGTACTGATTATGTAATGCGATGAGAAATATCTACAAACACTGTTACTAGAGCATTTTCATTGGCAAAATGCCACTATCATGGCTGTGAACTTAATCTAAAGAAGATTACACAGAGAAATCTGGAACAAATCTATTAATTGTGTTAGGGACAAGGGCTTTGACTTCTTATCCCACTAAAGTAAACAAAAGTAAGTTTTAATTTTAGCACTACAGCATTTTTCTGCTCGCTGTGTGATTTCAAGGTTGTTTGGCCGTGTAAATTTAAAACAAGAGCGCTAGGACGTTGTTCCGATTACTTGCACAAAAACACATCAAAAATAGATTTTGTCGTTTGTCCTCTCGGCGTTCTTTCTACATTTTTCTACATGTTATCTAATATATCAGAATAGATATATAATTTAAATACATTTTCAAAAGATCGAGCTATAATTTTAAAAAAATGGCCGATAAAATCACGTGCTGCCGCACAGGATAAAAACCTGTTTTAAATGTGGATTTGTGACATAGATTTCTAATTTATTTACATGCAGTTTGTTAAGAATTAGTGTAATCCTTTTATTTAAAAATACACATACAATATCAGGATAGATTGTTGTATAACATCTACCGAAAATTTATCAATTTGCTCAATTTTTTATACCGCATTTTTAAAGAATGACTTGTGACATGCGTCATAAGACGTCTTTTATTGCCCTGCAAGCAAATGTATTGGAAACCCCACACCAACGGGCGAGGTAGTGTGGCCCGCAGAACTCATCACTTGTTAACTTCTCTGACTATAACATTTAATTGTGCCGATTTCCCATGTTTCGATTATGTTCAAAAAAAAACTAATGCAGGGTTTTAAAACAATTTTAATAAAGGTCAATGTGCCATCCAAGTTATTCAGCAAACCTTTCTCGTTAGAACTAATTCGAGCTTAATCGTCAACTTTTTTAAACTATTTATTGCCGAGAAGACGGTAAAACGAAATTATTAATATATGATATGTAAAATTAAAACATAATGCCCACGTATTTAAAAAAATGTAAATCACGTTTACATAGTATGTAAGAACAAAAAACAGTAAAGGAAAAAGTTTGTTATATAACCAATATGTCATAAATGTGATGGAAAATCAATGATACTCCGTCGCTGTATGTAATAATTTTCACTTGCAAATAGTATAAAATAAACCACTACTTAAATATTTAATTAAAATTTAAGTAATTAATGTATACCTGTTGTTTTTTTTTATTGATTAAATTCACAAATTTAAAGTTTTAAGAAATTGCAAATTCTCTTTTCTGGCGTTGACAATGACAACTCGCGTGCTCACTTAACGACAGCGATTCGTAAAGTGATAGGGATAGAGGAAATGAAGAAAATGGTGGAAACTCGTTTTAATTTGTAAGCCGTGGCACACTCGATTAGGAGAATATACACTCATTATTAATGACATTAATACTGATATATACAGGGATTTGACTAATTATCTTCAGAAATGACGTGCATCTAGAATATTTATTTCAAACTACAATATAATGATATTATTAATGGCAGTCTAAATGCCAAGTAATCGCTGATTTCTCTGCGTCAATAGAGTACCATTTAAAGCAGTGATGCCAGCCTTATCTCACAAAATTATTTAAATACATGTCATGTTTTTTTTATATCGTAGTAATTGAAGAGTTTAAATAACTGTCAAAATTCCGAGGTGTGGTTTTTTTATTCTCCGAGAATAAATTTATTTCTCTTAGTCTTTTATACAGTCGGATATGATCTTTATGTAATGATACGAAACAAAAGAATATTTGAGAACTGTATTTGTTTGAAGTTTCATCAAACATGCAAGTTGTCAACCACTATGGGGTTCTTCAAATTAAAACATAAAAGATTTATAAGACTTTTTTCAGAGTCATTGACTTATTTGCCGCCATCTTAAATAAGTCTTAAATAAGGCAGTAAAATCGTCCGAAATCGAAAAAGAATAAATCATCTCGAGAGAAGATTTATTTTAATAAGTTAGGTTTCGCAAATAAATCTTCGTTTCAGAAAGTTTCTCAAAAATAAAAACAATTCGTCGTATGCACAACATTACACAAAAAATTAATACGCACGGAAGTCTAAATGAAATTGTATCGTGTGTTTACACTGAAATTGGCAAAACACGAAGTTGTATAAGGATCTGTATATGATAAAATCAAATACCAATGAAAAGTGTATTCATTCCATAATAAAACTTTTACATTGTAAAAACTTAAAGTTAAAACTTGTTAGCTTTTGTCCTATGATTTTTTTTTGTTGTCAAAACATAAATCTACAATCTTATAGGCTTAAATTAATAAAGGTTGTATCGTATTTTTTTTCAAATAAAAATCTGGCGCAAATTGATTTTTTTGACTCAAGTTTTGTCAAGTTTGGTCAAATTGTTCGTTTTCTCTAAAAAAAAAAAAAAAAAACCAATCTAAGGCCCAATTCACACAGAAGTGGCGTATGGTGTTGGCGTGGTCGTGGCTTTGTGCGAATACATGCCACCTCCATATTATCTTATGGGACAATTCAGACAGAAATGACGTAGCGCGGGCATTGTGACTCGTGCCACCGCCACGCCATTTCGATGCTACGAGTGGCTTAGAAGAATGGCGAGCGCCTTACGTCTTTATTTCATTATTAGTTTCGCTTGTAAAATTGTCAATGTGCAAACTGCAAAGTGCGGTTATTCGATTGACGTCCGATAGAAACTTTAAAAAAATTCAGGGTACATGTTCAGCTCCCGCATTACGTTAAACGAACCACTTGTTTTTCCTTTTTCTAAACACAAAGGGATGCACCCAGCATCTTCTTTGCCTTTGTATGTTAGCTAAATACACAAGGTCCAACAAATCAATATCGTCTTCGCAGTCTGAAAGCATTTTCACTAAGCTTCAAATAGAGAACTGATAATTGACAAATGTCTGCGTCAAATAGAAAACTGGCAATTGACAAATGTCTGTTCACCGTCACTGCTGTGTGAATTGAGTGCGCACCACACCACTACCATATCAGCACCAAACGCCGTTTCTGCGTGAATTAGGCTTAAGGTAGATCGAAAATTTTTGTCTAAATTTTTGCGACAAAACATAATTTTAGTTGGTTAGTGTAAGAATTTTAACTGTGAAAGATTTAGATCCTTCCGAACGAAGACTTATTCAGACTTTTTGACTTATTTGCTGCTACTTAACAAGTAAAAAAAACGTCCGAATTGATTCCATATAAGTGCTTATTTTCTTATTTTGACAACAAAATCAAAATCGTATCTTTGTATCTTTGGTTTGATTTTGGAAACCAAATTGGATTTTTTGCGAGAAAGAGACAGAAATCCAATCAATAAGGTAGGTTCCACAATGAAGTCATTTTTTCGGAAAAGGCCTAATGCTTAAAACGCCTTTTCTTACTACCAAGAAAACTTGACTGCAACCACGTTAATTTCTTTGACTAACTATGAAATTGAGCTGTCAACTAGATAGATAATATATGGTTCTTAAATATAGTTACTTCCACAAAATTTTGTAGAGGGCTTAAAAACTTTGCACCTTTATTTATATAAACAATAAACATTTTCTTTAGGCGCTTTATTTAACTGCTTCAAAAAGCAGCATTTTTTTAAAGGCACAACACAACTTTCTATAACGGACGTGACCGGAATCTTTAGTAAATGTATATTACATTTTTTTTTAATTTTTTTATTTTTATTTTTTTTTTTTTTTTTTTTTTTTTTTTTCTTTTGCACTCAACAGATTTCTCCTAAGGGCTTTACTTTTTGAGCTATTTACAAAAACTCGAAAAACTGTCGTCAGATTCCGTCAAAATTATCTGGACCTATACAATTTATATAAAAACTTTAAATATGAATTTTCATCGCGATAAGTTCAGCCGTCTGGATTGTAGAGTGGAAACACATACAGACAGACAGGCAAAGATTTTTTTATTTTCGCTTTTTCTGACTCAGGAGATACGGTAATGGGTAAATCTGCAAAAATACCGAGTTCGAAAATTTTCATGATTAGATACTATACTTACTATGTAAAAGAAAGTAAAAATGTAAAAGTAGCTTTCCTACTCAATATTCTTTAGTCCTATTAAAAAACAAGTTTCATCAGCTGTTGAAATTAAAATATGGGAAGGTACATTCGAAAAAGAACAAATGTCATATGTGACGTAGCACGTAGGTCACACAGCACAATAACGCCAAAGAAAAAGCACTGGCTTCGGCTATCTGGTGTGGCTGGCTCTGAAGTAACGAGTGATAGCTGATAGGATAATTGTTTCGTTTATCGTTTGATAGAAGCAGTGACGGAGCGGTAGAGAATCGTTGATATATGTAAAATATTATATGCAATATACGTAAAACATAATTTTTTATCAATTCATTATACTATACAGAAATAAACTAACCAAAAATGTCCGGTCGTGAGGGTGGAAAGAAAAAGCCTCTTAAGGCACCGAAAAAGGCTGAAAAGGAAGTTGATGACCAGGACATGGCTTACAAGCAAAAACAAAAAGAAGCACAGAAGGCCCTTGAACAAGCGAAACAGAGAGCGTCTCAGAAAGGACCCCTTGTTGGAGGCGGCATCAAGAAATCAGGAAAGAAATAAAAGAAAAATGAAATTATATGTATAATAGACCCAAATTTCGTATTTAATTGAACAATTAATTTTTTGTACTGACAATATATAAAAAATTGATACATTTGTAAAAATCGTAATCAAAACTTAAAGCAATACCCAATCGAATTGCCTTTTGCTAAAATCTATGGATATTTGATCCGAATATGGGAAGCTGGCTTGAGTTCCAAAATGCTGTACAGAATATGAAGCAACTTCACACGCAGCACCAATTTGCTGGTGCATCGGTAAATCTGGGTAATTTGCAAGGTAGTATGCAAGCGAACCAATAAAGGCATCACCAGCTCCAGTTGTATCAACTACTTTTTTAATTTTACGTGTAGGAACATGGATCATATTTTGGGGATCACTTTTGGTTACATACACGGCTCCAAGTTCTCCTAAAGTAATAACAACTAAGTTAGCTCCCATTGCAATAAGTGAGGTCAGGGCTGCTTTTGAGTCGCTGCAATTGTGCGTGAGTGTAGTCTTGGTTAAAACTTAGAATGTTTGATCTACCTCACGTTTGCAATTGGTACTCCTGTAATGAGAGTAGCTTCATTCTCATTTACGCAAAAGATTGATGGTTCTTTGAGTAGCTCTGGGGGAATATTTTCCATAGCAGGGGCTGCATTCAAAATTGATCTCCCATGGAACTTACGTAGGGCGCATATTGTGGCTTCTATTGGTGTCTCCAGTTGACAGATTAAAATCTGTAATACTTTCAACGTATAAGGGTTACGGTTATGATGAATATGCATAACATACCTTAGAGTTGTTAAACAAACTTGCCGCAGTATTTATATCATTTTTCGACAAAAGGTTATTTGCACCAGCCACGATGACAATGTGATTTTCACCAGCATCTGATACACTTATTTGAGCAATTCCTGTCGTCTAAAAAATAAACATCTGCCTTATCTTCTAGTTGCTATACGTAAGAAGTATTGTAGTGTGGGCGTACCTCACCAATACACTCTTCTACGAAATCCACATTGACTCCGACTTTTTTAAAATTTTGCATGTAGTCTTTTCCCCATTTATCGTCACCTAGCTGCAGCGATTATATTCAATTATGTAACATGTCTTCCAACACGTGCACGTAAAATCTAAAACAAAAACCTTTGCAATCATTGCTGCGTTGGCCCCTAACTTTCTTGCAGCTACACATTGGTTGGCACCCTTTCCACCAAATCCCGTAGTAAATCTGTGGCCATGAATAGTCTCTCCAGCTGTTGGTAAGCGTGGCACATAGCTTGCAAGGAAATAAGTCAAGTCGATTTTCATTAGATTGGCAAAAGAAAATTCTTACCTAATAAAATCGACGATTGCTGAACCAAACGCAATTACGTCCATCGTACTATGCAAATGATCTGCGATGTAGAAAAACGCTAAAATGCTCAACGTGACGAAAGATTTTTCGGACAGAAATTACAAAGTTAAAGGCCCTTTTAGATTAAATTTTTTTCTTTTTTGATAGCTCATCGGAAGCATTTACATACAATTCTTTCAACAAATCTATTTTCATTTAAAAACATTCATCAATAAAGCAATGAGGTTATGTCCCATCGCCATCATATGAAAACACCAACTCGCCATAGACAAGCATTAGCATTTCTTTATGTCATACGAGAATCTAGAACGAACTTCTAGGCTTTAACTTCTGTACCGATAGCCAATTAGCCATTGCCTTGCCGTAGCATTAAAATTTCGAAGGTCCAATTTAGCAATTTTTAATAATATTCAGACAATAAATTTGTGCATATACTTCAATTAGGTTGATCTAACTTGGATTCTATTGAAATAATAATTAGTTGTACAAATTTTATTAAATATGTGCAGAAGTAGCATGTGTGTTCTTCAAAAATAGGAAATAAATCCCTGAGGGGCTAAGCTAAATGTCAGCATACAGAAAGACATTTAAGAAGCGCCGGCCTTTTAAAAAACTTTTTTTTTAACTTGGCCCTTTTTTGCCTGTAATTTCGACTAACATCAGTCCCTTTTAACAAGCTTCACATGACCTAGAGTGCGGAAGTTTTGTGAGTGTCTAAGTCCAAAATAGCATTTTTAAATTCCGCATGTGGCACGTGTGATGGGTTGACTTTTGACTTTGAGGTCCTTTTTATACACCCACCACACGAACACGACCTAGAGAGCTAAAATTATGTGAGTGTCTTAGTCCAAAATAGCATTTTTTATATTTCGCGAATGGCGTGTGATGGGTTAAAATCTCGTCATTTTCATTTTTTAGGTCTTTTTTTAACCACCTTTTGCCCGACCTAGAAAGCTGAAATTTTGTGAGTGCCTAAGTCTAAAATAACATTTTTGATATTCCGCGTGTGATGGGTTGATTTTTTTTCTACTTCCTTGAGGTCCTTTTTAACCACTTTCCACACAAGCGGAAATTTTGTGTGTCTAAGTCCAAAATAGCTTTTTTTATATTCCGCGCATGACGCGATCCGCGTTTGATGGGTTTAAATCTCATTTTCTCGTTTTTTAGGGCTTTTTAACCACCTTTCACACGACCGAGAGGGCTGAAATTTTCTGAGCAGCGCAATGTCATGTCAAATGTAAAGCATGGAAAAAAGAAAATACTTTGAAATAGCCCAACCTCAAAAACAGATGTAAATAAAAGAAAAAAGTTGTGATATAAAAGACTGTGTACATAATAGTTTGTACCCGAAAAACGAAGTCATTTTATGTTTACTAGTTGGTTTTTAAATTTTAAGCATCGAATGATAGAATTACAGGGTGACTTAGAGCAATTATTTTATACTAGCTGATCACGAGTGCGTCGCTACCCGCTCACATGAACCCACGCCATCCTGATACAACCGCGCGGTTTGGGTGTACTATAGCCTATAACCTTCCTCCACCAGCGAAAAATATACATACGTGTGAGTTTCCATTAAATACAACCGTTCATTTCATTTTTGTTTATATGGTGGACAAAAAATTGTATTTTTGGTGTCCATGGCGATGTTTATCGACCGACATCCGCTACACGAATATAATTTTTATATATTATAATAGACATTGCAACATGCTGCGTGAACGGGTCCATTGTCGGAGTTTTTGTAAGTCACATTCTTAAATAGAACCTGAGTAACTTTCGAATCTCAAAGTTACCCAAAGTTATCCATCTATTTACGATAGGCACATTCGTAAATAGAACTGAGTAACTTCAGGGTAACCATCAAACATTAAAGTTTACCAATCTGCTTACAGTGGGTATTTTTTGTATGGGATCACTACATTTTTATCAACATAAAAAAATAAAAGTTATTCTGAAGTTACTCAGGATCTATTAAGAATGTGTCTGATAGGTAACTTTTTTGTATATGATGAGCAACTTTTCACCAACATAACAAAATTATAGTTACTCTGAAGTTACTCAAGATATATTTATGAATGTGCCTATTGAGCTAAGACTACTAAAACTCACGTTGATTTATCGAATGTTATCTAAAGGAAGAACTCTATACTTAAGTCTTACAAGATTGTATGGATTTCCAACATAACGAGCGAATTTTTTTTGTAAAGACCAAAATCCCTGCAATTTTACGTCTTATCTTCAGTATTAAGTTTTTCCATTGTGAGGCGCCCAAAAAAACAAACAAATATAAACTATCAATATAAATTAAACACATGTCTGTGCGCTTCATAGAACATTTTATTCCTTGATTTAAATTCCTCATGAGTTGTGGTTATCGTGAACGTGTAGACGGTGCAGATTTAACACGTGCTATTGCCATTTCTCATTGTAGAATATAATGAATGCTAATAGTTATAGATGATAACGCCCAAGTCGAAAATGTCATAATGGCCAAAAGACCCTGTTGTGTTGCAAAAATGACATCATTTTAAGTAATGCCATTTTATTTGGGTTTTGTTAGAGAGCTCCCATGTTTGTATGGATTTTCAACATGACGGGCAAACATTTTTTCCTGTCCAAACTTAATTCCATACAAACCAACCATACAAGTCTAAAGTATAATTCTATCCATTTGAGAGTAGCATTACTTTTATTTCTACTTTTATGTGTGATTTTTTTAATGACTTTGAGATTTGATGTTATTTTTTGGGTTATATTATCTAAGAGCGTGGCTACACAATCATTGGAATGATAGTCATGTTTAGCGAGAATCCACCGAAAGTCCACTACGAAAGATGACTTTCGACGCAAGCATGAACGTTCTATACCGCAAAACACCAACAAATTGACAAACATACACACAAATGCTTCGTTAGGTGTAGCCACAACGTTCATGGCCATGACTTTCATTCTAACGCCTGTGTAGCTACGCTTTATGGAATAACAGTCAGAACATTTCGATTATAATTTATAAAAATGGTTCTGGAATTATCATATAATCCATCAGAAAAGATTGTTGCCTTTTGGTTAAAATCTTCTTTGGCATCTTTAATTTGACACCGTTTTCAAGATATTGATATTAGTCAAAATGCTTTGTAACAAATTCCTTAAAGGCTTTTACTTTTTATTAAATTCTATACATATATTAAATTCATGTCGGCGTGTGTTTGTGGCCGACTAAATTTTGTAGTCCATTTTTATACCACTTTCTAAAGCTCGATTTTACTCAAACTTTGAACACATGAGCATCTCCGGTGACACCACTTTCTTTTTGAATTTGGAAAGAATCGTATCGTATCGAGCAATAATTTACATTAAATTTTTTATTAAATCGCTTTTGAATGTGGTTGATATTAACATTTTAGATTTAGAGGGTGTACTATAGTGTACAACCATCATCCACCTGCTAATATTTCACTGAAAATTTTATGAAAAACGGTTGGAAATATGAGTTTCCATAAATAATTAATTTATTTATATAAATATTATTGATATCAGAATCACAGGGTGACTCGCATATAGTACAATAAAATAATAATAATATTTGGCGCAACAAACCGTTGCGCTCCAAGGCCTAGCTTCTCGCGACCATTATGTTGTGCATGTACAGTTTTACACATAAATGGAAGGGACCTACAATTTAATGCCGTATCCGAACAGCGAATTGAGAAGCATTTCGTGACAAGCTATTACTCTCGGACGTTTGATAGACATTCGCGATAGGGGGGATCGTGAAAATACTTTGGTGTTTCCCGGTATTCGAAGCCACGCAGTTATCCACTGAGCTCACTTGTATTACAATATAGCCAGTACAAAATCAGGCAAAACAAGGAAAATTATGTTATTCTTCTTGGTTAGTGTAATCGCACCTTAACAATGTTAATAATTGCCTTCTAATATTCATTATTTATTAGAATTAATTCCTTGTTTGTAAAAGATAAATGAAACTCCATATTTAGATTTTAATGGAAAGTATAATTAAAAGAGCCAGTCCAGTAGGTGGAAGACAATAAACGTTTCATTGCGATGTAATTTGATATGCAGATGCAGACGTAGCTTTAAAAATAGCAATGCGTATCGTCGTTTACATAATTTTGGAGCCACTTTGAACGATGGCTTAGGCATTGCCAGGTGATTCAAAAAATCTGAAAAGAAAAAAATAAATAAAACAACCTGAATAGCAGTTGTGCTTCTTTATTTATAAGTAATAAGTAGGTATTTAAATTGATTAATGAAATAAATTCAAAATTTTTGGTTACAGAATAATAAGACGCGAAAACCATTACACTGTACATATAAAATAATGAATGTTTTTCTTAAGTATATTTATACTTTACCATTGCAGTGGTTTAATATTAATGTAAGTAGTTTGCAGAAATCAAAGGTGATGGATAGGCGATTAATTTTTTAGATGTTTTCCATTTTATTTTATTGTTTTGTAAACAATTTTTGTATTTTAATTTTATTTTTTGAATAAAAACAAAAGAAAATTTAATATACGTGGTTTTGTTTACTTCGCTAACGTTTTTTTTTTCTATAAATATTTTACATAGTTATTTCATTTTTTAAAACTTATGTTTTTTAATATTTGCATACACATAAACAATATTACGATAATAAAGAGTGAGAAAACAAATAATAAACACATCAACCTTCTACAGCTTTTGGCAAAAACGAAAGAAAACTCTGGAAAAGAAACTGATAATAAGTGATCATGCATGGATCATTAAAATTATGTATATACGAAGTGTTTCCAGCGTTTAAGTTTTCTCCCTAAACTCTTTGCTTTTAAATTAAGAAAATAGTTAATTAAAAAAATTAAACAAAATATATACTCGCTTATATATATATATGTAAAATTGGGTTGTCCACTAAATTGTTGTAGATTGCTCAACGAAGGGACTACGCAGCGTCAGTTCATCGACTAGCTCGAGAAGAACTTCAATTTCTTCTAAACTAGAAATATTTGTAGGCGCCCCTAATAGCTTCACATTTTTACCTTCAATGTTTGTAAAGAATGTCTTATTTTTGAAAATGACTGCACGATCATAGGGAAGTCGGGTCTTAGAACGATCTTGCACTGTGCGCCTGAACATGACACTCGAAGGCTGGTATTTGGTGCGATCTTTTTCTGGTATTGATTGTTCGGTAAGATCGCCAGTAAATGTTATGAATGCAGATTTCGCTAGCATCTGCGGTGACACTTGATACAGATTGACTTTGCTGCTCCACTCAGATGATGGAAGATTTATCGAATCGACAGCATTACCAAGTTTTATGAGTGGCATTTCCAAACTGTTTCGTACAACTTCAGCTGGTGCTTCCTCTGGGATGTTGATGACATACCATGTTTCAAAGCATGTGATTTTCTTTATGAGTTTGTTTCCCTGCCTTGAGACGACAACTTTTTCTGGCGGAAGTTTACGTTGCAGTGATTTCGTAAGAGTTGGGGGTTTTTTGTTACTGCTCTCCTTGGTTGCTTGGATGATGTTGTTGTTGTTGTTGGCGATGGTGGTCTTTTTTGTTGGCAGAGGGCTCCGAGTAAGTAGATCATTATTGCTGATGTCATTGTCATCATCATCATCATCATCATCATCATCATCAAGAAGTGAGAAGCTATCATCTGGTGAATCGGGGTCGTCAGTATCAGGACATTTGCTAATCATTGGCTGAACGGGCAATGTTTTCTTGGCAACAACCGAATTAAGTATTCGCGGGGCCGGTTTTTCAGCAAATTTGGATTTCGCTGTTGATGACGTCCGTGTATTGACATTATTTAGATTTTTACTCGAAAGCGTGTGATTAAGTATAGTCTGGATTGGTTTTTTCTGTGATGGAGGAAGAGATTTTCGCGGCAAAGGATTCTTCAAACGCGAGGGATCAATCTTTTCATTGAGTAGAGTAGTGTGTCCTGCTTTGCGACGATTTTGTTTGTTCACATTTGAAATCGGTGACGGCGGTGACGGCGGTGACTTCAGTATTGGGCTCTTATCTCGATTTTCGTTGGATTTTGACATATTATCACTTGCACAAGGACTTTTATTTATTAGAACGTCCCCCTTCTTGCTGATGATATCATTGATGTTAACAATTGTGAATGTGGGCATTGTCTCAAAATCATCTTTCGTCGAAGATGGCGAAGCTTTGTCCACAGGGTTTTTATTACTGATAGGTCCAGCCAGCGGGGATGAACGTTTCTGCATGGTAGGAGTTGATACTGCTAACGTTGGCTTGAAAGTGCTTGTTTTTGCTGCTGATAACGGAGTTGATTTTGTTGCTATTTTTGGAGACGCCATTTGCTGTCTTACAATTAATTTAGCATTTGTTTGCTTCTCTGATATAGATAGCGATTTTCCATGGGGTGTGCTGGAAAGTGACTTTCTTCCTATTTGTGTCAATGAATTCGAAAAAGACGACGGTAAAGACTTTTTCTGTTGGATAACAATGCCGGTGTTTGCTTTACTTTCATGAGTCGAAATTATTCTCCTTATATTATTTTGTGTTTGAGCTTTTTGACCCGGACTGAAACTGGTGCGATGTGGTACAGCCACAATAGGTTTATTCTTATTTGAATCATAAGGCTCAACGTTGAGACGTTTGTTACGTGCGAATATTGTTTCACGCTCCTTTTCGAAATCTGTTTGATTAAGTTTCCGTTTTCTTGCTGCACCTTCCGTAGGCATAATAATAGAGACATTTGTGTCTGCCCGTATTTTGGTCATTTTAGATATGGTTGTTGTTGGTGTAGCCGCTGATACGGAGGTAGGAGCAGCTTTTTTAGTTTGTAATGGGAAGGACTGGCGAAATTGATTGCGCGTCGGTAGGGCAGGTTGTGGAACTATTTTTCGAGACACAATCGGCAAAGTAGCTTCAGTACGTCTCGGTCTTCCGCGTCCTCTTTTTGGTGGCGGAACTGGTGGTTCCTCAAAATCCGATTCAGTATCCTCAATTTTAAATACTTCATCCTTATCATCCTCAACTTCTTCTTCTGAGGTTGATCCACCTTTATTGTAGAGATCGTCAGAGTCTGTGCTATCCGCCAAGTGTTGCCCATTCTTTCTAAAACGATGAGCACCCTCTCGATCATTGATGTTTATTTGAGATTTATTTTTTGGCGTCACTATATCATTATTACTGTACTTTGGATTTGGCTTCGGAGCACGTCGTGATCTACCAGCAGCAATTGTCGGATTCGATTCTTCATTTTCTGAATCATTGGGAGAAATTGTGTTGTTTGTCGGAGATATTACTGGAGTGCTGATAATAGGCCGCTTTTTAAGGGGGCCAGTTAACTTTTTGTTCATTTTATCTTCATTATTTACGGTTGAACCGGGTTTGGTTTTTACTACCACATTTTTTGCACTTGCCCCACCTCTTGAGTACAAACCACTTCCACGGACTTTCTCCAAACGAACAAAACAGGGTTTTGTTTTTTTCTCCACGACTACTTTAGGTTTCCTGCCAACACGCATATTAATTCGGCTGCAAGTAAGAAAAAATGCAGTTTTAGATCGAACGTATTTTATTGATTAAAATTTATATTTTAAAATATTTCTTTTAAAAAAATGCTATACTCACTTCCTTGCATACATACGTGGGGATACCACTGCCACTTCTAATTCCCGCGCTCCTTTTTTCACGTATCTGACAAAAGAAAAGAAAATTCACTTGGTTTGCACAAATTTTTTTCTATTTTATAATTTAATCCGCCGGTGTTAAAACTGCATTTATTTTCAAAAGAATCATTTAAAATATAATCTTGCTAATCTGTGATTTTTAAACCAATACGAAGTCTTTCAATAGAAAATTTATTAACCAAAGAAAAAATGTATAAAAAACCTAGATTCCGACAACGACCAACGCTATGTGACATTAATAAGAAATATCACATCATTTCACAATTCACAACAAGCTAGAGCAAAAAGTCTACACGAGTCAAATATAAAACATGGCCGCAGCAGAAGGAAGACGAAAGATTCTGTTTATTTCTATCATATACATGAAACGAAAAAGGAAAAACATATTTGTGCATAAATTTATTTTCAAAATGGCCGCTTGCTATAAGATCTAGTACAATAATTTTATTCAACCCATAAACAATAATAATTGTTGTTTCTGTCCATGAGATGAAATCATGAAATTATGCGCCGCTTTATTCTGTTGCTTCATTTAAAGAAGAGGAAATTTAAATATGCAAGAAACTACAATGATTTCATCATGTTTTTACACCTTTTTTTTTATTTTAAAGTTCACATATATTTGCTTTGTAATTTACTATCCGAATTATTCAAATTGCTTTTTACTAATTGTCTTCGTGAATGTCGAATAAATTACATAAATTGATATCGAACAATAATTGTACTTGATGTACTTTGTTTATAAATGGAGATCTGTCAATTGAAAAACAAAAGTTTTTACTACTGTAGTCAAACAAACAACATTCAGTTGTCATCTGTCATGGCCGCTGCTATATGTTGAATCATTGCACCGAATGGGTTAGAAAGCCAGACAAATGTGGAATACTACTGGATAATTTAAAGGTTAATAATAACTGTTCATAGATTATATATTTACCGCGATTAACCTCAACTTTATGTTTGAATAATTGTGTGGCTCTTAGTAAACTGGCTTACCTACTCGTTAGTGAAGGTAAAACCTAAAACTGAAATTATTATTGCCCGCAATTTATTTATTAATTTAACAGGCAAGAAATTGCTGCATCGGACAATAACAAAAGTCGCTGGGATTAAATTTAATAAATCTGTCATCAGTAAAATTTTGCCAATGGAACAATACGTAATCGGAGGTAGCTATAAGATCTTCCAAGCTAAATTAATTAATTTGGTATGATTTTCGATCTGTTTCTAGTCAATCTTTACAAAATAATAAAATTTTTAGAACTCTGCTGCGTCTAATAAGTATATTTGAAAAGTATGATTGGAAAAGTCATATGAGAAGATCTGGATACAAGAGCAGCAAAACGTCTCAACATTTTGGTCTTAAGCACAACGGGAGTTTATATGCCGATGGCACCTACAAATGACAAATATGACAAACCCAAGTGCCTTCAGTTGAACATTTCAGAGCAAGCCTTGTATGCCAGAGAATTAGAAATGATTGAGTAAACCCTATATTACGTATTCAATAACACGAGATCATTTTCCTAAAATAAAATATATCCTTAAATATTTAATTCAACAAGATAGTTTATATCAATAATTCTTCAGTTTTTTTTATTGTAAACAGGAATTGTTTTTTAAGTGTTTACTTTTTCAGTGCTGATGGTTGAGGGCAACGGAACTTTGCCATTTCCACTTCCGCCTCATAATAACTGTTCCGGTTGAAAGAAAAGTATTCGGGAACTTTGTATTTTCCTGTAACGGAAGCGCCAGGTCCGACGGGCTCTGTTGATGGTTTTACGCAACGGCTGCTTAATCCTTTGACGTTGGTATTTACACCGCCAACGGATGTAGACGATGATCCAGCCGGTTGACTGTAAGCTCTCCTTAAAACTATACTAATACGAGGTCTTAAGAACATTGTTAAACGAATTTTTAATCTATTAATGAAACAAAGTCCTCTAACAGTCAGACCTTTACGCAGCAACAATAGAGAAAATCACGTAATCAGAAACCAGAGCTGTCAAAATACTGCCTATGTTCAAATTGACACAGCTTATTTAAATAAAAATTGCATCGTATACAGTACGTGTGTCAGAAGTGAAACAAATTGGCAATACAAACTTTAAATCTTATATTATTTTTAAAAAAAATCTGGCTGAGAATTAAAAATCAAAACGTTTTAAAACACAAATTATTTTGCAGAATATAAGTTCAATATTTGTTTATCCCGTAACGCGGGACCTGCCGACCACACCCCCAAGACACCATTTAGACCCACCATAAGCTAAAGTAACTGTCATTGTATGGCTGCCCCTCAAACCCTACTAACCCAACCAAACTGACCGCTCCACCACTGAAACCATCCCCGCCTATCCGCCACTGACCCAAAATTGTATCCTAAGGTTGCGAATTCATACATAAATCCTATGGAAAAAGGCATTTTTCAGTTTTTGCCGAAATTTCCAGGATTCTATAATCATCCCGACACTATTACGAACATTAAAAGAAAACATTAGCCGAAACGGTCCAGCCTGAATGCTCCTTACACTTGATTTACATTTGTGGCGTGCGAGCAAAAATGAGCAGGACGGCTGTTAAATAGCAATTGTGGTTAGCCAGACGAGAGAAGTAGTATATTTTTCATTGTTACCATAATGCTATAGATAACATTTCCCATGTTACAGTAAAATACCTATAACATTCGTGTAGTCTCAATCTCTTATGGCTAATCACAACTTCAATTTAACTATAGTCGGGCCGCAACTACAGCTGTCAAGAAAACGCTTCAGAGAAAAAAGATTTTTCGGAGAATGAAAAAAAAACAGATCTGAATTCTTACATATTCCTGAATATTCTTACATATATCTGAATTCTGACATAAAAAAAATACAGCCCATTATTATTTATATACTGCGGGTTTGAGTTTTAGTATGCCTTTAATGGTTTGGGGAGGGGCTGTACTATAGCCTATAATCATTCCCCACCTGCCAATAATATACATTGTAACTTTCATTAAATCGGTTTGTAAATGTTGCTTATATTAACATTTTACATTTTGCACCACAGTGATGGTGAAGGGGAGTGTAGATAGAAGGGAGTGGGATAGCCCTTAACAACAACCTATGCCTGCCAATAATATACATTGAAAATTTCATAAAAATTGTTAGCCAACCCATAAATAACAACCGCACAAAATTTCATTTTTATAGATGTAAATTATTTACTGGATTTAAAGATATTATTTAAATGATTAAAATAAGAAAAATGTGTTTTTTTTAAATTTATTTCTTAAATTTTTACAGTGTTTCCTGATGTTTTAATAACAGATATATAAATAGCTACGAAAAGAATATTCTAGTGTTCTGTCCCAATATATTAATAAGTGCAAACCTTAATCTCCGCAAAACCCTCATAAGACTAGCCAGAGACCCTCACCCTCGCAAAGCATTTGCCAGAGAGAAAAGTTGAAAGTTTGTCAACTTTTTGCGTCGCTTCCGTCACATGCTTCCATAAGAATGCGTATATTTCGTTGATCGGTAGCATGACTGTCTCTCTGACGCAATGGATTCTATGGGCTGGCCCCTTTAGTCGTTGTTCTCAGGTTCTCACAACGACGAGGATGCAAGTAAGATTGAAAGCTGTGTTTTAATCAGCGGTTGGTGTGCGACGAACGGAGATAAATGACTTTTCTGAAAATAATTTGTTTGCTTTTGGGAAAGTAAATATTTCTTCACTTTCTCGACCATGACGAAATCCATGTTAACCCCGTTGTTGTAGTAAAAAACTCTTCACAGAATATAATGAATTTTCAAATTCTTAGAATTGTGATACACTTTCTTCGGGAAATCCTCACATTTTAAACAATAAACATTCCCGGCAGAACATTCAACAGAAAAATATTTTTGTTCATATTTTCTGCTTCAAAATAGAGGCCTAAATACCAATACTTTCCAATGACGTTAAAAAAGATAATTATTTGAGCATGATCATTAAAACAAATATTAATTAAAGCTGTATTTTAGTTGAATTCCAATTGGGAATTACAACAACAATTGCACTGTCGAATTCCTTCTTTGGAATTTGAAAACCTGCTGTTTGGCTCATTATTCTAAACAATTGGCAACCAATATTTTGTTAAAGAATGTTGACTTATTTTCTATTAACAAAAAAATTGGTATATAATGCAAATTCATTTAGAATGTACTAAAAAATAATATTTAATTTTCATTTTAAGTTAGGACTTGCAACTCTATAGTGCTTGGCAATCTGATTTACAGGTGCCCTGAATTTATTTGACTTGGTTGGACCTTTACTTCTCGCTTTACCGTGTCCCGTGGATGAGATATAAAATACTTTCACACAAGTTCTAAAGTGAAAATCAAAAAATGTAATAACAAAAAACCCAAAAATTTGATTAATATTTACAATGAAATATTTCATATATATTTTTCTTACATATTATTTTTGTGTACATATTATATTTCTATATAAGTCAACGCTCTAGCTCTAATCTAGTATACATATATACACAGTATATATATTTATTTATTTTGATTTTTTTTAATTAACAGAAGAAATAAAAAGCTTTTTAGTGATTACTGTTTATATTAGTCACAGATATAAACATATAACTTATTCTGATCTTTAAATAAAAGATTTCTTTCGGGCTAATTCAGCTCCTGTTTTCATATATCTTTATATTTTTACATGCAAAAACGAGACCATGTAAAAATGTTTATAAAAGAATGAGATTATTTTTGTTTTGTAAAAGTAATGCTACAAGTAATTCAAACGTTTGAAAAAGATTTTATAATGCTCTAGCAAGTTGATATATTACTTGGATGGTTTTTAACAAAATCTTATAACGTTTTTTTTCGTCCTTTTCGAAATCGTTTTGATTAAGTTTCCGATTTTTTGCTGGACCTTCCGTGGACGTATTAATAGATGAATTTGTGTCAGCCTGTATTTTGGTAATTTGAGATATGGTTATGGTTGGAGTTGCCGCTGATACTGAAGTAGAAGCAACTTTTTTAGGTTGTAAAGGCAAAGATTGGCGGATACGGCTCGGTAGGGTAGGTTGCAAAACTATTTTCCGAGACATATTCGGCAAAGTAGCTTTAGTACGACTCTGTCATTCACGTCCTCTATTTGGCAGCGGAACTAGTGTTTCGTCAAAGTCAGATTCAGTATCATCAATGTTAAATACTTCATCTACATCATCCTCAATATCTTCTTCTAAGCTTGATTCACCTTTATTGTAGAGATCCTCAGAGTCTGTACTATCTCCCGAGTGTTCACCATTCTTTCTGAAAAGATGACAATCTCTATCATTGATATTTATTTGAGATTTATTTCTTGTCGTCACCACATCAATATTACTGTACTTTGGATTTGGCTTTGGAGCTCGTCGTGATCTACCAGCAGCAATTGTCATATTTGATCATTCATTTTCTGAATCATTGGGCAAACTTGTGTTGTTGTTTGTCGGAGATGTTACTGGGGAGCTGGTAATTGGCCGCTTTTTAAGGGGCCCAGTTAATTTTTTGTTCATTTTATCATTATTTGGGGTTGAAGTGGATTTTGTACTCACTACCGCCTCACATCTTGTGTACAAACCACTACCGCGGACTTTCACCAAGCGAACAAAACAGGGTTTTTTTTTTCTCCGCGATTACTTTAGGTTTCCTGCCAACACGACTATTAAATCGGCTGCATGTTAGAAAAAATGCATTTTTAGTAGATAGTATATTCAGTATCATCAATATCAAATACGTCATCGTTATCATCCCCAATGTCTTCTTCTGAGCTTGGTTCGCCTTAATTGTAGAAATCCTCAGAGTCTGTGCTATCCTTCAAGTGCTCCCCATTATTTCTAAAACGATGAGCACGATCTCTACCATTGATCATTATTACTGTACTTTGGATTTGGCTTTGGAGCACGTCGTGATCTACCAGCAGAGATTGTCTGATTTGATTCCGTTACTGAATCGTTATGCGAAATTGTGTATGTCGGAGATGTTACTGGAGAGCTAAAAATTGACCACTTTTTAACTGGGCCAGTTAACTTCTTGATCATTTTATCATCATTATTAATGGTTGAACTGGATTTTGTTCTCACTACCGCATTTTTTGCAGCTGTTGCGTACAAACCACTACAGGGTTTTGTGTTTTTCTCCGCGACTACTTTAGGTTTCCTCGGTCTTCCACGTCCTTTTTTTGGCGGCGGATCTCGTGGTTCCTCAAAATCCAATTCTGTTGTGTACAAACCACTACCACGGACTTTCTCCAAACGAACCAAACAGGGTTTTGTGTTTTTCTCCGCGACTACTTTAGGTTTCCTCGGTCTTCCACGTCCTTTTTTTGGCGGCGGAACTGGTGGTTCCTCAAAATCCAATTCTGTTGTGTACAAACCACCACCACGGACTTTCTCCAAATGAACAAAACAGGGGTTTGCGTTTTTCTCCGCGACTACTTTAGGTTTTCTCGGTCTTCCACGTCCTCTTTTTGGTGGCGTAACTGAGGGTTCCTCAAAATCCCATTGAGGAGAGCTAAAAATTGACCACTTTTTCACTGGGCCAGTTAACTTCTTGATTGAACTCGATTTTGTTCTCACTACCGCATTTTTTGCACTTGCCCCACCTGTTGTGTACAAACCACTTCCGCGGACTTTCTTCAAACGAACAAAACAGGGTTTTGTGTTTTTCTCCGCGACTACTTTAGGTTTCCTCGGTCTTCCTCGTCCTCTTTTTGGCAGCGGAAATGATGGTTCCACAAAATACGATTCAGTATCATCAATGTTAAATACTTCATCTATATCATCCTGAATATCTTCTTCTAAGCTTGATTCACCTTTATTGTAGAGATCACCAGAGTCTGTGCTATCTCCAGAGTGTTTACCATTATTTCCAAAACAATGAGCATCAGTTGCACATGGAGTTTGGTTTATTACAACTTCCCTCCTCTTGCTGATGATGTCATTGATGTGAACAACTGTGAATGTGGACATTTTCTCAAAATCATATTTCATCGAAGGTGGCAAAGCTTTGTCAACGGGGTTTTTATTACTGACAGGTCCAGCCGACAGGGATGAACGTTTCTGCAAAGTAGTAGTTGATACTGCTAACGTTGGCTTTGAAGTGCTTGTTTTTGCTAAAAACATAGGTGATTTCGTCGTGATTTTTGTAGACGCTATTTGCTGTTTTACGATTAATTTAGCATTTGCTTGCTGCTCTGATATAGGTGTGCTCGAAAGCAACTTCCTAACGTTTTGTGTATTTTTCAATGAATTCGAAGAAGAAGAATCTAAAGACCTTTTCTGTTGGACAACAACGCCGGTATTTGCATGAGTCGAAACTATTCTCCTTATATGGTTTTGTGTTTGAGTTTTTTGGCCCAAACTGAAACTGTTACGATATGGTAAAGCCACAATAGGTTTATTCTGTTTTGAATTATAAGGCTCAACGTCGAGACTTTTGTTACAAGCAATTATTGTGGCAAGCTCCTTTTCTAAATCTATCTCATTAAGTTTCGGTTTTTTTGCTGCACCTTTTGTGGGCATATTGATAGAGGAATTTGTGTTTGCCCGTATTTTGGTCATTTTGGATATGGTTGTGGTTGGATCTGCCGCTGATATTGAGGTAGAAGCATCTTTGTTAGTTTCTAAAAGGAAGGACTGGCGAAATTGAGTCTGTGTCGGTAGGATAGGTTGTGGAACTATTTTTTGATACACATTCGGCAAAGTAGCTTCAGTACGTCTCGGTCTTCCACGTCCTCTTTTTGGCGGTAGTACTTGTAGTTTCTCATAATCCGATTCACTACCATCCTCAACTTCTTCTTCTGAGCCTGATTCACCTTTATTGTAGAGATCATCAGAGTCTGTGCTATCCGTCAAGTGCTCCCCATTATTTCTAAAACGATGAGCACGATCTCTATCATTGATGTTTACTTCAAATTTATTTCTTGGCGTCACTATATCATTATTACGATACTTTGGATTTGGCTTTGGAGTACGTCGTGATCTACCAGCAGCAATTGTCTGATTTGATTCATTTTCTGAAGAACAAGGCGAAATTCTGTTGTTTGTCGGAGATGCTACTGGACTGCTGATAATTGGCCGCTTTTTAACGGGGCCAGTTAACTTCTTAATCATTTTATCGTTATTTAAATTTGAACTGGATTCTGTTCTTACTACCGCATTTTTTGTTCTTGCCCCACCTCTTGTGTACAAACCACTTCCGCGGACTTTCTCCAAGCGTACTAAACAGGATTTTGTTTTTTCCTCCACGACTACTTTATGTTTCGTGCCTACATGACTATTAAATCGGCTGCAAGTAAGAACAAATGCATTTTTAGTAGATATGGTTTTGGTTGGAGTTGCCGCTGATACTGAGGTAGAAGCAATTTTTTTAGTTTGTAGAGAGAAGGACTGACGAAATGGATGACACGTCGGAGGCGTAGCTTGTGGCACTATTTTTCGAGGCACATTCGGCAAAGTAGCTTCAGTACGTCTCGGTCTTCCAAGTCCTCTTTTTGGTGGCGGGATTAGTGGTTCCTCATAATCTGATTCAGTATCCTTAATTTTAAATACTTTATCTTTATCATCCTCAACTTCTTCTTCTGAGGTTGATCCACCGTAATTGTAAAGATCATCAGAGGCACCCTCTCGATCTTTGATGTTTATTTGATATTTGTTTTTTGGCGTCACTATATCATTATTACTGTACTTTGGATTTGGCTTCGGAGCACGTCGTGATCTACCAGCTGTAATTGTCTGATTTGATTCATTTTCTGAATCATTATGCAAAATTGTGTTTGTCGGAGATGTTACTGGAGAGCTGAAAATTGGCCGCTTTTTAAGGGGCCCAGTTAACTTTTTGTTCATTTTATCGTTATTTACGGTTAAAATGGATTTAGTTTTTGCACTTGTCCCAGCTCTTGTGTACAAACCACTACCGCGGACTTTGTCCACACGAACACAACAGGGTTTTGTTTTTTTCTCCGTGACTACTTTAGGTTTCCTGCCAACACGACTATTAAATCGGCTGCAAGTAAAAAAAAATGCCTTTTTATATCGAACGTATTTTATTGATTAAAATTTGTATTTTGACCTTTTTCTATTAAAAAAAAGCTACACTCGCTTGCTTGGATACATACGTAGAGATGCCACAGCTACTGCGAACTCCCGCGCAACAACTCGCTTTGCACAATTTCTTTTATTTCATAATTTAATTTGTTCTTAAATTGACATTTATTTTCAAAAGAATACTTTAAAATATACTCTTTTTAATCCGTGATTTTTAAAGCAATACGAATATTTTCAATATTATCAACCAAAAAGAAAGGTATTAAAAATTCATATCCCGACATCAACCAACCAATGCTATGTGACATTAACATTTTAATAAGAACTTTAAGATATAAGTAACGACATCTTTCACAGTTCACAACAAGCAACAAGCTAGAGCAAAAACTCTACACGAGTCAAATATAAAACATGGCTGCAGAGAAAGAACAGGAAAGATTGTGTTTATTCCTATCATATACATGAAGCGAAAAAGGAAAACCATATTTGTGTATAAATTTATTTTCAAAATAGCCACTGGGATTAAGATCTAGTACATTAATATTAAATCATCTGCATGTACGATAATACTTCTTGTATTTCTCCATGTGATGAAATTATGCACCACCGCTTTATTATTTTGCTTCATTTAAATATAAGTAATTAAACATGAAAAAAATATAATGCTTTCCTAGTTATTATTTTTATTTAGATCTATATTAAAAAATACATTTGTAACATACTATATGGTCGTGATTATAATTATAAGTCTCTTAATTATAATCACGACCGTTTTCGACGTTTTCGAAACCGAGACTTATTAACTTATTTGCCGCCATCTAAAATAAGTCAGTAAAATCGTTCGAAACGTATCACTGACTTATTTTGACAGCTGCTTTTAAACAACAAATAATTGACTTGCGTTTATAAAAATCGAAAAAAAGTGATTTAGATTTTCGTTCAAGACAGAGATAGAAAATAAGTCACCTCGCGGGAAGACTTATTTGAATAAGTCAGGTTCCACAAATAAGTCTTTGTTTCGAAAACAATTCTTAAGACTTACAGGATTGTATGGATTTACAACATAACGAGCAGATTTTTTTTGTCAAAACCAAAATCGATACAATCCTGCAAGTATTAAGTATGGTACATGGCTTGTTGTGTTAGTATCAAGAGAGAGGGGTAAATCTCCTAAAATATACAGATCGGTAGAGTGGTAGATCAACTTGACAGCAAAAAACCTCCCTTGCGCAGAGTTTTTACGAAAAAAAATTACATTTGTGAGAGCGCCATTACAAATTTTTGAAAAAATACAGGATGAAGTTCGCACTTTTCAAAATGGATGTAAAATATGTTTTCAGGAGTAACAGCTTATTTTGCGTAGCTTGCAATATTTTGATGTAGGTTTTTGGCTGATTCTTTAAAAATTGGACTACCAAAGCTATATACAGGTCTTAAAGCAACTTTAATTAGCAATAGTTAATTTCTAGTTCTTAAATCAGATTTTTCGTTTAACAATCTATACAACAATTTGAATGATTTATTTATTCGTACAATTAAAAGTTGAATGTGCTGATAAAAAAAATATCATTCGTTTCTCAATAATAATCCATAAACATTTGATCTGGTATTCCCAATATATTTTACTGCTATTTACACAAAGAGGTATTCTGAGTATTGCTAGAGTTAATCGCGAAACTATGAGGCTATGGTTCAGGCTTTTCTAGGGAAGTCGTTAAAACACAGTCATCGATTTTAAGGGTAGGTATTTTGCGAGAACGCCTTTTGAGGTACTTGCTTATCTGCCAAAGTTTTTTGGATATAGTAAGATATTTCGTTTTTCAAAAAAAAAATCATTCCGCTTCCAATGCCGCTCTTAAACGAAGGTTTTAGCAACGTTGGTACCGACGTTCGATAATAGCCCTTATTTTAATTTTTGATAATACTTCCGCAGTTAGGTTCAGAGCGTAAGACTTTGAAATAATTTTAGGTGCAGCATATTCGCATCCATTTATTATGTCTTGGCTTAAATCGCTGACCAAAGAGTCTATTTATTCAACATAAGCTACATTCTCCACGTTAAACTATCTATATTTTTCAATTTTCCATTATTATAATGTTGATGAAGATCTCAATATGCTTTGGAAAAGTATGTTCTAGTGTTAATGTCGTTTATATTTAAACGATCTTTGAGGTTAACTTCGAAAACTACGCCATAATGGGCATTTTTTTTAATGTCGGAGAAATCGGAGAGAACAGAGAAATTACATATCCGATAAATCCCATATTTTTTAATCTCATCAGATCTGTCAGATCAAAAAAATTATCTCATGTTTAAAGAAAGAAACAACTACAGCAGTCAAAAAACGTTCTGTATATTTTTTCATAGTAAAAAGACCATATCCGAGAATTATCGGATTGTAAAACACGACTGAGAAATAAATTTTCTCGGAGGAATAAGGAATTACAACAACAACTGCACTGTCTTATTTCATCTTTGGAATAAGAAAACCTGCTGTTTTGCTGGTTTTCAAATTCTAATTCCTTATTCCTCGGCAAATAAAATACGCCTATATTTGCGTTGTATCTCCGAAAAATTAAATTTCATGGCGTTTTATTACCCTTCTCACACAATGAAAAACTTAAGCCTTAGAAGAGACATAAGTTTCAAGTTCTGACAGGAAAGTTTTTAATTGTGACAAACTTCATTTTTATTTTATTGAAGTATTAACAACAACAAAAACAAATATTTCACATCGGTTTCGAAATGTCGCGAACTTCATTCGGTATTTCTTCTAAAGTTTGTAAACTGACGACCCTAAGATATACCAATATAACGAGGAATTTAGTTTTGTCAATTCCAAAATCCATACAATCCTATAAGTCCTGAGTATTAAGTTTTTCATTGTGCGAACACCTTAAATAGCCAAACGCAAAAACAATTCGGCTGTTTTCCAAACCAGTAATTATTTGTTTGGCTAAATTTGACGCCATTATTAAGTCACCTCGCCAGCAAACGTATGTCGTTGTTTTTCGTAAAACTCCCTAGAGTTGTTTTTTGGCTGTTTTTTTTTTTATAATGTACACACGCTAAAGGGGTTTGCACCCTTATAATGCTTAGCACAGCGTGGGCGTTAGAAAATTAGGGAGAGGAAAAGATGAGATGTCTATGCACGCGAGTCTTAACGACTGCAAATCATAAAAATGCGGAAACACAGAATCAGGCAAATCATTCCATATAACAATCGTGCGGCTAAAGAAGGAATCTCTGAATTGGTTAGTACGTCCGAAGATAGGCTTAATAGTAGACCCGTGAGCTCGAGTTGAGGCACGGGTATTACGGATGGGTTGGAGAATAGGCGGGATGCATCTGGATCTGTTTTTTGGCTGTCAAGTTGTTCGTTTCCCTTTCAAAACGATTCTACCGTAGATCGAAAACAGATGTGTATATTTTGGGTGATTTACCTCTTGATACTAACACAACAACAACACATGCAACAAAAAAATCTAAACCAAAGATTTTCGCCTTTCGTGTTCGATTTCCCTTTTGCTCGTCGCGCTCTGGCACAGAGTTGTTAGGAAAAAAATTAACATTATTCAAATAAATAAGTCTCCACAAATAAGTATTGAATTGGAAAACAGCCTTCATCTTCGTGAATTTGGAAATAAGTTATTACATAAATTGGTAAAGAGCAATAATTGATCTTGATGTTCTTTGTGTATAAATGGAGACCTGTCAATATTGAAAAAAAAAAAAACAGTTTATATTACTCAATTGCTGCTAACTGTCATTCAGACAACATCTGTCAGTCAAGGAACTCCCAGAAGTGAAAAACTGAAAATCATCGAAACTGAAGGAGCTTAACTGCTAATCGTCATGGCCGCTGCTATTAACTTAAATAATGTTGAATCATTGTACAAAGAATTAAAAACCGAATGGGCTAAAAAACCAAAAAATCTAAAAAAATGTGGAATACTTCTGGATAATTTAAAGGCTCGTAACTACTATTCATAGATTATATATTTACCGCGATTAACCTCAACTTTGTGTTTGAATAGGTGGCTCTTACTAAACTGGCTTACTTACCTACTGGTGAAGGTAAAAGTTCTAAACCTGAAATGATTATTGCCCGCGATGTCTTGGAAATCGCCGTTGAATACAGTGTGGCTAATAAGGATATTCCAGCATTTGAGAGATATATTTCGCAGCTGAAGTGCTACTACTATGATTACAAGTAAGTTATGTTGGATTAAGAGCTAAGGATTTTTTTTTATTAAAATATTTGTCAATGATTTTTAACAGGCAAGAAATCGGTGAATCGGACAATATGTACAAGTTGCTGGGATTAAATTTACTATTTCTGTTGTCGGTTAATCGTGTATCAGAGTTTCATACTGAACTTGAGTTACTTTCAGCGGAAGTTATTCAGAATAATAAGTTTATTCGTCCAATTTTGGCTTTGGAACAGTACATAATGGAAGGTCGCTATAATAAGATCTTTCAAGCTAAAGTAATGATTTTGCAATGCTCTATGTTTTTATTGAATATTTACAAAATGTTGAATTTTTTAGAACTCTGCCCCGTCTAATATTTATAACTATTTTATGGACACTTTACTCGAGACTGTACGAAATGAAATTGGAGCCTGCTTGGAAAAGTCATATGAGAAGATCTCGATTCAAGAAGCAGCAAAACGTCTCAACCTTAAAACAGTGGAGGAAGTCAAAGCATTTGGTCTTAAGCACAACTGGAGTTTATCTGCCGATGGCACCTACAATTTCATTGAGAAATATGCCAAACCAAAAGAAGCACTGCCTTCTGTGGAACTTGCAGAGCAAGCTTTGTTCTATGCCAGAGAATTAGAAATGATTGTGTAAACCCTAGGTTACTTATTCCTTAACATCCTCTTTCTAAAATAGAACATAGATATATTCTTAAATATTAATTCAACAAGATACTTTATATCAATATTAGTTCGGTTTTTTTATTGTAGGAAATTGTCTACTTTTCAGTGCCGTTGGTTGAGGGCAACGGAACTTTGCCATTTCCACTTCCGCCTCATAATAACTGTTGCGGTTAAAAGTATTCGGGACTTCGTATTTGCCTAGTCCGACGGACTCTGTTGATGGTTTCACGCAACGGCTTCTTAATCCTTTGACGTTGGTATTTACATTGCCAACGGACGCAGATGATCTAGTTGGTTGACTGTAAGCTCTCTTTAAAACTCTATTTTCAAGAACATTGGTAAAAAACTTTTATCTGTTAATGAAACAAAGTTCTACCGTAGTCAGGCCTTTGTACAGCAGCAAAATAAAAAATCATCGGTAATCATCAGAACTGTCCTTTGGTGTTGTTCACATTGACAGTCGGCGATTGACAGCTATTGTTGTCGCTCTCAGAACGACGAGGATTCCAGTAAGTCAACCAGTGTTTTTGTTTTATTCACCAGTGGGCATACGACGAATGAAGTTATTTTTTTGATGTTGGTAAAGTGAGGGAGCTCTCACAATGAATAAAATTAAATCTTACATTTTATTACTTCAGCATTACTTTCTAGTGACGTCAAAAAAATCATAATTTGGGCATAATTCTTAAGTCCAATATAAATTAAAAGTTATTGAAATTTCGTCTCTTGATTCTAAACAATTGGCAACCAAAAATTTTATTAAAGAATGTTGACTTATTTCGTATTAGTAGCTAGTATTAAACAGGAAAATTGGTAAAAAATCTAAATTCAATTACAATGTACTAAATAATAACAATATTTAATATTCATTTTCTTTTTAAGTTGGGATTTGCAACTCCATAGTGCTTTGCGATCTGATTTACAGGTGCTCTGCGTTTATTTGACTTGGTTCGACCTTTACATTTAACAGATGCAGCACCCACTTGATTTTTTCCGAGCTGGTGGAATTTAAGACGTTGCTCCCGTATTGTTTTCAATCTCTTCTTTTCATCCAGTAATACTTTATAGTTCTTGTAAGCTTTCTTTGGCGGTTTTGCCCCCAGCTTTACAGCTTGAAAAATTTCCATTTTTCTTTTGTTCTTAGACTGTTGTCCGGACATTGCAAAATTAAGAACTTCATGTCGTGCTTTTTTTATATCAAATTCTACGTCACAATCCCTGTCTTTGATTGAGCGTTTCTCGGAGTCAACCTCGTTTAATCGTTTCCTGTTCACAATAGATTGGTTAACATTATTGGTTTGTCGTTTTGGCTCCTCGAAGACGGTTGCTTGAAATTCTGTTGCTATGTTTTTTTGCAGTAATGCAGCTTTTGTGGGAACTACTTTCAAATTGTTTTCACTGTTCATAATCCTTTAAAAATGCTATGGGCTTTTATTTATGCAATGGGTAGGAAGTTCATTCAAGTAAATGTCAACCACTATATGTACCACTCCAACTCCACAGTCTACCAGTAACAATCCAAACCCAGACTCCAGTTCCAGTAACAAAATAAAAAAAATCTTAATTATGGCTGACAGATGACAGTCTGTAGCACGTTTGTGAACTTGTTTACAAGACTAAATTCTCAACAGATGGCGAGCACTTGGTTTCAGTTATCAGATTTAAAAGCTGTGTTCGATTAGATATATTATACCAACACGTTTTCACAATAAGTTCTAAAGTAAAAAACACGAAGTGTAAGCTACAGCTGTAATCTTAATAGTACACGTTATATAATGGTTTTTAGAAAAAATCGTCTAAAGACAGACAAGAAAAAAAAATTGGATAATTTAGAAAATGCGATTATCTAGTTTTTGTCTGTCTACCTTATTGCCCAGAGCTGATAATCTCCTCCTTATTATGGCCAGAAAACAGTTCACTTTAAAACCCACTACACTTGATTATGCCTCCATGGAGCAGTTCTCGAAAATCTCTTGGCGTGAGTGGTGGGCGGGGGGCGTGGCAAGTGGATAAAATACCGTTGTACACTATACTGTATATTTACCCGATACTACAAAAATACATTAAGACTTATGTTTTCTTTTAAATGTATAAGAAAATGTGCGAGGGAATCAATAATAACTTGATATAATTCAATTTGAAAAAAATTAATTTTATAAAAATAAAAATAGTTAACACTTAAACCATAGGTTACTTATTCAATAACATCCTTTTTCTAAAAAAATAAATAAAAAAAAAAATGCACACTCCATTGACGACTATAACAGAAATGACAAATAATTGAAGAGCCTAAAAGAAAACTAAAGCTGCATCCAATTGTCAAAGAAACAAATCGGTAGTTAGAAACAAGCTAGAGTTGGAGTTGATTCAAGGAAACACGGCATTGTTTAGCAATCCTTGAATCACTGACGGCTAGTGGTAAAGAATTCCTGACAGTAAGCGATGTATCCATAATATTGTAGGTGTGAGTCAGAATAATGAGAAGCCTAATTCTCTGGCCAAACATGAAGAGGGTCAATAGATAGCATGGACGATGTAGCGACAATACTTTGAACAAAAATACAACAGATCTAAGTGTCAAGAAAATTGAGAAATTGAAATTCGAACGCCAGACGAGGAATATGGTCGCGCCGTTTGAGCGAGAAAATGAACCTAATGCATGACTTAAAGCAGACATTTAACCTGCGCAGATTAGCCATAGAAGTGCCTAAAAACTATAGAAATAATAGTATTGATATGACAATCCCAGGATAAGTTCTCGTCAAGCACTCGATACTCTGAGAGAACGACACAGACTGGATAATTCGATTAAGCAGGTGGGAAATTGAATAACGATACAATGCCCTAGCTTGTTTCTTAGAGGGGTACGGTACGGTATGGTATAAAGAGGGGAAAAAGCAGGAGACGCATAATTGTACCCTGAGGGACACCTTTTTGCAAAGGCAAGAAGGAGGAACAAACCTCCCCTACTATTGATATTATGTAGAATTGTGTGTACTATACATAATATTTATTTATTTTGATTTTTTTAATAGATAGAAGAAATAAAAATTTCTCGCACTGATTTACATATATCTTATTTGGATTTTTAGAACAGTTTTATTGAAGCTAATTCTGCACAAATTTTTTATTTCCTGTTTTCTTATTCTTTTATATTTTTAGATACAAAAATGTAAAAAAAACACGTAAAAATGTGCTAAATCGGCCTAAATGTTACTTCTTTCTTTGCTACAAGTAATTCAATAGTTTGAAAACGATTTTATAATGCCCCAGCAATTGACATATTAGTTGGATGGTTTTTAACAAAATCCCTTTATAAAACAGCTGATCAAATTTAAGGGGAAATGCTTCGTTAAACTAGGTTTTAATAATCAAATCTGAGCGCACGACTTCTTATATTCTGTAGACTGTAGTTGTAGCGGCTACTGCGTTCACACTCAACATAATTTAATAAAATTTCTTTCTTGTTACGGACGAAATACACAGAGCATGCATTGCATGGCACGGTAGTCCTTTTACTCGCTCACATTATTTAAACCACATTGAGAATTCTGGAAATAAGAGGAAATATTTAATCTGACAATATTGGTGATAAAATCATAATAATATTTCCAAAAGTGCGTTGCAACATAAACACTTTGACTAACCAATATACCTACTACCATAAATTACAATGATGGCGACAGATCAAGGTGTTACGAGTACGGCTGCTTCAGCAAATAAATTAATTGCAAAAGAGCTAAAATTAAAGGCAAATGACTTTCTCAATTCCCGTCGACATGCAAACAATCTATTGGATATAATCGGTCACCTCGAGGTACGTCCATAAGACATTCAAAGCAAGGGCCAAACTCTATTGTGGTTTGCGGTTATGTTATTCTTTTCCTTACACATTGATTGACTATTAACTATTAATAAAAAAAACACTTGGTTACAGGGGTGTTTACAAAATAAACTGCCGATTATTTCGTCTGTGCTTACATTGGAGGTAATTTTTACAGAGCTCTTGAAACGATATGAATTGTGCATCGCAGTTACACCGCTCAAGCCAAAAGGTAAGACAGCATTTATTTACGCATTTTCCTAAATGTTGTTTTTTCATTTTGGGGATGCCATATATCGTACGTCTATATGTTTATAGAGTACAAAATAAAAAAATAAAAAATTATTGTTGTTGGCGAAATGGGACGGCGCTGGATGTTTGGTGTGCTCGAGGCACTACTTGCCCCGTATCGCTATCTGTTCTTACTTTTTACTTGCTTGATAATAATCGCAATGCCTACAAGTTTTTATTTATTATTATTTCAATTTGTAATGTTCGATTTTATAATGCAGGGAGTGTAAAGAGATATAAGTTTGCTTTGCAAAAAGTTTGTAATTGCGCACCCGTAACTTGACATGAACATGTGTTTGTTTCAATAACTGGTTTTGAGCCATATTTTTTACCCCCTAGAGAGCAGAAATTTTGTGCGCAGCTCAGTCTCATAGGAGATAGGATATTTCTGAGCGGCCGTCTCTGACGCGTGTGGGACATTATAAGCGAATGTACTAACCTGACCCCAAAGCTTAACAGGGAGCACATATTGGACAAGATGAAGCTGCCGTAGAACCGAGCAATGACAGCACTGATATGAGCATTCCAAAAAAACGAATCATCCAACATTAAGCCAAGGCTAAGCATGCTAACCAGTAAGAATAGGGGATGACAAGGTGATTAGCCAGAATAGGTTGGAGGAGGTGGAGACTACCTGGAGTAGGAGAAAAGGCGATTGCGTGACTTTGAGACAAAGGTTAACTCCTCATTAATGTGGGAAACGCGAGAAACCAAGTCTGTAGTTTTGGACGTCGTCATATACCTTGGGTAAGGCTGGCATGATGCTTATAGGCCTAAGATCAGTAATATTCAAGAGAGCCTTCTTTCGGGGATAGGAATGACAAGGGCCCATTTCTAAGCGAATGGAAACCAACAGGTACTGAGTACGAAATTTATAATGTGCAAAAGGTGCCTAGCGTAGAGTGGAAATACTAGCTTTAGAAACCTTGTTGGGATGCAGTCAAACCAATTGATTTTGAGGTAATTGATGGTGCCGCACGCCAAAGCTCATTAAACGTTCTACTAACTAACGTTCCTAAATGAGTAAGTCTGTAAGGTATCACTAGGATCATCATCATTTAATTTTGTTCTACAACCAAAAATTTTTCGTCGGTCCTGAATTTGATCCGATGATCTAATTTCTCATCAATTTTTAAATTAAAAATGCATAATATTATGTATATGTATATTACGAAGTTAATATTTAATTCAACCTTGAGAGATATAATTATTTCTTTATTAAAAACTTTTATTTAACTTGAATTGACCTCTTTTTGTCTGTATGTACTTTCAACTGCTTTGAGGTCCTTTTAACCACCTTTCCACACGACCGAGGTAAAGGTGGCAGTCAGTAATGGTCAATTGTGATACCACACGGATCAGGAAAGTTTCCCTCCACCTTCTCGCTGAACCACTTAGAGCTTCGTACGAAGCTAAGGAGACTGCTGATATCAGTGTTGATAAGATCGTTAGTGTTGTTGTAGAATAAAGCTCCCATATGGAGTTTACGTTTTTGGGAGAGGGCTCTGAGGCAAGTACAGAGAAGATGGATAATAGTCTCCTCCTCCTCATCAATGCAGCTTCTGCAGAAGTCATTCGAGAAGACTCCGAGTCTTGCTGCATCCTTGCCTATAAGACAGTGTCCGGTAATGACACCTACAATAGCACCGATGTGCGATCTTTTTTGAGAGATCAAACACTTGGAGAGTTTCGGATTCGACTTGGGCCAGATCTGCTTTGTCGCTATGCAAGTTGTACCGTTTGACCACCTACGACTAGTTTGCCTTTAGCGATTGGCATGCCTAGAGAACCATATTTCGGTAAGATGGGTAGTGTATTTCCTTGTTTGGCGAGTTCGTCAGCCATACAGTTTCCCGGAATACCTCTATGTCATGGCACCCAACACAGGTGGATATTAAAGCTATGCCATATCCCTAAGAGTTGATCGGCAGGTAAGGGCTAAGGTCTGATTTGTAAAGACTGATGTCAGGGATTTCAGCGCGGCTTGGGTATCTGAGAATATACGGATATATTTAGCGGATATGACGTTACTCTGCAGCCAAGATAAGGCTTCCAGGCCATAATCGCAGTCTGGAAAACACTTCAATGATTAGGAAGACGGTAAGAGAGCCTAAGGTTGAGCTTTTTTGAGAAAACACATCCTCTAACTCCGTCATCAGTTTTAGGCCCGTCTATGTAAAGATGAACGTGTTTATCTTCCAGGTACGCGCCTTCCGCCCAGAATGATATGGACGGGAAGGTGACCTGTGGAGTGGTGTAGTCTATGTTGTCTGGGATCCTGACTAAATTCAGGATAGTGGAGCCACCGTTTTCATTTCTAGTCCACTGGGAGATGACCTTGAGGCGAATAGCCGAGCAGCTACTTGCCTGCTAAAAATGTCGAGAGGTGTAAGGTGTTCATCTGCTAACAGATCTTCTGGCAGAAGAGTTATGTTTTGAGTTAACAATCCGACTTGTGAGTAGAAGGTGGTTAAACCTTTCGCCAAGTGAGTCGCCTACTTTTAAAGCCGCCACTGAATCTGTGATTGCAGATGTGTTAATGTTATTAAAAGCGTCTTTTATATCTAGTAAAGCTACCATAGTGTACTCCTTGTAGTGTAGGGAGTATTCAATGGAACGTACTAGCGTATGCTGAGCTGTTTCCACAGATTTACCCTTGCAATGCGCATGTGGATCTGTGTACAGAAGTTTCTTGTCAATGCTAGTACGTATGTGGAAGTCTATCAGTCTTTTCAGTGGCTTTAAGAGGAACGATGATAAACTGCGATCTTTTTCCCGCTTTGGGTATGAATACCACTTTAACCTCTCTCCATAAATCCGCGACCTAGAGAGCTGAAATTTTGTGAGTGTCTAAGTCCAAAATAGCATTTTTATATTCCGCGTATGACGCTTGTGAGGCGTGCGATGGGTTGAAATCGCGCAATTTTCTCGTCTTTTGATGTCTTTTTTAACCACCTGTCGCACGACCTAGAGGGCTGAAATTTTGTGAGAGGCTCAATGTCAACGGCCAATAACGCGTGTTGCGGAAAAAAGAAAACACTTTGAAATAGCCCAAACCTCAAAAACCGATATTTTGGCGATTATTACCAAATAAAAAAGGACTGTGTGACGTGTTTCAATGTATACATAATAGTTTGTGCCCGAAAAACGGATTTTTTTATAATTACTTGTTTCTGAATAAAATTAAGGAGGTATGGGCATTGTTTTTTTTGTCCTCAAATGCAAACAACACTTGTTATTATATTTATGGTTCAACAACGCAATCAGCAATTGTTTATTCAAATTGCAAAATAGAAACTGCAATACAATTTTCGTATTAGCTTGCATGCTATTAGAAATAAGTTGTGTTCGAGGTTCGAACTCTAAAATTCTTTTTCACGGTCCCACCTCTCGCGAATGTCTCGACAGTAATAATTGTCACTGAAAGCTTCTCAATTCTTCATTCGGATACGTCATTTAATTATAGATACCTTACATTTGTGTGCCAAAAATCAAACCCTCACAACACGAACAGTCGCAAGAAGCTAGGCCTTGGACAGCATCGGTCTGTCGCGCCAAATATTATATTATTATTAATTAAGTTGGAATGCAATTTTATGCACTGAGATTTTACTTTGATATTTACATACTTGCGATTTTTTCTTCTTAAACTGTGCACCCAGATCAAGGACCAGAAACAAAATATAAAGAATGGCTGCAAGATCGCTACGAGGAGACTTTAAATTTGTTACTTGCCTGCATGGATGCCGAGAAGGCTAATGAAAGCACGCAAGCTCTTGCAACATGTATGAAATTGATGTCGTGGGAGGGCAAATATCCGATTGACCAGACGGATAACTATTGTTTCCCAAAGAAACGCCTGCGCAATATTCTCATCAAATTGCTATCGATGACTCAACCAAATACATATTTGATTCAACGTTTCAAGGAATATTCCGAATATGTAGACATAGTTTATCACAGCTGGAAAATGATATTCTCATTAGCATCGAAGGCAGCATTTGAAAATGAAAATTTTGCCTACAATTACTTGGAGTTAATCAATGCTCTACCAGTGACTAAAGACATTCATGAGGGGCGAAAGCTTCTCTGTTCAATGGAAGAAGCCAAACCTGAAAGTTTTGAATATACAGTAACTCGCAAATGTATTAATAAGGTTTGGAATTGCATAATGCAGTGGGGCGAAATGAAGGAATCAATTCACAAACAAGTATTAATTGTGTTACTGGAACGAATTTTACCACATCTAGAAAAGCCGATTCTTTTGACAGATTTTCTGATGGATTCGCTCGATTGCGGTAAAACAAATGTTTTTATTATAACCGTTAGCAAACAAACTAACAAATCCTTTCCATTTGCAGGAGGTCCAATCGGTCTTCTTGCCTTGCAAGGGATTTTCATTCTGATACAGAAGCACAATATTACATACCCCAACATTTATGAAAAACTGTATTCAATGTTTGAGCCAGAAATCTTTCACACAAAGTTCAAAGCACGCCTCTTTTATTTAGCCGATATATTCCTCAGTTCGACATATTTGCCAGAAAGTTTAGTAGCTGCATTTATTAAACGATTGGCAAGACTAAGCCTAATCGCGCCACCACAAGATGCAATTATTATTCTGTATTTTATTGGAAATCTAATTCTAAGACATCCTGGTTTAAAAAGGCTTATTTGTTCGCAGCTGGCTGTTGAAGGTATAATCGGTTTGTTAATTTTATAGTAAGTTTTTTTTATTTTTTATTTTTCATCAAAACAGTTTCACGTGATCCATACGTAATGGACGAACGAGAACCAACCAAATCAAATGCCCTCGAAAGTTCTCTCTGGGAAATTGTCACACTGCAAAAACATGCGTTGCCATCGATTGCCACAGCAGCAAAATTCATATCTCAGCCATTGCCATCGACAGAATGGGATATGTCGTCTGTTCTAGAAATCAAGGAGGACGATGTAAGTGGATTGAATTTTTTAAAATATATTGTAATAATAATAATTTTTAAAAACCAGATATTCGATCAGGAAATAGCTAAAAAGACTAAACAATATGCGCTGGCATTCGAACGACCCCAAACGTTGTTTTTGTCTAAAAACGACAAAGTGATACAATATTGGAAATTATTCTAATTTTTGTATACACACAGAAAGCAGCAAAACATTTTCCCCACGCAATAAAATGATTAAAATTTAAAAATTTAATTTGAATTTGAATTATGCGAGGATAACAAGGATGTATCGATTTAATCGTAATCCAACACAACAATGTGTTTGCGCCTACATACGTTTAAATATTTCGTAATGTTTCTGTAGAAGTGGCACATTAACTTTAGTGTAATGCAATATTTCGTTTATTTTATGAATTCTTAAATACAATTTCTTAAATTTTCATTGTTACTGTTGTTTTGAAGTGTTACACGTAAATTCATTCATAATCATAAGCCTGAAATTGATACGAATTAAAATGCAACTGTGTTTTTTTGTTAGCGTTACTTTAATGTGTTTTAAAATGTGGTTTATATTGTAATAAATTAACGAAAAAAGAATGTGAAAATCAGATTAAAATCAAATGATTGGTATAGACAATTAAAAGAGAGAACAAAATACGCTATTGAATTCTTTATATACAAAATATTTTTCTAATTTGTTTCAATTTACAATTTTTGTTCGAACAATAAAAACTTTAGGATATCATTCCTGGGGTCCAATTCGACAACCTTGTTGAAAAAATTTAATTGTTAATATATATAAGACGTGAAATGAGTTTTGAATACAATTATATTGTAAGAATTCACATTAACCATCAAAATCGGTATGTATTATCATAGAATAAAGTTGTTTTTATTTTTAATTGTTGTTAGTTGGTTTCACCTTCCTTCTTTGTAATGTTTTGCTGTAGGCAACTTGAATGCCTCAGACATGAGCTCTTTATCATAAGGTGGAAGATATCACAAATTCTAATGACTACGTATTTTTTCCAAGCGAGCAATAAAAAGGTCCAATTAAAGCAGAGTTTTGTAATTACCGTGAAATCTCTCCTAACAGACTCTTTCAGTCACGAATTTACCTCATATAATTTACATAAAAGCATGCCTCTCCTGAGTGGACTTTCTCCTGGACGGACACGGACAGCGTTACATGCTCACTTCATGAGAAAAATATTCCCTTGATCGGACAAAATACTGATGCCCATAAACCATTTTCAGTTTATACTACCGTAGTTTTTTTTTTACGTCTTTAACGTTAGTTTTGATTGTCTTTTAGAATTTATCACTGCTCTGTGTTTCTGTTATGATGCCACACCTAAGAGAAATATTTTAACTTTAAATGAGAAAATTGAAGTTTTGCAGGTTTACGGTAAGGACAATTGTTCAGTACGAAGCATCGCAGACCGGCTTGGTATCGGAAAACCAGTAGTTGCTGGAATTATAATAGTAAAAGAAAAACTATAAAAAGGTGGCACTCTAATGGAAATGTCAGCAAAAAACGGCACTTTTTAAGGGTTGAGGGTTCAGCTATCGACGAGATGTGCTTCGATTTGTTTATAAAAACAAGAAGCAATGGAATTCCCATATCAGGTAAGAGTTGAGCTACAACGTGTTTTTTAAATAAACAAAAAGTTTTATTACAGGTCCGTTGATATAACATAAGGCAAAGGAAATGACAGTCAACATAGGAGCCGGAGGTTTTAGCGCATCATCTGGCTGGTTGCAAAAGTTTTGAAAACGTCACTGCATAAGCTTTAAATTAATTTCCGGTTTCGATTTTTTTTGAATAAAGTAACTTCCCAACACTGTGGCCAAATATTCACCTAGCGATAGTTATAATATCGACGAGAGAGGTCTTTTCATTCGGGCCCTACCCAGCAAAACAATGCAGCTGCGGGGTGAAAAATGTTTTGGTGGTAAAATGTCTAAAGAAAGGGTACCAATATTGCATTACGTAAACATGGCTGGTGAATGATCAATTGCTCGTGATCGGGGAAAGAAGTAAAACCTAGAGTCTTTAGGAACATCAGCATTAACAACCTTCCTGTCATCTGGAAATCGGATGACAAGTAAAATAATGATGGACTGGTTAACGAAATTCGACCGAAAATTAGATACAGGGTTTTTCAATAAGAGCACTTCAACTTTTTTTTTAATAAAACAAACTGTTCGACTTTTGAACTAACTTTTTTTTTTATTAACGAATTTGAACATATATAGGGTGTTTTTTTGGGAGGTTTGTTTTTCCGATAGATGTCGTTTTATTTTATGACAGTTGTTTTGACAGCTCAAAGTGGCATTTCTACTCAGTATTGTTTGGCAAATCATTATGAAAAAAAAAAAAAAAAAATGACATTTGTGAAAAATAGTCGTGGTAGCCATATGCCAGAAATTGTGTTTAACACGTTATATCTAACGGGTGTTTTTTTAAGAGGTTGCCGATTTTTTTTTGAATAAAACACATATAAAATTATGAAATGACCAACATTTTTTTTTATTTGGTAGATAATTTTTTGGCATTTAACATTTAAACACAATTTCTGGCATATGGCTACCACGACTATTTTTCACAAATGTCATTTTTTTTTTTTTTTTCATAATGATTTGCCAAACAATACTGAGTAGAAATGCCACTTTGAGCTGTCAAAACAACTGTCATAAAATAAAACGACATCTATCGGAAAAACAAACCTCCTAAAAAAACACCCGTTACATATGATACATTTAAGTATGAAACTCGATTTCTCTTGCATGACCACCGCGTGCACGTTTTACTAAGTCCAATCTTTGAACCCAATTTTCGACCACTCTTTCGCATAAATCGGCCGAAATTCCAGCAATTTCACGTTCAATATTGGCTCTGAGCTCTTGCAACGTCGCCGGCTTATTGGCATAGACCAATGACTTCACATAACCCCAAAGAAAATAATCTAGAGGTGTCAAATCACACGAGCGCGGCGGCCACTGGACGGGCCCATTTCGCGAAATAACACGCTCATCGAACTTAGTCTTCAATAACGCGATTGTATCGTGTGCTGTGTGGCATGTGGCCCCGTCCTGCCGAAACCACATGTCGTCCAAGTCCATTCCATTCAATTGCGGCAAAAAAAAATCGTTTATCATATCTCGGTACCGATTTCCATTAACAGTAACGTGGCGATCGTTATCATCGATGAAAAAATATGGCCCAATGACGCCGCCGGCATGTAATCCGCACCAAACAGTGACTTTTTCGGGATGCAACGGTGCCTCATGAATCACGTGTGGGTTGCTTTCTGCCCAGTAACGCATATTTTGCTTGTTGACAAATCCTTCTAGCCAAAAGTGAGCCTCATCGCTGAAGATGATTTTGGCAAATGATTTTTTAAAGTAGCGGCAACAGAACGATTATTTTGATAAAAAATTTGCACGATTTGCAATCGCTGTTCACATGTGTAGCGTTCCATGATGAAATGTATACTAATGAAGTTTACAAATGACAAAAGAACAATAAAAAATATGGCGTCGTTCGCCGTCCCTATCGGAGAAAAGTTGAAGCGCACCTGTTGAAACACCCGATATAAGGAAAGTTCCTGGACAACGCAGTCTGCTATCCAAAAGATGTTTTGCTTAACAACATACAACTTGATTTTTTCCCTCCTAATTGCACTGCAGTTTGTCAACCATTAGACCAAGGTATTATAAAAAGTTTTAAAACATTCTACACAACCTTTATAGTGAAAAAATATATGTTGCTCATCAATTAACTGGTTCTCCCAGTTGGTAAATATTACATGACAACCAAGAGGACATTTCAGATGAAGGCTCTACAATGGAAGATAACACCCATATCTTTTATCGGGTACAAAAATTCAAGAAATGAGCGTTGAAGACAGATACGTCATTGAAGATTTCTTTGAAATCGATAAAGATCTTATTGTTGAAGATACGGATGAAGTTTTCTTTAAAAACCAGCCACAGACCGTTTGTGATCTCGAAGACAGCTAATGCGGTGGCAGCTAATGATCACTTAGACCATTCGCGGTTCGTTGTGTTACCACAGGATCGAATACCTTTCCATTTTCAGAAGATCCATTCAGAGCCCTTAATGAATCGAAGTATATCTCGCACTTTGTCGTTTTCGAGATCTGATAGGTTATTCATTATCCGCTTACCCAAGCGTTTGTGCCTTCTGTGCATTAGTGCCGGAGAGGGGATAATACACCTCCTTACGGTGTTCCTCTAACTGCCTGCCTCTTTAAGATGGAATCACCCAACTCCGCACTAATAATCCTGCCTATAAGCATATGATTGATTAGTCTGCTTATAGGGTAGTCCACATCTAGGTCTGACAGTCCTTTACAGATTGCCTCTGTTTTAACATTTAACATTGTTGAACGCACCCTCGATATCCAAGAATGCTACTAGGGTATACTCCGGGAGTATATTGATTTCTCAATTGTGTTTCCTAAGGTGTTTCTGTGGTGGTGTAAGGCTGTGTCACAAAAAATAGAAAAATCATAAAGTTAATTGGATAACAAAAGTAGTTATAGTATTTTTACATCATATTATGTACTAATAATATTTTACTTTTAATGTGGTAGGAGCTATATCAAAACAAATCCTAACTTTGCTTCTCGTCGGCAATTAACGGGTAATTTTTCGTTTACTTAAGAAGATGGCGAAGAGAGCAAGTATACTAATTTCTCAGTTTGTTTTTGACATTTCAGTAACGACGACTATTTAGGAACATTGTTACCAAAAGTGCATTTAAAAGTAAATACAATAATTAAATATTTTAGTATTTAATTAAAGGTTTCGGTTTCACGTTCTATTTGCAAAGCATTCACCACAAAAACTTTGTCGCTTTGTGGTAATGTTTTCGGATTTGGGGTGAGCTAATCGAAAGAGACATTATGAAATTGTTTACAGTTGAAAATATTCGTGACAAAGCACACTTTTGGAATTTTTTCAACCTATAGTTATAGTTATAGTAGACTCCAACAGCAGCCGTGCAGGACACCATCTAGAAGCAGTGGAAAGCTATAATTTTGTTCATGCTCATTCCGTAAGATGTATTATTTAACGCTTTATAGGAAATATTCTTTATAAGCGCAAAAAAGATTTCTGTCTTAATAAGCACATGATTTTCTTTAATCGGGAAAAAAGCTAATGCTTCTTGTACTTTTCTACATATTCTCACAAAATCCCATGCCCATAGATGAAGAACCAGAAAGAGCTAACGACTAAAATGAAATTCTGTCTAATGACGCCAATCATTTCAGAGATGACCGAGAATACGTTAAAACAAAATAGACATAAATATTTCTGTTTAATAGATATTTAATTTTGATTCTAATTCCTTTTCTCTAACAATTATTTCTCTTTCTTTCAATTCTAGAAGTTTTTCTTTGTATGTTTTTTTCCATTCAAAATAGCTCTCTTGAGTATTGATTTGTTGTTTAAGCCATTTAAGCTTCTCCTCCTTTATTGCTAAAATTTTCTTTTCAAAATATGAAATGTATACCGGTTTTTCCGCATCGTCTCTTTTTCTTTTTCGCGGTGTTGGGCTCGACGAAGATGATGGTGATTCCGAAACGTTTAAAGAAATTTCTGGATTTTCATCAATCCAAAATATATCTTCACTATCTTTCTCTGATGCTGCTAAAGAGTTCTGATATCCAAATAGGAATTTTATAAGAGAAATTTAAAATTATTTGCATTTTCGAACCTCTGTGGCTTGCATTGTAGCAATACACTCCTGTTCATATACACCTTTAGGCGGAACCAATAACGCAAGTACTCGCTGATCAAATTCACTAAGCTCCTTTCTTTTCCGGCTGTTTACTCCAGTTGGGTCAAAAGAAGCCTTATTCAGTGCTGCTCGTTCTTGTACGTGGAGCCTAAGTGCGAATTGGAAATTAAAAGAAAATCGAAATAAATAAACCAGTTGGCATTTGTAAATAAAAATAAATTTTCGATTATCGCGGTTCGTCAATTACTCTTTTCCACTTTTTTTATTATACAATTTAAAAATATATAGGCATCAAAATAAAATTAAATACTTACTTTTGATCCCTCCAAAATTTGCGCCACTGGTTAGGATCCTTAACGGCTCCTCCAACAAAATTTAGTTGAAGTGCAAGTGCCCGCCATTTATCGGCTATTAAATAACTCCTATCCGATTCAAATCTTCATTTAATACAAACAAATCAATAAAAAATGTGAGTAGCTCTACCAAAAAAAATTATTCGTCGAATAAAACATACTTATCATGGGCAAAGTCCAAATTGTCTTCCATGTATTGCAGTAAAAATAATTTCTGGTCCTCACTTGCTTTTAGGCTTTTTACTTTTTCCGTCATTTCCCGTGTACACACTCTACTCACGCTTGTATAAATAAATAAAAAAGTGAATCCTCAATTGTGCACACAGCATCTGTCAAAACCCCAACGCACAATGATGCGAAATCAGTGCAGGGTGCACATCAAGTGTACACAAACTCCGCGTGCACAGTACGGTTGCGGTCAGAAATTCAGCCGCTGCTCAGTTAATGTAGCCCAAACAAATGGACAGCCAGCCGAAATGTACAAAATGGCGGCTGCGGTTTAATACAACTTTCAGCCTAGTGCTTTCATTTGACATTTAATATTTTTACAAAGTTAGATATAGTGAAAGTGAAAAGTTATATTTTATAAATTCACCAAATTATTGTTTTTTAATCTTTAGATTAAATTGCAAAATTATAATGGGCAATATTATATATAATTTTATATTATAATTTGAGTCCGCTAGTTAAACAAAAAAAAAACAATGAAGATTCCATGTCTTTTCGAAGAAATAAAACCAGAAAGAAGTTTATCTTAAAATTAATTTTTTATTCGTTTGACTTGGGTAAATTGCTAGTTAAAAAATAAATAAATAATGACAATTATCTTAAAATTAATTTTTATTTCGTTTGACTTGGTTAATTTCATTTTCCATTCCCAATCTCGTTACGTCGAGCAATTTTATTGCTTCTGAATTCCATATGTCCCAAAGCAAAACAAAATACATTAATTAGAGGGTGGCTACATGATCATGGGAATTCAAGTCATGTCCAGCGAAACAGGTACGTTTTTAGTGAGTTGGAAAGAGAAAGCTTGATTCCACCGAGAAACCACCGAAAGTCCACTACGAAAACAAGCATGAATGTTCTGTACGGCAAAACAACAACAAATTGACAGACATACACACAACACCCACAAATGCTTCGTGTGTAGCCATAACGTTTATGGGCATGACTTTCATTTCCATGCCTGTGTAGCGTTCTAACACTATACCTTTTCAAAAACTATTCCGATATCGAAAAAAGTTCCGCAATCAAAGCGTACATTTTTTTGATTGACAATTGACATTTCTTTAATATGTTGCACTTGCGATCGACATTTTAGGCGTATTTTATTGCCGAGGAATAAGGAATTAGATACGTTTTTAGTGAGTTGGAAAGAGAAAGCTTGATTCCACCGAGAAACCACCGAAAGTCCACTACGAAAACAAGCATGAATGTTCTGTACGGCAAAACAACAACAAATTGAGAGACATACACACAACACCCACAAATGCTTCGTGTGTAGCCATAACGTTTATGGGCATGACTTTCATTTCCATGCCTGTGTAGCGTTCTAACACTATACCTTTTCAAAATCTATTCCGATATCGAAAAAAGTTCCGCAATCAAAGCGTACATTTTTTTGATTGACATTTCTTTAATATGTTGCACTTGCGATCGACATTTTAGGCGTTTTTTATTGCCGAGGAATAAGGAATTAGAATTTGAAAACCAGCAAAACAGCAGGTGTTCTTATTTCTAACAAGGAATAAGTGCAATAAGCTGTAAGCCGTATTTTATTTGCCGAGGAACAGCAACAATTGCACTGTCGAATTCCTTCTTTGGAATTGTGAAAACCTGCTGTTTGGCTGGTTTTGAAGTTCGAATTCCGAACTAGCTCGGCAAATAAAATGCAGCTATTAAGAAATTGTTTATAGGGGAAAATTCCTATAATTTGGAAGCTCGACCAGAAATTTGGAAAGTTGGAAGTGAAGAAAATAAGGAAAAATATGAAAATGTTGAAGTTTTTTGATAAACATAAAACGAGGTTGGGTCCTGGATGCGTGTTGCGGAAAGTAATGAATTCCCAGTAAGGAAAACCATATACCTCATCGACATTTAGTTATCTCCGTCATTATTTTGGGCGATGTTTATCAACCGACAGAAATATGTGAATACTATACTGCTGGTTGCCATGGTGATGTTTACCTACCGAAGTTAGCTACGCCAACTTGGTCGATTGTGTTTAAGCCAGAACAACATGTTCGTGGCGAACAAGTTCATCGTCTAATGGCGCTATACACATTAAGTACTAAGTAGTAACTGAAATTATTTCCTACGATGTTAATGTGTATGAATGTTTATACGTATATATTTATATATTCTTTAATCTTTATCATACATATTTACCTCTTTTCTTTTCTTTAGGTTTTGAAATGAATAATTTTTACTTTTATTACAATAAAATCCACAAATACTTAAAATACATATATTTTGAATTTCTGTTAAGGACACCTCTTGCAGCCGGACACATTTTTACACTTTGTGGGCCAGCTATTGGGGATTTCATTGTAATCATTTCCCCCCGGCATTATGGGTCTTGCTGACGAAACTGCACCAACTCGGGAGCAGAGGTCAATCTATAAATTTGCTCGTAGTTTGCGACTCGAAGTATTCAATTCAAGGGACAAATATAAGGTTTCCTAGAACATCACACAATGCTTGCACATGGCGGACACCATCTAGAATCTAAAGCAGTGGAAAGATATAATATTGCCCATACTAATTCCATGAGATGATGATTCAACGTTTTATAGGAAATTTTCTCTGTGAGCACATATAGATTTGTTTGTCTCCATAAGCACATGATTTTCCTTAATCGGGAAAAAAGTAAATGCTTCTACATGATATTCTCAAAAAACTCGAATAAAAATACTTAGTAGAGGAAGTACCAGAAAGAGCTAACGACTAAAATGAAATTCTGTTTAACGCAAATAAATTGAGAGACGACCTAGAATACGACATAAAATTCTTACAACGACCTAAGAAACAAAATAGACATAAATATTTCTGTTTAATAGATATTTAATTTCGATTCTAATTCCTTTTCTTTTACAATTATTTCTCTTTCTTTTAATTCTAGAAGTTTTTCTTTGTATGTTTTGTTCCATTCAAAATAGCTCTCTTGAGTATTGATTTGTTGTTTAAGCCATTTAAGCTTCTCCTCCTTTATTGCTAAAATTTTCTTTTCAAAATATGAAATGTATACCGGATTTTCCGCACCGTCTCCTTTTCTTTTTCGCGGTGTTGGGCTCGGCGAAGATGATGGTGACTCCGAAGCATTTAAAGAAATTTCTGGATTTTCAGCGATCCAACATATATCTTCACTGTCTTTCTCTGATGCTGCTAAAGAGTTCTGATATCCAAATTGAAAATTTAATAAGAGAAATTAGAATTATTTGAAATTTTCAAACCTCTGTGGCTTGCGTTGTAGCAACATACTCCTGTTCATCTACATTTTTAGGCGGAACCAATAAAGCAAGTACTCGCTGATCAAATTCACTAAGATACTTTTTTTTCCGGCTGTTTACCGCGGTTGGGTCAAAAGAATCCTTATGCAGTCCTGCTCTTTCTTGTGCGTGGAGCCTAAGTGTAAATTGGATATTAAAAGAAAATGGACACAATAATTTAGACAAATTAATCATATTAATATTTAAAGCGAAACTAAAATAAAGGTTAAGTATTTTTAAATAAATAAATCTTGAATTATCGCAATTTGGCAATTACTCGTTTCCACTTTTTTACTATACAATTTAAAAATATATACGCATCATAATAAAATACTTACTTTTGATCCCTCCAAAATTTGCGCCATTGGCTAGGATTCTTAACCGCTCCTCCAACAAAATTTAGTTGAAGTGCAAGTGCCCGCCATTTATCGGTTATTACAAAACTCCTATCATATCTTCAATAAAAACAATTTAATAAAAAGCGTGAGCAAATCTACTAAAAAACATTATTCGTCGAATAAAACATACTTATCATTGGCGACGTCCAAATTGTCTTCCATGTATTGCAGCAAAAATAATTTCTGGTCATCACTTGCTTTTATGCCTTTTTTCGTCATTTTCCCGTGTACACAATACTCAGTACTCACGCTTGTTATGAATTATGATTGAATAAATAAATATAAAGTGAATAAATTTCCTCAGCTGTGCACACAGCATTTGTCAAAAAACTTACGCACAATGATGCGAAATCGATGCAGGGTGCACATCAACTTTACACATATTTCGCGTGCACAGTACGGGTGCGGTCAGAAATTCAACTGCTGCACAGTTGCGGCGCAAGTTGACAGTCAAAATGCACAGAATGGCGGCTGAATTTTAATACAACTTGCAGCCTAATGCATTTGACTTTTAATATTTTTTTTTGTTTCTAACCAAAACATGAAATATTATATATTTAATATTTAGATTAAATAGCAAAATTATGTTGGGCAATATTATATATAATTTGAATAAGCTTGTTAGACAAATAAAAACAATAAAGAATCCATATATTTTCGAAGAAATAAAACTAAATAGATAGAAGAATATCTTAATATTTATTTTTAATTCTTAAAATTAATTTTTATTTCGCTTGACTTGGTAAATTCTTTTCCTGCCCAACCTCGTTACGATGAGCAAATTTATTGCTTCTGAATTACATAGTCCCCAAGCAAAATAAATTACATTAATTAAAAAACACTAATTTTCTTGTTAATTCGCAATTATAACACTTCCTTTTTAGTTGTATTGAGTTCATTTGAAGTAAATGGTAATATAATATTCGTTAAAAAATAATTAAAATCTATTTTAGATTGATAATATTTTACTATACTTCCTCATTTTGGGTAAATAAAATTAAGTTATAAATCGAAAAATTGACAAATGCAGTTTTTGCAGGCTTTTTAAAGTGGGTGCAAAAACTGCGCAGCCTGTCTTTATTCTCTGCATTTTAATTCGACAGAATGCGCAACTTAAACTGCAAAACTAAATTTTTTGACCCTGCTGCATTTACTGCGCAGCGTCTGAATTCTTGACCGCACCCTATACTGAATAACGTAGAGGCAGCTGCCTTAAATTTGACAGCAATCATGTAAAGAATAGTAAATATTTACGAATAACTATTTGATATCTAGTGGTTGACTCCTGTTTAGGCCGATTACTATTCAGAATACCCTCGTATATGTCCGCATGTGATATCTTATATGCTGTAATAGAATACAGCATATACACAGCAACAGATAATAATTGGTCGTGATAACTTTTGCCTCCCACAGCTACATTAGACCTTTCTTGTATCTAGCTACTATTTGCGGCACAAATATACAAACATATAGATTGTCTTCTTTAAATATTAAGAATATTAAAGAAGACTTGATAACACTCGTTTATTTATGGCAATTGTATATGTATCGCCTACTTTTGCGCTTTATATAAATTGTAAAAAACTAAAACTCGCATTCCTATTATCATATACTTACAACTTCTTTGTTGTTTGTTGGACTTGGGAAAGCATAATGGGCCACCTCACACGAGCCTAATTATACCGGGAGGAAAACCAGTTTATTCCACACTTCAAGCACAGTGGCACATACGAGATGAACTATGTTTGGGGAAGAATGTTTATATATGAACCATTTTTCATTGTATATGTATTTTTTTTTACGTAAAATATGAAAATTTGTGTATGTATGAGTTTTCATTTTCGTTGTTCCAGTTCGGTATATGGAAAAGATTTTATTCCGTTTCTTTCCGCGATCTGGAAGAAACGAAAATTCAATTGAAGAAGAAACATGCTCCGAGCCAAAGTAAATACTCAAAATAGATATATGTAAACATATTTGGTTCGAATCCCACTAACACTAAAAGTATTTTTCACGGTCTCCCACCTCTCGCGAATGTCTGACAAACGTCCGAGAGTAATAACCTGTCACGGCAAGCTTCTCAATTCGCCGTTCGGATATTGTAGGTCCCTACGTTTTGCTTAAATCAATTTGATTTGGTAACGTAAATGTGCTTGAAGATATAAATATAGTAATAAATACATAAATAATCAGTAATAACAAACACATATTTAAAAATCGTGTTCTAAAAACGTCCCAATTTTAATTTCCCCCATCGGTCCACTTCCGACGTAGACTGTCCGCTACAAATATAGTGAATTGTTGCGGACAGATAAAAAACAATAACAATTTAAAACTTAAATTCACCAAGATGAATGAAAATTTGTGTCTTAACCTTTAATGCTTCAAATTTAAACATTAAAAAATTTATTTATTATTTGGTAGAAATTATTGCCAAAAACATTATCGTTGTCGCGGACAAGTTGTCCGAGAAAAAAGCACCTATTTTACATATTTGTCACTAATATAAATTGATTTCATTGGTCTCGAATTCCACATTAGAAACTGACAATAAATGAAATTGCTGTACTTTGCATTTCCTTACTGTCAGTTTCGTCAACCGTACTGTCATTAGTCTATTTGCCAGATCCTGATGCCTTCACATTTGTAGCATGTATTTAAAAACAAAAAAGCAGCTTATCGTGTACAATACTGCATAAAAAGTCAACAAATATATATTTTATCAAAAAATTTTCGAAAATGTCCAAACAGTAAGTATTTTTTGATTACCATTGAAAATGACTAATTTAATTATTTTTCAGATATGGTCTTATAATTCCGGGACAACAACAGAAACATCCAGCCATTGCAAACTCACAAGCAAAAACTGATGTTCCGAAACCGTCAATCTTCGATGAAAGCAGTGAGTCCGACGAAGGTGGACCGCCACAGCTAAAATTAAAGCCTTGCCCAATGGCTCCCGGGGCGACTGAAAAAAGAATGGTAAGTGAATGTCTTCTTTTAATGTAATTTTAAATCCCATTAAACTCATAAACAGGCTAAAAAAATGCAGGAAAAGGCACTTGAAGAGGATCCTACTATCTTTCAATACGATGAGCTTTATGATGAGATGGAAAGTAAAAGGGACGAGGAGAAGAAAGCTAAAACTAGCGAAGTAAAAAAACCGAAATATATTGGACGTTTGCTAGAATATGCAGAGCGTAGGAAAATAGAAAACGAGCGACGAATAGAACGAATGGTCCAAAAGGAACGGGAACAGGAAGGTGATGAGTTCAAAGATAAGGAATCATTTGTTACCTCGGCTTATCGTAAAAAGCTGGAAGAGATGCAAAAAATTGATCAGCAGGAGCTGCGCGAGGATTATCTTGAGTCGATTGGAGATGTAACAAAACAAAAAGATTTGGATGGATTTTACAGACATTTGTACGAACAGACTACGTCAACGAGTAAACCTGTAGAAAAGCCAACACCTTCAGCATGTGAAGAAGTATCATATAAACCTATTAAATCCGGTAAAGCTCGAGCGTACCGAAAGAGGCGTTCGTCAGCGGAAGACGAAGAGGATCAAACCAAGCAGGATCCAGTTAAAAAGACACATATACAATCGAATATCGATGCGGATTCCGATTTCAGTATTGACTCGTCTTCTGGTGAAGAGGATAATGAGACGGATTCAAAGATTCAAACTGATAAGAAGCCCAAAGATTCAACAGCAGACGGTGTTGCTAAAAGTGAAATAAAAATACCCGTGATCCACGATATAAAACCAGGTGTAATACCAACTGAGAACGATAATAATAATGACAAATCAAAGAAAATAGAAGATTCGCAGTTGTTGCCAGCACCTTTACCTAAAAAAGATAAGAGCTTAATTTGGAAAAAACGTACAGTAGGCGATGTGTTTGATGCCGCTTTGCAACGTTATTATCAACGTGTCGCAATGAGGAATGCAGCTTGAAGCAAAACTCTTAACTGTTTAAAAAAATATATTGTCTCTACTATCTCCTCAGAATATAAAGGACCAACAAAAATTGAATTTGTTTATTATTAAAGTTTAAAAGAACTAACTCGCTCTATTTAAATTTTCACTGCAATCCTTTAAAATTGCTCGATTGAGTGTGAACTTTGGGATGTAGACCGCATTTCCATTGTCATGGTTTAATAGTATTATACTAATAATTTATAACGATGGAAACCCAAAGTTGATAGTATAATAGTTTATTTTAATATTTCATTATAATAGCTATCGAAAATATAATAGTTAGCTAATAAAAATGTCAGCTAATAAAAAAAACATTTTAATTTAAAACGTTTAAAACGAGTATTGTGCGTGGTACTTTGCTTTGATCTGTTTTTAAATTCTCTATATTAACGTGCGTGCCCGCGTGTTTGTGGGTTTGTGGATTTGTGGCTTTGTTTGTCGTGGAATCTTGCGATCAATTTTTGACCCACTTCCCATAGCCCGATTTTATTGAAATTTTGCACACATGTATATTTCCGGTGACACTACTATTAAAATATTAATTAAAATATCTATTAAAATTTCAGGCCCCTTGGACCTCGGGGTCGGGGGGCTCACATAAAAATATTTTGAAAAATGTATTTTCTTAAGATTTTATACAAATGTGTATCTCCGATGGGAAACACTTTTTGTAAAATTTTTGAAGCGATCGGGCCCCGGGGTTCCTATACAAATTTTTTTTTTTAATTATCAATTTTTAACGCACTTCCTAAAGCCCGATTTTCCTGAAATTTTGTACACATCCGGCGACAATACTTTCTTTTAAAATTTGGCAGTGATCGGGCCCCGGGTTCGTGGGCCTCCCATACAAATTTAAAATAAAAACTACCCGATTTTTTTCAAATTTTACACACATGTGTATACCCAATAAATAATACTTCGGGCCCCAGGTTCGGCCGCAAGGCCCTTATAATTTTTTTTAAATACCGTCGCACTTCAACGAATCTGTGCGGTGTGTGCTGCGCAGTCCGCTGCGCTGCTTGATTTGGTGGATTTTGATTGCAAAATCTATTCTGCCTGTTCATGGCAGCACTACGAGTTTGCGTCGCCATATTTTTAACTCGTCACTTACACGGTTATTAATAATGTCATTATTTCTAATAATGAACGAAAACAGAAAATTTCGGTTTCACATCATTTCTCAAGCATCAATATACATTACTCCGACATTTCACAAAGTTACCATGAATGTGCGTAATAGAATAAAAGTCGAATCGATTATGAACATTCCATTTCATCTTTAAGTAATATGTATGTATTTTGTTTACTAATGTCTCTTTCCAATTGCACAAACCGTATCCGAAACCATACCCATAGATAAGCTTTCAAAGTGACAGAGTTTTCGAGGTGTTCAAGTTTGAATACTTGCACACATGTATCTGCGATTAGAGAATTTACATGAAAATTTTTAATTTTTATGGGTTGTTTTTTTTTTATTTATTTTTTTCGATTTGTTGTATTCTTTTTGTGATTTGTCAATGTCCATCCAGTTCTGAGGTATCTTTAAAGTTTCAAGTTCACACGGTCATAGTGAAATAATTGTCACAATAGTAGGCGCGTTCTAGATAGCTGAGGGCTCATAGTTTTTCTCTCTTACTAAAGAGGATTACATTCAGTCGAACAACATTCTTAGATATCTGTCGGCTCGGCAATACAAACTGGTCAAAGTCAACCACCATAGCGAGGATAGTGCGAATCCAAAATAGTTTTGTCATCGAATTATTCCTTTACGAAGCGTGTTTTAGTTACTGAAAATACACTTGGTTGAATTTAGTTTTCGTTGAACTCAACAAAAATATTTGGGTTGAGTTGAAATTTATAATGGCGATTTTTTTTTTTGAAAATAGTTGTCAAATTTTGTATTATGTAGTCATAATTTCATCTCAGTTTTAACCTGTAGCGTATTCGATTGGACTGAAGAGTACAACTATTCAGTTTAGCTAATTGAGTTACTCTTCACTTAACTGAGCTGCTGAAGACAGTTCAATTGGTATTCTTCAATTCAGATAAATGTCAATGTTACTCATCTGAAGTAACTACACGAGCAAAATATCTCTTTAGTTAAATTAGCAATTTGCATTTGATAAAAATAAATTTCAACTATGTTTAAGGTCATGAAATCATAATAAGCTGTATTTTATTTGTCGAGGAATAAGGAATCACAGCAACAATTGCACTATCTTATTCCTTCTTTGGAATAGGAAAACCTGCTGTTTTGGTGGTTTTAACATTCGAATTACAATGATTACAACCGCGTTTGATTGGCCTGAAGAGTACAACCCAAATTTGATTTAATTGAGTGACTCTTAACATAAATTGAGCTAATGTAGTGAAGAGGCTGTTCGATTGGTATTCTTCACTACAGATATCTAAATGTCATTGTTACTCATCGGAAGTAAAGAACACATCTTCACTTACTTTAGTTGCCCAATTTAGCCCATTTTTAACTAAAGTGTAGAGTTGTCAATGGAACAGTGCAGTGAAGTGCACTGCACACATACACCCAACAGTCCTCCTTTACAATTACAAAAAAAAACTTCGAAAAAGAACGGTATCGTTTCCATCCGTGTGTAATAATTACAATAATTTATTTTTTATCTTCATTCCTACTTCTCCTACACACTCGTCTTAAATAATTCATATAAAACCATACTTTGATGAGTAGCAAGCAAAAAATCCACACCGGCGGATACAGCGGAGACATCGAATGAATTCGACAGCTATTACATTGACGTGGAATGGGATGACAGTGAGAAGACAAAAACTTCGACCAATGGATTATTGGATTGCGTTAAGAATGTCTAGACTTTTCACACCGGACGCCGGGTCTCGACTCTCTCTGCTTTGAAATCATCATACCGGCGACCTCGGTATTACACTTTGAATTTGACTTTATGTTAACAAAAAAATAAATTTAAAAAAAAATAAAAAAATTAAGAAGCGTATAGGAGACTACCAATGTTAATGTTGATAAGATCATTACTGTCGTTGTGCAAGAAAGCTCGCATATGGAGTTTACGTTTTTGGGAGAGGGCTGGACAAGTACAGAGCAGATGGACGATGGTCTCTTCCTCCTCCTCATCATTGCAGCTTCTGCAGAAGTTATTCGAGATGAGTGCAAGTCTTGCTGCATGCCTGCCTCTGAGATAGTGTCCAGTGATGGGACCTACAATAGCAACGATATGTGCGATCTTTTTTGAGAGATCAAACAACTTGGAGCGTTTCGGATCCAGCTTGGGCCAGATCGGTTTTGTCATTATGCCAGTTGTACCGTTTGATCACCTATAGTTAGTTTTTACATTAGCATCCCGCTTTAACAAGAGTTTGCTTGTAGCGATTGGTATGCCTATGGAACCATATTTGGGTAAGAAGGGTAGTGTAGTTTCTTGCTTGGCCAGTTCGTCAGCCATACAGTTATCCGTTGTGCCCCTGCACACAACACAAGTGGATATTGAACTGCTCCTCCATCTCCACGAGACATGATCGACAGTTAAGGGCTAGAATTGAATTTGTAGAGATTGATTCCAGGAATTTAAGTGCAGCTTGGCTATCCGAGAATATACGGATATCCTTAGCGGATATGAAGTTTCTCTGCAGCCAAGACAAGGCTTCACTGATCGCCATAATTTCAGACTGGAAAACACTACAGTGATTAGGAAGACGGAAAGAGAGATTGAGATTTAGCTTTTTTGAGAAAACACCTCCGCCGACTCCGTCATCAGTTTTTGACCCGTTTGTATAAAAATTAATGCGGTCATCTTCCAAATAAGCGCCTTCGTCCCAAAATAACCTGGAGAGGAAGGTGACCTGGAAGTTTTTGTTGAAATGGAGTTGCGTTATGGTGTAGTCTATGTTGTCTGGGATCCTGACTAAATTCAGGATAGACGAGTGACCGATTTCATTTCTAGTCCACTGTGAGATAGCGTTAAGGTGAATAGCCGAACTAGCAGCTACTTGCCTGCTGTAAATGTCGAGTGGTGTAAGGTCGAACAGAATGTCAAATGCGGCAGACGGTTTTTTTTTAATTCTCTATATTAACTTCACTTGCCCGTGGGTCGTCGTTCGTCGGTCGGTCGTCGGTCGTCTGTCGTGGATTCTTGCGATCAATTTTTATCCCACTTCCCATGGCCCGATTTTATTGAAATTTTGCACACATGTGTATTTCCGGAGACAACACTTTCTATTAAATTTTGAGGCCCCTCGGGCTGCGGGGTCGGGGGGCTCCCAAACAAAAATTTTAAAAAATTTACCCGATTTTCTTCAAATTTTAAACACATGTGTATACCCAATAAACAATACTTTTTCGAAAATTTGGTAGTGATCGGGTCCCGGGTTCGGCCGCAAGGCCCTTATACATTTTTTAAATATCTATACTGGCATCAGATATTCGTCGCCCTTTATGGACTTTGTGCGGTATGTGCTGCGCAGTCGGCTGCGCTGCATGATTTTGGTGGTGGTGGAGAGAGAGAGAGAAATCTTAGCGCACGCACAAATGAACCCAGCAAATGAAACGAGACATACATGTTTTATGCTTACTTCAACTTACATTTTTATTATATACTGAATTGTATTTTTATTGATGTCGTTTTTTTGTTGTCGATATCAACTTACAGATAGAACAACAAGTTTTCACAATATTCTGTCATTTGGCGTTTTCATAAATTAGTTCAGAGCAGTCAAAGAGTTCTCAAGATAAATGTTCGTGTTTCTTATTTGCTCAGAGTATGAGCGTGCTCTAAGTGCTCAGAATAAAATGATCTGAGCTTTTTCAATTTTAACATCTGATGTCAAATGTTTGTTTCGATGATTTTCTCCTACAATAAAAAAAAATGGCCCAGGATCGAGGGGCTCCCATATCAATTTCTGCGATTAGAGAATTTAGATGAAAAATTTTAATTTTTATGGGTTGTTTTTTTTATAATTTGCGCACACGAAAAGTGGTTTGCACCCTTATTATGTTCGGCCATATGCTTGGCACAGCGTGGGCGTTAAGGAAAAGGAGAAGAAAAGAGGAGATGTATATGAGCTTGTGTTTAGAATGCCTGTGGATCATAGTGACGTGGAAAGATAGAGCTTGGCAGAACATTCGACATAAGTGTTGTACGGCTGAAGAAGGAATCCCTGAACTTAACTGTTCGTCCAAAGATGGGCTTAAGGGAAAACCAATGAGCAGCATTTTTGGGACGGTAAATATGTGGTCATTCCAACGAAGCTTGTCGTTAACGCACATACCGAGAATTGCGAGATTTTCAGTTTCTTCGATGCAAGTGCCATTCATGGATAATGGCATGGGATTTGGGATTCGCTTAGACGACAGGATACAGCATTGGGTTAAATTCTACTCGATTGTTTTCTCCCCATTTTATTATGCTGTCTAGGGCAGAACGTGCTTAGCATACGAAGTTGTTTGAGCTCCACATGAGAAGTGGAGGGACGTTCCTCAAACTTATATGAGAAGCTAAGAGTGCTGTGGGCGCCGTGGCTCATGCACATGGCTGCTGCGCAGGAGGTTCAGGTTCGAATCCCAGCACAACACCAAAAGTATTTTTCACGGTGTCCCACCTCTCGCGAATGGGTGACAAACGTTCCGAGAGTAATTAATACCTTGTCACGGAAAGCTTCTCATTTCGCCGTTCGGATCCGGCCTTAAATTGTAAGTCCCTTCCATTTGTGTCCAAAAATTAACATGTGCAGCACAAATGGTCGCGAGAAGTTAGGCCTTGGACCGCAATGGTCTGTCGCGCCAAATATTATTATTAAGAGTGCTGTCATCAGTGAAAGAGTGAATTGGATTAGAAGTCACAGATAAGAGATCATTAATAGAAATGAGAAAGATTGTCGGGGACAGAAGAGAGCCCTGGGGAACGCCAGCATTTATGTGGTGTATTTCAGACTTGAAACCGTCTAAAACAACTTGAATTGAGCGGTCCAAAAGATAGGTTCTAATCCAATGAAGCAGTTTTTCATCGACACCATAAGCACGCATTTTGGACAAAAGAGCTTGATGCCAAAATCTGTGAAAAGCTTTGGAAATATCGAGTGCAACAGCTTTGCATTCACCAAATTGAGCAAAGACCGGTTCCATTGTTCGGTGAGATATACCATCAAATCCGTACTGCCGGTCACTAAGGATTTCATTGGTTTCAAGATATTTCACGAGCTGAAAATTGATCAGCGTTTCCATGACCTTGGAAAGAATGGTTGTAAGTGCTATTACGTATACCACACAAGGCACTTGGGGTATCTTGTTTTTTATGTTAAATTATGACTAAGTGTTAAAGTATGTAAATTAAAAAACAGCGTAATTTTTTTTTAAATAATTTTAATAATTTCTCATAAATGATTTACCGTTTTAAGTTTTTTTTTTTACTTTTTCCTTCATTTTTATTTTAAATTTTAGTATATATTAAATTTATTATGTATCGTGTGTGTGTGTGTTTTTTTGTCTGTAGGTGTGGACATATTATATAATTGTATTACATTATATAAATGCAAGCGTGTATTTTTGTGTGGCATTTCATATTTTTCATACAACTTGGGTATGTGTGATTTTTTTACTTATAATAATTTAATTAATTTGTTTTTGTTTCACATGATAACAAATTTTTGTTTCACTTGATAACAAATTTTTGTTTTACAACCATTTTTAGAACATCTATCATTTTATTGCCTCAAATATTGTTAAATATTCTTTTCTGTGAATGTGGTAATTTTAATTCGATTTTATTTGACTGTCAGATGAGGTTGTTTTTGCAGTTTTCTATTTATATATACGTATTTGTTTATTCGCATTATAACTACATTTTTTGCTGTTGTTGGTAACTCATTTTTTTTTTTGACTTTTGGTATTTCAGCCAATATTAATTTGCTTTAATTTTTTATGTTATAATTAGTATATTACCTTGATGTGGAGCTAAGTGTAATAAGCAATAAGCTCCTTAGACTGACTGTTAAAGCAATGTATTAGTAAAAATACGACATGACTCATGATAATCGAAATGATAAGCATCAGAAAGATAAATTTATATTATTTATCGGATTGGCACGATTGAAGCATTTAATTCAGTCTGAGGAATTTCGTCGGAAAGTAAACATGAGTGACTTCGTGAGCTCAACTTCCGCTTATATGATTTCTAATGTCTTCCAATTGAACGTTTAACGGAAAACAGTCGATATACACACTCATGTTGGTTGGTTCAATCAATTGATTTTGTATACATAAATTAGGGTAGTGAACCGCAAAGCAACGCTTTGTGAAATAAACTTTGACTAACTGGCTGATCAGAATTAAGCCGCGGCCATTGCGATAGCCGCAATGATATGTCATCTTTATTATGTGGTACGACTTTCTTAGGCCCTTTTCCAATTCAGATACTTATTTGTGGACTGTGGATTTGAATAAGTTTGTTGGCGAGGTGACTTATTTTCGCCAGCAAACTTATTCAAATAAGTAAGTCTCCACAAGTATCTGATTTGGAAAAGGGCCTTAATAATGGTATTAATGAAAACATGCGGCTGTTATGTATGTGTACGCTATTATAACTATTTGCATGTAATTTAATATTTTGACAGTTCGCACCACATCGGCCGCGGCTGCATTCTTGTCAGGCAGTATACGTATTTGCGTGGTATAGTAAAGGGAATATAGAATGAGTTTTTAAATAAATGAAGTGTCATATGAAACAAAATGTCATTTTGGTTTTGATTGTTTTATTTTTCAAAAACTAATAATATGGTTATAATACGAATACAATTTGATTTTTTAAGCGAAAAATAATATAAAACAATTGAGTTGTAAGTTTTTTCAACAAGTGTGCTATGTTTGCTTAACTGCGCTACACGACGCTATCCCATTTAAACGCTATTGCAAACAACTTCACAACACTTCGCTCGTATGGACAGGGTAATATATGTTATTTATTTGTGTTTTATATGCTTTTGTTTAACTTAAGCATTTTTTTCGAAGTAATATATTTTTTCTTTTGGTTTTCATTAATACAGCAAAGCGATATCGGTAATTAAACCACTGACAAACAACATAGCATTTTTGTTTAAATAAATACATATCTACAAATGTTATTATATCTTTTGTGTTTATGCATTGGTTAAATGTTTTTACTTTTCTCATTATTTTTATTTTTTTTATTTAAAATTGTTTTTGTCACTTGTTGTTTTTAGCAATGTACATACATACATATTTACTTTTGCATTTTGAATAATTTTTTTAATTTTAATTACTTGCAGTAATTATTTATGATCTCGTTTTGATATTCAATGAGTAATTACAAATATTCAACAATTGCAGTGTAAAATTTAATTACCGACTCAGTTTGCCATATAGCATGTGGTTGTAGTATAGAGAGAGAGATAAAGAGATAGGTAGTGAAATTTCAAAAACTCGTATGTGTTTGTATTAATCGTTAGTTGTTATTTAATTGAATTTCGGTTCTTGTTTTCCAGATCCGCCATCGTACGAATGTTCAAGTTTTAATGTTAAGACGATTAATAATTAATCCTAACGTCAATAACGTTAAAAATCCGTTAGTATGGGGGTTTTCTTTAAAATAACGGTTTCATTTTAGTTTTTATAGATCTCTTTATTAATTTCCTTTCATTTGCTTTAATGTTATATATATAAACTTTTGGTTTAGTGTTCAATTAGGATGAGTTCTGGTGTTTTTAATGTTCAGGGCCACATTGGGACATTTAGGAGCTTTATGGTAACTACACTTTAGAGTAAACATTTTTTTTTCTTGGATTTAGTAACGCTTTTGCTTGGGAAACCAAGGAGTAAATATTTTTCCATTTACTTAGTGTCACAACTGTAAAAATGCGCTCGCTGGCGGTTTCACAATTTTGACACTGACGTAATACCCTAAACACACTGGCTTACTTAAACTAGTCCAAGTCCCTTTTCTCGTTTAATTTTTGCTACACTAGTTACGGAACTTGTTTGTTCAAAGTTAGAAAGTAGAAACTCGTTAATCGCAGTTGCACAAGTTAACTACAGCTGATTTTTACACTTGATAGAATATTTTGATTAGTTAAATAAATTAAATTAAGCGGTGTGCAAGAGAGTGAACTTGGACTTCTTGGCTTAAGATGAAGAAAATATACAATTTTATTTATTTAATAACAAGTTTTTATATTAAATTTTTACATTGACATTTATCTGAAGTAAAAAATACCATTCTGCTCGAAGTCTTTACACTTTAGTAGCTCAATTTAAGTGACTGACTGTCAACTAACTGAAGTAAAGGGTTGTATTCTTCAGATCAATATAACGCGTCTATATTGCGCTGCCTGCAAATAATCTTACCGGCAGCCATGGAGAGTAGTAGATAAGACCTCACTATAGCCTATTTAATTAAGCAATTATGTTGTTTTTTATAAGCTTCTCCTTTGTAAACTAACCGAGAATAGAATTCAGTGTGTCACTATCAACAGGTATAAACTAAAACCGATAAGCTAGTTTGAGTATGCAAGTCTATCAAAGGTATAAGGTGCATTATTGTTAAGCCTTTATAGTTTTGGTTGTCAAAATGCGAATGGGCAAGAAAAATTGAAGACATACATAGAAGTTGGATGCCTTGAGACTCAAATAATATATCAACATTATTTAAACGCAGTTACAAAGGCCAGTATTTCTTCTAAAAACAAAGTCCTCAATGTAGTTTCTACCGTTATTATTAATAGAGCAATTTCCGTTGACATGGGTCAGGGTACACCAAAGTAAGCTTTTTCTTAAAGCCCCGATAAATATGATGTCAACATTGGAGATAGACCCTTATCGCAGAACGATTTTTTTCTTAGAATTAACACTAGAATCATTTCTCAAATTATAATGCACGAATTAGTTGAAACCCTGTAAAATTTTGAAAATTTCAAAATTCAGGGTTGGTCTTCAGTCTAATGTCGTTTTTTTTTTTCGAGGTCGAGCTCAGAATTTTTCTCGGCAATCGAACACGAATAGCGAGAATCTTTTGTTTACATTTTTTACAAGTGTGTGTAATGCATAATTTTGAAACGTCATTTCCTTTTTTTGTTTTCTTCTTCCATTTCACGAAACTGTTTTCTCAAAGTATATACTAATAAAATATATTTATTTTTGCAAGAAAAAAGGATAAATATGGAAAAGTCAGTGCTTTCAGTAAACAGAAATTGAATGACATATTTTGCCAAGTGCCAAGCAAAATGACATCAGTTGTTGGTGGTAAATCTCCCAAAATATCAAGATTTGTTAGAGGGGAATTCCGATCTACCGTAGATTGGTTTTAAAGAGAAAACGAACAACTTGACAGCCAAAAAATCAGTCTGCGAAAGATTTTTAATGTGATTTTTCTCTGGAAAATTGGAAATTGGTTCAGCGATACGAGTTTTTTTTTAACTGTCAAAGGCTACTAGTGAGGAGATATTGAATCCAAAAAATGTAGCCGTATAAAATCGATGAAAAGTCGATTCCGTTAGCCTGGTCAAAATGCGGCCCTGTAGTTGAATTATTGAATGCTTCTCACTTTTGTTTGCTGATAAATGTTACGCAATGTTTAGAAGTGGTTTTTTAATGTATTTACAATTGTTTTTTTTATATGTATGTTTTTATTAATTTAAAAAAAATTATTAGTTTTATGTTTTTCACATATTTTTTTTATCTATTAAAGTCTAGTTAAAAAATATATGTGTATATATGTTATGTATATTTATAATATATATTTTTGTCATTATACAATATACTATATATATATGTATGTATGTAAAATATGATTGGATTATTTTCGTTTTTCTATTTTTTCAAAACTAATTTCTGTACTCGCGGTTTATTTTTCTATTTTTTTGTATTAAATTCAATATTATTGCCTTAAAATGTATTAATTTTTTATTATTATGGTTAATTAAAAGTTATTTAGATATTTGCTTTACTCATATTTTTCTCTCGATTATTTGCAATTGAATTTTTTTTTAGTTTTTGAACTATTTTCGCTTACTTAAATGTTCACTTAAATTTTTTGTGGCTGTGAATTACCCGTGATTTTGGCTGTTTTATTTGAATGTTTGTGTTGGTTGTTGTTGTTCTTTTTCTTTTTTCCTATTTGTTTTTGTTTAAAAAGTCATTAAATTACATAGTAAAATTGTGAAAGTTAGAGTGTACGAATAGATCCCGTAGCTTACAGTGATGAGTGATTTGCTGAATTAAATTACATATATCGAAAGTTTTCGTTCTGCAAAAATTCTTTTAAGAAACCGAATATTTTTGAGGGTTATTTTAAGTACTAAGTAGTGTTTCGAGTAGTTGTATAGACAGAGAAACAAACAATCAAGAAAACACAAACGTATATTGTCATCGAAGCTAATGCACTGTTTTAATTTTTTGTGGTGTCTTAAGGGCCAACTATAATGGGCTGCAGTTGGCTTATTCTAATGACAAACCGAACGAAAAGCTTAGCTAATTTCTCTCCTTCTTTAATTTACCAATGAACTATAGAAACTACTTGCATTTCACACAATTTCTCTCAGTTGTCAAAATTTCCGCACTGAATGTCTCACTTCACTGACACCTTGCTTAATCCCACGTAGTTGACGAAACCGACTTAAATCACATTATGGTCACAGCATACGAATTGCATGTAATGAGTCGTTCACATCAGCTAAATTAATCCAACTCAAGTCCATTATAGTTGGCTCTTTATAAGAACCGAAATCCTCAGTATTTCCTTCAGTATACTTGGTAAAGTTTATATAATTTCTATGGAGTCAAGCATGCTGAGGTGTTACATGGAAGAGAAATAGAATAAAAGATTTGGTGGAGAAGATGAATAATGTTCAAGCAGCCAAAACTTTTTGTGCTACGAACTAATAGTAATAGTATCAGATGAAGGAATCTTATCCGTAGAACTTAAGCGTTGTTATTCCTTAAGGCCTCCTTGAGGGATAGCTTTATTTAAAAAACCGCCGAAAAATTGTAGGTGCAAAGCCAGAAAAATTATTCGAATCGCCACTCTGTGGTATGATACGACACATGGGAAACTACAAGGGACTACAAGTATCTACAAGTAACTGCATTTATCTTAATAATAATAATACTAATATTTGGCGCGACAGGCCGTTGCGGTCCAAGGACTAGCTTCTGGCGACCATTTGTGTTGTGCATGTATATTTTTGGACACAAATGGAAGGGCCCTACAATTTAAGGCCGGATCCGAATGGTGAATTGAAAAGCTTTCCGTGACAAGTTATTACTCTCGGAACGTTTGTCATCCATTCGCAAGAGGTGGGACACCGTGAAAAATACTTTTGGTGTTACTGGGATTCGAACTATAAACCCCTGCTCAGTAGCCATGCGATTTTCCGCTGAGCCACGGCGCCCACATTTATATTAATTGTACAAAAATCGACCTTGGCACTTTAGCACAATTAATGCATAAAGCTAGGAATGCTCGATACAGTCATTGTACAACTTTGTGTTGGGCCGATATCAGTTCCCCCTGCTGGACCTAGGTAAAAACACACGATGCTTGTGCAATATCGTGCATGGGACGTGGTTTTTTCTTAATTCTAGCATTCGACCAAACAATATCGACTCAATATCGAGTCTAAGAAGAAATACGTTGCTATTTCCGTACAAATATCGAAGCTCTTTTTTTCAGCTGAGGCACACTTTTCTTAAAGTTTGTTGAATTGCTAGCATACGCTGACGACATTGATATTATTGGCAGAACCTAGCTACGTTACACTGGTGTACTTGCAAGCATTGACACTGAAGCGGCTAAAATGGGGTTGACAGGACAAGGCAAGTTATCAATAAGAAGAGACACCCAACACAGAAGTATTTGTCAGAACGTCACAAATGGCAGCTATAACTTTGATGTATTTGGGACTTTTTCTACCTTAATCCTGCTATAACATCTGATAACGAAAACAGCTCAGAATTCAAACGAAGAACCACTCTTGCCAATTGAGTCTATCGGACCACTATAAGACCTTGTATACTAACCTAATCGTGACAGTCCTGCTGTATGACGCTGAAGCTCGGTTATTTGGAAGTCGGATGAAGATATAATTGGTCGTTTCGAGCCAACAATTCTTCGCATGACTTTTGCAACCGTTGGCACTACGAGCTTTGGTAATTGGAGGCAGTTAACAAAAGAATATGCTAATAAGAGAAGAATGTTAGTCAAGGTCCATGTTCAACCCGAATTGTAGCCCCACCTAAGTAAGTAAATACAATTAGAATGCACTGTAAAAATTGTGATGTCTAAAACATTCTTTGACAACATTAAGCATAAGCAAATAAAATGTCTGAGAGGATATTTTTCGATTTCGATTCGAGTGCAAAGACGTTCTTTAGAGTGAAAAAACGTTCTATGTATAATTTAAATTTTTTTTTGAATGCTAAGGCTTATGTTTGTGTAAATTTTCTTTGGTTTTTAAAGCGACACCATTCATAAATTATAATTTTCCCTAGGAGGGGTTTACAGAAATATTCATTGGCGTGGTTATTGTGAACTTTTATTTCACAGATTTTTCGTCATTTATTTATATAGTATGTTATAATATATTGTAAATTTTGTATTGCTTAATGCATGGAGAAGTAACATAATGTAAAATGTTTTCCATTCGAAAACGAAACTTCGAAATGAAATACGTTATTCATAAAGGTAAAGGGTAACAACGAAAGTTTTGTACGAATACCTACTTTCGGTAAAAAATTCTTTTTTTTTCTTTTTTGTTTAATATAACAATCAAATTAAAATGTTCTTAACACCAATATAGTAAGGTTTCCCAATTGATTTGCTAAATACTTCTCTACCGTGCTATGTTCTTTAGCATTTTATTGTTGCTGTTGTGGTTGTTGTTAAGTTCTAAGTGTAAATTGAAACCGTATTCAATTTTAATTACCCTTTTGTTAGTATTGTGGTTCATTCATATAAAAGAAAACTATTTTCGTATAGAATACGATCCCTCCATACTGTACGAAGAGCTTCTAATTATTGTGATATTGTTGATTGAAAATATAAAAAATATTTCTATGGTGTTGTAAACTAATTTGTCCGGCAATAAAATATAAAATGATAAATGTTACGAGTACATCTTTTGTATGTATTTCGTAGCTGTATAAATATTCCAAAAGTGAGCCTTATTCGCTTCCTGTATTCTTAATATTTGACTGCAGTGACAGTTTTCACTTTGATGTTTTATTAGGTATATGACTATACCAATAGTAAGTAATTTTACGACAATAATTGGATAATGGGTGTTTTCTATTTTTCTTTTTTGATTTAAGTGGCAGTCAACATAATATCGAATAATTTACGAGTATTTAAAAAAGAGTGACATTTACGTAGGTAGGTAAATAGATATCGATCAAGCGTAATTTATATACATATTTGTATCAATGTGTTAAAAAATTATAAGTTTCTAGTGTAAATAGTACGTTATGTTAATGCTTCTAACTATTGTTGTTATTTATTCACTGATATAACTTTTGTTATATCATTAAAAAAAAACAAAAAAACATTAAAAAAAACAACTAATAACAATTGCTTCGTTTATACAAACAGACGTCGTTGCTGAACTATATGATGGATTTCTGAGAGGATGTTGAATACGAGCTGCTATTATTTGAGGTTATTTTCGATTGTTTGGCATTTTTCAGCTGTAATGATTCGTTTTATATCCCTTAAATTTATTTTTATTTTATTTTTTTTTAAATGTTTTTTTATTATAGCTTTTTTTATTTTATTGTTTTATCTCTTTACTTTAGATTTGATTACAAATATTTTATCCAGAAGTGTTTGTATGGCATAAATACATATTTTTATTCTATCGTTAAAATGAAAACTATCCATTAAAATAAAATTCATATCAATTAAAATAATTCAAATAAATTCAAACAATTTCAAATAAATTTCTGCAACTGGTTGTGATTTCAAATTCTTGTGACTAAAATTCTATATTTAAGAACATTTTAGCTGTCGTGTTTGGTATCTTTTATTAGTGTCAATTTAATAAAAAGTTTGGTAAACCAATTTGTTACTGAGAACTTGGCGGCACTATTATGAATTAATTGTTTCTGTGAATTGACGTTTGTTTTTCATAGAGCTACATATTAAAAAATGAATGGAGAGAATATTTCGGAAAAATTTGTCATGCGTACCAACACGGTCAATAATAATGTCATTATTAGTAATGCCAATTTCAGTATCCCTATTCCATTATTCATCAATATTGATTTGCTACATTTAATCCCAATCATTAATATTATCATCATTACTGTGAAAAACATCGTCAAAAACCATAAACAAATATTCATCATAAATTTCTTAAGTGTCAATTATAATGACATCAGGCGCATTCGAGATAACTGAGGGCTCAGGGATTTTCTCTTTATGCTCAGTGAGGAAGATTGCATTCAGTCGAACAACATTCTTAACTATCTGTCAAACGGACAAAGCTACAATAACATGAGAGATAGCGAATCAGAACATCGGGGTGAATTCTCCGATTCCTCAGTGAGGAGTCGTGTTCGAGTTACTGAGAAAAAGGAGCCCTTCGCATCTCGAACTTATCTATTATCTCCACCAAATACCAGTAATTTACTCTAAATCTTCCTGTGTATATCATATCAACGCCGCGCGTACTTTCATTGAATAGTGCTTTCAATATCGATCACCACGTTACTTGCTGTTCATGTACGGCTAAAGAAAGAATTTCTTAACAGTGTGTCCGACTCCGAAGATGGTCAAAAAGAAATTGTAATTCTTAACAGAAAATACTATTCACAATATGGAAATTACACGCCATTCACAATATGTAAATTCAATATAACTGCCAGAACACAATGGTGTAGCTGTAGCAGTAGTATACGAGCTGTCAAATGTAGAATGGCATATAAAATCAATATTGCGCACACAATGGGTAGCTGTAGCAGTAGCGCGTCGGTGCATCGGTAGTAATGGTCCTGGCCCATAGAATCCGTTGCATCCGTTGCGGTATGTTACGCATGATTTTGACTTATGTAACGCAAAGAGGGTATCTAACATCCAATGAATACGTTGCCGCCGTACAGGCAAATAAAAACAAATGCTAAAATAAACTTCAAACTGCTGTGAGAAAACTGTCAGAGCATATGCATAACATATGAGAGAAAAGTTAAATGTTGGACAACTTTTTGCGTCGCTTCCGTCACATGCCTTGCATATGAGACACTTTCCATAAGAACGCGTCTATTTAATCGATCTGTCAGTTGCATACGTCGCCGAAACGAATGTTACGAATTCTATTTGTGGGGCCATTAAGAGTCGGCCAACTTTTAACTTTTGCTGTTATTACAAGTTTGACAGCTACAGCTACAACATTGTATTCCGGCAGTAAAGAGACAACTAGAATTGATTGTTATAAATAATTTACGAAATCTTTTTCAATTATGTTTTTTAAATATTAATTTTAATTTAAAGGTTATTTTTTCTTTTGCTGAATAAATAAAATACTGTATATACAGTCAATGTTAAATCTTTTACATTTAGATAAATAGCAATTAAAAGTAATAATTTTAGGTAGTTTTTGTTCAACAACTGATTTTTTTCAAAAAGTAATAAAAATTCTAGTTAAATTATTGTATTGAAATGTTTGCTCAATAACACTCCTGGAAACGACAAGGGGAAGACCTATTAAAATGTTCGCATTATGACTGTACAATTCGTAAAATTTGTATAACTTTTTTTTTATTTACGTAACTTTGATATATTTACATTTACGGTTGCAATAACTAATGTATAAATGCAAAATATAAAAATTCCCTAATAAAAAGAAAATGTTTTATTTTATTTTAATGTTTTAACTTTGTAATTATTTGTTGTTGTTAGTTGTTGTAGTATAATATGAGTACGAATTCTAAATGTTAATATTTTGCTAATTTGTGTTTAATATATAAATATTATTTTTTGACACGAACTATATATTTTGCTGTTATCGAAGATAACTTTAAAAATTATTTGCACCTAGGATTTTTTTATTACTATTTACCTAATTAATGCTGCGTTTTTGTTTTTGTTATTGCATGTCAATATGACATACTTACTATAACTTTTATATTGTTGTTCATATGAATACCTACTCTAGTACATGAATAAATGTTTTACTAAAAACGATAAAAAAAACTTAAAATTTAACTAACTGTATAAAGGCTCAGCCATAATGCACTTTTACCTCTTTAAGCTAGTGTCAAAACTGTCAAATTTTCTATAGAAAACGCGCTGGCGAGCGTATTATTCTTAGAAACTTTACCATTTTGAAACTATCGTAGGGGGGCAAATGTGTAATATAGTTGAGCCTTAAATATCTTTATTTATTGTATGAAATATGTTATTATTGGTTTTGCCTGTATTGGTGAAATATAATAAGTAAATATTTAAATTAGGATTGAAAAAATAATTGTTGCAGTTTTCACATATTTCACTTGAAAATATTCTTAAAGTTTTTTTTATTAAACTAAAATTTTATTTCTTTCTTTTTAATTTTAAATTAATCAAATCCGGTTGGTATGGTATTTATCTTTTATTTTGATAAATTGTTTTTTCTAATTAGCTTCATTACAGTATATAAAACTATTGCAAATACATATTAACGCTAATAGAATATTAACTAAGAAATAAGAATAAATTAAAGAAAAAGTAATTTACTTTTGTTTGGATATTTCAGTGTTAATTTGTTATTGTTGTTGTTTTGTTTTTGTTTGTTTGTTAAATTCCGATTTATGTTTTTTTTTGTTGATGCGTGTTTAATATTAAATGCGATTAGGTTTTTGTTATTATTTAGCGCACTACTTTTTTAACTTAGGCAATTTATTTATTTAATTTAATTTCGCTAAAATTTTCTATTTCTTTTTCATTTATGTTTTTAGTTGTATTCAAGTGGTTTACTTAGTTTGCCATTTGCAATTTAAAATGTTTTTCTATTTGAATTTAACTTTAATCTTTATAAAATAGTTAACTTTATACTTTATATATAGTTGTGTTGTGTATGTGAGTGTTTAGTTGTTGTTGACTTCTTAATTGCACGCGAGTGTCATTCATTGATTTTTTTGTTAAATTAACGCGCGATTATTATATTTGTAATCTTATTTATGTTATTTAATGCTAGTGGCACAATCATGACAGCAACATCATGTAAATTCCATCATAATGACGTTTTGCAAATGACAAAAAATTCCATTATTTTGTCGTGATGACGAAAGGGCACATTTTGCATTAGAAGAAATTTTCTGTTGTCATTGAGAATGATCAATTCGCATTATGAGTAGCGCCTTGTGCCTTTCACCTTTTGCATTTGCATAGAGAGTTTCTCTTTTCTTATTGAATAATGGATGCGTATAACAGTTTGCGCGTATAACGATGTTAATATGTATAGCATAATTCTCGATTTAAGCCGTGATGTTGTTGCTGTTTTGTCTTTTTTTTTTGAATATTTATTGTAATACTTTGTTTTTAATTGCCTTTGTTTTGTTAATCGCTTTGTTGTGTTAGTGTATTTGGTGATTGCTGTAATTCGACTTTAATTCGTTCAATTCACTTAGTAAAAAATTAGTCAAAATTAGTATGTAGCATATTTTTATAAGTACGTAATATATAATTGTGTGATTACGAAACAATTCCCCGCAAATTATATTATATTACTCCTATTATATTTGAAATATTGTACAAAATAAGAAACGATAATTTATATTATTGAAGATGTAGCAAAATGTGTTAGCGAGTGAGTGTTTACTGCTTTTTATTGCTGTGCATTCGTTCACCTCGGATTGCTTAAAATTATTTAAATATTATCTGCTTTTACTTATATCTGGGTTATCAGCTGCGGTTTCATTCTTATCATGAATAAATCATATATTTATCACAGTATCAAACATTTTGTTTCTTATTCTCTCCTACGAGTATGATGTAGTTGTCGTTTTTCTTCTATAAGTGTTTACCGATTGCATATTTTTCGAAATAATTTTAAAACAAAGTCAAGAAATTTTCTTTATAAAACTTTAAACAATAGTGATAATGAAAATTTTCTAAATATTATTGCATTTTTGTCGCGTACGCAAAGCTTTTTTTGTTTGATTTTGCGTGCTTATTGTTATGATTTAATGTTTTCGTTGACTTTTTCTTGCCATTAACATAATAAATTATTATTTTTAACGAATTATTTCCAAGTTTAAAACTAGAAATATAAAAAGTAAATATTAGTATTTTACTTTTAAATAATGTAATTTTTTTTGTTTAGGTATACTCACGATGAAATGGGGCGCTGAGAATAACACAGCAAGTGTTGCAATTATTGTGAACAGCGTGAAAATTATAAGGCACAAACGGTCAACTACCATTGCAGCGAACTTCCAATCACGTGTGACGTCGCCAGTTTCGTCCTCTTTTTTCAACTGAATGAATAAAGATGTTGTTATTCATATGCTTAGTTAATTTCAATATTTATTATGTATAATAATTAATGTATTTAACGATATAATTTCAAAATTTCAAAAAATTTTCAAAAATATATAGAAAATTTCTCTCTGGACAACCTGGCAGAACTAGCTTTTGAGACAGAGAAGATGAAAATCAGTGTTATACTCGGTTCCGATGCAAATGCACACCACACAAACTGGGGAAGCACTGACATCAATGAAATGGCTCACTAGCATTTTTGGAATACTAGCCTCCTAGACTGTAATATTCTGCAAGAGCACACCTTTATCACTAAAAATATACAAAAAGTTCTAGATGTAACTCTCGTCTCTTAAACGCGATTTTCCGCATGGTTTTGGAATGGAGGGTAGCAAAAGAGCACTCCTTCTCTGAACACAGGTATCTCATTTTTATTTACCACATTCATCCTTTAGAACTACTTAAAAATAACAGAGAGAGAAATTATTATCAAAAACCCCCAAACCCTCAGTGACAGTAGAAGAACTACATTGTATGGTGAACACTGTCACTACCGCATGTAATCTGTTCATATGGTCGCAGCGTAGCGTACGCTACGGTCTACCACAGACCAGTATTGTGGTCCTTTAAACTAAGGGAGAACGAAAAAGCCAGTAGAAGATCCTCTAACAAGGCAAAGATTACTAGACAGGCCGAAGACTGCGAGTACCTCCAACTTTTTTAAAAGAGAGTTAATAAAGGCACAGACGAATCCTGGAGATTCTTCTACGATAAAATGGAGGGAGTCTTACATACTTTCCACTTTAGAAAGATTCTCTCCACTAATCCAACAAATCTCAATTATTTAATAAAACCGGATGGTTCATGGACATCTTCGAGCAAGGAAAATCTGGAGCTTCTTTAATAAACTCACTTTCCAAGCTTGATAGAATCGAAGAATAAGTAAGGGTAAAATATTCACCAAGAAGCCCATGCAATTTGCGTAAATGACATCATTAGCATTAAGCGGTTTAAGTGGGCAATTAGCGGCTTCAAGCCTTCTAAGCAGCCGATCCAGACCAGATCATACCAACAGAATTACAGAATCGTTCTCCAATGGTTAGAGGTGATCTTCAAAGTGTGTCTAAGATTATTCTATTCATAGGAAATGGATGGAGCTCAAGGTGGTATTCATTCTGAAAGTAGAAAGAAGCTCACATGCGTAAGCCTATCTTCATTTCTTTTGACGGGAGACAAGGAGGCGTTTTATACCCTCTATACTCTAGAACGTAGTAATCAATGGATTGCTAAGGGAGTCAGAAGGAGAGGGCATGACCGTAGTTGCCTATGCTGATGATGTAGCTATAGTTGTCTCAGGTTGATTACTACTTAGTAACCACCAATGACGTTAAGCAAAATGCCCTCTCAATCATCACGAAATGAACCAGAGGTTGCGGATGAGTAGTAAACCCGTCCAAGACAGAACTGGTCCTTTTTACAAATAAATAAACGGTGCCAGTTTAATTTTCACCAATAAGGCGACATTTCTGGGAACAATCCTGAATAGTAAACTAAGTTGGAACCTGAATATTCTAGAGATGGTTAACAAAGCTACCAAAGCTATATACGCGTATAACAGCTTTCTTTCTTTCACTAATTTTTAAATTTATTATTTGTTTTAGCATAAGTAACCACATAACCGAAATGGTAATTTTCCCTTTATATTGGTGTCTGTTTTCCCCCTAAAACACAATCACTTATACGAATTAATAAATAATTTATACTTGGAATTTGTTTGACACCCAAAAAATAATAGCTACGCTCACAATAATGAAACAAAATTTAATAGGCAAAGACCCAACCAGTTCATCTTTGACTTACCTGATCTGTTATCCATCGAAGTTCCTTAAGGATAAGTGCTAATTCATATTCAGCGGATGAACTCAGACAGGTGTGCGAAATGGCTTCGTGAATTCTGCCATCGCCGACAGGACCCACACTTCCGTCGTCACCTTGTCTACAATATCGATAATATCATCAGTAGTAGTTGAAGCCAGTTGTTAAAGTTTGAAGGCACACATGGTGCCAGATGACGAGAAAGTGGATGAATACAAGATATAATGTACGATGTGGAAAAAAAAAGAATGAAGTTTTTAGCAAATAAATAACATTATCCTGTCGAAAAATTTGTAGATTGGGTAAATGTGAATAACTTCATGATATAAAGTTTTCGCATTAGCAGATTATCTAATCCAGCTAAGGATGACACACAAGAGACGGTGGGATCGACAGAGGACAAAATTTTATATGAAGATTTACCCATTTCCAATTGGATTTCAGTGTGTCATTTTTCCATTGGTTTTTTAGCCACATGAAATTTCTATTTACATTTTATTGGTACTTCTCTTGCATTGATATAAATATTTTTTTGCTTATTGTGACTTCGCATATGGATTTGGTTTATTTCTCGAGCTTTGATACTGTTAAGTAGTTATGAACTTTCTGTGAAAAGTCGTCATGGCTATGTACTAAGGTAATAACCGCCATCATTTAAGTAAAGAATTTATGTTAAATGACGAAATATAAGTCGTATATTATAAGTTATGATAATATTTGTGTTGTGCACGTATATTTTTGCACACAAATGGAAGGGACCTTACAATTTAATGCTGTATCCAAATGGCGAATTGAGAAGCTTTCCGTGACAAGTTATTCTTCTCGGACGTTTGTTAGACATTCGCGAGAGGTGGGACCGTGAAAAATACTTTTGATGTTACTGGGATTCGAACCACAAACCTCCAAGTTATGTTTGAGCAAGGTAGGCTGCTTCACGGACGTTAGGGAAAGGGCATTAGTAGAATCTCTAACCAAACAGCTTTCTTTAGCCAGCATCCCATGTGACAACATGGTGCAAACGCTTGAGAAGGAATTCAGATCTGAAACTGAAGATCAGATACATCCGGAAGCCATAAAGTAGTATTCGGATGAATTAAAGAAAGCAGAAGGCACGGGTGCGGGAGTTAATGGGCCAAGACCCAAATACTCTGAAGCAATGGGTCAGTACCCGAGCATATTCCAAGCAGAAGTACATGCCATCGAAAGATGTGCTCACTTTAATCTGGAGAGAAACTACGTGAGGCAGGAAATAGCCATCATGACAAATAGCCAAGCTGTGCTAAAAGCCCTAAATGCATTCCACATCACGTCAAGATTGGTGGAGGAGTGTAAGGCGAAACTAAACAGACTTGGCGAAGTAAACAAGGTACGTTTGTACTGGGTTCCAGGACACACTGGTATGGAAGGCAATGCAGCTGCGGACATGCTCGCTTACAAAGGAGCAGAAACTCCGCCTGTAGCGCCAGAACCCCAATTTGTGGCATAGGGTACCTCATAGTGCGGAGGGAGATACGCAGAATAGGTAGAGCAACTGTTTCCGTAAGATGGGTGCCAGGTCTACGACAAGCAAAGGAAATGATGGGAAACTATGACCCAAAGAGGTCTCTCTTGATATTGGGACTTAGTACAAGTAATATAAGAATACTTACGGGTTTCCTAACAGGACATTGTAGACCTAAAGAAAATAAAACTAGAAAAGGATGTGACGATGGTTTTGACTGTCCGCAATATGAGTCGTAAGCTCCGCTAAAGGCAGTTGGAGTGCTGCTGTTGCTGATGTTGTCTAAGGCCATGTTGGTGGGTGGCAAGATTCAGATGTTGATGAAGCCTGGGGAATATGAGGGTCTTCAAAATTTTAGATATAGGAGAAAGCAGAGAAATTGGCTTAAGAGACGATCACTCGTAAGCGGGATTGCCTGGTTTTAATACTGAGACTATCCTGTCAATTTTCCATACGTTTAAGGTGAAGTTTTCCATAGTTAGGTTGAAGATTTATGTTATATAATTCAGGCTAAAGTTATGTAGCTTCTTCAACATCAACATGGATATCCCGTCCGGCCCAAGTACCTTATAAAGTTAAGCATTCTTTATGGCGCCTTGCTCCTTTAGGGCGGTGAAGTTACGACGGTTTGCGTCGCGATTTAACGCTTTTAGTTTGCGTAAAACGGGACGAATGGTTTTTTCGTGAGCTGACGGGTGTACGACGAATTGTCGTAAAAAATGGGATTCGCATTTGTTACTGTTGTCGTATTAATGGTAGGTAGAGTGGTGGTCCTTGCCGACTTGGCGAGGTTCTCAAATAGCGCTTTAGTGCGCCGTTTTGCTGCCACAGTCCTCACGATACCTAATGGAACGAAAAATGTTCGTACTGTGAAAGCTCCTTCAGGTCAGAAAATAAGGGAATACTCAGTTTGCGGAAACGAAGAGCCGCAAGGGCCGGACACTTGCAAAGAAAATGAATGAGAGTTTCTTTCTCATTCACATCTACGCAGGCACCCAAACTAGGGTCAGCACATTGCCAGTTCGGTCTGGCACGAGCTTAGAATTGTTGCTTGTCGCAAAGCAGATTGGCTGTTTACATATATGCCGACCTGCATGCCTCTCTTATCGCTAAGATCTCTGCCTGGAAGATACTAGCAGAGTCAGTTAGCTTGTAGGACCTTGACAGGTAAAGGTTTTCAGAGTAAACTCCAGCACCGAATCATCTTGGATCCATCGGTTAAAAGAGTTACATCAAAGAGCTCCAAAGCTCTTCTGTCCTTCCAACTTTCTCGAGTTGGAAACTCTACAGCAAAGCTAGGATTGAAGTGAAGTTTAGGAGTGCAGTAGTCGGTTGAAGATGGTATTATCTCCTTGGGTAACAACTGCAGTATATTGCAGTGGCCGTACGGCTTGTTAGCCAACCACCCAGATTCTCTGAGCCGGACCGCGTTGCACGCCGCAACGTATTTAATAAATAGGTCGGGAGGTAGTAAGTGTAGGATTGTGTTAAGAGCATCGGTGGGACAGGACCGAAGTGCTCCAGTTATGCCAACAGCTGCTAATCTCTGTATCAGAAGATTATTCGTGAGTGTTTGTGGATGACCAGCTTAATAAAATTCATTCAACTAACGTTCATTGTTGTGACCTTTAGTATCGAATTATATGCAAAAAGAAGTAATAAAGTAGATATCGTAGATAGCGAGTTTTCGCTTTGTTTCTTACCTCTTTGGTGTCAATGACTATATTTGGTCAAACCATATACCCAAACTTACCTATATACAGTTCGATAGTATGTTGGCTGGTGTGGTAATGTTGCACTGGCACATCGATGATTACACCGAAAATCATCATCAATATCTAATACATTTGCAAGTAATGATTTCGATGATCTATAAAAGTGTGCGGTTATTTGGAAATAAATAAATTGTTGGTTAGTAGCTGGAAAAAATTATATGTTTATTGATTTGCGAATGAATGGATTATTATTTGATGTTTTTAGCCAATCAGCTTTTAGCCAAAATGATCTGATTTATTTACAACATCGATACACTGCAAGAAAAATATATGCACATCACATTCGCAGGAGTAAACAATAAATGAAGTATCTACTATGATAAATCAGAGACATATAACACCAAAAATGCACATACATTCACGCACATACATACTATATACCCAAAAATAACATTTAGATATCGGGGGATATTTGGTTGTTTTCTGATACAACTGGCATGACATGACCATTTACCTTTCCTTGAGCTCAACATTTTGTATTTGTTGCTTCTTATCGGCTGCTGCGGTAGAAGAACTCGATGACGGCGGTGGCGGGCACTCGTAACCAACTTGTCCCGGCCTTTGCATTCGTAATATGCAAGGCAGCCAATAGAGGAATATAACACGTATCTGGAGATGGATACCAACGATGATGATGACAACGACGATCATGTGACAAGAATAGTATAGGATGGGAGATACGACAGATGAAGAGATTGTCAATCGTTTTGGTTTCCATTGGATAAATTAAAAATTTTACATTAATAGGAGATTAATAGACGTGTGTGTGTCTGTATGTGAGTGTTGGTTTTATTTTTTCTATGGCAAGCATAGGTGAAGGAAGTGGTTTATTATGGGGGTTTTAGGAGTTGGTGGGATGATTCTTCTTATCTTTTTAAGGCGATAATATGGCATGCAATAATATTTTTAAAATTCATTATTTAGTTGTATAGGAGTTAATTTTTCTTTCAAATACTCATATATGTATATACATGTATGAAAATATATGTATGTGTAGATGATATATCCGTTTATATTTAATATCATAAAACACTTAAAAACAGGTAGGTAATATATGTACGTAGAGATAGGGATAAAGACGGATAGACAGATAAAGCAAGTTTCGTTATTTAATTTTTAATAGTTTTTTTTACTTTAAAAGCAAGTTTGTATGCGGTTTAATATATATTTTTCTTATATGTGATTATTTTAGAAAAATCCAATTTAAATGGCTTATGTATTGTTTTGAGACGATTATCTTTTGAGTGCGTATATGTGTGTGATGTTGGGTAAAGAAGGTAAGAAAGTAATTTTTTGTTTGTTATAAAGTGTTAAATGCAATTTCTTTTTTCTTAAAAATTGTCCCTAAATGATGAGAGATATTATTTGGATTGTTTGCATTAACCGTTGTTTTTGTTTGAATAGTGTGCGGTTGTGTTTAGTTGAGATAAATTCTTGCTTTGAGTTGTTTAGTTGTTATATGTGTGTATGTCTATTTATGGATTTTTTTTTTTTTTTTTTGGTTTGAAACGTTTTTATATTACCCATTCACTCATTTCATGCGTATCTGGATTTCTATGATGATAATTGAGGATAAGTATGGTTGACACAACTGATGAGGCCACCATAAACATAATGCAATTGAAATAAGTTCCTAGAAGGACACAGAAATTACACAAATATTTTCAATTTGATTTTTGCGTTGTTTTTTTTTTGTTTTTTTTTTTGTGGTATGTTTTTCAGATATATTTTTTGAACGCCGCCTGTAACCGTGAGTATTGTATTTTTTTCAATTTGATTGCAACTAATATGGTAATGGCGTAGATTTTGTTATTGCCTGAGACGGAAGAGGTATTAGTGTGATGTGACTTATTTATTGTTGCGAGAACGAAGGGCGAAGCTTATATTCAGAGGACATGAACGTATGTACATTTGTACGTTTGTACGTTTGTTTGACTTGTAGTATATCTCGGCTTCTACCTTTCAAAATGGGACTTATTTTAAAACAATTAGTTAGCGCTCGGCTTGCGATGGCAACTAAGATGAACAAACTAAAAAAATACTCAATCTACTCATCGCTATCGATTTTTTTAAGCCTAAACGTTTGCAAATTAAAATGTGGGGTTTTCAGCCTATTTCAGAAATCGCTTGGACTAAGTGACCTATTGCTTATGAATCAAAGACCTACTTTTAACGTTGCATACTATTAGGCTTCTAAGATAAATTAGTCCTAAGACTGAATTACATTAAATTATTATTATTAGTTATTATTAGAATTATTAGTGTATTTATAAATTTTTTCTTTAAAAAAAAAGTAAGAAAACATTTTTTTTCTCAAAGAAAAAAAATTGTTACGAATTTTGTGTCAGACGACATGACATAAATTAACAACACTCGAAATTAAGGTTTACTGGGCACCCGGGCTGCGGCACACTTGTATATTATTTCCTTGTCATTTGAAAACGAGTAAATGTAAAAAAAGTTCGTTTTTCGTGTACAAACTTTTATGTATAGATCGACACACGCCACCACAGTTCTTTATTATTTGGTAATAGTCACCAAAATGTCTGGTTTTGAGGTTGGGCCTATTTCAAAGTATTTTCTTCTTTGCACGCATCACACGCGCTACACGCGGCTCGCGACACGCGTCACATGCGGGATATCAGAATTGGCTGTTGACGTTTAGCTGTACAAATAATTTAGCACTCTATGTCATGTGAAAGGTGATATAAAAGGACCTCAAAAAGTCGGAAAAAGGCCATCCATCATATGTGCCACACGCGTCACACGCGGAATATAAAAAGTGCTACTTGGGACTTAGACACTCACAATGTTTCATTTCGTGTTGAAGGTGGTTAGAAAGGACCTCAAAGTAGTCGAAAACACAGACAAGAAGGGGCCAAGTCAAGTTAAATAAACGTTTTTAAAAGCATGATTTCGAAATAGCATGCAGCTTTGGGCTATATCTCATTTAAAAGAAAATATTCTCAGTGTGACGGCCAACGTATTTAAGAAAAGTGTAACAATCATTACATTTTTTATGCATCAAAGGTTGAATCTTTTATTAAATATTGCATCATTATATTTCACTGTATAAATTATGGTTGAATCTTTTAATAATCAACAAATTTCATTATATACTTTAAGGGTATATTGCAACAATCATTACATTTCATTACATACTTTTAGCGTTAAATCCTTTAATAATCAACAAATTTCCTTGTATACTTTAAGGGCTAAAATATTGCAAAAATCATTACATTCTTTTGTATACTTTTAGGGTTGAATCGTTAAATAAATATTGCAACAATCATTGTATTTTATTGCAGGATATATATCAGCTTTAGGAACTGGACACATCGTACGCATCGTTTTGGATACAACTTTTTTAGAATGTTGTATTCGTAATGCAATTGAAATTGCTGGAATTTTTCGGCTACTGACAACTAGTAAGTGGTTTTTCAATTGGGAAGCACCATTTTCCAAATAGGGTTTCCGGCTATTCGTGAAGTTAGCGTACGTTTGTTTGACATTAACTCGTCTTTACTTGCGATTATTTCATTATGAAATATTGCAGGATCCAACAATTTTTGCAAATTATCCAACTGTTTATCAGTCTTGCCTTAACAGCAATTTTGGGTCACCTTTCTCGCCCAGATAAATAAAAAAAATTAACATTTGGTGGAAAAATTCTAGTCAACATATATGAAGTATTTTATAATGTTTAGTACCAACAAAACAAAGAAACGCAAAGAGTTCTGAGAATATTGCGATTGCAGCCGCGAGTGTAAGTGGAATCCAAATTTGCCAATTCCGCGCCCTTCTAAGGAATTATGCAACTCTGTGACTAGTTTGTTGCTAATTTGGCGCAAGATTTTGAGCTTCCATTCCATAAGATCGCTTTGAAACAAAAACTGAAGCCGAACAACAATCAGTTGCATCGTAATTTCAGTGATTGGGCCCTATACATGTGCGAAATTGATCCATGACAAAATTATTCTCAGCGATGAAGCCTATCATATCTGGTTTAAAGGCCATGGACTATTTGGTGCGGATTTCATTATGGAGGGGGCATTGGCATAAACTTCTTCTCAGTGATGCTGGCAAAATAATCACAGCTAATCACGATCACTACCAGTCAATGTTGACTGACTATTTTTGGTACAAATTGAAAGAGGTGGACTTGGAGCATATGTTTTTTTCAAAAAGACGGCACCATAAATGCCACACAGCTGGTCAACCAATCAAGTTATTGATGTGGAATTTAGGTGACTGTGTTATCTCCAGAAATTGTATGCTCAATTGGCCGTATAGTTCGTGTGAATTGGGGCTTTGGGGCTATGTCAGTCTATTGTTACCATCTATGTCACAAAGCCGGATACTTTAAGTGTCCTTGGGACCAAAATCGAACGTAAAATTGCCGGCGCATCCTCCAATTAATGTCATGAAAAATTGGGTTCATAATGGGTCCCTTTCTGCTTCTGTTTCTTTTCTTTAAAAAAATTATGATTACGTTTCCTGGTAGCAGTTTAATTTAGGAATTTGAATGTGATGAAAAATTGATGTATTCCTTTGTTCATCTTACACAAAAAAAACTTTTCTGATGCTGCACTACCTCACCACATCTCATTGCAATAACCAAAATCGACAACTAAATATCCCATCGTTATATTTTTACATACAAGTATATGAGGACGGTTGCATTTAATGGTTACAAATTTATTTAATAATGTATCAAGTTTTTTATATAATATAAAAAAAGTAATCTTCTGTTTACACGTATCTACGAATCTACGATACAATATGTAACGGGGCCAATCACAATATTTAGACTCTGAGTTCAAAGACTTTATTGTTTGTTTTGTGATTGGAATTTTGTCAAAGTCCTACAAGTACGAGTATTTCTATTCTTTATTATAGATTTTTTTTATTTTTTTTTTGTTTCGGAAAGAACGAACGAACATATAAGAATACAATCAATAAGAATAAATAAACAAATAAATGGTCCAAATTATAATAAAAACTTGAATAACACTTTATAAGAAAAGAGAGAGAATTTTAATTTAATAGTTTTTAATGTAGCAATAGCATAGAATAATTATGATAACAAGTGAAACGTTATTTATATATGTACGAGTATATAGTATATTATATAAATAATAGATAGTTTGAAAATGAACAAAATTTTAAGTAGATTATTATTGATAAATATGAATATTGAATAGAGAGTATATATTATTATTAGAATAGCATTTAAAATTTATTTATATTACAAAAACAAAAATTAAAACGTAAAAAAGAAATAGATATATGTATGTAAGTAAAGAAAAAACTAATACTTTGATATGAAAGTAATAAATTAATGTTTAGAACTAAAAACTGCCTAAGTACGAGAGTTAGTTTTTTTTAATTGCTTTTGCCTAAGGATATTTGGGAAATATGTTTATATTTAATTTCATTTGCTGTTATGTTGTTATATAAAAATGATACATATATGTATTAAAAAAATTAAAAAAAAACATTACTTTAGAAAGCATGGGTACTGAGAAATACCTACGAGAACCGCAACTGTCATTTTGACGACCGTTATATAAACCGAAAATAAAACACATTAAATGATAAACTAATTGCATATTCTTTTGACTTTTAGTGGTTTTTGGCGCAGCTAGATGCGACCTATAATGAATGCATTCCCCTATCAATAAGTGATTAGATTTTCGCCACTAGCGAGGCTATAGAGATATACCTCGAGTTTTAAAACTCACCAAGAGCAAAAACTATTACGGACACTTTACATTAATAAGATTTACAAGCGATGCGTTCAAAAATTAAAGCTAAATAGTAGGCTCTGCAGGGAATGCTTATCATAATATAGAATATTTTGGACATACCATGAACAAAGAGGAATCTACTTGGAAAGGCCTAAAAATTTCAAGAATTGAAGGCAGTTGACCATCCATTGTGTTTTCGCTTAGCTTAATTGGCCAATTATTGGTTGAAAGAAGATGAGTATTTTTACCAAAAAATCATCTTTTCCGACGAAGATTATTTTTAGCTTGGCGGTTTGTGAACAAACAATATTGCCATATTTGGAGCACAGAAAAGCCACACGTGACAATGGAGAAGCCAATAACCCAAAACTTGAAAACTAGTGACTGTTTGGTAAGAAATATGGTCCAAGAGCATTAGAGGGCAATTTATCTTCGAAAATGAGCAAGAAACCGCATTAAAAGTCAATGGCGACCGTTATCCGTGTCATGTTAACAGACTTTTTAATCCCTACGATTAAAGAAGAATTGGTCGATATTTAGTCACAATAGGACTGCGCCACTGGTCACATAGCTAACGATACAATCGACGATTTGTGCCCTATTTTCGAAAATTGCATTATCAGCCGAAATGGCAATGTCCACTGATGCCTAGGAACTGCGACTTGACTCCGTTATACTATTATTTGTGGGGAGCCGTCAAGAACAAATGGCCAATCATCCAGAGACGATTAATGCTATGGAAGACGCAATTAAATGTGACTATTTGTGAAATAGAGGCTCGAAAGATTGAAAATGTACCAAAAAATTGGGTTGACGGAATGGTGTATTGCAGCTCCAGCCATGGCAGTCATTTGAATGAAATAAAATTCTATTATAAGTGGGAAGGTATATTCTCAAAAAAAATTAATAGTGATTAAAAAATATTTGTTGCATTTTTAAAAAGAACTAAAAGTTGCCACACGCTTTATCACTGGAACGAAACTGTGTACGCGTTAGCTAGAGCTGGTTCAGCCTTTCTGTGGTAACAATTAGACAACTACTGCGGCTAGTATAAGTGAATGTGAAATATAGGGCAATGTGTTGTGGAAAGCTTACCAGCCCGAGACTCAAAAGTGCGATCCAAACATTGGTTGATCTTTCACCCAAGTAGAGTCGATTCAATATAGGAGGTCTTGCAAAGGTCAGAGGAGCTGAAGATCACAGTCACTCTTCGCAACATATCGCTTTCCTCTAAACAAAACTGATATTCACATCCTCAATAAAAAGGGAATGCGGAAAATCTTCCCAATGTGAGTTGGCGAAGAGGTATCCCAAGTATTTTTTCACTCTATTTACGATTCTAATATTTTTATTTGGAGTTACCAGAGTTGCTACATAACCAATATGAATGAACTCTAAAAGGGGCATTAACATGCATTGTCTTTTTTAGTTTGCGACAAGTCATTGGAACGAAGATACGAGTAAAACTACACAAAGTCTAGTTAGGCCTTTATTCTACAGAAATTGAAACCTGGTATCTGTGTCGATTCTATAAAATTCTGTCAAATTGACGGCTGCGGATTTTCTAACTGAACATGTCAAGATTCCTGAATTAATAAGAAATAAAAAACTAAAAGATCCTAAAGATTGATGCACGCAAAATAGTCTGATTTCCTAGTGGTAATCCAATTTTTATCATTTTACAATTAAGATAATACGAATATTGTTTTTTGTTGTTGTTCGGGATAAAAAAGGATGTTTCCAATATTTCGTTGGAGGAAAGTTGTTCTGATTTGTCATAGAAAATCATAGGGCTCAATTTAAGAGTTGATAAACCGCCGAATATTGCAAATTTGTAGGCAATAATAAGGTTAAAGAGTTTTTCATTGGTGATAGATGATGAACGCATTTTACAAAAATAAAAATAAAAAAAGTTAAATCATAACTAATAAAAAAAAACAAGGCGATTTAGCAACATTTTAATTTGAACCCTGAGTTTTCCGTTTTTCACATTCTAAACAGCAATAATTTTTATAATTATGTGCATATATAGCAAATGCATGTTTGACACATGACATAATGAATGTTGTTCCATTTCCATCGTTTCGTTTCATTTGAGTTTTGTGCACAACCAATTATCCGCAATCATCATAATTTGTTAAAAATCAAGATCAAATATTTGAATTTTCGAAATTCGAATTTTCGAATTTCTTATATGAGAAACAAATGTGTTATTTTTGTTGTTGTTTTTTTTGGTTTTTTTTTAATTTCTGAAGAATTTTAAAGGTTTCAAAGGAAAATTCTAGTTGGTTAGGTTAAAACTACAGATATAGATATGTATCATAGATAGATTATATGCATATGTATGGGGTCAGTAGGGATGGTTTAATGGCTTTTAATTTAATAAAACATTTGTTATTTAGTTTTTAATTTTACTGTAAGTTTTAGGTTGGGTTTTAAAGCTTTTGGTTTAGAATGCAATGTTGGTTACTTGTAAATAAGCCTGCATACTTGGAAAACCATAAAATAAATTCATAAAAAATGAAGAGATGCGAAGGAAAATGCGCTTCTTTTTTTTACTTTTTTTATGTTATAAGCTAGTCTTATAGGGTCTTGCAGAAGAAATGATTTTAAAATGAGAAGATTCTACAGAATTTAAGCTGAGTTAAGTTATTGTTACTCGTATGTCTTCATAGAGTTAGTATTTTGCGGATTTTGGGGTGCCACTAGGTTTGCATTCAGAAAATCATACCTTCTTTTTAGACGAGAGAAAAAAATGCTTTTTAAAAAAAAAAAATCAAGCAATTTATAGATTAACTGTTTGTCAAACAACAAAATACAAAAACAGTAAACAATTTTTTTATAACAAACAAAACAGCACATTGAGGTAGATTTTTACTTAATATAATATCTAGAGGATGTCTTAAAAATTATGACTTTTCTTTAGATCGCCAAATAGAAGAATTGCTCCTTTCAGAAATTGCAATCGATATTTCTAGCATGAAAATTTGTAGCAAAGTTTCTCTAGGTGTTAACTGCCGTGCATATCTATAATAAAAAACCCATCACACGGCATAATATAGTACCACACAGTACTTTGGCTAATTATTAGCACTTGCCTATAACACGAATACCGTAGGACGTAATCGATTCGACTCGCCTGCACTAAGTCTGTCAGCCGCTTTATATGTTCGCTTGCATGCATATACGAGTATGTACGAATATTACATGCTTTTCAGAAAGTCGATGCTCATGCTGGTATAATTCATAGGCAGTTTAAAATTTGTTACATGTCAGACGTAACTAAACGACTTTTTACTAGACATCGAAAAAGCTTTTAACAGTCGATGGACCAACGGACTACTGTACAAAGTTATTAAATTTGGTTTCGCCAGTTATATTGTAAAAATAATTAAAAATGTTCTTTTTAACAAGGTTTACGACAGTCTATCGACTAGGAAAAGGATTACAGCCGGAGTTTTTATAATTTCCGGATTTGGCCCAGTGCTGTTCCGCATTTACATAGCGGAATAATCCACCAATAGAGCCGGAACAAGGACCATGCTTTTCGCGGATGACTCCATCACCTATGCTGTTCCCCTCTCTCCTGAGAGAGCTGCCCGAAGAGTGGAGGAAAACCTCCAAAATCTTTGTGATTATTATCTGGGGCTGAATTACTATGATTAGTGTGGGCTGAAGATCAACGCCAACAAAACGCAGTTTATCTGCTTCAAAGTACCAGCAACTAAAAGAACAAAAGATATTTCGTGAGCCAGTGCAGAGGCTTAAAAAGAACCGATCTTAAATTTGTAACAAGAAAGTACTAAAGAACCCTGTGATTCGGCAAGATGCAACCTCAACTAGAAACTACGTTACAACTTTTCAAATCTGAATGATTAGGAATTTACAATAATTTAAGATAATTTCTTTAATTGGCTCCTTGATTATAGTAGTAATTATAAAATATGTGACATATTTTTTTAGACACCCTGTATATGGATTGTATAAGTATGCTGTCAGCTAAAGGTTGCTTTAATATCAGTTTAAGGTTTTTGGTTTTTTAACTTTTCTTTAGTTAAACTTATTTATGATTGATTTTTTTGTTATTTTTATTATAAGGTTCATTAAAATGCCAGGAGTTTAAGGGATGGTCTCAAACAAACATGGTGTTTTCTAGTATAGTTAGATACATGTAGCATATAAAACGTTTATATACGAATATAGAATAATCGAACAGCTAAATGCTTCCTATTTCAAAACTTCCTAATACGGTAAAGGTGAGGCTATTTTATATATATATATTTTTTTTTTATTAAAATGTTAATAGTTTGATATAAATACATATATATGTAGTATATATCGGCAGGATGAGTATATAGAAATGTTTTCTACATCGAACTGAATTCATAATTATTATATTGACATGTAAGTTGAGATATAATGTGTGTATATGTGAATGTTTATGGCTATAACACATCAACTACTAATTGTTTATATTATTAAATGAAATCATTTACCTTTGTTTGCTGGCAAGTATTGTTAAAAAATTGTGATTTTAATTTTTTACCTAAGTTTTTGTATGTAGGAATATTTTCATATAAATATTATGTAGGTCTCATAAATAATTTTGTTGCCTTTCGTTTTACACTGATGTGGTTATTCTCCTGCATAACGTTAGATACGAAATTAACATTCTAATTAAAATACCAACAAAAAAGCAGCATAAAAAATAAAACTAAATGAAATAATAAATGTCCATATCCATCCATATCCATATATTAAAATATTTATATATATTTACAAGTATATTTAGTTCAAAATATTAAATAAAATAAGTGAAGTAAATACAAAATATAGTATAGTGTATGATACATTTCTCTTGTTTTTGTTTGATTTTTTCACAAATATCGGGACATTAAGTTGATTAAAAAAGGGAAGTGCAAAATCTGAAGATATTGTGTGGAAGTGAAGGCGAATTCGTTCTTTATTTAGCGAAAAGGCGAATTCGTGTTTTAGAGATAGAGAGAGAGGGTGTATCTTATATAATATATAGTACATAGTGAGAGAGTTTATTAAATTGCAAGTGACGCGAAGGGCAATGATAAACAGATACTATTTGGTACATAGTTATGACGTTGTTATTATCTGTTACTGTGAATATTCAAAGTGTTGGTGGTAGTATTATGATATTAACAAAAAAAAATATTAAGTGGAGAGAATTATTTCCAGTCTGTCATAATCGGCAGTCAAGAAGAGTGCATTTTTGAACGTGAAATTTGTGTATATTCAAGTTAAGTGCAATTTTTTACTTTTTTCTTTATTGAAATCTTTTATAGTATTTTCTATAGCGAATTAGAACCGAAAAACTAAGAAATAGAATACAAAATATTGAATTTGATTCCCGATAGAAGTAATAGAACAGTTTTCAATTAAGACGGTCTGACGCTTTAAACAAAGAAACTAACCAATGTCCTTGTTTCTGGTCTAAGGGACAACGTTTTGACAACGAAGGGCGAATTGAGAAGCTTTCCGTGACAAGTTATTACTCTCGGAACGTTTGTCACCCATTTGCGAGAGGTGGGACACCGTGAAAAATACTTTTGGTATTCCTGAGATTCGAACCACGAACCTCCTGCTTAGTATCCATGTGCATTTCCACGGCGCCCCCTGAAATATTATAAGCCACGTTAAAGAGGAAAGTTGTAGGGAAAATTGTTTGCCTCGTGAGAGCTGATGATATGTTATCACGTAATGTCAGGTGTACCACAATGTAGCAACCTGGTTTCTATATTATTTCTATTGTTTGTATTCTTTTTTTTTTAAATTCGCGCTCGGGTATATGTTTAGCACAGCGAGGGTGTTAGGAAATGGAGGAGAAAAGAGGAGATGTCTATGAGCTTGCGTCTTGAATGCCTGTGGATCATAGCGATGTGGAAAGACAGAGCTTGGCAGAGCATACCACATAAATGTTGTACGGCTGAATAACGAATTCCTAAACTGATGAGCCTTTAGAGCTTTACGAGTATTGCGGTGGAATTCAAGGAGAGGTGGCATGCAGCCGGCTATTTCTCTTTAGCACCGCTGGTGGAGGAACCGATAAGACAGTAACAAGCAGAAAACACCGCAGGTTTAAGCGTAAATCTATTGATTTGGGGTGGCAATGTCCTCGTCACCGATAAGTTTTATCGCACGGTTTTGTATTCTATCTATCTGCAAGATAGTTTTATGCGCACCAGACCAGATATGACAATTGAACTCAAATTTAGGGCGAATATAAGCCTTATAGATAGTAGCCAAATCAGATGGAGTGAAATATTTCTTGCACCGTGATAGAAAACCTAAACATTTCGCAGCTTTTTGGCGACGGTAAATATGTGGTAATTTCAATGAAGCTTGTCGTAAATGCACATACCGAGAATTGCGAGATTTTCAGTTTCCTCGATGTAAGTGAAATTCATGGATATTGGAATGGCTTAGACGACAGAAGACAGCATTGGGTTTTGGAAACGTTTAATTCTACTCGATTGCTTTCTCCCCATTTTATTACGTAGTAGCTTCTAATCCAATGAATTAGTTTATCATCGACTCCATAATAATTAAAGGACCTCAAAAATTGTTGTTTGCTGATGATGAATGAACTAATAGTGCAAACATGGGAGAAATAATCTTTGTCAGACCAGAGACACATGTATAAGAAAGTATATAAGACAACGTGGAGCAATTATCGTGGTATAACGTTGTTGAGTACCGCGTATAAAATGTTCTCCTCTATACTACAAGACATACATAGATCCACATTAGTCGCAATGCTGCGACATCCCTCAGGGTGTTCGGAATATATATATTATATTCTATTTATTAGTATCTTGCTCATCTTAACTTTATTTATTTATTTATTGATAAGTAAAAAATGTGTGTGTGTGTGAGTATTACAGTATAATATATTGTGATTTTAAATTGACATTAAGTTTACTGGTGAAATATTTCTTGGTAAATTATGTACCTAATATAAGTATTTAGTACAATTGAAATGCATATCATATATCAATCAATCAATACAAAACTGACAATCCAACAGACTCCTATACAACGGAAGAATTGAAATTTATTATCCAAATCCAAAATTATTATAATAATAACATTTTAGGCACGTATGTATATACGCATTGATTAAGTAATAATTTTCCAAAATCGAAATCGAAAAGATGAAGAGAGAAATAGAAACGAGAAAAATATCAAGTAGTAGTAGTAGTAGTAGTAATAATAGCAGGAGTCGAAACACATATTAGAATTATTAGTTGACAAGATAAACAAGAACACTATAGTACTTAAGTGTGTCGTGTGTGTGTGTGTGTGTGTGTGAGTGTACTGTATATGGACATTCTGCAAATCAATTAAATTTAATAAACAACACAATTCCAAACTATACCTATACAGATATAGAATTGTTCTTGTTCCGCAAGTGTAAAATAAAATCCTCAACTATATTTCCCTATTTGTTCTAATTATTCTAATAAACAATAAACGATAAATTTGAATCGCAATCGAACTCTCGTTCTGATCAATAATTCATCGATTCAAATTGAATTGCGCTTTGATGCCGATGCAGCATCATCTGAGCGCGTCTATTTGTGGTATATTATGTATACCGACAAGAACGTTTTTCCTTTACATTATGTAGTAGTGGTCCTTAAATATTCTATTCATTTGTATATATTGTGCATATTTATGCACGCCATGCATCTAGCACTTTGTTTCGATGCGGCTTAACCAGTTTAACCAACAGCACAGTTTAGTTTCAATGTCAATTCCATTGCACTTCATTTTGCATCCCTGAAAATACTTGGAGTGGAATCGCTACGCGCACTTACTAGTATTGTGTGTATGTGTTTGTGTGGTGTTATATACATTATATTTTTTATATTTCTGTACATTACGGGATTTATTTTACTCTGTTTATCTTAAATGTTAAAAGATTTTTTTTATTATTGTTTTGCTTTTGTCAATTAAGGTAAAAGCAATAATGTTGCACTTGTGTAACTGTATGTATTGTGTGTTTTTTGTGTTTGTATTATTTTCGTTTTGTAGAGAGACCACTGAAAAATAAATTTTATGTTATAATAACTTACTTATCAATACAACATTTTGTAATACATAGATAGAAATATTATAACAAAGAAAATTAGCAATCAAAAATTTAATTAAACCTTTGCGTTTCATGTAAAAGACTCAAATGCCTTCCTTTAGAAAACTCTTCACTTCATTAGAAACCAGGAATGTCTTGAGGGAATTAACTTTTCAGTGCCGAAAAAGAGCACACAGCGTTCAGTTCAGTAAGCTTAAGTGGGACACATTAAATAATCGCCCAAGTAACACAAAAACATAAACAATCATCATAAAATATTGGGCATATTGCCAAGAAAAAGAAGATAAAATCGCCCAGAAAATTTATGAGAAATATTGTCAATTTGCTCTTAGTGAAAATCCACTATCGCCCAAATTCAAATCGTTCAAAAATATTGGGCATTTTTACCTAAAATGACAAAACCGTTTAGAAAAGTTTTGAATAATCGCCCAAAATATTATATTTTTTACAGTAAAAGTTTAGAGAATGAACAAAAGCTTAAGTCACCAAAAAATTAACATTGCGCATTTTTGCGCAAAATATTACAAAAAGTTAACAGAAAAAGTGTGAATAATCACTCAAAATGTTGGGAATCCCCTCTTAGTGAATAACCACCTAAAGTTAAAAGACAAACGCCCAAGTCACCAAACAATCAACAATCGCCCGAAAAAATGTCTCGTTTATGCCCAAAATATAACAAAATTGGTCAGAAAAAGTGTGAGTAACCACTCAAAATTTTGGGTATTCCTTCTTACTGAATAACCGCTTAAAGTAAAGCTAAAGTTAAAGTTAAACAAAAGCCCCAGCCACCAAAAAATTAACAATCGCCCGAAAACAGTGCGCGTTTTTGCCCAAAATATAACAAAATTGGTCCGAAAAAGTGTGAATAATCACTCAAAATTTTGAGTATTCCTTCTTACTGAATAACCGCCTAATGTTAAAAGAATAAACAAACGCCCAAGTCACAAAAACCAAACCAAAACGGCTAAACTCGTAATATAAAGGAACAATATCTTACAATAGAGTTTCAAAGTTGCTTTTCTTATGGTAATTTTTAAAATAATCTTAAGAGATTCTTACTAATTTATTCAGACCCTTAGAAGACTAAGAGCATTTATATCTAGAGGTTTGTACCTACATGTTTTTAGTAAATAAGAGCGCATTATCGAACCAATCCCAATTTCATTAAACTACGGGTATTGTACTTGTAATCTTATAACTAGTTACAAGCTCCAATAAAGTATAGAGTCATATATTTGTATTTCATACATTTTTTTGCATGCTTGTGCTTATGAGCTTTTATGTTCAAATTTGTAACTACAAGGCTACAAGCATAGGAAAAATGTACATAGAGTAATCCACCGTTATGGGCTTACAAGCGAAAATTAAACGTCCACGCACCAATAGAGGACTCTCCAGACAATAAAAAAGATGAATACGTGGAGAAATGCATGCATTCCCATTATGTCAAAATCATTCTGGACGCATATGAACGCAAAAATAGCTTTTGAATCAGTATATCGGCTGCGTCTCAGTCTACGAACGGGAATAGAGATTGGGAAGCAATATGGCTGCCCTCAGTAAGATGTAAAAATCATTCTGGGGGATACGAACGTAAAGGTAGCTAGGGAGCCAGTTTTTGACACCAAAAGTTTACACAAAAACACTAATGACAATGGATAACTAGTCATAGAGAGGGCAGCAATGCCACCTGGGTATCTCCTGATGAAGCAATTTGCATCCAGATAGACCACGTGTTGATAGACCGTCGCCATAACTCGAACCTGATAACGGTACAAATGTGCCGAGGAGCCATCATCATCGAAAAGTCCAGAAACAACTACGACAAAGTTATAGAACTCGTCCTAAATGCAGGAACGGTAAGTCCTGTCCTGAGATTCCGGATGTAGTAGAAAAATGGACACGTCTTAAGAATACTGTCATTAGTACTGCTGACTCCGTCTCAGGCAGTAGTTCTAGGGATCAAAACGACTGGTTTGATGACGAATGTAATATTGCGTACCGAGCAATGCAACAATCTTATAGAATGCAGGCACGCGAAGAAGAATATAAACAGCGCAGAAGATATGAAAAAACAGTTCACAGGCGAAAGAAAGCAGTTTAGCAGAATAATCTCCTTCGTGAACTAGAATAGTACAGAGAGTGAGGACCGCATTAGGCGCGGAAGTTCTACCAGAGTCTGCGGTATGCCGCAATATATACCGCGTTGCACATACAGCAAATATAAGGAGGGTAATATGATCTTAGAACGATGGGAATGGTACATTTATGAGTTGCTAAATGGCCGACAAAGTGAGGAATTGGAGGCTCTACTAATGACCGACGACCCCACTATACTGCCGCCAATAAGCATTGACGAAGTTGACAGCGAAATATTCTCTTAAAAATAATATAGCCTCGAGATCAGATGGTATCCCGGCGGAGTAGGTCTCGTACTACACCAAGCAATTCATGAACTAATAGTGCTAGTATGGGACTAAGAAGTGATGCCAGAAGACTCGCGATGAGGCGTACTGTTCCCATACATAGCTAAATATGTATGGAAGATATCGCAACAATCAGCGTGGTATAACATTGTTGAGTACCGCATATAAGATTTTCTCTTCTATCCCCCAAGACAGGATAGCCCCATACGCTTAAGTTATCATTGGTCCATACCAGTGTGACTTCACCACAGGCAAATCAACAACTGATTAGATTTACACCATTAGGCAGGTGATGGAAAATGTCTAGAGTTTCAAAACACACTATACCGTCTTTTTACAGACTTTAGAGGTTGCTTAAAGCCAGGAAAACCTACTTTAATCTGTCAAGACTGCAGGTGTATAAGACAATGGTCAGCACTTACATATGGATCCGAGACTTGGGTGTTTACAAAAAAAAACATTCTGACCTCTTAGCCTCATTCGAGAGAAAAATTTTACGAAGAATTATTTGCGCGGTATGTGTGAAAGGACGATTCCGGAGACTCTTTTATGGTGAAATCTACGAGCGTTATCACGATGTCGACATCATAAAGAGAACTAAGCTAGGTATAGGGTCCGGTGGGCAGAACACCTAGCTTTCATGAGCGAAGAGGATCCTGCTCGGAAAGTACTTTGTGGTAGGATTTATGGAACACGACGGCAAGGGTAAACTAGATGATATCAGCTCAAAATCGGGAACGGTGGAGATATTAATATTTGCAGGAGGCCAGAAACCGATCGTAGAGCCAAATATGATAAAGATTTTAGCAGATGTGATAAAAATAAAACACCAGAAATACTCGCACGGTGACCTAAGGCCAAAAAGCCTACAATTGTCTGTTGCCGGACACTTTATTTCAAGAAACTTTAAACACCAATTTCATTTGGAATTTTTTTCACATTACAAATACAGTAGACTTTCGCTAAAAAGGAAATATATTGCGCGCCTACTAGAGAAAAGTCTAGAATGATGCATTTTATACACATGGTGTCATAGGAGTATTTTTCATGGTCATGAACAATTAAAACCGAGCGGAGATCAAAGAGTTCTATCAGAGAACTAAAAGGAGTAAGAATAAGTCACCGATCTTGATGTTCAATACACTTGTAGTTTTATGAGACAGGCCTCTGAGGTTTAAAGGAACCAATTCTTAAATTTTTTAAAGGAATTTTTCTTAAATCGAAGTTAAATAAATGGGAGTATCTGTTGTCGTGTAGATGTTTTGGTGCTTAGAGAAAGTTATATATTAAACATATGTACGACTATGTTACGAGTACATTAGATAGATGGGACAGTCCGAAAACTTAAACTAAAAACAGAGTTCTTAATTGAACATATCCTCTTTTATGCACGATACAATTGTTTGAGCTTTTTAATATCATCAGAAAAGCTGTATATGTTTAAACCCTCAAAATAGGCCTCTGATTTCGGTATGTCTTTTAAAATCGATTAACATTTTTTCCGGACAATTTTTTTTTATTTTCGAAATCCTTTTTTTTTTATTTGACTGCCAATTGTTAGGTTTTCACGATTTTTTTTGGACTCCGCACACGTAGGCATAGTAAAGAGTCTTATCAGTTGTTAAAAAAATGAAAAAAATTGTATCGTTTGGTATAAACGACCATTGCAAAAAGTGAAAAAAATATAACTAAGTGTTTAGTGTAATGTAGTAGTAGTAGTGGTTGAATAAATTATGTAAGTGTAGTGCATTTTTTTTGGTCTACGAAACAACTGAGCAATCAGATTAATTTTAATTGGATTTGATGTACATCGGAGGATAACACAAAAATAAAATAAAGTCCGATTGCCCAGGACAGAAGCTCTACAGGAATTGGAGCATTTGAGTAGAGTGAATTGGTTTAGTGTTTTTTTTTATTTGATTTATATTTATGTTATAGAGAAATTCGATCGAAAGCATTTGGACAGCTATAAATATATATAAGGGGTATTTATATATCATATATAATGTGTATGCAGAGCTTGTGATTTAGATTGAGATTTATGGCCAGTGTATTGATTATTGATTTAATGTTTTATAATATTGATTTCACATTTTAAAGTCCAACTGAAAAAGTTTAAACCAAAAATGTTTAAATAACGTAACATAAAAATAATAATAAATAATAACAAAGTTGAACCTTTGACAATACGCCCCCAGCCCAGTTTACCTGTTCGTCAGATAAATAATCCTTGACTGTGTGTTTAGTACTAAAGTTGCATTGGATTTTAATTGGACACTATATAACGGGTAAAACATCTCAAACCACTATAGAGGTGGGTATAATGTATCTATATATTATTAGGACGGACGACTTAACAAACATATTAACATAGTAAACTAATATAGAAACACACATCACATAAAAAATTATCAAAATTAATTAATTTACCATTTCATTAAGTGTAGTTGGGACTTAAACAGAATGCATTCGAACATTATATATGTGTATGATGTATGTATATAAAATTCCTAAAATGTGTTTACACTGCTATGTATATATAAAGGCATTGTTTTGAGTGAAGAATCCATGATGATGGCTCTCTCTCAAATAATAAAAATAAAAAAAATCCAATAAAAAAATAAAAGTAATCAAATACTATAAAGATATCATGTTTTCATCTTTTACTATACATTTTATGTTAATAAAAAAGATAAATATATAGTCTGCTTATTTCTTCGTTTAAGGCTTGATCGAAAAAACGAAATTTTGCTTACTTTTTCACCATTTCTTACTTAAAGAGTTCTTCAAATTTGGTACCAATGCTTATAGCTCTTACTTTAATTTTATCAAGAAAACAAAGAAGTAGTCACATGCTTTTCAGCTTTATAAAGACTTCTTTCTATGTAGTTATGTTATAATGGACAATGGTAAAAGGCTAATGAACACAAAACACCCCAGAAATTAAACGACATTCGAAAGACATGTTGAGCAATGAGAGGAATGTGCTGAAGACTAGAGTAGAAGTGGACTGTTGACCTATATTTATCATTAATCATTAATATAATCAGCAATAGTCTTGAAAGATAGAATGGTTTTTTTTTGACATGTCGGGTTTGGCTTTGGTACGGCAAAAATAAAAAAAGGGTGAAAAAAACTGTACAGGGTGACGATGTTCTGTCAGTGGCGGGAACAACTTGACAGACTTCTTCGATGTTTAGAAAGGATTTAGGCAACATGACGCATTGACAATTGATTTCTATAAAATCATAATAGAGTAGAAGGCACACGATAGAGGGACACTTTCCTTCAAGTTTGTTCAACTGCTGGCATACCCTGGCCGTTAGGAAATTGCGATGAAGAGGGGCGTGCAGAAAGTTTGAAATCATATGAAAAGCTAGTCTTGTCGTCATATCATTAATATCATTAATGAGAATTAGAAAGAGTGACGGACACAAAACAGAGCCGTCGTTTACGTGGTGAATATGGGATATACGACATGAATTAAACGGTCAGAAAGGTAGTTACTAGTCCAGTCAGGCAGAGCCTTATCAATTCCATAGGCATTCATTCTTGACAAAAGGGCTTGATGCCAGACTCGGTCAAATGCCTTGGAACTATCAAGTGCAACAACTATGCTTTCACCAAATTTGTGAATAGACTGGTTCCACTTTTTGGTTAGATATGCTCTCGATCATCTGTAGAAAGTTGCCTTCGAAAACCGCACTGCGGGTCGCTAAGAATTCCCTGTGACTCTAGGTATTGACTAAGATTACGATTAATCAACGTTGCCATGACCTCAGAAAGTACGGATGGGTCGGTACGAGGAAAGAGATGACGGATCGCCTTTTTTGGGAACAGGTTGGATAAAGAATGTTTTGCAACTTCTTGGAAAGACTTCAGAAGAATAAGATAAATTGAAAAGCATGCGCAGTAGCAATTCAATGTAGAAAACCTCTTCAAAACTATTGCGGGAATACCATCACGCGCAGCAGATTTATAAGTGTTGAGATCATTTAATACTCTAGCTGTACTTAACGAGTATGAAAGTAGATCTGTCCCATAGAGGTTTCGACTCTTGAAAGTAAAGGGGGAAGGGCTGGGCGCAATCTGCTAACTGCTAAATGCAAAGCAAGCGGATTGGCCTTGTCCATAGAGCTGACGGTTGGAATGTCATTGTGAATAATTTTTTAATTCGTTTCACGAATGACCAAAAATGCTTGCTTCCTTTACGACATTGAAGTCATAGTTCAATTTGACTCGTATATAAAGTGGGCATTGAAATCATTCCTGACTCGTCTGAATTTGGTTCGGTTTTTTATATAACCGAAAGCATACCTTCCGGTTCCTAGTTGCCTCTTTACAGCTTAAATCACACCAAGCATTTTCCTTGGGTTTGATATATTTTGTCCTCGAAGGTAAAAATAGTCTCATACCATCGTCGATTATGTTTGTGATCGTATCAGAACCACCACTATTGGTATTAAATGTCCAGTTAATACTCCTAAATTTGAGGCCATCCCAGTTCGCTTTCTCGTCTAGCCATACCTTTCTTTTAGGAGTTTTCTTGATGATTTCAGAATGTGGATCAAATGATACATTTCCAGAAAAAGAGCAAACAGCGCATCTAACTCATTACAAGTTGAGTTACAGTCTAAATTAGGGCTTCAGTAAATAAAGCATTGTGAAAAATGGCGAGGACCGGTTAGGGCAAGACAGAGTATTTCCTGTTAATACGAAAGTACGCCAAACATTGACGTATTGGTCACAATGTCACAAAAGACAGCTTTAACTTTGCGGTAGTTTAGGACTTTCTATACCTAGGACAGCACTACAGTAATTTTACGAAGAGTTTCTTTTGCTTTTGCTCCAAAGAGAGAGAAAGAGCAAAGAACTCTTTCTTTGAAGCAAGAAGGTAATTGAGTGGTAGATCAATCTCTCGGGAAACTAAGAACGATTAAAGTTCTCATATATGGCGGTGAAAAATGGACTCTGTTAAAGGTAGATGTCGTTTCAAGCGTTTGCGTTGACGGGCTTTGGAGGAGAATATTCAATAATAAGCTATGCGAGCTTTAAATCGACATTGGCCTAGTCAACTACAACTACATACTGGGCGTTTGAAATAGCTAGGACTTGTAGAGTGGACCGAAAAGTCTTTGAATCTTAACTACAGATATTGCGCAGTAAAGGAAGGTCTCGCCTTAAATGGCGCTCACAAATGAACTTTGACCGCCTGCATAGGCTATGTGTGTAAATTTGAAGGAAATTGGCAAAAGACCATGCTAGTTGGAGATGCATGTTAGTTGAACCCGAGGTTTTAGCTAGCCGCATATTGAGTGCAGCATAGCGCAGCATAGCATAGGCAATGTTTGTATGAAATACAATGTATACGTACAAGGACGCGCATTTACTGCGCTCAATATTAAGCTAGCCTCACACCGAACTCTAGCACAAACTAACTAAGTTAGTAAATAAGTAATAAAAAACCTATATGTAAAGGGCTTACCAATAAGGAAATAACATAACATAACATAACATAAGTTTCGGGGCTTCAAATGATCAAGAGGCTTCAGTTCTTGAGTTAATTTTATCTTGTAAGGTTGTAGGCCAAGATCTTTACGCAAAATTCGCCACAATGTGTACTGAGAGACTACCAATTCCTGTGAACCGCGTGTAATCGACTGATTTGGCTCATTATGACCTAAAGCACTTACGGCTGCGATATTTGCGGTACTTCGACCGGTGCGTTGTCTCACTGGCACATGAATATGTGAATATTCGAGACAACGAGTTCATCCACTATAACACGCACAGCCTGTCTTGTGGGACGATTCTTTCGACCGAAAATTGGATTAAGCGCTCTTAAAGTTGCGTCTACCAACTCACGCCACGGGCAAGGCCGGGGATATCAGGTAGTAAGGTAAATTTTAATTATAATCTATATAAATATTATAATCTATATAAAAAAGGACTGCAATATAAAAACTTTTTCAAGTATAAACGCAACTATACTCAATGTCTTGAAGGATCAAAGCCCAAACACACATCAAATAATTTCAACTCTAGTACATCGTAATTATTATGTAAAGACAGAGAATTTGAACATTTTTCCAAATGCCACAAATACGATTTATGTGAGTACAGTATTTGTAGCACTTTCAGCAAACTGATACTCGGAAGAGCTTATTTACAGGCTGTGAAGCGTCTACTCTACTCTCCAGGTAGAGTAACTAATTAACAAGAACGTTTAAAAGTCATTGCGGAGAGCAGGTAAACCCATTTAAGCCACGAGGGTACCACTTTATGAGTGGAAGGGCTTGACGTATATTATGCAATATGAATTTGTGTGGTGTTTGTTGGGATAAGTGCCATTAAGTGTACCATACAATTACACATGTGTCTACGAATGCAGAAGTTTATGCAAATTCCTTTTCATCATGTTAAGTGAAGTAAAGTTCTAATTCTCTTTGATTTGGTACACATTTAATTACAACAAATCTTACAATAATTTCGTGCAATGCTTGTAATTTCTATTAATACAGTTCTTATAATAAAGCTGCTACTGATGGTTAATATTTAACTTCTACACTAGAGAGTGCTTAGTTATATGAATTTGATAAAAACGAAAATATTCATCGTTTCACTGACAATTATGTAATTATATCAGGAAGTTAGTTTGTGTTACTGGGCGGAGAAATCAACATTCGAAAATTTCTTTATTCTTACTCCGATGTTATAATTCAAATTAACACATTTGTTACCACAAAAGTAAGATTGGTTTATTGGAGTTATTGGTAGCCAGAGCCTGATAAAGCCTGATTGTCTAGAAGGACAAAACATAAAAAAGGCTTCATCAATTAAGGAGCATTCTAAATACTTTAATTTTAGGAATATAAATTGCTCAAGGCGTACAGGGACTTTATTATTATTGACCGAATCCTGTTTGTAAAAAAAAACCCACAAATAAGACTTTATCCGTTGTTCTTCATGGCACAGATGTTACGTCGAATCTGTCATATGGTTTCAAAACCTGGTCAATAACAACAAGTGATGATGCCTATTCATCTTTGAAATAAGGGTCCTCCGCAAACTCATTCGCATAATCAAACCAAAGTGACTTGATGACGAAAATACAAAACTTCCTTAAGTGATGAATTATTGCAACATGGTTAGTGGACGAATACGAATCAACTCATCAAAGTGCAGCAACTAAAATATATATGAGGGCGGTTTCAGAAATGTTTGGAGGAGAATTTTTGCTAAAAGCTTAAGCTAAAAAAACAAGATAATGCAGAAACACAGAACAATAAGTCAACTGTTTTCTTATGCCAGTGTGGCTTCACTCCAGGCAAATCAACCATTGATCACATCTTTATCCTTAAGCTGAATTTGAACAATTCTCTATATACTATGGCTATGTCCCTCACGCACAAAGTGGTTCTAAAACTGTGAATTTAAACAGAGATACCAACCTAATGGTAGCTTTTAACAGAGACACAAACCATAATGGGAGCTTTTAACAGAGACAAAAACCATAATGAGAGCCACATTAAAAATTGACAATTGACATTAAATTGAATAACAATTCAAGCGGACAACAAGTGTGGTTGACACTGGTTTTAATTAGATCAGTTCAGCTTAGTTCTGTCGTTACTTAAGTCGTTATTTCAGCCGTCGGTTGGTGCCTTATCATTTGTAACGATCTTGCCAAAAGTCTTCGAATGCACATTGATCCAAAGAGTACATAACTGGTTACTCTTACTTGAATTCGACTCCAGAAATAGTGCTCGGAAGTGACCCAGCGACCTCTCAATGGTGCATTGGTAAGCATTGAGAGAGAGGCGGTGAAAATGAGATTGATAGTTAAGACAAAGTAATTACTGTCAACAAGAAGTGACATTCAACATTGACGTATTGTTCAAAATGTCACAAAAGACAGCTATCACTTTGAAGTATTTTGATTTTGACAAAAATTAAACAAAGAATCACTCCTTCAATCGCATTTTCTTTCGGGTTCAAGGGATCTAAAGATTCTGCGTATGACCTTAATTATCCCAGTTCTATGATCTGGCGCTAAAGCCTGGACTCTAACAAATGCGGATAAAGATAAACACGATAGTTTTGAGTTAAAAGTTCTTCGGATGATTTTCGTTCCCATTTTCGTTGAGAGGCTTTGAAGAAGAAGATTCAGAGACGAATTATGCATACAAGAAACTGCATATTTGAAATCGGACATCTGCGTTCCGATCCTTGGAGTCTTCGAACCTAGCTCAGAGGGACAGATCAGTAGAATAAAGCCCCGCCTTAGATGACTCTTTCAAGGGGATTATTATCTAAAAAGTATAGGTTTCCCCAATTGGAGGTAGTTAGGAAAAAAGCGTGAAGAGGCATGTCAGTTGTTACCTAAAAAGTATAGCTTTCCGAAATTGGAGGCAATTAGAAAAAGAGCGTGGAGATGAGGCATGAGGTATGTCTGCACGAATATAACGATCTCGTCAACTTGTTTTTTTTTTTTTTTGGTAGAGAAACAAAGTGATCGTGGACAAATGCAGATAAAGAAAAACACGATCGTTTTGAGTGAAAAATTCTTCGGGCGATTTTTGGTCCCATTTGCGTTGACAGACTTTGAAGAAGAAGATTCAATGACGAATTATGCGAGCTGTACAGCAACAAGAAACTACATATTTGATATTTGAAATCGGACATCTACGTTCCGCGCAGAGGGACAGATCAGTAGAAGAAAGCCTCGCCTTAGATGACGCTTTCAAGGGGTTTATTACCTAAATAGTATAGGTTTCCCCAATTGGGAGCAATTAGGAAAATAGCGTTGAGATGAGGCATGTCAGTTGGGTGCCAGGCTCACCAAAACCTGAGTATGTAAAGCCAGCACAGAATTTAGCATCCCGGAACTTTTTAGGTTGACCACGACTAATAAGGAAATCTAGGTAATGATCGATTCACATCGACATTTCGTTTTTGATCCGTTGATATAAAACTTATGCAGACAATCGCTGTTCTAGGGAGAGTAAAATTGAGAGTAGAATAGGTATAAACGAGTGGATGCGACATTGGGTTTTTGATCCGGTTATCTTAGACTTATGCAGACCATCGCTGATCTAGGGGGAGTAAAAATGAGAGAAGAATAGGTTTAAACGAGTGGATGCATTTGCAAACAAAAGATTGCTAGCTAGGGTAGTTGAGCACATGTTCAAAAAAGTGCAACCCTTTAAGTTTTTTGAATAATAGAACTAGAAAAAAGTGAAAGACATCCGAACCCTACCATAATCGGGAAAAATCATCTGAATTTGTGAGCTGATAACATTAACCTTAGGATGCCTTAGATTTTTTGAAATAAAAAACGGTCTTTCTTTAAATGATCGTGAAGAGGTTCTGTCAAACAAGAAGTCGAGACTCTGGTTGCCGAGTCAGGAAGATGAAGAATAGGAAGAAGAATGTATGATTGGTTTATTTTGTATTTTATTGGCTGTTTTGTGTGATAAAAAAATATATAATAAAAAATGGAAATAAAATATAATTTAATTTTATTCAATTCAACACTAAATTGCATAAAGTTTTTCTTACTCGCACGATGTTGATGGGATCTGTGAAGATCATAATGATTGCCGACAATGAAAATGTTGTGTATCAGTTGAAAAATGACGTTTGCTTGTTAGTTATATAGTCTTATGGCAATGGTTTTTATAATGTGTTTTAAAAATTGGTTGATTGTTTTTTTCACTAACCTTATATTTTTAAAATAATATAAATTTAAGATAGTAAATCTTATAATCATAAGGGAAAATTTTTATATTTCCTTAGAAAACAAAAATCAAAATAAAAAAAAATTAAACAACAAAGTAACAACAAAATATCCTTAAATGATAAATCTTAATAAATAAAAAAACCCCTAATTTGTTGCTTAACTGGAAAGTTTTAAAAATTTTATCCCAAACAACAATTCTCAGAATCCACGACCCTCAAATAACTTGCCTACTCGTACGTTGTTTGGTTTTTTTTTTTTGTATATTTTCTCTTTGTCTTGTCTGCCCGTGTTATTGTGGAAAAAGAAATACAACATTTATAATTATTTTATTAAAATTTGATTAATTGTTTTCTTTTAAAATTTTCTTTTAACCTTTTAATTATTAATGTATAATAATATAGAGCTATGTTTGTGGTTGGTTAGTAATTTAATTGTTTCGATTGTTTTTTTTTCAGTTCGTTGTTTATGACTAACACAACCAATCCCGGCGGACTTACCTAGCAGAGGCACCGCATCTGATGTGGCTGGCATCGTTTCGGCCACCATGTTAAGGAAGACTGTTAGCGACAATAGAATTGTAACTCCTGCAAGATGTTCACATATGAATGGTGGTAATAAATGGAAGAGAATTTATTCATAGAAGTTGGTTAAAACGTCACTAAAAAATACGCATCGAAATGGTAGAAGGAAAACAAAAAACAGAAAATGAAAAAATAGAAACAGTAAACATAGAAGATTGTGTATCAACACAGTAGACTCCCGCACTATCTGTCAGGAAACATCGTACACTCATCTGTCAACGCATGCTGGCGGATTGATTGATTTGTTGGTTTGTATTGGTCAAAGGTTAGATTAATTGTTTCCTTGTGCGGTAGGTATAGAGGGCGCTACATATTGTGCTGGGGTGAGAGTTATGGTGACGTTTGTTGGCGTTGGTGGTGGTGGTGATGATGGATATAGTAATGGTGGTGATAGTTTATTTTGTCTCATTGTAGTGCATTTGTTTCTTGGCTTTTCAGGATTGATTTGTTGACACAGGTTATTTGTTCAGTTTATTGGTTGGTTCTTTTTGATGGTAATTCCTTTCGATTTCGCCACAATATCACAATTGCCCGCATCTACTCATCTCATCAGATATTAAATAAAAAACTACTACCATATTTTCTGCATAGAACCTCGGACCTTGTGTCAATAGTCAGTCTGTGGGTCATCGTCGTCATTTTTTTTGACATTTTTCGCGACTGTCAGACATGCTATTTGTTTTTGTAATTTTTTCCTTCCTGGATGTTAATCGACAGCTTTTGGATGAATTTTTGGGAAAAGCAATCAATGGATGTGACCTGGAGCTTGGAGAGAATAGGATTTAGAGACTTTTTTGCAAGCAGGACATATGTCAATCGGACTTATTGTAAAACACACAAATAAATGCTTTTTTTGTGTGCTTCCAACCTATTTGAAGATTAAAATAATAAGTTTACAAAAAAAAGCCGGAAACACAAACACGCACATACATTTAGACTCATGCGAAAAAAATTTTAACAATCATTTCAACTGGACAGCATAAAGAAATCATGAAAATATTAATCTACGCTACGCTACAATAAGCGGAGATTTTAACTTTTTAAATATGTTTTTATATCGCTTCTATATTAAATCGAAAGGCATAGAAGATAGATTTTCACAAGCTTCAGGCGAAAATTTAGTGGTTTTTCAAACTGTATGAATTACCTAAATACGACGACTATGAAATGTTCATTCAATATACGGGTCTGGCGATCGAAGTGCTACTAACTTCACGCAACTGTATCTGCCAAACGCCTGATGACAGCGCGCTCATATTTTGACAAACGGTAGGCTGTTATGTTGTTTACAAGTCTACAAGCCGATATACATACGTCGTATTTGAAGGGAATATTCAAAGGTATAAGTGTTGCACTGCACTGTTTTTGGCTAGAAAATCAAAAGCGGGTATTGTCAAAAAGCTCCGACATTTGAATGTGAATAAAATATTTGTGTATCGGACCATCATACGTTACAACGATACTAGTAGCATCCCAAAAAGTATTAAGCCCTCTGTATACCTCTGGACGCCTTGATGACAAAACGCGCAAAATAGAGCTGTTCGATGCGTTGCTTACAAAAAGGCAGTTCATTTGAAATATGCAAAGTGTTTAAACGTCTGCACGAACGGAACGATCTCGTCAATTTGGTTTTTGCTGATGAAAAAATGTTGACGGTTTAACAGTACGTAGAGAAACAAAATGATCGTGTGTGCTTAGCGAGCAAGTCCAACGGTCACGTTCGTGTAGCATGCAATGCCTTTATTAAGAGACGCAACGCTATCATTCGTGCCAAAGGTGCCTATACGAGCAGTAATGTGTTTGCAATTTGAATTTGAATTGAATTTAAAATGTTTTTAGCATTCTCTTTACAAAATTTTAATAAAAATATACATAAATGACGAAATTACAGCCTTTCGGTTTAGCAACATTTCGATCGCCGATATCTTATAATTTATTTGCTTCCTATTTTAATTCAGTGAATAAGAATTCTCCTTCGGATCATGAACTACTACATACTTCAAATATAAGCTCTTTGGTGTGGTATATTTCAGGGGTTAGAGAAGCCGCCTAAATTTAGAATCCAAAAAAGTGAAGGTCCTGACAAAATTCCTCGTATACTTCTGTGTAGACACATATTTTTAACTTCTCACTTTCAAGAGACCTGTTATTAAATAGCTGGAAATATGGTATGGTTTATTTCAGGGGTTATAGAAGCCCTCTTAAAGTAAGAGTCCAACAAAAGTGAAGGTCCTGACGGAATTCCTCGTATACTTCTGTGTAGACATATATTTTTAACTTGTCACTATTAAGAAACTTGTTATTAGTTAGCTGGAAATATGGTATGGAATATTTCAGGGGTTAGAAAAGCCGTCTTAAATTTAGACTCCAAAAAAAGTAAAGGTCCTGACGGAATTCTTCGCATACTTCTGTAAAGACATATATTTTTAACTTATCACTTTCGAGAGACCTGTTATTAGATAGCTGTAAATATGGTAAAGTATAACTCACGGCTTTGAGAAGCCGTCTTAAAGTTAGACTCCAACAAAAGTGAAGGTCCTGACGGAATTCCTCGTATACTTCTGTGTAGACACATATTTTTAACATGACACTTTCAAGAGACCTGTTATTCGATAGCTGGAAATACGGTATGGTATATTTCAGGGTTTAGAGAAACCTTCTTTAAGTTAGACTCCAACAAAAGTGAAGTTGTTAAGCTCATATTTTTAACTTGTCCCATTCAAGAGACCTGTTATTCGATAGCTATAAATATGGTATGGTACATTTCAGCGTTTAGAGAAACCTTCTTTAAGTAAGAGTCCAACAAAAGTGAAGGGAATTCCTCGTTTCTTTCTGTGTAATACGCTACGTCCGTTGCAGGGGATAAAAATAGATAATTCAATATGATTTGTTACACTTAATAAACCCAGGAATTACCTATTTTGGTATTCTTGGTGAACTCGGTTTATGTTAAGGAAACAGCACCTTAGCATATTATCTCTCAGTTTCTCAGGGTAGGCAGATGAACTTTTCCTGTTTTAACAATAACTGCATACAAAAGTTTAAGGCTTCAAAGGAGTTATAAATAAAATTTCAACGACTTTATTACAAGTTTTGGAAAAATAAATATATTTTTACTGGTGAAGGAACTGGAATAGGATGGTTTTTAGATGAGCCATTCGCACTTGAAAAATGGCCAACAGAAATACAATTTTTAAATTTTTAAACTGGGCTGTCTCTAAAAAGATACAAGGACGAAACTATGCAATATGTAGTGAAAGCCAAGCTGCTCTGCGAGAAATGGAATGACCTTGTGTCCAATTGAAGATTGTGCTGCAATGTTAGAGTCCCTGACTATAAAGGAATGAAAGAAAATGAATCTGAAGAGGTTCTTCCGATATTCCTACTGGTCAGAAACCAATGTTAGGCTTGAGTCGGGCAAGCGTAACTATTGGTATTCGAAAACTTATGAAAGCCGAATAGGAGTACTGTTGGAACTTCATAAATTCATGTAGAACTACCAAGGACTTTGTGAATAGGCCGAACAAAAACACTCCAAGTTCATTTCAGGTATATCTAGAAGGAACTCTCGCAGCATGATTGGTCTACTTCCAGGAAATATCCCGACTGGAATTCATATGTTCAGGATGGGACTAAAATTAGATTCAATATGTAAGTCCGGCCTTGTAGCTGTCCTGCTTTTTTCAGGCTAAGGATCAACGTTTTTGGAAATAACAATCGAAGAGCTTTGATCGTTGAAACTAGATCAAGTCTTTTGATACCTTAAGGTAACAAATAGATTTGAATAGTGAACTCACTGGGAACGAGTACAATGGACCGACGGTCTGAGTGCCCTGGCGTGTTTTTTTTGGGATTGTCACAACAACCCACCACATCTATATATATATATATATATATATAAATATACTCAATGCGATAAAAGTAAAAGTATAAGCAATTTATAATGGGGTATATTTCTCATACTTGTTGCCCTTCTGAAAATATGCAATACAAGAAAATATGAAAAAATGACGAGCTGCACCAACAAGTTACTCAAAATTAATTTTGTTGCACGTACTAGGACAAGTGCTCAAATACGAGCATCATAATATTATCCAGTATCAGTATCCACAGATACACACAGGCACATAAACACACACAGAGAATGTCAACAGTTTTGCGGAGCTTCGGGTTGATGATATTTTCTGTGTAACCTTTGCATGTCAAGATGCACTAAAGTGTCATAATATAGCACTTAAAAATATGTGTGAGTTTGTTATCGTTTTTGAGTGAAAATGTTAATGGCCAACAGACCACCTAGAGGAGAAATTACTCCGTCAAGATTTTAAATAAAGAATGGTATTTTCCGTGCTTGGTATTTTGATGGTCGGAAATTAGGTGCCACTCGCACTTGCAATACACACACAGGGGGACAGTAAAGTACGTACCATCTGCTGAATGAGTAATGGCAAAGAAAAAGACAATATTTTAAAACATCCTGTGCTCTATTATCGCCTGCCCGGCTGAAGGTAAAAGTTTCGGTTCAAGATTTATGCTCTTGACAACTTAAAGATTTTTTGGAAAATTATAAACCAAGTAGAGCATAGTTAATGAGCTTATAGAGAAGGAAAGTACTCGTGTCTTTTGAGTTTTATGCTGGTGCTGTGTTGGACAAGGTGCTGGTCAAGGTTCAGGAGGTGAATCTTCTTCGATCGGTATCTATCGACGGAGCTCTGAACTTTGACTTGGTTGATTTTAATCACTGTGTGTCATTTTAGGAAAAGAGCTTTTTTTCAATCAAAACTTTGTATATTTCGCAAAACAAAAGTTGAAAAAATCTGTTCCGAAAAAAGCGATGGTTCTTTGGTTCCATGACATTTTCTAGAAAAACATTTGCTAGAAAAACATTTTCTCGAAAAACATTTGCTCGAACGTAATTTTTTTGGTTAAATTAATAACAAAAAAATTTAAAAAAAGGCTCGCGTTTCGCGAACACAAATTACGCGCGATAGTTTTTAGAAGGTTGAAAACATAGACTATTTAGTTTTCGAGAAAATGTTTTTCGAGCAAATGTCGTTTTATACATTTTCGAGCAAATGTTCTTCGAGTAAATGTTTTTCGAGTAAATGTTTTTCGAGAAAATGCTTTTCGAGCAAATGTTTTTCGAGTAAGTGTCTGGATACCGGTTCTTTTGAGATTCGTTTTGGCCTTTTACTTTTTCTAATTTGACTTTTGGTTTAAGAAAATAATATATTAATGGTGAATAGTCCATACAACTCGATTCCCACTGGTTACTTTTCAGTTAATTTCTGCAATGCAACACTATGCTTTATTTTCTTGTCTGCTTTTTAACGCATATTTTCACTTATTGCTGTCAAAACACGAACTGAATTACGTAGCTGACAGTGGCCTTTTGAAATAGCATTAAATTCAACAAGCTGTCCCGTCTCTTGCCAACGTGAGGAATGTGATATATTGTAAATCACATTCCTTCGATTTTTATTTTATTTTGAATTTAATAAAGGACTTAGCCCAACTTATTGCCGTGACGTAAGTCATATACAAACGTACCGATGTACGAACGTCAATTCGGACGGACTGTATTCTCTATTTGAGTCAACACGAAGAGATCAGAAACAACTACGGTCACGTGATAGGACTCGATCACAATCCTCTTGCTGAGTCTTAAAAAGGTAGTCGCATGGAGTGCGAAAACTGGAGAGGTATTTGTGTTATTTCTGCAGTTGCAAAGGTAATAGCCAAAGTAGTACTTGAGCGAATTATGGAGCATCTGGAAGATACACTCGATGTCGAACAAGCAGGTTTCTGCACTGGATCCTCCTGTGTCAACCACATCAACACCATGCGGATCATTATTGAACAGCGCGTTGAATTCCGGTTACCACTACAACTGCTGTTCATCATTTTCATTCATTTTTTAAGAAGGCGTTTGACAGTGTCAACGGACAGTATATCTGGCTCGCCTTGCGCAGGAGAGGTATACCCGATAAACTATTATAAAAGCTATTATAAAAGCAACCTATGATGGCTCTAAATGTCATGTGATGTATAGAGGAAAGCTGTCAGAGGAATTCGAGATCCTAAGTGGGGTACGACAAGGTTGCATTCTATTGCCGATACTTTTTTTGTTGGTAATTAGCGATGTACTTCGCGGAGCTTTATCTACTGGAAACGGAGGAATTCGTTGGACTCTTACATCTCAACTCAAACATCTGGATTACGCTGACGACGTTTGTTTACTCTCACACAGAATTATGGAGCTTCACCAAATGACAACAAATGTGGAGAGGGGGGCAAATGTTGCGGGTTTGAAGATTAATACTGTCAAAACAAAAATCATCAACCTCGGTACTAACTCAGTAACTCAAGTTAACATTGCTGGAAAGCCGGTAGAGAGAGTAGAGAGTTTTCAATATCTTGGGAGTATTGTCTCGACCGAAGGTGGAACCGAACAGGACATTATCAACCAAATCGTCAAAGCAAAATCGGCGTTTGGAATGATGTCCATGATATGGCGAAGCAATGCGATCAGCTTAAACACCAAGCTGCGACTGTTCCGTTCAAATGTTGAATCTGTGCTTTTGTATGGGAGCAGAACTTGGAAGGTGACCGCTACTATCACAAAAAGGTAACAAACGTTCGTTAATAGGTGCCTACGAAATATCTTAAGGGTTTTCTGTCCTAACCGTATCTCTAACGAACATCTTGAACATCTTTACCAGAGAACGGGTCAGGAACCAATAGGCACAACCATTCAACAACATTTACTCCGAAAAGGCGAAAGTTCCATAGCAAACTATGCAATGCAATGGAATCCGTTATCCACAAATGGGTGAACGGAAAGCAGGTTCGTAGTCAACGAACATTAATAGAAGAACTAATTGAAGAGCTACACGGGGCGTAGATGAATTCAATGAAACAGAGAAGAAGTTTGGAAACAAATATACCAGTTGTGTCAACATCTGTAGAAATATAATTGAATTGCCGGAAAAAAGTGTTAATCGGGATAAGTACACTTCCTTGTTTTGCACTCAATAACTTTTTGGTTTTTATTCTAGAAATGTTTTAATCTTGAGGATTTTTTAAAAAAAATATCAACGGGTTACCTTTTTCAGATTTTCACGACCCGCCACTGTATTGAAGACAATCTACGTAATGCAATAACCTATTCAAACACATTAAAAGCATCCATTTGTGTTATATAATATTTTTAAACAGATCACTAAAGTGCAAGGTAAGGTGCATATTTTTTTTGTGATGGAAAGGATAACATATAATATATCTAGGAACTGGACAGGATGGCGGTAAGTTGATGTAAGGTCGATTACCTTTGCCTATTGTGTTTTACTTTGAAGTTTCTGTTGTTTGTTTCTTTGTTTTTTTTTTTGAAAATTATAGTTTGAATGCAACTTAACGGAAAGTTATTTGAAATATTAGAGCAGAAAATAGATGTAAAAGGTTGGATAGTTCATAAGTTCATACAAGAAATCTGCAAGTTCTTTTGACTTTTCCTTAAAAAGTGGTTTATTCTATAGTATCAAGTTACGGTAATAATTTATTAAGCAATTTGCAAAATTAAATTTTAATTTTCTTAAGCATCACTTGACGTTTGTATTGAACTTTAATTTCAAGTTGCACTGTATAATATTTCTGATCAGTAGAGAAGAGAATAGAAGAGAAGAGAATATTTCAAGCGGACTTACCAAGCGAGAGTTTCTCACCAGAATCTGGTGGCAGTGTAAAACCTAGGAGTGCCATTGAGGCAATTAAAACACACGGCACAATTAAATTGAAAAAATAGTACAAAGTTTTTCGTCGAATCAAAATGGCAAACGTTATGTCAATATAAGGTTCTGGGCAGCAATTATAGTAGATTTCATTTCGTTTACCAGGAACACCTGTGCGGCGAGCGAGGGAATGTCGTCGATGAGGGAAGAAAAGAAAGAGAGAAAGAGAGAGAGAGAAAGAGAATAAAGAAAATTTACCGTTAAACAATTTATCTTCATTTTTAATAGTAAACTGTTTAACACTGTTGTTGGTTATTAATAAATCTAAAGTTGCCGTTGGGGCACATGCTGCATGCAGATCGGATGTTTTTTCTAACAGCACGAAGGACATCTTGCTCCCATGTATGGTTTTAAGTTTTTTTTTTTTCAATTCTTCACCTTCATTCGTACCACCACCATGTCATGTCACAAATATGCCCTTCTGTTGCGATTGATTTGCTTACCAAACGTTTTAGTTAATTAATTTCTGTATTATTTAGTTACGTGTAACACGTATGTCAGTTGGCTATTTAGAGTTTGTTAAGTTAAAGTTTTATTTATTATTTGTGTTTTAGTTGCATTCATGATAAATGGTTTTTTTTTTAGTAACAAAAATAAATTTAACCCAAAAGCACCACACACAGATAGTCAACCATGTTCTTACCCAATAGATCCCATTCACCATTTGTTATAAAACTCGATATATCCCCTCCAGCTTCGTCTTGTAATTGTAAATCCAACTGCAAGAAACAACAAAAAAGATACAAGATTCAAATGAGATTTTAATCAAAGTAATTGTGTGGGAGAATTTTGTTGCAATTTTAATGAGAAATTTCCCCCATTGTTGGTGAATTGAATTGGGAGGAAAGATAAATTGAAAGCTAACAAGCACAGTGATGATGTGCACAAACAATGTAGGTTTAATTCTGTTGAAGCAGTTGTGTAGATATTGTTAGCAAGTCTTAAAATTTTTTGTCGGCCTTATATTTATTTTTGTTAAAAAAACTTCATGTTTTTCACTTAACTTTAAAACAAGTAAATATAGAAAACTTCGTTTTTCGGGTACAATTTTTTTGTATTTATCAAAACACGCGACACGCACACAAAATATTATCTCAATAGGACGTTTGAGAGTCACCGCACATTGAGCGTAGTTGCTACGCATCAGTGAGTTAGGTCGACTCACTTGATCGAAAAACAGCTGTTCAAGAAATGTCAAAACGCACAGAGGCATAGAAAAACTGTGTATAGGGCACAGCCCATAGAATCCGTTGTTTCAGTTGTGTCGACGTATTCGTTGACGTGACGTTGCCGTATGTAACGCAAAGAGGTGACCCAATTAATAAGTTGTCGTCGTGCAGGCAAACATAATAAAATGCTAAAATAAACTTCAAAATGCTGTGAGACGTGAGAGAGAACTGTCAAAGCATATGCCGGAGAGAAAAGTTGAAAGTTGGTCAACTTCGTTTCCGTCACATGCTTTGCCTACGGGGACAATTCTCATAAGTGCGCGTTTATTTCGTCGATCTGTCAGTTGCAAACGTCTCCCCAACGGACGCAACGGATTCTATGGGCTGGGCCCTTTTGGTTTACATATATCGCATAGGTGGTAGAGGTTTGCGTCTGTGTTTTACCTATGCTGCGTGCATTGTGCGGTGTTCAGTCTAACATTGTGCGACACAGAGCATTAGGCTACGTTGGGCTGTGCTGTGCTCAATATGCGCTAAGCCTTAATGTTGCTTAAAAAGGGCCTAAAAAAGTCGAAAAAATTTCCCATGCAATACACGCCATGCGATACGCGCCACAGGCAGAATCTCAGAAACACCCTACTAGACTAAGCCACTCAGAAAATTTAAACTGTCTCGGACGTGTGGAAGGTGCGGTAAAAAAATGGGAATTATTTCAAACATTTACCCAATTTCCATGCTAGTGACATGTGTCATGAGTCGCGTGCGACGCGTGTCACGCGTGTGAAGCGTGTAGAAAAGAAAATACTTTGAAATATCACCGATCTCAAAAACAGATAATAAAGGACTGTTTGGTGGATTTCGATGTAAACATAAAAATTTTACCCAAAAACAAAGTTTTTTTACATTTACTTGTTGTAAGTGAAACTACTTAATCGGCAATGATGATGGGAACGTACGACATCAAAATTAATTTTGTGTTGCGATTTTGAGTAACATTTTTGGTCACGTTATTGTGTTACATTTTTAAATTTTGGGAACTAACTAATTTCTCAACATATTTGTCTTAGCGTTTTTTGTGGGTCTTTTAAAGATCCTTTGAAGGTATTTTCGGTGGTATTCTGAGAGTTTTTTGGGAGTATTTTAATAAGTCTTATGAGGGTCTTTTGTGGGTTTTTTTTTTGAGGTCCTCTGAGGGTCTTTTGTGGGTCTTTTGAGAGTGCTTTGATGGGGTTTTTTGGGGGCCTTTTGGGGGTCTTTTGGTGAGTCTTTTGACTGTCCTTTGGGGGTCTTTCAGGGGTCTTTTGGGGGTTTTGGTGTTTTTTATGGTCTTTTGAGGGTCTTAAGGGTCCTTATGGGGTCTTCTGGGGGTCTTTTGGAAAGCCTATTGAGGATCTTTTGAAGGTTTTTTTGGGGTCTTTCTTCGGCGTTTTCGTCATCAACGTCTGAACAATCGACATCTTTTGTGGTCTTTTTGGCTATTTTGGGGTCTTTTGGGGTTTTTTTGAAAACCTTTTGAGGATCTTTTGAAAGTTATTTGGGATTCCTTTGAGGGTTTTTTGATGATTTTTTGGGGGACTTTAATGATTTTTTATGTTACAAAAGCCTGTAACCTGTCTGAGATTTTAGCAGAGCATTTTCACGTTTCCCATCAAGCGTATAAGATGAAATACGTATAAAACCAAAAAAAATTGTGGGTGTAAGATATTTCGTGAATGGCTCCGAGTTGGTTACCAAATAAGACAATTTTGCAAAAGCAAAGATGTCGTTGAGCTAGAAATTGTAAAAAACATTGTCATTCACTGAAGTTACGTCGCAGCTAAATGTCTTTCAGCTTCAGTTCCTGTGGTCAAACCGATCTTATAGGGATGCACGCCCCAGACTTTGATCAAAATTCTACACACACTGGTCATAACGATGCCCAATTGCTGAGATAGGCTGAGGCTGGAGACGCAATAATCTTGTCACTCCTTGTGTGTCTTTGTCTCGTTGATATGGGAACATTGTAAAGTTTATTTGTTTATTTTTACTCTTGACTTTTCAGCAGATGCTTAATTGTTAGTTTATCTTGACGAGTTCGACGAACGACAATTGTAGTTGACATACGCGTAAGGCTGTCGCAACGAACGCATTGACATTTTTTGATAATATGCAGCGTGTTGTTGTTAAATTGTGTATTAGAAGAGTTAAAACGCCGAACAAACTAAGCAGCTAACTTCACACAAAGCCGACAACACACCCTCTTGGAAAAACGTGGCATTCCAATAGAAAAATCGTTCATATAGATTTTTCCCGAGGCCCTGTTTAAAATTTTAACGACAACCTACTAAGATGCATTTTTTTTGTCTTATAGTATCTACAGCAACCAGCGTCAAATGTTGGGTTCTTGTTTCTGCAAGGACACTTAACTGATTTTAATTACAAATTGTAACAGTTTTCAACAAACAAAAACGAATTGTTTGACTAAGAAACTCTCAATCTGCAGATGCAGTTATAGATACACAAAGAAAATTTTACTCGTATTTAATTTCTTATCTACAATTGCCTGCGTAGAAGTTGTAAATGAGAATATTTGCATTTTCTTCTTCTTTTTCTTCTTTGAACAAAGCCTTTTTGTAATAAACATCTCCTTTAAACAGCAACTAAAACTGAAATCAAAGAACAAATAGATTCATTTATTTCAGTCAAGCCGCCTCTCAATCTCGGTCTAAGTCATTTAATGAAATTGCGATGAAATGACGAATCTTTGCCAGAAATTTGGGTATAGAATCGTTATCAGAACAAAGATATTTGGAATTCTTTGTCCTTTTCTGCAGTCAAGTCGATGAAATTTAATTATCAGTTGAAATACATTTGACATACTTTTAAATTAAAATCTAAATAGTAAATAGTTTGTAGTCTTTTTAGTCTTACTCTTAATAAAGAGAAGTTCACAGAAAACTTTTTTCTGTTTGCCAATTACTGCATGATGACAAAGGAGAGTATTTATCTGAGCAAAAAAGGCTTCGGAAGTATGCATGGAAATGTTTGATTTTAAAATGGTTCCTTGAGGATGACACAGATCCAGCTAGGTATATTTTCAAAAGATTACAAGTTTTTCTTTAAAATGAAACAATAATAACTAGAAGTAGAAAGTCTTTTGTACTGTTTGTGTTTTATTTTGTTTTACAAAATGTTAAGTCCAAATAACTTTTTTCACAAGAAAAATTAACAAACAGGTTCCTCTAAGGCATTTTTTATAAATTGGCATTTATTTAAAAAAAATTATTAATACATAAATGTAACGAAAATTCATTCTTTTAATGAAATATGAAACGTTTGCGTTAGGGAAAGAAAAGAATAAAGATGGAATGGCTTGTTATGTTATAGTATATTACATAACGAGCGAGGAAAGTGGAAATGAGCACTTTTCTGCGAGTAATGTACGCTATTTTTCACACAACTAATGTGCTAATGCGAAATGCAAAATTACTCTGGGAAGGTGTGTCCGTTGTGACTGCAGTAAATAACAAAAGTATTTTATATGTTAACTCACTGGTATGCGCAACAGGTACTTTCGAGGCTAGGTTATAGTGTATGAAACAGTCTATGGGCCTGTGAAAAATATTTATATGTAAAGTTATCCAAAGTACAAATATTTGGTCCACAAAGTTCACACTATTGACTATCTGTAATATATATGAAGATAAAAACAGTCCGCCCAAAAATAATAATAATGAAAACACTTTTATTTATTTAATGAAAAAGCATGATCAAATTTGACTGCCTACTCCAAAATCCTCCCTCTTCGATTTACAATATTTATTACGAAGTGTCAGAATACAAAGGCGGTCAGCCATCAACAGAATAGGGGGAACAACACGCGAAGATTCGTCGGAATTGCACGTGGCTTTAACTATCTCTGACTTATGAAAGTGCGATCAAACCTCCAGGTGGTGGTCTTCAATAATTTGTCAGGAAAAGTTGAATGATCGGGCTAGTCCCTTCAAAGTAAGTTTTGCGCGAGGCCAATAACTTCGTCCGTAACTCTATTACGAAACCCCAAAACAGCCTCTGATACACTGTTCAGAAAGCAAATGAATAAAACCCACAGTTTTCGGCTTTAAAGCAGTAAATGAACGGCTATGCACTCTTTGCGTGCGGGGCAGATTTAAGAACATAAGTCTCATAAACGTTCACGCAGGAGGATTCGCCAGATGATGAAAAAGAAGAATTCTTTGAATCAGTCGAACGGATATTCCATGCTTGCTGTCAGTATGATATAAAATGCATTCTATCAATGCAAAACAGGTAGGGGAGCCAGTATTCAAGCAGCATATAGGCATAGTTTACACGAGAACACTAATGACAATGGACAACGAGTCATAGAGATGGCAGCAAGCAATAATTTGGCCGTTGCCTGTACAAGGTTTGCGCCTAAAAATATCCACAAATTCCCGATTGACCCACTCGCAACCAGATAGACCACGCGTTGATAGACCGCCGCCACAACTCGAATCTAATGACGGTAAGAACGTATAGAGGTGCCAACGTCAACTCGGACTACTATCTTGTTAGTATGGTGCTCCGAGCGTGGATTGCATCATCAGGAAACACTGCATCCGCGAATCAGATTCTAGTCAACACGGCTGCCCTTCACAATGAAGAGACTAGAAACAAATACGGTCAAGCGATATGACTCGCCCTAATGTAGGTATAGTAGTCCTGGGACTGAGATTCCGGGCGTAAAAGAGAAATGAACACGTCTTAAGAATAATGTCATAAGTACTGCTGACTCCATCTTAGACAGTTTTCGTAGAGATCAGAAGAACTTGTTCGATGACGAATGTAAGCTAGCGACTGAACGAAACGATGTGGCGTACCGAGCAATGCAAAAATCTCATAGAATGCGAGCACGTGAAAAAGAATATAAACAGCTCAGAAGATATAAAAAATTAGTTTGCCGGTAAAAAAGCAGCCTGGGAGAAGAATCTCGTCCGTGAATTAGGACGGTACAGCGAGTGAGGACCGCACCATAATTAAATTTAACCAAAGAGTCGGCGTTGTGACGCAATATACTGCAAGGAAAAAAGGGGGAAACCTGATCGCCGATCTCAAAGGCATCTCAGAGCGATGGGAAGAGTACTTGCATGAGTTGCTAAATGGCTAGCTATCTGAGAAATTCAAGGCTTTACCAATGACTAACGACCACCAAGCATAGACGAAGTTAGTAGGGCGATAAGTCGTCCTAAAAACAAGAAGGCTTTGGGATAAGATGGCAACCTAGCGCTGATTAAATAAGGAGGTGTCGCACAACACTAAGCAATTAATGAACTATATTGCAAGTATGAGAGCAAGAAGCGATGACATAAAACTGGCGAAGAGGCTTCCTGTGCCCCATACATAAAAAGAGAGATATCACAACGAGCAGCAATTATCGTGGTCTACGTGAACTAGAAATCGATTACAAAGAAAAAAGGGAAATAGCTAATGAGATTGACAAACTACGGACTGTTAGCAACAAAATCGATAAAGAAAATGAAATTGCAATAACACACAACAACAATACAAGGGGTTCCATATCAGTATGTGCAACACGATGAAAGTAATGCGATCCAAAAAAGAAAACAAAATAAATCAAATGCAAAGAAATTCCGCATAGCAACACCGATCATAAGTGGACCAAAAACCAACCGTGGGAATGGAACAAGCCGTTTCGCAGTTAATGAACCGGTTCAGACCGTATACAATGAGCCAGCAATCCAGCAAACGGCCTCTAACTTCACGACTCTGGAAGTGTGAATAAGCGTCGTGTTCTTCTCACTGCTTAGAAGACTGTCTGAGCATTGGACACAGTATTTTCACCACTGCACAGGACATTTGACACGCTGACTACTCGTGAACTGTGAAAAAGAGTCGTATCCTTATCACTGCTCAGAAGCCTTTCTGAACAGTGGACACACTGACTAATCTGGAGCTGTGGATAAGCATCGTATCCGTATCACGACTCAGAACATTGGACATACTGACTAGTCGTGAACTGTCTTATCTCTGCCCAGAACATTGGACATACTGACTAGTCGTGAACTGTCTTATCTCTGCCCAGAACATTGGACACACTGACTACTCGTGAACTGTGAATAAATATGGTATCCTTATCGTACCACTCAGAAGACTATCTTCAACGCCGACAACACGTTCTTCTAAACTGTGGATAAGCGTTGCATCCTTATCTCTGCCAAAAACATTGGACACAGTGACTACTCGTGAACTGTGAATAAATATGGTATCCTTATCGTACCACTCAGAAGACTATCTTCAACGCCGACAACACGTTCTTCTAAACTGTGGATAAGCGTTGCATCCTTATCTCTGCCAAAAACATTGGACACAGTGACTACTCGTGAACTGTGAATAAACGTGCGGTATCCTTAGCACGGGTCAGAAGACTGTCTTAAACGCCGATAGCACGGACAGCTTCTTAACTCTGGATAAGCGTCGTTTACCACTACTTAAACAATTCTGTAATCACACAGCGCTATAATATCTAACCATAAGTTTAGCATCGCAGGACGCACTGCCATAACTTATAAATTTAGATTTAAATAATTAGTCCTTATTATCGCTATTTTGATGAATATATCAATTGAATCTTTAATTGTATCGGCCCTATATTTCAAGAAACCCTGATGGTCACAATGAGAATAGTCCGGCTGGGAAAAATCTCGTTACAAATTAAAAATCGGAAGGCAAAGAAGAACCCAGATTGTGGATCCAAATATGCTGATGATGAAAATGTAAAAGTTAGTGCGTCTCACCAATGCGACTGGCTTTGATGTCCCGTTTCTTCACTCTCCTCTTAAGCCCACTAATGAACATCTGGCGTATACCTACAACTTCCTCGAAATAAACTCCAGATTTTTGTGATGAACTAGAATTTTAACTCAAGGAATCGAGGAAAAATTTCGACTTCAACAATATGGGTGGTGCGGTCTTATATCATTGCAATTATCTGATGGAGTTTAAAAGCTTAATTCAAACATCATTGATTCTTTCTCCTTTTTTTTTATGAATGACAACGAAATGACTTATTCAAGTCTTTGGAAATAAAAGTATTTCGTAGCAGGACAAAAAAAATTCACTCACTCACTAAAATGAAATGAAAATTAAATTACCGTATGAGTAGGAGCAGGCAAAAAAAATGGAAAATACTTGAAAAAACATCCAAATTAGCTGCCAAGGTTCTACGGTTCACAGAGGCATAGCTTCTTTCCCACAAATTCCTTGTTGCTGGTATATGTTTTTCCTTTTGTAGGTGAACGGTGAAACCGCAACCTTGTGTATGGTCTACTTTTGTAGTTGGCCTTTTTAGCTGTTGCGGTCTTCTTAAATACCCTCGAGCTTTAGTGCAGGAACGGAAAAATTCGTATTTTCACCTGAATGCTGCTGTCCGCAGCAATTGAAGCACTTTGTGATTTTTTTCTGCTTCAGAAATGTACCAAATGAATGGTTCTTCGTATTCCAATGAAATTATGATGTACAGCATTTCCACCAATGTAGGTATAGCCATCAGGTCGAAAAGATCAACCGAGATATAGATCTGTTAAGTGGACCAAAAAAACCTGTTGTCTTGTTTTGTCCCTCAAAAGCTTGATGGCGCATTCATTCTTTTATCAATATGCTCCAAACAAATTATTTATTTCATTGCGCAACGCATTTCACTCCAATTCAATTCAATTTAATTTTTCCAGTTGCATTTGTTATGTGCCTTTTCCCCCCAATTAAAGGTACAAATAATGGGGACTTTTTTTCTTATGGAATAAAGAATAACTTTTGTGGTTTGGCCTCTACTCATTCACTCAGAAAAAGTCACTAAGTTCGTATATGGATACTCACACAGAGAGATGAGATATGATGTGATGTGATGATCATAGACAAACACACACACAAAACAGCAACAATTTCATATCAAATAGGAAAATAGCTGCTAAGCACCTCAGGCACATTAACATAATTCAATTGCAGGTGCAGTGCATGCATATATAGGATACCAATGCGATGCAATGCCACAAGGACTGACGACCGAGGAGGAAGGACACTCTAGGGAGTTTTTTTTTTATTTTTTTTTATGTTTTTTCCATATTATGCCGATGTGAATCGCAAACTTTGAAATTCTGTAGATAGTTGCGCTTGGATCAGCTGTGTGTTCTCTGAACATATGTATATATTATGAATTGCCGCATCAAGGGTATGCTCTAGCATATAGCCTTTTCAAAGAAATACAGGGTGAACATTAACTTTCGTTATTCTTGCTATATTCTATATTCACATATAGCTAACTGTTTTGATTTTCCATTAATCCGGAATTAATTCTTATATATGAAGGGTTTTTCAATTGGGACGCCCTATTTTACTAATCGGTTTTTTTTAAGTTAGCTGTAATTTGTTTATTGTTTCATCCAATCTGTATTTAAGATGAACCTATACAAAATAGTCTTCACCATTTTCACAAAAAGAAAAAGAGTAACTAAGCCTACACTAATATTCAAAAGAAAAATCCTCCAAATAGTGCTAGAAGCCAAATATCTGTGGGTAATGTTCGACCTAAAAGTAACATGGAACTCACACATTTCATACATCACACAAAAAAGCTTAATAGCTTACATAACTTGCCAACGCATGCGCAGCAAAACGTGGAGAACAAACCCGCAAAAGGTGCTACTTGAAATTGAGTATGAGGTCCAGAAGAACTCCGAGGTATTTTATATATGGGCTCAATGTGATGGCGACTCGGATTGTCACTCTTTCCACCTTTTTTCTGCTACTTATAAGTACAGGCTCGTATTTGTGATCTGCTAGCACTAATCCGGCTTCATGCAGACAATCTCTGACATCCCGGATAATTTTATCACATTTTTGCGTTACCTTCACGAGTGTCATATCAATAACCACAATGGCTATGTTATCGGCATATCCGACGATTTCCACTCCGGTTGATAGAAGCGGTCCAAGTATCCGTGTCTTGTGGTACTGCCCCGGTGATTTTGTACTGCTTGGCGCCATATCATATCCATTTACGCAATAGTATAGATAAAATACTTCTGTCTAATGATCAACATGCTTATTGCAAAGGCAAATCTGTAGAAACAGCTCTACATAAGTTAGTGAGTTCTATTCACTTCACCATAAGGAGTATTCAATGATAGCATAGAAAAAGATAGATAGAAAAAGCCATCGGTAGCAAATAGGGTCTTCGACACCATATCACGCATTGGCTTCATATTTCGGTAATAAGACCTACACTTTTTTACGGTGTGGTGGTCCGGTGGACTACCTTAGACAAAGCAATAAATTGCGGTAAACTAAGCAAAGTCCAAAGATCGGCTTGTCTATGTATGAGCGGAGCTCATCGCACCAACTCCTCCGCTGCACTAGACATACTGTTAAACCTAACACCATTCGACAGCAGACAAGTTGCTGCTAGCGCGGCTATTCAACTCAACGCAACCTCTTAGTGGATAAGAAATTCGGACACTCCTCTATTCTGAGTTCATGCGAGCTCCACCAGGAGTTATAGACTACACCATTCCGCAACTACATTTCAATGACAACTTCCAGGTCACTATCCACTCCAGATAACTCTTGGAAGAAGGTGCTCGCTCTGAAGGTGAATCAATCAGTTTTCATACTGACAGCTCAAAAACTGATGGTAGGCGGAAGTGTTTTCTCAAAAAGGCTTAATATAAATCTCTCTTTCTGTCTTCCTAATCACTGCAGTATTTTTCAAGCAGAAATAATGGCGATTAAAGAAGAGCTGTCTTGGATAAAGAGAACAGTCATATCCACTAAGGATATCAGCAACTTCTCGGATATTCCAGCAGCTTTGAGTCCCTAGCATCAGCCTCTACGAACTCTATTGTAGCCATAGACTCCCGACCATCTCTCAGGGAGATGGCGGAGCAGTTGAACATTCACCTGGATTGGGTGCCGGGCCATAGGGACATTCTGTGGAACTGCAGGGCCGATGAACTCGCCTTCTACCCGAAAAGCACAAAACTGTCACGGCAAATATTATTATAATGGATACATGTTCACCTAGTTAAGTTGGCTTATCGCGTAAAAAAATTGTTAATTGCATAAATCCTGTCCCACATAAAAATTCTTCTGAATCTCAAGAACATAACAATGGTATTCTTGTAAGACAACGAGTCACTGGAGAAGTGTGAGATATGTTCGACTTCCGAACTTGTTCGCAATAGAAACGTTTTGGACTTTAGCTTTTCTTTAAGATTCACCACTAAAGGCTTTACTGAGTTCAATCACAAATGTCTTGAGTTACCCCCTGGAAGTGGGTTCAAGTAAAGACCAAGTAATGCGTACTAAATCAATCGTTGGTGGGTAAAAAAAATTGATGGCCAAGATTCATCGTCAAAATAATGTTTCACCTTTTAGAAGAATTTTTGCGTTCATTTTTTTAACTCAAGCAAATGTGAAATTTAATTCACCCTATTTTTGAGGACATGTCCCCTTACTGTACATCGTTATATTAATTGGCACCTTGCAGGCGTTATTATTATTACTAAGCAGAGGTAAAAAAGTTCATTCAAACTCTGATCATATTGTGGTGTATTACCCACCCATTAGTGACACTACGTTTGTGCGTCATTTCCATTGATAGCTGTTGTATGCGTTTGTTTGTTTGTTTGTTATGTGTGTGTCTTGGTTTGGTTTGACTTGAAACAAATATCCCTGCAGCTTCCCCTCGGCAATTCTAAGCAGTGTCAGTATCAGCATAATCCAGTGAATGCCATTTTCTAAATCTAGACGTGGAAATATTCGTTTGTTTGCTAATTTTGCCCCAAGTTCAAAAATCTTTTATATTCATTTTATCATATTTTCAGAGGAATTGGATTTGCTGGCATTGAGTGGCAGATGGTAAACATGATGTGCTTCTCAGGTCGAGAAAAAATGGGACTGTACATTTATAATCTACTCTGTGTATTTTTACAATTAATTTTTTAGTGATAATCATCTTTTTTTGAAAATTTTTTATAAAAACAAAATATTATCTAAAGAATCAAAGTATTCGCCAATATCCGAACAGGGTTCTTTTAGATTTCAATCTGTTGAAGTGGTCGAATATTGCCATGAACTACATAGCAATGCGACAATAAAATTTAATGGAATAAGGATTATGTGTCAGCCACCGCCGAAAGATGACTTTGATGAAAGGAACCACCTTTAATCATCGACATTTTTTCTTTTGGTATTTTTTTGAAACCATAACGAAATCAGCTCATATCTGTCTTTTTGTGCTCAATTCCGGTATCACCGATATCTACCACACACACACACATAGAACAGTGGATATATATAATTATCCTTTTCAAGTGAAGCATAAACAAGGCCAATTTCAGCATCTGCATCAACTCGTCAACGCCGCTCTTATACAAAAACCCCATAATATTCCCTGCTGCAAATATTTTAATATAAAAGGAAACCAATGGATGATCATCTGCACGGACACAGACTGATGCACTAGACATGATGACGATGAAGACTGCTCCACATATCACAGTTGACGATGTGCGCGGGGTGCACATAAGGATAACTAAGACATGATGGGTCGGTTGATGGCGCGAACCACAACAAATAAAATAAATATTTTGTTTCGTTTTTGTTGGATTCTTTGCTGCACCACTTCTGACGAGTTTTCCCTGGTCGGGAGGACCTCACGGAATTGGTCATGCATCGAATGCTTAAGCACACGAAATTCTGTAAAAATAAGACCAACCCTTTGTGCAATAACCACAGAAACCGAAATGAATAAAATTGACCCAAATTATGTGGGATGCTCAGGATTTCTCTCGATAATACCTTCGGATGGTTATGCTATGGTTGTTGTTCGTTCAGTTTGGAGGGAAGTTTATCGGTTGTTGTTGATGAATTTGGGCATTGTAAGAGTAACTTTCTATTAAAAATTATGACAAAAAAGTGATATGAATGAGAAGCGTTCTGGCTGCAGTAGAAAGCAAGAAAAATACTTTAAGTGGGTGATGACCACATCGGTAATACCCATCAAAATTTATTTGCGTGTATCAAAAGGTTCAAAAGTGTGTTTGGTTGGGATAAATGTTGTGGTTGCTCAACAGTTTTGCATTCGGAGTATTTTGGACAATTGTTCAACCAAATTTATGCAATTTTTTATACTAAGAGCATCCTTTTTGGCTTTAAAGGCCATATTAAAAGTTCAAAAGGAACGGAGGTCTGTAAAAATACTATTTTCCGATTATCACCATTATGTCGTATATCGAGCAGTTTTTTTTATAATTTGCGCGTGCGTAAGGGGTCGCACCCTTGTAATGCTTGAATAAATGCTTAGAACAGCGTTGGCGTTCAGGAAAAGGAGGGGAAATAAGGAGAACATTACGAGTTTGTATCCTGAATGCATGTGAATCGCAGCGAAGTGAAAAAACAGAGCTTTTTTATGTTTATAAACTAGCTGAAATACCCAGCGTTGCCTTGCTGCACCAACCACTATGCCTTCTTCCACCACCAACTGACCACCTAGACCCTTCAACACCCACTTTGAGATACCCCCCATATATATCAGCACTATTAATCAAATGCGTGGGCGTCATGGCTCAGTGGATAAGAGCCCGCCCACCTCTCGCGGATGGGTGACAAACGTTCCCAGAGTAATAGCTTGTCACAGAAAGCTCCTCAATTCGCCGTTCGAATCCGGCCTTAAATTGTAGGTCATTCCATTTGTGTCCAAAAATATACATGCAGAACATAAAAGGTCGCGAGAAGCTAGGCCTTGAACCGCAACGGTCTGTCGCGCCGAATATTATTATTATTATTAACATACGTAGTTGTTTGAGTTCCACATGAGAAGGGGAAGGGGAAGGTTAAGGGGACGTTGCTTAAACTGATATCAGAAGCTGAGAGTACTGTCGCCAGCAAAAAAATCAATAGGAATGGACAAGAGATCATTAATAAAAATGAGAAAGAGTGTTGGGGACAAGACAGAGCCCTGTGGAACGCCATCATTTATTTGATATATTTCAGATTTGAAACTTGAATTAAGTGGTAAAAAAATAGCTTCAAGTGCAATGAAGCAGTTTTTCATCAATTCTATAAGCACGCATTTTGGACAATAGATCTTGATGCCAAAGTCCATCAAATGCCGTGGAAGTATCGAATGCAAAGCTTTGCAATTTTCGAGATAGCTCAGCCACTTAAATCATCGGTAATCGGTAACCAGTTTTTGGATATCCTTAGTGTTCTGGGTTACTTCAGAGTCTGCTGAATCTGTTGCTTTTTGTTGGTCGCTCGGAAAGCCTAATGACTTCCAGCGGAAAGAATGTTATGACCTTTTTGATTTTTCCGAGGGGAATTAACTAAAATATCACGAAAAGTTCTCTCACCAGATATAGCATTCAGTGGATATGGCAATTGATGTAATTTGATATCAACGAAGCCCGCGAAACCTTGGTGGTTCATGTTCAGATATGATAAAGTTGTCTCGTCTATCCACTGTGATCACGTTTGGTAGGTGCTGATGCTGCTTGCCATGATAGGAAGCTTATTAGTGAGGTGTTTGCTATTGTAATATCGGATGAGCTAGAGCACGTGGAAGTGATTCTGGTGGGAAAATCTTCATTTGAGGTGACAAAGTCAATTTCTTCTAATATGTCCACAATGCTGTTTCCACGGTTGTTCTCGTGGTGAGCGGAGAACCAAAGGGGATGATGGGCATTGAAATCCTCCATCACAATTATGTTTTCATCCTGCAGAAGGTGCAGTAAGGATGGTTGGTAGCCATTCACTGTACTGTTTACGCAGGGTAATGTAAATGTTAATAAGTTATAACTTGAAATCTCCAGTATTAACTGATGTAAGATACATTTTGATGTAGAATAAAAGTGAGTCCCCGCCTATGTTAGATCTGTCAGGTCGCACGATGTGATACCCGTCAAACGATGTCAATGAGTATGAGTTGGGAATTTTGGTCTCTTGCACGGCAGCAATTGAACTATTAACAGATAATAGTTGGTCTCTCTTAATTTCTTTTGCAGGCCATTGTGATCCATTGAAGGATATTGAAAGAATTAACTGAATGGCCTAAATGCTGGCCGTGTTGGGTTTGTGAAGGTGGGTTTGGTGCATTATTAGTACACAAGTATGAAGATGGCATGGTAGTGGTTGTGGCGCTCCTTGCGAGCAGCAGGTCCCAATGAAATTGTTATAGTCATTGGTACTTTGTAGTCCTGAGCATTGCAGTGTTACAAATGTTCCAACGCACATAGGCTATACTTTTACGAATAGGACGGTTACAAACCGAGCATTGCCAGGTTCTGGGACTTGGGTTTAACTCGAGTTGGCTTGCCTTCAACAAAAACTACAAAAAACAATGAGTTGGAAGGTATAATCAAAAGGCAGATATGCTGCTCTTTTAGTGACGATGTAAATGTCCTTTAAAATATCCTTACAAAGATGAAAGAGAAATAATATTTTTCATTAAAAAAAAACTCCCTCAATCAACTGCTTCCAGAACCCAATGTGCATTAAGTTATGCAATTAGATATTAGATATTAATAACGGTAACTTTTCAATGGCTTTGTCATCGTTTATCGATTGTCATTTGGCAATTATAAAATTGGCTTCACACAGGGACGACCGAATGAAATATATAGATCCAACGTAAACTACAAGAGTCTAAGTGGACAAATGAAACGAAACGGAAGGACTGTCGAATTGCACGTCTGATTATCGTAATGGAATTGTTGTGTTTCGCAATTTAGTTCTTTGAATTCTCAGTTTCTGTCAGCAGTGTGGTTAAACTGCATAGTCACGGCAGAAAGTGGATTGACAATTATGTTTATCGCGATTATCAGATAGAACTAAAATTCTAAGCGACGCCTTACTAAAATTTTACCAGAAGTCTGCATTATTGAGCGACAATCATAAAACAGAATAGATAGTTTTTTGGTGCTTCAAAGCCTTTGGCAACCATTCTTAACTTCTTCAGACATCAGAAATGATTTTGTACGGCTAGCAGGAAATATAATTTTGGCAAGAATAGTACCAAGGAGGTGGTTATAAGTATGCTGGGCTTTAACTAGTACAGAGGCCGGGTCTTACCCCAACGAGGCTCACAAAAACACCTACTCTGAGCTCAAGGTTTCTGAAACAAAGTGATCTTCTCCTATAAGTTCAAAGTAAGGTTGCATTTAATCTCGTACTAAAAAGCAAAAAAAAAAGAAGCAATAGAAAGACTGAGCAATAAAAGTCTAAGGATAACGAACTGAACAAATGACTGTCTACAAGGAGTACAAAAAGTAAGAAAGGACAGACAATGAATTGTCAAAAATTAAAACCGGGGTTTATGACAGATTTTTGGTGCTTCAAAGTCTTTGGCATCCGATCTTTATTACTTGAGACATCCGAACGAAACGATTTTCTACGACCAGCAGGAAAAAGAACAGAGAACAGTCATATCCACTAAGGATATCCGCATCTTATCGGATAGTCAAGCAGCTTTCAGATCCCTAGAATCAGGCTCTACGAACTCTATTGTAGCCCTAGACTGCCGATCATCTCTCAGGGATATGGTGGAGTAGTTCAATATTCACCTGTACTGGGCGCCGGGGCATAAAGACATTCTAGAGAACTTAAGGGTTGATGAACTCGCTAAAAATGGTATTACGCTGTCCCGTCTACCTGAAAATGGTTCTATAGGTATACCGATTGCTACATGCAAACTCATGTTAAAGCATGATGCTACTGACAAAACGAACCTTAGATGGATAAATGGTATAACTTGTGAAGCGACAAAACATATCTGGTCAAAGCTGGATCCGAAACGCCCCAAGTGTTTTATCTCTCTAAACAGAGTGCACATAAGCGGTGTGATTACTGGACACTGTCTTATAGGCAAACATGCAACAAGGCTTGGTGTATTTTCCAATGGCTTCTGCAGAAGCTGCATGGACGAGGAAGAGGAAGAGACCATTCTTCACCTTTTCAGTATATGCACAGCTCTTTTTCTAAAGCGTAAGCTCCATTTGGGAGCCTTCTTTTACAACGACCTCAAAGATTTGTCAAGCGCTGACATCAAAAGTCTTCTACGCCATATTCGAAGCTCCAACTGGTTTAACAAGTAAGGTGAAAGATCTTCTCGATTCGTGTGGAATCACAATGGATCTATTGGTCTAAGTGGGTGGGTTTCCTGCAGAGAGCCACCCCAACCTAACTTTACCTAGCCTACATAAGTTGGGAGGTCTTAGTTGATTTTGGAAAGTCGAATCAATAACATCCAACTTAGTCTCCCCTTCTACCTGGCATTGGAGAAAGCTATCCGAGATTCTGATTGAACATCGCTAGAAATGACTCTTCACAAGTACCGCAGCCGCTATAGATTTTATTGGAAGAACTACAAGGACTGTACAAAACACGTCTTATTTAGTTCCGTCGGACATTTAAATATGCAGGTAAAGAAAGAATAATACATATATTATGTAAATATTATTAAACAGAATAACATATTAATTAACTATTATTAATCATCTGCTTGGTCTCCTTTGTGTTATTACTCAACAATGGCACACTGTTGTCTTATTAGTATTTTCCAGTGGACTAAAAATCATTGCCAAAAGGCGTTTTAATATTCAACGACGACAAATACGAAACGACATATCCCAGGAGTACAATTATTAATACGTTGCCTTTCGTGTCCTGCTTAAAATAAAATGTTCTCACAGGAAGCAAACTTTTAATGAAGATATATCTACACACATATAAGGATATATCTCGAACTGAAGATGAAAAATTGGAATACCTATGCGAGGAAATAATTGAAATCGAAGCCATTGTCTTTTGTCCAAGAAACCTCATTTCAGGCAAAGCGGCCAACGTTGCTGTCCTTTGTGTTGGCGCCATTAGAGTTCTTAGTTTGCGTTGCAAGGATAACCTGAAACGTTTCCCTGTGAAACCTTAGTAACATGATGTCAGTCGGTGAAATTTTATTTTGACTTTTCATAATTTCTTATTTTGTGCAGGTCGTTTATTGTTTCGTACAGTGGGACGAATCGAAAAATACAATTTGAAAAATAATTATGTTTGTAGTGGGGAAATTATTAAAACTCTCAGAATATATTTGGCGGTTTGTTTACCTAAATGTTCGAAATAATAATCCATATATCTGTGGTACGATCCATAACAAGCTGAATCAATTTTTTCATACTTTTCAGGGAGTGGTTTTAAGTTTTAAACCATTCCTGATAATCAGGGTATTCCTCTATTGTTGAAACGTTTTCATACACCACAAGAAATTGTTACAAAAATATTGCGTTAAGAATTAGAACTTCAAAGAAAACTAAAAAAATAAACACTTACCCTGATATGTCTTCATTATTTTCTTCATTTTAAAAATCTTTAGTCAAGGTTTACACCCACCATGCACACGTAGATCAAAATCCAGCATAGCAACACAGCCAACGCAGGGTCCGCACAAGCGAAGTACGGAGGTGGCAAAATGTGGAATGGAAAATTTTCAAACGATCAACGGCGCACAACCGAAGGAAAAGCAACAACAATAGAAGTAAAATTTAGCAACACATACAATGCATAGAAGCGAGATTCAGCATAGCAGCACAAACGATCGACGATGCACAACCAAATAAGAAACAACAACAACACGAGAGAGCTGAGAGAAGCTGCAGAGCTTCAAAGTTCATCAAGTGGCAAAACTTATAAAAGGAGAGACGCAAGAAGAATTGGTCTCTTTCCACGAGATCAGTGACATGGTTCGCATTGAAGACATCGGCAACAACAGAGTAACACTAGTGAACATCACATCACATCACATCAACAACTCTATCATCAACAACAGTAAAAAGAAGGGAGTAGTGAACATCTTAGACGCAAGAAAAAACGCCAAAACTTGATAACGAAGCCATTTAGGCGACGGGGTACGTGACAATCAACGTTGGTCAGCGCTATAATCAGGTGAGTCCAGTCTTCTCAGTGCGTTAGCTTTGAATATCCTTTCTTGCTTGCGGGTCTCTTGTGGGCCTTACAGGACTCCATCTCGATATCCGGAAAATCTCGATAAGGTGAGATTTCACTTGCTAGGTGAAAAGCCGCTTCGGCTTCAGGGCCGTAGCGGGCCTTACAGGACTTTATCCTGAATTTCGATCTCTTTTAGGGCGTAGTTTTCATTCAATAGAGAGTGAGCGTGAGTGACTGATTCCAGATTAAATTACCCTTTTTTTGGTTTTGAGACTCTGGCGGGCCTTACAGGACTCCATCTCGAAATCCGGAAAACCTCGATAGGGTGAGATTTCGCTTGTTAGCGGTTTAACGACTCTGGCGGGCTTCACAGGACTCCATCCTGAAGCTGGATCTCTTTTAGGGCCTAGTTATATTGAGTGAGCAGTGAAAGACGTGCTCGTTTCGGTTGAATTCGGTAGGATTTCACAATAAACTCGCCTGAGTGTAGACCAATGTTCTTGCTCACATCACGTAGCTAAGAAACCCGAGTCAGCTGCTAGGAAATCAAGAGCTACAGGAGTACAACAAGAAGAGATCTTCTCAAGCAGAAAAAGAAAGTGTAATATAATTGAAAGATATATAATAATAATTGAATATTTAACGAGTCCAATAAAAATAAATATTTCGTACCGAAAGCTAACCGTCTATAAGTTCATAGGCAAACGACTCTGAATGCCGGCGAGCGTACCCCAGAGAAATTAACTCGTTACAATGTTATTTTTTGCGAGGCACTATCTCGATATAGACTGTTATTCCATGTAAAAAATATTCCAAAGAAAAAAATTTATTTGGCATCAGTTGGGATAATTTGTCAAAGACAACTGCACCAAGATGTTCAGTGGTCTTTCTGCGATACGGAAGTGAAGTAATTTGTCTTTTTTGTTTTGTTTTGTTTTGTGTAGACCCTTGCCCATATGGCTGGTACTGCAACCTAAAAAGATCTATTGTATGTCAGCGTATAACTATTATAAGAGACGTACTACATCCCTAAAGAGGGATAGAGTTTTCCAACTCCACTGACGAGCATATTTCTTTATGGAATATACGCCTCTTTAACCAAAGTAATGCCGGGCATTCACAGAGAATGTGCTCGGATGATTCGTTTTCTTCCGAGCAGATACCACAAGCCACAGTGACCCGTCCTATCCTTGTTTTGCGGCCTGATTAATCGTTTGGATTATCTCAGCCCTAAACCATTTGCCAAACCAAGTGAGCCAAACAAAGTTTGTGTACCAATTTTATTAATAAACGCTGTGGCGGCAGCCCAGTTGACGTCACAGTAGGGTTCAGGTTTTATGACCGCAGATCGCCTGCAATTCCTTGATGACCAGGGACCTATTGTGTCTGCTAAGAGTCATTGTAGCAGCATTCAACTGATAAAGAGTCCATTAAGTTGGAGGACAGTGCTTAAGAATTGCCTGGCTATCTGAAAAGATATACATTTTTGCTCCATTTCTGCTTTTACTAAGGTTTATCCTAGGGCAGATCACGATGGCATGAAATTTAGCCTGTAAGACCGTGGGACTAATTCCTACAAGTATCGTGACTTTGTTGTTGGTTTAAAAGACGCCAGCTTCAACTACCGATTCCATATTGGATCTATCTGTGAACCAGACCAGGCCAAAGTCCAGTCCAGTGCCGGGACACCATTAGACAAGTTGGCACGCTCCAATAATATACCTCAAAAAACCTACCGTACTCCCAGTACTCCCTGACCATGATATCGGGGATAATGCAAACATATCCATTTCAGGAATTGAGTGAATAATCTTCAGATGGTGATACTTGTATTCTAACTGCAGCTTAATAGCGCATCTAGCGGTTGTCCTCATAATTAAGCGCAACGACTGCTTCGAATTCTGTCATATGACAGGTACGCATGGCATCCGTGATACTTAGTTAGTTTTCGTTGTCCGTTCAAAAACTTTCGGCCACCAAACGATAGCCGCGTACGTTCTAATAGGCCTTACCATTATTGTACACATCCAATGTAGATTAAGATATTTTTTTTTCCAATGTATTATTTTTGAATTTAGACCACAAGTTCTGCCGTAAAGGCGTCTAGACACTCGATAATAGAATTGATATGAAAATTCCAACTAAGCCGTTTGTCAAATATGACGCCGAGATATTTCACTTTGCTGGATTAAACTAAGTTTTGATGGTGATAGGTCTGAGATTGACCAGTCTCCTTTTTGTAAACGTCACTTGAACGGTTTTGCAAGGATTGATGGATAGTCCTTCTCTGCTGCACCATTCTAAGACATGTACTATAGAACCTAACATTAAACTAAAAGTGATTGTGCTGTGTTTACTACTAATAAAAATTCCCAAGTCATCCGCATAACCATTAGAAGTGTTGCCTAATCTCCGCAGATAAAAAATGGTTGTCGATAACTAATGACCACAGAAAGGGAGAAATAACTCCATTCCTTAACTGCGGTCACAGACACTGGGCTCGTTAAACCTTATTGGTGTCGAAAAGTCATCGCTTAACAACAGCAGGAGTCTTTCCTGCTTGTCATTATCGCTTGTAGTACCAGGGGTGCTCAAGAGAAATACCTAGGTGGATGATGTTTCTCCATGAGTTCTACCGCAATACTCGTAGAGCTCTAAAATCCAATCAGTTTATCCTCAAGCCCATATTCACACGTACTGTTAAGTTTAGAGATTATTGTTTTAGCGGTAAAACACGTATGTGGGAAAATGCAATGTCCTTACTCATTTTCCTTGAGTTAGCGATCGTTTTGGTTATTTCATCTTATTTCACACACAAACATACAAACTAAGAGGTAAAAGGGGTTTTAAAAACACAAATATAGTTGGCATTTTGACCGGCTTTTATCAAAGTCGTCCACAGTTGCAAACATAACCGCAGCTATTGTGCTAAACAGCGAATTTTTGTCACATTTTCTGTTTTTTTTTTTAAATTTCGTTTCTTTGCCATCATCCAAGTGCCGGAGCATGGTTCAAATTTTTTCACTTTGTAGCTCACATTATGCAGTGATTTTTGATGTGTTCTTGTGCATGTGTGTGTAGTCCTACCGAGAAGTCACTTAAAATAGCGCAAAGTATTAAAAAAGCGAGCACCGTGACAGTCGACCAACGAGCAATGATGGGTTTCCCTCCCCCCATTCAAAAAGCTTACTGCATTTAATTCAAAATGCAAAAATGGATGAAGATACCAGTAGTTGCATGGTGGCGGGCGAATGCGACCTAAGCGCGAATGGTGTGATAGGCGGCGCATAGAGCTGAGCTCCATGATAATCATGAGAATTCGCTACGACAACAATAAATCATGGATGCTTTATCTACCTGCTGCTGCTATTTGCTGCGACTTTAAAGGCGGCGGTTTGTGTGCACGTGGAAGAAAGCCAACCGTCATCCTTTTTTTTTCTTTTATTATTTTTTTTTTTAAAACCTTTTAAATCTTTTATTATTCTCTTTTTTTTAATATTAATACTGCGACAAATCTTTTGTTCTACGAGCGGGTGGGCCACCCGCGCATTTACGACGGCAGACCACCTTCCAGGCAAGGCAACTAACTATATCCTTGAATATTGCTTTCCGGAGCTGCCAAACGATCAGTGAGAGAGACTGAGATAGAGAGCTGCGCATTTGTTATTCGATGTGATTATTTCTATTTTGTTTGTTCCACAATTCGACCTGGTTTTATTTAAATAAATGAAAAGAATGTGAAAAAAGTGAATGAGGAAATGCCCCCAAAAAGGTATCTTAATGCACGAGAATGCACGAGTTTTCCTTCTCATATTGCAGCTTTTTCTTGGTTCCCCTTTGGGGATATCCGGTGAGGTATAAAGGTACTTCTGCCTTCCGCGATTCAATTTCGCCTAACATATTACTACTCTCGGCGACACAGGAGAGTACTTCGTCTTGATTTGATGAAACAAATCGCGTCTTATCAATGACCTGAGTTTTTTTCGTTATTTACTTTACCGAAATGGAAAAAATATCCTGTTCCTCCTACAAGGATTGTTAGTAAATTGCAATCCGAAAATGATAACATGGCATTCTCATCTACGGATGATTCGTTGAACAGAACTAACCTGCTAGGTATCCCTCTACATTCAATTCCGACTGAAATTGATTTTGTCCTTTGGTTTTGTATAACATTGTTGGTATCCATTACAAGAGTAGACTAGCAAATTATCTAGAAAGTTAGAGATGCTTTTGGTGAGCAATCTTTATTTTTCAACGAAATTGTATTTCAAAGGATTAATGTTCAGAAAAGTGGACATCGTGGCTTTAGTGGTTAGTCCGTTGGACTTCTGAGCCAGATCCCAGAAACACCAAAAGTAATTTTAACGGTCCCACCGTCGCGAATGTTTTGCCAAACATTAATAACTTGTCACGGAAAGCTTCTCAACTTGCCGTTCGCCAAAAATATACATGCGCAACAGGTCGCGAGAAGCTAGGCCTTGGACCGCAATGGTCTGTCGCCTTCGACAATATATGGTACGAAATCCTAATGTATAAGCTTAAGCTTTAGAATATTGGAGTGCTATCTTGAAAATAGCCTCCTTCGTGTTAGATTCGGAACTGAGTAGACAGAGTTTAAAGAAATTCACGCCGGTGTTCCGCAAGGTAGCGTTCTCGGTCCAGTCCTGTTCTTGCTTTACACAAGAGACATACATCAAGACGAAGAGACAGTCGTTGCCGCAATCGCGGATTATACGGGTATCATCGCAATCATTAACGAGAAAACTCCAATGAGTTTTGGACAAAATATGTGAGTGTGAAAAGACCAGGCAAATCGTTCTTAACGAGACTAAATCAACACATACCAATTTTAAATACAGAAAGGTGAATATTTTACCCATTTTCATCAACTCGGTGAAAATACCATATGCAAACGAGGCAACATATATAGGAATAATTCTATACGCAAAACTTAAGTGGAAGTCATACGTTTAAAAGAAGCGCGACGAGCTCGAAATCAGACTCACAGAGATGTATTGGGTTATCGGAAGATTTTTGAAATAAGCGTAGCGTAAATAAACTGATGTTATATAAGCAAGTGCTAAAACCGTCTTGGACGTACGGTAAACATTTTTGGCAAACCAAACCAAGCAATTTATCAATATTTCAAAAGATACTCTAAGAGCAATCGTGAATCCTCCATGGTACATCACGAATAGTGATATTCGCTGAGATCTAGGAATTGCTACCGTGAAAGATGAGCTAACAAACTTTGCGCGCAAGCTTCGTTCTTGTCTTCACGTGCATTGCAACTATGAATAGTACAAACACTTTGGACGTCGAGGACCTTGTGTGCTGACAACAACGAACAAGACCGTTGAATCTAGCGCAGTAAGGGAAAACCGCATGTAATGACGGTTTTAGTAGATGCCTTCGCTGGAAGGCAGCCTACCTAACACGATAAAATACAGAATCGTAAACTACATGTTAAAGAATCTTAGTCTTAGGTTGAGCTGCTCACAAAATGTCAGACCTCTAGGTCGTTCGAAAGGTGGTTAAAAAAGAACTCAAAAAACGGGAAAATGGCGCGATTACAAACCATCACACGTGGCACGCGTCAAAATGGGAATATAAAATGCTATTAAAATTTCAAAAAAAGAAATTTCAACCCTTCACACGCGCCACGCGCGAAACGTTTCATGCTCATGCTTGAGTACAATTGCCATATCTGGTCTGGTGCGCCTAAGACTTCTTTGCATCAGCTAGATAGAATACAAAACCGCGCGTTAAAACTTATCGGTGACGAAAATATAGCGAAATCAATAGATTCGCTTGAACACCGCAGGAACGTTTCTTGCTTGTCACTGTTTTATCGTTTCTTCTACCAGCGGTGCTCAAGAGAAATAGCCAGCTGCATGCCACCTCTCCTTGAATTCAACCGTAATACTCGTGGCGCTCTAAATGCTCATCAGTTTACCCTCAAGCCCATCTTCGGACGTACAGTTAAATTCAGGGATTCGTTCTTCAGCCGTACAACACGTATGTGGAATGCTCTGCCAAGCTCTGTCTTCCCACATCACTATGATCCACAGGCATTCAAAACACAAGCTCATAGACATCTCCTCTTTTCTCCTCCTCTTCCTTAACGCCCACCCCTTGAAGCGTGCGCGAATTATAAAAAAAAAAAAAAAAAAAAAATGCTCGGAATATAAAAAATGCTATTTTGGACTTAGACACTCACAAATTTCAGCTCTCTATGTTGTGTGCAAGATGGTTAAAAAGGACCTCAAATTGGTCGAAAATACAGAAAGAAGGGTTCAAGTCAAGTTAAATAAAAGTTTTTAAAAACGAGAGGATTGTATCTCCCACTAATATGAGCATGCGCGGCCGGTTCTAATAGTTCCTCTATGAGGGGTGAGGTTTAGCACGTAGACATTTATCGGCTCAGGTATATGAATCTGGTATAACCAATGTTACGGGCAATTGGTATCTTTGAAAGATTCTTTCACTTTCAGGCGCTCCCGATAAAAAGTATTCTATGGTAGTCCAAAGAGAAAATGACCCTCACTAGATATTTGAATGCAAGCGACCCCCATTAAGAAGCATCTTTTTATTTTAGCCTTCTTCGCATGACTTTTTCATCTCCACTTACATTCGTATAGTTTTTCATTATATGTATTCACTGTCCAACAAATTACTCATTTATTGTGAGAAGAATAATAATGAGAATGTCATGATTTATCTTATCCAGATACGAGCTGATGAAGTATAAGGTTCCTGTCGTATATTGATTATACTCATCTGGTTGCACTTTTATTGCGATCTATCACATACGCTTGGGAAAACTTTAACTAACTACAAAAACATTAATCACAAACTATCTCCATGAGAAGAAGCGTGAACTGCTATCGCATGGCAGTTTGTTTTCAAGGCAATTAACTTTACTGTAAGTTCTATTGTTTCCCCCATCTCATCCCTGGGAGATATGATTAGGGCATTCCATTTCTGGGTAGAGTCAAGTTGGCTCTCTCTCGTGTTTTCAGTTTTGCGTTACATTTGCCATACCTGTGGTTCGGTGTAGTTTTGTATTACATTCACAAGCTGTCTTAACCATAACTTTCCTTTCCGTTGGCCATCGACGGTTAAGATTAGCGATAAGAGATAGAAAAACTAATTTCTAAGTGAAGGTTTTTCGATTTCGGTCAGTCAATGTTAGTTAGAGTGGAACAACGCTTTATATCGCGCTCTTTTGAACACATCACACATCACATGACGAAGAATGCAAACAACTTCTGGTTGATATGAATTTTTGAACCATTTTCAAACCCATTTATTACGAAAACACTAACAATTGGACAGCTTAGGTTTTGGTTTCGGGTTCGAAATGACCAAATGGAAACAGCTATGTATAAAATTGAAAACTGATGCGAGAATGCAACAAATGATGATTGGAAAACCAGGAAACTTATTCGCAGTAAGGTTTAGGTAGCGATATTTTTAATTTCTCCCTAAGGAGACTCGCCATTGTCTAAACAACACTCGCCAGTGCATCAGACGGACGTTCTTTTAATGCACCTTATGCGAGGCATGCTGCACAATACCCTGAGGACTATTGAGTGAAACATCGGCACTCATAGTCGCCTCGCCTACTGCTGCTAGTTATCGAAACAGGACGCAAAAGTTCATCAAGTCAGAGTTCACACATTGTGCAGATGGATATAGAAGCGGACAGCAAAACTGTTGCGGATTAAAACTTTTCTGATGAGAAAACTTTCAATAATAGTAGATGAAGAAATTTGTTGTTCACTATGATGATGATGATGATGACGATGATAAGCATTTCGAGTTTCTTTGTTGGCTTACTGCTGAGATATATTTTGACGTGAAGTTCTCTGCAATTTTTGTTGTTTAAGAATTTTAATTTACTACACTTCTTGGTTTGTAAAGTTGGAGCGAACTATGTGCTGCAATTTTTTATGGGAAATGTAAGCCAACGTGCGTTACATATTCTCTTGAGTATTTCAATGGTTTCTAAATTTGATTTTTGGTGTTCTTCATTTTATGCTCCATATTCTACATGTTTTCTTGTAGAGCAGAAGCTTGTTCCTATTACAGATAGCTTTGATTTAGCCAAAAAAACATTGTTGGAGTTTTTATTAAATCTGGTTGGTTTTGCAGTTGGTATTTGGTATTGTTAGGTCAGTTTACTGTCCATTACTAAGTACTCCTGCTTAGCTAAATTATTAATTTAATTTGCATCAATTTGGTGAAAGCAAATCTGTTGCACTCGATATTTCCAAAGCGTTTGACCGGGTTTGGCATCAAGCTCTTTTGTCCATAATATGTGCTTATGGAGTCGATGAAAAACTGCTTCATTGGATTAGAAGAAAGAAAACATCACGCAATCAATTGATTCACTCGAACATTGTAGGTATGTTTACTGCTTGTGACTGTTTTAAAGCTGCTACCGCCAGCGTTGGTTAAGACAAATAGCCGATTGCGTTCATCCTCAACATACATATATTCATCCAAATTTTAAGTGGCTCTGTCGTGCTAATCAGTTTGGCCTTAAGACTATCTGAGGACGTACTGTTTGGATCAGAGATTCTCTCTTTTTTCGTAGAACACGTAACACGTAACTTTACAAATTCTGTATTCCCGCATCGATACAAAACATCTCGAAAATTATTGACTAGGTATAAATACAGCAACATTATCGCAGTAAGTTAAGTTAATAATTGGAAGGGAGCCAGACTGCTTGAAGGCATGGAAAGTAAATAGAGCTACCCCCTATGTGAATAATTTTGTTATAAGTGAATAATAAGTAGTCACCAGTGTAAATTTGTGACCTGTTACTATTTGTTAATTAAAGGTGAAATTTGTGAATAAATGAACTTGTTGACCCGAGATAGTTAAAGGATTGCACTACTTCAAATTCGCGCTCAACTATTTTAATTGCGGGACAAATGTTGGATCTTGTACTCGCAGTCATGGCCACCATGTACTTTGTCCAATGACCAATGATGACTTTAGCGTATGGGGCTATCCTGATTGAAAGATAGAGAAGAAAATCTCATACGCGGTACTCAGCAACGTTAAACCGCGATAATGACTGAATGTTGTGATATCTCCTTTCTAATGTATGGGACACAGGATGAATCTTCACTAGTCTTCTGGCATCGCTTCTTCCTCACATATTTGCACCACTAGCTCATGAAATGCTTTGTGTGGTGCGGAACCTTCTGTTTTAATCACCTCTGCTGGGATACCATTTGATCCCGGGACCTTATTAATTCTTAGCCGATTTATCGCTCTGCTAATTGGTGGCGACAGCATAGTGTAGTCTTCGGTCATTGGTGGAACCTCCAATTCCTCAGGTAGTTGGTGATTTAGCAACTCATGAAAGTGCTCTTCTCATCGCTCTAAGGTGGCTTTGAGATCGGCGATCAGAATACCCTCTTTGTCTTTGCAGTATGTGCAATGCGGTGTATATTGCGTCAAACCGCGGACTCTTTTACAGTTCTCGCTCTCTGTACAGTACAGTACAAGAAAAGTCTTACGGACAATTATTGGCCCCGTATGTGAGGAAGGACGATTCCGGAGACTCTATAATGATGAGATCTACGAGTGTAACCGCGATGTCGACATCGTGAAGAGAACTAAGCTCGTTAGGCTCAGATGGGCAGGCTCGCATGAGCGAAGATGATCCTTCTCGGAAAGTCCTTTGTGATAGGAATAATGGAACACGACAGCGAGGCCGGCCAAGCCTACGCTGGAAGGATAGCATAGACCAGGACGCACAGAGTTTAGTAATGCCAAACTGGATGATATCAGCTCAAAATCGGGACCGATGGAGAGATTTTTTGCAGGAGGCCAGGACCGGACACAGGTTGTGGAGCCAAATATGATGTGAGGAACAAAATTCTTGTGGCCGAATTTTGTTCACACAAAACATACCATATAGTTTTTTCCCAAATTCGGGTGCACCCTGCACCCACGCAGTGCAACCACCAAACGCATATGAAAATAAAACAGCCAAAACAACGTCACGCCACCGGACTGACCAATCACAGCGCAGCACGCTATTTAGAATTTTTGCCACACAAAAAGGTATAAAAAGGCGAGCATGCAGTCAGTCGCTCGCTTAAAGCTTTAAAAACGGCTCCATCTACTGAAAAAACCAATATTTTTGACGACACTGAAAGGTTATTCGGCGCAGACCTTTTTACAATTTTGCAGAAGGCAAGAAAAGTCGTGCCTGCTAATTATAGCAGCCTTGATGACAGGTCCAAAACAACCGTTTTGGGTCGACTTATTTGTGAATTATGTTCACAATAAGCAGGATAAGTATATTCTCATATAATGTGAACTCCATTTATTCTTTAGCAAGGCGTATCACACTTAAATTATTTATTAAAACTAATAAACCTGACATTCTTCTTTTACAGGAAACAAACCTCACAGGGAGAAACCCGTTCAGTCCAGACGGATACAATATCCACAGGGTCGACAAAAGCAGTGGACGCTCTGGGACGGCGGTCCTTATCAAGGACACTATGGCAGGCGAGAAGGTAGAAATCAGTGGGCTGCGTAGCATAGAAGCAACAGCTGTCAGCATCAAAGTCAACGAGGTTGAGACCTTGCTGGTGATATCTGTATACAATCACTGTAACGCAACGAGGGAAGACATCCAACGGGATCTGCAAACTGTCTGCGGCATCTCCTCTAGGCACACATACTGTGTGGTTGGAGGGGACTTTAACGCTAGACACACCCGATGGCAAGATGAAGTGTGCAACAGTCAAGGAAAGGCTATTGCAGATTGGCTGGATTCAAATCCTCATCAGCATACAATGGCTGTAGTTTCTCAGCCCCGGAAGACGTACCCTCGGACACCGTCAACTCTGGATTTCTTTCTGGCAACTACAAATTTTATTAATATCCTTCCAGAATTAAAAAATTATTCATGTTTGGCGCACGATAGCGACTCGGATCATATGGCCATAGAGCTTCGAGTGAGGTTGAATCAGCGAATTTTGAAAGTCACACCACCATCTGAACTACACATCAACTTCAGGAAAGTAAACTGGAACCGGTTTAGATCTGAAGTTGAAGCTGATTTAACAATGCCAGCAGACTGCAGAAATCTGGAGAATTACGAAATTAATGATGCTATAAGAAATTTCGAGAATGCGGTAAACACAGCCATCAATCGGCAGAAAACAATACGCACCAGCAGGGATCGCTTCCAACACCTGCCTGGACATATACAGGCAATATATGCTCACAAGCAACGGCTGAGGAAGCGCCTTCAGAGGATTTTTAATAGGACTCTTAATACAGTCAATGACGAATACCAGTCTGTACTTTCGCAACTGCGTTGTACAGTGAACATGCTTCGTCAAGCACTACGGAAGTACCAGGAAGATGACCTGACCAAACGACTCCAGAACATCAAACCAGGTCATGATGCTTTTAAGAAGCTGAACGCTCTGGTCGGAAAGCGTATTTCCATTCCAGAAAGTATCACGTTTGGAGATCAAGTAGCATCCAGTCCTGTTGAAAAAGCCGAAGCCTTTGCCTGCCATTTTGAAAGGAGTTTTACGGACCGACCACCAACGCATCTTCCAGATTTTTTGGAAGAGGTGGAAAGTCTTGTGGAAGACGTCACTTCTGCAAGTAATCCTGTAGTGCGGTTTAGTGAAGAAAACCCCGCTAGAGCGCCCGTAGACGTTGAAATGTTTACCAAAACAGCTATAGTCAGTGATTTAATAATGAGTGGAAACTCAAAAAAATCATCGGGCATTGACGGGATTTCTAACTTTTTGCTTAAAAAGTTACCGGGTATGGCAATCTTGATGTTAACCATCATTTTCAACAATTGCCTTAACAATGGTTACTTTCCAGACAACTGGAAGGTGGCCAAAGTAGTACCAGTACCCAAAAAAACTGACCGCTCAAGCGTAACTGGTTACCGTCCAATAGCTTTACTGTGTTGTATCAGTAAGGTATTCGAGTCTTTGATCCGTAAAAAGATCAATACATTTTGTTCGGAAAGAGGCCTTATTCCTTCCTTTCAATTCGGTTTCCGTGAGAAGCACTCTACGATGCACCCTCTGCTGAAACTTCACAGTAACGTCACTCGAGGACTGAACGTTAAAAGCAGTACAGTAGCCTGTTTGCTAGACATCGAAAAAGCCTTCGATAGTGTATGGATCAACGGGCTACTGTTCAAACTTATAAGATTTGGCTTCCCCAATTATATTGTAAAAATAATTAAAAATTTTCTCTTTCACAGGGTTTTTTTTGTACAGATTTTTGGCGACTCATCCACTAGGAAAGGGATTAAAGCCGGAGTTCCTCAAGGTTCCAGGCTTGGCCCAGTCCTTTTCAACATCTACACGGCGGATCAACCCACCAATACAGCCGGAACAAGCAGCATGCTTTACGCGGATGACTCGATCACGTATGCCGTTTCTCTCTCTCCTGAGATAGCTGCCCGAAGAGTGGAGGAACACCTCCGAAATCTTTGGGACTACTACCTCAAGTGGGGGTTGAAGATAAATGCAAACAAAACGGAACTCATCTGCTTCCGAGTGCCAGGGACAAGAACAGGGAGAAAAAATTTTGTGAGCCGGTGCAGAGGATTAAAAATCACCCTTCCAGACAACACAGTTATAAAAACCCAATCAGAGACGAAGTATCTGGGAATAAACTTCACCGAGAGGCTCAAGTTTAATGCCCATATCGATAAAACTTTGAAAAAGGCTAATTACGCCCTTCATTTGGTGCACCCGCTTCTACGAAGGCGAAACGGACTGTCAAACAACACCAGGCTGCTCATCTACAAGCAGCTCATCAGGCCAGTGATAACCTATGGCTATCCCATATGGTTCACCGTCTCACCAACAACGATGAAGAAGATCTCCCTATTTGAAAGGAAGGTACTTAGGATCTGTACAGGACTCTGGAGGGTGCCAAACAGCTATAAGTTTGTCTCGAGTGCAAGGCTTTACGACGCGGCAGGTCTGCTACCCATAACCGACCACTTGTTCCGAATGGCAAAGAAATTCGTTGATGGGTGGGAAACACATCCAAGTCCGGAGATGCAAGGACTGAGAATCGAAGAAATCGAGCCAAGCCACCGCTATATAAACATCAGAGGATTCACAGATGCTAGATTTGACGACATCTTTAATAATCAAGACGTCTCCTTCTACGAGAAGGCCAGCAATCAACATTACAGAGGCTGAAGATCGCCCTGTGTATACCCCCTTTAATATTATTCTTCATTTTTATTTTATTTTAAAATTTATCGTTTAAAATTAAATTGCTTTAAAAATAAACTTGTAGTAGATTAAGTAGTAAAAAATATTGTTTAATAATAAGCAATACAAAAAAAGACAATGTAAATACGTCGGGCCCCTATTGTTGAGCCGACACTAAATAATAATAGTTATAAGTTTAGTTTTTAAGTCAAAATTGTATAATATCTAAATGTTTAATAAAATATCTTAATCTAATCAGTCGCTCGCTTAGTCTCCTTTTTTTCGGATCACGCGGTGGTAAGTCATTATTAATAAAACTATTTCACTGACATTGATGATGAATGATGATGTGTTGACTCGAATCTGATTCGCAGATGCAGTCTTTCGTGATGATGCAATCCGCGCTCGGAGCACGATACCAACAGGATAGCGGTCCAAGTCGACGTTAGTACATATGTACATTCGTACTGTCATCAGGTTCGGGATGTGGCGGCGATCTATCAACACGTGGTCTATCTGGTTGCGATCGCACTTCCACCAGTCAGAGATAGTTACGGCCAGTTGCGATTCTGATGTATTTTCCCTTATTTCTGCTGATGGCTGATCGCCTGGGTTACTTAATACATTTGCATTACGGTTGATCTTAAAGTGAACTAATTGCTTATAAGTTTGTTCGTTTTTTTAATATGGACTTTGGAATTACTTCTTATAATTGCGAATCGTGGTAAGCATAGCGTTAAAAAAAGGTTCAAAGATTCAAAAATTGAGTATTAAAAATGGTGTAAAAAAGTAAGCCTGTTTTTTATGCGTAAATGTGGTGTAATTTACGCGGAGCGTCTTAGAACTGAGTATTAGTTTCCACTCTCAACAAATTTCGCCTACATGTCCCTTGAGCAATCACAATTACTTTTGTGTGTGTGTGAGGTGGAAAGACTTAATTACCTACCAGGTTTGTCTATAATACCGAATGGTATACTCCATCTTAGCCTTCATCAAATAAAATATACATATAGTGCCAGTAGTAGGGCTAAAAACCTATACTTTAAATTTGAGGTTTTAACTATTTCCCGAAAATGTCCAACAGACAGCTTTTATTCGGTTTAATTGAACGAACTCTTGTATCTTAGGGAAAGTTCGAAATTAAACCTCACAGATGGCTTAAAGGCATTAGGCGTTCTTTTTAACAAAGAAGAGTAGAATCACAATGAGTCCAATCAAATAAATTTACCATTCTTCCACAACCTAACCTAATCTGCATAGGAAACAAAACTTAACCAATAAATTCCTTAAGTCATAGATATCTTAGCTGCCATATACACACAAAAGCGTACTATAAGAAACAAAACCGATCCTTATTTATTACTCGTTCACTTGCGAATATATACGGGAACGCACACTCAACTCACGCGCTACGCATAGTTACAAAACTTTGAACGAAAGTTTCCCCCATGATGGTTACAATTTATTGCCATTTGCCAAGCATTCCCACAAAATCGGCTTAACCGCCCAACACTAATGTTACACCGCAACACTTTTAACTGCAATCTGCAATAAATCCTGTCTGGGAATACAAGATAGAACAAAAACAGCAACTATGTAACCATCAAAAGTCCACTTTACCTCCAGTACAGTGGGAAACTGTGCAAAATTGTTGCAATGTTTATAAAACGTTAAAAGTTCCCAAGTGGCAAGCTACCCGACCAACTACGGTCGCACTTAATGTGATTATTTGAGGACTTAAATCCTGGCCATTTTACAAAATCAAAAAGTTAACGTGCGAAATGTGTTAAGCAATTTTTGAACAACAAAGCATATATTTTAATGCAGCATAGCAAAAACAGTGAAAGTCACTTTTAATGTTATATTAGGGACGATGACGGCGACGATGAACAGACGCTGAACGGGGCTGGAATGTCCCGCTTCAGCGGACCAACAAGACCGACAACATTTATTCATATTTGAATGCAGGAAGGAAAGACATCATGTTGTGACATGGCCAACACAAAAGCTGCACAACTGTTCGGTTCAGTTCCTGGGTGTTTTCCTGTGGGAGCATACATGAATATAGGAGCAGGAACGCGCTGCAGGGAGTGTGGATACACCGGCAATCGCTGTATGCCACTCTGTGCCACTTTTTGTGACTATGTATTTGTGTATTTTAATCTTTTCAGCTAATTCATGCAGTCGATGACGTACACAATTCAAACAAAAAAACAACACCTAACATAACGTACATTAGGTCGTGTCGAGTCCTTTTGCCTTCAGTCAGTCGAGTATATCGCAAAGTAAGTTACGCAGTTCACTACTACAGTTTTCTGTGTGTGTATTCGCGTTTTTTGTCTATGTGTTAGGATACAAGCGCAAAATCCCGAGGCGGGAAAGTGCAATTGGTGTACACTCGTCCGTCGGTGGGATATTTCTGTGCTTTGCACTTTGGATACTTCATGCGCGTCGGACTTCACTCTAGTCGCTTTTGGGACAGTAAACAAAACTTACTCCTAGTCCTGCGGAGTTTCTGATCGAAATTGCTCGTATATATTGTATGACAGTTCTAGTCGGTGTGTTGTGGTGACAAAAAGTTTTCAAATATTTTTTTCCACTCAATTTACGGGAGCGAACAACACACTTATATATTGGCTTTGTTTGAAAAAGTCGGCTATTCTATGGTATTGCAATGCTCCTTGCAAACATTCCTTTTAAAACAAACAGCGTGACATTTGCAATTGTGCTGCATTGAAATTCAATTGTTCTTTCGTCAATTTATGAATTTCAGACAATTGCTTTATATTGGGTCCTTGTATGCTCTTCTCTGATTCTACTCTGGCCATTCAGAGTAACTAAATATTAGCACCAATTATCCTTTTGTAGAATTTAGGATTTCTTGTGCAAATTGTAGATTTTCATTCAGCAGCGGTGCTGAATTTTTATGGCTTTTCTTAATAGAATAGACTGTAGAAGATGAAGAAGAATTTTGGAATTTTAAAAGTTAAACTTTTCAATGAAAACTCATTCGATCTGCAAGAGTCTTACATACAAAATAAATACAATAAAGACATACAAATAACATGAAGTAATTAATGTCATAGAAATCTTCACATATCAATCATCAATGCTATAAAATGTTGACTCATGTAAACCACCCTTAAAAAAACAGACCAAACTTTTGCTAGGCTAGACACATGTTGTTACAAAATTTAGGCTTTCTAGAGTTCGAAATGGATTTTGCAAAATAAAAACAAAATACAAGTTCGTTTATTCACAAATTACACCTTTAATTAAGAAATAGTAACAGTTCACAATTTTATTTGGTCGTTGCGAGTACAAGGTTTGCGCGTAAAAATATCCACAAAGCCACCTGCATAGACCGCCGCCACAACCCGAATCTGATGACGGTACGAACGTACCGTGGTGCCAACGTCGACTCAGACCACTATCTTGTTGGTATGGTGCTCCGAGCGCGGATTGCATCATCAAGAAAGACAGCATCCGCAAATCAGACTCGAGTCAAAACGGCTGCCCTTCGCAACGAAGATACCAGAAACAGCTACGGTTAAGCTATAGGACTCACCCTAAATGCAGAGCAAGTCCTAGGGCTGAGATGCCGGGCGTAGTAGAGAAATGGACACGCCTTAAGTATACTGTCATTAGTACTGCTGACTCTATCTTAGGCAGTAGTCGTAGAGATCGGAACGACTGGTTCGAAGACGAATGTAAGCTAGCGACTGAACGTAAGAATGTTGCGTACCGAGCAATGCAACAATCTCATAGAACGCGGGCTCGCGAAGATGAATATAAAGAGAGATCGCTACATGCAAACTCTCGTTAAAGCGTTTGCAGATTAAAATGATTTCATCACTTATCAAAGAATCACTGTAAATCAAAAAATAAAAGAGGACCAAAAACAGAGCCTTGAGGTACACCATTTTTTGAGCTAAGTGAGATGATGAATTTTTCATCGATTGTAAGTAATTCTTTCCTATCTTTTAACGTTCGAGACCACTCATAAACTGTGCCCCTTAAACCTGAACTGTACAGTTTTGTTAACATCAAATCGTGGTCAACCATATTTGTAAAAGCTTTTGAAATATAAATGAAGAGACTCATTGGTTTTTACCATTTTTAAAACCCTCGAGATTGGCTACAAACTTTAAGAGTAGCATCTTCTCAGTCAACGTGATCTAGAACCAAACTGATTGATTGCTTAATCTCGGTTGACTTACGTGATCTAAATCCAAACTGATAGCTTGAAAGGAAATTGTTGCAAATTCTTAAAAATTTAAATCAAATTAAACTACTAACTTATTCATTCTGCAATTAGTCGAGAGCCCCAATAATAATTAAAATAAATTTTTAATCGCTGATACACATGTTTGCAAAGTTTAAAGAAAAAAGGAACGGCAAGGACCTAGGAAAAACTAGGATATTCATATAAACTGACTGTGGCTTAGAAAAGAGTGCACATACGAGTACACAGAACCATATCCATTTAACAGAGAAAACTTAAGAAATAAGAAATAAAATAAATGGCAAGAGAAAGATGCACTTATGACCGTGTTATCTACCTTCGAATTGCTATACGATTATAAAATAAAATCCTGTTTATGACAACCTTTGGAGTATATACCCATTGAACATTTTTTTGTGGGTTGTATTCATCCATTGTGTACGCTAGTATATCATCCTTTACGGTACATATCTCTCACCATATTTTTGATACCGGCTTCCAACAACTATAGCTACAACCAAAACACAGATCCTTTTGGAAAATTATTTATCAAGCAACCTCATTCTATTTTCTTAAAAAAATTTGCTTCGAAAATTGAAAAGGAAAAAGATTAATATCAAAAATTTTACAATTAAATCTATAAAATATCGTCATTGGAGCGAAAATCTAAAGAAACTTTGGATTATGATTGCGGTATGAATGCTCTTGTAATTAGGGACACACAATGAACAAAAGGACAAGACAAGACAAGGAGTGATTTCGTTTTTCTGCGCCGGACGTAACATTTCCTGTAAGTGCACTTGGCACGTTGTGATTAAAAAACACGAATTATGTCGACAGGTTGCCTGCTTTGGTAGAAAAAGTTTGGAATTTATATAAATTATGAAACGATTATTACGGGCAATGTTTCCTTGCTGCTGACTGCTGCACTTCTAATCCTGAAGGACAATTTGAGTACTTTTACAGTTTTCAAAATATGTCACCGAACATCGACAGACGAAATAGAAGGATTTATTTAATTAAAAGCTAAACACAATAAATGTCACATTTGGATGGACGAGCGACAGATATCGTGGCAACTGCAAGGATAATAGCCGCACATAATAAGAAGAATCAATAAACAAATTTGCACAAAAACGGTATGTATTGTTTGCTATGCACAACAATGATATACAAATTGAAATACAACAAATTTTGTTCGTCTTCGTCTATGGATGTGTATATGGATGTCCTGGTATGCAATGCACAATAATGGATTTTGTAGCAATTGAGTTTTTCTAATCAGTGACCGCCGACCAACTCGAATCGACCAGTCTACGGTGAATAATTTATCAACGTCTCGCAGAGTTTGGTTGAGTTTATCAACCGGCTCGGTTGGCTCCATTGAAAACCGACCGTTATCATGTTATGAAGGATAACTTGACTGTATATCTTTGTTTGATGATGATCCTTTTCATCGTGGTGATGTTTTCCTTTCGGATGAAAAATAATCAACGTCACTCGTCGTCGCTACTAAGTGTCGACCTGATGGATTATCCAGGTTATTGTGTCATTTTGTGAAAGATTTGCTGTGATTTCAATGATTGCTGAACTGGACCAACATCTGGTTGTCGAGATTAATGACGATGGTGAGGCACCCCGTTGAAGAATTTGAATAGAACCAAATAAAACTTTTTTATTTTGATATTTATAAAATGAAAAATTCTTTTTATGGATTGTACCGCCGAGCAAAACTTAACTGTGCTATTAAGCTGCAACTAGAATATGGGTACAAACCAGGTGACTACGTGGGAAACCTGAAAATTCTTGACTCAATTCCCGAATGAGACATGTTTTGTACTATACCGGGCATCATGGCCAGGGAGTACTGTTTCGGCAGGTTATTTGAGGTAAAGATATTGGTTAGAGCAATCTGGTCTGATGGTGCTCCAGCACATTAGAAAGGTAGTAAGTCTTTTAAAATAGTAACACGATACGATCCAATAGATATTTTTGGGTCGCAGTACCAGCAACATGGGCTAGGGTTGTCTTCAATAAAAAAAACCCTACTAATTAATGCTGTCGCTCTCTAGATTTATATGAAATTATTGCGAACCCGAAGGGCGAAGCTTACATTCAGAGGATATGAAAATTTCTCAGCGAACGTGTGTACATTTCTATGTTTGTACGTTTGTACGGGTGTACGTTTGTTTGTCGTGTCGTATATCACGGCTTCTATCAGTCAAATTTTGATTGACCTTGTTTTAAAACAATTGGTTAGCGCTCGGTTTGCGATTGCGTAATTTTTTCATTTATAGGGGTTAATACCCCTGAGAAAAATGAAAAAATACTCAATCTATGCATCCCTATCGATATTTTTTAAACCTGAACGTTTGCAAAAGTTTAAAAGTTTATCCAATATCTCTACGGACTTGTCAAAATCGTCAAAGTACTGACTACTTTTAAACGCAATATCACAATTTGATCTCAGTTGCTTGCATACATAGTCTGGAATACCACCTACTTCTTGTTTTTCGGTATCGTCTTCTAACTCAAATTATCGGCAGTTGACAAAACTAGACATAAAGTTTGGTTTAAAGATATTTTTCGTCTCCTGAGCAAAGACGAACTTTTAAGCAACTGAGAACTTCAATGCAGGTCAGTTTTAGGGTAATAAAATTAAACACAAATACTAGCAGAAACATCCTCATGTAAAATACCTCAACGTTTCAATGTGTACCACCAGATTGTGATGTAATTTCGCAAGTTTGAAAATAAAAAATCCCAAAAAAAGTCACAAGTTCAAAAGAACTTAAATATTAGAGCACAACAGCTTGTAGTGTATTGTTAAAAATTCAAATACACAAATATTTCTTTCAGAAACATGAACACCATAAAGTCAGAGCATGATGATTTCTTGGAAATCAGTGCATACATCCGATCCAAAGAAACCAATTTAGTTACTTGTCAGCGGAAGTGCAGACAGAGTAAGCCACAAAAATATTTCAAGCCAACTGAAATCTTAAACAAAAAAAAAACCAGCTCAGAAATACAACTTTTGATAAATAGGAATTTTTGACAAAATTTCATATTACACATTACAAGTGCAGTGTGTGTAGGTTGAATAGAATACGCAGAGCGCATCCTTTCCCTCATTGCACGATGTCTTTTTACTCCAACACGTCGATAGCACTATCGCTATTTTCTGACTTTCTAATTCACTTTTGGCGAATTTTCAAACAGGAATTTACTCCTTTTCTTCGATGCGAATTTTTACCAACGAATACCGCCCGCTGCACTATTCATATATGTACAGCACACATACACAATATGTACAATGATAACACTCGGTGAATGTGTTGTGAGATTTTATTTTACATTTGGCACTTTGTGAATTTGTTTACGTGAATTGCATCCGGCTGCAGGCGACACATAAGACATTTTCCTTGAACCGACACCCTAATCCACTTGTGAATTTTTGTCAAGATGCATCAAGGCTCAATGTGGAGAACTTTCTTCATCAAACAGCTCGCACAATAAGTCGAATATTTTTATTGTTGTTGTTGTTCACAGGATGATGCATCCGGAATTGTCAATGATTTACGTTTAGCAGAAGTGAAGAAAAGAGAGCAGAGCAGAGGATCGCACCTTGGTAAGACTAAAATTCAGGTTCATCACAGAACATATCCGTCGTCCTCTGCAAGACTGGCATTTGGGACAACTTAAAAAAAAAAACAGGAAAAGCGAATTGAGGTTTTCACATTCCTGTGTGTTAACATCACGAATCATCGTACAAAGATGACGAATGTGAAAATATATATATCTATATACTAAACTGTACTATATATATTTGCAAGTACACATACGTTTTGTGCTGCATCAATAGTGAAATACGTGCAACTTCAAGAGATGCTTCTTCAAATAAGAGTTTCAAGGTTGATTTTCGCGCATACAAGTACAGTGGTGGTGAGCAAACAAACACATATTTGTCATTTGTTTTTCGAAAGGCTTTAAACTTTTGAAATTGTCATAGTGTGGCAGTCGATATGGTTACCCATTTAAATGGTTCATCAATGCAATAGTAAAACTAAAATAAGAAATTAATAATAATAATAGGACAAGCCGTTGCCATCCAAGGCCTAGCTTGTGCGTGTTATATTTAAACACACAAATTGAAGGGACCTATAATTTAATGCCAAATCCGAAAGGCGAATTGAGAAGCTTTTCGTGACAAGTTATTGCTCTCGGACGTTTGTGAGACATTCGCGAAGGTGGGACCGTAAAAAACACTCAAACCCTCTAACCTCCTGCTCAGAACATCAACGCACTAATCACTAGTGCCATGGCGCCCACACAAACTATAAAATGATCCCGGTATATTATTGGGAGTTTGACATTATTCCGAAAATGTTATGCGGTTGTTGTAAAAAAAACGTGGAAATTGAAATACGAGTAAACCTGAAATCGCAGAAAATCAAAATAGAAAAGTTGCTGAGTTATGTTACTTGAACTTGTAAGACATAGTTTCACAGAGTTTCACTTTCTCGCTATGCTTATCGCAAATAGAATCAATATTGAGTCGAAAAATATTTCTCTCGATATTTCAAGAATTTTGACCAAATTGATTTACGCGATTCTCGAGAATTTCGAAAAAAGTAAAACCTCCTAACTTTTTACTCCTATCTTCAAATTTACAGAAAACCTTGTCAACATATGCGAAAGAAATATCCTTATAGCGTCTGACGTTTTCCACGTTTTAATGAGAAAAGCACTCGAAGCGACATTAACTGCAGGAACTTACAAAGCATCTTTTGGCACTACCTTGAACTAATAATGTTTGGCGCAAGAGACGGTTATATGGTCCAAAACATAGCTTCTCGCGACCATTCGTGTTGTGCTTGTTGTGTTGTTTTTCAATACACATGGAAGAGACATAGAATTTAAAGCAGAGAGCTAGGTGTTCTTCCCAATGTAGCCCACCGAGTTTTCACGAAGCCGACATCGCGGTAACGCTCGTAGATCTTATCATTACAGAGTCTCCGGAATCGTGCTTCCTCACATACGGGGTCAATAATACACTGTAAGAGTTTTTTCTCGAACGCGGCTTAGAGGTCAGAATGCTTGTTGCTAAGCACTCAATGGTTCCATGCTGTTATCGGCTGCTACAGTTGATCCGATATAGTTAAAGGATTGCATTACTTCAAATTCCCGCTTCACTATTTTAATTGCAGGACTAATGGTGGATCTTCTACTCGCAGATCCATGTACCATGTACTTTGTTTTGCTCTTATTTATGTGCAGTCCCGGATTTCGTGCCGCCTGCTTGATCTGGATGATAGCTTCCTGTAAAAATCTTGGGTTTCTACCAACGATGTCAATATCGTCTGCGTGAGCCAGTATCTGAATGGACTTATAGAGGATTCTTCCTCTCGCCGTTACGTCAGAGTCTCGGATCACTTTCTCCAACGCCACGAGGAGCAATACTGTCTGTATTTTTGGGCCTTTGTAAATTTTTATGCTGGTTGATGTCTATGTCCATAATTATACAATTTGAATAACTGCGAAGCATTAGTCTCTCGTTTAAGACAAAAGGAGCGCGAATTGTAAGTAGTAGAAGTAGTGTGATGATTTAACTATTGCGGGTTAGTTGTAGGAAAAATATTGTACCAGAATATAACCCAAAATACACGCAAAGTTGTTGAAAACCACATATAACCACGTTCCGGTAACTGTTTTTAGCAGCTACACTTTAACTCCTCCTGGAGCATAGGGCAACAACCAGTTCTTTCCATCTCCCTCTGTTCGCAGCACGATACCTTAGCTGTAGCCACGATGTCAAATTTTTGGACTGAACTTCCCTTAAAACAGTTGGGCTCCATATTTTTCTAGACCTACCAACTCGCCTTGCACCTTGAGGATTCCCATTCAAACTACCGAAGGATTCCAATAGCACAGGCTTTATTTATTCTATTGCCAACCTCCAAGTCGCTCCAATATCGAGTGACACAAAACTCCACGATATCAAATTTTTGGAGTGAGCTACCCAGATAGTTACACTCTATGGTCTCAAAACAACCTGCTGTTGTTGGTTTCGGCAAGTGTGCATTATTTTTGACTCAAAGCCAACAAGTCGAGTCTTTTTAAATCCATAACGATAGCATTCAAGCTTAACAAAAAGCAACCATAATTCTCAGTCGCAAAGAAAGTCTTACGGAGAGTTGATGACCCTGTATGTGAGGAAATGGGATTCCCGAGACTCTGAATGATGAGATCTACGAGCGTTACCGTAATATTGACCTCGTGAAGAGAATCAAGCTCGGTGTGCTCCGGTGAGCAGGACATCCGCTTACATGAGCAAAGAGGATACGGCTCGAAAAGTCATTTGCAGTAGTATTTGTAGGATCTGACAGCGATCTCCGCTAGAAGTCCGGCATATTTTGGGATGCCAATATCATCCAGTATCAGTTCGAACCGGCGCAGATAATTTTTTGCGCGAATCCAGGATCAGGCTCCGGCTGCTTATCCAATGATGGTGATGGTTATGATATCTCGTACATATTAATGCTTGGTTTTAGAAATAGATTTTCATAGTTATAGAGCTTCAAACATCTAAAAGTGGACGATAAACATAACGGGTCCTTTACTACCTTTATCTATGTTTTATTACAGAATATTGCAAAAGGTTATGCTACCCTTCGAATAAGAATGAAGCTTTTACTGTTTTTTACAAGATCACCACTGTGTTTATGTGAATATTGCATGACATGAAGTCACTATTACGTTATTGTGCAATGTTAAGAATGTCAATAAAAAAAGAACTGACAGCATTCCAACCTGAAGAGCAGCAGGCAGCAAATTCGTGAAAATAATGTAAAATCTGAAATTAAAAATGCGCCGGCTCAACAACGTTTGCATCCATTCGTACTGATGGTCCAGTTGGCATCAACAACAACACAGCACACTAACATGATGCCGGCCATGGAAAAATTCGTTTATCATAAATGATGAACTCCTACTTTTGGGCGAAAGAGGATTTTCTGCAATATCAGCGCAGCACAGAGAACAGCAGTGCAGGCATTTTTTTCTTCTTTTAAATTTTTAATCGACTTAGTATATATATGATGTTCGTATATAAATGTGTGGTGTGCTCTGTGTTCGTTGAATTTCGACCTAGCTCACGACTTTATTGCTGAACTAAAAATTACGAGTATTTGATCATTCGTGTCCTTGAAAGAATTCTACCGTATTTGATTTGTCCGACGAACATATAAACTCGTGCACCAATGTTTGTTGCACAAGACCGTGCACAAGAACCTTAGGACGACGTGTCGTAGAAGTGCAGAGTGGGTATGTATTGTAAATGTCATCATCAGTATCATCACCATCATCACCATCATCGATTCAACCAGCGTGAAAAATTGAACTGCCTCTTAATTGATGAACGATTCCAACTACACCTACTCGTACGTGGTGTAGTTATTGATCGTCTATTGTACTGATATTGGAATCAGTGGCACGTTTAAGTTATCAACTTGTCCGTCTTTATGATGTTTTTGGTCTTGGGTTATTGAAGTGAAACTTATTTAGGCGTGTTCAGAGTAAACTTTCATGGTCACGATGCAATGAACTTTTTTTGTTAGGTTTTTTCTCTAATTTCAAACAAACATACTTATGTCATACACATTCCCTTCAAAATTACCTAATTTAATAGCTATAAGAATGACATATATTACAGCTGTTATGCAAGACATCATGTGCTCGGGGTGGGGTTTCTAGTCAGAAAAAAAATAAAACCCACCGTTATCGGATTTAAAGCAATAAATGAACGGCTATGCACCCTTCGCGTGCGGGGCAGATTTAAAAACATAAGCCTCACAAACGTTCACGCACCTACAGAGGATTCCCCGGACGATGAAAAAGAATAATTCTTCAAATCAGTCGAATGGGAACTCTATGCCTGCCCTCAGTATGATCTAACAACAATATGAATGCTGAAATAGGTATGGAGCCAGTTTTTAGACAGTACATTAGCGCCCATAGCTTACATGAGAACACTAATGTCAATGGACAACGAGTCATAGAGATGGCAGCAAGCAATAATTTGGTCGTTGCGAGTACAGGGTTTGCGCGTAAAAATATCCACAAAGCGACCTGGAAAAATAGACCACGTCTTGATAGACCGCCGCCACAACTCGAACGTGATGACGGTACGAACGTACCGAGGTACCAACGTTGACTCGGTCCACTATCCTGTTGGTATAGTGCTCCGAGCGTAGATTGCATCCGGGAATTAGATTCGAGTCAACACGGCTGCCCTTCGCTACAAAGGGACCAGAAACAACTATGGTCAAGCGATAGGACTCGCCCTAAATGCAGGTAGAGTAACTCCTAGGGCTGAGATGTCAGGCGTAGATGAGAAATGGACACGCCTTAAAAATAGTGTCATTATTGCTGCTGACTCCATCTTAGGCAGTAGTCGTTTAGAACGGAGCGACTGTTCGATGACGAATGTAAGCCAGCTATATACACCAATCAATTCATGAAATAATAGTGCAAGTATCGGAGGAAGAAGCGATGCCAGAAGACTGGCGAGGAGGCATCCTGTGCCCTATACATAGGAAAGGAGATATCACAACATGCAGCAATTATCGTGGTATAACGTTGTTGAGTACCGCGTATAAGATTTTCCCCTCTATCCTACAAGACAGGATAGCCCCATACGCACAGAAGTATGTTTATGAAAGATGCAACAGTAAATATAGTGTATGCGGTAAGATTTATGGAACACGACGCCGTACTACGCCCAGTGTTTAGTTTAGGGATGCAAAACTGGAAGACATCGGCTCAAAATCGGAACCGGCGGAGAGACTTTTTGCGGGAGGCTAGGACCGGACCCAGGTTGTAGAGCCAAATATGGTGATGAAAGTAATAAGAGAATGGAGTGATCAGTTGGGGAATTAGAAAAGGTAAAATGGAGAAAATATAAGAATGACATAATGGAATATAAACGTAGAGAGTTATGTTATTTTTGTTGTGGAAAGATATTAATCAAAGGTTGAAAAAGTGGCCCAATTATTGAGCCAAGCTTTCTTACGTTCTAGTTGCAGGAAAGCAACCCAATGCTGTACAATTTGGCTCGCATTTTGCTGTTGTTATTGTCCGACAACTTATCGACTGCGTTAATGGCTCAGCACACCGCATCGGTCGTTGCCATGATTGCCAATTATTGCTTTAGCTGTGAAATATGGATGCTTGTAAGTACAGTGGCGATTTTGCTGGATACGCTGCAATTGTGCAACCTTTGAAAATAATTCTACCAAACATTCCAAAGTAGTTCACCGTCCGTCCGTCTAAATTAATTGATAAACAATGAACGTATATCCACAATAGTTATAACGATGAGGTTTTATCGCTGTCAACTCACCTATATGTGCCATTTTGTTAGCGAGCATATCACATAATGAAACTGGAACAGCTTTATCAAAAGGATTGTTAATGGTCGGATCGTGATTGTGACATTCCCCTTTTTGGATTGATTTTATTTGGAAACGGGAAAGCTCTTTATGTGCGTGCAGTTTAAAAGTCGAAGCAGTAAAATTTTTGGAGCAAGGATTTCCTATTGATCACTTTTGGAAATAGCAACTACATCGGGAGTAATTTTTTTTATTCACATCCTTACTAATATTATAAATGTAAAAGTAACTCTGTGTGTCTGTCTGTTACCTTTCACGCCTAAACGGCTGGACCGATTTGGCTCATTTTTCTTAAAAAAATGTTCGTAATAGTCCGGGGATGATTAGAGGAACCTGCAAAATTGGAAATTTCTGGAAAAACTTAGAAAATTCGGGAAAAGCGGGAAAAATTCGGTTTCCCACGGGATTATGAACCCGCGATCATAACTCACGATTCGAATACGTTTATATATATATATATAGCGGTCAGTTTGGTTGGATCAGTAGCCAGACAACGCCTGTTATTTTAAGCTTTTGGTGGGTCTAAACGGTGTCTTGGGGGAGTGGGTTAACGGGTCCCGGTTAACGCCGGGGTTAACAACTAGTATTCATATTCACTCTTCATTTCATTAGTGAAATTATTTCCGATAGATTATTTTATGTGAAATCAAATCCATGCAACTATTTCAGTACTAATATCTGCATTGTTCCCAAATTGTAAGATTTTGTAATTGTAATTATCTTAGCACCCACAAAAAGTAATGGGCAATCATGATAATGATGATGTAATTGTTGAAAAATCAATGCAATCACACTACCTTGGCTAATTGTTTGAGAAATTTCTGGTTGCGCTTGATTTCTTGGGTTAGTTTCCACATTTTTTACTTCTGTGATTTACTTCTCAGGTGGATAAAGGATTGTTTCTAGTTTTAGCAAGAGAATTGTAATTTATCTTGCAAATGTTGCTATAACTCAACCAGCTCCGCTGTGATTAGGTACACCACTTGAACAAGTTGATAGCACAACGAAATAATTGGAAACAAATTGTTCGGGAAAGTAATTTATACTAAAGCTATAAACGTAACTATTATTTATAAGAAATCGATTAGTAGTAGTAGTGAGACATTGTGATTGTTCACTCAAAGTCATTATGTGCTTAAATATAAATATATTATGTATACAATTACAAATATTAAAGCTGCATTTTCCACTAAAACGTATTTGTTCGTAGGATCTTCTGCTTTTAATTGCTTTTAAGAATAAATTCATTTAAAACGCAGGTATTATGACATTATTATAAAAAGAGCTTTTGAATATTCTTTGGGGCGGGCTAAATCTAATCAAACTACTACCCACAATAGCCGTTTTAAACGTTTTAAATTAAAAATTTATTTTTATTAGCTAACATGTTTTTATATTTTAATTTTCACCAAAATAACAAATAATGTTCGCGTCGGTTTTCACAAAAACACTGTATCTCTTAAAGTATTCAAATGAGTGCGTCCAAACCGGCACGATTCAACCAACAAAAAAACGTCTTTGGTGATAAGAGCGCGAGTTTAAATAGAATTGGATTGGACTTCAGTGGTAAAATGATTAAGCGCTAGAGCATTGAACCAATTTGTTTTCATGGAAACCAATTGCAAGATTTATGATGTGAAGTTAATCTTTTGCAGATTTAACTGCAATGCATGCAATGTGATGTTAAAAAACTGGGATTTTAACAATAAATGCAACCACAACAATTACCCGCCGAAATTACAAACCATTTTCGAACAATTAATTAATATTTCGATAAATGCAAGCACATTAATAATTAAAATCGTAATTCATTAGTGTAAATAAATATTTCATCAAGATATATATACATACTATTCCCGCAGGAAGCGAAATCATCAGAACCGAGCGAGGGCAGAGGACACTGTCAATGTGCAAATCATTTGGGATCGTTCAAAAACAATTTCGATTTCTCTTGTTCTCCAATTATTTATGGAAATTTTTCGCCTTATGAGTGGGTAGTGGTGTAAGTGTAACCTAAACTTGGAGAATTGCATCCGCTTTGTTTGTCAATTGTGAATTTGTGAATGAAATGCGCAAAATATTGTATGACTGTGTGGAATATTTATTATTGTATTGAATATATGATGCAGCTATGTTTTTAGCCCGGATTTTACATCAGTCACTACATACGCAAAAATATCAAAAATCAATTTTACTCGTACCAGTCGAACCAGGAAATGTGAAATGCCCTTAAGTATTCCTCGCGCATTTATTATCAATGTATGTATATAGTCATGTAAAATGGTGAAGCGTTAAAACAACAGCGTGTCCCGCTACTAACAATCAATTTTTTAATTATTCATGGTAATTTCATGCAAATATCATCAGTTGTTATTGTTCTTGTGCGGTGTATGCCCTTAGCTTCTGAAAAGGACATAACATTTTGTAATATGGGAATTTCGTAATTTAGCAGACAACATCGAGATACGTTATTGTCTCTTTGTTAACAACTGTCAGAGCAAGCAGGTTCTGCTCGAAGGATGTAAACCGCATGGCATTTTGAGTGAAAATTTAATTGATGGTGACATGATCCATACCGAGTCGTTAAAGTGTAAACTGTGCATAGCAGGCGATATCAGTGCTTCTCTGCTATTCATATCTTGTTTTTATTTTTTTCTTTATTTTATATAAAAAGCTAATATTCTTAATGTTACTACAGCTTATAACGAAGTCGACGTTGTTGCAACTAATTTCAGTAAGGCTTTTGATAAGATATCTCATCAATTAATCCTCTGTAAATTGTCCGCCCTCGGCTTGGTAAAATGGATATCTTTTTATCAGAAAAACCGGCTTTATAGTGTTCGCTTCCGGTCCGTCCTATTGTCCACATTATTGGCAACCTGTGAAGTGCCACAAGGTAGCCATCTTGGCCTCCTTCTCTTCATCCTAACTATAAATGATCTTGATAGGGTCATCAAACATTCCGCACTCTTAATTTACGCTGACGATACCAAATTTTTCAAACCCATTTCTTCCCCACAAGACTCCAATCTTCTTCAAGTAGACCTAGACAATTTTTCGACCTGGTACCTCAAAAATTGATAAGATCCCACTCGCGACTCGGAACTAAACTTCCGTTCTCATATTGATGAAATAATTCTTACAGCCAACTCATCACTTGGCTTTGTCAAACGGTGGTCCAAATAATTTTCCAGCCTTTACGTGACCAGATACCTCTACGTCACCTTTGCCCGTCGCCTCCTCGAGTACGCTAGTCAGGCGTGGTCCTCCTATCATCAAGTTCATGTGTCCAGAATCGAGAGCATCCAACGTCGTTTTCTCCGATTTGCTCTTCGAGGTATACCTTGGGACAATCATCTTATACTGCCTCCCTACCAAGATGGCCTCAACCTCATAAACTTGAAAACCTTAGATGGACGCAGAGACATAGCTGACATTATTTTCATACTTCGTCTCCTCTTAGGCCCCGTCGATTGCGCGTCTCTATACAACTTAATTTTCTCGTAATCTCATAATCTCGTAATCTACGATGCCCGCCTCTCTTCTATCTACCGACACACCGCTGTGAAAGGTTAACTTAAACCTAACCGTTTTCGATTTTAACCGCAGCACCTACTGCCTTAAACTTGATCTCCTCCACCATTCCCCCTAGATTTATATGTTAGCTTTAAGTCTTAGTTTTAAGTTTTCAATTATGTTAGGTTTGGGTTTTAGCTTGGATCTGGCGAATAGGGTCTGGAATTTTGGGAACTAAGCCATTTCTCAAGCGGTTCGTATGAAACTCGGAATGTAGAATTAAGATGCGACTATAAGACTTTTTCCTATCTTGAGAGGAGAATAGTAAACTAACTTGTACGAAACACTATACAGTGATGTTAAGAAAGTGAAAAAACAAGCTACTGTTCTGTTTTACGTAATAAAGCGGCACATAACTAGCTTTCAAATTGCAAGCGGCTTTGTTGGTTGAAATCATTAATCATTATCAGCGCTGCTCAAATTAAAGGGACTTTTGGTAGTCTTTTAGGGGTCTTTCTGGGGGTCTTTCGAGTATCCGTAAGTACTTCAGCAAAATATATATTGAGTAGGATTGTTGCCGTTAATGTACCCTGTGGCAGAACAATAGCGATATTGAATATTTTATATGTCGTATTTTCTTTATCTGTTACCACAAATTTCTTCCCTTTTCCTAGATCGATTATAATATTATAATAATTATTATTATGATAATAATTTATCAACTACTGAACTTTAAGTTCCGAAATCGATCTAGCAAAATAACTAGAACTTCAAAATAAGGATGATTTTAATATATATACAATTAAAACTAAATAATTTCTTGTTTAATTTTTATAATATAAGTTTTTTCAACTATATTTAAGTGCAAAAACATAAAATTTTAACAGAAATGTGACCTAGTTTACCATCAATTCTCTCAATAGACATCACATTCTAATCAAAATGCAATTTTGAATATTGTTATAAAAACTAATAAGACATATTGTTGACAATGTGTCCTTGGTTGTCTAGAATTAAAAGAACTATATGGTTCGTCGAAATAAGCTTTGGAGGGTGGGTGAGCAGAGATGATGCTTATAATAATTGAAATCACCATTGATTAAAAGTGACAACGAAGCAAGAACCAATGAAATTCCGAGTTGAGTAATTTCAAAAACAAGCAATCATCGGATGTGTTGATTCAGTTATCGTTTGTCCAATTTTTTTTTTGGCAAACGAATGGAAGCAAAATTGCCAATCATTTTATGTTTAATTTTTAATTCTGTTGGATTTTCACAATTTTTTGCTGCTTTCGGTGCACCGAAAATTATTTTGGACTCAAGAGCGCAGAGACGTGCAACAACTCACTGGGGGAACTTTGTCGCTACTGTCGGTAATGCTACCCATCATCAACGACGAATCGACGGGTTGATATATCTTTTGTTTCATTTGGCAAACGGATTATCCGCCTTCAAGTCGAAGTAGAAAATTTCGATCAGAGCAGGAATTTGTTTAATCGAAAATGCAAAACATTACAAAGCAGTATTCGATAAAAATGTAACGATGCAAGTCAGATGGGGATCAGGATGAGGATGATGGAGAACGCGAAATTGTGCAATTAATTTCATGGGCGATAAAATTGATGAAGCACAACATTCTGAAGTGTTCCTAAATGTTCAACTTTTCAACGACAACGTCGATCGATGGCAAAGCAAATTAAAAATTTTCTAATTAATTTGATTGAATTTTCTGTGCGAAACGCCAACAACTAAACGTTTTGCGATTGTCATGCGAACTACCTGGAGTTTTTGGCAGGAGAAGTGTAAGTAGAGCGGAAATCCGAAGTGGTGTAATTGCTAATTGACAGAAGAAACTTTAATTCTGCGATGCATTTTATTGCTCAGATTTTGTATGATTTTTGCCTTGATCATCAGTTAATTTTCCAATAATTGCTATCCATTGTTTAATTTGGAGATCTGCATTGCGATTGATCGGGAAACTACTGACTGCTCAAAACTTGGTTTGAGCCAGTAGCGCAACAATCAAGTTCGTGATGTAGTGTTTGCTTTAACTCCTAGTGTTGGTCCCCGTATAAATTCTTATATATGTAGGTTAAAATTGCAATTGCGAACGGGGTAGCGTTTCTAGTCTAGGTAACGCGGGTTAGTACCCTGCGGTACCGAAAAATGCCCGCTACTGACACCGACAGAACGCCTGCTTGTTTATATGACACTTAATTAGTTATATGATCTATGCGTATGGTGTGTGGTGATGCCAGTCATGTACATTATGACTAGCTTCGTAACAGCATGTTAGTTGTGGCTCGGTCCCCCCCAACTGTAGCCAAAGAGTTAGCTTTATATCTTAAAAGAAGTTCATTTTATATTGACAAGCTTCCCACATTAATAGGATCCTTAAGCATCCAAAGTGCAAGCTCACAGAAATCTGATCCTCTCCTAACGTTGACGTTGTGCGGTTTTTGATCAGGGGAGATTCAAACCCGATACCTCTATATTTCCAGTCAAGCACTCTCTAATCGGCTCCATGAAATAACTTCAAAAAATTGCTAAAAATATGGTGTACACCGTACATACTTATAGTCAAGATACGACAATGAGATGGTCTATGTTCCCCCGTGGGGGTCCAACTGCATCTTAACCTACACATGATTGGGGTGTGGGGCTCTACCACGGAAAATAGGAATGTGCCGCATGTACTTATAATATGCTCATTATGGGCAATGTGTTCGTACTTTGCGATCCTGAATGGGCTACTGGTATTTAAAATGTCTAGCAGGGGACTGTCTTCATATTCAGTGGCCTGTTCGTCACAGGACTGTGAAGTGCCTGGTGTATTTTCTATCCTGAGCGGCCTTGGATAGCACGGTATCCTTGTGACAAAAGATTGGGTTCAAGGTTCCGGACGATGTGCTGCCAAGTCTGTAGAGTACCTACACCTAGGCACTAATACTGAATGAACTGAGTCACTTGATATCACATCTCACCAAGGTACGACGGGATTTGGTTGTACCCACAGATGAGGTTGATCTCCTTGGAGATTAGCTAAGTCTGGGCCAACGTTTGGTTAAGAACCCAGTTTGGTTCTGGGCTTGACCTACGTAGTGGTTGGTGGTTTACTACCCAAATGCGGATAGAGCGCTAGCATGGTAACATCAGCTGAAGGCCTGGTGTTACCAAAATCTTTAGTGCAGCAGAGCTCAAGGTGATGCGTTCTCTGTGGAGTTGCATATCTCAACCGGTTGTCGTGAACCAAAGATCAGCAGGGATTTAAGACAGGTCCTGCTGTAACCATTGAGTTAATACGGGCACATCTGTCCAAGTTGGACGTTGATTGTCATATTACTATTACAAGACATTTCATGATGGTCTATGGTCAAGACACGACAAAGAGGATGGGAATTGATGGCCTATGGTCAAGACACAACAGAGAGGGGGGAGGAAGTGACGCGCTTTAAAGATGGTCTATAGATGGTTTTACTTCGAAACACATAAATTTTGGTTTAACAAAGAGTTAATTCATGAAAGTCATCGTACCCAAAATTGTTTTCCTAATATTGGGTTAATGTTGTGCTTGCTTCCTTTAGAATAATTAATTATTAATTATTTTTGTACAAACTCAAAGCGAGTCGACTTCATTTTACTTGTCATCTGTGAAAGACTACATATCTTTGGTTTACAAGATAAAGAGACTATCTGCAATACAATGCATATATAGCTGGTCCTTTTAGAGTTTTTAGGCCAACAAAATGAGCCGATAGGTTTTGCCAGCTTTCATTCAATTTTCAATTAAATTTATTTCGAAATTCTGAAAGGAATACATGCCTTTGCGCCATTAAAAACATGAACCAACCCAAATAGATTATAATAAAAAGTTATATCCAACAAAGTGAAGTTAATTGATTGCATAAAATACGATATGAGTAAATTTTGGCTAAATGTTACAGGTAATGTTAAATTCACAAGATGACGTAGTATAAGTAATGAAAGCTATGAAAATACTGGAGCACAAATCGGTTTTTCGGATGGTTTCATTTGGGCACGTTATGCTCTTAGCACTCTGCCCTTCTGACTCCGGTAATTCAGGATCGAATTTATTGAATTGCAAACGCAGGCAAACAGAAGAAGATTGCAACAAATCCTCCGATATATGTGTCCCGTGTACTCACCTGAAAGCCATCGTACGTCCAGGAACCGAATTTCATTTCGCATCGCTGATCATCGAATGGAAACCATGTGATGTCGATTTTGCACGTTGACTTGAAAATGCCAGGCGGGACGTACAGACAGGATCCATTATTTCGGACGACAACATTGGTGGCGTATGTACCGTCGAAACCTTCGTCAGCGCTGTAATTAAAGAGAAAATCAAATAAATGTGAGTTATTGCATTTAAATGAAATTTTAAATTTTAAATTTAAATTTTAATGTGTAGCAGTGCACGCATGCGCGAACGATGAGTTTAAGTGCAAAGATAAGGTGGACGCTTGGTTAGCTTTGGATCTGTGCATGCCCTTATGAATTCAGATAAATTCAGATTTCGTATTTTTTTTTTAACTGAATTCAAAAGTATACTCGTATCTCCCTATTTACCTCTGGACGCTGGCCATAATATTTCAGAGGAAGTTTAAGTTGATGATTTATGCGCGGCCACTCAGGCGTATGTGGAATATTATTTCTCATATAGGTACATATACGAGTATGGGTTTATTCAACATATTTTGGCTTAAGCATTTCGTTACATTTTCTTTCCTTCTCTCAAAATATCGTGTCGTAAATATTTTCATGACTTCATTTATTTGACATTGATTTATACATAAAATTGCGTGTATACCAATCGCGTTCGAATTAAATAAAGTACACAAATACCCTCTGCATTGGTGTGTGGATGTGTGGAAAACATCAAAGATATAAAAACTGCATAATAATGAAATATTATGAGTAATATTCCCTCTTAATGCATCTGCTGAGTGTCGGAAATAAAAACAATGATACACTTAACATTTTTAACAAAACTTTTCTGTTGTCTGTGAATGGAAAGATAATATTGACGCAGTTTAACTTTCAGAAAAAGGATAAATCCGCTTACTGGAATAGTGATATGATGATATATGTGGAATACAAAAAAAGTTTCCTCGGTTTTAGGTTATCGCCTCAAAGAAAGACTTGTATAGGTATTTTAGTGATACACAATTAAAGCAAGAGCTCTGATAGATAATCAAAATAGATATGAGGCTTTCTTTACAATGGCAATACGAACGCATTCAGGAAAAATCTTTTAAGTAACTTAGTTAATGTAGAACACTAAAAAAAGGCCTTTGGCACACAGTTACTCTTCATACAGGCGGTAGTAACATTATACTAAAGGAACAATTTTTATTTAGATCTCAACATTCAATCAGAGATAAAAACCATTCGACCGGGTTGTTTTCTAGAATTTTCTTAGGCTTTTGAGACAGTTTATCATGACGAACTAAAAAATGGCTTTAATGTGATTTCTTAACTTTTCTTAGGCCTTTAACAAAGCTATCTATGGGTGCCGTGGGTCAGAGGTTAGTGCGTTGGTCTACTGATCGGTCGGTTAGAAGTTGAAATCGTGGAAAAACACTACAAAGCAGCCCGTCGCTAAAAACACAAGCTTTTAGAAATCATTTCCGTCGCCGCAGTCATGAACTGAATCAAAAGCCGTAAACGCCGCAGTCGCTACAGCTGTCACATTCGTCACAGTCACCATAGCCGTAACAGTTGCCAAGTCGTCTGGAACCTATCAGTACTTACCGCTGACAATAAATAACGCAGTCACCGAAAGACTTTAAATGAAAAGGAACCGCATGCCAATTAAAACCGTGTTTCGTTGAATTCCAAGAGGGCGTCCATTTCCAAGTCCTTATCATTAGGAAGGGTAAGTGCTTGTCCACCGAAGCAACGGAGGAATGTGAGGAACAAAATTATTGAAAAACAAAACAAACGCCGTTAAAACTTCAATAACACTATTTTTATTACTACGAACTTTTGATAAACCCTGGAATCTTGGTCACACTGAGAACTACCTCGGCTCGGAAAACCTTGTTACAGTTTTTCGCGAGCAACCCAAAAATCTCCACCTACCTGAAATCTCATCTCTTTTGAGTACCTCTGGGATCAGTTTGTGGCCCAATTCTATTTAATTTTTTTATGTAACCCGTTTCTGGCTCAAAGACTTTGTTAATAAGCAAACTTGTCAAACTTGCGTGTCGGAAAAGATGATCAAAATTAAAAAATTACTGACCATTTGTATATTATGCACACCCAACAAATGGTCGCGAGAAGCTAGGCTAGGGAAGTTAGTCAATAGTTTGAAGTGAACCAGACTTCTTGAAAAGATAAAAAGTAGATAGAGCTACCCCCTATGTGAATAATAGTGTTATAAGTGAATAATAAGTAATCACAGTTTAACTGTGTTGCCAGGAACATTTAACATAAAAATCAAACCAAATTACTGACCTAATTGATTCGGAAGAAGCTACATTTGTTTTTAACAACAGAGAAAGTACACTCAGACAGGAAAATTCTACTCCTTCTTCTTCTTCATAAAAAATAAAACACTAAAGCGTGGTCTGTACTTTATTAAACTTTGAGATAATTGCCTTACATCCTTAAATAACGAAGAAGTTTCAGTTACTTTAATTACACTTAGATAAAACACTTAACACGTACTGTTTTTGTTTTCATAACAACAAGCAAGCAAAGTGCAATTGCTGTCAATATTATTACAGAAAATAATTTACAAAAACTTTTTAAACCTCGCTAAGCCATTTGTCTCCTCATTATTTTTAATTCCACAAAGTAAATTTGCCTATTAAATGATCTCGTTAATTGTTAGCTTAAAACGACTGAAGCATGATACTAAATAATAAATGGACAGTCTCTCTTCTATGGGGTAAGACGTCTTATCTTAGAGTAAAGGGTAGATTAAAAACAATAACAAACCGAACAATGAAGATTCTTCTTCAAAGGTACAAGCGATAGCAAAACCAACGACGTCTTATTCCCTTTATACTTCGCCTTTGTGTGGCATATCTTATTCTATACATCTACCAACCATCCGATGGGCATAGCACGTTGTTATTGTTGGAAGCACAAACATCCGGAAGCTGTTTAAGTCTTCTGTCTCAATTGAAGTCCTTTAAAATGGCTATTAAAGCTATTTCAGTCACAATGCGACCGGAGTAGGTACTCTGTAGAAACTCAACGCCGAACTCACATACTGCACAATAAGTATTCTTCAGAGGAGACATACATATCACACAAATATGGTCTGCCTTCATCCTATAGATCAATTGATTATCTGACGTGGGCGGAAAAAAGGGCTGCAAAATATTTAGCTTAAAGTACCCGTTTTTATTTGTGATATATGTTGTGAATGAGAGTGCTCGAAGTATTTTTCAATAGAAGATCCGGTTTGTGTTCAGTATGAACATTTTTCTTATGAACATTTAAATATTTTTTTTAACCTGTAAGTGAAAATTGACAATCAACAATAAAGTCCGGCAGACAGCAGACATAAATTGATTAAAAAAACCTTTTTTGCTAATTTCTGACATATTCCCAAAAAAAAACTTCAGGTTTTGAAAAGCTGTTTATACCAAGTTCTTAATCTAGTAACTTTGTTTTGATTTTCTTTTCTGTCTTTCTTCTGGAATTTCGTTGTATTCTCAAATTTTGAGTCCACTGCTTCTATATCGGAATAAGGCTGTGTATAAGACTGGACATAGGACCCAAAATATGTATCTAACGTACATAATGTACATATAAATATGGCTATGCTTCCGCCAAGCTTAGAAGAAGTAAGCACAGCTTTGAATCTTTAAAAAACAACAAGGCCTCAGAATCAAATGACAGATGGTGAAGCTAATCAAATCTGGATGGCCCGCGATACACTAAGCAATAAATGAATAAATAGTGCAAGTATGGGAGGAATAGAAACGAAACTATGCCAGATTACTGAAGAAGAGTCATCCTGTACTTCATAGCCCCTATACATAAGAAAAGGAGATATTACAACGTTCAGCCATTATCGTGATATACAGTTGATGAGTAGCTCGTTTAAAGATTGTGTCCTCTTTAATTCAAGACAGGATACATATGCTAAAGTCATTATTGGCCCAAACAAGTGAGGCTTCATCGCACGAATATCAACAACTGATTAGATTTTTATTTTGTAAAATTCCAATACTTTTTCCACCATATATTTAAATACTTTAAAGCCGCCCATGACAATGTAGCCAGAGTATAATAAGAATGAGGAGATATTCGATCGTTACCATGATTTGGACATAGGAATAAAAGGCGCCGTGGCTCTAGATGTTAGTGTTTTGGAGTTCTGAGCAGGAGCTTCGAGGTTTGAATCCCAGAAATACCAAAAGCCCAACCTCTCGCGAATGTATTTCGGATTAAATGGTAGGTCCCTTACATTTGTGTCAAAAAATATAACACGCATAACACAAATAGTCGGGAGAAGCTAGGACTTGGACTGCAACAGTCTGTCGCGCCAAATATTATTATTAATATTCTAAAAAGAATCAAGCTCGGTAGATTCCATCTGAACTTATGGAACATGATATCGCGACAGGTCAAGCCTTCGCTGGATGGATGGGTATTTTTTGGCAGCGCAGAAATTAGCGATGGCAAATAGGTTAACACCAGCTCAAAATTGGGTCCGGTCGCAGAGGACACGCAATTTTTTCAGCGTGCGTGTGTACATTTGTCAATTTTTACGTTTGCTAACTCGTATATCTCGGTTTCTACCAGTCAGAATTTAATGGGACTTATTTTGAAACAAATGGTTAGTGCCCGGCTTGCGATGGCGCTTTTTTTTATTCATAGGGGTGGTAGATGTGAGACTAAGAAAAATACTCAATCGAAGCATCGGTATCGATTTTCTTAAGTCTAAAGTTATGCAATATGTTAATGTGTTTTTAAGTTTATTTCTCTTTCTAAACTACATTTAATATTGCCTAATATTAGGCTTTTAATATAATTCAGTGTTCAGACTGAGAGCTGAGAACTTGTTATCTTATATAACATAATATGCTACAAAGACTAACCGGAAAAGGCGACGTTTTCTTTTTGTATTACATAGTCGGATACAAAGGTCTAAAACTATGCCACAAAAATTAATCGTCGTTTTCTTTGTGTTGTATATATATACACATGATAGACATACATATGATGCGGGGCAGAACCAAAGTGAAGTGGCTCGACAACTATTCTCCGTTCGTCGAGTGTGGCAGAAATATCAATAAATTGGCGACAGCGACAAGGATCTGGTCGATTTCGTGCTACAACACATCATGATGACCGCTTTCTTTTGACAACTTCATTGCGAAATCGTCGTGTTAATGCGGTTCAACTTGGACAGAAGCTCCAAGAAGTTTGTGAAGTCGAAGTCATTCTGAGGACAGTTAGTAGATGACTTCGAGAAGGTGATATGACTACATACAGACCAGCAAACGGGCCGAAATTGACATCAGACCACCGACGAGCCCGACTTTAGTTCATTCGAAAGCATTTGGATTGGACAGAAGAACAATGGAGAAAAGGATGTGTTTATATGGTAACGATGGGCGATTACGAATGTACAGAGGATCAGGAGATCAATTTGCACAAGGTTGCATTGTAGAGCGTGTTGAGTATGGCGGTGGATCTTTCATGTTCTGGAGAGCGAAAACAAATCTTATTTTAATCTCCGAAGCGAATACTGGCCATTGATCAAGAGGATTGACTTCACAACGGTACCTTGAAGAAGTACATCGTACCTTTTGACGGTTTTTTTTGGTAAAAACTTTCTGTTTATGCAGGATAATGCGAGATCGCATCCGGCTGGTATAGTGTATCAGCACCTTTAAAAGTGGACGTGCCTGTTATGAAGTGGTCAGCTTGAAGCCCGAACCTCAATCCCATCGAAAAATTATGAGAAGAGCTGAAAAAAAGAATTCGATCCAGAGAAATAGCTTTAACGAGTCTCCAGGAGCTGCAACAGGCGATCGAAGAGGAATGGGAGGCGATACCTTAAGATTTGGTGAAAACTTTGGTTCAATGAAACCTTGAATGGAAGCTGCCTTTCGGGCAAGGCGATGGGATACTTCTTATTAATAAAAATGTTTTTTTTGCTAATTTCCATCTTTCATGCTGAAAAATTCACAAAAAAACGTGTACTTCAGATGTCGGCCACAAAAATTACTATGTTGGCACGGTATAAGTACAGAACAGGTGCCACTAGTTAATTGTTGAAATAGACTTTGATTCTGCATTCAAGAAAATTAAACAAACGTTGGATTTTTTGATATTTTTCAACTTTTGTTGAAAATTTATCAATAGTCGAACTCAGTCGCACCCAAGCTTAGTATGTGCTACTACCGTAACTGGCCACCATACTAAAGCCTTCTTTCATTATGACATGGACATGACTTTAGTCTAACTATTCAAGCTATGTTATGTTATGTTAGGTACACGGTATATGTTTATACTCTATTATAATTTTTTACGCTTTTTTTACAATGAAACGAACATTTTACCTATTAACGCGTAGAAAAACAACGCTTATGTGGGCATTTACACTTGGAATTGACTCTTAAAGTGCAGTTAAGTGAACTAACCCAATGCTAGACACTAGGAATGAGCGACAAACTCAAGAACAAACACTTTCCATTGTATCGTACATGAGACCAGAAACAAAACAAAGATTAGTTTACAGGAACACACATACCCACAGAAAACAAAAAAACAGCGAACTGAATATACTTGTACTGCACTTGGTTCAACTTCCTGTTCGACATAACCTCTTAGGCTGGACGGAAGAAGAAATTTTCAATTTTTTTTTCGTAAAAATAACAAAAGATTTAAATTATGATATATATATATATATATACATAAAAGAAATAATACAAATGGCCAAAGGAAAAACAAAAGGATCTCGCACGAGTTTTGTGTTTGGAAGGAAAACAATCGTAATAAAAAAAGAAAACATTGCGAAGGACGTTTTATACGTGCGAGTTGCGCGACTGTATAATATTCCAATGTGAAATGTATACAAGAGTGAGCCCTGCATCGCCAACATCTCTTTCCAAGGAAGAAACACAAGAAAAACTGTCAAGGTCCAAAGGTCTTTCTTTCAATTTTGAGGAGCGAGGTTGATGCGCGCAATGTGACTCTGTGAGTGGCTTAAGAGTCAAAGTGCTGTAGGTTGCAAGCAAAAAGTGTACACGCATACATGTGTAGGTAGGTATATGCACAAATATGCGAGTTCAGGAACATCTAACAAAGACTTGGTCGCAAGGACTGTAGTAGTTCTGTGCTTAAAAACAAAAGATAGAGGAGTGAAATTAATTTTAATTGGGAATTGCGATGAATAATGAAAAATTTGATGTTGCTCCGTTTTTGACTGAATCTTTCCGTTCCATCTCCAAAAATGAGAAGAGTTTTCTGTTTAATTTTATTAACTAAATGGTTATATAATTTAACATTCACATATTTCTTTTAAAATCTAAGCTTTATTGCACTTTTTCTAAATCCGTCACTAACTATAACCTGCCCAGTACGGCCAAGATTTAAATTTCTACTTCGTGAAGCACCTTTTTCTATCAGATCAACAGAGAGAAAACATTTCAAGGATTTTTTCCATTTATTTCTATTAGCTTTTGTAAAAGAGTACCTTGATTGCCCTGAGTACATCATGGACAATAAGGAATAGAAAAAGTTTCACTGTAGAATTAACTTCTATGGTTTCCCACTAACTTGTTTGCAGACAGTTTGTTGCTGTCAAAATGGCATTAGTCGCGTACTTGTACTTAGAAGTTAAAAAAATATAAAGTTTCATCAAGGACCTGTTTCACTAATGAGCAAAGTATAAGAATTTTTAATCCTTTTTTTAAATTAATTAATGGAGACTGAAGTGGTCCATGATGATTAGCTCTTCAAAGAAAAAGCAGATTACATGACATTTTTCATTAGCACAGATTAAAACATTTCTAGGTCTTTGTTAAATGCACAGATTTTTTTGGAATAAAGGCAAAATAAAACTTTTTGAGTATAATTTTTTGGCTTCAGAAGTTCTTGGAAAAAAACTGCACTGTAAGGCGCATACCCATGATTCACATAGAAATTGTTTTTTATGGTCATCCTGCAGGGAGGTAGGAGCTATTTTTAGAGAGTAAATTGTTCGTTTTAACACAAGCAGCGTGAAACTGTTGATGGTACTCCTTATCGACCGTATAAGAGTTTACAGTGGAAATATAGGGGTATAATAACGTATACTGACCCTTAGTATTCTTGATATGTCATAAGAAAGCCTGCCATCCTATTAACAGCTGAAAAGTAGAACACAAGGCGTTTAGAGCATCGGTATTCGCTCAGAAGATATCATGTTATGTCTACTCCTAACCAATAAAAAAACCGTGAGTGTATCATCCCCTCTAGGCTCTTCAGACCATTGTGTAGTATCAGCTAGTTTCTCGTTGTCAAACCACACAGTTAAAGAAAAAAAAACCCTAAAAGAAAAGCATGGCTACATCAGAAAGCCTTTAAACATTTCTTTAGAATTATTAACTAGCCAATACTAGTGTGCGCAAGCGTAAAGGGGTTTGCACCCTCATAATATACTCGGCTTTATGCTTGACACAGCGTGGGCGTAAGGAAAAATAATCATTTCTGATACAATAACAAACATAATCCACGAACGTAGGAAAAGATGTGTCCCTTCCAGGACTAAGTTTACCAAACCGAAGGAAAATGATTGGTATGATTAAAGCAGCAAAGAAACTTCTAGGAATTGGGTAGGTATGTGTTCGGTTATATAAAAAAAACCCAATGTGAAAAACCAAACCAAATTTAACGAGGCAGAAACGATTGCAATGCCTACCAATACCAATACCAGAAAATGAGCCAAAAAATACTTCAATGTCCCAAAGAAAGTAAGAATTTTTTGTCATTAAAAATACTGCCTCGTCTTCAATTCCATCGTACGTTCACAATGACATTCCAATCATCATCTCTACAGAGAAAGCCAATCTGCTTGCTTAATATTTCGCAGCTAACTCTACGCTACCAGATAGTTGTTGCCGCCTGTACTTTCAAGAGTCGAATTTTCTGTCAGACTGATCTAGTTTCGTACTCGTCAAGTCATCATCATAATTGGCTCTATAACCAGTGTCCGGCCTGGCCTACCGCAAAAAGTCTCTCCAATGGTCCCGATGAGCCGATGTCGTCCAGTTTTGCATCCTCAAATTCTGGGCGTCCTGGTCTACGCCATCCTTCCAGCGTAGGATCGGCCGGCCTCGCTGTCATGTTCCATAAATTCTACCGCAAAGGACTTTCCGAGCAGGGTCCTCTTCGCTCATGCGAGCTAGATCTCCTGCCCACCGGAGCCTCCCGAGCTTAATTCTCTTCACGATGTCGACATCTCCATAACGCATCATTATAGAGTCTCCGGAATCGTCTTACCTCATATACGGGGCATACAATTCTCCGTAAGCCTATTGTCTCGAACGCGGCTAAAAGGTCAGAATGCTTTTTGCTAAGTTAAGTTTCGGATCCATATGTAAGTATTGGTATGACCATTGTCTTTTATACCAGCAGCTTCGATGTTATGGTTAAGTTCCTGGATTTGAAAAGTCTTGACAGACTATCGTAGGCTTTGTTGGTTTTAAGCAGCCGTGCGCGTATTTCTGGTTCCATGCTGTTACCGGCTGCTACAGTTGACCAGAGATAGGTTAAGGATTGCACTGCTTCAAATTCGCGCTCCACTTATTTAATTGTGGGACCAATGATGGATCTTGTGCTTGCAGACGTGGCAATGTACTTACTCTCATTTAAGTGCAGCCCCAGATTTCGTGCCGTACGCTCGACCTGAATAAAAGCTTCCTGTACAGCTCTTGGGTTTCTACCAACAATGTCAATATCGTCTGCGTAAGCCAGTATCTGAAGAGGACGCAGGCCAGTCCAACCCTTGTCGGATCCCGTTATAGATGTTGAATGGGCTTGATAGTGATCCGGATATTTTTACTTGGCTTTTAACATCAACCTACCTAGTCGTGTCAGTTCATTTGGGATGCCGAATTCACTTATGGCTTTATAAAGTTCTACTCTGGCTAGGCTATCAAAGGCAGGTTTAAAGTCTATAAAAACATGGTGTGGTGAGTTTTGAAACTCTAGACATTTTTCCATCACCTGCCTAAGGGTGTAAATCTGATCTATTGTTGTTTTGCCTGGGATGAAGCCATACTAGTATGGATCAATGAGGACTTTAGCGTATGGGGCTGTCCTGTCTTCATGGATAGGTGTGAAAATCTTATACGCGGTACTAAACAACGTCATACAACGATAACTGCTGCATTTTGTGATATCTGCCTTCTTATGTATGGGGCACAAAATGCCTCTTCACCAGCCTTCTGGCATAGCTTCTTCCTCCCAAACTTGCACTATTATTTTTTAAATAGCTTGGTGTAATGTGCAAAATGTTTAGGTTTCCTAAAACGGTGCAATATGTACTTCACTCCCTTAGACCTGGCTACTATTTAGAAGGCATATATTTGCCCTAAGCTCGAATACCGCTATATTGTCTGGGCAGGTGCCCCCAAGACCACATTACATCCACTAGACAGAATTCAAAAACTGTGACGAACATATTGCGAAAACAATCGAATCGCTAGTACATCGTAGGAATGTTTCATGCTTGCTCTTTCCACAACCGGAATCGGTGTTCGAAAGAAAAATTCAGATGTATACCACCAATCCTCCAACCCATCCGCAAACCTCGAGCCCACTGGTCTACCATTAGTCCTTTCTTCAGACACACGAAGCAATTTAAAGATTTCTTCTTTAGTCGCATTATAATTATGTAGATTGAATTGCCTGACTCAGTATTTCCGCATTTGTATGACTTGCGGTCATTTAAGACACATGTACATGGACATCTCATCTTTTCCTCTCCCTAATTTTCTAAAGCTCACGCTGTGCTACGAATTATAAGGGTGCGTGTGTACATTTCAGATTTTCACCCATAGGAAAGTAATACTAGAATAGAAAAATGTCCAGATTTCAAATCCTGTAGTGAGCCCATCTGACCTTTATAAAGCCATGATAGATCTCTGCTTCCCAAATAAACTGACAAAAGTATATATATGTATAGGAAAACATGACCAATGTAAGTAGCCAAGTAAAAATACTCGGATCACAATTCAGTTTATTGTCTTTAACAAGACCCAAACAGGGATGAACTGGCCTGCTTTCTCTTCAACCATCATCATAGTAATTGGATGGTTACTTAGAATGTGTCCTTAATTTTTTTCATGTTTTAGAGGGTTGTTGATGTTTAAGGTTACACATCTTGCGATTGCCATCCTCGACGAGTCTTCTTTATCATTCAATGATCATTAACTTGTGAGGGAGTCGTTTACGGGAATAGAATACTTTCTACTTTCGTAATAACCATTATTGTATCATCTGTTTAGCAGTATCTACGTCCATCGGCATCAACGATGGTACAAAAAATTTTATTATGTCTCGCGACCTGAATATGAAAACGGTATAATACAAATTAATTTTGTTGTTGTGCAGATTTCTTGGCGTAGTTGATCCTCTTTATTAATAAACTGTTTGCATAGTCCTTCGGCAAAAGTTTGCTCTGCGGCTGCATGAGGGGAATTTTATAACAAAAACTGTAAATTGTTTTGCCAATAAACTCACTTCTTCGAATTAAGTCGTATAGTGGTATCTATAAGATTATGTATATGTCCGTTTAAAGTTTTTCCTTCTGACCATCATCTGTTCTACAGCTACCTTCCATAAAAAAGTTCCAGCTTATTTCGGACTTACTTGATTTTACGTGAAAACTATACCCAATGGGTAGAGTTACATAAATTACGCACACTATACGAGTACTATGAAGATATTTTATTTTCGTACGAGTCAATATTAAACTGAATTTTCTTGGTAGGAAATTAGTTTGTTTTTCTTTATTTATTCATTGGTCTATTGGCTTTTCATGGTAAGAAATTTACTGGATTAATTTCCTTATGTATTCGGCTCACTCAGTTTGTGTGACGTTCATATTGTTTATGGGTAAATGTGTGATGTACTGTACATTACGTACTTGCATAACAATGTACCTAAATATATTCCTATATGCGTGGAATAATTTCATAATACTGGAATAATGTGTATCATGTTGCCTTTTGAAGGGTTATACATATGTGTTGTCCATTAAAGTAATATGAACCCATTAGTATGAAAATTTTAAATTTTATTTCAGGGTCTTTTGTTTCTCGATGGGGTATGTTGTGTGTTTTCTTATTTTTCAAAGGCTTCTTGCATAAGCAATGTAGTTTTTGATATTTTGTAGACGCTAGATAAGCATTGGGAATCGTCTTAGTCTTAGGGAAATATCAAATATTTTGAATAAGAAATGACATGCATGTACCTTATATTACTCTGTAAGTAACAAAATATTATAATATAAATATATATATTATATATAAAGTAAAATGGTTCAATATACTCTTGCGAGATTAATTCCTACTATCGGCATTGCAAAGGCATTTTGTGCAAACTCATTTGTATTAAATATACAATAAAATATACAGCGTTGAGTAGACTTATAAGAACTTTGAATTTTTAGATTATCACAACGTTGTTAGTTTTAACTTGATAATAACTTTTTGGCAGACAAACATTCGTGATTACTTACAGCACCATTCAGATAAGAACGAGCTGATCAGCAAGATTATGTCATCAGTTTCCTCATAATGTATCCAAATTGCGCGTGCAAAAAGTACTATAGATGTGGCTAATATGGGCTACATGAACCGAAACTCAAAAATGAACAATCATCCAGAAGAATCGGAAGTTTTTACTTAACAAATCCCAAAAACAATCACCCAATCATGAATGAAAGCCCAAAGTGTATAATTTAAGCTTTGTTCATACTGAATAGTCGCTCAAAAGCCAAAAAATAAATAATCGCCAAATCGAAAAATAAATGAATATTCGCCTTAGGTCTGTCTTAAAAGTCGGCCAGAATATGGTGCCTTTCCTTATAATGAATAATAAATTTTTGAAGAATCGCGCAAATTTTAATGAATAATCAAAAACCAAATTAGTAACCCAACCTACGATGGAATTCGGATTAGCAGCAAAATTCGCGCTAAGCCGCGGTCACGGATTCCCCGCTCTTCACAAAAAACTCGTACTCGAAAACACGATTTTAAACGCACGACAGAATAAGTTAACAGAATTTCTGCACTAGAAGTACACTACACCTCATATTCCAAAACCGTCCTATAACTCTGTTCCCCCCACTTGATTTGAGCCAGTAGCGAAACAATCAAGTTCGTGATGTAGTGCTTGGTTTACCTCCTAGTGGTGGTCCCCGGGTAACTATGTGTATAAATCATTATATTTGTAGGCTAAAATTGCAAATGCAACGGCTTAGCGTTTCTAGTCTAGGTAACGTGGGCTAGCACCCTGCGGTACCGAAAAGCCAGCTTCTGAAACCGACACAATGCCTCGGATTAGTAATGATCGAATAAAGACGACTTTTGGCTATGGTACCCGGACTAAGATTGGTTTCTGGAATGTGAAGGACCTAAATTTGCCAGATTTCTCTAACTGTAACGTGAGAGAGCTGAAGCTCATTGCCAGGAACCGCACGCGACGGTGCGTAGGCGCAGTAGAGACCCTAGGACCCACAAAGGTATATAGGACACAAGTAAAGTGAGTATATATGTTGACTGAAGTTTTTCCACAAGACTTTAAATTTAAGTACGATTACTTAAAGTTGGCGTTATTGCACTCCAAGCAACCAAACGTGAACTTTGGTTAAAAATTAGAACAATTTACAATCGTTTTGCTGAAGCGTGTAGTTTTTCGTGATTAAGTAGCAAGTAGGTATAGATGAGTAACATTTGTGTGCAAAAGTATAAGACGCACAGCACGAAATGCCGCGGGAAGCTAGGCCTTAGATCGCATAGGTCTGTCGCGCCAAATATTACTCGTATTATTATTATAGACGTGGGCGCCGTGGCTCAGTGGATAAGTGCATGGCTTCTGAGCAGGTGGTTTGAATCCCAGTAACACAAAAAGTATTTTTCACGGTGTCCCACCTCTCGCAAATGTCTGACAAACGTCCGAGAGTAATAAATTGTCGCGGAATGCTTCTCAATTAGCCGTTCGGATACGACATTAAATTGTAGGTCCCTTCTATTTGTTTGCAAAAATATACATGCCCAACACAAATGGTCGCAAGAAGCTAGTCCTTGGACCGTAATGGTCTGTCGCGCCGAATATTATTATTTTTATTAAAAAGTCAGCGATCCCCACCTAAATTCAGCATTGTTGAGAAACCCTATTAGAAACATGAGTCGTTGCAATTGAAAAACCCTGTAATAATTGAGATTCGGTGCCTAGCTTGGTGGTTTAAACAGGTCATTCGTTTCAACTCATGTTGCTGTTGTATGTTCAATCGATTTAATTTTGTAAGCAAGTTCTTCTTGTTAATTAAGTAAGGTTTATAAAAAGTTAATCTGAAACACCCTGTTATAATTGTGGCGGTTTTGCGGTGCGCAGTACCTTAATCTAATTTCTTTAATCAAAACTTTTTCATTGTGCTCTCAATGGGTAAATTGTACCTCAAAATAACTTTATTACAAGATTATGCTTAGAATAACCTTTACGATTCATTAAAAGTTTTTATTTGTATTGCGTGTCAATTGTTATTCATACATGTAAATTTTTTGTTCACCCAGTTAGTAATAATTAGTATCTTATGCATACTAATAAGACGATCTTTTGACACTAATGTCACGAAGAGCACACCTGCTAAGGCAAATTTTCAAATATCTTCCTTAAGTCCAAAAAATTTAACAACGAAGAGAACCAGCACGATTAACATTCACAACACATTTTTGGGTTTGCAAAAGTTTGCTATTTGGCAGAATATAGATGAGAATTCATGAAAATGTGATACAAGGAAAACGCTTGTACCTTAACCATAAAGAGTCATTAGCCGTACTGCCTGCTTTTTAACGCAAAATGTGTAAAATATGGAAATACCAGCACAACAAAAAAAACTCAACAAGCTATTTCGCATCCATCGCACATAACAAACTCACCTGTTATACATAAGCACGTCAGGCTTCCACAGTCGATGTGGCGGTATCCGCAGATCGCGAACTCCACCAAATTCACTTGAATTCCACCTGAGATTCATGTCATTCCACTCCTGAAAGATAAGATATTTTTTTGAGTATTTACTTGAGAGATGTGATGCGAAGAAGATTATAGGATCACAGGCACGAGTGTAATGGTTTTTCTAAAGTCCCGGACATTTTTATATAGCAATAAAGTTTAATAAGAAAATAAAAACTTAAATTATTTTTATTTTTTCGGTGATAACAAGAAATTTAGTTTGAGTTTATGATATGTCTTTAAGTCAAGTCCTTGAAATGTAATTTTTCTTGAGCAGCGATTATGGGAGTCTCATGTGCAGTGCACCAATTAGATTTTTAGTTTTATGTAAGAGAAGAAAATACATGACTTTACGTTATGGCTTATATTTTTAATTTTTCCTGGGAAAGCTTTCAATCAACAACATTAAGAATTTCAAGGATATTTTCTGACCTTACACTTTTGAAGGGAGATTGAACAACGATGGGGGGTTTTTGTCAAAAGTTGATTCTTAATTTAAGAATTCAAATTGAAAAGCAACAATCCACGTATAATGGGAACTAATACCAATATTTGAAATTTAAGTTGTACTTAATCACTATAACGGAGGTTTACCAGCTTGGTTTAACCTCATACCTCTGGTCGTATTGCTGTAAAAGTTCCCATCCTTAACAGAACACGTCTAGCCGAACAATTAGAGGAGGCCGTGGTCGAGTATAAAGCTGACATAACTGCTATCCAGGAAGTGCAATGGAATGGGTCAGACAAAAGAAGGACTAAAAACTGCAGTGCGGTGATACGCTGACTGCAACATGATGATGGAGAATTCTTGGTGATCTGTACATGTGGGGAGCAACAAGAACAAGTGTTTCGATGTATCATGTATTTCATGAATTTTTTTAGCGTTTTGGTCAGAACTTCACAATAGAGAGGTTGAGAACTTTATCTACCCAGACTTTAAAATAATATCCTATAATGAGACCACTACAGAAATCAAATATTTCTGATCATTGTTTCTTTGTGATAAGAAGGCAGCTTAGTAGTAAAGCTTTCCCGCGGACCCCAGACTATGTATGTATGTGAGTCCTATCGCTTGACAGTAATCGTTTCTGGTCTCTTCGTTGCGAAGGGCAGCCGTGTTGACTAGAATCTGATTCGCGGATGCAGTCTTTCATGATGATGCAATCCGCGCCCGGAGATACCAAGTTAGTGGTCCGAGTCGACGTTGGCACCCTGGTACGTTTGTACCGTTATCAGGTTCAGATTGTGGCGGCAGTCTATCAACAGGTGGTCTATCTGGTTGCGAATGGCTCCAACAGGAGATACCCACGTGGCTTTGTGGATATTTTTAAGAACAAACTTTGAATTTGCAACGACCAAATTATTGTTTGCTGCCATCTTTATAACTCGTTGTCCTGCCTGAAGACTGGCTCCCTACTTATTTTTTGCATTCATGCATGCATTTTTACATCATACTAAAGGTAGGAATGGAGTTCCCGTTCGATTGATTCAAATAATTCTTCTTTTTCATCATCTCTGTAGAAGCGTGAACGTTTATGAGGCTTATGTTTTTAAATCTGCCCACACGCGAACGGTTCATTTCCGTTCATTTACTTTTGCTGACTAGAAACGCCATCCCGAGCACATGATATCTTGCATGACAGCTGTAATATATGTTCTGTTTCTGATTTTTGTAAGACACCATTCCCCGTCAACCGCATCAACTGGATTGCATAATATTTGGACAGGGTATCGGCTAGCTGCTGTGCAGCTCGAGTTCTATATAGAGAGCGTACTTTCCATGAGAAAATTCTTAAATCGCTTAGCTGTTTTCGTTGCCATGGTTGTCGTCGTTCATTAGTGTATCCATTGCTGATTTGGGGTTCCGTAATAAAGTTTTTTTTTGTGGGCGCCGTAGCTCAGTGGAAAATCGCATGGCTACTAAGCAGGGATCCGTGGTTCGAATCCCAGCAATACCAAAAGTACGGTGTCACACCTCTCGCGAATGGGTGACAAACGTTCAGAGAGTAATAACAACTTGGCACGAAAAGCTTCTCAATTCGCCCATGCACAACACAAATGGTTGCGAGAAGCTAGGTATTGGAACGCAATGGTCTCTCGCGCCGAATATTATTATTATTATTTAATAAAGTTTTTTACGGGTGCCAAAATTACTATGAAGGGAGACTAGCCCGATCATTCAGCTTTTCTTGTATTTGAGGAAAATTATCGCCGGCCACCATGTGAAGGTTTGATCGCACTTCCACCATTCAGAGATAATTACGGCAACCTGCAGTTCTGATGCATTCTGTGTTATTCCCCGTATTCTGCTGATGGTTGACCGACCTCACAGACTCTCGTATAAGGTAATTAAAGTTGCAGAGATGTCAGAAACTAATATTTATCGACTGATTGAATTTTGTTACAACGTCTGCTTTGAAACTTTGAAAAATAAAAAGTAGTTTGTCTTGGCTGACGCAGACACTCGGACTACAGTACCTGGTGACGTCTGGATACCTCTTCAGTACTTTACGCAATTAGCACCCCAAACAACCCCATCGTCGTCCTTCAAGGACAATTACTGCGAAATTTTCTGGCAAAATAAATTTTCCACTACATGCACCGCAAAATTGTTGGGCAAACGCTTCCCACTTTTGTCCCATTCTCGACGACATTAGGTTGCTGTTTTACACACATTTACACTCACTGTTCGGTTGTTTGTTCAATCGTTGCTAATTCCAATTTATAAACCTATTTAATGTCCTGTTTTTCACCGAAAAATAAATAGTTTCCTAAGAGAAATAAAAAAAAAACCCAACCTGCACAAAACTTACTCCAAGAACAAAGAATTAAAACTCGAAATGGAATTGAGAGACGGCGGCCATTCTCACACTTGGCGTGATTCTTACTGTTCGTCCTTCGTATTGTACGAGAGTATTAAGTATTTTTGGTTTTGTTGCCAACAACTATGTTACAATATCGAAATTTAATGACAAATTTGAAGAACAAGAAGAAGAAGAAGAAGGACACTGATTGCAGTTAGCAACGAGAACTAACTCAGTGGACAGACAGACGGACAGCAGCGTGCTTAACTGCATCAGAGAAACAAAGAAGACCCAAAGATTTCCCCACTTTTTTGGTTGCTCCACGGTTGATGGTCATAAGTTTTCAGCACTCGCTCGTTGTTCTCTGCCAAAATGGCTTTTTACGAAAATTGAAAAGTTTCGCTCAAAGTTATTATTGTTTCAGTTTTGTCGTCATTTGCAGTCCGTTAGGCGTTAGGAGGAGTTAGGGGACAGAAAGAAACTATAAACTCATTGGAAAAAGCTTCTCGCAATTTGCTCTGTCGTTTTGGTGTTTTGTTTGTTTGTTTAAGTGTGCAACACTTACATTACATTTGGTTCCGTTCCTCCATCATTTCTCCTACCATTCACTTCGGTTAGGAAGGAAGAATGTGAGGTCCAATTTTTGTTGTAACATTTTTGAAACAAAGAAAAGTTGCAAATTCTAAGCCTTTACCGTGAAATGAAGAAACCACCAATGAAAGAATAAGAACAAGTGCTTGTGTGTGTGTGTGTGACAGTGTGCATGATAACGATAGAATATCAAAATTAACAACACCATCTCAAGATTGAGAAAAGAAACTTTTCCTGTAGCCAATAATGTGCGGTAATTCGCTACAATATTGTCCGCCTTTTGGTTGCTGAGTTGCCTGGTGGTTAGATGGTCGCTGGTTAGCCTCTCTACGTGGATTAGATGTGTGGATTCATGTGCGTGGATCTCTTTTGGGAATCTTACTATCTACGCTTAAAACTAAATAAGAAACTGCATTTTGTGAACATTTGGTAATTCTGCTAAACTTTGAAACGAGCAGCAAAACTTTTAGTAGCGACAGGCTGTCTCCTACACATTCAGTGCTGGATAGTTGGAGGAAAGTGCATTGCAGTTTATTGGAAGCACGTGATGGCACAATATTAACTACAAATTCGGTTTCAGAAGGATTTGTGCACGTCTAAATTGTGGTTTGTATGTGCACTGTGCAGTTAAGTTGTGCTGGAGTGCACTTTTGGGTATATGAACTTTTTATAATCTTGAATTTCCTTGTGGAGTACTTGCTGCACTTTTTTGCAGCTGCTCTATTCGAGAGAAGGAATTTTTGTCCAATTTATCAGAGTCAATGATGATGGTATGGATATGAAATATCTTTTCAGACGTAGACCAGATCGGTCTACGATTGATAAGGGCTCTGAGTTTAGGAATGCAAATCTGAATGTTCTCGGCTTTAAATTTTGGGAAGATTTCCTGCAGAAGGTCAGAACCGTACTCCGTTCAAAGATTTAACTACGAATACGTACATACATGTATGAAATTCATTTGCTAAAAATTGACCTTCCAATTAGCTTTCGATAGCTTAGGTAAGCAAATAAAATGAATCTTTCGCACCCTTGATACATTGTATTTTCAATCGCCAAAGAATTGCAGTAATTTGGCTTGTGAAGACGATGCTAATGATTATGAAGGCGATTTGCAAATAATTCGAAGGTTGCCTTTTTAGATTAAAGAACAAAAACAAATATTTATTTATCGAAAATGGCTTTATTGTCTATTTGCTTCAAACTGATCGAACAACTTTTGTTGGATTTGGCTAATATTGGAATAACCATACCGCCGTGGCTCAGTGGAAAAGCGCATGGCTACTGAGCAGGAGTTCGTGGTTCGAATGCCAGTAACATTAAAGGTATTTTTCACGGTGTCCTCTCAATTCGCCGTTCGGATCCGGCCCTAAATTTTAGGTGCCTTCCATTTGTGTCCAAAAATATACAGGCACAACACAAATGGTCGCGAGAAGCTAGGGCTTGGACCGCAACGAACTTTGGCGCCGAATATTATTTTTATTATACCGCCGACTGCTGTTTAGATTCGGGATCATGCGCATAGACCAATGATTCGTAACCTTTCACGATATCATAGACATATTTTGAACCACCGCATTTCTTTCGACCAATCGACACGAGCGGTTTTTTGAGCTATTTTCAAGTTATGTGGGATCCAAAGCGAACAAATCTTTTTGACGGCCGAGTATTCATGAAATATTGAAAGTATGCTAGTTCTACTAATGCCCATAGATGCCTCAATATCACAATAAGTCACATAACGATCTTGCGGTAACAGTTCATGCACATCATAAATGTGTTCCGGAATAACAACCGATTTTGGAAGACCTTCATGAAATTCGTCATTGAGCAAATTGCGGAGACGATTGAATTCTATAAACCATCAATAAACACTGGTCCTTGATAGTTCGTCATCCCCAAAGTCGAATTAATTTCACTAATGCACTGTTGTTGAGTTAATCGACGTCGAAATTTGTACAAAATATTCCCACGAAAATGTTCCCGATTTAGTTCCATTATTGTACTTAAATGAAATTTTGAAATCTCTATAACAAAAAAAAATAAATACCGGCCGTCGAAAAATACCTTTTGAGTAAAAAAAGTACCGTCTAAAATGTCAAACTTTACGTTAGAGACTTCAGTTACCAGATGGGAGCACTAGGCTTACGAAAGCGCAAGTTGATAGAGAATACACATACTGGAAGATAGTGTTTGTTTACGTACTTATTTAACTCTCGCAACAGTTTGGGATGAACCTGGATATCAATTATGATCCCTAACTTATTCGCTCGACCATTTTCTAACTGGATCTAATTGCACATACCTGGCCTTTGCAGGTAACACTTCACTTGTGAACCGCCATCTAAGACAAGGCCTTCCTATTCTAAGTTATTCCTCTGGGTTATATTAGAAGATTCTTTGGTTGAAGCGTTAAAGTCTATCCATTCTTTATGTTCAAGCCACATAAAACGTCCAGTATGTACTTTTGTAGTTTCCAGACTAGGTATATGTATCGTACATTTCATCATTGAATTTTGTCCTGCAAAGCCCATCAATGCAAACGGGACCAAAGAGCAGTACTAGAATAATTAAAGTCTTATAAAATGTGAAATGTGTTTCAGTGGTCCTCGAGAGGGCTTTAGTACTCAATTACCTTTTTAGCCCAAGAAAGAGTAATTATCAAGACAAATTTCAGGTGTGCTTTTCAGATGCTTTAACGGAGCCTAGGTAGACGATGCTCCTAAATACCTCAAAGTAATAGCTGTCTATTTGACTTTTTGAGCAATGCGTCTGGGTTGGGTGTTCCTTATTCTTGACAAGAAATACTTTGCCTTTACCTTGTTTACTCCTATTACTAAAGGGTGTTTTTTTGGGAGGTTTGTTTTTCCGATAGATGTCGTTTTATTTTATGACAGTTGTTTTGACAGCTCAAAGTGGCATTTCTACTCAGTATTGTTTGGCAAATCATTATGAAAAAAAAAAAAAAAAAAAAAAAAAAAAAAAAATGACATTTGTGAAAAATAGTCGTGGTAGCCATATGCCAGAAATTGTGTTTGTTTTGTTAAATGCCAAAAAATTATCTACCAAATAAAAAAAAATTTTGGTCATTTCATAATTTTATATGTGTTTTATTCAAAAAAAAAATCGGCAACCTCTTAAAAAAACACGTTATATCTAACGGGTGTAACGGGTTAGGCAGAGAGGTGTTTTTTACAATACTGTAAGGGCACTTTAACGTCCCAATAGATTTGATACCATCTTCTACTCACTAGTGCATCCCAAAACTGAGCTTCAACTTTGCTTTCTGGTTTTTGATTAGAGAAAATTAGAAAGACGGCAGAGTAACGAGGCAATTCGACGTATCACTCTACACTGGCGGATCCAAGATAAATCATGGAGACGGTGCAGGAGTATTCACAGATAAAGTTGATCTGTCAAGGTTATACAAGCTTCCTGACTCGACTTACGTCTTTCATTACCAATATAGGAGCCATGTAGAGGCTTAGGACAAAGTGCCTTACAAATAGGATGGATTGACATATATGTAAATAGCTAACCTGCAATCGATATCAATAATACGACCAATTATAACTCAGAAATCGTTAAATAGAGCTAAAAAGCTTCGATCCATATCCATATCCTGGATATAATCATAGGAGGAAATGGGAAAGCGGACGAATTGGCGAAGAGTGTTGGCATCCTTCTGGATACCAGAAAGAGTCAACAGTGGCACCAAAATAGCATACTCAAGCGTTAATTTATGCTCTCCCAAGTGTCGCGAGGACCACTACTCTATCCACATTCCTACCTAATGTCACAGTAAGCTCATATTTTTTTCAATCCATCATTCCCTCACTCGTGCATTGAATGGAAAATTAAAAAATCTCGCAGCTGTATTCCGCTGACGTGACAATCACAATATGATGTCGAAGCAGCAATTCCTATTTCTAGAGTTACATTGTCATTTTGCAATCGGTGCTTCTACACTCTGCCATTACTGCTGGTCTTTGCATCTGTAGTAGCACAACTTCTGGATTCCATGTAATGTTCTTTTATGATTAAGCGATGAGGCTACATTCGTATTCACTTACAGCAGAGAACTTTACAACCGTATCTCTCTGCAGGTCACTTATTATCTCAAAATTCATCGTGTAGAAATTATGCTGACTGCGAGTGCCGGTTGGTGAAGTGATGAAATAAAAGGATACCAAAGTTTCCAGAAGGAAATGTTAACGTCTGATGATGATGTGAGTGATACGGGTGTCTTTTGTTTGGATGTTCCCCCCATTGTAAGCCATTAATTATCACTGCACTCTCTTCCTCTCGACATGATAAACTTTGTTGGATATCCGAAAAATTTTCTAGCGTTTTCTCGGATATGAATTACACTGCTAGATATATATTACGAGAACTTCATTGAAGATAAATCTGTGGCTACAGTCATTTATCTTAGATGATGAAGATGCGCTGAACTTACCAATTTCAACCAAATATTCGTTATAAGAAGCTGGTTCTTTTCATCCTGCAAAGACAATAAAGAAATAAAGTAATTAATTCCTAGGAGTGACATTGTTCTTCGTTGTTGTGGTTAGATTGAATTTATATATTTTTTTTATTTAAACTGAGATACATTTTTTGGATTTTTTTAAAAGTATTTTTAGGGTTTATCTTTTAGTGCAATTCAGACAGAATACAAATTGAGTGATGAGTACGCAAGATAATGTAAAAAGTTGTCTAATATTTTTTGCGCCTCTTAGGGTCAGCTTTTCATTGCGAGATGATCCAAGTTTAGGAATTAAGCTCGAGTTATCCTCAAAACCACTACAGAGAATTCCCCAGATGATAAAAAAGAAGAATTCTTTGAATCAGTCGAAGGGGAACTACATGCCTGCCCTCAGTGTGACGTATAAATCATTCTGGGGGAATATGAATGCCAAAATAGATAGGGAGACAGTATTCAGACATTACATTGGCACCCATAGCTTACAGGAGAACACTAACTAGAAGAGAAATTGACACGCCTTAAGAATACTGTCATTAGTACTGCTGACTCCATCCCGGCATTTTAGGCAGTATTCGTAGAGATCGGAATGACTGGTTCGATGGCGAATGTAAGCTAGCGACTGAACGTAAGAATGTTGAGTACCGAGCAATGCAACAATCTCATAGAACGCGGGCACGCGAAGATGAATATAAAGAACTCAGAAGATATGAAAAAACAGTTCACCGGCGAAAGAAAGCAGCCTGGAGAGAAGAATGTCCTATGTGGACTAGAACAGTACAGAGAGCGAGGACCACATCAGACGCTGAAGTTCTACCAAAGAGTCCGCGTAATGACGCAATATACACCGCGTTGCACATACTTCAAAGACAAACAGGATAATCTGATAGCCGATCTCATAGGCATCTTAGAGCGATGGGAAGAGCACTTTCATGAGTTGCTAAATGGCCAGGTAACTGAGGAATTGGTGGCTCTCCTTATGACCGAAGACCACACTGTGCTGCCGCCACCATGCATAAACGAAGTTAGCAGAGCGATAAATCGGCTCAAAGATAATAAGACCCCGGGATTAGATGGTGTCCCAGCGGAGCTGATTAAAAAAGGAGGCCCCGCAGTACACCAAGCAATTCATGAACTAATAATGCAAGTATGGGAGAAAAAATCGATGCCAGAAGACTAGCGAAGAGGCATCCTGTGCGCCATACATAAGAAGGGAGATATCACAAAATGCCGCAATGATCGTGGTATAACGTTGTTGAGTACCGCGTATAAGATTTTCTCCTCTATCGTTCAATATAGGATAGCCCAATACGCTAAAATCATCATTGGTCCATATCAGTGTGGCTTTAACCCAGGTTAAACGTCTGGCTTATGCAGACGATATTGACATCGGTGGTAGAAGCCGAAGAGCAGTACTGGAAGCTTTCATACAGATCGAAAAAGCGGCACGAAATTTGGGGCTACATAAACATAAGAGCAAAACAAAGTACTTGGTGCCCACGTCTGCGAGTAGAAGACCCAACATTCGTCCTTCAATTAAAATAGCAGAGCGCGAATTTGAAGTTGTGCAGTCCTTTAGCTATCTCGGGTCAAATGTAGCAGCAACTGTAGCAGCACGGTTGCTTAAAGCCAACAAAGCCTACTTTAGTCCGTCAAGACTCTTCAAATCCAGGTATCATGGTATCCAAGTTGCTGGTATATAAGCCAATACTCATACCAGTATTTTTTTCTCTCAGTTTAGATTTTGATACAGCTGACTCGGTAAATAATTATGCATTGACATTGATCCCCAATTACATCACCACTCATGAAGTCAAAATTAATCCTGCACTGAAAAACTGATTCATGAGTTAACTATAGATCAGTTTAAACCAGAGTTAGTTAACTCAGCACAGAAAGCCCGAACCTTAAGGGACGATAAAGTTTGTTTGTCAGCCTCTCGTCATTTTCGTTAAGCCTTTTGTGTCTCATTATATATCATACTAAAAAATCGGCACATTAACCATCACTGAGGGCATTCAATGTATAGTACAAATATACTTATGGCAAATTTTTTATTTTTTTACCTTAACTGAGGACTTAAGCCAACTCCATCTACCTACACACCACAGTATAGCAATCCGCTCTTAGTAGGTCAACCAACAGCGCCACCAAATGAATTCCCCAAGGCTGCTGCTGTTTAACGCTGCAATTTTGCTGCGCTCGCCCAACCCTATAATCAAATCATCGTTTAGCTAAATGAAACCCCAAAATGTAATATTAAACAGGAATAATGAGCATAACAAACGAAACGCACATGAATTCCCTGCTTTCACACACTCAGGCAAACAAAAGTGCACAGCAACCAAATAACTTTTGAATTGATGCAAAAACATTGCAATCAGCGAGCTTTGAAATGTGGTCCGACCGACGATAGTAGTCCCTGGGTGTGGTGTGTAATGTTTTGTAATTGCAACGCGCATATTAGGCATCCGATAGGAGTACGTCACGTGTTGGTCGTAGGTATTCGAAATGGGAAACAACCTCAAGTTTTAATTAAATATCAAAGGGATGCGCGGTTGCAGCGCCTGCAAAATTCCCACCGTCATTGTGTGAGGTTAATTAATTCTTTACCTGACTTGCGGCACAAACACTCGCAATCACCTATGCACACATGAACACTTTTAAATTACAACACACGTACCGCTTCGGTCACATATCACGCCCGCTGCGTGATCTGATTATGGCTTTGGAGTGCGTTGTTGCGCTAAAATTATTTATTTATTTAGGGATTAAAATTCCAAAAATATTTATATTAACATATAGTTGACTGAAAATTAATTTTGCACAATATGTCTGCGGGTAGTTTGTGTGTGCGATCGCATACGTGACAAACACAGCACACCAAAACATTGCATCGAGTCTGAAGTTTGGATATTAATTTCAATCGTTTTCTGGTTTGTTTGTCGAGTTAAATATTGGGACTATCACACAGGACCGCGGTACGAATGCAACATTAAGGCCAACCACATACTGAGCGAGCATAGAGTAGTCGACGTTTTTAGAGCACCCAATGTTAGACTAAGTGCCGCAAAATAAGAACGTTCGTCATTAAGTATAATATTCTATGTCGTTAAAGCCTCGGCTCTATGATGGTCTCAACATGAAGATAGCCTTATACATCACAGAAATAGTTTGCTTTTGGTGGTACACACATTTATTTTGTTATATCGCCTGATTTTAGTAGCTATTGCATTTAATAGCTGTATTACGGAATCAGATTTTAGGAGATATTCCGGTGTCCAAACCGATCGTGGTATCAGCTATCCTTGTCATCATATTTGGCTCTATAACCACGTGCCCGATTCAAACCTCCAGTAAAAATCATCTCTCCATCGGTACCGATTTCGAGCCGATGTCATTCATTTTGACATCCCTAATCTTTGTCTAGGCCGTTCTTCCATTAATTCTACCGCGAAGAGCTTTCTTAGAAGGATTCTCATCGCTCTAGTGAGCTTACCGTTCTACACACCGGATTCTCGAGATTCTCTTCACTGTAACACTCGTTGACCTTATCATTAAAGCGTCTCCTGGTTACCCTTTCTCATATACGGGGTCAACAGTTTTCCATTCGAATTCCTTTCGAACGCTGCTAAGAAGTCAGAGTACTTGTTGGTAAGCATCGAATTCTGAAATACATATAAATGTACTACAGTATAACCATTATCTTATACACCAGCAGCTTGGATGTTATGGTTTTGGTTTTTGGATTTGAAGAGTCTTGATTAATTAAAGTAGGCTTTGTTGCCTTTTAGCAACTGTACGCGTTCATGCTTCAATTGACTGGAGTTGGTTAAAGCTTTGAATTTCTGCGAAATAACGTGGACACCATGTATTGGTTTATGTGCTGCCTCATATTACTTGCCGCCTGATCGATCCGCTTGAAAGTTTTTTGTAAAGCTCTTGGGTTTCTAGCAATAGTGTCAATATCGTCTGCGTAAGCAAAATTTTAAGGTTCATTATGGAAGCTCAATATTAAAACACTTACTAACAAAAGCGAGTTCAGCATTAGAGCTGGCAAAATCTATTAATGTTCTTGAAGCTTTGTACTTTATCAAAGCTTCTTGGAATAACGTTCAAGCAACAATCATCAAAAACTCCTTTCGTAAAACTCTTCATAGTCATAGTCTTCCTTCCGAGGATGATATACCACTGGCAACCTCTGCCATCCCTTTGGGGACCTGCAATGCGATTGATCGTGAAACTACTGACTGTTCAAAACTTGGTTTACCTCCTAGTGGTTGTCCCCGGGCAACTATGTGTATAAATCCTTATATATGAAGGCTAGAATTGCAAGTGCAAACGGTCTAGCGTTTCTAGTCTAGGTAACGTGGGTTAGCACCCTGCGGTACCGAATAATGGCCGCTACTGAAACCGACACAACGCCTCGGATAAGTAATGATCGAATAATGACGACTTTTGGCTATTGTACCCGGACTAAGATTGGTTTCTGGAATGTTAAGGACCTAAAAATGCCAGATTTCTTCAACTGGGAGCTCGAGGGAGAGCTGCTTCGTGTTAATAGGGGGACTACAAAGTTTATGCAATTCTTGCTTGTGATTTTTAATAATTCTCCGTTTATGAGAAATATTTTGATCAAAATGTTATGATATATAGTGCCCGCGTACAGTTATTGAAGCGTCCAGCTATACGAATTATTTTCGTATGCAACAATTAATGAAATTGTTGTGTCGGCGAAATTTGTCCGGTTGTCCGGTGCTGTCCGGCTATGAGGACTGTCCGTAATGGAAAATTTCACTGTATTTATCCAGCCAATTATGAAAAATAATTTCAATTTCAAGAACGTTCACTTGAATTCAAATGATAACATCATAAGCAACGTTTTAAAAAAAAATCCTTCTTTGCACACATACGGGAAGCTTATACACAAATAGAAAATATATTTACATATGCGGATAACATATAAAGATGTCTGTGCACACACACACACCTGTTAAATCCTTAAAAACTGATGCTCATCATTATTGCCATGCAACATCATCAGAATTCATTTTAATTTTCGGATTTTCAACTCTCCACATTCTGCTACAGCATAGGTGCTTTGCATATTATGAAAAAAAATATCCTTGGCATTGCATTGCATTCGTGCATTTTTCCACCACACTTTCAATTCCATTGAAATATTTTTGCAAAAAGCATATCCTGTACCTTTATTCGAAGTCACAAAAGCAGCTTTGGTTGTTGCCATGCTCGTCGTCGCTAACAACTACACATGAATTAAATTTACATAAATGTCGACGGACGCTTTAAATCCATAACTATCACCCTGATCGCTCGAAATCTTAGCTGCTTCACTGCTACCAGCCCACCCCTAACCAGAAACACACACACACAAATAAAGCACGCAACTGTAAGAAACACACAAATCCTTGCATTCATCTATTCGTGCCTTGCCATTCAGCCAAAGTTCTTCTGTAACTAACTGACAATGGCTACCAACTAGCCGCATTCGCCACATAAGTTTGCCTTTGCGTGCGCTCGAATGTGCATGTGAGTCAGAATTGAATACACTATCGCTCACAAGCACGCGCTTTAAATTTAAAAAAAAAATTAAAAAAAAACATTGTGCAACATACAAACACTCTCTTGCACAAACTACTCGTTCAAGTTTAAACGGAAACTTGTGTAGGAGAGTAGAATTCCTCCTAACTGAACTGTTGTAGAGCAACACCAAAGGCCAAGGTAAATTCTGATTATGTTGCTCAGATCGAATACAGTGCCGGGCGGCAGGCGCTTTGTGATGCGTTGTAGGTGTATTTTGCTTGCGCCTTTTCCATTCAGGAATCATCTGGTCGAAAAAGTTGAAACAATTGATGGTCACAATTAGACAACAAATCATCGCCTCCTTGGTATAACCCAAGGCTTTTCGCTCCTTACGAAAGAAGAAACACAAGATATGGGCAGCTTACCTTCGTAGCTATTCTTTTTCTGGCTATTCCAACTATCTCGGTACTTATTTTCAATATACCCAGCTTTATAAATCTCACTATTAGGTCTATCTTAATAATGCGCAAGCCAGTCTCATAAATGACCCCAAGTCTTTTTTTCAATGCGTCAACTATAAAAGGAAGTTTGACGGCTACCCTCCATCAAATCTTTCGCAGACAACTCCTTCGTACTGGACCTCTCTTTTACCTACCTTTCGATTACCTACTTAACTTCTAAAATGGACCCTTTATCTCTCAATCTGTTGACCCTACTGTTATCAAAAACAAGTTAAAAAACTTAATGATGAATTCTGGAAACCTGAAACCTGGCCCAGATGGTCTTTCCGCCATACTTATTAAAAAATGTTCCTCTAGTTCGGTCTTACGGAGAATTGTTGGCCCCGTATTTGAGGAAGGACGATTTCGTAGTCTCTAAAATGATGAGATCTACGAGCGTTACCACCATGTCGACATCGTGAAGAGAATTAAGCTCGGAGGGCTCAGGTGGGGGGAAACACCTAGCTCGCATGAGCGGCGATGATTCTGCTCGTAAGGTCCTTTGCGGTAAGATTTATGGAGCACTACAGAGAGGCCGGCCAAGCCTAAGCTCGAAGGTTGACGTAGACCAGCCTAAACCCCGAGTTTAGGGATAACGTCGGCTCAAAATCGGGACCGGTGAAGAGATTTTTTGCACACCGGTTATAGTGCCAAATAAGATGATGATGAAGCAAAGTCCAAAGATCAGCTTATTTATGTATGAGCGGGACACTTCGTAAAACTTCCTTCGCCGCACTTGACATTCTGTTCAAACTTACACCACTAGACATTTTCAGTGGATAAATGGACGCCAGCGCGGTAGTCAAAACCTGGTGACGGTTGGCGAAGGTTAAATCTTAGTCTCTCTTTCCGTCTTCCTAAACACTGTAGTGTTTCCCAGGCTATAATCATGGCGATTAATTTAGTCTTGTCTTTGCTAAAGAGAAATGTTATATCCGCTTAGGATATCCGCATATTTTTGGATAGCCAAACGACGCTGAAATCCCTGGAATCTGTCTCTACGAACTGTATTCTAGCCCATAACTGGTGATCATCTCTCACTGAGGTGGTCAAACGGAACTACTTGCTAGCGATCTGGTCCAAGTTGGTTCGAAACACTCCAAGTCTTTTATCTCTCAAAAAAAAAATTGCACATCGGTGCTATTATAGGTGACATCACGGGATACTGTCTCATAGAAAAACATGCAGAAAGGCTTAGCGTCTTCTCGGACGACTTCTGCAAAAGCTGCATGGACGAGACCATTCTCCATCTTCTCTGTACGTGTCATATGGAAGCTTTATTTTATAACGACTTTAACGATCTAAAAGATAAGAACGTTAATAGTATCTTGCGCTTCGTGCGAAGCTCTAACTGGTTCAACGAGGAGGTGAGAATTTATTTTTTTTTAAGTGGTTCTTTATGAAATGTTGTGAACAACTGTGAACATAAATTCGTCAAATTAAATATTTAAGTCGAGCTCAAAGCTCAAAGTATTACCAGAAACCAAAACTACCGCCCACTGATGTCACAACCGCACATGGAATTTTTCCACCACTACCACATCCAATCATCATATAGCACAAAGCAACAAAATTTCATTGAGTTGTTGTTACCTTATACCTAAAAGTCACCCATTTTCACCTGCAACTACAAACAACGTTCCCATCTTTCTACAGCGAAGAACCTCTAAATTCATTAGAACGCCCTGGTAAAGTATGCTACGCCCATGATCTGTTCGGCATTTTCTAAATAAGAGCAAGGTTACGACAGAGCGCATTTGCGTTAGCGACGGCGTTACGATGGAAGGGATTAAAGGCAAATTCTAAAGTAGAGAATTCCTCCTTTTATTTTGCATGTACCCGCATACTTTTAGTTTTTACGAGTGGTACACCAGCACCAGATGTTTGGGTTCGGAAAACTGGTTGTAGCCTAATTGACAGGTAAACAACATAACAGCGCAAACAGAGCAGTCATTGACGGTGCGAGGAGCGAGCTCTACTATGAAGCGCAGACACAGCTCCAGCTCTAGTTGAAGGTAATTTAATTTTCCTCTTTTGTGTGTTGTTGTTGTGTTTGTAGGAGAACATCCCTTGCTGCTGGGCTGCAATGAATGTAAATATAAGGTGAGGTCGTTGATGTGTGTGTGTGTGTGTGTTGGAGTTTTAAAAGTGACAAACTTAATTTTTGGATTCTTTTGGAAACGAGTTCAAAGCGCAGCAAATTTCATACGAAGAACAAAGCAGTGAATTCCCCTGTAATTAACCCTATTTACTCAAGGTACGAATGCCTGGCGGTAACTGACGTAAGTTTTGTCAGTAGGTTACATCATTGTTAACATAAATAAAGAAATATACTCAGAAATTAATATGCTTATTAAAAACTGCCTTAAGATCTGAAATTCTTGTCATGGTTTCCATATCCGTAATGCGTCGCAATGGAATTTCCCTCTCTTTAGAGGCAGTTGGAACAAAAAATAATTACAAAATGGTACAGCAAAGAAGGCGAAACCTTGTGAATAATTCTTTGATACTCAAAACCATAGAATCACCGGCTTAATTTCCACCTTAAGAAAATGTCCCCAGTGAGAGAGTGAATTTTATATAAAATAAGTCGAGCAATTTTGATTGGATTTAAGCACGCGATGCACTAAAAGAACCACTGCCATTTAATACAAAACTCGGACGTCACTCGCCGTAGAAGAACAAAAGGCGGTCATCCAAGAATTTCAAGAGATGGCAGAAAGTGCACGTATGCCAATGCTTCCCCAAGTATCCGCGCTAAATGTTGCCCGATATGGAGTCCAAAACCTCTGTATGTACAAGACTCGTCGAGTTCGACGGCGATAAAGCCATGAAACTCCACAAACTTGTCAAAAGTTTCTTTGCCGTGGAGGGAGTTGGCGTAGACAAGAAAGTGTTGCGATGCCATGATGACGAACGTGTCGAAAAAATCATGAAATCGACTTTTGAAGGCCGTCGGAGTGACTCGTGATACTATGGATTTATGTCGGGAAATGGATTTAAAGTAGTATCAAGTCCCATCAAGTGAAGATAAATTCTTTACCCAAATTCCACAATAGAACGTCAAGCCAGTTTTCTTGACTCTGAATATCGAGGAATCTGCAAGCTTCACGGCGAAGATGATGGCGTGGAATCTGATTAAAGCTGACTACATTGATGCAGAGGTCAAAACATTCCAGTGGCCTTGGAGTTGGACTAGAACCGAAGATACTCTCACAGCTATTTGAAGTAGGAAAGCCCACGCAGCAAAACAAGCACAAAAAGCTAACGTATTTTGTGTTTAGGATTGCTCCCATGAAAATAACTAAAAAATTGGCTAAAAAACTTATGCATATCTTTGCAGCATTAGAAAAAAAGTTGGTGCGTGGACTTGATAACATCCGTTGGAGTCATATTTCTTTGTCGTGATTGAAAAAAGAACAGGTTAATATACATCTCGCGAATGGCTGACAAATGATCGGACTAGTCCATTCAAAGTAAGGTTGACGCGAGGCCAATAACCTCGCCCGTAAAAAAACATTATTACATTGGAAGTAAACTGATGTGCCTTTAGTGGACCACGAGTATTGAGTTGAATTCGAGGCGGGGTGGCATACAACTGGCTTTTTCTGTTGAGCACCGCTGATGGAAGAAGCAGTAAAACAGTCACAAGGAGGAAACGTTCCTGCGGTGTTCAAGCGAATCTTTTGACTTTGCAATGTTTTCTTCACAGATAAGCTTTGTATTCTATATAGTTGGTGTAAGGTGATCTTGGGCGCACCTGACAATTGTACTCAAGTTTTGGGGTGAAAATCGCCTTGTAGATAGTCGGCAGATCAGAGGGAGTAAACAATATCTTTCAAGGTGATAGGAAACCTAAACATTTCACAGAATTTTTAACAACGATGAATATGGGGTCATTCTAACGAAACTTGTCGTTTACGCACATAGCGAGTATTGCGAGGTTTCTAGTCATTAATGGATAATGGCACTGGATTTAGGATTCCCTTGGATGACAGGAGGCAGCAGTGGGTTTTGGAAGCGTTAAATTCTACTCTGTTATCGTCTCCCCATTTAATATACTGTCCAGGTCAGAATTTAACGCGCTTAACATACATTAGCATTTGAGATTTGTTTCACATATTAATGTATATGTATAGGTAATATGGAAAAAAAATATTTTTACTAAAATTTGTCAGTTTCCACATAAAAGAAACTACGTTCATACATTCATTAAATCGCGAAGTAATTTTTCTCAGAGTATTTTTAGAAATTTCACTTCAATTTGTTCGTCGGTGGCGCAGTCAGAAGGCTCTGATTCGCTGACTGAGTGACTGAGTGAGCTATAAATAAAGTTGTGCTTGTAGACAATCCATTGAACAGGACCATCACTAACCGAACTGGGTAAAAAGTCCTTTTTCGGTTGTGGAACTGTGGCAAAAGGACAAAGAGAAAAAATGAGCATTGCAATTGCGATTGCCGATGCCGACACAAATTAAAAACCCTTGAAGCGATGCGTTCTTTTGTAAATTTCGGTTACACTCTGTCCCGCTCCGCGTTATCACACTATTACATGGGAGTACTTTTCTATCTTTTTCTTCTTCTCATTTTCGTCGATTGTTGTTGGCTCGTTTTTGTACTTCTTCTCGGAACTGGGAGCAATTTTTGCCTACTATCAGTTGTAGAACCATGGTAGTATATTGTGTTCATTAGAGTCAATGTGTTGATGAACACAAAAAGAAGACGACAAAGGGAGTAATACTCGTATGTCCTTTTAAATATAACTACGTTTTGTTTGAATATTGAAAGCGTTCACTTGGCGTTGGCGTTTGCGTTGGCGTTGTGCAAAGATGGATCTACGTGTATGTGGATTAATCAGTAGGATATGTTGGATAATTTGTTGCTTTCGCATAGACACCCACACACATGAACATGCACATGTGACAATGATTTGAATACTGACATATTCCTGCGACTCATACATACATACTCTTGAATTATGATATCTTATGCATCAGCGGAACCTTTTTTATTTTGCGTGGGAAATGAATTTGAATGACAATGGCTGGAGTATGATTATGAAAGCGAATCCACCACTGACGCGTGAGTCTAATCGCTCTTAATTAAAATTGATGAGATTCTTTATGAAAGTGAAGGATTTATTAAAAATATTATCCGGTGAAAAAGAAAATAAGGATATTAATGTAGAAAGAGATTTTTGTGGAGCATCCACTTAGTGGCAGCTTAATTAGGACGGTAAAAGAGGTGCTAATTTATAGCATATAACATTTTCCGGCCAAAGCTTGTTAACTCAAAAATGCATTCAACCCTTTATTACTAAAACGACCATTGATGTTGCGTGACCACTAACTGATACCTTAATTTCACTTAAGAACTTTTTACCTTATAACCTCGCGTTCTTTTATTATTCCCCATAGCCAGAAATCACAAGGAAATAAATAAAAGGTTGTAATGTAACATCATTTTGGACAATTTAAAGTAATTTTGTAACAACGTTTCGTACACCCATATATCATTATCGGGAATATTTTAAAATATATATAATAACTAGCTGACCCGACAGACGTTGTCCTGTCCCACTTTCAATAAATTTGTTTGTGATCGTTTTGTGAACTTGTGAAAAGCTAATTGTTTTGCGATATCGCGTCACAGAATTAGCAGAAATACCCGGCGTTTCCCGGCTGTCCCATCCCACTGACCTCCGCCCACTGACGCCACGCCCACTTACACCCGCGTTTCCCGGCTGCCCCATCCCACTGACCGACCCCCGCCCACTGTTGTCCCGCCCACTGGCGCTGCGCCCACTTACACCCCACTAACTAACCAACTCACCAATCCAGAAAACTATAGAAGCGACACTTATACAGGCAAAAAATGTACACTTGTTCGATTATTCTTTATATGAAGATCATATACAGGGAAAACTACATTTTCCACCTAACGGGTCCAAATTTTGCCAACGACTTTCTTTTTATTTAAATATTGTATGGTGTGAATTTGAGCCAAATCGTTCCATAAATAAGAATTTTCGGAAAAAAACGATACCTTTACCATCTGCCGGGCCGATTAGTGAATCTAAACCATCCAGGGCGTCACCCAAACGCATACAAATCGTCCAGCCGTTTAGAAGCAGTTCAGTGACATACACACGTACAGTAGAATTATATATATAAAGATATAACCACTTTTGGCTATTGTACCCGGACTAAGATTGGTTTCTGGAATGTGAGGATGCCCTTTACTCAGGGAGTGAAGGACCTCAAAATGCCGGATTTCTTCAACTGGAACGTGAGTTTCTTCGATATAATTTGGACATACTGGGAGAGAGCGAAGTAAGATGGTTCGATGCGGGAGAGTACTCTACTCCGGCAAACCCTCCGGCAGTCCCCGTGAATCTGGAGTGGGTCTGCTACTAACGCCAACAGCACGCAGAGGCCTAATTTCATGGCACCCACATGGTGATAGGATCTTATCGGCCAGATTTCGGACTAGAGTACGGCGCTTCACGATCATACATTGCTACGCCCTAACGAATCTCTCGAATGAGAATGAAAAGGACAACTTCTACAATCAGCTAAGCGCTGTATTTAACGCAACGCCGAACGGAGATATCGTAATCGTGATGGGGGACTTGAATGCCAAGGTAGGCAAGAATAACGAAGGACTGGAACAAGGAGTGGAAGCCATCAGCAGCTCACTGCCGACAACCATTCAATAACATAGGAAGGTTGTGAAAAATGTTTCCACATCTAGAGTGGAAAGTATTGAAACCAGGCAAAACACAGCAGGCAAAGGCTTACCGAAGATACCTGGAGGCGGATTGAAGAGCGTAAGCTACTTAAAGGTCGTAGTTTAGATACCCCAGCAGCAGCGAGGATCGAGCTAGAGTCCCTGTATCGAAGCAAAATGAGAGAAGTGCACCGTAGTGTAAGACGTGACAAACGTAATTATATTAACAACCTGGCCTCAGAAGCAGAGGAAGCAGCGAGCAGATGCGATAGCAGAACCGTTAACAGAATCACCAAAGAGTTGACAGGTGGTCACCGCTCTAACCAACATCCGGTGAAAGGCCTAGATGGTGCCGTACTAGTTTCAGATGAGGATCAACTCAAGCAATGGAAGGAGCATATCTCTACGGTCCGTTACCGTGTATTCGCCAACGATATGCACCCAAATCAAACGGAGCTGCCAGATAAACTAATTGATATCATGTGCTGCATAGAGTAAAGCTTTCAAAGGAATTCGATATCCTAAGTGGGGTACGACAAGGTTGCATTCTATCACCGATACTCTTTTTGTTGGTGATTAGCGATATGCTTCGCGCAGCTTTATCTACTGGAAACGGAGGAATTCTTTGGGCTCTTACATCTCAACTCAAATATCTGGACTACGCTGACGACGTTTGTTTACGATCACACAGGATTATGGAGCTGCACCATATGACAACAAATGTGGAAAGGGAGGCAAATGTTGCGATTTTGAATATTAATACTACAAAAACCAAAATCATCAACCTCGGTACGAACTCAGTAACTCAAGTTGACATTGCTGGACAACCGGTAGAGAGAGTAGTTTCCAATATCCAAAGTATTGTCTCGACCAAAGGTGGAACCGAACAGGACATTGTCAGCAGAGTCGGTAAAGCTAAATCAGTGTTTGGAATGATGTCCATGATATGGCGAAGCGATGCGATCAGCTTAAACACCAAGCTGCGACGTTCAAATGTTGAACCTGTGCTGTTTCCGTATCTCTAACGAACATCATTAACAGAGAACGGGTCAGGAACGAATAGACACAACCATCCAACGACGGAAGTGGCAGTGTATTGGTCATACACTCCGGAAAGGCGACAGTTCCATAGCAAACTATGCAATGCAATGGAATCCGTTATTTTAGGATGGTAGAAGAACGGGTCGTCGTCGAGGAGTCACGGCCATTGGGGAGGAGTTGGCGAGAGCTGAAGCTCATTGCCAGAAACCGCACGCTATAGCGCGTAGGCGTAGTAGAGGCCCTAGGACCCACAAGGGGATAGAGGACATAAAGAAAAGAAAGAAGCCAATATTTGTATGCATATAAATGGAATTCTCTAGCTCGTGTGAAAAATCACTTGTTAGCTTAGGCTATTTAATTTACACACAAAACGACAGCATCGTTCCCCTAAACTCTTCATCGTAACCTCCGTTGACAATGTTTAGATGATTTAAAAAGGACGGAGAGGCTACTTTAGCTCATTTCAAAAGTCACATTTTGGTTAATGCTATGTGTGGCTACACATGACAGATATGTAGCTCTTAACCCTCCGTCATAACCTTTAATGTAATTTTGCTATATGTCTCGCAGAACTTGTTAAATTTTCTGTGCACAGATTTCCATTGGACTAGATTCGAGTGATAATTCTGAGCTTCGATTCCATATTCTACATCCCTTGTTAGTGACAGTATATGTAAGTATAAGTAGCAGCTTTCAACGAATAGGAAATTGAAATATCTTTTCGTGCTTCGTTCACGTATTTAATTACACAGCGCATCGTAAGGATACGTGGTGTGTTATACGTGTTCGTTGGTTCCATGATTATCGTTGCTTGACGGCACATGGCTGTGTAGAAGAAAAGCCAACGAACACACATGTGACACAATTGAAATTTACGTATTTGATTGATTATCACGTTGAGCCAGTCAGTTCGATTAAGCTCGATATGATATCGACATGACCGCAACCGCTGATGACACGATTCAAATGAGAAAATCTAATTTGAAAAACTTCGCTTCAATGAATCTAATATTGTTTTTAGCACATCACAACACTACGTGCGAAGTAATACGACAGAATTCTATTTTCAGTAAAATAGAAATTATAATTAAAGCCCAAACCCATTGTTATTACACACAAACAGATGCCAGCTATAATGTAAACCAATGCGTTTGGTAACATATTAATCACTTAGGAGAAACCTTGATTGACAGATTCGGATGTGATCTCCTATTACTTAGGATATAATAAATCAGAAACTGAGGAGGACAATTTTGTTGTATATGGGATTGATTTAAAACAAATGTACTCGTAAAACAATTTAATTGGCGGTAATCAAAACATCAAAATGCCTCAAATTATAAAGCAGAGATTTGACCAAATTTCTTAGGTAATGTAGTCTATAAACTTAATGAACCATCCTGCTAGATGTTAGACGACGCTAATTCTTACAAAATACGCCATAAATGGTGGGCTGTAATCCAGTGGTAGTATATGGTTAATGCATGTTAACGTCTTTGTCAGCCGAATCTTCGAAGAAGCTATACGTATGCGGCATAGTCAGTGATATAAAAAGTGAACTTTATTGCTAAGGATAATTTCCTTCAGGATTTTTATAACTTTTTTATGTTGACTGTACGCTTTCTTCAAATTCTATGTTTTTTCTGGTCATGTGCCAAATTTGACTGGAAACCGCTTTTTAAGCCGAAACTCTTAATAGGCAAGTCATAAAGAGTGTTTTTTTTGCTAAGATAAAACTTTCTTAAGGATTCACTGTCAAACAAGCTTTATACTGCGCTTATTGTTCACATTTGTTATCAGTATACTCGAGCAAATCATCATGAATAGACTGACACCAACGCTCCCAAGTTAGCTGGCGGCATCGTCGGAGCTTATTTCTTCAAAAATGACGCCGAAGTTTGCGTTACAGTCAATGCAGAGCGTTACCACACCATGATTGTTGGAAAATATGTACGAAATTGATCCGATTAAGATATAGTTTCAACAGGATGGCGCTTTGGGCCTTACAGCGTTTGCAACTATTGACATATTGAAATTAAAATTTAGCGATATGTTGGCGATTGGCCTCCAAGGTAGTGCGATTTTAGAACTCTCGATTATTTCCCGTGAGGTTTCTTGAAGCCTCTGGTCTATGGTGATAAGCCAGCAACAATTGACGGTTTAGAGGACAACATTGTTTGTGTTTATGTGAACAGAGTTCGAAAAAGTGGCCAAAAATTTCACGTCAAGAATGCGTTTCGTCAAGAACTGTCGCGGTGGCCATATGATACAAGACAATTTTCGAGTTATCTTTCGGATGAATATAACAATTTGTTAAAATTAAATTTTTAATCTTATTTTTTATAATTTTAAGCTTAAAAGAACACCCGATACGTAGATGATCGTCATAACTTTTACCATTACAACCGGTGACTATTTGTTTCATTAATTGTGCTGTGTTTTTACCGGAGCAAATAAGTATCTAATTATATAAAACACACTTTCCTTCAAAGCGCTATACACTATACTCGTCACGCAAAATGTGTGACATGCCAATTTGATTGTATAAACATGCCGATTTCTTATCCGAATTTGCCATCCACTGCCATACCTCGTTACAGTTTTCCCAGCCAGGGTAATCCTTATCTTTCCAATTGCACAAACCGTAACCGAAACCATACCAACTGGTAAGCTGTCAATGATACAGGGTTTTCGTGGTTTTGTGGTCAACGCTGTGCAAATGGAACGCCAAACAGAAATCAGACCTTACGTTTACAAAGTTATATGTAGTGTCGGTGAAAAAACTTTGCAATAGACCTAACCCGGGTACATTTTGCAAATGAAACGCCAAACTGAAACCTCGAGAAAGACATCTTAACTCTACTCAGCAAATTAAAAGAGATATTAGTGTCTTACGGAGAATTGTTAGCCCCGTATGTAAGGAAGGACGATTCCGGAGACTCTATAATGATGAGATCTACGAGCTTAACCGTGTTGTCGACATCGTGAAGGGAATAAAGCTCGGCAGGCTCCGGTGGTCTGGACACCTAGCTGGCATTAGCGAAGAGGATCCTGCTCGAAAATTCCTTTGCGGTAGTATTTATGAAACACGACAGCGAGGCCAACCAAGGCTGGGCTGCAAGGACGGCGTAGAACATGACGCCCAGAGTTTAGGAATGCAAAGCTGGATCACATTGGCTCAAAATCAAGACCAGTAGAGAGACTTTTTGTGGGAGGCCAGGACCGGACCCCAGTTGTAAACCCATATATGATGATGTTGTTGATTAGTGTCGTCAGAGTTTTTAGTATTCGGATCGTTACAATAAAAAAATATTGTTTGTAGATCTTAGATGCTTTTCTATTTCCTACTTACGATTTACACCAAGGTTTATGACTTAAAACTAGGTTAGTAGTTCATTTTCTGTGTATATCGTTGTAATGCATATGGCGATTGTGACACCTTACCGATGTGTGAATGCCTGATGCGTACAAATAAAGTTGTTGTTGCAAGATATTCACTCTTGAACCACTAAGTCAGAAAAGATCAGAAACGAAATTGTCAGCTTGTAACCTAAGTTGTAGTGACAACATCTGCATCTGGATCTGGAACCACTAAGTCAGGATTAAGGAATAATGTAGTGGCATGTAGCCAAAGTTGTAGTTACAAGATCTTAACTCTTGAACCACTAAGTCAGAACTGGTCAGAAAAACAAATTTCAGTAGCAAGTACTATTGAACCACTAAGACAGGATTTAGGCTAAAAATGTGGTGGCATATGCATCCAAACTTTTAGTTTTCACCATTGAATCACTAAGTTAGGAATAAGGAAAAATGTAGTGGCATGTAACCAAAGTTATATTGGCAAGGTCTGAACGCTTAAACCACTCAGTCAGAATTTATGAGAAGCAGAAGAGTACTAAGGAAAAAAGAGAGTTTTATTGGCTGTCTAACCTTTTATATTTTAGTTGAAGTGCTGCCATATATTTTTTGTAAAAAGTAGTTTTTCCATAAATTTTATATTATTATTATTTTTATTATTATACACTCTTGTTCAAAGAAAACACGTATGCGCTATTTTACAAAGCTATTAGCCACTTCAGTCTTCACTCAGAATAATGTTTTTGAAACTCATATGTTTTTGTGCAAAAAACAGTTAATTAATTATTATGAATTAAGGACTGAAAAAAATTCATTTCAAACGCAATCTCTACAAAGTGGTTACGTGATAATCAAATAACTTGTCATAAAATTAACAAGCGGTATATTGTAATAAATTAAATGGCACCAGCTTGTTTTTGATATTCGCTGTATGTATGAAATTTTTAGAAAGAATTCTGCATCCTGTGCTCGTGTTTATTATGCTCTCATTTATTGAATCCTTTGTGATTTGGAAAATTATTTACGGAAGCAATATGGTTCATTGCGTAAGTACGTAATTTAAATTGAATTCGCTGTAGAATTTAATGGCTGTAACAGCTTGTCACGTTTTTATTGCTCTTTGCATATTTTATTTTCAAAATTTCATCAAAAGTCGATAGAATTTGTGCTATTCATTTTAACGAGCGAAGGGAAGGAGTGTGGTGTCAGTGACAATCCCAAAATGTTGGCTTTCTTTTGCAAAGGAAAATATTATCGAATCATTTGGTATAAAGGAGTTAATTTAATTAACTTTTTTATATTGAAAGTTATGATGCAATAAAAACTCCAGCTGTTCACATTTATTTGCACAAACATTTTCATCATTATTTTTAAAGAGCAAACATTCAAGGGAATAGGTTCTATAATATATATTTTTTTATCAACGATCAATACGCGGAGTGCAAAAGCTAATAGTAAATCGGGGAAAATTTTTATATTATTTGCTTTTCAAAACGCCAATTTCTTTTGACTGAAATGTGCACCCATGTGGGTGAGTTGATTTAGTTCACTTCGAACGCGTAGTTATGCATTAAGTTCAATAAAACGAGGGATAAGCTAAGATGTGATCCTTAACCGCAAAACCGAGTCACGTATATTGCCATAATAAGGCATACTCATAAAAATTATTATCTTAGCACTCTCGTCGTCGTCATATCGATGAGCAAATCACGAACTGTGTACAACCGCTGTTATGATTAGTATCGATGTGCGTCGGCATTAAGTTCCAGAAATTTATTATTCAAACGATTTTATCGGATCAGGAAGTGCCATCGAATAGTTAATAGCAGCACTTAAAGTATCAAAGATTGCGCATCACTTTAATGGTATGTCAAATCCTAATGGATTTGGTAAATCTGGAAATATTGCACATAATAAGCTCGGCTATATTGCAAAGCAGAGCACCAACTTATGCCGACCTTTCTGCAGTCTGACAAAATCAATAAATTTCTATCGCCAAGATAAAAAAAATATGAGTTTTTATATACTATACTGGAGTATGTATGTATGTACTTCAAATTGGTTCCTGACTTACTCGATGTTATGGCAGGAGGTTAAAGATACTGCTTGTGCTTAGATGGTTATACTTAGGTTTTGTAGACCCATCGTTTTATGTCGTTATTGAGTATGTACTGAAATTACAATGTTATGAGTAAAAGCTTTCGATGCCACTATGAATATCTTTCAATAATCCAGGCTTTCCCAAACTGTGCTGCATTGGTCTAGTTGTCCACCTGAAACTGCTTGAAACTGTGCTATGAACTATAAAATATTGCGATGTTCCCAGCAAAAATGAGGCGTCACTTAAAAGGGTTTCATCCAGAATGCAAATATAAATCACTGGATTTCTTTTAAAGAAAATCCAGTGAGTAAAATACAGAAAAATAATAAGTTATAGACAGTTAACAAGAAGACGTTTTAGACTTAGACTTAGTCAGTTTACGAGTTGCTCAAACTGACCCATACAATTGATGAACACTTAATCAAGGACATTGTTAAATGTATGTTGGATGCAAAAGTCAAGACACTTGTTGATACTGTAAAGACACACTATATCGCGACGTGTTGGGGAATCAGAAGAGAATGTGAAGCTACTTTGATGATGATGATAAAAAAGGAGTATTTACCAATAGCACTGCGATCCATATGGATCTATTGCGCTTCTCCTAACTAGTGCTATGGAGACAGTGGATGCCCTTTCCTAAAGCACCCGCCATACCAATGGCTCTTTTGAACTTAATGATATGGTGTGGGTTCAGTGACTGCCGTGCAGACTCCGAGATCGCATGAGCTCCCACGTAGTCTCTCCTCTGTCGGATCGTTGCGCCGCCACGGGTGCCACGGAGTTTCCTTTGCTTCCCCACAATGCCTGCAACTGCCATCCTCTTCTACTTTTAATTTCTTTAGGTGCCCCTTCAGTCTACAGTGTCCTGATAGGAAACCCATCACTTGTACTAAGTCCCAACAGCGATCGAGAACTCTTTGGGTCATAGCTTCACATCGTTTCCTTTGCTTGTCGTAGTCCTGGGAGATTTTCCCATCATACGGAAGGAGCTGTTTTACCTATTCTGCGTATACCCTCCCGCATTATTCGGTACCCTTTACCACAGAATGGTTAGGGAGAATATCCACTGATTTATTGCCTTATATGCCAGTGTGTTCTGACACCGAATACAAGCGTACCTTGTTTACTTCGCCAAGTCTGTTCAGCTTGGCTGTCTGTCATAAATGCTATTGCCTGCCTCACGTAGTTTCTTTCCAGATTAAAGTGAGCACATCTTTCGATGGCATGTACTTCTACCCGGAACATGCTCGAATAATCCCCCATTTCTTCAGAGTTCTTGGTTCTTGGCCCAGACGGCGCTAATACCATGACTGGACAAAGGTCCGGTGACATCTCAAGAATAAAACAAATAAAAAATAGAATCACGGCCTAAGAATACAAAATGTCTATCTATTCACGCAGAAGCAAGGTAGCTTTCTCCAACTGAAACTTTGACTCGGATCTTTGATATGAAGGCTGAAGTTAGAACCTTCCCGATTAAAAAAGACTTCGCTTTGAGCGATAGGTTGTTTAATAAACTCTTCAAAAATGGCTATTTTTAAAAAAGTCATTGATTTAAGTCTGTGTGCGCCGTGGCTAAGTGGATAAGTGCTTGACTTCTGAGTAAGAGGTTCGTGTTTCGAATCCCAGTAGCACGATATAGTATATTACAGAACGAGCACAGAAAGTGGAGTTTATCGTGCGAGGTTGAACCTTGACAATCTAACGAGCACGATGAGCACTTTTCTGCAAGTCGTGTACGCTATTTTTCACGCGTCCAAACCGGTTTTTTTCCTAAATCGAGAGAGAAGCAGAAATGTGAGAATTTGTGTTCGCTGTGACTGCAGTAAATAACAAAGAAATGAATTTTTCACGCGTCCAAACCGGTTTTTCTGCTAAATCGAGAGAGAAGCAGAAATCACAAACGACAAACAAAAGAGAATTCTTGCTCATGCGCAATGTGTTCGCTGAGATTGTAGCAAATAACAAAAGACGTTTATATCATAACATAACTAGTGTTGTTATGGGCTACTTTCGAGGCTAGTTTATAGCGTACGAAACCGTCACTTTCGTCTATGGGCGTGTGAAAAGTAATTTTCACGTGGGACACCGTAAGTCTCGTGAATGTCTGACAAACGTTCGAGAGTAATAACTTGGCACGGAAAGCTTCTCAATTCGGCGTTAGGATTAAATTCTAGGTCCATTGCATTTGTGTGAAAAGCTCGGTATGATCTAGTAGAAAGGATACAAAGCTTTAGATGAGGAAAAGAATTTATTGGACACGATAGCGTTGCAGGCTAAGCCTACGCTTGAAGGATAGCGTAGACAAGGACTCCCACCGCAGCCAAGCAACGCTGGGTATTTCAGCTAGTATTCTATAAACTTTTACATAATTTATAGTTAGACTTAGAATTTCAAATTAAACAATATCTTACGTTTACAGCCATTTCTAGCAAAATATTTAAAGCTGAGATTTCCTATCCATAGGATTAAAACAATTCTCTTCAAAATATGCTCATGGCATTATTGTTAAATTCAGAAATGGCTATAACATTATGTTTTTAAGCATGCAATGGTTTTGTGTAAAGTTCAATCATCATTTTAACGTAATCGTGAGATTCTCAAGCGGAAAAACAAATTTCAACTTTGGCAAATTCCATGGGCCATTTCATTCGGAATCACAAAATTATGCAAATTGTGTTGCTAAGGCTTTTTTAGTGAATGTTTCGACTGCTTTGCATTCGTACCGGGATATGGCGATAAGGATAATGATAATTATGATGGTTACGATGATTAGCTATTCGTGCATCGATAAGAACACTAGGGCTAAAGGCTGATTTTCTGTTGTGTGTAAATTTTGGCCATCTGGCATGACGCGGCGGTAAACATCCAACATAGCAACAAGAAATTACAACCAAGCAGATTCAAAATGTTGTTTGTTTTGTGTTCGCCACCCTTTCGTTGTACATTTCCGCTCTATATGTATATATGTAAGTGCGAATTCTCTCTTGACTTTGACCCTGTTGGTTTAGCCTGTAGGCGAACACCAAATGAGTTTTGAAGTTGTATTTTAAGAATAAAACTAAATGGACTCCGAAAATGTACAGCTGTACGGGTAATCCTTAAGGACACACCACATAACTAAACATTATACTCATCATTGTAATAATAAAAGAAAATCCCTAGATATTTGAATAAGAATGCATAGGAAAGGTCATTACAGTTTTGTGGGTCGACCGGCACATGCCAACACAGAGTTGCGTTGCTTCTTGCAACAAAAAGTTTGTCCACTTACACGAGTATCTATAGTAGAGAAGTAAAGAGACGGTAGCACTTTAGCGAATTTCTATCATGTTGTGCAGCGGAGCGTTGCACGAAAAATAATAATTATGACAAAGATATGCTCGCGTTGGGGGAATTTTTCGCTTAAAATGAGCATTTATCCTTTTAAAACATGTGAAATGCATATTTCGTTGTGTACTCTACCCGAACGTATGTACGTACGTACGTCTGGGATTATGTTTCAACACCGCATACTGCATTTATTAAAAAAAATCCCGTATCTGCATTATTCGTTCGTTCAAATAAAATTTCAGATTTTAAACAGACATTTACTAGGGACTCCAAATGGAATTTTTAATTCACACCAACAACCATAATGAAATGAAAAACTCTTTAGCGGATGTAGATTTCCTTTTAGGTTTATTTATACCTAAGTTTTCTTCAGTCGGCGGAATGTATACAGTTTCAAAAGTTTACTTATGTGTTTTAGCAGCCACTGCTCTCAATGGATACTTAGAAATGCTGTATGGTATGAAATGTCAGAAATAATTTAGCCAATGTTATATGTGAACGTCACTCTGAACTTTTATTTCGGCATCAGTATCAAGGTAACCGTAATAATTTAAGTTGGCGGATGCCTTGAAGGTAACTTTAGCAGCTCGCGGGGTCTGTAGAGAATGCTCGAATTAACTTGACCTAGTCCTTCGATTGCATAACAAATATAGGCAAGGTGATGCGCTATCTTTGACGTGAATTTTTACATAATGGAGAAAAATGTGCGAGACAATTAGGTTCAGTATACAAGGTATGACATTGATATCATTGACAGAATCCAGCTACCTGTTAGCCAGTATTGAGAGAGAAGCGCCGAACTTAGCAGCTAACGATGGCATTACAAAGTAATTGCTGTCAACAAGCAGAGATGCCCAACCCAAGCGTATTGTACAGAATGTCACTTTAGGAACTTTCTCTACCCATGTTACCACTTCAGAAATCAAACGAAGAAGTATTTTTCCCAATCGTTCTTTCTTTGGTTAAGAAGGCAAATAATAGAAAAATAGACTCTCTATAAGAGGCAACAGATCAAAATTTCCATCTTAGGCGATGTAAAAATGCCTAAGGCTTCAATATACAATGAACTACTTATATGATTATAGACTTTAAGTCCGCCTATGGTTGCATAGCCATAGTAGTATCTGATAAAGGCATGAGAGAATTTGTCATCACAATGCAGACGGTATTGACATGATTGGTAGAAAGCTTTCAAAAGCATTAACCATAGCCTATTACTTTCAAAATTAAGGAGCTTCTCTTCCCTGTCTAGCTCATCAGTTAGTCTGATCCATTTAAGATTTGCGGATACTAAAAACAACAACTGGTGTGCGCCGTGGCTCACACCATGTGAACGTCACTCTGAACTTTTATTTCGGCATCAGTATCAAGGTAACCGTAATAATTTAAGTTGGCGGATGCCTTGGAGGTAACTTTAGCAGCTCGGGGGGTCTGTAGAGAATGCTCGAATTAACTTGACCTAGTCCTTCGATTGCATAACAAATATAGGCAAGGTGATGCGCTATCTTTGACGTGAATTTTTACATAATGGAGAAAAATGTGCGAGACAATTAGGTTCAGGATACAAGGTATGACATTGATATCATTGACAGAATCCAGCTACCTGTTAGCCAGTATTGAGAGAGAAGCGCCGAACTTAGCAGCTAACGATGGCATTACAAAGTAATTGCTGTCAACAAGCAGAGATGCCCAACCCAAGCGTATTGTACAGAATGTCACTTTAGGAACTTTCTCTACCCATGTTACCACTTCAGAAATCAAACGAAGAAGTATTTTTCCCAATCGTTCTTTCTTTGGTTAAGAAGGCAAATAATAGAAAAATAGACTCTCTATAAGAGGCAACAGATCAAAATTTCCATCTTAGGCGATGTAAAAATGCCTAAGGCTTCAATATACAATGAACTACTTATATGATTATAGACTTTAAGTCCGCCTATGGTTGCATAGCCATAGTAGTATCTGATAAAGGCATGAGAGAATTTGTCATCACAATGCAGACGGTATTGACATGATTGGTAGAAAGCTTTCAAAAGCATTAACCATAGCCTATTACTTTCAAAATTAAGGAGCTTCTCTTCCCTGTCTAGCTCATCAGTTAGTCTGATCCATTTAAGATTTGCGGATACTAAAAACAACAACTGGTGTGCGCCGTGGCTCAGTGGTTCGTGGTTCGAATCCCAGTAACACCAAAGTATTTTTCACGGTGTCCCACCTCTCGCGAAAGTTTGACAAACGTCCGAGGTCCCTCCATTTGTGTGCAAAATTATGCATGCTCAACACAAACGGTTGCGAGAAGTCAGGCCTTGGACCACATGGTCTGTCGCGCCATTATTAACAGCAATATAAGTGTGATAGACTGGCTACGAAAAATATATGTTGTGATAAAGCCTAGCGTATGTCTGTGTTAATATAAGCCCTTTAAGTATAACTTTATACGTGTAATAACGAAATAACAAAATAATGTAATATGTAATTCCATACGCTAAATAAATAAATAAATAAGTCTGTCACGAAGATCGCAGGCAAATGTTCCGCATTTGCACCAATAACTAGAGGAGTCCCACATGGTAAAATCTTGAGACCTATCTTGTTCAGCCTTTTATAAATGAATTGTCACGGGGCCCAGGGGTGACCATATACATTTTTTAAAAATTAACCCGATTTCCTTTAAATTTTAAACACATGTATAACAATGATGGACAAACTTTTTTTGAATTTTTTTGGAGAGATCGGGCTCAGAGGCCCGAGTGGTGTACATGTGTACCTCCAATTGACAAAACTTTTTGTAAATTTGTTAGAGTGATCGGGCCCGGAGACCCAAGTGGTGCCCCCATGTACATTTTTTAAAAATTAGCCCGTTTTTCTCCAAATCTTAAACACATGTGTATCAATTTTGGACAAAACTTTTTGTAAATTTGTTGGAGTGATCGGGCGCCGAGAACCGAGTGGTGACCATGTAATTTTTTTAAAAATTAGCCCGATATTCTTCAAATTTTAAAAACATGTTTTTCTCCGATGGACAAGAGTTTTTGTAAAATTTTTGGAGTGAACCTGAGACCCGAGGTGTGCCCATATAAATTTTTTAAAAATTAGCTCGATTTTCTTTAAATTTTAAACGCATGTGTATCTCTGATGAACAAAACTTTTTGAATTTTTTTTGGATTGATTGGGCCCTGAGGCCTGAGGGTTCCTGAATTAAATTTATATGCTGCATAATATCCTTTTCAGCTTTTTTGCCTCTAGTCTTCCAACTGAAGCTCATATTAAAGTGAACAAATATGAACACAAAGTGGTTCTTTAACTATGAATGTTAACAGAGACACAAACCAGAATGGGAGCAACACACTTTTTAATAAAATTGAGAAAAATTTTAATTGTAAGACAATTGATTGAATTGATTGAATAATATATATTTTTTTATAGCATACACACGATCAAGAGATTTTGCACCCTTATAATACATAGCACAGTGTGGGCGTTAGGAAATTGTGTATGTATAAATAGTATAAACTAGGGTCCCGTTTATTTGTAGAACAGGCTGCGGTCATACTCGTGAAGTAATAATTCCCATCACAGTGTTATATTATGATTCTTAATTCGTTTAATTTTTTACAACCCTTTTTGGCTAATAAACGAAAACTTTCCGCACTCATAATGATCATCAAATCATCAAACGGATTCCGGTTTATCTACCAGGGTCAAAATTATTTCAACCATATGAAAGTTAAGCTAGTTGACCAATTTAAATTTTTGCCTATTGTATGGTAATATAATTATATATATATTATAGACACGTATTCTCATTGTAATATTTTATCCTCTTACGAGTATCATGAATACAATCCGACGACTCAAACAAAAGAACAAGAAATTTAAACACATCGCCGAAAATAAGCGGATTTCCATTTTATGCTGGAGACTTCCTGAATGAAATTTGTATGCTGCATAAAATCGTTTTCGGCTTTTTTGCCTCTATTCTCCCAACTGAAGCTCATATAAAAGTAAAAAATTATATACAAAGAAGCTAAGAAAACCCCTCGTTTGGCAGATAACGAAAGTGTTTCACGTAATGGATTCAACGAAACAATTGTGAAGCGAAACAAAAGAAGCACGCGAGGAATTATTTTTAGCTTTTTTCGTCCCGATCCCACCACACTCATGATGAGGGGATTATCCAAAAATTAAATAAAGTTTCTGTGCAATAAGTGTTGTTTCGAGATGTGATACCGCCTAAGTCAACGAAGGAATGCTTTGGGATAAACTTAATCCAAGGTCAAAAACTGGTAAAATCTGCCTATTTTTTGACAAACATCCTATTTGTACAGTTGATGTTGTTGTAGGCCTTGTGTAATTGTAGCTGTTATGTCAATGTTTACTCGGAGTGATGAGCAAATGTCATTGAAGGGAAATTTTAATTAGCACCGAACAGCGACTTAGCCGTATTAGAAAGAAATGAGAATCACAAAAGCAGACTACTACCGGAAGTTCAATTATGAATAATTAGATGTCTGCTGGGGTTCACTGGAAAGTCTCTGGTCGGTTTGTCTTTTGACGGTGATTTGTATGATATCTCAGCTTAATGCAAACTTTTTGCTTGATAAGAATAATCTCATTAGCCTCACCTGGCTGTTTGTAGATTTACAATCAAGTTACGTTCCTTTTACGTAGTAAGGATGTTTCTCGATGGTACTGATAGGTCTCGGTGTTCATTTCACTGAATGCTATGATTGCATTTCTCTTTTGAGAATAATTTAGACATTTAACGTAATCTGGGGTAAAAAACATTTGTGCTTTGTGAGATACGCAGTCAACTGCTCAAGCCCTACGCGCCCCGCCATGAGAGCACTTTGTGGTCTTTTAGAGGATTAATGAAAACATATTTTATAATTTGTATAACACAATATCACTTTAAAGTGAAGATTTAAATAATCTTATAAAGGTTTTACAAATATGTAGAAGAAGCTGATTAAGTGCTTATTTAAAATAGATATAGAAAAGATAGATACAATGGATAAACAAAATAATGTCAGTTTAGCATCTTTATATGTAAAAATTGTGCACATATTTATAATCTCATAACACCTTAACCATTTGAGGTATCGAAGCCATATTCACACTATATGTTGGTTTGGTGCTTCTATAGGTTTTTTTGGGCCAAAAGATGTCGCTGGAGTGCATATATTAACGAAAATGTCGTTTAGTCCGTTTTTGCATATGTTTTTTAAAGCATTACGCCTAAACCACTAGACATATTAAAGCCATATTCACACCGTATATTCGATTGGTGCTCCAGAAGGTTTATATATTTTTTGAGCCCGATAGATAGCGCTGGAGTCGATATATTTTTAAAAATGTGATTCTGCTTATTTATCCTCATCACGCCTAAACCACTGGACGTTTCGAAGCTATAATCACACCATAAGTTCGTTTGCTCTGATAAATTTTGTTTATTTTTGACCCGGTATGTGGCGCTGGAATCGAGATATAATCAAGCATAAAGTACTTCATCACACCTTAGCCACTGGACTTATCGAAGCCATATGTACTCTAATGTTCGCTTAGTGCTCCTATCATAAAAATAATAATAATCGGCGAGACAGACCGTTGTGGTCCAATGCCTAGATTCTCTCGACCATTTCTGTTAGGTGTACTGAGTGTACTGGGTTTACTGGCTGTACTGTGTGTACTGAGTTTCTGCAGGTATATTTTTCCACACAAAATGGAAGGGACCTACAATTTAATTTTTGATCTTCACAGCCGCTTAATAGCCTGCGGAAATGGTCTTTCGATATTCTCAGCACTGACTGTGATTCCACTACGGGTTTTTTTTTAACTTATTCTATTCTTTCTATTTAAAAATTACATGGAATGGTGGAATGGTCAGTTAGTTTCAATTGTTTATTATGTATCGCATAACGAAATCTTTACAAATCCTTTTTTTACAAATCTTTAATAGTTTGAGTTTTACTCATAAACATATCCTTGATTGCATTTAATCTCTCTTGAACTTGAAACCTTGAGAAAATCCATTTATCTGTTTATTTGTAATGGAAAATAGGATGAATATAAATTAAATTTCAGTTACATCCTTTTATCGTTGTTCAACATTTTTGTATAACTTATCCAATACCATCTCTTGTGTTGGTTTCGTTTTTCGCGCGTTTTGTCTAAATTACTTTCATAAATCATCCTGTAAAGTGACACTTTTTCTATTTGGTTTGATCGTTTCGTTTTCTAATCAAACCAGCAGAAGGAAAACCGAGAAACAGAAAAAAAAAGTGCTTTTCAGCAAAAAAGATTCCTTGTTTTATGAGAATGCAAGGAGAAAAGTCGCCATCCCGTCAAACAGGGTATAATTCATTTAGCAAACAAAAACCAGCAATTATTTTATTCCCTCTAGTCCGTGTTAAATGTCCTGCATCGCTAAGCTAAAGCAGTAGTCCATGTAAGGGCCATTTGCTGTATGCATGACAGGCGTTGGAAAATAATTCATTACTTTTAAACAAATGGACACATTATATTGCTGGCAAAAACGCAATGAACAATGTATGGCTATTGGAGTACAGCCACACGCAATAGTAAAGCAAGACCTCTTTTACTTCACTTTAGGTCTTCTTACCCTTCGACATGCTGGTCGCGCACGACACTACATAAAAAAACACCATTGTGAGCGCCAAAATCGCCAAAAAAAAAATAAGTAAGGATAATATAATTAATGTGTATATTTTATAGTTTAATAGCATTTTTTTACATTATATAGCTAGGCTGTCTGTTTGGAAATTCTATTCACAGTAACGCTCTCCGAACATTTAAATCTCAGAAAAAGGCTTTTTATTCACTTTCACCTTGACAGCTTAGCCTAAGCTCGTACGACCTATTTATATTCCACCATCACCACCTACTAAACGAAAGTTTCTCTAATATTCAACTTAATATTTGCTCTTTTCCGTTATGCATTATTCTCTATATCCCAAATTGACTATTTCATTCACTCACAAAGTTGTTCTAAAACTATTTCGAAATATCATCATAACCCAAGCCATAAATCATTATACTTTCCTCTTTACTAATTATCTATATACTAAATGGCTATGACACTCATTGACAAAGCTGTTCTAAAACTGTGATTATATATCATCAGCATACCAATTCAGTGGTCCATAAATTTTAACTGTGGGAGGGAGCAACATTTTTAAATGAAATAAAGTCTGTATGGTGTAAGCTGATCTCGCAGCAGCTTCGAGTTTTTGAAGCTAGTGTGAATGGTGTGATTTTTCTGTGCAGCTATAAACGAAAATGTCATTTCTGTTTTTAAATTAAATCTGTTGGGAAGGTTGCAGCGCTCGCAGTACCTTTTTTTGTTGCTGTTTATTCTGTACGTCAAATTAAAATTGAGTTTTGACACATTGACAGTCCTCTTCGTGAAACAGTCAAGAACGTGAATGGCTTGTTAGGTGTTTTAGTTGTAGCATCAAGATTTATGTCAAATCCATAGTTTTCGACGGGGTGTTGTGCTGTATTGGGGGTAGTTTTTAATTAACGCACGCTTCGAGGGATTTGGAGGGTCTTGGGAGTTTTTTTTTGGGTGTGGTCGATATTGACATTAGTCTAGAATCCATAGTTTTGGGGGTCGCTTAGATGAATAGGGTTGATAAAACAGACGTTGGTGGACAGGTTGTATGGTGGATTTTTTTTAATTAACTCACGCTTCAATGGATCTGGTTGGTCTTCAGGAGATCTTGGGACTTTTTTTCGGAGCGGCGTCATGGCTGAGCGGAAAAGCGTAAGTACGACAGAGGTATGGCGTGCAGGCATCAAATGATTTCGAGGATTATCGACATTACATTAAATAATAAAAACTAGGGGCCCGTTTATTCATAAAAAGGGCTGTGTGCACACTTGCTTAGAATAATTAAGTACTTCTTTGTAGAAAAAAAATGAGAAACGTAGTGTTAATGCTTTAAAGGAAACGATAACTTTTTTTATAATTTGCGCACAAACCAAGCCGTTTGCACCCATATAATGCTAGGTAGCAGCGCATAGATGTTAAGGTAGAAAAGGGCAAAAAGGAAACAAAAGTAAGGCAAAAGAAGGACAAAAGTAAGTCAATATATGGGAAGGGAAGGGAAGAGAGGGAAAAGAAATGCAGAAGGACGGAAAAGAAGGGCAAAAGAATGGCAAAAGGATGTAAAAAGGGTGGCAAAAAGATGAAAAAAGGAGGTAAAAAGGGCGGCAAAAAGATAGTTAAAGGAGGTCAAAAACAGGGAAAAGGAAGCATGGCAAAGGAATTTGTACTTTGAATGCTTTAAGTTTATATCGATATGCGAATACAGAATTTGGCAACGTATTTCAGATACGTATTGCACGGTTAAAAAGGCAATCTGTAAACTGAACAGTAGGTCTGAAAATAGCTTTATGGAAAACTGATGAGCCACGAGAAGTGTGGATTAGCAAGTAGGTACTGTGGTGTGGAAAGTTACTTTTGACTTTGAAAACAGATGAAAATATTGGGTTTTAGGAGCCCTTAATTCCACTTTTATGCTCTCACCATTTTTTTATGCTGTGCAGGGCAGAATATTACGTGCTTAACATATGCAAGCAAAAGTTCATTACAATAATTTGTAGAAAAAAGCATATCATTCGATTTTGACACTAAGTCATGCACGCGAAAGTTTATTATAATCAGCCCTTTAACGCCTAAACGAAATACACGTATTCCTGCTTAAGCGCACGTACACAAATGAGAAATTACACCGAATATGTATACTGCCACCAGAATACCCATTCACTTCAGTTTCGTTCACTTTTGCAAGCGATTGTGAATACGTTAGTGAGTAGGTAATTTGACAGCAGCACTCTTCTACCAGAAAATAGACTGACAGATGATAACACAGACTCGTAGTTAAGTTTGCAAAAGTCGTATATTCTACTTTTGCGAAACCCAACCGTAAAACACTTTTCAAAATGTCTTGTTCGTACATTTCTTCGAGTTTTGACACTGGTTTATGTTTGCAAAAGTGCATTACATTAAAATATACCCATACGACAATTTTTAGGTTTATGACACTAGCTTATATTTGCAATTGCACGGTTGGGCTTTTAAACTAACTGTCATTTTAAAGCGAAACATACCTAAATTCGTTTAATTATTTTGCCATAGCCATTGGGTATTGATGTTAATTAGATGGCAGTTTGCGTTTTTTAATCAAAGTAGTAAAAAGGTTAGTTTAAAATTTACTAGACAAGGTAAAATAACATATTATTATATATGATATGTTATTCATATAAAACATATAAACAATGTGTGTAACTATAGAAGCACACAAGCTTTATTATTTTTTGCTGCTTGAGCAAAGAAGTCCAGCTTCTATTTTTTCAATTGAAAAGCGCAAGATATATACTCAATGAAATTGCTAGAAATTTTTTCCTCGTATGATGATGCGGGTACCCGGTGTGCTGGCATATAAGAAACGGTTGCTGGCGGTAATAAATTCATTTTCTATATAATTTGGGTACGAAAATCACATTCTCACATACACACATATAAGAACTCTTCCTCTTTGTATCCTCGTGTATGCTGCAGGTAAATACTCGTATACTATGTAAGTTAAAAACTTCTTTTAAAGCTTCGTCATCGTTTTGAAGGAGGAAGCACTCACTTATTTTAAAGAGCATACTGCACGTGGATATAAATGTATCTAAACATTTGACCCTCCTTTTACGTCAGAAGGGAAATAACGTTTTAGCCAAACAGCCCGTTAGCTGAAGATGAACATTAGGGAAACAGGTATGTGAATGTTCTCGCCATCATCTAAGGTAATGCAAAAGAAATTCGCTAACACCGTCCGACCGTCTGTTTGTCGTAAATTTCTTTTGAATTAGATTTGGGTGGGATTTTGAGATGCTTTACTGCTCGTACTGTGTTGGCACTTTAGAAATTGTCGCATCTGCAAACAGCTGTGAGTTGCACCGTCAACACTCATTAGAGCACCATTAGAGTAAAATGGCGAAAAATGCTGGTTGTCTCTTTGTCACGTTTCTCTGTTAAATTAAACCCTACTCGTATGTAAGGGGATGACATAATGGCAAGGAGATTTCTTCATATATACATATGTATATAAATAATGTATGTAATATGTTATTTCAACTTACCACATCGATAATTTGCATTAGCGTCAATCCAAAACTTAACTGCAATGGATCGGATTCGTTTACAACTGGACGCTCGAGACTGTTGTAGTTGTCCAACAATTGATGAAGCAGGCGTTTTTCATGTGGACCAGCTGAACACACTGAAAAGAAAAATAAACACAAAATGTGAAAAGTTAACTTTTAAGTTATATTTTCAAGTACGAATAGTGCATTCGCCCTTCATTGCACAAAGAAAACCGGATAACAATTTCTATTTATCGTTTCCGTAATGATACTTAAAGGGAATTCACATCGCGATAAAATCATTAAAAAGGAAAATAGTGAAATATTGCGAAAAACTGTTTACCACTTTTCCTTTGAGAAAGAAATATCCTGAAAAGCATTGTTACCACAGTTTGTACATCAATTTACAGAAGCATTTTTGCATCATTTCCAATTCCACTTAACAGCCGAGTAACTCGTTCATGTAAATCAAATTGTTATCTTGTATTTGGCGGCCAAACGGATACAATGCTTTGCACCTACACAACAAAAATTGCAAAAGCATACAAAGGCAAAGAAGAACGACGTGCAAGATTCGATTATCCTCCTGAATCGTAAGGATGTGCGAAGACCGCAATGGCCATGGAACTTTTTTGGCATTAAACAAAACTCAGAATACTTTTTATACTTTTGTTAAATCAATGGTGTGCAGCACTTTGCACGAAACAAACAAAACGATTGTGCCAATGGCCGTTTGCCTAAGCTTGCGAATTCGGTTGAGAATGGAAGCTTCAAGCTTCGGTGTTGATATAAATCTTCTTCCTGGTGCAATTTTCAACGTCCTTCAAAGCTATCTATTCGAGGTAAATTAGATCTGAATGTTAGGAATTAAATTGGCTTTTTGGAAAGATCTCTCTTGGGTGATATACATATTTCTGTTTAAGTTCTTCATTCACTTAAGCTAATCAAGATATGAGATGTCGTGTGGTAAGTGCAATTAAGATTCCTTTAACAACAAAGAGGAGAGAATTTTTCTTATCAAGTTGACATTTTATTGTAATTTACGACTGCACTGACCTGTACAACATATAAGAGGATGGTTTGATAAGTCAGTGCCTTTTTGAATTTCCCGCGCAGCACTGCACCCGTCAACTATCATCTATTAATATACTACTGTCAAATTTTGGGCAAGCTGCATTATTTAGTTTATGCTTGACAGCTAATAAAATCAGACATCCTCGTGAATTTTAACGAAAATGGAAAAAAGTGAATTTCGTGTGCTGATTAAGCAAGATGTTCAGCCGCAATCCGAAGGAGTTTGTGCGCCGTTTCGTAACCGTGGACGAAACATGGATCCATCACAAGACACCAGAGACCAAGGAACAATCAAGACAGTGGGTTTCTTCGGGTAAACGTGCACCAAAGAAAGCCAAGGATGCACGCGGTTTCATTCACATCGATTACCTTGAAAAGGCTAAGACGATCAACGGCGAATATTATTCCAAGCTTTTGGTCAGATTCGATATAAAACGAAACGACCGCATTTGGCGAAGAAAAGAGTGTTGTTCCATGAAGACAATGCACGGGTGCATACGTATGTGACTACACCATGACAAAAATCCATAAATTGGTATACGAACTGCTACCCCATCCAGGATCTTCTCCAGATTAAGCCCCATGTGACTGTTTTCTGTTTCCAAGCCTGAAGAAATGGCTGGGCGGTAAGAGATTTGGGTCTAACGAAGAGGTCATCACTGATACAATCGTCTTTTTTGAGTGCCTTGAGAAAACTTTTTGACAGGAATGAAAAAATTGGAAAACTGGACTGGACTAAATGTATCGAGCTTAAAGTATACTATGTTGACAAAAAAAAATATCTTTTATTTAAAAAGTCACTGCCTTATCAAACCATCCTCGTAATAGCCGCTTCGCTACCTGCACAGCCGTGGTTGAAAGAAAGGCCACATATCCAGAGAGCGCTCAACTGCGCAACAAATGGCAATGACAGCACTTCGTGATCTTATTCTAGACTCTAGAATTATAGTATTCATAACCAGTGTCTTATTCCAAAATATGACAAAGTTTGTATCCTTTACCAAAACATGACCGTTCTTTTTGTCTTTAAATACCAAACAGGTGTGCAAAATTTCAGGACACTTCTATTTAAAAATTCTGAAAAATTCATTAAAACACAAGATTTGTAAAAATAGTTCATATGATTATCTTTGAACCAGGAGTCTGACCGCTTCCAAAATATGGCAAAGACCTGCTCATGCATAAAAACACGAGATTCGTCAAAATAATTCGTATGGTAATCTATTTACCCAGGAGTTTGACAACTTCCAGAATATAAGGAAAACCTTCTCAGTATGATATAAAACCCCTACGCAAGTTTTGAAGGTAATCGGTTAAAGGGTTTGGCAGTCTTTAGGTAACATTAGAACATAAGTTTTTAAAAAAAAATGGTATGGATGCTTGCTTGATCCAGGTGTCGGATCCTTGCAAAATATAACAGTACATATTTTCCTTGAAAATCATACACCTGTGCGAACTATAAGAAAGCAATTTAACGAGCACGATAAGCACTTTTCATTAATTACTTACCCGCTGGAACCAAACATATCTGGTGAGGGGTTGGCAGATTAGGTGGTTATCGATATTGGTGTCGATTCTATAATTCTCCGAATCGCTGTATAGAGTAGTGATGGTACGAAACCTATATGAGGAGGGGGTGCGATAGTATTGTCGATTCCAAAGTTTTCGGGTCGCTCAGATGAATAGTGTTGGTAGGACAGTACTAGGTGTGAGGTTTGTCCTTGATGGGTGGTGACCGATATTAGTATCTCGGGGTCGCTGAGTGATGTTAAGACACTTGACTTGGGAGGGAGCCGATAAAAAAGGGTGGGTGGTCGATGTTATTGTTGATTTCATTATTTTCGGAGTCGCTCAGACGACACCGCTTTGGAAGGGGGTCGGTGTTTAGAGGCGATATTGTTATCAAATTGTATAACCGTGTAATGCCCGATACTCAACTAGTATAATAAAAAAATGAACGGTTATTCAATTAATAAATCTTAACGCGGGCTAATGTTCAAGTATGGCATTTGTCTTCTATAATGGTTTTTGGTTCTCAGTATGTCCTTACGAGCCCAAAGGCATTGTTATGCTTTGTTTACTTCTCCTAAACACATAATGATTATCTCACACATACACACATAAAAATAAAAGCTATTTAGTAACTTTTTTTCATCAAATAATCAGCACGTAAGGAAGTAATGAGTATCCTTCCAATCCGAACTACATTTGACTCCATTCTCTGTGCGGTCGCTGATAATCACTTAGATACACACATCAACCTTCGCTTGTGCTTCTGATAAAGATTCCAATTTCTCAGTAATCAATTTCCTCTACTCATTGCTTCGATGTTGTCCTGATTTTTTTGCTTCTTGTTCCTCCAATGCTTTTAGCAGACAGCAGTTATTCCTTTGTAACTCCTTCGATGTAATAGGAATACTCTGCTGGCAACTGGAATGAATGCAGAACAAATGAATGGTTTGTTCTGATTTCCCCACTGATAAAGTTATTCCGTTTGAAAAATTTCTGCAGATCGGATGCGGTCAATCTGCAGATTATCAGTTTGCCTTCACTTGCAACATTACAGCTACATTGCAGTAGCGCGCTAATGGAATTTTGTTTTAATGAAATTTCGAAGCTCTTTTAATCACATTAAGATGATGGAATAGTTTTTGTAGAAAACTTTTCAGCAACGTGCATTTTTTGGACTTAAGTAAGTCCACAAAGGTATCGGTAGGAAGTATTAAAAACTCGCTAGAAGTTGAGGTGAACTAAAAGTTTTTACAGCAACTATGGATTGATGAGAATCAATGGGTAATTCTGTAGCGTACTATTTGAGAGAAACTAAATGCTTATGCAGCACAGTGCTCAGGTGCATCAGATGACCTGTATCTCCACTCGATTATCACATTCCCTGGAAGAAAACTTTTTGTGGGGTTGAAAACGAAAACTAGCAATGCTTATTATAAGTGAGACAACCGCACCATGAAACGACTCTCTGTTAAAGATTTAAGAAGCTAAACTCTGTTTACCTTTCATAAGCAATCGTTTAGAATTTATAGGCACCATCGATTGTCAAGTCCCAATGATATAAATCCCAAGAGAAATATAATAACTCCCATAACCCGAAAATGAATTAACTCCCCTAGGAAAATGAAATAACATCCAAATCAAAAAACAAGTCCAACAGGTTCTTGTTTAAGTTCAAGGTTTTTTGAGAGTTCTATAACTCTAACTGTCACATTTTGTGGTGTTATTGACTTGACCTCGAAGTATTTTGACATTGGTGGCCATATTAGAAGCTTACTTTACTGTTGTGGTTGGTGGTGACCGTGAGTTATAACTGTCATGGAAAACTTATCAAATCGCTCTTCGGCTTTGGCTTTAAATTGTACATCCATCCCAATTGTGTGCAAAAAAAAGCAAAACACTGAAGCTTGTGAGAAGCAAGTCTCTGTTGCATCAAATTATTATCACTGCTATGCAGATATGACGTCGACATCTAAACATCCCAATGGAAGATTCCTGAAAATCCAAGACCAAAAAATGATTGACATGTGTAATTGAGTCTCTTTTAATTACATTGCCCACACATGACATCTTGTTCGTGAATTTTTGGCCAAAAACAACACTGTTATGATGCCTCAGTCCTCTTTTTTGCCGGCCCCCGATGAATTTTTTCTATTTTCGAGTAAATTCTCTAACTGGGAATAATGTGCAAGGTTTGAATAAAATTGGGTTAATTTTAAAAAAATTATATAGAAGCCCCTCGGCCCTGGGTGCCGCTTTCAAATTGTAACAAAAAGCGTTATCCATAGGACATGTGATGTGGGTAAAAAAATTTGAAGAAAATCGGGTAAATTTTTTAAAATTTTGTATGGGTCCTTCCGACACCGGGGTCCGACTAAATTCTCCAAAAATTTTACAAAAAGTGTTGTTCGTCGGAGTTACACATGCATACAAAATTTGAAGAAAATCGGATACTCTTTTTACAAAATTTGTATGGGTGCCCCCGACCCCGGGCCCGATCACTTCCAAAATTTTACAAAAACTGTTGTCTATCGGAGATACACATGCGTATGAAATTTGAAAAAAATCGGGCTAATCGGAAAAGCGCCACACGCGACGCTCGACACGTGACACGCGTCACGTCATAGCAAGCCAAGTTTTAAAACAATTATTTAAAAAAATGTACACGCGCCACACGCGACACGTGACACGCGTCAAGTAAAGTCAAGTTTTAAGACAAGTACTTTAAAAAAAAAAAAATAAACGCGCGACATGTGTCACGTCATCGCAAGACGAGTTTTAAAAAAAGTATTTAAAAAAAAATTTAACGCGCCAAATCGCAAGCCAAATTTTAAAACAAGTATTTAAAAAAAATACACACGTCACACGCAACGCGCGACACGCGACACGCGTGACGTCATAGCAAACCAAGTTTTAAAACAAGTATTTAAAAAAAATTACACGCGACACGTGACACGCGTCACGTCATCGCAAGCCAAGTTTTAAAACAAGTAATTTAAAAAAAAATACACGCGCCAGACGCGACGCACCACACGGAACGCGTGTCACGTTATCGCAAGCCAAGCGCTTACCAATTGTTTTAAAATAAGTCCCATCAAATTCTGACTGGTAGAAGTCGCGATATACAACCGGACAACCCGACACACGTACGCTAGAAAAGTTTTCTTGTTCTCTGATTATTAGCTTCGCCCTTCGGGCTCTCAATTATAAGACTCCTTCCTGCTTTACCTTGGAAAGCAACATTAAACTGTTCTCGAGTTTTTGCGGAACGGACAGATATACCTAGGTTTGTATAAACATAAGTTTAATATATTACCGGCTTTTCCCGGTCGCTTCGTTACCACTACACATGAACCCCTGCGTTTCTGGTAACACCGTGGGGTGGATGATGTACTATAACCTATAACCTTCTTCCACCTGCCAATAATTTAAATTGAAAAATTCATACCAATCGGTTTGTCAATGTGAGTTTCTATAAATAACAAGCAAGCACATATTTTATTTAATTTTATTTAAATAGATACTAGCTTATCACGGGCTCTTCACTGACCTACGGATAATAACCTTCCTCCACGTGACAATAATATAAATAAAAATTTCATAAAACTCGTTGGCAAATGAAGCTGATGTTAACATTTTACATTTCCCATCCCATATGGAGGGAGAATGGGGTGTACTATAGCCTATAACTAAAGGTAACAAATATCTAGATGTCTTTCGCTTATGGACAGAAGCTATTTTCACAAAATTATTTTCTGTATTTATAAGCCATCTATTGTCAAGTTATGTAATGACAAATTATCCTATACACAAACCTAAAATTTAAGTTCTATAAACTCCTTCTACACTCAAAAGTAGCTTGTTTTTTTTTGCAGCACACTTGCCCGATCTAACAAAAATCGATTTGCTTTATAAAAAATGCATGGGCATGGCACATCTGTATATTATTTTATTTGTGCAATATAACCTTCTTCTACTTTTCAATAATACACATTGAAAATTTCATAAAAATCTGTTGGTTTTAAAATTCTCTTCATCAAATTCGCGTGCCCGTGTGTTTGTTGTAGAATTTTGCGATCAATTTTTAGCCCACTTCACAAAGCCCGATTTTATTAGAACTTTGCACACACGTTTTTTTCCGGTGACAACTCTTTCCATTAAAATTTGGCAGTGATAGGGCTGCGGTTTTGGGTGGCCCCCATCAGATTTTTTTTAATAATCATATGCCATATAGCGGTATGAGATCATACTATAATGACTGTGTTCTGTGGGCGCTGGTGCGCTGTGTCGAGCGCGGCTTTACGATACATTTCTTTTCTTGATTTATTAAAAATATTAATGTTGTATTATGATGAAATTTTGACAGCAACGGTATTTATAAAAATAAATTATGGCATAAGACATAAAATCTAAATCAATCGACAAAGTATTGGTGTTAGAGGTCAAAATATCAATTACAACTTCAATAATAAAAATAAAATAGTATCTTTCCAGTCGTAATGCACGCCTTTTCTATTTCTATAATGAATAAATCCCCAACTTGATGTACTTGAAAATTCAATAAAGATTCCTTTGTGTTGGCAGTGTGGCACTTTACCCAATCGTGTCAAGCGTTAAGTAAAAATCAAATTTCTAAGAAGATAGGGAAAAAAAGAAACTAATAAATTTATTGTGACATGCGAGACACACACAAAGTGTAAATACAAGCTAAGGATAGCGAAATAAAAAGGCCATTAAGAAATTCTTTACAAATTGACACCGTTGTTCCGTGTCATCTGTGCTCACTGTTCAGTGTTCAGGGTTTAGGGGAGTAAAAGTCAATAATCAATTTGAGCGCTGGGAATCTTCTGGGCAAGACAACACCAAAAGTAATAACAAAAAGAAACTTTCTCGCTTACCATCCCTTGGGGGCATTTCTATATTGGAAGGAACAATTTCGGATTGAATCAAAATCGTATTATTTTGTCGTGCATGTCCTTGCCCTTATGTCTTCTTCACACTGTTACAAGTTTAATCGGAAATAATACAGATTGACATTATTGCTCGGGATGGTATACATGTTTTACATAAATTGAACATGGCTGGGGCGTGGAAAACTGGAATGTAAGTGGAATGAAGTAGTAGCTTAGATTGACAAGTAACTAAATATTTCTCTCCTTGTTATCTAAGTCTTACAATAATGTAGGATGCTGAAAATGATAGTAAAAAAGTGTCTGATTTCCCCATAATTTTCATAATCTGAGCAAGCAAACCCTGCAACCCAGATTTCTACTAAGGTTGTGATATTCTTTACTATTAAATTCTATCTTATTTATTTTATTTAGTCTAACAGATTTCAGAGGGTAAGGATTGAAAATATTTACTCTATGACTTCATCTTATTTATGGAGATGTCCCTCAAGGTTGTATTTAAGAGCCATCATTTTATAGTATTTTTGCTTTTTATTAATAATAAGAATATTATTTTTAAACCTCTGTCTTTGCGTTGGTGACGTGCACTCATATAAAGCGATATTTGTTGAACTATTTGTTGTAGGCCACCCTTCCATATAAACTCCAGCCTAAGTTGTCAGATTGCCCTTTGCAAACTATATTTGTCCATTTGTCAATTTGTTTAACTTCTATTGATAACAGACTCGCTTATGCAGGGTGCGTTTTATGTTCCAGGTCGAGTTTTTTCGCAACCGGTTTAGTTTGCCAGTTCATGTTTGACAATCTAAAAGAGTAGTCGATAAACATTTAATATGGAACATTAACCGCTGCAAAAACATCTTAAGCATTTTAGTTAAATAAGTGTTTTTTCTTATTTATTCATTTTATGTTCTCAATAATGGTCCAACTACCAGATTATCCAGTGGATTTATTGCCATTTAAAGAACAATCTGAGTTCTATATACAGCTAATCAAATAAATAACAATCAACAATAATAAATAAATTAACTATAATAAAAAATACAATTCAATATTTGACTTTAAATACTTTTTAATGTTATTCTTAAATTTCAAAAATGTTTCAGAATTTCTTAAACTTTTAGGTATTTGATTAAAAGTAAATGCTGCTGAGAAGCTAATCGACTTTCTTCCAAATTCCGTCCTTATATGATGGTAATTTATTATTCCATAATTTCTAGTTCCATAAATATAATGAACACAATCAAATTAAGCATCCACTATGGTAGGAGCTTAAGTTGCAAAGAGTCATCCTGTAAGCTGGGGCATTCCTTGCGAAAAGAGTTGAGAAGTAACGAACTAAGAACTGCCGAACCCCTAATCCAGTGGTGTAAAGTGATCCGTGCCCAGTGGACAGTGGACGTCAAAGGCAGCCCATCAAATGGAGCAAAACCCTTCGATAGACCCACAGTTGGTTCGGGGGGGGGGGGGCACTGAGGGGCAATGTTGGGGGTTGCTTGGCAAGAGGAAAACTGGGTCAGTTGACCCGTCAACCTGAGCCAAGGCCCAGCACCTGCAAAGCAGCTGGAATAGATAATCTGCCTTCACACCTCCAAAGAATATTTAGAAGTAGTCTAGTCGGGTACATACCGACAAGCTGGAGAAGGGCAAAGGTCCAAAAGGTCAAAAAGATCCCACCCATCTCAAGTCTTACAGACCAAGTAGCCTAACTTTGTTCGTCCTAAAGACTATAGGTTAAAAGTGCTGGTAAGAGAACCACTACACTCCAGTCAACATGCGTACAGAGCGGGCTGATCAACGGAGACCGCACTGTGGGAGCTGACGGAATGTATAGAGGGGTCCCTGACCAGTAAGGAAATCGCGCTATGCGCTTCCTAGATATCGAAGGAGTATTCGACAACGCATCTCATAAGTCCCTTAGAATTGCTCTCGAGAGAATGAAGGTAAAAACAAGAGGATGTCCACAAGAAGGCGTAGTGTCCCTCCTTTTGTGTAGCATCCTCGTAGATGAATGAACTACTTCAGCGACTAGCTGAGACAGGAACTTATGCGCGGACGATATAGTCATCGTGGTAAAAGGGAAGTACGAGGAAGTGCTCTGTAGTTCAATCTAAAACGGATTAACCACAATGTGCAAATTGTGCCTAGAAGTGGGACTTAAGGCGAACCCAAACAAAACCACGCTTCACCAATAGAAGGAAACTGGGGCGAATGCACCCGGTTACCCTCAGTGGAAAAGAGATTACATAATACTATGAATGGGCTTGATAGTGAACTAGATATTTTCACTTGGCTTATAATATTGGTCATGGTCAACCTACCCTGTCAGGAGAATACTCCTTTTACATGGCGATTCCGCAAGGATAATAATCTTTTTACAGTATACTGTATAGTACACTTCTCTTCCCCCTTCCAGGGTGTGTGAATGGTAAAATGGGAATATCAGTCACATTTACAAACCGATTTTAGTGTATATTATTGGTAGGTGGCAGAAGGTTAAAGACTAAAGTAAGATGGAGGGGTGAAATGTAAAATGTTAACATTAAACCAATTTACAAACCAATTTTAGTAAAAGGTTCAATGTAAATTATTAGCAGGTAAGTGTGGTTATAGACTATGACCTAACCCTCATCCCGGGAGTTCATGTGCGCGGGAAACAGCTGGTAGATTATAAAATGTGTTTCATTTAAAAGTTTTTTTAAAGAAAAGCATTGGCCTGGAACATAAGATGCAACTTGTATATATAGTTCCTATTTTCACTGATACAGAAGTAATATTTCAAATTAGTATGCGCTGTTTTTCTAATAGGGTTTCTTGACTTTGCCTAAAGTTTTGTCGATTTATATTGCCTCATCAAAGGTTGTATTTTTTCGCATTTTAACCAAAATGTCAATAGAAGAATTAAAAATTTGATCTGCTAAAAATGTTTGAAAAAAATCTATAAGAAAAGACACTGTCATACTTCAAAACAAAACATTCTTATAACTTTGAAAACTATCATCTGTCATATGAAGGTAAATGAGAGTGTATCTTTATCAGACTGCAATTTCCACTGCACACACATATAGTTATATCGAACCACTCAGCAACATTATATTTTCACATCATAAACGGTTTTGCGCCACATGCCATGATGCAACATTCCTCATATCCTTATCCTGTGGTAAATGCGCGTAAATCTGACGTTGTTGAAACTCGTACAAGTGAATTGTTTACGATTTTCAGTCGTCATAGTTTATCGTAAATAATCACATCAGGGGAGGGGGTTGCGATATCGTGCTGGCAGGGTTATTGGATTTGCGGCTGCATGAAAAAGTTTTCAATTTGCTCTCAACCTTGCCCGCATTCTTGCGATTTCTTCATTTAACTGAAATGTGGTACACACACCGTGGGAGGCATGCGGGTAGATTTTTAATGTCGACGCCCAACGAGTACGTACACAATAATACCGTTTTAATCAACATGGAAGTCAACCATATTATGGCTCTAGCTCTGGTTCATTTATACTTTTCAGCTTAATCCTCACCTTGGATTTATTTGTTCCTGTGATTTCTGTAGCGACGATGTTTGCAAAAGGCAAGCAAGCGTCACGTTTCACGTGCATCAGTTCTTCTCATAATGTAACTTAACTCTCAATAAAATCTCATACAGTACGATAAGCAAGAATTCAGACGTCAGTCCGGGCGCATGCAGAGCTCTTCAGCGTTCAGGTGTGGCGCCACCAGCAGCAAAACAAATGAAAAAAGTTGATCGAAAGGTGGCGTTAATGGAAACGGTGCAAATGGTTTTCGTCGTCGTCATCATCATCATCATCATCATCACCATGAGCACCCACAGCATTATCCGCAACAGTAGCAGCAGCATCGTCATACGCATAAGTAAGGATTAAACAGTTATCATCCCTGTTGCTACAACCAACCACCAACCTTGCACAACACACGCCACGCCGAGCGAGTCCTTAATAAATTAATAATTTGTAAATGAAATTCCCTTTTAAGGATTAAACACATTCTGGGCCGCTTGCTGCGGTAGCAAATTGCTTTAAAGGCGCATTTTAATTAGCGTCCTTATAAATTCACCGCACAATAGTGGCGTTGTATGACTGTCGTTGTCGTCGTCGTCATCAGACATAGCTTCAACAACTACTGAAGGTCTTGAGTGCGGTGGTATTGTGGTTGGTGTCCTTGTAGCCAATCTGCAATATTGCTGCATCTTATACACACACACGCACACTCAATCCTTGCGGTAGATTAAATTCTTTAATTTGCCGCAACGTACCTAACCTAACCACTGATACAAATTAAATGTCCTTAAGGGAATAATTGAAGATGGGGGCAATGCAAAACAATAGCCAATCAAAAAGTGCATGAAGGCAAAGCAAAAAATTCCCACAAGAATTAAGAGCCATCACCTTAATCATCAACACATCACATCCTTATCAGATTTCATCACGATCATGTCGTTCTCTGGCGGCTTCCGCCGACAAAGTGTAGTTGAGTGTGAAATTGATTTTGAAAAGCTGAGAAAAGTTTTTGAGACGAAGCTGTCTGATGGCGCGGTATAGTGTAAAATGTTTGAACTTTAACCACCTTTTTAAAGACGAAATTTTTACAAAAATCTGGCTAACAAAGAGATCAGTTCAAAAGCCATCAACTCATAAAAAATAATGCTTCAGTTGTGTTCATCAGCGAATAACATTGTGCTTAAAGTAACCTTGTTTTTATTTTAAGAGATAAAATGAAATAATCCATACTACAAACAAAAAATCCAAATTTAAAACAACTAAGTGTAATAAAAACTTCGTTTTTCGGGTACAAATTCTTATGTATACATAGAAACACGCCACACGCCACACGCCACAAGCCACACGCCACACGCCACATGCCACATACCACACGCTACACGACACACGCCATGCGCCACACGCCACACAATTTTATTTTTCTTTCTTTTCTTTATGTCTTATATACCCTTGTGGGTCCTAGGGCCTTTACTACGCCTACGCGCCATCGCGTGCAGTTTCTGGCAACTTCAGCTCTATCCAACGCTTCCCCAATTGCCGTGACTCCTCCTCAATTTGTCCGGGCCATGTATTTCTCGGACGACCCGTTCTTCTACCATTCTGAGATAACGGATTACATTGCATTGCGTAGTTTGCTATGGAACTGTCGCCTTTTCGAAGTGTATGACCATTCACTACCACTTCCGTCGTTTGATGGTTGTGCCTATTGGTTGCTGACCCGTTCTCTAGTAAAGATGTTCGTCAGAGATACAGTTAGACCAGAAAACCCTCAAGATGTTCCGTAGGCACCTATTTATGAACGTTTGTAATCTTTTTGCGCTGCACCCATACAATAGCACAGATTCAACATTTGAACGGAACAGTCGCAGGTTGGTGTTTAAGCTGATTGAATTGCTTCGCCATATCATGGACATCATTCCAAATACTGATTTGGCTTTGCCGATTCGGTTGACAATGTCCTGTTCGGTTCCACTTTTGGTCGAGACAATACTCTCAAGATATTGGATACTTTCTACTCTCTCTACCGGTTGTTAGGCAATGTTAACTTGAGTTACGAGGTTGATGATTTTGGTTTTGGCATTATTAATCTTTAAACCCGCAACATTTGCCTCCCTTTCCACATTTGTTATCATTTGGTGCAGCTCCATAATCCTGTATGAGAGTAAACAAACTTCATCAAGGTAGTCCAGATGTTTGAGTTGAGATGTAAGAGTCCAACGAACTCCTCCGTTTCCAGTAGATAAGGCTGCGCGAAGTACATCGCTAATGACCAACAAAAAAAGTATCGGCAATAGAATGCAACTTTGTCGTACCCCACTTAGGATCTCGAATTCCTTTGACAGCTTTCCTTTATGCAGGTCATAGGTTGCTTTAATAATAGCTATTAGTTTATCGTCTATACCTCTCCTGCGCAAGGCGAGCCCGATAAACTGTCTGTTAACACTGTCAAACGCCTTCTTAAAATCGATGAGTAGCAGGTGTAGTGGTGACCGGAATTCAACGCACTGTTCAATAATGATAAGCAGGGTATTGATGTGGTCGACACAGGAGGATCCAGTGTGGAAACCTTCTCCTTCGGCATCGAGTGTATCTTCCAGATGTTCCTTAATTCGCTCAAATACTACTTTGGCTATTACCTTTGCTACTGCAGAAAGAACGCAAATGTCTCTCCAGTTTTCGCACTCCATAAGACTACCTTTTTTAGGGAGCTTGACAATCATTCCTTAATTCCACTCGTCGGGGAATCTTTCTGCCTCCCAAGCTCTCTCTACAAGAGGATATAAAAGCTCTGTTGATATCGTTGGAGCGACACGCTCGTGCCGTTTGCTGCCTTGGAAAAAAGAAACTCTGCAGACAAGTCTTCATCTATTCTTTCTTTGTTTCATAATAAAGGGTGTTTTTTTGGGAGGTTTGTTTTTCCGATAGATGTCGTTTTATTTTATGACAGTTGTTTTGACAGCTCAAAGTGGCATTTGTACTCAGTATTGTTTGGCAAATCATTATGAAAAAAAAAAAAAAAAAAAAAAAAAAAAAAAAAAATGACATTTGTGAAAAATAGTCGTGGTAGCCATATGCCAGAAATTGTTTTTAAATGTTAAATGCCAAAAAATTATCTACCAAATAAAAAAAAATTTTGGTCATTTCATTATTTTATATGAGTTTTATTCAAAAAAAAAATCGGCAACTTCTTAAAAAAACACCCGTTAGATATAACCAAAAACCAAAAAAAACACCCTTTAGTATTCTTTATAAACCTGTTATTCAGAAAGCTGATCTCTTAGCTTCGCATGCCCACCAAATCTCCCGAATGTAGGACTACGTAGGTTTAACATCTATTTCATGTCACGTGTTGTTTTAATGATTGCTACAGAACTTGATCCTAATAAAGCAACTGGACCCGACGGTATTCCATTATATTTGAAAAGATTTTTTTATTTGTAATATTTTCTTGGTCAGGATTTTTTGAGTTTTCCTGACCTGACCTGACCTAACCATCATTTATTGATTAAAGCATTGTACTGGCGTCATTTTTCGTAATTGCTTTTCCAATAAATCAGAGAGAATTCTAAGAAAATAAATTGAAACTGGCTACAACGTGAGCAATGTGATATATTGTGAATTACATTCTGTTGATAAGCAAAAATGAAGGCTTAAAAGATTCCTCACAGCCCGCCTAGAAAAACGTTGCTAAGTACAATGTGCATAGCAAGAAGATGCCTTTCAAATGTTGCAAAACAAATATTGCTTGGTTTGCAGCTATTGCTTGTTGTAAGCAAAAGGAAAAACGCTGATTGCCAATTAAATATTGCAGAATACAAATTGCATTCCAGTTTTGAAAGATATTGCATTCCAACCACGTTAACCCAAAAATGTTAACAAAGGCCTTATCTAACCTGTGAAAACAAAAATGAAATTTTGTGCGGTTGCGCGATTTATGAAAACCTACATTTACCAACCGATTTTTATGAAATTTTCAACGTATATTGTTGGCAGGTGGACAAAGGTAATAGGCTATAGTACACCCCCTTCTCCCTCCCTGTGGGTGGGAAATGTGAAATGTTAATAACGGCCACAAAGTATTATTGGCAGGTGGGGAAAGTTATAGACTATGAAATTATCAACATATATTATTAACAGGTGGCGAAATATTATAGGCTATAGAACACCCACACCCTGCGGTGGTAAGAGCAATGTGGGTGTTCATGTGTATAGGCAGCGAAGCGCCCGGGAACAGCTAGTTTAAATATATTTTCAAGAAAATATTCTGTTAACAAATGCGGACAACTTTACGGTATGTATGCGTTATGTGAGATAGTGCAAAAGAGCTATAGAAAATGTTAGTAGATAGTTTCTGAGTTAAAAAGGTAAAAACAAAAGAAAAATCAGCAACAGACGCATTTTATATTATATACGTTGAATGTTCCACAGATACATTGCAATGCTTCAGACTAATAAAAGTTTTCAAAGACACAAAACTCTCTCAGGCAGCCTATGAGTTAAAATAAGAAAATCCTTCCCACTGGCATTCGTTCATCGCATAATCACCGCACAAGGCAAAAATACATCCCGACAGCCGACAGACAGATGGACAGGCAATGCATCACATACGTATCTACTGAAGATGGCATACAAATGAAATAAGACTACACGCATAACCTGAGGAAGGAAGAATCCTTAAGCTTAGCCGCCGCGGCATGTGTTGGCAATCAAAGAAACTTCCCTCGTTTGATAGAGAAATTCACTGTACCATGGCATCATTTGTGGTAAATGTGGTTTATATTGGTACATACAATGAATGCTCTTTGAGGTAAAAATATACAAAACTTTGAGAAACATTCGTTTGATGTTCTTAACTTAATAAAGAAATCTGTATGTATATTTTGTCATCAAGCCCCACTGTTCGAGTGCCAAAAGAGGAGCTGCCTGAATATGACGGAACAAAAAAGTTTAAGTGCAAACGATGGGTATGTTTTTATATATTTAGCTCGACCAATTGAGGTTACTCTCCTTTTGTCAGCACATGCTCGAGTTCATATTGCAGTAATTGTAGGCTGGCGTGCTGCCGGAACTCTCCAAAAAGGACAGTTGTTATAAATTTAATTTAAAAGCTTTTCAGAGAACAACAAGTGTTGGTGTTGATACCAATTGCAAATTAGCAAAACTGGGTAAAAAATGGTTGCAAGTGAATCAAATCAAAGTTTCTAGTTCTCCACTGCTTTAAATAAACTTATATGTCCTCAGGCATATTTTCTAAATCAAATCCATTATATTTAGCTAATTACAAATTTTTACCTGCACTATTTGTAAATAATCCTTTCACAAAATAAGTAGCCCCTTATACATAGTACCATTAACGAGTGGAAACAAAAGTCCTACAAACTAATCCTATTCCTCAAGGCAACAGATCACAACTATGAGAGGCCATTGCCATGACACTAACGCCATGTATTTCAACAACAAGTCGAAAGCAAATGCTATGCATACCTTACAATACCGCTTCACAGTCTTGATCATCATAGCCCAAGGGCATGCCACACATGCCAGCGACCAGCATAAGGCGGTGTCTCTCATTTTACCGCTCGCATAGCTCCAGATGCGCATCCTTAATCTAATTTATTTGCCTTGTCGCAAGGCAACCACCTACACCTTTCTTATCGGCTAGCGTAAAAATTAATGTTAACGAGAAACGTTAAACGAATGATGTTATCCTTTAGGTAGTTGGCGTTTTTCTGCCAACCCGTTTGATGGTGCCTGACAGGTGCCCTGTCATACATATATATAGCCATCCAACATAATGTATGTGATAAATTCACGACGACATCAAGCGCAGCCGGTGTGTTTGTTGTCTGTCTGTGTTCGCTTTTTCTGTGAAAAAGTGTTGAATGGAACAAATCCTTGATTCGTTCACTGTATCCTGTTGAGTGCTTGTTGGCTTTCCAGTTTCTGGATCAAAAATACGACTTCATTTTCCATTTGTGCAATAGTAGTTTCTGTTTAAACGGCAGAAAGGAGTTTGAAAAGCGAAAAGTTCTAGTGTGCACACTACACGTGACACGTGAAGGACGAAGCATTTTCAGCCTGAGTTTTTTTTCCCCGATTTCCCGGTTTTTGCATTTTTCTGTAAATGAAAATTATTTACGTGGACGTGTGAAAATAACCGCCATTTTTGTTCTATTCAATGGCTCAAGCTAACAAAAATTTAACGAACATAACTGCCAATTCCAGAAATTTAATTAACATAGAGTTGCGATGCAGCAACTTCGAAATGCCTGATTGAGAATCATCTATGAACGTGGCTCTGATGACCTCTTGTCCAATCAGTCGGAGCAAAAAAGTTCACCCTCCGTGGTGGAGCGAAGACCTTAGTAAACTTAGGAGTATGACTAGGTCGATCTTCAATATCTGTTATAATAAAAAATATAAAGAGCGACGCTCTTGGATGGACTTCTGTCAATCTATTGAAACCACCAAGGACTCTGCTAGAATTTGCATAATTCTCTCCAAAGAGAGCACCTAACCGACTTTCATCAAGAAAGCCGATGGTGGCTGGACGGCATCTGTGGCAGAATCGCTGAATCTTCTCACAAATAAACACATCCTCACCAGCAGTTATCAATTGGTAGATAATTTGGAGAGGTTGCATGCTGAGGCCTCTTGCGAGGTAGTAAATAACATAATAATCCGGAAAAAGGTTTGCTGGTCTTTAAGAAATTGTTCGGCATATAAGTCTCCTGGACTGGATCTCTCGACTTCCTGGCTAATGAAGATTTTCAAAAGCTGTCTCCTACTCAATTATGTCCCCCGAAGCAGGAAAGAAGTTCGGGTGGTTTTCACACCAAAAGCAGGCAGAAGACGCCATGAGAATTAACAAAGTTGGTAGGTTATAGTTCCCCAGCATTTCCTTTGCTTGCCGCAGACCCGGGACATTCTTCCATCTTACCGAAGCGGTTGCCTTATCTATACTGTGGATCTCTTACCCTATGACACAGAATGGTTCTGACCCTACAAGCGGAGTTCGTGTTCCTTTATAAGCGAGCCTATCCGCTGCTTCGTTGCCTTATATGCCATATATAATGTAAAGTAGGCAGTGTATGTACTTCCATGTTTGGTGAGCTAATCAGCCCTTCAATCCCCTGAATGTATCTATGCCCCGGTACCCAACACGGGAAAATATTGAACTGTTCTGACATCTCATTGAGAGATGATCCGCAATTTAGAGCTACAGTAGCCCTAATAGAGACTGATTCCAGAGATTTCAGCGCAGCACTTGGCTTAGCCACAATTGCTGCCTAATTAGGAAGACAGAAAGAGAGATTAAGATTAAGCCTTTTTACGAGAAAACTTCCGCCTACAGTGTGATCAGTTTTTGAACCGTCGCGGTCGGCGAAAAAATTGATCGAACACCTTCTTTCCAGAATTATCTGGAGGGAATGGTGATTTGGAAGTTTTTGTTAAACAGGAGTTGTGGAATGGTGTAGTCTATATTAACTGGTGGAACTCTTAACAAGCTCAGAACAGAGGGGTGCTCGATTTCATTCTTGATCAACTGGGAGGTTGTACTAAAGCGAAAGATGTCGAGTGTGGCGTTAGGTTTAACAGAATATCCAGTGCAGCAGAAGGGGTGGTGCAAAGTGCTCCGGTCATACATAGCCAAACATATCGTTGCACATTGCTTAGATTGTCACGATTTACTGCTTTAGTCCACCAGACAATAGCACCATACAAAAGATTAGGTCTTACTACCGATAAAAATATAAAGCCAATGAGTGATATGTGCTTAGGCCCCATAGGGCTTTTTTGCAGAAGAGTGCTACTGTGCCTTTAAGAACTCTTTCTTGTATATTAGGGGTTTCCAATTTTGCTTTGTATACAGAATAAGATCCAGATACCTGCTTCATCAGAGAAGGTTAAGTACATGCCCTTTCTATTTCCTGGTGAAGAGGACAAGTTCTTTTTTTTAAAGGCTTACCCACAAATTACAACGATCTGCCAATCTCGTTAGCCTGTTAAGAGCATTCTGTAGGAGTTTCATCAGCTAAGTAAGTAATGTTTAAGGATGTCTATGCAGGAAGAACGGTGGTACTTATTCGGCCTACTGTCAATTTCTATACACAGACATTGGCTTAATAAAGAATGGATGAGTAAAAAAAATATAAAATTTTGTTACAAATTTATAAAGGACAAAAATGTAAAACAAATCCTTATACCTTGTAAAACTTAGGAAATATAGTGACTAATCCTAGTATAACATTAATCAAGTACATAGACATTCTGGTATATGCTGTAACTGCAATTAAGTTGTCAACAAACTTTGTCAAAATAGTCAACCGAAAGTAGCATTTCCTACATTCTATGTCAGTTTTGAAGGAACGCTATAAAAACTCAGTGAGTATCTGTAGGACGATGCTTTATGCACTCAAAAAATTATGCAATCTACTTCAATGTCCAAAATTATGAAACGGGAGTCACAAAAAGGTAAAACAGATTTGCTTCAAAGTTCTGTCGTTTATCCTAGAAAACACTCTGCTACACTGCTCTTTACATTTAATTATCTTTTGTCAGCCATTGCTTCCGTCACTGCATAATTAAATAAAAAAATCGCAGCTCCTTTAAGAGGGAGAAAAACAGTTCAGTGAACTCCACTCGTGAAGGGAACATCCCGCTTATCCGTCTTTGACACATTCAAGAAATGAAAATCTCTCGGAAAAACACCACAATTTACCACTTCTGCTCACTCATCACATCATTATTGCGTGACTGAACGACTGACGAGCCAGTGCAAAAGGAAAGCCAACTTGAATGTGGGAGGCGACAAGTACGAGTATATATCCATATAATTCACTCTCTTCCCCTAAATTTTATTCCATTCCATTAATATTAGTAGTTTGTTGCAAATTGTAGCATTGTGTACAGTAATGAGATCGTAATGACGTTAGTCCTTTGTTAAGTTAAAGCCATCTGTAGCTGACGAAGATGTTTCGATGTTTAGTTGTGTTGTGATGTGCAGGACCGTTCTGTTTTCGTACTTTGGGCACTATTTATTGTTGTATGTACTTCTGATGAGTGACATCTTATCGTCGATTAAGCTGGACACGCCTCAACGCTAGATAATACAAGAAAATTCTATGAAATATGACGTTAAAACATCATTTTGTTGGGGAGACACATTTTCAGAGCTCAGGCACTGCACCTTATCACCATTGTTATTAGTATCGCCACCAGACGGGCACTGAATCTGAAGAGATTGGGAGAAATGAATTATTGGTGGTCAGTGAGAGAAAGATGTGCCCCAGATCAGACGAAGTGGACGACGAATCCTTTTCAAAATTAGTAGAGTAGTTAATGTGGAAAATGTAAAAATTACTTTCGTCATTTCTGCTTTACATTTTGCCATTTTCATGACGATTTTGGTCCTCTGTTCTTAGGATTTATTTCCTTTTGTTTATGCAACTCGTATACTACAAAAAGTGCTCTATATCATCGTCGAATTAAAGTAGGTTTCATTTTTCCCCTTTTATTTTTTTCTGTTTGTGTTTGTTGTGGTTGTTTTCATTTCTCCCTCTTGTCGTTGGTGCTTCCATTGTTTTGTCGGTCGGTCACTTCACTTTACTGGTTTCTCTTGTTCCATGTAAATCATGTCGTTGTTTCATTATGACGATGCTTGCATACCATATATTTTTGAACATTTTAACGGTTTAGCCAGATCGTAAAAAATTAACAATATGTCCTTGAATGGACACCATTTAATGAAGTAGAGTATGAAAATGTTGCTTTGTTACTAATGACAGTAGAAATAATTTTAAAAACTGGAAATATAAGAAAAGTAAATATATCATCCTACAATAGCAGTCCTATTAATTTGAGAGGAATTTTAAGTGCCTTGCGATCGTTTACATCTCAGACGTAAGGGCTCTTGCAAAAAACTTTCTTTAACTAAAATTTACACTGTTTTTGGAAACATTCTCGAGATCTTAAGTAAATCTTCTTGACAATCGGCGAAATATAACTGGACATGAGCGAAACCTGGGATCAGGAAGATATAATTCACTAAGCATTCGTTGTGTTGTCGAATTAACCGGCCTAAATTCTGAACAATATGGACGTCAAGTCGTTGATTTGCCGGATGTTTCACCCGATCAACATTTGCCATTGCGAAATCGGCGATGTAAAATTGAGCATATTGACGTTGTGCACCATCTTCAGGATGCATGTGCCTGTGGGATGATAAATTTGTCCGTGCACACGAAGTACATATAGACCACGTCCAACTATATTATCGATTTGCGCGCCCATGGATGCAAAAGCTACGACCGAATTATATAAGCGGATATTTTCATGAAAAAGGTTCTGGCTTACTTAAAAGCACCTGGAGATATGACGGAAAATACGTCATTGCTGTTCTTCGGAATCCAACAAAACCGTACCTTTGTGGCAGCAGTATTTAAATGTACCGTCTGTTGATTTTTCCACGAAAAAATTTAGAGATAGACAAGGGGCATTCCCATCCCATTCTTGGTCCATAGAGTCATAACTGTGAGTATCCACATCACTTTTATTGAATGAGCCATGAGTAAGAACAACTGGAAATCTTTGATTTCTCAATCTATGATTTTTCAAACGTTGCCTTTGTATGGAATATTGTTGATGACGTACTGTAGCCAGTACTCAGAGTTTTACGTCGCTTTTGATTGCTGAACTTGGTCAACTGCTCGCTGACGACGTGCTGCAGCCTGCTCTTAAGAAAATTTTAGAAGCTTGAAAGAGACGTTCAGTGTAGCCTGTCATCGATACTTTAGCTCTTTCAATAGATCTTGATAGTCGAACTTAACCAACAATTTGTGCTCTATGTTCTTTGGATTTTTCAGGCTCCTCATGTGCACGCCGCTGATGTTTGTATTCTGTATTGTGTGTGCCAAGCTCTGTATCGTATCTTTGACGATCTCTCCATCTCTTCTGTCGCCCTCTATTCATACGCAATTTGCGTTCTTCTCGACTTTCATTATTTATTCTGTGATGATTTCTGTAAAAAGAATTCAACTTTCTTCTGCGCCTTCTTCTGGGAGTATGGTGTGAAAAATGGATGTCACGTTCAATAAGACCAACTATACACGACATTTCAATCTGGTATCTTTTTGCCCGCTAGCGTCCTTAACTTTCTGAAGCCTAACGCGCTTAATTTCTTAACTAAGCTAGGCGATGCAGCACAGATTAGATTAGCTAAGTTTATTTGGCTAGTTTTCTGCTACCAGACATACAAAAGAACAAGTGAACTTAAGTGTGAATTTTGTATGTTATATGGAACATAAATTTGAGATTTGTGTATAGGACTAATTCAGTAATACTTGACTAGATAATAGATGGCTTATAAATACAGAAAATAAAATATTTTTATGACTTATTATAGTTTTGTAAGTGTTCGGTTATTAGTTCTCTGCAATGCACATTACAGCTAACAATTTTGCTCACAGATACAATTAATCTGTGCTCAATTTTATTTTTGACACACATGTAAGCTTTGTTATCAACATCAATGAATGTATGAGCTAAGTAAGTTGACACAAGCATGACGAAGAAAACTCGAACTAAGTAATTTTGATTCGCCCAACAATAAAAAGCAAAGCTCACATAGCTAAGGTCAAGTGTGCAATAAAATCAATTAAACAGCTGTATTTACAAAAACATAGCTTATGTTGCTTAGTTGAAGTGTACAAAAGCCCATAAATATCTTTATATCCGGAATCTTTCTTTCTGGCACATTTTTGCTAAGATCTCAAGGTTCGGAAACCTTTCTTTATACTGGAATCACAATTGTCCTTTAAACCCGTATGTCGATAGACTAAAGTAAGCTTTGTTTGGTTTAAGCAATCGTTCACTATTTTATAACCAATATTTACCTCTGGTTGGTCTCGTTCTATGTACGTACAGCCTTCCTATCTACTGATGAACTATAACGATTGTCTGCTTAAGAAAATACCAGAAATGAGTCAATTGGATATAAACTTCGAAAAAATGTAAAAAATAGATTGAACTTTTAAGCGAAATGACATTGAAAAAAGCAATTTAGACCGATGAGAATGGATGAGGGTTGATCTTTACAAATATAATATATATAGAAATAAAAGACAGCGAACACAAACATATAACTAACTTGAGCGTAACGTGAACGTGATGTCGTAAATCGGTGCTTTTAAACGCCCACTTTACACAACACCGAACATTAGTGCACCTATTAGAGAGATCGCTTGCGGCCCGAATGCTTTTCCAATATCCATCTTCAAAGATTACTGCTCACCGTGCACTTTTCGTACATAAAATATGGCCAGAAGGTCTAAGAAGTTCCGACGACAGGCCAAAAAGAGTGATGAGCAAGTTTTATTGGTTTTCTTCTGGTTCATCGCACATGCACATCAAAAGGATTTCATTTTATATATATATCAAAAAAAAAAGTCCCTGCAACTGCACAAAGTGTATTTGGTGACAATAAACATATACACACATATACAATCCATCCGTATTTACAATACTGCATGCTGCTAGTGCATAGATGAACGAAAAGGCAATAAGAGTCGGACGGATTTCCTCTGTTCAATGTTTGGCATTGAATCCGCAGCAATCTCATTTTGGTAAAATTTCTGACATTAATTGTTTTTTCTTGTCAGTTGGTTTGGTTTATTTGTTCTTTGGTAGCGCACTGCTGGTGGGTACTTACATTGTACGCCTGCGGGTCGCTTAATACTTTTTTCCACTTATGGTGGTGAAATGTAACTAAATTGTATTAGAAAGGTCAGGCACAGGAAATGAATATGCCCGCGGCTATGATGTATTGTAAAATAGAAGCTATTTTTCATTCTTGGCTATTTCTGGTTCGACATCAATTAAAAGTAAATTTTAAAATAGAAAACTGTAATAAATCATAAGAATGATTAGTCAACGTTTTTTTACAAACGTTAGAACGTTTTTTTTTTTAAACTTTACACGAATTTAACAACATAGCCGAAAAATGAACTACATTTAGAGGAGTCAGAAAGTATTGCAGAAAATACTTCAATGTCCCGAAGGAAGTAAGAAACAGAAAAAAAATTCTGCTTCGTCATTAGTTCCAATGCTCATTCACAATGGCATTCCAATCATATGCTCTCTAGAAAACTCCAATCTGCTTGCTTGATATTTTGCAGCTAGTTCCACGCTAACAAATTGGACGAATCTACTTTCGTACTGGAATAGTTGCAAGAGTATTAACAACATTCATAAATCTCCTAAGCCAGATAGTTTTCTGCAATAAATTTAAACAGGTGTAAGACAACGCTGGCATAACCATTGCTTAAGCTTTTCCATGTATCCTACTATTCTTCTGTAGTCTTTCCAAAAAGTTGGAAAACAGCATTTGTTCAGACTCTACTAACTCGTAAAAGACGCGAACCGTCGCGCTTATATCTATGCTTTCCAAGTTCATTCGAAACTCTGAAGATTCTCTTTTTTCTCTGTCAAAAATGAGTGCCTTTGGAATCGATAAGACCGTGCTTTTTTTGTATAATGTACACACGCTAAAGGGATTTGCACCCTTAAAGTGCTTAGCACAGCGTGGACGCTAGGGAATTAGGGAAAGGAAAAGATGATATGTCTATGCATGCAAATGACTGCAGATTATATATTTGCGGGAACACAAAATCGGGCAATTCATTCCACATAACTGTAGTGCGGCTAAAGAAGGAATCTCTGAATTGGTTAGTACATCCGAAGATAGGCCTAATGGTAGATCCGTGGACTCGAGTAGAGGCACGGGTATAACGAATGGGTTCGAGAATGGGCGGGATGCATCTGGATATTTCTTTTGAACACCGCTTGTGAAAAAAGCGATAAGCGATAGTGACCAGCAGGAAACATTCCTACGACGTTTAAGCGATTCGCTTGTTTTCGCGATATTTACGTCACCAATAAGTTTTATCGTGCGGATCTGAACTATGTCTAGTAGCTGCAATGTGATTTTGGGGTTACCTGCCCAGACAATACAGTTGCATTCAAGTTTAGAGCGAATAGATGCCGTGTAAATAGTAACCATAAGGAGTGAAGTACATCTTGCACCGTTTTAGGAAATCTGAACATTTCGCAGCATTCTTAGCGATAGCAAATATGTGGTCGTTCCAACGTAGCTTGTTGTTGATGCACATACCGAGAATTGCGATTTTTTCAGATTCGATGAAAGATCCATTCATGGATAAAGGTTGGGAGTTTAAATAACGGTTGGACGAGAGAAGAGAGCATTGAGTTTTAGAAGCGTTAAATTCAACTCTATTATGTAGTCCCCACCTTGTTATACTGGCAATGTCAGAATTTAATGTGCTTAACATACGTTGTTGTTCAAGGTCCACTTGCGACGAAGAGGGGCGTGCAGAAATCGTGAAATCGCTACGAGTAAGAGTGCTGTCGTCAGCGAAAGAATGGATTGGATTAGAAATGGGGGATAGGAGATCATTATTGAAAATCAGAAAGAGTGTCGGAGACAAAATAGAACCGGCGTTAATGCGATGAACATTGGATTTGAATCTGGTCCAATCCGATCAGAAGTAGCATCCACAGCACTATTGGCGTTTAGTGGCCAGTTAATGCATCTAAAGAAATTATTGAGGCCATCCAAGCCAGCTTTCTCGTGTAGCCATACTTTTCTTTTAGGAGTTTTTTCTTTTTCTGAAGAGCCTAGTGGTGTATTTGTTAGGAAGTGCGGTTAGAAAAAAGTCAAAGTCAAAGTTATTAGCGTTATGACTTACAATGTCTGAAATTCGAGTGGACTCTTTCACAAGTTGGGTGAGATTGTTAAAATCAGCAAATAATTCAACATCCTTTCCTTGTGGTGTTGTTAAGCCTGAATGGCGAAGCCAACTAGAATTGTGTATATTGAAATCACCCGCAATGATGATTTCAGAAAATGAATCATGCGACAATATTCTAGTTATTGAGTTAGACAGTGTATCTAACTCACTACAAGTTGAGACACTGTCTAAATTGGGACTTCGGTATATGAAGCAGTAGGACACTCACCGATTCAATAGAGACAAACCGTGGTTAGAAAGAACAATGACGACATTCAAACCAACCGTTGCAAGTTTTATGCTTTTAGAACAAGAGTTGAGCGTCCGTCACAGCAATCAAAGATATATATGTAAAGTGTGAATAAAATCGGGTATATTTTGAAAATAATTATATGGGAGCTCCTCTGCCCGGGGGTCCGATCTCTTCCAAATTTTTACAGAAAGTGTGCAAAGTTTGGATAAAATTGGGTTTCAGGAAGTGGATTAAAAATTGATGACAAGATTTGGCCAGCCAATCACAAACAAACAAACACATCCATACGCGAAGTTAATATGGAAAAGAATTCTCACAACTAACCAGCAATAGATTTATTTTTTAAGTAGGATATGGTACATCATTTAAACTTTAAAAGATACATGTATACATTTATCTATGGTCCATGATTCCAGTGCATTTTTCTCCGTTTCTAGTTAACACGTTTAACGGACAGGATAATAAATCCTCCTGAAAAGGCTCTCAAAACTTATGCACACAAAGTTGGTACGGTTTCTTGTTGTTCGCTCCGTTCATTTTTTTTATTTTGCTCATCCGTCTCATCTGTCGTCTGTCGTCTTTGGATTCATAATGTCCATATGTAGAAATGCATGAAACAAAACTTGTTCTATGGCCAAATAGAAATGAATATTGAAATTAGATGGATGAAGCCCTACTTGATACTATATCGCTCTTATACCGAAATGAAATGCGCTACCTATCGTTTGTCTACGATAGAAGATTCTTCGTTGCTTGGTTGCGATAGCGATGGCGCGATGTATTGAACTACAATAGATTTCATTTTGTGTGCATATTAATACTCGTAAGACTATATACGAAAATAGGCAGATCTACTCGAAGTTTTCTAGCTAACGATCATTGGTAATCCATGTGCACTACGAATTTCAATCTGAAAAAAGGAGATTTGACTTGTAGGTGGAATAATACGAGGAGTATGAGAACTTCCTATTATGTACTTTTGGTGATTGGTTTCACTGAGAATACCAACTTTACTTTTTGGTATGGGTTACCTATCTGGATTTCATGTTAAGGTAATGTAAATATGCAAATTACATTTTGCAATAATTATTAATTGCGTTTGCAGTATGAGAATTCATAGTTGACACTGGAAATATAGCTAGAGTTTTAGTTGAATTTCACAGAGAAGAACATACAATGGGCGGTAAATTGCAGCTGAAATGTTTTCATTCAAACCAACGATGCAGTAATTAATATTGTACTTAGATATGTATGTGTTTTGTATTTAGAATTAGTGTGAATTTTGGCGTACTAATTACGGAATATTTTAAAATTTGAATCAAATGAAAATATATATAGTATTTCTTGTCAGTTGTAAATAGATATTTCAAATATGACTAAGGCTACGACTAATTTATAAAATTTGAATTGATTTGATGGTTTACACATAATATAAAACAACTGAAAATTTATTCCATATTAATACAAAGAAAATATATTTTTTAAAGAACGAGGTGAACATGTTAAGTATGGCGTATTAAGTGCTGTTAGTGAACAAGTTCCCCGCATCCTTTCATATTTTAGCTTGTCGATAAAAGTTAATAAAAAATATATTCGTCCCATCAGAAAATTACTGAATCCCATATCTTGAAGTCCATACAATCAGACAGGATAACACAATAATCAGTAAATGGTATAGAAAGCCTTCAACAAAGGTAGATTGCAAGATTTGTGGGGTCTTAACACCCAACCTTTCGTGTAATGTATGTCAAACAGGGGGGACAATAAGATATGCTTCGAAAAACGATTCGAGCTATCTCGGAATTGTTTATCGTGGGGCTGGAAAATGTGACAGCCTATACCACAAAGCAACAAGCAGTGGCGTAACTATAGGGTGGCAATAGGGTGGCAGGGCCCCGCAGCCAAGAAGAAACCTAACATTTTTAACAAAATTTAGTAAAAATTATTAATTTTATACATGGTGATTTGCATCAGATGCAACAAAAGGTAGAGCAAGTAGATAAGGTCAAGACAAGAAAAAAATCTTTCGAGTGGGGGGGGTCTATCACCCCCCGTTTATGTGAAAGGGGGGATTTTCTGAATAATTAAGTTTAATTCGCAAATAAATTCTTAAAAATCAACGGAAGCACACACGATAACATGATATGGATTCTTTCAAAGGTTAAATTCTATTCATTTTTTGAGAAATTAAATTTAAAATTTAAAATTTTGAAAACGAAGAAATTAATTTTTTCGTGGCGCTGGCGGGCAAGCTACGCACGATATTAGGGGAATCCCGGATTTCTATTTTTTAACTACGGAGGGCTCTAATACGCATTCTTCGTTTGATTGTTCTGATAATTGGCCATTTGTATCTTTGATTTTTCGTAGTTTTTGTTTTACTGATATAGATATAGAGGCAAAGTAAAGTTAATTGTGAAAGTTAGATATCAACATGTCTAGTTCTGGAAACTATCTAAGTGGGAGCGGATATTTAGGTTTATGCTTCTGGAGATGTTATGCGCTCACCAGACTTTGTGTAGTGAGTAGTAAGCAGAGCGCGCCTTGTTTATGTGGGCCTTGTCTTCAATCATTATCGGTCGTTCCGATTCGCAACAACTTCGACTTTGAGTAGTTAAGCCTTTAGCCAGCGTTATAAATCAACCACTCAAGCTTACGCGTCATATCGTCCAATCTGTGAGTCATCATGCTGATGTCGTCAGCGTAGTCAAGATCATTAAGGCTTTCGTTCAAGCGCCATTGAATATCGTTTGGTGCATCGATGTTGGTTTGCGCCATAACTTGATACAGAATCACCGAAAAAAGTATAGGTGAGATCGAACGCTGCAAGCGGCATCTCTATATAATTCACGGATTTAGCAATGCGGTCCAATAAGCTTTTCTGGATATTTTATCAAAAGCTCGTTCGAAATCGACAGAGAGAATATACAAAGGTGAATTCCATTTAACTGACTGCTCGATGATAATTCGCAGTGTATTAATGTGGTCTACGCATGATATATTCTTCCTAAAACCCGGTTGCTCTTGTCTCAAAAGTGTGTCAACAAACGGTGATATACCATTAAGAATAATAAATGCTACAATTTTTTCTATTGCATTATAGGGTTGCGACTTACTGTTCTTGGAAGCAAGTTGATGTTTTCCTCGATGGTGTTATCCTCATAGAACTGTTTCCAGCGTTGTAGTTGCTCTTGCTCGTTTGAGAGTAGGCCTCCGTTATGGTCTTTAATAGGAGGTATAGTTTTGGCCCTTTGCACTTGATTGGTTACTTGGAAGAACTATTTACTATTGCATCTTATTCCATTGAAACAATTCCAAAGTATTCTCTTCTTCACCGTCTGTTTGGTCATAGGTTGTTTCTTCAAATACATCACTTCTCTACATCTACGTGTAATAATAATAATACCGGCGCGACAGGCCTGGCTTCTCGCAACCATTTGTGTTGAGCATGCATATTTTTGCACACAAATGGTGGGACCTACAATTTAATGCCGGCTCCGAACGGCGAATTCTAAGCTTTCCGTGACAAGTTATTACTCTCGGACGTTTCGCGAGAGGTGGGACACCGTGAAACCATGTTACTGGGATTCGAACCACGAACTGCCTGCTCAGGAGTCCATGCTCCTATCCACTGAGCCACGGCGCCCACCTACATCTACGTACATCGTCTTAATTTATTCCCACCATGCAGCAGAAGATAAAAGGAATAGCAGAAACATAAATATCGTTCTTCCTTACTCGACTAAGATACTTACATTCGCGTATATACAACAAGTATTAATCCGTAAAACAAACTATGTGAGTTCAATAGCATTTAAAAAGTTTAAAAACACGTTTCACTTTTCTACAAAATTTCAGCTACGCGATTTACGATTCTGTCCAAAATAGAGGCTCCCACCAAATTGTAGGGAACAAAAAAATACATAATGTACAAGTACATGTATTTTTTCGTCACATAATTCATACCAGTTGAGCGTGTGTCTAAAAAATATGCTCTCTGCTGGCAAAAGTGAAAGAAACAAAATCTGAGTTTTTTAAATCAAAGTCAAAAGCTTTACAAAAAACGGGAAGATTTTTTTCCTGCTTCTGTTGTTGTCTGTTGTCTCTGATCACCAGCAGCGCAAAAAAAAACAATGAACAACATCAGCAGAACCGGATGCATTTCCAGGACATGGGGACACATTATACGAGAAACTAAAATCAATGCCTCACTGGCGCAGGCTCAAACGAATGCCAGGACATTATTATTATTATTGTTATTGTTACACGTATGTATGTACATATTTTGTATATGACAACAGCATCGTTTTGAGTTTTAAGCGAAACTAGAAAGTAGGAAGCTAAAGGAATGTACCAAAGTCTAATAATAGTATACGGAGGAGCATCACAATATGTTGAGGCAAAGTTCCGACAATGGAGCCAAAATCTAGCTTTGACAACATCCCATCTAGTTTTAATCTCGCCGAATATTAGAACTGAATTGGCAGACGTTGGGTACCAAGAAGAATAAAAAATAACATACTGTAATGGGATATAACTCTGGAAGTCGTCCCACTGCGCTTTAAATAAAAAAATAACAATTACTTGTTGGTCTGTTATAGTTCGTTTTGGTTTTTGAATAACATAATAAACGCTACAATAATTGCATAAAATTTAATACCAATAAAGTAAGTAGCTTTAAGTATATCAACCTAAAACTTTTGTAAAGTGGAAAATTTATGCATTAGCATGGATCTGGCATGACGACAGATGAGACATTGATTCAGGACTTTATCACTTAAACAAAACAGTATCATAAGAGTAGAAAAGCACCAATGAAAGCTAAGGTTCAACTATTAAGATATAAGGATATGGCAACAAGGAGCAAATTTAATGATCATTGTTGATTACCTTGGCAAGGGTCAAACAACTAATTTGGATTACAATTGTGGTTTTTTGCTTAATGAAATAAAGAAAAAACCTTTCTGTTTCATCACGACAACGTCGCGCTGCAATGCATAACTGTGTTTTTGAATTACTTCTTATTCGCCTGCTCTTGCTTCGTGTGGCTTTCATCCGTTCTCCAACTTAAAAAACATTTGCGACGACAACGATTTTCAACAAATAAGGAAGAGGTCAAAGAATCAGTAAATGGATTTCTTAGGGCTGAGATGAAATTCTCTTCAAACCGGTGTAGTGATCTTATTTATCAGATGCAAGAAGTGCTGTGAACTTAGAGGTTATTATGTTGGTAAATAAGAAGGCACCAACTGTTCAATCTGGCCTTGTATTTCTAGTTATAAGATTTTTACTTGTTCGACTAATTTGACAGATTCTGATTCTGTTCTACCGGAGTGTTTTCTATCGGGAGACTATCGCTGCCTGCTACGCTCTGATGGTTAAAGATTGTTTGCCTGCCCAAGTGTGAAGCACACCATTTGTGAAAATGTGATAGACTCACCTGTTTTTATCAACGTATGTCATTCGCCTCTATTCGGATAACTACAGAGCCGGAGACTCCCAAGCCATACAGGAACATTAAAAGAATGAACTGGATAAAAATTATCCAGATCAAACTGGACATTGCACCAGCTACGACTGCTGACGTGGACTCCAACATTAAATTCTTTGAAAGCTTCATGGATTTGGCCATGAAAGTATCATGCCCGATCAGTCGCAGCAGGAAAAAGCACCCACCTTGTTGGAGCGATGAACTGGATAAGTTCATAAGGATGTCCAGATCCATGTTCAATATCTGCTATACAAATAATTTTTGGCAACCCTACAAGGACTGCCTGAAAACATACAAGAAAGCCATCAGGAAGGCTAAACGACGTTCCTGGATGGAGTTCTGTCAAGCAATTGTATCCACAAAGTAATCGGCCAGAATATGTAAGATTCTATCCAAAGAAAACTGTTGTCAGACCCTTATAAAAAAAACCGGATTCCAGTTGGTCAGAATCAACGGCTGAAGCTTTGGACATCTTAGTACATACCCACTTTTCCGTATGTAATAACTCGGGTTCGACTCACTGGCTGAGTGCTCCTGAATGACAGGAATTGACACCATGCGACGAAAAGGTTGGCTGGGCCATTCGCAGTTTTTCTGCTTATAAATCACCTGGTCTTGACGGCATTCAACCTATCATCCTTAGGAGAACTATAGGTATGTCCGCCCCTTGGTAAGTAATCCTCAGGACACTTGAGATGGACAGGACGAAGGTTTTTGCGAATGCAGACGACGTGGTAATACTTGCGTCAAGACTGTACCTTTCCGTGATCAGTGAGGTAATGAAAAGTGCTCAAGGAAAGGTTGTGGCAGTTCGGTCGTGTCCCACCGATGCTCTTAACACAATCCTGCACTTACTTCCCCCGACCTATTTATTAAATACATTGCGGCGTGCAGCGCGATCCAGCTCAGAGAGTCTAGGTGGTTTGCTAGCAAACCGTGCGGTCACTTCAATATACTGCAGTTCTTACCAAAGGAGCTGATACTATCTTCAACCGACTACTGCACTCCTAAAGTAGAAGAAGTAAAAGAAGTAGAGTTTTCAACTCGAGAAAGTTGGAAGGACGGAAAAGCTGTGAAGCTCTTTGATGTAACTCTATTCACCGATGGATCCAAGATGAGTCATGGAGTCGGTGCTGGTGTTTAGTATCCACGCATCCAAACTGAGAATCCCTCACAATCCCTTTTGCAGGAGCTACTTATTTGTGAATGAGAAAGAAACTCTCATTAATTTTCTTTGCAAGTGTCCGGCTCTTGCCGTTCTTTGTTTACGCAAACTGAGTATTCCCTTCTTTTCTCACCAGAGGGAGCTTTCAGAGTACGGCATTTGATATCGTACCTCAATGATACAGGTTGGATAACTACACAAAACCATTTTTTGTTCCATTAGGTCCCCTGAGGACTGTGGCAGCGAAACGGCGCACTAAAGCGCTATTTGAGGACCTCGCCAAGTCGACACGAGGACCGCCAATCTACCTACCTAACCAATTGTAGAACACGAAGCTGGCACCGCAGTAGAAGTAGAAGTAGAAGTAGAAAACGTAGTTGGCACCGCGAGAGAGATGTCGAAGAGTGACAGCTACAATTGAGGAGAGCGTAATAGATCGGCAGAGGGGACAGTCGTCGCGAATAGTGTTACATATAATTGAATTGTTCTTAAATAAACGTGAATTGATTGATCAAATAAAAGTAATCGGCGCCTAACGCTGCCATCCTGTTTACAATATCTTTTCTTTTTATTTTCTCGCTCTCCGGCGTTAGAGTGTCCATTTCCTTTACACAATTAAATAAAAAAAGTTATTTAAACAAAAATGTTGTACCCATGGCTATCTAAGTAGATGTTCAAAGCTTTGCCACTTTGAAATTAACTTCAAAAATCTTAAAGATTATTCATTTTTAATGAGAGGAGGCTTGCTTAGCTGCTTTCACAGTGTACTCACAGTTAACTGCTCAATTAACTATTTTGCTCTTCCTATACTATTTTGTCGATTAAAGACAGGGACTACGTACGAGTATTCAAGAATGGTAAGTAAATGATAGCAAGCATTGGAAAAATATCTCCATAAATATTTGAAGCTCAAAATTGATATGAAAAAAGTCATCCCTTTGCTTATCATTACGGTAATTGTAAGTAGAGAACATATTCAGTATTTGTAGATGACACTTATAACGTTACACCTACCTACATGAAGTGTCAATATTAATATAAATTTCCTGAATAATGGGACTCTAGGGCATTTTCTTCACAACTTAAGACATTCATTTTGGATAGACAGATCAGATGCTGTTGTTTCCTCCCTGAGAATATAAATAAGTGATAAGACTTTAACAAAGGGAACCAGAAATAGACAAAAGTCAACTGAACTGCATTTAATCCTTTTAAAAGGAAATTAAAGATTATACATCTACATAGGAGTATATACATAGAATTGATAGCTGTCGCGATCTCATAGTGTCGCTAAAAAAAAGCATTCTCCACCAGAAGCGCACAAAATGCAATCAGCTTTAGATCAAGTCCATTATTACAGTCTAGAAAAACTTTTCACAAAAAAAAAATACAACTTTTTTTCCTATTTCGTCTTTGACGTCGTCGGGGGCAATATATTCAATCCGTCCGGAGGATATTATTCTTTTGCTCTACTATAACTACAGCATCTGTTTGTGATTTCTCCGGCAGGACAATTGTATTATGCTGTCCTTACTGTGTGTTGAAATTTCTGGAAACCATATTTCCGTTCAAAGTCCACAATCGGAGATAAATTCACAACCAACTGTCGTATATCGCCAGAAATCCATTGTAATTTAAGATTGGAAAGATGCTTTAGAGTGGCGATGGCGACGGTTGAGCTACACGATCGATTTTTGACGACGAGAAAGATGGCCGCGCCGAATTCTGTACTATTGAGCCTAGTGTAACTGAACATTTTTGAAGCTGAAAACAAAATACAAGCAAAAAAATATGAATGCACCATTGTGCCAAAATCATTGAACAAAAAAAAATTAGTGGGCGCAATGGGTTCGTTGCTCAGTGGTATATACGGTTGTCATCCTGTGTTATCAGATGCTCGTTCGGCAGCAGCTGAGTTGAGCTGTGCGGCTGTGGAGGTGGGTTTTCCAAGCGGATTATGCCCACAACTATATCCTTGCCACATCCCTGTTGATAAAATTCGTACCAACCCAAAAAAAATCGAAATTGAAACGATTAAAAGGTCAATGAACATGAGCGAGGATGCCGTCGGATCTGCCGTATACAACTGTGTGTGAAACACTACGTAGGCGGATGAAAAGCCCCTTTATAGTACTCGTATAAAATGTGATATATTCCATCAATTTTACGACACAAACAATTTATCAGCATGTCTGTCTATTTGCGTGCGACAATGTTTTTGTTGATTTTTAACTTCCAAAAGGGACTTGTTGGAATAGAGAATTTCAACAAGAAAAGCAAAAGTTTTAAAATAGATGATCGAGTAACTTAATAGTTGAATAAATGAATTGATGTTAGTTTAATGTTAAGAAAGTCGCTAAATGGTTCTGTTACCCTGGTGATTTGAAAATCATCATCATCATGTTTTGCTCTACAACTGGGACCGGTTTCTGAACCCTATTTCAAGACAATGTCATCAAGTTTGGCATCCATAAGCTCTAGGTGTGCTGGTATACGTAAGCTTGGTTTGCATCGTGTTCCATAAATCTTTTCAGAGCTTGCTAGGCTAGGCGGCTTATGTGAGATGGAAGGTGTCCTACACAGCGAAGCATACCGAGCTCAATTCTCTTCACTTTGTCGACATCGCGATAACACTGATAGATCTCGTCATTGTAAAATCTGCGAAATTATCTATCCTCACATACGAGGCAAACAATTCTTTCATTTCGAACACGGCTAAGAGTACTTTTTGCTAACTAGCCAAGTCTCGGATCCGTATGTAGGAAGTGTCTTTTGAACCAGCAAATTCCAGAATTTCAAGAGCTTTGATAGACCATAGTTGGGTTTGTTGGCTCGTACTTCTGGTTCCGTTCTGTCATCTGTTGCTACAATTGACGGGAGATAGTGAAAGAGTTGCACTTATTCGTATTCACTATCTTGATTGATGGACCGATGTTGGATATTGTGCTTGCAGTCGTACCCACCATATATTTTGTTTACCTCTCATTTGTTTGCAGTCGCAGATTTCATGCCGGCTGTGCTCGCTTCTTGTACAGCTCTTGGGTTCCTACCAATGATGTCAATATCGTGTGCATTATGGATCTGGATTGTATTATAGCCTCTAGTCATTACATTAGAGTCATGCATTACTTACTATAACGCCAGGTTGATGAGAACGGAGGTCACTAGCGATAGGCTTTTAGTGAATACGAGTACCAATGGGACTGATAGTCAACATACATAGTTGTGTCAGTTTATTGGGGGTTACCGAATCATCTCATGGTCTTATGAAGTTCTAGCCTGCCTATGATATTGAAACGAAAATTTAAATAGAAATGTTTTAACTCACTGTACATACTCGTATAAGATTAAGCATTGTATTGAATTGTATTAGAATAAAGAAGTTTCCAAAAAGCATGGCATATACAGTTATCAGTAATATTGTATATAAAAGTAAGGTATATAAAAGTGATATGATGAACTTGTAAGGCAATTCTTAAACCCATCCGTAATACCTGTGCCTCAACTCGAGCACACGGATCTACCATTAGGCCTATCTTCGGACGCACCTACCAATTCAGAGATTCCTTCTTTAGCCGCACTACAGTTATGTGGACTGAATTGCCCGATTCTGTGTTTCCGCATTTATATGATCTGCAGTAATTTAAGACACTCGTGTACAGACATCTCATCTTTTCCTTTCCCTAATTTCCTATCGCCCACACTGTGCTAAGCACTACAAGGGTGCAAATCTCTTTAGCGTTTGTAAATTATATATAAAAAAAACCCTTACATGCATGGAACTTGTATTTAAACTGTATATAGTAACAAACGTCTTTAGCTCGTATATAAACTTGTAAATAGGGAGACTATACCACTATGTCTTGGTATTTTCTACATGATTCTTTTCGTAACTTATATAAGAATAATAGAACCTTTTCGAAAATATTGATTAGTTATAAACTAGGGTTTGTAATCCCGGATTCCCGTAATAGAAATCCAAAAAACCAATTCCGGTATCGAAATGACTCAAACCCGGGATTACGGGACTCTATGATTGTGAACGCCGTGGCTCAGTGGATAACTGCCTGGCTGCTGAGCAGGTAGAGCAGGTGGTTCGAATCCCAGTAACACCGAAAGTATTTTTCACGAATTCAAGTGGCGAAATCATATTTTTAGTTAATAACATGGTGGCGCCAACTCATAACGTTTCCATGAACAGTGTAGAATTAATTTGTCGGATGCGTGGTAGTTTCTTATAAATACAATTTCAGACAAACCCATCTCAACTAGTTTCGTGGAGTTTATTTGGGTTTAGCGAAATTTAACTCTAATTTGCGTTTCAATGCACATAAACCAGATTTTACCCTGGGTTAACTCGATCATTGAAACGTAGTAATACACCATATGTTCCAGGGTTGGTATAAGCGATTTAGCAAAATTTTGCTATTATCGTCCGTTGAAGAGGTTAATGGTGGTGTTCGAGAAGTTGTGGTTGGTTGATGTGAAATGGTGGTTGGTGTTGGTCAGAGTATGGTGAGGGCGATATATTTAGGTAGGAAGAGTGGTGAACCTGGCTGCATTTGCGAGGTCCTCAATTAGCGCTAGAGTACGCCATTTTGATACCACGTAGCTTTAGGGGCCTAACATGGACATGAAACAAAAATCCCTTTGTTTGCATTCGTCGTCATCTGTGATGTCTGTTGTATATACTGAATAACTGGATGAAGCTCTTCAGACTCTAACTAACGCCGACTGCTCTCATTACTACTCTAATAAAAAAATTGCACTGAAACCCGGGTACGGTTTTGAAAATTTACCCCAAAACCGAAACCCAGATAAAGAACGCTTAACCCTACTTAGCAATGAAATGTGCTTTAATAATGTATCTTTTGAAACCTAGTCGAATCGCACATCAATTTGACTTGTGGAATTGCAACATCAATTTGTTTCCACGTTTATATTACATTCTTCTACCTATTTTCCAATTTTAGATGAGAGTTTTTACGCTGCCTTCGCATGATCCCAGCAAAAGGATCAAAAATATATCCATAAAAAATAAGAACGAATTTTTTATTTTGTAAAGTACTCCGTTATAAAATTTAAAAAACAATTCACCACAGATCTACAGATGAATTCGATGAGAGAAGCAAACGGCAACATCAACTACTTACAATATTTGTGTTTGTATACAAATACATACAAATAAATACAAATTCGTTGATATTGGAGCTGTACTTCAGTTTGTTTTTGTTCTGACCATTGAACTGGAAAATCACTATCGGAAATGTAAATGTCACCTGTATTACGTTGATAGCTTTTCGGGGCTTTTGGTATGGATGATGCAGGATTAAAGCTCCTTGTACCTGCAGCAGCTGTCTGCATTTAGTTTGAAAATGTTGTTATTAGGATGGATCTATACTACTTCCAAAGAGCGCCCATTATCTTTACCCACAAACATAAACACACAGAACCACATTTTCCTTACTAAAGGCATTTGATTTATGCAGAGCGAACAGATGTGGTAGAAGATAGTGGTTTTAGTGGCGATGGTATACGTACGAGACAAGACGAGACGTTGGTCCAGTATATTTCACACTGTAAGTCGTATTTATCTACTCGTACAAACAGCCAGTGCTTTTGTGTCTTAGCGTTGCGGTATTCGCTCACCGTAATTACTTTTGATGCCGTACATCATGACGAGATAAACGTTAATAGAATTATGTTTATCTATATCTGTGTAGACAAATAGTTACACATTCTGTAAGTTTCTTTATTTCTAAGTAACCATTATATTATAAGGTTGAATTGGATGTAATAAAGGATTTAAAAAAACAGCGGAACGTTACAATAGTGATATGAGAAGATATGGAATAAGGATAAATTGAGCGAACATAGTTAAGATGCTACAAATAATTCACAGCCTCACAGCGAAGATTGTTACAAAACCGACAGGAGCCCACAGGGTTTTTCTGATCTACGTTGACCTAATTTTATACATTTTTTCAGATTCTGCTTTTTGTCTGACGATGCACCATATTTTCTGCTCTTTTATTGTATTCCAAACTGATATAGTACACTGAATTATGCAACTCAGATGGGTTCATTTGTCTGTCTGTTTGTGTTGTACAGTAGTTTTACCTGTAGCCACACTATTCTCATTTCATTCATTTTTCCATCCGTTTTAAAGTTTACTTTAATTAACACTGCGATATTTTTGCGCGCGGAAATCCCTTAATTAACTTAATTAATACCATTTTTATTGAAAACTTTTGGAATTGCTTCTAGCTTCAAAATACCTATCATTTTGCCTAAACTAGGACAGTATGTGTATGAATGGGTCCACTCTGGGTTCCACACTTCCTGCGCTTCAGCTTCATTATTCCTTTCTCATTCAGCTTCAATTTGCCGTAACTATAACGAAGATGACGATGAACGCGTACTCAGATGATAGTGCAAGTGCAAAGCGATGCTTAAAAACTTGAAAAGTATATAACAAGTTTTTGTTCTTATTATTTTGAGTTCTTCATTTCCATATTTAGTTTCGTCTTCAGCGTGGAGGCGTAGAGGCCGCTCTAACTTGTTTCAATCTTACTAATAGTACTCCCTTATTCCATTGGATTGTGTTTTGTGTTTATAAACTATGAATTGTGACTTCGACGTCTCATGCATTCTATTCATTTAGTATTTAGGAAAAATTTGGCATTCTTGTGTATTTGAGATGCAGTAAGAAGTTTAGGAATAATATGTTCGTTGATATGAAATACAAGTCCATATGGCAGTGGCATAACATTGCGAAGAGAGGCACTGTGGGAAAAGTCATCGAAAAATCAAATATGTAGTTTGGAATTAATTTGAATTGTTAATAAGATTTGCTAATGAAATAAAAATGTATTTTTTGAGTACAATTCGTGTACAATCAAACAAGGTCCCTCTATAGGCACAAATTCTGCATTGATGAACTACTTATACTGCGCGATTACTAACTAATAAGCTCATGTGTTAAGATCAAAACAATAATACACACAATCCCTTTCTCTCTCATCATTAGACGCGTAATTAACTTCCCACATCGGCATTAAATATCGATTTCAAAACGCAATCATTTCTGATATTAAAATCCTCTTGTGGCACAAATGGAGCGGCTCATCATATATTGCACTTTTCGCAGTGATGAAATAGTCCTTTAGACTCATCTCCCTTTTGCATCAATTTTATAATCGAAGCTTTAGCTTATATACGAGTACTTATAGCAGACAATCTGCAAGGATAATAAATTGAAATCGCTGTTGCTTCCTTGTTCAGTGTTGCAGAATCTGTACCACATTGTTGTGCGCGCATATACACACTTCTGCACGTAACTTGAATATGTAATGTATGGGTAATTGTTTATAAAATGCATCCTTTGTAAGTTAAGCTGCAAACAGGGTGATTACGGAATCGATAAAATCAATTATGGGAGTAAAAATTTAATAATCTCAAGAATACATAAGTGGAAGCACTTAATTAAGATGAATCTATAGGGTGTTTCAATAGGTGCGCTTCAACTTTTATCCAATAGGGACGGCGAACGACGCCATATATTTTATTGTTCTTTTGTCATTTGGAAACTTCGTTAGTATACATTTCATCATGGAATGCTACACATGTGAACAGCGATTGCAAATCGTGCAAATTTTTTATCAAAATAATCGTTCTGTTGCCGCTACTTTAAGAGCATTACGGCCATTTTACGGTCCATTTAACAAGCCAGCCCGTTCGACAATCGACCGTATAGTAAAGATCTTGGCCTACATCCGTATAAGATCAAGCTGACACAACAACTAAAGCCGTTTGACCATTTGAAGCGACGCCGATTCGTGAATTGGGCTCAAGAGCAAATCGAAAATGATGCAGATTTTCACCGAAAAATCATCTTCAGCGATGAGGCTCACTTCGTAAAACGTGCACGCGGTGGTCATGCAAAAGAAATCGAGTTTCATACTTAAATGTATCATATGCATATGTTCAAATTCGTTAATAAAAAAAAAGTTAGTTCAAAAGTAAAACAGTTTGTGTTTTATTCAAAAAAAAAGTTGAAGTGCTCTTATTGAAAAACCCTATATTAAAGTTAAACGTAAATAATTTTACAACCAAGTGGTACTAATGCATACATGTATGAAATTCTAGTATTTTTACTTTGGCATTTAGCGTAGAGACAACGAATACCTCGCGAAAGAGCCGTATAGATTTACCTGCAGTATAAGTAACAGTCAGTGCTCATACATGTTGACCCGAAATATGATCGACTGAGTTTTTGAAGCGTTATTTTGTGCAAATTTTAGTTAGGCTGCAGGTTAAAATTCTAGACTTTTTTGTTAAGTATCAGTCGGTCATCATTCTAATTCAACATCTTACAGGACTATTTATCATCTTAATTTATATTAAACGGAGCGAACTGAGAGCACGAACAGAAAATGCGATATCTGAAGAAAAAAAAAACTATATACTCTTCCAATACTCACAACTCTACCTACTGAGTTGCTCTTCGCTTAGTATTTATTCAAAAAAAAAGTTGAAGTGCTCTTATTGAAAAACCCTATATTAAAGTTAAACGTAAATAATTTTACAACCAAGTGGTACTAATGCATACATGTATGAAATTCTAGTATTTTTACTTTGGCATTTAGCGTAGAGACAACGAATACCTCGCGGAAGAGCCGTATAGATTTACCTGCAGTATAAGTAACAGTCAGTGCTCATACATGTTGACCCGAAATATGATCGACTGAGTTTTTGAAGCGTTATTTTGTGCAAATTTTAGTTAGGCTGCAGGTTAAAATTCTAGACTTTTTTGTTAAGTATCAGTCGGTCATCATTCTAATTCAACATCTTACAGGACTATTTATCATCTTAATTTATATTAAACGGAGCGAACTGAGAGCACGAACAGAAAATGCGATATCTGAAGAAAAAAAAAACTATATACTCTTCCAATACTCACAACTCTACCTACTGAGTTGCTCTTCGCTTAGTATTTTTCTGATTTACAAATGGGAAATTAGATACCAGCACCAATTTAAAGCCATCCTGTATTTGTAGCTAAGCAACTCTTTGCTCCACTTCACTTACAGAAAGCCGAACACAATTGCACCATCCTATGGTGTCATTTAAGTGTATGTTATACGCGCTCGCATTACAATTCTACATGCATAGGTGAGTGGCACATATCAGTGTGTATTAAATGCGACAATGACGAACGATAAGGATGCGTATAATTATCCTTATGTGGATTGCTGGCTGAATTGAGGACACATAGGCACCGGAATCAGTTCGTTGCCCCAAGAGGTATTGTACATTTGCGTAAAATGCGACAACGGTTTTATTAAAATCGCTAATTTGTTCCTGATCTGGTATAACATTTTTATCACGTTTCAGTTTATTTCACTAGACGCTCCTCAAAAGAGTCAGTTCTGCTGACTTAACATTCCGACGGATTAATGAATGATGCTGAATTAAGATAGTAAAGCGAGATTCTCAGCTCGCCATATAGATAGTTGTAATTCAGTCTATGCAATGAATTATCTTTAAAGCCCAATAGTAACCATTTAATTCACAAATTTCGTAACAAACCTTTTTTTTTCTGTCACGCGTCACACGCGCCACAATTATTTTAAAAATAGTCCCACTAGTAGAAGCCGAGATATACGAGTTCCTACCAAAATCTTTCTTCTCGAGAGGGAACGCTGTCCAATTAGAACATTACCGAACTGTAAGCAAACGCGGCGTCCTTCGCGTGGATGGCTTTCAAGAGCACATGTTCATGTAAGATATTTTTTATGTGTATTAAACATAAACTGAATTTACTGAACTGAACTTACTGACAAGGAGGAGTCTTTTTAAGGATGACATCACAGACAAAAAAAACTACCCATATTAAATATTAAAATTTTTCATGTAAATTCTCTAAAAGGAGATAAATACATACGTGTGCACAGTTAAAACCGGGTTAATTTGGAAAAAATTAATATTAGAGCCTTTTCACTTAAATTTTTTTTTTCAAAAACTGTTGTCACCAGAGATACACATGTGTAAAGAATTTGTATGAGGCCCCAGACCTTAGGGCCCGATCACTTCCATCTTTCAATAGTAAGTGCTGTCATCGGAGATACACATGTGTTTAAAATTTCAAGAAAATCGGGTTAATTTTTAAAAACCTTGTATGGGCACCCCTCGAGGCTTAGGGCCCGATCAATCCAAAAAAAATTACAAAAAGTTTTCTCCATCAGAGGTACACATGTGTATACAAAATTGAAGAAACTCGGGTTAATTTTCAAAAAATTAAATGGGCACACCTCGGGCCTCAGGGACCGATCACTCCAAAACTGTTAAAAACAAGTTTTTTCCATCAGAGATACACAAGTGTTTAAAATATCAAGAAAACCGGGCTTATTTTTAAAATTTATATGGGCACCCCTCAGGCTCGTTCGATCAAAAATTTTACAAAAAGTTTTGTCCATCGGAGACACATATATGTTTAAAAATTTAAAGAAAATCGGGCTTATTTTTAAAAAAATTATATGGGCAAACCTCGGGCCTCAGGCACCGATCACTCCAAAACTGTTCAAAAAAGTTATGTTCATCGGAGATACACATGTATATAAAATTTGGCCCGACCCTGAGGCCCGAGGAGCCCCAAATTTTAATAGAAAGTGTTGTCAGCGGAAATATGCATGTGTGCAAAGTTTCAATGAAATTGGACTTTGGGAAGTGGGTTAAAAATTGATCGCAGAATTCAAATTTGACTAGTAACGCCATCTCATACACCAAGGAATGTTATTATTTATTACCTTGACCTCGTATCTCCAGTCATTAATATACGACGACTATTTTTTTACGCCGTGGCTCAGTGGTAATGCACATGGCTGCTGCGCAGGAGGTTCAGGTTCGAATCCCAGCAACACCAAAAGTATTTTTCACGGTGTCCCACCTCTCGCGAATGGGTGACTAACGTTACGAGAGTATTTAATACCTTGTCACGGAAAGCTTCTCAATTCGCCGTTCGGATCCAGCCTTAAATTGTAGATCCCTTCCATTTGTGTCCAAAAATTAACATGTGCAGCACAAATGGTCGCGAGAAGTTAGGCCTTGGACCGCAATGGTCTGTCGCGCCAAATATTATTATTATTATTATTTTTACCAGAAGAAATTATAAATTTTGGGAGTAATAGGCCATGGGTTTAATGCCCTAATTGTAAGAGGCTCCAATTTTACATTTACCAACATTAAAAAAAACAACTTAGGTTGATTTATGGGGTCTAAATCCAAATTTATTATTTTGTAAAGAAGACGATTTTTCGCCATTCAACATTTAAGTAGTTTCTCAAAATAGCTTGAAATAAGCTGGTAGAATATGAATTGAAATGGATTTTTAATTGAAGCGCAGGAGTGAACGTTCGTTCATTGAAAAAGTGACAACTTTGCGCTGACAGAAATTCTCCTCAGACGAGTGAATGAGATATAAAAGAAGATATGAATATTCATTTCCTAAAAGATTGAACCTGACATTCACTCCTTGACATTATCCTTCTTCGCATGACATGACATCAAATTAAAGATTCACATCCACATCGCAACACATATGTGCATACGATCGATTCATTCAATCCATTAGATATTTTTTGAAAACTTCTCAACGGGGTACTTAGTGGGAACTTCACTTGCAGTGCTCCAAAAATAAAAGCAACAACTAAACGAATCGCGATATTCTAAACAAAATGAAAACAGAAAATCCATCTAACTGTGATGAGAATAACTGGCAAGAAATAATAACATCAAGCCGGGTTTATTCTTCACCATTCGAGCATTCACGTTCGCCATATGCAAAATTTGCATTTGCAACCGCCGGATCTGGATTCTTTACTGAAGGTCATGCAAAATCCATCAAATCGGTAGCTGGAGCACTCTCCATGGAAGAAGTGGAGAGTAGCAGTGTATGGCAGTATACAAATGCGACCTCAATTTTATGGACGTACAAGGACAATAAACACAGCGAACTCGTCCGTGAGTAAGTGAGTGAGTGTGCTGTGTGCGAGTGTACACACAATTGAAATTGCGAAATGGAGTGTTCAAACCTAACAGCTGGAAACTCTCAACAGAGTGTAGGCAACTCGTCAATACACGCAACAAACGTACGTAAAACATTTTTATGGATTTTCCAAGTCATTTCATCTACAGTGTAAATCGAGTATTTACTATCTGCAGCATCAAGCATCCTTCAGATACATCATACACCACATGTGTGTTTCGTAACCACATCGATTTCCGGTATTTCTTGACTGCAATAAATTCGATTATTTCATCTTTGTGTTTCTCGAGAGGCTTCTTGGCTGTGAAGTGGATAATTATTTGCTTTCTTAAATTAGATTGCGATAAAGACCTTAAAGATGCAAAAAAGTGAGTGGCTAAAACTGAATTATTTGCGTGGAACGCCACGCTCCTTTGCTCCTTGTGCAGCAGACAGAAAGACACGCATCCAACCAACAACAGAATTGCCAATTAGTGACTTGTGAAATGAAGAAGTAGATGTTGTCTACGAAGCGGTGCTCGGCATCTCACCGAATGAGGGCACTACGAGTTAAAGAGGCCGTCGACATTTTTCCAACCATGTGGCACACATGAAGAGTACGTACATCCATAATGCTACATTGCATGGCTTAATGTTGAATTGGTTCATCCGGTTCCTGCTCCGCACTGACGTCGCAAAAGCGCGCCGTACCGGTCGACGACAGCAGCTTCGTCTAGTCGACAATACTAAACTCCTCTCCTTATGAAGCGAGTGAACTGAAGAAGAAGAAATATACAAGAAACCACATAATAAGAATAAGAGGCAACAACAGGCAGAGAGACATTCTATTCTTTGCGTCTTCACCAACATCACTTTTGATGCAGCATCATTGGAATACTTCCTCTACCGGTGCGGCGCGGCGGAGCTTTCTGAGCTGAACCACCTACCTTATTATGCGACCGGGTATGCAAGTGCATTAGAAGCATGTACACCTACCATCGCACAGTGCACACACCCTTGCATTAAGCTAACTAAGATGCTGGAGCGCATATTATTATCATTTTTTTCCTTCTTCTAGTTTTCCGGCAAAGTTCCTTTGCCTCTTGGGCATAAGGAGGAAGTACACTGTAGAGAAGCAACTTGTTCGCTATTTGGTTGGCATGAAAATTGCACGTGGGTGTCCTGATTAAGAGGAATGCCTGCTAGGCTTTGACCGGCATCATTTGACTTTGAGATGTTTTCTGTTAACAAATTCTCAACAGGTGATGATTATCTTTTGACAAGTGGAACTTGGTTTGTGTTTAAGTGTGTGTCACCAGTATGCCATTATTTCACCATTATCCCCTTCAGGGTTTTCTTGTGTTTTTTTTTTGTCTTACCAAAACCAACCGATGTTTTACTTAACCTGTGCTGAAATTTTCACGGAAATCAATCCGATTCTAATGTTAGAAATTGTTGGCAAAATATCAACCGACTTGATTGGATCACCCTAAGGTGATGTCGCAAGCCATAGTGACCTGTGCGAAAGCTCACCAGCTTTGTGATGCTATCTTTGTCTAGATCAAGGATCTCCTTATAGGAAAAAGGCCTGATTAATAGTTTATGATTAATAGGATTGTCTAAGCCCTGGGGTATTATCCCAGTGGGCTAGACGAAGTTTACTTTTCCACTTGTTAATCAGTATCATCATCAATCAATCACAGTAAGGTTCCGGTCCTAAGAACGCAGATTCCGATCTAGCCCTGGCTAGTTTATCTGCATATTCGTTGCCTGCAATACCCAGGTTACCAGGGACCCAACCGAGTTTCACCCTCTTATGCGGATTTGACGATAACGCTTTCATTGCTGCCTGACTATCTGAAAAGATGTAAATCGTAGCAGTGATAATATCCTTACTAAGTTTAATCCTAGCGTAGACCTCAATGGCCAGAAAAACCGTGCGACTCATACCTATTGGTATCGAGACTTTGGTGGTTGGCTCCGAAAACATTGGAATACTCCGACTCCAAATTCCTTTTTCGATCCGTCTGTATACCAGACCAGACCTTTAGCATCCAGTGCTGGAACACCATTATATCAGATTGCACTGTCCAGTATTTTTATCTTAAATAACATACAGTAACAGTACTTCCTAACCATGGTGTCGGGGATAGTGCAAAACATGTCTCTTTCTGGGTAAGTTTCTAAGTAAAGAACTTTCAGGTGTACCACATAGTCACCTGGCTTGTACCCGTACTCTAGTTGCAGCTTAATAGCCCATTTAGACGCCGTCTTCCTAATGAAGATTGGAAGGCCACAACATCTTCTAATGCAGTCGTAAGGCAGGTACGCATAGCACCCGTTATATCTAAACAGGCAATTTCTTGTAGTTGCCGTTGTCTGTTCAAGAACTTTCGGCCACCAAATGATGCCCGCGTATGTGATTTTCGGATTTAGACCCTAAGTTCTGCCGTAGGGGCGTCTATTGGCCCACAAGGCCCTACGACGCGTTCGATGACAGACTTTATATAAGTATTCCAGTTTAGTCGTTTATCAAGGATGACCCGAGATATTTAACCTAACTGGAATAATCTTTGGTGGTGCCTTTGATGATGATAGATAAACTGACGTGCATTTAGAGTGCCACGAGTATTGCGGTTAAATTTAAGGAGAGGTGGTATGCAACTGGCTATTTCAATTGTGCACCGCTGGTGGAAGAAGCGATAAAAGAGTGACAAGCAAGAAACGTTCCTGCGGTGTTCGAGCGAATCTTTTGATGTCGGTCAAGCAGATCTATCAAGCAGATGCAAGGTGGTCTTAGGTGCACTTGACCAGACATGACAGTAATACTCAAGTTTGGGACGAATAAATAGAAGATGCCTTGTAGATAGAAGCCAGATAAGAGAGTGTAAAATATTTCTTGCAGCGTGTTAGGACGCCAAGGCACTTAGCAGCATTTTATGCGACGTTGAATATGTGGTCATTCCAACAAAGCTTTTCATTGATGCACATACTCTTCCCACTTTGCAATACTGTCAAGGTCAAAATTTAACGAGCTTAACATACGCTGCGGTTCTAATTTCACATCCGAAGAGAGTGCTGTCGTCAGCGAAGGGAATGAATTGGATTATAAGTTACAGACAGAAAGCGTTGATAAACAGAAGAAAGAGGGTCGGAGACAAACACAGCCCTGAGGATTCACCCGCATTTATGCGGTGGATATCAAACTTAAAACCATCCAACACAACTTGGATTGAACGGTTTGAAAGATAGCTTCTAATCCATTGAATAAGGGTTAAATCGATTCGAAAAGCACGCATTTGGATAGAAGAGCTTGTCGCCAAACTCTGTCAAATGCTTTTAAAATATCAAGTGCTTCAACTTTGCTTTCACCAAACTTGTGAAAAGACTGGTTCCACTTTTCGGTGAGATATGCCCTCAGATCACAAGTAGAACTTTTTCCACGGAATCCATATTGGCGGTCATTGAGTAGTTCTCGTGATTTAAGATATTTTATAAGCTGAAGGCTTATCTGCGTTTCCATGACCTTAGAAAGAAGGGAGGGTCGGTACGAAGAGGGACATGACGGTTTGCCCTTTTTTGGTATAGGCTGGACAGATGCTGTTTTCCAACTACTTGGGAAGAGTCCAGAAGAATAGGATAAGTAGAAAAGCTTACGCATTGGTAATGCCAGCGATGAAGAACACCGCTTTAGAAGTAGTGGGGGAATACCATCTGGTCTAGCGGATTTGTGTATGCTGAGGACACTTAGAACTCTAGCAATTTCACGAGTACGAATGTAAATCTGTTGTTGTCACCGGAATACACATGTGTGCAAAATTTCAATAAAATCGGAACTGCGTTAAAAATATCTGACAAGCCAGCCAGTCAGCCAGCCATTCACGGGAACGCGAAGTTTATATAGAGAATTTAAAAATGGGCAAGATGGTTGAGGACAAAACAGAGCATCTGGAAATACCAGCGTTTATGCGTTGAACATTAGATTTGAAACCGTTCAACATGATCTTAATTGAAAGTCAAAAAGGTAGCTACTTGTCCAATCAAGCAGGATTTGAACAATTCCATAGGCCCTCGTATTAGAAAAAAGATCTTGATGCAAGACTCTGTCAAACACTTTGGAAATAACGAGTGCAACAACTTTGCTTTCACAAAAGACTGGCGAAAAGACTGATTACAGTTTTCGGTGAGATATGCCATTAGATCACCATCAGAACGTTGCATTCGAAAACCGTGCCGCTGAAATTTACCCGTGATATCAACACTTGGAAGTTACACTTAGTTTTTACGTTTTGGAAATCAACCGTAATTCGGTACTGGGTAGACCGCATAACTTTCAAGGTAGCTGACTCAAACTTAATTACCGCCATGATCAGCGAGTGATTTAAGGGCTTTATATTAACTTTTAAGAAAAAGATTGATATATAGCTTATTAAAAGGGAGATGATTTGTTCATAAAAGGAAACTATTTAACGTTCACCTACGTTCCAGTTTCGTCATTTGTTAATTGTTTTATTCAATCCATTTTACGAATTGTATTTCAATTCCCAAAGATGAGTAAGAAAATAGATGTATCTTTACAAATGATCCAAACAATTTAAGATACGCGTAGAATCTGCGCCCATATTAGCCATAGCGGATATCGTTAAACATAAAATTGAATTTTTAATATCATAATATGTGCCACTTGTCGTGCACTATTTAAATACAGCGGGAGGTGCTTATAATATATTCCAATTCGGGTTATGTTGCTCGCTTTCGCTTTTTCACACACACACACATATACAAAAACTACCTGCACTGCAGCATAAACGAAGCCGATAGCGACGATAAGTTTTGAGGAAGCTTGGAAGCAGAAATAATGCTGAAAATCAGAAAACCCGACCGACTCGACGCGTCGGAAGAGACCAGCCAGGTATAAAGTCTGCTCATAAGCACAATATTTATGCTTTTCATTGAATGAATCTCTTGAAATGCATCAGACGGGCATATTCATCGTCATCATCGTCATAAACATCGTACCTCAGAGGAGCGGCGAGTCGGTGATGCCGGCACCGAAAGAGGATTTCTAAAACTAAAAACGTAAGTCATCGAATGAATGAATGGAAAAGTGGGTGATACACAGATGAATGGCGTGATAGTGAGAGGGGATTGCGATAACTGATGGGCAAGGGAATGCACATTTCAATCTAGACAGAGTACGACAGTATATGGGCAAGTTGTGGAAGTCCTTTGAAGAATATTGAAATAGCACTTTGCATAATAAGTGTATTTGCACTGAGAAAGGCTTTCTTCGTGTCATACACCTTCAGTTGGGTGCATTTAGTTTCGGATACAATATAGTACACAATATACTCAATCCTTTATGATATATGCCATGTTACAATCACACTCACACTCCCAGACAAAGCCTCCTTAAGTTCCAATATAGTTGTTGTCAGGTATCTCCCATCAGGATGGTCCTTATGTACGTGATTGAAGCTCTAATGTTGCTGTTGCATGTTGTATCGTATTTTCTTTGTTTGTACTTAATGCACAAGGATATGGAGTATTGTATGCATGTAAGAGTATACGAGTGTATGTGCACATCAATCCATTACAATTGAATTGAGTCACATACTTCTCGTTTAACTCGTTTCAAAAGTCTTTTATTCGGATTACACTGAAAAAATACACTCTCACACAAACACACACATGAAAAAAAAACTCAAACAACTACCTATGTTAAGTGCGTTAAATTCTGATGGGGATAGCATAATAAAACTATCGAGTAGAATTTAATACTTCCAAACCCCAATGCTGTGTCATGTCATCTAAGCGAATCTTAAATCCAATGCCATTATCCTTGACACTTGCATCTAGCAAACTGAAAAAAATCACAATTCTCAGTAAATGCGTTAACCTTGTTGTTACGTTTTATCTTGTTCGTTTTATCACTCACTCATTTCATAAAAATCTCTATTTAGCATCCTCCGTAAACCTAAACCATTATGTATCTGCACCCAAAAGTGTCTTATTTGAATTAATCCCAACCTCCAATACTGTCCCCTCTCAGCTATCCCCGACATATTTCCCCACCATTAATTCTTTCCCTAATTTTGACCTTAAAACTAGAGCTTAGTACCCAAATTTCAAAAGCTCCCATATTCTTAACCCTTTTGCCTTACTTTTTCACAGGGTGAATTGCCTCAGATTTGAAAGACCTCTTTCATAACCCCGATATACAAAAAAGGATCAAAGAATGATGTAACTAATTATCGTCCCTATGCAAAACTTTCCCATATACCCAAACTCTTCGAAAGTATTTTATACGAAGCCTTATTATTTCTCCCAGCCAATATGTCGTTCCGAAAGGTAGATCTCATCAGCCCTTTCAGCCTTAGAGCGTGGCAACGAAGTCGACGTTGTTGGAACTGATTTCAGTAGGGTGTTTGATAAGATATCTCATCAGATAATCCTCTTTAAATTGTCTGCCCTCGGCTTCGAGCCCATATTGTTAAAATGAATATCTTCTTACCTTGAAAACTGTCTTAAAAGTGTTCCCGTCAGGTCCGTCCTACCGTCTACATTCTTTATAACCTCTGGAGTCCAAGAAGGTAGCCATCTAGTCCCCCTGCTCTTCATTCAAACTATAAATGATCTTGATAGGAACATCATTCCGCCCTCATAATTTACGCTGACGATACCAAAATTTTCAAACGCATTGCTTCCCCACAAGACTCCTATCTCCTTCAACAACACCTAGACATTTTTTCGACCTGGTGCCTCAAAAAATGCTTAGATCTCACTATCTCCAAATGCCAATCTATAACCCTATCACGTAAGTGCAACAAGCACCCTCCCAGACATTTCCTTCTCCACGGCCAACCCATATCCCGCATGCAAGGAGATATCACAACCTGCAGCAATTATCGTGGTATAACGTTGTTGAGTGCCGCGTAAAAGATTTTGTCCTCTATCCTTCAAGACAGGATAGCCCCACACGCTGAAATCATCATTGGTTCATACCAGTGTGGCTTCATCCCAGGAAAATCAACAACTGATCAGATTTACACCCTTAGACAGGTGATGTCTAGAGTTTCAAAACTCACTTCACCATCTTTGTATAGATTTTACAGCCGTCTATAATAGCATAGCTAGAGTAGAACTTTATAAAGCCATGAGAGAATTTGGCATCCCAAATAAACTGACAGTCTATGTAGGTTGACAATGACCAGTATTTTATAAGCCAAGTAAAAATATACGGATCACTATCAAGCCCATTCAACATCTTTAACGGACTCCGATAAGGGGATGGACTGGCCTGAGTCCTCTTCAACCTGGCGTAGAAGAAAGTGATCCGAGACTCTGACGTAACGGCGAGAGGAACAATCCTTTATAAGTCCATTAAGATACTGGCTTACACAGACGATATTGACATCGTTGGTAGAAACCGAAGAGCTTTCATCCAAATCGAGCAGGCGGCAGGAAATCTGGGGCTGCACATAAATGAGAGCAAAACAAAGTACGCATGGTGGCCACGTCTGCGAGTTGAAGATCCAACATTGGTCCCTCAATTCAAATAGTGGAGCGCGAATTTGAAGTAGTGCAATCCTTTAACTATCTCGGGTCAACTGTAGCAGCCGATAAAAGCATGGACCCAAAAATATGCGCTCGGTTGCTTACAGCCTACAAAGCGTACTATAGTCTGACAAGACTAGTAGACATCTCCTCTTTTATCCTCCCTTTTCTTAACGCCAATCCTGTCCCAAGCATATAGCCGATCATTATAAGGGTGCGAACCCCTTTACGTGTGCGCATGTTTTTTTTAACGAAGCACGATGTGATTGTTTGAACAAAAATTACCACGCAAATAGTTTTTTTTTAATAAAATTTAAGTACAAATACTACATATTGTAGTATATTTTATTGCGTCAATTAAGACTTACAATGGGCTGAAAATACCAAATTAAGGACTCTGAACAATTACTCTCATGCTGCTATCCTTTACAACAATCAACTTGAAATTCCGTTTGGCAAAGTTCTTAACCTTAGTTGCATTTTTCTCAGTGTTAAAAGGTCGATTCTGACTTTAAGAATAAGTGCTAAGCTAGCGAGAGTGCTGATGCTGATGAACAGTCGAACCTCGATATCAGCGATTTACTTCAGTTAAAAAGTCTCTAATGCATGATCAAGTAGCCATGCCCACTTAACTCAACTCAGGTCTTAAGTGCTTGTATATACCAGCGACGGAAAACGAGGTGCACACACATCATCACCATCAGTAATTTAGTAATAGAGCTTTGTTTGAAGTATCCATTTGTGGAACACACACATGTAGATGGATATTGTATGCGACTGCTGTAAAGTTGAATTCATTCAGTAGGCAACCAACCAACCCGTCAACAAGAACGATTCCAGCATCTAGAAGCCCCTAAGGCCAGCCGCATATTGGGTGCACCCTAGCACAGCATAGCGTAGCCGAAGTTTTTAGAGCACACAACTTTAGATGGAATGCCGCAAAATCAGAGTGTGCGCCATTAGGTATAACATTGCATGCCCTAAAAACCTCGCCTATGTTGTGCTGTACTACGCTTGAGATCCGGCTGGCCTAATAGTCGCATCGCAGCCATTGACGCTTTGAGTGTTCATTACATTGACATAGATGTATGCGTTCTGTTTCGTAATGAAATGCGACAAACAGTTCCTCCATACACTGACATTATATCACAGTTGCATTTGACGATGTAAGGTAAGATAAAAGTTTGACGCATCATAGTGCGACACACGCTCTGAGATTTGAAAAAAAGTTGTATGCTAATTTCTAAGTTGTATGATGCAAATATGCAATTTCGTCGTTTAATTCCATCAACCACTTGTGTTAAGTGAAGATAGCACTGAATGATGGAACGCTCTGTCATGTGTCATCGCTTCAGTCGTTATTTTCTAATTGAATTGTAAAGCTTGCAAGTATTTAAGAAATTTCTAATAACTAATTTATGCAATTAGGATTCCTTGTTCTCCTTGGAATTTTCAACCATTTTCGATTTGTTCCACATAAACGGGAATTAGATTCTTGAGACATGGAATTATTTCACTAAACATGGAAAGAGGACAACGCACGGTGCACGGTTCCTTCTGTTTAGAGAACTGGCAGGTGGGCTTGAAGCTTCCGTAATAGACAAACATTTTCAAAATGACAAATGAACTTTATAAGTTTTTAGTAAAAACATGTGAAAGTTAACTGATAGCACGTCACTTTATTACCTTATGTGTAAATTATAACTCAGAAGTGAGATTTAATTTTGAGTCTATAACAGCCTTGTCCCTCGGATTAGAAGCTCTCTGGCCGTTAAATCCCGGTCATCATCATCATATTCGGGGCCGGTCCTGGTCTCCCACAAATAGTCCCGATTTTGACAGTTGTCATACAGTTTTGCATCCCTAAGCTCTGGACGTCCTGGTCTACGCCATCCTTCTAGCGTAGGCTTGGTCAGCCTCGCTGTCGTGTTCCATAAATCCTATCGAAAGGCCTTTACGAGCAGGATCCTATTCGCTCATGCGCATTAGATGTCCTGCCCACCGGAACCTACCGAGCTTAATTCTCTTAACGATATCGGCATCGCGGTAACGCTCGTAGATAGTGATTCGGAAATTTTTACTCGGCTTATAACATGGTCATGGTGAACCTACATAATCAGTTTATTAGGGATGCCGAATTCTCTCATGGCTTTATAAAGTTCTACTCTGGCTGTCCTATCATAGGCTATAAAAAGATGGTGTAGTGAGTTTTGAAACTCTAGACATTTTTCCACTACCTGCCTAAGAGTGTAAATCTGATCAAATATTGATTTGCCTGAGATAAAGCCACACTGGTATGGACCATAATGACTTTAGCGTATGAGGCTATCCTGTCTTGAAGGATATAGGGGAAAATCTTATACACGGTACGAAACAACGTTATACCACGATAATAGTTGCAGGTTTTGATATCTCCCTTCTTATGTATGCGGCACAGGATGCCTCTTAGCTAGTCTTCTTGCATCGCTTCTTCCTCCCATTCTTGCACTATTAGTTCATGAATTGCTTGGTGTATTGCGGGACCTCCTGATTTAATAAGCGCCGCTAGGATGCCATCCGATCCCGGGGCCTTATTATTTTTGAGCCGATTTATCGCCCTGCTAACTTCGTCCATGCTTAGTGTCGGCAGCACAGTGTGGTCTTCGATCATTTGTGGGGCCTTCAATTCCTCAGTTAGCCGTTATTTAATTTAGCAACTCATGAAAGTTATCTTCTCATCGCTCTAAGATGCCTTTGAGATCGGCGACCAGTTAAACCTCTTTGTCTTTGCAGCATGTGCAAAGCGGTGTAAATTGCGTCATACCGCAATAGCGTAGTGCTCTCCTCGCTTACTGTAATGTTCTAGTTCATGGACGATATTATTCTCCCACGCTGCTTTCCTTCGCCGGTGGTGAACTGTTTTTTCATATCTTCTGATATTCATCTTCACGTGCCCCCGTTCTACGAGATCGTTGCAACATTCTTACATTCATTCGCTAGATTACATTCGTCATCGAACCAGTCGTTCCGATCTCAACGACTACTGCCTAAGATGGAGTCAGCAGTACTAATGACAGTATTCTTAATGCATGTCCATTTCTCTTCTACGTCCGATATTGCAGCCCCAGGACCTTCGTTCGTACGTTCGTACCGACGTCAAGTGTGTCGGCGGTCTATCAACACGTGGTCTATCTGGTTGCGAGTGTCTCCATCATGAGATACCCAAGTGGCTTCATGGATATTTTTACGCGCAAACCTTGTACTCGGAACGACCAAATTATTGCTTGCTGCCATCTCTATCACTCGTTGTCCATCGTCATTAGGGTTCTCGTGTAAGATATGGGTGCCAATGTACTCCCTAAATACTGGCTCCTTAACTATTTTAGCATTCATATTCCCCAGAATGATTTTTACATCATACTGGGGGTAGAAATGGAGTTCCAGTTCGACTGCTTTAAAAAATTCTTCTTTTTCATCATCTGGGGAATACTCTGTATGCCTCTGTGTGAATGCTTATGAAGCTTATGTTTCTAAATCTGCCCTGCGAAGGGTGCATAGCCATTCATTTATTGCTTTAAAGCCGATAACGGTGGGTTTCATTCTTTTTCTGAAGCACATGATATATTTATTTATTATGAAAAATGTCTTTAAATGTAAACAAAATGTCCTGGAATATGAAAGGTTAAAGAGTTATTTTTGATTACATTAATCGAGTCAGTCAATCATCATTGTTTTTAGCTCTATCTACACTCATTGCTACTTTTATAGCAGGTTATTATGTACTCATCTCAAACGAATCAACCCCGGGTAAATGCTAACCATTCAAACCAAAAAAAGCAGATGATTTCTACCTTTAACGATTGATTTTTTGATTTGATTTTTAAGAAACCAAAAATTAACTTCAACATCGCAGCAAACCAATCTCACTGAATTCCAATTTCAACTTCAACACCAGGCAAAACGTAGCACTCAAAAGTACTGTACTCTAAAACTCGAGCTTAGCGCTTCTCATTAAGGTTAGTTAAATCGGGCTAGTAGAGCGTCGTCCTCATTCGAAGGAGCTCTCCCTCACTGTCATATTCATCACCGACTGCACAAGCAACGAGCGTTCACCAGTACATACTTATAAGGAAAAGAGTCAACGTGACATACAAAAAAAATCACATCCTTCTTTTCCAGATTGGAATGCAGCATAGTATAAAGTTACCACGAAAGAAGTATGTGAATGGTTTTCCCTTTCAGGATAAAATATTCTGATGTGAGTGTGAGTCCCTAGAGTCAACGTGTGGCAAGGAAAAAATCCTCTCAGACATTTTTGATTAAAAATTATACTCGGCCGTTCGTTCAGATTGGGAACAGCGGCATCATCATCCAGGTAAGTTGGTTTTTTGTTGTTGTTGTGTGAGCTGTGAGCTGTGAGTGAGAGTATGTGTGTGTGAGAGATAGTGATGTAAGCACTCCATTCCCATTCCCATTCCCATTTCCATTCCCGCAATTTGTTCTCGGTCATCGGAAGTTGCATTCCCTGCAATGCTGCAATCAAAGTTGGAATCTTCTTGTATTAGTTTGGTTAACTATGTGACTATGTTATTACTTGTAGAATTGACAATGCATTCCAACATATAGTTGGTTTTGATGTGAAACGTCTTTAAAATCGAAACATGGTGGTACATGAACAAATATAGTAGCTTTAATGAAAAATGAGTATTATGGTCTTGCCTTAATAACTCCCTAAATATTAGTCTTAGAGAAGTAAGTGCGTTGTTGTTCTTTAACGTATATGGCCAGCTCCTTGATAAGGCCATGAGTTTGCATCGCCGACGGGCGGTCAAAACCGGCTCGCTACTTTCTATTCTTTCTAAAGGTAACACGACTTAGATGTGTTAACGCAGTGATTCATTTGGTTTTTAATGGAGTTTATTTAGATCTATCGATTTAAGCAAAAAAGTATATTATGGATAGTATTTATATGTAAGTTAGCTTATAAAAAATTTATTAAAATGCAATATCCCAGTCTCTTGAAGACCCAACCGTAAATATAAATCTCGCCTATCGTCGGAAAAAAAAAGAAGACCACAATACAGGTACCCCAATATCCGGTTTCGAGTGGGCGAGACTATTTCGAAAGCGTCGCAAAGCTGCCACGACACGCTCAGTGAACGACGCCAACACCACGAGCACCTGTACTAATGGACATATCGAGTGCATATATCACCCATATCTGTTGAAGACAATTGAGGGATAGAATATTTTTTTTTATTACCAAGTGAAAATTTTCTGAAGAACGTGCGCTACGGCAATTAGGAGGACCTTTAGCCCTTTATTAAAATTGAAAAATGCAAGGAATGTAATTTACAATTTATGGCACATTCCTCAAGTTTGAAGCTGGTTTCCATTTATTTTCTCCGAATTCTCTCTGATACATGGAAACAATAAAACGGAAAAAGATCACGCACGGAACGGAAAAGAAACGACGCGAATCCAAAAGCTGTAATCAATGCATCATGGTCATGGAAAACTACAAAAAACCTTGACCCTGAAAATATTACAAAAAATTACGTAATTGAGTCTACAAATATCTTGGAACCTCTATAGTACAATTAGGTTCTTCTGCAACTTGGCCAATAACTCCATAGTGAATCGTATCGAATTCGTCTGTAGTATAAAAAGAAAAAGGCACGCACAACAACTATCGAGCTAAAACTGAAAAGACTCAAAAATAATTACAAATTCCAAAAGAAATCAATTAGTTTCTTGTCGCCAGAAAATGACGAAGTGTATCTTCGAAATTCTTTGAAACTCTATTTTACAATTCGGTCCTTCTGGACCTAGTTTACGTCTCTCTTGACGGCCAGCAACTCGACAGTAGATCGTACCGAATTTGTCTGTAGTACCAGGCCTAATACTGAAGAGACTAAAAAATGATGGCAAATTCCTCCAAAAAATTATTCTTTGATGATTCTTTGTGGATTTTCCTAGGTTCTCTCGAGCAAACTTACAGTTTAGGCTTTTGAAAGGATGTTTTTCCGTAAATTTTGGGATCTTATGGGCGTATTTGAGTGTATTTGGGGGTCCAGTTAGGCTCTTTTGAGGGAATGTTGGCGTATTTGAGGGTATCTGGGGGTCCAGTTGGTGTCTTTTGAGGGAATGTTGGTGTATTTGAGGTTCTTTTGGTAATGTTTTAGGGGTCTTTTGAGAATGTTTAGGGGGTCTTTCGGAGGTCTTTTGAGGTTTTCTTAGAAGGAGTGTTTATGGAGTCTTTTAAGGCTCTTTTGGGAGACTTTTAGGGGTGTTTTTGGAGTCTATATGAGGTATTTTGAAAGGTCTTTTAGGATTCTTTTGGGAACTTTTTAAGGGTCTTTTGGTGGTCATCTAGGAGTCTTTTAAGGGTCTTTTCAGAGTCTTTACGTGTTTTTTTTTTGAGTTTTTTGGGGTCTTTAAGGAGTTAATTTGGGAGTATTTTCAGAGGTCTATTGGTAGGTCTTTTGAGATTATTTTGGAAATCTTTTGAGGGTCTTTTGGGGGGCTTTTTTATATATTTTTATATATATATGTAAGTCAATATAATTATCTAATACATATTTCTATATTTAATTTTATAGAGCATTTTTAGTTATCCCATTGTGGCATTTTGTTGCACAACCATTGTGCTGTGTATTTACTGTCTCATCTTACATTCTACTCTTTTTTTTTGTATTAAAAATGTTTAGTACGCAGTCAATATCTCGTTTTCATTTGAATTCATTACACTAAAAACGACTCGTTGATATAGACATTTTACGTCAAACCAACTGCTGTGCGCTTCGACACAGCCCCACCCCATCTTTTTTTTATATCTTTTATAGATATTCACTCCAGGTTGTTCACTAAAAGGAAGATTTTGCCGTATCTAAAAAACATATACAATGGATGTTTTTTTTTAGATACGAATACATGGAAAATAACAAGGCTTCAGGATATGACTTAATTACTGGTGAAATCTTAAAAGAGTTGCGAAAAAAGCGTTAGTCAAGCTTCTTTATATTAAAAAAGCTTCCTAAGGACTTATATGTTCCGAGAAAACGGAAAGTCGCCGAACTCTTAATGGTTCCAAAACCGGGGAAATGTCATTAACGACAAAAATCATATCTATCTCGCTACTGCCTTTAAGGTCTTTGAGGAAGTTCTTATGAAACAATTATTATGTTATTATTATATTATTGAATAGAGACGCTTGATTCCGGATCACCAATTCGGTTTAAGGGTAAAACATTTCACAATTGATCTGGTTATCGAATAACAAATGAGATTGAAAAAGCCTTTGAAGAGAAAAAGAAGAGAAAGGCGTTTTTCAAGACTTATCGCAAGCATTCGATAAGGTAAGGCACGAAGGAATGCCGGAAAAATTGACTAGAATTTTGGAATCATATCTTCGAAATATGCTATGTCGTGTTAGAGACGAGACTGAGTATTCGTAGTTCAAAGAGATTCACGCCGGTATGCCGCAAGGTAACGATCTCGGTCCAATCCTATACTTGCTTTACACAAGAGACTTACCTAAAAACGAAGAGACAGTCGTAGTCACGGATACGACAACGACAAAATATGCGAGTGGACAAAGACCTTGCGAATCGTTCTTAAAGAGACCAAGTCAACAGATGCTATTTTTTCGTACAGAAAGGTAAATAATTTACCCCTCTTCATCAACTCAGTACAAATACAAACCAATCGTTGTATTAAATTGTGGTGTCAATAACTGTATTTAGGTGTTAATAGTTGTATTTTTTTAAGAGCTTTGCTAAATCAATTATTAAAAACATTTTGAAAACATTACTGTATCTCTCGAAGCAGAAAATTATACAAAATTGTTTTAATTTTGTGTTTAAGCTATAAACGCTAGGGATTATTTAACTAACCCTAAAATTTTCTATGTAGATTTACGTTACAAGTATCAATAACTATATCGCTTACTCTTTGTATATAGGTACTGTATCGCTTAATAGAAATAGAATAGAATAGAATAGAAAAAAAAAGCCAAAATCATAGTTGCAAACTTTTGCTTCTCAATAGATCCCCGAGCTGACTGTTTAGACCAAATAAATATTAGCTGTGTGTTCCGATATTATACACTTTCATTCAATCATCCAGCGTAAAGTGTTTCAATTGTACACTTTAAGTACACTTTTCCATCAAAGCGCGATAAGAATCAATAATTTGAATGCAAGCGTAATCCACCCGAAAAATTTAAGTTCGCTTCGTGAAGAGCAATGTTGACAAAATATTCCTCTTCACGGATCGAGTTGCAATTTTGAATGCATCGCTATCCTTAATGCAAACAACTGAAGATCTCTGAGTAGTGTGTGTTAGCTTTGAGTTTGGAAACAGTTGGTTTATACGAGTTTGTTGTTTGCCTCATCGTCATCGCCAGATACACTTAAACAGAGATACGACTTTAAATCTTATGGGGATATGGATATTTGCATAAATTTCCCAGCATCGTTGCATCGTTCTGCATGAAAATTTGCAAATGTGCAGCAGACACACCCACTCACACATGTGTAAACAAGCACACACCCATACTCTTAGAATATGAGGAACACGTTTACCATCATCAGCAACAGCTGTCGTTGACTGGTCGTATTTCATTATACATTTCGGCGTGACGTTATCAAAATCTTTCCTGTATGACACAGTCTGCGTCCAAGCCCAGTGACAGAGAGGAGACATGCTTTTCGAATAATTTTTCTATTATGTTCCAATTGGAGAACGGAGGCGATGCCACTCAGAAAATAGATGCCCGTTAGGATGAGGGAACGAAAAAACAATGGGCAAGCCAAATTGCAAAGTGACTTTAATAGAATTTGGGAATAATAGGAGCGACTATGTGACATGTTTTGAGGTACGTCTTGTTAATGGACGGGAAAATATTGCAAGCTATTAAAGTAAATTTAATGTTTAATTGAAATTTAAAAACATTGCTTGAAATATTGTAGAAGCACGTTTTTGCGGGTGATCTAAGTATTGCATTAATATATAAAATAAAAAGGTGGGTGCCGTCGCTCAGTGGATAAGTGCATGGACTTCTGAGTGGTTCGAATCCCAGAAATACCAAAAGTATTTTTTACGGTCTCACCTCTCGCGAATGTCTGACCAACATTCGAGAGTAATAATTGTCACGGAAAGCTTCTCAATTCGCCGTTCGGATACGGCATTAAAATGTAGGTCCCTTCCATTTGTGTGAAAAATCTACATGTACAACACAAATGGTCACCTTGGATCGCAATGGTCTTTCGCGCCAAAATACTATTATTATAAAATAAAAAGTAATGAATCTATATGACTACCTTGTGGGACGCCCGAAGTTCCGAACATTGCGTGTTTGCGAAATTAACCAATTGTACCCTATCTGTTAGGTATGATTTCAACCGAATCAAAAGCTTGAAAAGGAATTCTAGAGACGGCAATTTGTGCAGAAGAACAAACGATGAACTTCAATTTAAGCTATCATGAGCTTTTTAGAAAGATACGTGTAAATAAAGGGAACAAATTCATACACAACTTTCCCAACTTAACGCTATTCCAAAACTGTTTCGGAAAAAAATGTGATTTTACTAAAAGAAAAAATGTATGCAAGACGAAAAGGAAGATAATTTTAAATTGAAATTTTTAAAAAAGGCTCGAAATATCGTAGAAGTCGTGTTTGCTGATGAACTAGGAACTAATAATTTTGAGGATGTCTGTAATATATAAAATAAAAAATAATGGATTTAAATGACTACCTTGTGGTACACCAGATGTTCCGAACATTGCATATTAGCGAATTTAACCAACTATACCCTACCAGTTAGGTAAAATTTTAACAGACTCAAAGCGAACGATTTAAGGTATCATTAGCTTTTTAGAAAGATCCGTCTACAACTTGTGTCTTGCAAAAATTTGTTCGGAAAGAAGTAATACACAACTTTACCCCGTTCCAAAGCTCTTTCGGAAGAAAACGTAAGGGAAAAATGTAGGTAGAATCCTTTATATACTAATTGGCTGAGTTACTTACGCACTAAGTGGTTCTACAACTGTTATGAAATATCGTCACAAACAAAGAATGAAGCCATTATTCTTTTACAGCAGTATATGATAAGTTTACCATGTGAGTGCGAACCGTAAATGAAGCTGTCTCAAAAGACATATCAACTAACAACCCTCGAAATTAAGGTGTATTAAGCGGGCTGCGACACACTTGTATGAAGATTAGTCTACGTAGCTTGGAAATATTCAAAAATTTTAAAAGAGAACCAGTAAGTGTAAAAACACTTCGTATTTCGGGTACAAAGTTTTATGTATACATGGACACACGACACACACAGTCCTTTTATTTTTACATTGTATTATAATCGCCAAGTTTTCTGTTTTTGAGATGGAGCCTATTTCATATTTATATGAAATACACAGGTCTATACGATTCGTACGCTCAGAATGAACGGAATCTCAGAAATGAGCTCACAAAGTTTCAGCACTCTAGGTCGTGTGAAACGTGGTAAGAAAGCACCTCAAGAAAGACAACGGGGGGAGGGATATTTCAAAGATTAACCCATTTTCCAGGCATCGCACGCGACACACGCCAGATCTCAGAAATAACCAACGACACTGAGATGCTCATAAAATTAAAGCACTCTAGGTTCTCACATGACCATAACCTCTCACATGGGTGGTGAAAAAGAACCTCAAAAAGTCGTCGCGGGGGCAGGGCCTTTTTTAAAGAATTTCCCATTTTCCATGCTTCGCACGCGCCAGTCGCGACTATCGACACGTGTCACACGATGCCGGATCTCAGAAAAAGCTCATGACATTGAGCTGCTCACAAAATTTATACTCTCTAGGTTGTTGAAAGGTGGTCTATATCAAAGATTAATAAAAATTCCACGCGCGAAACGCGATTTGCTATATCGTTGCGCACGAGATTTCAGAAATGGCACATGAAAAAGAACACTAGTCGATTTTTGCCCAAAATAAGCTGTAAATGTTGGCTTTTTTAAATTCAGTATTTAATTATCTTTTCCTCTTTCTTTTTCCCCAGATCGGTTTTTCAAAACTGGAATCAAACACCTAAATACCCAAATTTTAAAAAAAATAACTTATTCTGATATTACCTGTTGTCACAGTATGTAGTGGTCCTGGTCTTTAAAATGAAACGTGGAGTGTTGAAACAAAGAAAAATTTTCAGCTATTCCCAATGAATAATAAATGCAACACAAATAATCTATCTTTATTTTATTCAGTATTAATTATTATATGAATTCACAATACCAACACAACACAAAGTAATTCATTTAAAATTAAAACGAATTTTTTGTTGTTTTTTTGTTTCCGACTTTCGACCTACATGGAGAAATAATTTACATATACTCATGCCCGCCCTCGTCGGTACTGCCAATTCACACCTCGCTGGTATAGCGATGTTATTCATAAAAATATCACTTTGGCAAAAGTATTTACCTTAAACGTTTATCACTAACATTTTGTGTAATCGCTCGAAACTATAAATGGTACATGGTACACAGTACTCCCATACAGAGACACAAACTTGCTTTGCTATATTTGGTATGATATTGCTGATAATGTTGCAGTTGTTGACAGCAACTATTGTTGGTTGTGGTGGTGTTATCAACTAAAACCACAGAACACTGACGTTACCACCAATTTCATAAAAAAAACTCACTCCTATATATCCAATGAATGATAAATATATTTCCATTTCGAATGAAATAACATGTAGATATTCCAAACTCATGCGATTCAAGTTGAGTTAGATCTACACACATATGACATGGATGTGCACAAACCCCAACGAAATATGAGTTAATAGTCCCAGAGTGTTGTATTCTCAGTTTCCTTTTTTTCTAAAGCTAGTTGTTGTACAAAACACAAATATCACTAATGAAATGTCCCCAGGGAATATGAGAACATATATACCAGTACTGTGTATATTTCTCGTTCTTGGCTGGGAAATTTTGAACCAAATGATTGGTAGTATGCGCTTGGCACAATATCCGTTGTACCTTTGACTCCTTTAGACAGGCAAAAGTGGCTAATGCAAACCCACGCGTTGACATATTGGTGATATTTTACGTACTTTGGTAGTGATTTTCTAGTTTGAGAGTATGCTGGCATGTACCCAATCGTATTTTGAATTTAAAATACGGAATTGCGACATATGATAAGTACATCATACAGCGATTATGGGATGCATTACCTTTGCCTGTTTTTGTGCCGCAATACATAGATTTCAAAGATGGGTACATTTGCTATTTCGTTCACGAATCATGATATCAATATCAATAGAGTACTTATTATATATCCGTAGATAAATATGTTGTGCAAGTCACTAAAGTCGAACAGCACTTAACATTGCCATTTAGCTTTAAGAGTTATATTAGATTGTTGGAAATTTCAAAAGAATATATAAAATAATAAAAGACACTGTCGGAATCCTTCTCAAAATTATTCAACAGCTGGTGAAATGGTGGCCGGTATTCAACGCACTGTTCAATAATGATCCACAGAGTGTTGATGTTGTCGACACAGGAGGAGGAACAGGAGAGGGACAATAGAACACTTCTTTGCTCCTGTCCAGCACTAGTATACAGAAGACACAAATACTTAGTTTAGCGGTTAATAAATAACTTCTCAGATCTAGAAAACGGCAAGGTGCGAAAAATGCCTTTATTCATAAAGGGGTGGGTGTCCAAAAAAAAATGCTGACATTAGAGCAATCCAGGAGATGCAGTGGACGGGGAATAATCCTTTAAGAATACTATTATTAGTACTGCTGACTCCATCTTAGGCAGTAGTCGTACAGATCAGAACGACTGGGTCGATGACGAACGTAAGCTAGCGATTGAACGTAAGAATGTTACGAACCGAGCAATGCAACAATCTCATAAAACGCGGGCACGCGAAGATGAATAAAAAGTGTTCAGAATATATGAAAAAACAGTTCTCCGGAAAATGAAAGCAGCCTGGGAGATGAATCTCGTCCTTGAACTAAGAGAGCAAGGAACCCACCAGATGCCGAAGTTCTACCAAAGAGTCTACGGTATGACGCAATATACACCGCATTGTATACTGAAAAGACAAAGGCATCTTAGTGCAATGGGAAGAAGAAAAAAGCGATGCCAAACCACTGGCGAAGAGGCATTCTGTGCCCCATACATAACAAAAGAGATATCACAACATGCAGCAATTATCGTGGTATAACGTTGTTGAGTACCGCGTTTAAGGTTTTTTCCTCTATCCTACAAGACAGGATGTCCCCATACGCGAAAGTCATCATCAGTCCATATCAATATCGCAGGCAAATCAACAACTGATCAGATTTACACCCTTAGGCAGGTGATAGAAAAATGTCTAGAGTATCAAAACTCACTAAACCTTCTTTGTATGGACTTTAAAGCACAGCTAGAGTAGAACATTATAAAACCGTGAGAGAATTTGCCATCCCATATAAACTGACACGACTATGTAGGTTGACCAGGACCAGTATGTTTTAAGCCAGGTGAAAATACTTGGGCTTTGGGGCTTAGCAAAGTAAGTAAGTTCGAGAGAAAAGTCTTAAGGCACCGTATGAAAGGCAGTGCGATTCCGGAGACTCTACAATGATGAGCGTTACCGCGATGTCGACATCGTGAAGAGAATTAATTACCTAGCTCGGATGAGCGAAGAAGATCCTACTCGAAAGGTCCTTCACGGTAGGATTTCTGTAACATGACAGCCAGGCCGGGCAAGCCTACGCTGGAAGGATGACGTAGACCAGGACGCCCAGAATTTAGGGATACAAAACTGGAAAACATTGGCTTAAAATCGGGACCGGTGGAGAGATTTTTTGCGGACCCCGGTTGTAGGGCCAAATATGTTGATGATGATGATAAAATCTATGTGGTAACACAAAAGACCGCACCGCAACCTAGCATAACCTAGGGACCGTCTTATTCGTATAACGGGTTATGTTGTTACAGGCGGATTCCAAAGGGGACCGATATTATTGTCGATTCTTGAATGGTGATGGTAAGGCACCTCTATGGAGTGATACTTTGATTTTATTATGCTGTCATAGGGGACTTAGATGAGGCAGCAAATCAGTTAAATGATGCGTTGCTTTCTTCCGATATTAGTAATGCCCGATATTAGACTCGATTCCATGGTTTTCGGGGTCGCTGAGATGAATAGTGATGATAAGTCACCGCGTTGGGCGGGGGTCAGTTGATGGGAGGGTGGAGCGGTTTGTCGGGTTTCATAATTGGAATGTTGGGAGCGATATTTGTGTCAAATTTTACGTCGATTGTAAACCAAAATATAATCTTACAAAACTATTTCTACTCTTATGTGATTATAACAAAATAACAAAACACAACTTACCCGGCAAAATGGTTAATAATCCAAATCCAAATGCAATCCATGCTGCAGCCGATGTTGATGTTTGCAGGAAATTCATAATTCCCACAGTGAAATACATTTTGAAAGTGAGTGACTTTTAGAAAATTTTATAAATTTCGATTTGCCTTTGTGGATGATGGCGCGATGGCACGTATACGAAAATCGAAGGAATGTATTCGGCTTCTTTTGTTGCATAAAATGATTGGTAGTAGGTGCGCGAAGAGAGGTGTGTTAACTTATATAGTGACTATCAACTTGAGTTTCTTGTGGTGTCAAATGTAGGTGATAGTATAGCGAGTTAGAGATAGTGACAGAGCAGAGCTGCAGAAAGATTGCAAAAAGACTGGAGACAACCTATATTCAACTGATCTTCACATGTGACCAGAGTCTGAGTGTAGAATGCATTTTGTAAGCGAATAGTAATAATATCTCTTTGTTGTTTTAATAAATAAATTCATACGTTAACCGTTGCTTTGAAATACTTTAAGTCAAAGTAGACTAGTGGAGCAGAAATGGAGTAATAATTGTAAGTCTTTCAGTTCACTCAGTCGTAACACTATCCTTTCGAAACAGAAATTATCGAAATAGCTTGGCGAGGTTACTAAGAGTTCTGTGAGTGTGTTGGTATTGTTTATGCTGGGTGTGAGTTTGTTGCGTACTGACTTTGATGCGATTACAATCGCGATTCACCTCTAATAGGATGGTATGACTCTGAGTCGATATGTTGTCACATATCCTTTTGGCTGTTGTGAGGATCTGTAATTTTTAAATTTTCCCCTGGTTTGTTTCTAGCTTTCAACTTTGGAAACTCTCATAAGGTGTTATTCGACTGTTGTATGTGGTGTTGTGTTTTGTTGCGTCTTCTTTAGCAAGCTGTAATTGCGTTTGTATTTGGAATGATAAATAATTAACTTGTATATCAATAGTAGATAGTTAGAAGGTTGTAAGAGTTGCAGTTATGTATATCGTATATATAGTAACAGTTATTGATAGATATTAACTTTAAATCTAAATTGATTGCATTGGAATTTCTTATTTATTAAACCATTATCTATTATTTATTCATTGCGGTTAGATTTGTTTGTTTATATATATATATGTGTATTTATTAATTTTTCTTAAATGTTATGTCGCTTTTCTTTTATTGGAGTTAAATATCTGTTATCCTTTTGACTTGACATTGTCTCCATGTTTGCAATTGCTAGCCTTCAGCAGCTGATTTCGATATTTCCAAATTGAATCCTGCAATATAGAAAGAAAATGCATACTATAAATTGGTGAAATTTGTGATAGAAGAATTATTTTTATCAATTTATAAATAAACTAGGATGTAGTCCCTCGCATGTTAGTAGGTTTGTACAATACAAAATTGAGTTTTGTACTGAAGGGAATACAGTATGAAAAACATACAGTTAAAAGCAGATATTGAGAAAACTACGACTATTAGTAGCGACTAAATGCCTGCCATATTTAACACCTTATTTGGGTTACTTGGATTTCTTGGAACTGTTATGGAATGAGCCGGACCAAAGAAGGATAACAATAAAATTGAATGAAAAACTTTGATTTTATTATGCTGTCTATAGTTCAGAATATAACGTGCTTAACATACTCTTAAGAAATTTAGGCTTTTTTTAGTTTGTCATTGATTTTGCAAATAAAAGCACAATATAAAGTTCGTTTATTAACAAATTACAACTTTCATTTACAAATAGCAACATTTCACAAATTTACACTGGTGATCACTTATATTCACAACAAAACTTATATTCATAATAACACATGTATTTACATATACACATATACGCTACTGACAAGTACTCTGGTGCAAATCCAAATCATAATTAACTCTAAATCGAGAAGGTTCCACTCTTTTCTAAACTATTCTGTTCCATTCGAACATCTAGCAAATACCAGAACATTGTGGTATAATTTAAATAAAACTCACCTCATAATTTTATATCCAAGTTTGTCACGTATAACTTTTATATACAACATATGCAATGGTTTTTGGTAATTTCTTAATTCTAATAATTCAGTACAATGCTTCTCCTTATACGAGTATATACAGTACGATAAAAGATTTATATTTACATTTTCGTAACAATACGTTGTTGTCTGAGTTTCACTTGTGATGAAGAGGGGCGTTCCGTTAAGCGAAAGAATGAATTGGAATATAAGTAACAGAGTATCTTATATAATGCCAGTCCATTTATATCAAGTATCGTCCAAACTGCTCGGTCTGCTGTTGAGCAGCCGATTTCTACCCAGAGTTCAGACGGCGTAGCCATACGGGCCCCATCTGAAACTCGCGAGGGTGTCAGAACTGAAGACATTGAAAATGTCACTTCTGATTCTGACAAATTCATGCACAATCGTTGATGCATGTAGCGTAATCTCGGAGAAATCCGGACTCTCTTCTACTGGGAAGGCATGAACTTCATGACATTGAGATCTGCGCCAGGATTAACCTAAGTAAAGGAAATAAGGGCGCTAGAATGTATATCTTTTCGGATAGACAGGCAGCACTTAAGTGCTGTCGTCCAACATAATGGACTCTTCATCAGTCAAAAACTATAATATACGATGCACTCTGCAATCTCTTGCCAGACACAACAGACTGAAACTCGGTTGGGTCCCTGGTCATTAGGGAATTGAAGGCAAAGAATCTGCAGATGAACTAGCTAGGGCTAGCTCGGAATATGCGTTCAAAAGACCTGAACTCTACTGTCGTGTCCACTTAGATGCCACCACAGCACTGATTAATTTTTGGGCACACGAACTTTGTCTGGGAAATGGGAAAACATCCCGGGGCTGAGACAATCCAATCATTTTTCTATAAAAAAAATCCTTAATCTAAATGGGAATAGCATTAGAAAGTTGCTGAGTTTTCTAACAGGTCATTGTGGCTTGCGGTATTACAAAATTGGTGTGAACTCAGAGACAGAATGTAGTTCTGCTCGGAAGATGACGAGTCATCCGAGCATATTATCTGTAAATGCCGAGCATTACTTTGGTTAAGAAGACGCATTTTCGATAAGGTAATATTCTCGACGGCGGAAACTCTGCCACTGTGGATATGCTATCCTTCACTAGGGAGGTGGTACGTCTCTTAGAGTAAACACACACTAAGATATAATAGAGCTTTTCCCTCCTTACTGGCTGGCGTGCTTTGTTTTACAGGCCTTCGGTATTCACCCACACTGTCTTGCCTTGTTCTTTAGGCCTGCGGTATTCTCCCTCACTATCGTGCCATGTGTTATAAGCCTCCGGCTTTCCGTGTCACTTTCGTGCCACTAATTTATTTGGTATTCTTCGATCCGCCGCCACTTGTGCTAGGTAAACTACTTATTGCCAACACCCACTCGGGGACGTAGATACTTCACGTCCGTGGTCCAACACACCACCGCAGGTTATTAATCCTTACCTATCATCACATATTTTTCTGTGTTTGGTTTGGTACTCTCTAGACACACCCACAATCGCTGGTATGCAAGCCCCCGCGACTAAGTCGAAACCCTCTCTCTCTCTCTCTCTCACCGTACAACCCGCAGTTATAGCAATTAGTTATTTGTCCTGGTAGATATAGTTTTATATTTAATGTCAGGTATATTAACTTAAGGAACAAAAACAAGAAAAAAACATTATTGTGTGAGTCCCACTTGAGAAAGAAGGAAAGTTCCACAAACTTTACATGAGAGCTGAAGTGTTATCGTCGGCGAAAGAATAAATTGGAATACCAGTAGCATACCAGAGATCGTTAATGAACGATAACTTATAACTAATAATAGTACTTAAGATTTTCGATTAATAATTAAATCAACTGAAAAAATAATATAGGAATTAGTCACTTTATATATTTTAAATCATTCAATTTGACGAATAAACATTAAATGAAACATAAACAATAAACATTAAAATACGAAAAAAAAATAATCTTTTATTTTTAAATGCTCTATACAACCTTCAAGGGCGGGTGTGTATTTTTGTTTGTTTGTGCCTTGTAAGGCCCGATTTTATTCAAACTTTGCACACGTGTATATTTCCGATGACAACTCCTTCTATTAAAATTTTGAAGTGACTTGGCCCGAGGATCGGGGGCTCCCATATCAATTGTTAAAAAAAATTTACTCGATTTTATTCAAACTATATGCACACATGTGTACACATCCGATAAGAGAATTTTAATGTTTTTATGGGTTGGTATTGGTATTGGTATGTATACATACTACAATGATATACACAAGAACAAGGCAAACTCGTATACATAATTTTGAGTATTTTTTTAAACGTGACTGCATGTCTGTCGTCTGTTTGTTTGCCATTGTGAACTAAATCATTAGTTTTGAAATTTATTTTTATTGACTTGATATATTTATTTGTGTCTGTTTGTGTGTTGTAGAATTTGACAACACTTTTTGGCTGGACAAATTGATGACATATATTTTACTGGTACAACAAGCAGGCAATTTATTACTAAAATAAAAAATTTACACAAACTCGTCTATATGTATGTAGTTGTATCTACGGTTATTACTTTTTGAAACAAAAAATTATATAGAAGAGGAGTAGCTTCTGCAATTTGAAAAATCCATTGTGTACTCCTCTTCACCAACTACGACTACGTATCGAATAAAGGTAAAAAAATCGAAGGAATATTACAGATATTTCCGTTTGAATGCGTTTTTAGTAATTTATTACCAAATTTATTCAAGTAATAGCGGAAATACCCGGCATTTCCCGGCTACTCTCTTCTCACTGCCCCCACCCAACTGATCACCCACCCATTGACCACCTGCCCACTGATCAGCTTGAACTACCGTCAATTGCGGACAGTTTGCGAGATTTTTTAGTGCATATGATGAAAACTAAGGAGGTCGGGCCTATTTAAAGTATTTTCTTTATTCAACGCTTCACACGTTACTCGCCGCCCGCGGGATATCAATTGAGCTGCTTCGGCAATTCCAACTAACACATTCACCACATGCGACACGCAACACACGTCACAAGCGAAATATAAAAAAAGCGATTTGGGACTTAGACACTCACAAAATTTCAAGTCTCTAGGTCATGTGGAAGGTGGTTAAAAAGGACCTTGTTGAACTCTCGTTCAAGATTGCTCATATCAGGCAGACGATAAGCGCAGCATAATGCATTTTCTCCTATCGTGAGAACAATTAATTTCCCACATTGCCGATTTTACCAGCATTGCATTTAGGCTGTCGCTAGCACCATGAGCGAAGTTCACAAATTTTTGTAACGATAGTATGTTGCAAACATACTTCCACCTTTTGTAAATGGAGTGTGTTGGGAACATACTTTTGTTGTCGCTGCTATTGGTTTTCTGTTTAGCGCAATTGGCAACGAAGCAGTTTATTTTATTTGTATATTTTAAATAATTTTTAGTATAAATTGATTTAAATGTTGATGAATAAATGAAGTCGTTATTATACTACTCAACAAACAAGAGGTTTACCTTATTTCTGTTTCAGTAAGTCTGCTGTCGCTCGTAAGCTCGCAAACAAGAAACAACACATCAACTACCCTGTTAAATCAATAGACGCCGGCTCTTTGATCCTTCTGGAGGAACAACAATTAACTTGCTGGACAGAACATTTTAAGAATGTTTTAAATTGTACTTCGTCAGGCACGTCCATCGTGGCGTTGACTAGGATGTGTGCTCTCGTGTAAACAATGCGCGACACTCCTTTAGTATGCTAAGTAATATCTGGAACTCGTCGCAAATCTCCCGGAATCTGAAGCTAACGATCTTCAGATCTAACGTTCTCTCAGTACTCTCGTATGGCTGCGAAACTTGGAAAGTCACAGAGTCAATTGCGACGCGCCTCCAAGTCTTCGTCAACAAGTGCTTAAGGCGGATACTGAGAATAAGATGGCTGGACATTATCACCAAGCAAGACTTGTGGAGAGTAACGCAGCAGGAAGCAAATGGAGCTGGATTGGCCACACTTTGAGAAAGCCAGTTAGTCGAGTTAGCCGTCCTAGCAAGACATGGAAAAGGACAATAGAAGAGGAAGCAAGATCCAAGCAATTCCAAGAAGCAATTCGTGGAAAAAAGTTTTGGTGGTCTCTCTTTACTTGGATGGTATAGTTATAATAATAATAATATTTGGCGTGACAGACCCGTTGCGTGTCTCCAGTGTTTTTTTTCCGAAGGACCTCATTTTCCTAAAAGAATAGAGAAACCACTTAGATGCAGAATTTGCCATTGCCGAATATGATGGATATGCTGTTTTATTTCTCTTGTCGTAGAAAAAGAGTCTTTTTAAAAACGCCCATCTAAAAATTAAGATTATGGCATTTATCATTGTACTCGCGCTTGGGTACAGCTTAAAAATCACATTTTAAAAAAAAAGATACAAAATTGGCATTACATGATTAAAGGTGAAAGTGCAATGAATATGTATATTAAGGGTACAATAGTAACCTAATAAAATGAATGTCTGATAAGATGCCCCCAATGGCACCGACGGTCGTCCATTGGATGCGAATTCAATTGGAATAGATTTAAATCCTTTAATGCAAGTTTTCTGAATTCCAACGCTGCTATTTGGCAATTTGGATATCTCCAGTCTTTTTCGCATGTACGAGTAATTTCATTTCGTTTTTTCGCCACTATCGCATGTGCATAATGCAAATCTGTTGTTACATAAGTTGTCCCTTGTCCTGTTGAGCAACATAAGCATGTTATACAACGTGATTGTAATGGACGAACAAAAAATTCAATTGTTTTTAACTGCATCCCGATCCCAAAATCGACTCTAGAAGTATGTGATACAATAAATTGCATTACGAATTCTTTACTTCTCGTTCGTTTGGTTTTTTTTTTGTATTTCGTAACGCATGTTCGTTTGCATCGTAACAGTCAGCATTAAATTTTCTCACATATATTGTATTGCAATGCATACCGAACAGGACAGAGCCAGGCAAAGGGATGCAATTTTTGCATACTTTACAAAAGGGAGAATTCATGTAACAAAATACCATTTACAAGATGCAATTGAATATTGTTTGCTGTACAGGACAACATTTTGCAATTTTGCATTGCATGCTAAACGGCTTGAATGCAGCAACGTTGCATGTACGACAACTGTTACCATAAAATTGATTGCTGCATAAGACAGAAAAGACAATAAACTGAAATGCATCTTTACGAACAGCAAACTGAGATGAAATGATGGAATTGTAAAAATGTTCGTGATATTAAAGTAAATTATTATCCTTTAGCGGTTGGTTATAATATGTGACGCACAGAAGAAGGATACAAATGGGCAAAACGGAAGGACTTTGTAGTCTGCTTTCTGGCATATTCTGCGTTGTTCTGTTTTCTCAAATGAGTTTCCCCATATTAATAAATGCTTATTGCATTTATGTGGAAAATATTCATTACTTAGTATGTAGCTTTGAGTTTATTTACACAAAGGAAAAACAACGCCAGATATTACAATGTATTTGCAATAAATAGTAAACATAAAGAAACTTTTATGCAGTTTGTTACTCCGTGCATGTAAATATATATTTCTCCTTCTTTGAATTACCAATATGATATGTTACTGTCAGGCCATAAAGTTGTTGTTTGGACACTTCACATTATATTACGGAATTTTCAAGTGTAATATGCAAAGTTCTCATTAAAAAGTAGCACTACTTGACCCATATACATATATGACGTGACGAGAGTACTTCACATACTCACATACACATCTTGCCGCCGCGTTATATTAGCCCTCATAGAAACAACAAAATTCCTGGCTATTATTTGCTTTGCACCACTTTTAAAACTCTCCTCTCTGATTACAGCGAAGCCCATGGCATTGTAACTGACATTGTATGGGTGTGCGTACTACCCCTAAGCAGTCAAGTCACGGAAGATGATTTATTAACATTCCAGTATCAGAGATACTTTACTACAGCTGCGATCATAATGCGACACCGCTCAGGTTATAATGCTAATTTTTTAACCCAAGCGTTGTATATATAGATCCCACATTCCAAATGCATAAACAATAAATAATTCAACAAAATAGAAGATGCACATAGAAGACAACACCATAACAAACTGAATAAATTATCCCTGCTCCAATGGATCGAGCAACTAAGGGAAAATACCGTACATTCGAAATAGGTGGGTGGTATAGTTAGTTAGAGAATAAGAGGTGTGAACTACCAAAATAGAGGTGGAAGAGCATTTTAGTCAGTATATCAGGATGAAGTTTAATACCTAATGCTTTGTTTAGTCTACATAATATGTGCTGGGTGTGTCTGACTTAATGTCCTTGCATCCACACCGTTCCGCGATAAATTCTCAAATCTAAATGCATATTCCTGCTTTATCTATGCTTTATTCCATGTGCTGCAAGAGTATCGGTAGGTACGGTACGACTATGTAATAAGTAGTAAATTTGACTCACGTTATTTTATTCCGCATATATAAAATTGTTAAAATGCAAATTGTTTAATTTAAATAAGCTTTGAAAGCCACTCGTAAGGTAAGCATTGTAGGGGACAAGACAATTTGTTGTGTCTTGTGTACAAGATCGAATGTACAGATCGGCAGGTAGAAGTGCAATTCGGTTTATTGCTGGCAACTAATATGCAAGTATGTATGTATATGTACATAACTAAGTAACAAAGTCATGGAGATCAAGCACAAACAAAAGTCCAAATTATCTTGAAAAGTTTTTCTTTATATAGGGTGTCCTGACAAGAGCGCCGGATTTAAATATTTTGTTAATACGAGCTGTACGGTGATTTTTTTTGACATTTGTCACGTACAGACTACGCGATTTAAGAATATGGAGAAGGATTCAAACCAACAACGTTTAATTATTGTAAAAACACATTACAAAAATGGTGCAAGTTTTGCGAAAACAGTTCGCAAGTTACGTCGAAATTTTCGGTCGCAATAATGCGTCAAATGAATCTACAGTAAGGCGTTTAATTACAAAATTTGAGAAAAAATTTACGCTGATGGATCAGAAGATTATTGTTTGTCGTCGTCCTTGTCGGTCACTTAAAAATATAGCCACAGTAAGATGGCCGAGAATCCAGGAACTTCCATTCGGCATCGTGGTCAACAATTAAACACATGCCAGTAGCACTATGCAACGAATGTTGGTAAAAGATCTGCATTTGCACGCGTACAAGGTTCAATAGGTGCAAAAATCAAGCATCACCGTGAATTTGCTGATTGGGTGTTGGAACATCATCAAATTAATGCGGATTTTTCGAAGAAAAACATTTTTTCAGATGAGGCACATTTTCAACTCGACGGATACGTAAATAGGCAAAACTGTCGGATTTGGGGTGCTGAAAATCCTGGTGTGATACTCAAACAACCAATGCATCCACCGCGAGTAACTGTTTCGTGTGGCCGACCACCTGCGACCTGCATTGAACTGTCAGAATGGTATTTACTAATCCAATCAAGCAGGGCCTTATCAATTCCATAGGCATTCATTTTAGACAAAAGAGCTTGATGCCAGACTCTGTCAAATGCCAAATGCCTTGTAAATATCTAGTGCAACAACTTTACTTTCACAAAATTTGTGAATAGACTGGTTTTCAGTGAGATAAGCCATCAGGTCACCTGTAGAACGTTGCCTACGAAAACCGTACTGCCGGTCGGTAAGGATTTCACGTGATTCAAGGTATTGCATACGCTAACGATTGATCAGCGTTTCCATGACCTTAGAAAGTATGGATGTTAGCGCAATTGGTCGGTACGAGGAAAGAGATGAAGGCTCAGAAGTTATGCATTTCTATAAAATTAAATAACCAGCGTTAACTCGAATCTTTTTCTTGTTTTTATGAAGCTTGGTGCGTACATTTCTTCGCCAAGAAAGACTGCATCCGCGAATCAGAAAAGCAATATCACCCGTAAACTAAAGCTGCAGTCAATGAAAGTAGCCTTAGATAAGAATCATGTCCGTGAGCAAAAACAGTACATAAAGTGTAGATCGCACATACATTGTACATATGTTTGTATGTTTCTTTCTCATTTGCATCCTTACTAATTCTACAGAAGTTGTTATGCGGTATACGGGTTTAGCAGGATGCCTGCCCACTAGTCAGTGCACCGTTCTGATAGCCACAGCTTTGGCAATATCCTTCCGGGTTCTTTATGGTGGTTTTCCTTTTTTTTTTTTTTGTAGTATAATATGGCGCAGTTCAACAGAATGCTTCAGCTTAGTTCTGACTCGTAGTGAAAAAGGGGACAATTCGTTCCTTGACGGTGTCCATAGTTACCCTCTTCTTTGCCAATTCGTCCGCACTCTCGTTTTCCTCTAGATTACAGTACCCGGGCATCCATACTAATCGAAGCCAACTCTTCTTGGCATTTTTTAACAAACTCCGAGCTTATGGTGGTCGCATGAATCGCCTTTATGGCAGATGGACTATCAAAACATATGTCAACCCTTCCAATTTTTGCATTACCGAGCCGTAGTGCCCTGCAGGACTCCCTAATTGCTAGGATCTCCGCATAGAAAATGCTAACTTAATCTAAAGCTTGTATGACAGATTGAGCCAAGAAGATACCTGCACCGACTGCATAATTCATCTTGGTTCCGTCAGTGAATATTGTCAAATTGCCTTGTTATTTATTGCTCCATCCATCCAGTTTCACCTGGTAGGAAACTCGACGCTCAATGAGGAGTCAACATTGGTCAATCAATTTGAAAAAATTAGAAATAAAAATTTAGAGATGTGGGGACGTGGGGACGTGAAAAAGCTTTTTGATTTTTTATGGGATTAAAGCTACGATCCTCCCGCTCATTAGTCCAACAGAATAACCACTTGAACCTGACGTTGACGATAGGAAAGTGCAAATTAATTCTTTTAACTATCGCCGATTAGTCGTAGCAGCTATTAACATAGCCAACAGAAAGCCTACTATAGTTTGTCGAGCCTCTTAAAGTCCAGAGAAAAAACCAAGCTGCTTGTGTACAAGACCGGTCATACTGGAACTTACATATGGATCTGATCACAAATCATCATCCGAATAAACGCAGTTTCTTTTTTACAGCAAGAACCGTAGTAGATATCATAATTATTCATCATTCTTTTAACCGGCCCATTCCATTGCACTTCCTGAATGTCAGTTATGTCAGCTCTGTATGCCTATGTATCTGACTAGGGCCTGAAAAGAAACCATGTATGCCGGTCATTACCTATATGGTCTGTAGCTCATCGTATCAGAAATAAGGTGTTCACCAATCCGTTGTGGATGTCACTTTTGAACATGAAACCACGCTGTCGTACCGTCTACTGGATGTGCATTGATGGGAAAACTCCTTCGCGTCCAGCAAATTATTTAAAAAAATGTATCACGCCTAAATTCCTTAAAACTTTTTTTTAAATCCAACTTTTCGGTTAATCATCCTCCTGCCTTCAGTCATCATTAACTTAAAACTCCAATGTTTAAAACTAAAACAAACTTTCTGCCTTAAAGGATTTCTGTAGTTTGACGTTTAACCGATTTTTGTGTTGCAATTTTTTGTTGGTTTCGATCATAAGAATATTTTCAGTAACAAAAGTTGAACCACAACTACGTTCACTGCTGATTGAATATTTTGTTGTAACAATAAATTTAGGTTAATGAGCAGTTTTTCCGTTCAATGTGTTATGCAGGTCAACTCTCCCGGGGCTGGTTTAAAAACTTTCAACAATACGAGTAGCGATTTTCATTTTTTGTTCATTTGTTATTCATCACAGTACATCTAAGTAATTTGGCTTTGATATCTGAACTACATTTGAATCCCGAACGTGTGTATTGTATATCCATATCCATATTATATTGCATATATGTCCCTTGTGATGTTGTGCCAAAATCCATAGATTCTATAGGAAGTGCATGCATGCATGACATTATGGTTATAATAACTTGTAGTATTTTTCATATACACACCATCCATTGGGTATTACATATGTCCAAGTGAGTGCAGGTCATAGACTTCGGGCTTTCATCCAACAGAGAGAGAGAGAAAAACAAGATATTCCCATTTAAGGACAGCAAAACCCAAACACATAGTCGTCCAGTGCCAAGAATAATACAGGCAGAAGCGCAAACAGTGACGACCTCAGTAGTGGTTATCGTTGAACAAATTGTCTTTTTCTACTTCTTAGTGCTTGATGGTTTTTGTATGTCTGCTGTACTGGGAAATAAAAATGGTCTGCGCATATCCTTTTGAACATATGAGTTCTTGACATTTGACGGTTTGCATTATTTACAACGCAACATATAAAAATGTAGTCCAACTAACAGCACGTAGATTGTGCGTGAGATCGGCGTATCGATCGATCCATAATTTGTATGCGGTTCCTTGGAAAAGAATCCATACCATGTACTTTCAATTTGCACACACTCTTAACTAAAGCAGAGCAATCTGTTTGTGATATACAGGGTGTATCTGCTTATGTGACAAATACTTGGTTAATTTCGAAAAAAATATCGCATGGGATGGGGGAGGGGTCTATTTACATCCCCTGCGTTTAAAAGCGAAGAAACGTACTTTCACTTCACACCCTGTAACTCTTGCACTTTACTTCAAGCTACAAAGTCGCTGTTGACCTTTTTTGAAAGGAATCTTCTTCTTTAAGATCAATCGAAGTTCATTTTTTTAAATTTTTAAAACCATTACCGATATAAAGGTGCTTACATAGTACCCGAATAGCTACATTCAAACGGGTGGCTGTAACTTTTGACGAATCACTTGCCATTATTAGTAGAAGACTTCCCATTACAGAAGCAGATGGCTCGTGGACTACCTCTAGCGAGGAATCACTTAATCTGCTTCTAGACATCCACTTCCCATCTAGCTCCTGTGTTATCAGTAACGTTGGCCTAAACAGGCTAAACAGTTATAAAACTATATCTCAAGATCTTAAAAATAAGGACAATAGCTTAGCTTCAAACCAAATAAATCTGCATGGCTAAACGGCATGATTCCAGCTAAACTGCAAGGGACTTCAGTTATTATCCTTCCTTTGCTAAAGACAATTCTAAATCTGGTCCAAATTCGATATCTATGAGAAAAGTGAGAGTCGTTTTCATACCCAAATCCGGCAATATTCTCACGTTAGTCCAAAGGATCTCAGACCCATCAGTTTTTCATCGTTTTTCTTAAGGACACTAGAAAGGCTGATTGATATCCACGTACGCAATAGCATTGACAAGAGACTACTGTCTACTGAACAATATGCTTAATATAAGGATAACTCTGTACAAACTGCTCTGTATACGCTATTACGTACTATCGAATCATCCCCTTCAATATAAGGAGAACATAATAGTAGCATTCCTAGACATTGAAGGTTCTTTTTACAATGTCAACATATCTGCGATCGCGGATGTACTGCCGGCTGAGAGGGTAGATGACTCACTTGATGAATTGATAAATATTCTCCTAACAAGCTGGATTATTAATTCAAAATTGATGTAACGTCTGCAAGAAGATCCGTCTGCAGAGGAACACCGCAATGTGGAATCCTATCCCCTCTTCTATGAAGCTTAGTGTTAAATAAGGTGCTGATATGCCTGAAAAGGAAGGGCTGCGGAGTGCTTGATTTTGCGGATGACATTGCTATTTCTGTCTCAGGGTAGCAACCGAATACCTTAAAGGAACTCCTGCAGAATGCTCTTAACAAGGTAACGAGTTGGGCAGATCGTTCCAGTTTAGGGGGGTAAAACCCGATCAAACTGAACTTATTCTCTTCACAAGGAAATACAAAATCACTCGAAACCCCTCCCCATTAGCTTAGTTTTCTCTGAAGTAGCCAAATATCTGGGTCTTTTTCTGGATAGGAAGCTAAGCTGGAAGCCAAACATACAAGAAAGACTTTGTAAATCCACAGTGGCACTTTTCTCATGAAAAAAAGACGTTGGAAATAAATGTGGTCTTTAGCCCCCTGTCACTCATTGACTATATACAGGTAGTAAGAACTACATTTCTGTACAGTGTGGCTGTCTGTAAATCGAGACAAGCTATAAGCAAAGTCCAAAGATCAACTTGTTTATGTATGAGTGGATCACTTTGAATAACTCCATCCGCCGCACTAGACATTCTGTTCAACCTTACACCACTCGGCATCTTCACTAGGCAAGTAATTGCTTGCGCGGCTATTCATCTCAGTGCAACCTCCCAGTGGACCAGGAATGAAATTGGACACCCTTTTCTTCTGAATTTAGAATTCTTCTGGGGAACATAGACGACACCATTCCACAACTCCAAGCCAAGAAAAACTTCCTGGTCACCATCCACTCCACATCAATTTGAGAAAAAGGCGCTCACTTGGAAGATTTTAACACAGACAGGTCAAAAACTGATGGGCGGAGCACTTCAAAATTTACCGGTGTTGGTTGCCGGGCATAGAAATTTTCCAGCAAATTATTGCGCATCTTCAGACGTAAAGTTAAGTTTAGAGATTCGTTCTTCAGCCGTACAACACGTATGTGGAATGCTCTGCCAAGCTCTGTCTTCCCACATCACTATGATCCACAGGCATTCAAAGCACAAGCTCCTCTTTCTCCTCCTTTTCCTTAACGCCCACGCTGTGCCAAGCATATAACCGAGCATTATAAGGGTGCGAACCCCTTTAAGCGTGCACGAATAATAAAAATAATCTTCGTACACCATAGGTGGTTAAAATAGACCCATATGCTTTTTTTCTCGAAATTAACCAATGAATCACTACTTTAAGTATCTCTCACGTGAACAGATACACCATATATATAGCTGATATTTAATGCTTCCCACATTATTGTTCCGTTTATTTCTTCTTCGGAATCTTCTTCTTTGTTTTTAGCCTGCTCTCAGTCTTTAGATGAGTTGTGTTCTTATGTTGTTGGCAGATTGTCATCTAAAGAAAATAATTAAAATAACAAATATACGAAGCGGGTACAATTGAATGTTTGCATAGCCCTGACTTTCACAGTTATGCATGCATGATGCATTGGTAAAACAATTCAAGCAAACAATTCCAGATCCCCAACAAAACCAACAAAAGTCGAAGAATTGAAACGAAATGCAAACCACATGATGAGAGTATCCTCGTGTTGTCTGAAGCTGCGATGAATTAAGTGTACATATATGTACATACTTTCTACTAAATTTCTCCGAACACAGTCTATTCTAAAATTTGTTTGGTTGTCCTTGTATTTTATGGAAAGTAGGACATGTCCTGCATTAGAAATTGTATATGAGAGCCTACATATCATTTGTCTGTCTGCACCAAAACGCACCAAGCTGCGTCTTAAATTAGATTTTAGTTTTTTTCATACCAATGGCAGAGCCTGTCTTCAGCAGATACAATGTAGAATATAGAATGTTGTAATAGAATTTGGTTTTGGTCACGTGTTCTGTTATGAGTAAATATATCTTTCGCACCACGCATACTTTCTCTTTAAAAAAAATCGCCTCTGGATATTTCAGGCCGGTTCACGGAAAGCCTTTACTCCCTTCAATGCCTAACCGGGTGTAGTACTTGTACTTGCTATATTTTGTATTTCTGCCAGTCGGTCAGGTGTATGTATTTCTGCTATACAACGACTAGACTGTATATAATAGCCCTACTTTAGCTCATTTAAGTTGGAAAGTAATTATTTGTTGCGAAAACTGTCAGCATAACCAAGCCATCCATCATACAACAGCCAAGAGCCAACAGCATCATTATCATCTTAGTTTCGCAGGCAAGTAGTGTTGTTATAGGTAGCTGTTTGTATATTTCTCTTCATATTTTATTCATTAAAATTAAGTATTGTTAAATTTACACTACAAATTGCAGACGTCACAGACATATTCATATAGCGAGTGGGTGTGAAACCATTGTGTGTACCAAGACGACAAAATACCACTTTACACTCATATACAAGTGGGCTTGCTGCCACTTGTCATTATGTAATTTTCTGTATTTCTGTACAGCTATATGATAACAACGTTAAGGTAAGGATAACGACACGTTTCATTTCAATTGTTGCCGCCGAGAAACGCATCAAATAGTCAGTCTGGTGGAGACTTGCACTTGGCCAAATGTAATATATGCTTCGTATTTTAATGACTCTCGGCTCATTTGCTACAAATGCAAATGTATTCATTCAATTCAAAATGACTATGAATTCGTTGGTATACTTGTACGCACAGTGAATTAAATCTTTATCTTATAGAACGAAGTCGTGCGGAATTTTGCAAAATATAACGAATGGGGAATCTCACTTGAAAATTGAAAATTTATATAACTTAATGCTAAATGCACGAGATCCTATATACCATCGTTCTCATCTATTGTTTTGTCTATTGTCAAAAAAGCTAATCGATATATAAAAGTAATAGGGAGGACAACCGCACTTACTTATTACCTCACGAAGGACATATTACCTACTGCAGAAGAGGATATGCAAATAATTGCCAAAGTTCCAATCTCACAAAAAGCAAAAATGAATAATCGCTGCTCAAATATATTGGGACTTTCTACATAATCGCCAAAGTTCAAAAATCGTTCAAAAACCAGCAATTGCCCAAAAAAACAGATAAATCATTCATTTCAATTTGGGCGATTTGTCAACTTAAAGTTTTGTTCATAATGAAAAATCTCCCGAAAAACTTATTAATAATCGCCCGAAGCCTTACTATATAATCGCCTAACCATATTGGGTACTTATCATTGTACTAACTTTACAGGTCACTGCCTTACTCACTCACTCACACACAAAGTGGTTCTAAAACTGTGATAAAAGGTCATCAGAATATCAAATCAGTGCTTCAAAAGTCTTACTCACTCACTCACACACAAAGTGGTTCTAAAACTGTGATAAAAGGTCATCAGCATATCAAATCAGTGCTTCAAAAGTCTTACTCACTCACTCACACACATAGTGGTTCTAAAACTGTGATAAAAGGTCATCAGAATATCAAATCAGTGGTTCACAAGTCTTACTTACTCACTCACACATAAAGTGGTTCTAAAACTGTGATAAAAGGTCATCAGCAATCAATTCAGTGGCTCACAAGTCTTACTCACTCACTCACACACAAAACTGTGATAAAAGGTCATCAGCATTTCAAATCAGTGCTTCAAAAGTCTTACTCACTCACTCACACACATAGTGGTTCTAAAACTGTGATAAAAGTTCCTCGGCATATCAATTCATTGGCTCACAAGTCTTACTCACTCACTCACACACAAAGTGGTTCTAAAACTGTGATAAAAGTTCCTCAGCATATCAATTCAGTGGCTCACAAGTCTTACTAACTCACTCACACACAAAGTGGTTCTAAGACTCTGATAAAAGGTCATCAGCATATCAAATCAATGGTTCACAAGTTTTTAACAGAGACCTTAACCATATTGGGAGCAATAATTATAAAATTGAGAAATATTGTAATTGTACGACAATTGACTTTAAATTTAATAATATTAGCGTCGAATACAAATTAATATCCATACTTTTCGGGATCGCTGAGATGATCAGTGTATTACAGAGGGTGGTCGGAGGGGCTTGGTGTTTTTTTTTTTGGTAATTAGCGCATGCTTCATGGGATTTGGAAAGTCTTGAGGGTGTTTTTGGGTTAATTTAGTTAGTTTACATGAAATTAATTTCTACAAACTACGGATCCAGTTCTTCGTATAACTGTTTGCAGGCACACTAGTTGAGTGCTCGGCGTTGCAACGTTGTAAAATTTGACACTTATATGGCCCCCTCTCACATATCCAAAAACCTCTACCATCCAATAGCGGAGACTTACCATTGCAATTTATCTCAGCGACTCCGAGATCTATGGGCTCGACATTAATATTAACCAACCCCTTCCATCGGACCATCCTATTAGAGATGTTTTACCATCACTAATTATTTGGGCGACACCTAAAATTAGGCAATCGACACTAATATCGCTCACCCCCATGTCCAATCACCAATCAACGCACTTCCCAGAGAGATGGCTTACCATCACTAATCACCTACTTACCTACGTGAATCAAGTGTCGTATCCTTGGATATTCAAAGGCTTTCATTCGAGAATGGCATAATTGTCTTATAAGTAAGATTTGTTTGCTAAACTTACACACCTCATGGATTAAGGACTATTTATGGAACTGCAAAACAAAAGTTGTATCGAATGGTATTGTGGACACCGTTGCTCGGTGGTTAAGTGCATGGATTTCTCAGCCGGAGTTTCGTGGTTCGAATCCCAGTAACAAAAGTATTTTTCACGGTGTCCCACCTTCGCCGTTCTAAGATCTTCCCCTACTCCGCTGTATCACTGAGTTGGATTCGAAGATTTTACAGGCAGAAGCATTGATGTCCACCCACTCAAAATGTGGAAGCCATCTCAACCGTCCAGCACGAAGTTTCTTGACTAAGTTGCTGTCGCTGTACAGCTCATACAATTTGTCATTGAATCTTCTTGTCCAAAGCCCGTCTACGCAAAAGGCATCGAATATCGTTCAAAGAATTGATTGCTCGAAATATTTATTTTCGTATGGTTCAGCCTTCTAACATTTTAATATTCAACCGTTTAGAGCTACAAAGTTTATAACCCATTTAAAGGAATAAGTGTTTGTTTGTTAAAAGCTTCTTTTTAAATCGCCAATTTTAAAGCTGGTCAACGGTCTGAGTGTCCAAAAGAAATGTCTCGCCTCTGTTTTACCGGACATTTTTTAGGTGTTGATTTATTATTAATTAATTTTTTAAGGCAACTGGAAATGTGTTGTTAATTAAATCAACTTACAAATTGTGTGTTGTGATTTTCTTTTATATTATTCATGCTCTCTACTTGTTTGCTTTATAAATATAAGATAGAAATGAAAAGAAAACAAATCGCCAGTGAGTAACATTAAAATAATGGATTAAATTACACTCTATTCCACTTGTTTAAGGGCAGATTTTATTTATAGAAAAATATATGATACCTGCAGGGATATTTTCGAGTTTAGGTTGAAAGAGTTTAGTTTAATACGTTGGACTACTGGGCGGAAGGTTATAAATTAGAATTCCAAAAAACGGCAAAAAGAGTTTAATTGTTACCGCAAAAGGACAAAAAAATAAAAACAGCGGAATTAAATTTTCAAAGCTCAAGAATGACCGCGACAACCTAAAAATCCATACTTAAACGGGTTCCCAAATTTTTAGGAATTGTTTGGTGGACAAAGATGAACTTTCAATAAGGACAAAGTGCTGAATTCAGAGCTAAAATGTATAATTATTGCCATTGCCCCATATTCGCCTAACATCATCATAATCAAAAGTGTGGGTATGGTTTTCGACGAAAGTCTACGAACGAAGAAGGAAAAATATGATCATACGGACGAGATAATTGAAACCATAAAACAGCATGGTCCGAAATTTTACTCAAATATTTAGAGAATCCTAATGAATCACTGTTAGATTTTTCATATGTTCTTTAACACTTGGTTTTAAAAATGTGGTACATTATATGACTATATTAAAAAAAACAGATCATACAAATGAGTTAACCTTATCTCTGAATTATTTTTAAAACTTTTAAAAATCCCTCTATCCTGCTGTGAAAGGTTCTTCCCACATAAGTGAATGGCCTTGCAAGTTTAGTAATTTAAACAAAAAATGTCTGTCCCTAAACAAGTGGTACGGAGTGTACTTCTGCGCGTAAAATCGGTGTAAGGCTGTGTTTGTATTTATGTCTAGGCTTGTGCTAGCGGTAATAACCTAAAAGACACGCAATTTGCGTAACACAAAGTCAGAGTTTGTTTTAATTGGCTACGTAGAAAGAACGAGCAGTGATGGATTATATGATTTGCACCATGTAAGTGTTAATTTATCGTAATATAATAGGCAACCTGTAGAAAGTGGTCATTTTATCTATCAACAGTATATTTATAGAATTTAACCATATAGCCAAGGTTTGATAAAAATCTTTGATTAATTTAGGTTTGTTTTCGTCTTCCAATTCCAGATTAGCGTGGGGTTTGATAGTTTTTAATAGCAAAATCGTAATTCCTTCTTCTCCCTCTTTAGATCTTCACTCTGACGAATACAATTATACTGGTTACACAGCCAAAGTGCATTACGAAAATCAAACAAGATTAGACAATTTCATTATTATCTGTTGCCTCATGAATGACATGGAGTCAACCTATCACTCCCTCAGAATATAATGAATTATGATCTATTGGTTGTTTGTTCTTCCATTAAGAAACTACTCAGTTGAGAAGAAAACACCTTATTGTGAAGAATTTTAAACTACATTGTTTGCTTATGCATGGTAGTTGTACCAGCAGAGTATGACACTAACTACGCCCTGTTTTAGTCAGTTTTTTTAACAAAAAGTTTAAAATTTGCCATTACTTTTTAATGTATACATACTCATAACATACTCCCAACAAATATATCGCAGCTTTTTAAGTGATTAAGGTGAAGTAAAAAAACCCGGCCAGAATTTGTAAGATTCTGTCCAACGAAAACACCTGTCCGAACTTTATCAAAAGATAGGATGGCAGTTGGACAGAATCATCGGCTGAATCGCTGGATATTCTATTAAACACCTACTTCCCTGTATGTGAAGACTTGTGCACAGCTTACCGGCTCAAAACTCTATTAGGTAAGAGAGTCATAATCCATGAAGAAATCGCTTGGCATAGAAACTACTATGCTTTAGAAGACCCTATGTTTCTCTTGGCGAATGAATACTTTCAGAAGTTCATTAAGACTTAACTGTATTCCCAGAACTTGGAGAAGAGTTTAATTAAAGTTCATCCCCAACGCCGACAGAAGAGGTCATAAATCTGGAACTGACATCAGACCACTATCATCGTTCTTGTTGAAAACTATGAAACGAGTTTTTAAATACCTCATCATACTTAGTTTAGAAGATACGAGGGTATCAAAATCACAGCATGCTTACCTTAAAGGTAGGTCTATGAAGACACTTCTCCACGAGTTAGTGCGCACAATTGAGCATTTCCTTAACATTAAACAGCATACTCTTGCCACCTTCCTCGATATAAAAGATACCTTCAACAATGACCACATCAATGCCATAGAGAAGGCTCTCACTCATTTGGGAGTGGAAGAACTTCTTATAGAAATGATCATCTCAATGCTTAGCAGATGGGAATTCCATGTTAATATAGGCAGTAGTAGTATCACCATATCAGTCAACAGAGGCAGAGACACTTGAGTTGGACACGACGAAAGACTGTGGTTACAAAACGGTCCACTCAGACTCTATTTAAAGACCTCGCTGGGATAGCAAAGACTCTCTACCTAGCTACCTACTTCTTCTTCTTCTCCAATGGCAAAAATACTTTTAAATGGCAGTTCATTCGAAATTTAAAGAGAGACCTTGGCTCTGTGCTTGTTAAGAGGTAATATCAATTAATACTAACACTTACTACCAATACTACAAAATCTTTAATAAATTCAATGCAAGGCAAACAATGATTAATTTCTTCGTCCCAATAAGGCTGGCCACCATATTAAATCAGCATCTCCAACGCGATACATAAATTTAAAAATTTATCTAAATAAAAATAAATCCAAAAGCAAAAGCAAAACCAATCCAGTTCGTTATGACCTTTTTGGATTACGAGTATAATATTGTAGCCAGAGTGGTAAGTTTTTGAAGCAGAAGTAAATGTGACCGTCCTTGACATTTTTTCTCAGGCTGTCCTTTCCCCAGTGTGGTTTCCTCCTCTGTGTCACATATAAATTAAACGCTACAACCTAATTTTCAAACATCCATATACGAGTGTTTATGGATGCTGTGCGAGGATACTATACGATCGTCATAAAATACCAAAGGAATCCTGGCGATACACTTGTACTTCGTACATGAAGTTTTTTCCACTGGAATGGGAAAAGGTCATCGCACAAATTTTTCACGCACAAAGTGAATAAGGTTGGTTTTCCCTCTTCTCCTCTCTTTCTCACTCTCTCTCTCTCTCTCTCTCTCTATCTGTCCCCCTTTCAAAACTCTTGTTAACGATTTTCCGCATCTTTAACGAAAAACCAACTGCATCGGATAGAAAAAAACTTTCACAGTCTGCGTCATCGTTCTTATTTATGTAGAGTGTGCGGGCGGCCAGCCAAGAGTGAGTGAGTGATTGACTCATGTGGTGGAAAATTAAAAAAGTTACAGTTACTGTAGTATCCTACGAGGAATTCCGACAACGTCATCAAAGTTGCGCTACGTTTAGCACACAAAAGTGCGGTTAAGGGAATTCTCCGTATGAAGTATAAAGGATAAAACATCAATGGAGTATATTAAGCTCTAGCTTGCAGTTTTCTGTTTTGAGATTACTTTCGGTGGTATCGTCCCAGTTGTCAGGCGAAGGATTTATGTGTTGGTGTAATGAGTGCTTTACAAAAGGGATACTGCATGTCAGGGAACATGATATGAATATTTTGTTTGTGCGCAAATTTATATCTTTCATAACCACACGTGACTTTTTAACGATAAGCTTAAGTAACTATACCTTAATACTTAGTAACTAATGCCGTATTATTTCGGACTAAAGAATTTGATATGAGATAATACAGATTTTATGTTGTTTTGAAGAAAGAAAACATTTTTTTAAAGATTTATTACTGGGTTTCTTGCAATGTGACAAATACCCGTATACTGTAAAGAGTATACGGAACCTGCCCTTTTTTAAGCAAGGAGATAGAAGATGATTGAAAGTGGAGCTTAGCTGATTGACTTTGCCGCGAAAGAAATGTCAATATAGGAAGCACACTGTCTCTTGATGAAAACAGCGTGAACCAAAGTAATCGACGCTACAACAGGTAGATCAAAAATTAAAATAACAATTTCGAATTGAAAAACAAAGGTGCGTGTCAGATCCGTGGCGCGACTGGAGTTTACCCCTTAAGAATCATTTTTCATATATATCACGCGCCACGCGTCACAAATGATGTCATCGAAAGCCGAGCGCTAACCAATTATTTTAAAACAAGTCTCATAAAAGTCTGACTAGTAGAAGCAGTTCAACTTTTCCATGAAATACACGCGCCACACATGAGGCGCGACACGCGTCATATTTCAGCTCTCTAGGTCGTTCGAAAGGTAAAAAACTAACGACTTCACTTTTAGTTAACGCTCGATTTCACTCCCCATATAATTTTTTGTGTAATTTTTTCTATAGTCAAACACTGACTTAACCCTGACTGACTGACTTTAAAAGCTTTTTGAATCATTGCGAGAGGAAGGTTCTTGATATCTTACTTTTTTAGCTGGGCAATATTATTATCTACTTTATATTTTGCCAATTGTGACGTCAAGTAGTCCCACAAGAAATATTCACATGGTGCTAAGCCAGGTGATGAAGGAGTCCAAAAATTAGCATGAACAAATGATAATGACATGTGTTTTGTTGAAGAAATGCAAGTGTTTTTTTAAGCCGTATATGATGCAGCCAAGTCTTGGGGAAATAGCCCATCTGCTCTACGTTAATCGCCCTTCTGGAAAAAACCTTGTTAAGTTTAGAATAGCCAGAAATAGAGCAAACGCCATAATAAACAGGTCCAAAATAATAAATGACCCAAAGATTCGGGACGAAACTTTTGGTCGTTTGCTGCCCTGGTTAAAAGAAACCTTGCAGACAGTTCTTTTTCTGTTCCTTCTTTATTCTATAATGGTATTCTTTATAAAAATGGTATTTAAAAAGCCAATCTCTTAGATTCGCATTTTCCTTGTGCGTCTACCCTTTCATTATCTAGCCAAAGTCCACCAATTCTTCTGAATGTAGGCCCAGGAATGTCTAAAATCTATTTCCGACAACGGGTTGTTTCTAAGATTCTTAAAGATCTTGAACCAAATAAAGTGACTGGTACAGACGGCATTATTATTGAAAAGATGTCATCATACCTTGGCGAAACCGCTTAGCAAATTGTTTCATCTCTCAATGAAGACAGGTGTTTTTCCGTCAATTTGGAAAATGGCAAATATTGAACCTGTTCCGGAAAAAGGCGATATATCGGCACCTACTAACTACCACCCTATTGCTTTGTTGTCGGTTCTATTGAAGGTAATGGAATCTATCGTTAATTTTAGACTAATGAGCAATCTGGATACGAATCCTCTTTTATCCGATGTGCAGTATGGTTTTCGCAAAACTCGCTCTTCATGTGAACACATGACGTGCACAACCCATTGTTGGGAGCGAAGCATTGAAAATCTAGGTGGATCAAGCGTTATCTCCTTGGATATTTCTTAGGCATTTGATGTAGTATGGCATAATTGTCTTACTAATATCGGGTTTCATTGAGTTTGTTAGTCAAAAAGCGTAAATTATGAGTACGACTATTCTGTCGAATATTCAAGTCATTCTCGATTGGGGCAGATCTAATAGGGTGGGATTTAATCTGAATAATCCTTAGGCTTGTCTTTTTTCTCAGAAGGCAGTTCAACCTTACTTATCACCAGTAATTAATGGTGTCCCTATTGTGAGATCGTTTTTACTTAAGATATTAGGTTTGTAAGTTTCAAGTAAACTTTCCTGGTAGGAACATATATTGTCCATTTGATAAGCAATGTAACCATTACTTCATCTCTTAATTCTTTGGAGCAAAAACGAAATGTAGGAGCTTAATGTACAGGCCTTCAAAACAGCCGTCAACAAGTTCCTGAAGGACGGCCGAAGTTTAAGTATATATAGTTTTTATTTCATCTTTATTATTGTCATCCGAGCACATTCTCTGTAAATGCGCAGCATTACTTTGGTTAAGGAGACGCATCTTTCACAAGGAGAGATGCTCGACAGCGGAGTTGAGAAATTCTGCTACTAAGGATGTACTATCGTTCATTAGGGAGGTGGTACGTCTCCTAGAATTAACAAATCCTAAGATATAATAGAACTTTCAGGGCGCAGTGTCTGCCATATGGGTTAGAATAGAAATCCACAAAAAAAAAGTCCTCTGAAGCAACTACAAATTCAGTCTTTTGATAAAGATTCCCATTTCGGTTTTTACGTTCGAGAGTAATAACTTATCACGGAAAACTTCTCAACTTGCCTTTCGGTTATTGCATTAGTAAGTCCTTCCATTTGGGTGCAAAAATATAACATGCACAACTCGAATGGTCGCGAGAAACTAGGTCTTTGACCGCAACGGTCTGTCGCGCTAAAAATTATTACGAGTATTTTTAAGAAAAAATATCCAGACAACAATCGCTAATGAAAATAAAAAAGTGACGAACGTAATATAGAATCCTGAGAAAGACCAGCAATTATGCGGAAATATCTTTGTTTCCTGATTAAACTCAGTAAATTTTATATCACTCCTGTTAAAGATATTCAGCCACACACTTTACCTTTAAATAGTATTGATCAACTTTAATTTTTTATTGAATGAAAAAAATGTTCTTTTAATAAAATTTTAACAGAACAAAATTGCGCGTTGATATTAACGTTTAATGCTATTTATGGCGCGTTGTGCTGTGCGTGCCGCATGAACATAACACGTACGAGGGTGTCATTTTTTTGACATGTTGATTTTCAATTTGAATTTATTCACCTTTTTGCAGCGATAAATTATCCTTCCATTCATATTATAACATGACACCGAACATCCGAACAGCATAACATAAAGAACGTGTATAGCGAAACTTATTCGAAATAAATATATGGTACTACCAGGACATAAGCTAATAGTAGTCAGTCGTGCTTAGCCAACCAACTAACAAGCTATAGCGAACATACAACTAATTGAGCATATAAATTCAAATAATGATGATGCTTTACTGATGTCAAATAAATTAAGAAAATGAGATTGTTGATGATTTTTTCTTGTTTTCAAAATTGTCAGTATGAGTAAAATTATTCTTGGATTTATGTATTACGTACGTAAGCTCTGCATTAATTACCCACACAATCCAATTAAAAAAGTGGGAATAAATTATTTATGAGACCATTTGCATATGCGAATTTCTTTTTAATATTCTCGCAAATATGGAAACAAAACATATTTGAATTAACCATTTGTTTCTCGCTTTCTTACTTCTATCTGCTGTCCGATGATGTCCTCTCCTTAAACCTCCTCCTGATATACGTCTTTTTCGTGGTTTGGGTTTCGTGTTGCCTCGTGATTGTTTGCAGTTTGCTTAAATCAATTTATTTTTTTTCTACCAAACCCCTGGCACACACATATTCACTTAGTTTATTATTTTTTTTAATATTCAATTGTGATCTTCATTTCATATTCAAAACAAATCTAGGTAGTATCTGCTGCATGTGGAATAAAAAAATGTTAAAGATTATCGCATTGCTCGGAGCGGTTTTGCCAGGGCGATGACAAGTTGTTGAATTCGAAGAGAATGAAATTCAATCGAAAAGGATCCATCAACGTTAGTGGACTGTGCGAAGATGTGGATATTATTGATTGAGGTAATGATTTTTTTTTTTATTTTTTATTTATTATTCACGAGCTGTTCCAACTAAAGCGCTATCACGTTCACTGGCTTAAACGCTACATGAGTCTAGGTTTTCATAACAGCATTAAAAAAATGTATGTATTTTACAAGTCAATTAAATAAATATCAGATTAAACTTTTAAGAAATAGAATTTAAAATTGTTTCACCTACACTTAGCCTAACCCTTGACTTACTTAATAAAAAAAATTAAAAATTAATTCATATGAAGAATTTTCGTTTACTCATAACATCCACAATTGACAATGAATCGAACTTAAAATCTAACTTGAGACGGCAACTACAGTCATATATTTAACAAAACCCGGTTTGCAATCGAAGCCGCCGTTCATTACTTAGAGCGTTTCCAACATAGATACACATAGACCCTACGAACTATAATATAGACGTGTTACTGGAGGAAATTATCTTTATTTATTACCCGAAGAGCAAAGCTAATAATCAGGACAAAGCAATTTTTTCAGCGAGCATGAGTTTGTATGGTTGTCCACTCATATATCTCCACTTCTACCAGTAAAAATTTGATGAGGCTTATTTTAAAACAATTGTTTATCTTTAGGCTTGCGATGGTGTAATTTTGAGAGTTTTATTCATTGAAAGAATAAAGTAATCAGGTCTTTAGACTGACTATCCATATAGACAGCTAAGAAGATGTAAACTAGTTGTCCTCTTTGCAACTGCATATAACCAGGACTTTTGGAGATATTGCGATAATTAAAAAAATTACAAAAAACCCAACCGATATTCGAACCGGAGACCTCAAAATTTTATTGCAGCACCCTACGCGATGCACCACAGAACATACAAAGTAAACTCAGTTGAAGATAAGGGTTGTTCGCATCATTCCCATTTTCATTTACGTTAGTGTTGTGTATTTACAGAATTGCCATGAGGTCAGTCATTCCAACGACTAAGACCACACGCTCAGTAGTCCCACGCACTAACTACTGGAGCCACGGCATCCTTTTATTTCTTATAGAACAATTTTTGACGGCCTAATCAATGGTTCCAATACAAAAGACTTTTACTGATTGAGTGAGGTATACAGAAAAGGATTAAGAAATAAGATGTTTTAGCTTGAACCAAATTGGAAGTCTTGGACAAATCTACATAAAAAAAACGTTGTCTATTTCGAAGTGAACTCGAAATACTCGAAAAACCTGAATATTTTTGGTGACTGTGAGTATGTGGTTATTCCATTAAAGCAGCTTGTCGTTAACGCACATACCTAGAATTGCCAGTTTTTCGGTTTCCACGATGGAAGTGGCATTCATCGGTAATAGCTTGAGGATAAGGTATTGCTTGGGTGAAAGTATACTGCACTGGGTTTTGGAAGCGTTAAATTCTACTTCGTTTTCCCATCTTTTAATGCTGTCCAGGTAAATCTCTGTAGAACGCCTAGGAAATATTGAGTGTAAGAGCTTTTCTTTTACAAAATTATTGAACAGACTGGCTCCACTTTTGGTTCACTAATGATTTCGTGTGTTTCGAGATATTGCATGAGCTGACAATTGAAAAACCAATTCACTGGCGAAGGAAAGCAGCCTGGAAGAAGAATCTCGTTTGTGAAATAGAACACTAGAGAGATCAAACACCACTCCAAGCGCGGAAGTTCTACCAAAGAATCCAAAGAAGGTATACCAGCGGAGCTTATTATATCAGGATAGCCCCATACGCTAAAGTCATCATTGGTCCATACCAGTGTGGCTTCATCTCAGGCAAACCAACAACTGATCAGATTTACACCCTTAGGCAGGTGATGGAAAAATGTCTAGAGGTTCAAAACACACTAAACTATCTTTTTTAGACTTTAATGTCGATTATGTGGGCGTCGTTGCGCTGTGGATAAGTACATGGAATTCTGAACAGAAGATCTTTCGTTCGAATCCCAGTAACACCAAAAGTATTTTTCTAGGTCCCACCTATCGCGAATGTCTGACAAACGTCCGAAAGTAATAACTTGTCACGGAAAGACTCTAAATTCGCCATTCGGATACTGCATTAAATTGTAGGTCCCTCCCATTTGTGTGCAAAAATATACACGCACAACACAAATTGTTGCGAGAATCTAGGCCTTGGACAGCAACGGTCTGTCGCGCCGAATATTAATGGCCACTAATGGAATATTAACTCACATATGGATCCAAGACTTGGGTGCTTAGCAAAAAGCAATCTGATTTCTTGGTCGCGTTCGAGAGAAAAGTCTATCGGAGAATTTTGAGGAAGGACGCTTTCGGATACTCTATAGTGATGAGGTCTACGAGCGTTATCCTGCTCGGAATGTCCTTTGCGGTAGGATTTATGGAACACAACACCGAGTCCGGCCAAGTCTAGGCTTGAATGATAGCGTAGACTGGGGCACACAGAGTTTAGAGATGTCAAATTGGATGACATCGGCTCGAAATCGTTACTGCTAGAGAGATTTTTTCAGAGAGGTGAGAACTGGACTCCGGTTGTAGAGCCATGATGATGATGATGATGATGATCAGCATTCTTTTCTTTGGAAATAAGCACGTAAGTGCTATAGTTTGGTATAAAGAATGAAACGACGGCTCCTCTTTATTGGGTACAGGCTGCAAAAAAGACTGTTTTCTAACTTTTCGGGAAGAGTTAAAACAAATACGTTAAATGGAAAAGCATACTCAATGGTAATGTAATTGTAAAATATTTACATATTTTATTGTAGAATAGAATATAAAATATGCAATCATTTCGATCTCGCCCTTATTTTCTTTGGGTTTCCTCAGTTGGATTACCTTTTTCTAAATGAAAGCATAATTCTCTATTGGCATGGGCCTATTCGCAGTTTAAATCAAACCAATATTCGTATGTTATTTTTGCTTGACAGACTTATTTCTGGATAAGAATGATGGAATTACTGGTGCCAATTAAGCGTAAGCTTTACTTGAAAGTGAATGTTTATTTACTTCGTAAGAAGGGAATAAGTACTACTTGAACGCAAACACAGCACTCACAAGAGACCACTTTTAATCTCATTTACCTCAATTCATAATTGCTCGTAAAAAATATCGAAAAAAGGTCGAAAAAGACCTGACACACTCAAATAAAAACTATCCCACCAAAAAGATCAATTTTGAAGACTTAATTTAGTAAACTTCTACCTACAATACCACATCATTAATAGTAATTTAAGCAACTTAAAAATAACAACCTGTGTTGATTAGGCAGGAAGCCGACCCACGACCCACTTAGACCAATAAATGGTCCATTGTGATGCCACATGGATCGAGAGGATTTCCCGCTCTACTCATTGAACCAGTTGGAGTTTCAAATATAGCGTAGAAGACTTTTGATGTCAGTGCTTGACAAATCGTTAAGATCGTTGTAAAAGAAGGCTCCCAAATGGACCTGAGTTGATTACTAACATTTCAAACTTAAGATTCTATATATAATAAAAAGTGCATTGCTTCTTAAAAATCAGATAACATGAAATCAGTTCTCTGATTGCTTTTGTTAAAGATTATTCAGTTATACCGGCTTTTGAAGTTTTCTCTTTGAAACAAATTTCAAAAATTGTTGACAGTATTTTTTGAATTATCGTGATTGTTATCAGAATTAGGTTACTATCAAATTTGACGCTACTTTAAGATTTAATGCGTTTTTTTTATTTTAGAATTACCTATCAAAATTTACATATTTTAAAAAATTTAAATTTGTACAAAAATGCAATGCAAAATTATAAAAAGAAAACCTAATAGACAGAGTGAATAAATAAACAAACAAAGCCGTCAATCATCAAAAGAGTCTAACATACATAAATTAACATAAATAATTTTAATTTAATTGCCAAATTGTAAATTTCCCTTAAATTTCACTATTCACAAAATGTCATTGATTCATTTTCCTTTGCGGTTTACTTCTTTTCCTAGAATATAAGATTGCAATCGAATGCAAACAACAACAAACAGAATAAATCACAATGCGTTTCCCATTTCCCACACTGTGAGTAGAATTTCCTAGCGGAAGTACTTCTGAATTTTGTCTGTTCGTCCTGTTTGTAAATGCAAAGAGCAAGAAACGATGAATTCTCGTCAGCGAACATCATTGCAGATGAAATCGACTTTTTCACAGTATTAGCCACATTTTTTTTTTTTTGTTGCATTCACTATTGCTGAAGTTCTTTCCACAATGATTATTTATATACGAAATTATGAACTACCACCAATTGATGGTTGCTGCTGTTTGGTTTTTGCCGCGGCAACAATTTACACTTTTATTTTAACGACCAAACGCAACGCACAAACGAAACGCAAAATATGCGGTTTTTAGTTGAAATTAACCCGAGCTAACATTCAGAAGGAAAAAAATGGAAAATCGAAAGTAAGGACATGCGAAAGAGGCAAAGAATTAAATGCGACGATGATGACAACGACGAAAATGCAGCAGTTATTGGTTGTGCAGTTAGTAAATACCTTGATAGTAATTATTACAACGGTTGGAGTATCATACAATTATTAATTATTGAATTACGATGCACATTGTTCCGGCTGCCCAGCGAACGATCATCGGTGCGGTAATAAGTAAATACAAAGTCAGTAACAATAACAGCAATAATAATGATGACAATAACAATAATACAAATTAATAATGTTTAAGATAAAAATTCGAGAGAGAAATACAACGACGAACCGACACGGTCAAACCAACGTCCTGAACTGAAACGTGAAGTCGACAAACGAATAAAAACTGAACGAAGTTTTCCTCTCGGATAAGCAGATTTTCCGGATGGCACTGCAACGGCCATGAGCGAGCGAACAGCACAAGAAGCATCAGTCAAAGTAGCACATGCACATTGTTTTTGACATTTTCATCGTCATTAGCTTTTTTTTTGTTGGCTTGTGTGTGCGGAACCAGCAGGAGATACGTAATCCAAAAGCAAATTTAAGAGAAATGCCTGCACATGTTCATCTGTCAAACTCAATGCCATGCCTTCTTGATTTCTCTCTCAGTGATTGGATTTTCAATGGCATTCAGCCAGGCCAAGATTGCCGTTTTAGTCCAATTGGACCAAGTGTGGTCCATTTTGGAAAATAAATTTAAATATGGTCCAAATTATTTACCAGAAATGTGGTCCACTTTTACTAAGTTTTTCATAACTTACTTTTTTGTCTGTTTGAGTCTGTTTCGCCCGTTTTAATCCACTTTCTAAAGCCCGATTTTATTCAAACTAAAAATTTGATTCTAGGCCTATTCCACTAGCACAATTCTAATAGACACAATTCCACTGCCATTATTCCACTAGCACAATTCCAATAGACACAATTCCACTGCCATTATTCGACTTGGCACAATTCCATTGAACACAATTCAACTTGGCACAATTCAACTTGCACAATTTAACTTCAATTTAAAATCAAACGCATTTCTAAATGCATTTCTAAATCGCTTCTTCCTCCCAAACTTGCACTATTAGCTTATGAATTGCTTGGTGCATTGAGGAGCCTCCTGACCTTATCAGCTCCGCTGGGATACCATCTAATCCCGGGGCCTAATTTTTTTAAAGTCGATTTATCGCTCTGCTAAATTCGCCTATTTTTGGTGGCGGTAGCATGGTGTGGTCTTCGGTTATTGGTGGAATCTCCAATTCCTCAGTTAGCTGGCCATTTAGCCACTCATTAAAATGCTCTTTCCATCGCTCTAAGATGCTTTGAGATCGGCGATCAGATTACCCTCATTGTAGTTGCAGTGTGTGCAACACGTCACGTAGTATTGCGTCATACCGCGCACTCTTTGGTAGAACTTCCGCGCCTGGTGCGGTCCTCGCTATCTGTACTGTTCTAGCTCGTGATTCTTCTCCCAGGCTGTTTTCTTTCGCCGGCGAACTGTTTTTTCATATCTTCTGAGCTCTTTATATTCATCTTCGTGTGCCCGCGTTCGATGAGATTGTTGCACTGCTTGGTACGCAACATTCTTAGGTTCATTGCAAGTCATTCCGATCTCTAAGATTGGTCAGCAGTACTAATGAAATTATTCTTAAGGCGTGTCCATTTCTTTTCTGCGCCCGACATCTCAGCTCCAGTACTTACTCTCCCTGCATTTAGGGCGAGTCCTATTGCTTGATCGTAGTTGTTTCTGGTCTCTTCGTTGCGAAGGGCAGCCGTGTTGACTCGAATCTAATTCGCGAGTCTTCATAGTCTTTCGTGATGATGTAATCCGCGGACTTCATTTATATACGTAGCAAATATTACCGGGACCATGATCGAACCTTGAGGAACACCTGCAGATAAAGCTAGGTAACTTGATTTAATTCCGTTTATGTCAACGTATTGATAGCGATCAGTCAAGTCTGAGAGCATGAGATCTGAAATCTGCGCTATTGCTGAAAATAAAGAGATTGAGGAGTAATTTGTCGTAAAACGTTTTACCGGCCATAGCCGAGATAATAGCTATTATCATATAAGAACGCGTAAAGAAGCATTTAGATTCAACTCTCGACGTCGAACAGGCAGGCTTTCGCTCTGGATCCTTTTGCATTGATCACATAAACACCTTGCGGATCATAATAGAACAATATAGTTTGAGCTAGTCGAAAGAGGCATATGTTGAGAAATAAAACGCTTTTTTGCTGAAAGAAATAACTTTTATTCAAAAAGTCACTGACTTATCAAACAACCCTGGTATAATCCTGCCGTAGAAGGTGGTCGTACCTATACTAGCTCTTATCCATCTAACAGGCAAATGTCGTTTTATTCAAAAAAAAATTTAGTATATGATATCGGTATATGTATTAATCTAAAAGGAGAATTTGTTGAGAAATAAATTAAAATTTTACCGAAAAAAGTTTTGTTTTTTTACCTAGGTCGATTACTTTTCAGCCCACCCTTGTATATTACTCTTTTTATCAGAAAACTACCCTCTTGAGTTATATGTAGCTGTACTATTTTCAACATTTTCTTCGCTATTTGTGCAGTCAATCGAGCATCGGCAGTTTCTGACAAATGCAAAGAGAATGAAAATTTTGGTTCTGTAAATTGTTGTTAGTGGAAAATAAGCAGAATACTCTCACATATGTCTCTGTATAAAATGAAATTCAACTTCCTGCCAGATTTAAAGAGAATTTCATAAAAAGTTCTCTTTACTCTAACATTGACAAAGAAAACTCTCAACATCACTATCGAACAAGTATAAACCATAGACTGAAGTGCTTTGTATTTGACCTTCTATTTTCTTGTCAAAAGAATGGTGAGGATTTTTAAATTATATTACGAGTATCTGCATAGTTCCTTAGTCAAATTCTTGGTTTTATGGCAGCATTTTTCGGAAAATAGAATAGAATTTCGCGACAAGTTGGCTCCAAACAATTTGTATCATATTGGATTGAATTCAACTATGAGTGAGATGTTCAATACGCTTCCAGATTGTGAACTGCTGCCACCTGTACCTCCGATTATTGAACACTCTATGGGACTGATTTACATTCTAAATCGTTCAGTTGCTAGACTTTTAAAGGATCTCAACACTCTCAAATCCGCTAGACGAGATGGTTTTTCCTCATTAGTTCCGAAGGGTTGTTCTTTCAAGCTGGCATTAGCATTGCGTAAGCTTTTCCATATATCCTATTCTTCACTCACGTATGAACGCACGTACCCACTCACGTACCATTGTGTTTCTAAAACTGTGACGAAATATCATCAGTATATAAATTCAGTGATTCACAAACTTTTAACAGGGAAATAAACTATAATGACACCTGCTATTTTAATGATTCTTGAACTGATTTTCAAAATTTAATTTATAATTAGTTAACTAATACAAATTAGGAGTCCGTTTATTCGTATAACTCGTCAGGCAATGATTGTCATTTGACTTCAGTTAAAGAAAATGTTGGTATATTTTCTAATGATGGTAAGACTACCAGAGCAAATAAATATTAACTCAAAATGCGATATTGAAATTTGTTGAGAACATTATTTGCTTTGTATTGGCATACATGAAAGAAGTTTTTTTATTTATTAAATAAGCCTTGCAATTGAAAAAGTCTTAAAATGTCATCACATTTGCAACTATTTTAGGAACTCAATTAAGAAGTCTTTTGTCCTACCTTATTGGCCTGTTTGAGCGTCCTTAATTATTGTTTATTTTTTTTATTCAAACAATATTTGAAATTAATTACATCATTAACTTATTTTCTAATTTATTCAGGAAGATAGAAAGCGAGTGTTTGTTTGTGTATGTTCATATGTGAATGTTTCCCATGGAGTCCTTGAAAATAAAAACCAAGTTACACTGCAGAAGAATTACAGATACAAATTCTTTTATTCTGTTTGCTCTTTTTTTATTCCTCTCACTCTCAATGTCCCAACAAACACCCGCTTAAAAATCTCTTCATTTTGCAGATTAAATTCCACATTAGGAAAGGATAATATTGTACTCTTTCTCGGAAACGTTTATGAAAACAATTTAAGCAGAAATTCGTAAACATGCACACTACATTGAATAAGTTAACAGTTAAGGACTATTTAATTGGAATATTCAAATTAGATATTTTTTTTTTATATTGTAACATTGTATGTTTTCCCAGATAAGATAGCACTCAGCGGCTTCCACAGTTCGAAATCAGAAGCCTTGTTTCAAATAGTCATGTCATTAGTACTGCTGCCTCCATCTTAGGCAGTAGCCGTAGAGATCGAAACGACTGGTTCGATTGCAGTCTGGGAGAAGAACCTCGTCCGTGAACTACATAGAAGACTGTATAGGACTGCACCAGGCCGCATCAAAGAGTCCGCGGTATGACGCAATATACACCGCGTTGCACATACTGCAAAGACAAAGAGTGTAATCTGATCGTTGATCTCAAAGGCATCTTAGAGCGATGGGAAGAGCACTTTCATGAGTTGCTACCAAAAACTTTCCACTACTATAAACACACGAGCTAATGTATTCAGCTATGCGAGTAACTACACACAACCGTGTATGTATATTTAGTTGTCATTCAGTCTAAAGACTAATTTATCTTAGACACCTTATAGTATGCAACAATAAATGTCGGACTTTCATTCTAAAGCGATAGGCTATTCAGTCCTAAGCGAATTCTGAAATAGACTGAAAAAACACATGTTACTTTGCAAACAATCAGGCATAAAAAATCGATAGCGACGCGTAGATTGAGTACTTATTTCAGTTTAGTTTTCTCAAAAATGAATGAAAATGAATGATTGAGAAAATTACGATATCGCAAGCCGAGCGCTAGCCAATTGCTTTAAAACAAGTTCATTCAAATTTTGACTAGTAGAAGCCGAAATATGCGACACGACAAACAAAGGTACAGCCGTACAAACGTACAAACGTACAAACATACAAATGTATACACGTTCGCTGAAAAATTTGCATGTCCTCTGAATATAAGCCTTGCCCTTCGGGCTCGCAATAATAATAACATACCTTCAAAATTTTCCAAATTGTCCAAATAAAACGTTAAAATATAAATTGAGTACACAATAACTAACAGGAAACACTCCAGTGATGTAACTAAGGTCGCAATCAATTATATTTGTATATCCTGAGCGTCCTTCATAATATGTATGTTATCCTTCATATCTTTGATTTTCATATATTTATAAATTTCTTAGAAATTAGTAAATGAGGTTCTGCCGCAGGGAGAGTAATGTTGATTCTCTGTAAAAATAGAAAAATTGGAATAATTATTTATTCCAATCACGAACCAACGAGTAATAATTGCATTTAATTCTGCAAACAACAATTACATATTGTAGGAAACTTGCCGAAATAGATTGTCCATTGAGAAAGTATGTAACAATGTGTGTAATTTTGATGTATACCTAGTATCAGAACTGTTTTATTTTATTTTTACTACATGCCATTTGTCATTCGATGTAGGTCCTAAGGTCGTAAAATCTTTGGCTTAATGGAATTGACCGCGGACTAGACATATCACCAAATAAAAAATCCATAGGCGACAAATCACATGAATGAGATGGCCTGTCCTTTTCTATATAGATGATACGGTCACCGAACTTCGACTTGAATAGGTCAATTGGTTTTTGTTCAACTGTATGGCATGTGGTGCCGTCTTGTTAAAAGCATATATGCTCCAAGTCAACCTGTTTCAATTTATTCCAAACATAGTCAGTCAACTGGTAGCGATCGTCATTTACTATGGCGGCGTTACCAGCATCATTGAAGAAAATTTATGTCAATCGTATAGGGATGGAGGATCTTATTATTACGAGGTCGAAGACGATGACCGCAAGCAGGAGTTAGCGCACGTAATTGTTTCGCAACCGAAGGCGAACTTTCATAAAAAATTTGGAAAATTTTCAAACGTTCTTGAAATATATAATTTTCAATGATATTCAAATTAAAACATAAATTCGAAATTTTCATTAAAATTTATTACTTCAACAATGTAGTTATTTCCATCCGAGAAAGCTATAGATATCTATAACTAGGGAAGAGAACGAAGCCATGCCACGTGAGAGTTTGGCAGGCTGGAATCCGTGTAGGGTTTAAAATGGTAGCCTAGAACGCGTTTTCGGACTTTAGTACTTATTTTTGATGTTATAGTATATCTCAGTCGTCATACCCGACGATGTCATATGCATTCAAAGTGACGACAAGAAATGCTACTTTTTTCACGGGCATCTCTGGCGTATGCGTAATTTAATATCAGATTTATGGCAATGTTTTGTATTTGCTTAATTTTTTCATTATTTATGTATATTTATTAATGAAATAATATTATTGATGGATCTTTTTACTTGAAACAATCCATTTTAAAACGTTTTTATTAGCTCGCTTTCAAAAAGACGGCGCAACTTACCAAACAATCAAGTTATTGAATTTAGTAAATTTAATATTTAGAGCAAGACACCGCGGTAGTCCAGAACTTTTTTTATATTAATACCCTAGCGCCTAGCCCATAAGGCATGACACTGCGACTGGAAAAATCTATTATTCTAAGAGACGTACGAACTTCCTAATGAACATTACTACATCCTTAGGGGCAGAATTGCAACTCCGCTGTCGAGCATATTTCCTTGTAAAAGATGCTTTTCCTTAACCAAAGTAATGCTGGGCATTCACAGAGAATATGCTCGGATGACTCTTCATCTTCCGAGCAGAACCTACATTCTGTCTCTGAGCTAACACAAATTTTGTTAAGGTGATATCGCAGGCCACACTGACCTGTTAGAAAACTCAAGCCTCCTAATGCTATCCCTATTAAAATAAAGGATTTCATTGCACGAAAAGTGCGGAAAACCGAATCAAATTTAGACGAGTCAGAAATGCCTACCTTAGACGGGTCAAATTCGACTATGACCAGAAAGTGAGACAAGAACCACTTCAATGTCCCAAAGTATGTAAACATTTTTGGTCATTCATGTAACGAGTTTAAAATACATCCTTGTATTCAATTCCAACGCTCATTCACAATGACATTCCAACTGTCAACTCTATAGACTGGGCCAATCTGCTTGCATCACATTTCGCAGCTAGCTCTACGCTACCAGATAGCGCGTTGTCGCCGCCGGTTCTTGCAAGAGTCGAATCCTCTATGGGACAGATTTACTTTCGTACTCGTCAAGTGGCTAGAGTATTAAATGATCTCAACATTCATAAATCTGCTGGACCTAATGGTAGTCCCGCTATAGTTTTGGATCAACGTTTTACAGGTGATGGCTTATCTCACTGTAAAATGGAACCAGTCTATTCACAAATTTGGTAAAAGCAAAGTTGTCGCACCCGATATTTGCAAGGTATTTGACAGAGTTTGGCATCCAGCTCTTTTGTCGCAAATGAATGCTTATGGAGTTGATGAGGCCCTGCTTGATTGGTCTAGTAACTACCGTTCTGGCCGTTCTATCCAGGTCATATTGGACGGTTTCAAATCCAATGTTTACCGCATAAACGCCGGTGCTTCCTAAGGCTCTGTTTTGTCTCCGGCACTCTTTCTCATTTTCATTAACGATCTCCTATTCGCTACTTCTAATCAAATCATTCCATTCTTTCGCTGACCATTTATGTTGCGGATGTATATTTTTGGACACAAATGAAAGGAACCTACAATTTAAAGCCGGATCCGAACGGCGAATTGAGAAGCTTTCCGTGACAAGTTATTGCTCTGGGAACGTTTGTCAACCATTTGCGAGAGGTGGGACACCGTGAAAAATACTTTTAATATTACTGTGATTTAAACCACGAACCCCCTGCCCAGTAGCCATGCTCATTTCTACTGAGTCACGGCGCCCACAGGGTACTATTTACAAGGCGTCATTTATTTTTATTTTTATTTTCGCTTTTTTTGACTCAGGAGATACGGTAATGGCTAAATCTGCTAAAATCAAGAGTTCGAAAATTTTCATGATTACTATATGTATTTATTTTTACTATGTAAAAGAAAGTAATAAGTTAATATTAAAATAGTAATAATATTTGCCTTTGACATTGTATTGTGAAAGTTTTAATATTTGTCAGAATCAGCTTAAACAAATATGTTTACTTTTTTAATTCCGCAGTAATTGCGTTATTCCAATTGGACTGTGTGTCCATCTTTAAATAAGAATTATCAAAAACTACAAACTTTTAATGCTTTTAATTGACGTACATCTAAAATAAATGTATATACCCACACTGTGGCCAACATACTTTATCACATTTAAAACTTCTTGTTAATTATGCAGTTGGTAGTACTACGAAAGTTAAGAGTTTTTGTGTAAATTGGTTTCATGGCTTTTCAGGGCTTTTAAGCCCATAATAGAAATGTTTCCGTTTGGCTGCACACTTTATTGCAATGCAGAACAAGAGAAACTTATCTGAAAAAGAAGAAAATATCAGCCACTTTGAAAACAAAGGCACCATCTTCATGTTTCCTATCCAAATTCTATTTCGCGGTTTAAAGACAATGACTTTAGAAACATTTAAAAGTCGTCCTCTTTGTGTTCTCCAAGGACTTAAAACCTACACCAACAGTTTTGAAGTAAATCATTTTGTTATACAGATACAATTAGACACTTAATATTGCCACCTGCTGGCCAATAACCACCTAACAATTTCGCACAAATTTTGTACAGAAAACAACAATGCCCTTTAATTGCATTACAATTATTTACGTTGGCTCTATTATTTTACTAATTACTTTTAGTACGAAATAAATGCACACATCGATTCGAACGTAATTATACAATGGACAATTATTGTAATGTGATTATTAAACGCCCGTATATTTTGTTCGCAGCTCAAAGGATAAATTCATTCAATCGCTTGTGGAATTGGTTTTGTCATAGCAAAAAAACGCTTGAGTGCATAATATTATGCTGGTAGAAGTGCAATCCTGCATATGTGAAAAAACTGATTGTAAAGCAATCAGCAAAAAAAATCGAAATCTGAATTTTTGCAACTTATTAAACTACGTATGTGCATGTATTGCATATAATACATAATTGGGTATTAAAGTGAAAAGTTTCAAATAAGTGCTCCGAATTGTGCTGGTTGTGTGCGACCCAAAAAATCGTTGCCCAAATTCGACTTTTTTGTTAATTTCTCGTTCTACTTCCCACACATAGATGAGTGGTATTTATATGAAGACAAATTGAATGCTCTTAATGTTCACGAAAGATGCATTAAATTTGTTCACTCACGTGAAAATTCAATTACCATTTCTCCATACAATTCTTTTCACATACCTACATAGATAAATATCTGGAGAGGTACAAAATATGTTCCAGTACACTGCCCCATTGGGCAGGATAGTGCCATTACTGACTGCACTATACACTGTATTCTAATATAATATAATAATACATACAAAAAAAACCTATAATAAGAAAATTCAATTATGCCCATTCTAATAAACAGGAAATTATAAGTTCATTCGGTTTTGTCGTTTTATAAAAACAGGAGCACGACGAGTTGTGCAACAAATTCGAAATAAAAAGTACACAAATTATTTCAAGCTCTTTCTCAATTTCTTCATAGTTAAGAACATATCTGTAAGTTATGTTCATTGATATGAAAGCCAAGGCTGAAACTCACACCACATCCAAGTGAACAAATCGTGCAGAAACGAAGTAATCCGAAATAAGTCAATAAAAAAAAAAGAATTGGACAGGTTTTGACAAATGGGAAGAGTTGAGAGTCTCTAGAAGAAAAAATTTTCTCAATTGTTCCACTTCAGATAAAAGAACAATTAGATAGAGAAGTCTATGGCTTTGGTGGTGCGGTGATTAGACAGTTAGCTCCAACTCAGACGACATTGGGGGTTCGATTTCCAGCGCGTCCAAAAAAACCCATGAATTTTTCTCATACCAAATAGCTATTGTACGAACTGCAGGTTAGGTTAGGTTAGGTTGAGGTGACAGCAAGTGCTCACTTAGAACAGTAGGTGGTCCATTGTGGATCTTACACCTTTTTTTAAAGGACCCATTCGGAGCTCTTAATGAATCGAATAATGTCTCGCACTTTGCCGTTTTCGAGATCTGAGAGGTTATTCATCAAAGGTATACGTAAGTGTTTGTGGCTTCTGTACACTAATACCGGACAGGAGCAAAGAAGAAATTGCCATTCATGGATAATGGCAATGATTTAAGATTCACTTGGACGACGTAGACCCCGTGGCTCAGGGGATAAGAGCAAGGCTTCAAAGCAGGATGTTAGTGATTTGAATCCCAGTATTTTTCACGGTGTCCCACCTTTCGCGAAAGTTTGACAAACGTCCGAGAGTAATAACTTGTCACGGAAAGCCTCTCAATTCACGGTACGGATCCGGCATTTTATTGTACTTCCCCTCCATATTCGTGGTTCGAATCCCAGTACACCAAAAGCATTTTTCACTGTTGCACCTCTGGCGAATGTCTGACAAACGTCTCGAGAGTAATAATTTGTCACGGAAAGATTATCAATTCGCCGTTTGGATACGGCATTAAATTGTAGGTCCCTTCCATTTGTATGCAAAAATGAACATGCACAACACAAATGGCCGCGAGAAGCTACCCTTGGACCGCAACGGTCTGTCGCGCCGAATATTATTTCTATTATTTAAATTCTAATATAAAATAAGTAACTGAAATAAGTAATTAAATAACTTATATAAACTTATGTCTAAAATAATTGATAATAATTGTTACTAATAAAATGGTGAAGCCAATTATAAAAATTAAAAACTTGATCCCAAAACATCATCACTCAACAATAGATAAAGTACGAAGGATAACATATGTAAGAGAAAGCGTTACATTGAACGTAGCTACTCTATATTTATAAGAGTGTAATTTGATATATTGTATTTTTAATATATTATATTGTATTGTATAGTGTATGTTTGATATATATTTAAAATAAGGTGAACAGGTGCAACAGCAAGAACTGCGTTCGCTACGCTTTATGTATGCCTGCGCGAGTCCTTAATTAGAGGAGAAAGAAGTCTGCACAGCAATATTTCTAGACCTTGTGAAGGCTTTTGACAAAGTTTGGCATGAATGGCTTAACCGCAAATCGAGATCATTAAAGCCAATTCAGTTCTCGACAAAATTGGAATCATACTCGTCCTATAGATTCTTCAGAGTAAAACTAGATGATGATACATATTCCAAATTGAAGAAAATTAATGCAGTAGTCCTGCAGTGGAGTATACTTATACTTACTGTACTCTAGTGACCGTCTGTCACTAGAAAATAACACTTTCGCTGATGACACGGCGATCTCCGCTGTTGCAGAAATACACAGTTGGGCTAGAAGATGGCGAATCAAACTAAAGGAAACTAAATCAGTTATGTTAGAGCACTTGGCGCTCTGTGATATTACCTTTGGTTTAAATTACACTTGTTCTTATTTGAGTAATTTCAACCCTTATGAATGTATTACATAGTAAACGAATTTTAAGAAATATTTTTGAGTTAAATCAAATCCTGCAAGTCATAATCGTGCTGCGCTCGAATATACATTTACGACATTTTTCCGTTGTCTAACTTCTTGGCGCATTTAAATTTATGCATTATACAGCTTGTAAGGTGAAGTAAGAAAAATTGTCACCAGACGTTTAAGGGTAAAAAAGCAAGCGGATATGTCTAAACGGATAAACGGAGAGGTCACGACAAGCATTTCTATAAATTTTCATTTATTTAGAAGTTGCCACGGTTTTTGTCGGTGCGGTGCAAGGAGCTTGCAGTGCCCTGTCGAGCCAACCCACACACTCACAGGATATGCGTATAAATTTTTACATAATTTCCTTTTCGCTCAAAGCAGTTGTTGTTGCTTCGGCTAATATATAGACCTGCACAAGGGTATTCATTACATGGAAGTGACATCTGCAGCACCAGAGAAATAAGTTTTATTTTGCAGACTGTCCCACTTTGACAGGAAAGCGATTTGTCTTGTTTGGGACCTCTGTGATGTTATACCCTTTTCCTTGATGTTTGAACTATGTCCGTATGTAGTTGAACACGGAAATTTAGTAAAAATATGCAGATTACAATGACGCACACTACATTGTAAACTTAAAGTGATGGTGAGAAATGTTTTATGACAGAAAATACTAGAAACTTTTCTTTCTTTCGGTCAAACTTTTAATAAGTCCTCAAAAAAGTATCCAAGTTTGACCGAAAGAAAAAGTAGGACGAAAATAAAACTTGTGGACAAATGTAACTGGCTTTATACTAAAGCGTCCCCTATAGAAAGAGCGGTAAAAGCGTGCCAAGCAGGAAACATTATCAAGCGAGTCGATTGCCTTCTCAATGTTGTCGCCATCAATACGTTTGATCGTGGAGTTCGCAACTAGATGCAAGGTGGTCGAAGCTATATCTGACTAGATATCAATTTGCCATATCTGGTCAGATATAGCTTCGACCACCTCGACTCAGGTTTGGGGTAAATGAACGCATTGTAAAACGTTTCATTATTATGGTCTTATCCAGCACTTTCCACCAACGCCATACTATTAATGCATATGCTATAATAGGTCTAATAAACCATTAAAGCATTATTTGGGGTTATTACACAATGCTCTACTGTAAAGGCATCTACAGGCCTATAAGGTTCTTGTGGCACGGTCTGTAACAAATCTTATTTGGCCATTCCGATGTAGCCCTTTTTCTAAAGATCCTCACAAAACCCCCTCGGGACCCCCTTCAAGACTTCCTAAAGACTTCCTCAAAATAACCTCAATACCCCCGCTACTACCGCCATCAATACTCCATCAAGACCACCTAAAACCCTCTTAAGGTTACACCCACGACCCTCTTAAAACCCCGTCAAGACCACCTAAAGATCTCCTCAAAACTATTATAAGATCCCCTCAAGACTCCACTCATGACCCTCTAAAAATCCTGTCAACAACCCCTAAAGACTCTCTCAATACCCAACTAAATATCCTCTCAAAACTCCCTCGAGACACCCTCAAGACTACTTAAATATTCCCTCAAGACCCCTTTTAGACTCAACTCACGACCCTCTCAGAACTCCCTCAAGCCTTCCTCAAGACCACATAAACACTCACTTAAGAAAATTTCAAGACTCCCCTCAAACCACCCTCAAAACCACCTGAAGACCACCCTTAAGACCCCGTTAAGTCCTTGTTAGGTGCCCTCAAGACCCCTGAAGACTCCCCCAAGACCACCAAATGATTCCTAAGAACCCCTCAAGACTCCCTCAATACCCTCTGAAGATCCACTCAGAATTTGCTCAAGACCTCTCTCAAAACCCTCTCAAGACTACGTTACGAGCCTCTATCCTGTCTCCTAAACTCTCCTAAAACCCCTTAAAGACATTCAAAAACTCCTCTCAAACCACCCTCAAGACCACCCGCAAGAGCCTTCAAGAACCCCCTCAAGACGCCATAAATACCTCCTTAAGACAGCCTCAAGACCCCCTCAAGAGCACTCTTAAGATCGCCTTAAGTAACCCCTTTAATACTCCCTTAACATCATCTCAAGACGCCATCAAAACTACCTCAAAAGCCAATCAACATCCCACTCAAAATCTCCTTTAAACCCCCTCAAGACTACCTCTAGACCCACCTGAAGGCCCCACCATGAATCACCTCGAGACCTACATGAAGACCACCAAAAGACCCCCCGAGAAGTCCTACCCCAAAAATGCGTACGAGACTTACTACAGATTTGTAATGAAAAAAAAACGTGACAGAATGACATATAAGACCCTGTTAAAAGCACCTTAATATTCCCTCTCAAGACCACCTCAAGACCTCCTGGCCCACACAGCACTCCCTTCAAGACCCGCCTCCGAAAAGTCTTCCACAAAAATTCGTACGAGACCGTCAACTCACAACATTAGAATGAAAAAAGCATGACAGAATGACATAGACAAGTTCATATAAAAGCATTCAACATTTAATATAAAAACATTGGTGCGTATGTGTGTCGACTATCACGTCTGAACCACTGAAGCTTTCCAGGTTATACTCACACCACTTGATCATGTGGTGCTCCGGATTGTTTTTGTTTCTGTTAAGCCGCTGGGGTCTCTTTTTACGAAAATTCTTATTTATGGGCCAATTTGGCTCCGGGAAACGCTAAGTTCACAATTTTAGCTGGTGACAAATTTTCAATGCACACAAAAACACTTAAATGCCTGTAGTACTATTCCTTTAGCTGGTATCCTTATCTACTTGCAAGAACAACTTGACTGGTTGAATTCTAAGCTACGAATGAATCTCTTGGAAAAATTTCGCCTATTTATACCCATTGAAAATTTTCCAGAGGTCTCCCATCTTATATACAGAAATATCTAGCAAAGACCAGAACATTGTGGTAATTTCCATTATTTATAAGTCACTATGCTCGCAAGCACTTTCATAACAGTTAATCATATTGTTTTAGTTGTTAGCAATTATGTAATTTATGTAATTTCTTAATTCTAAAAGCTCTTATTCGATTATACTCCCATGACGACATCTACTACTAACTAGTTTTCGTAACAATAGGATAGTTGGAAAAACGTTGGTAACGGTAATTCCAGCTTGGAAGGACACCTCTTCAGAAGGGAAATACCAACGGGTCCAGCGATTTTGTGAGTGTCACTGCACGAGTAAATCTCTCTCATAGAGTCTTCAGAACTCGGAGTCACAAGCTGCAGCAATGCACAATTGTGGACAAAAGCGTGGACCTTGTTGCAAAATGCTTAGCAAACAGATTTGTATTGTCCTTAGAGCTGACAGCTAGAATGTCATTATAAATGATCGTTCGGTTCGACGACAAGGATGATTTTTTTAGTTTGATTAGTGATCCTAAAGGATAATTTCTTTGTGACCCCGAAGTCGAGATATTTTTGAAAATGTGTATTCCTAATGAATAAAAACGTTGGTTGGCAGAGCCATATTTACACCATATGTTCATTTGGTACTCCGATAAGTTTTTTTTTTTTTTGACAGTGGAATCGAGATATTCACGAAACTGTGATTAGTTTAGTTATTAGTGTTGTGAAGTACATATTGTCATATTTCTTGATTATAGACCCCCTTCCCTATCCCTGTGAAATGTTAATATAAGCCACGGCGGTGTTAAGAGAAAGGCGGCGGTTGTGTAGGTAGGAAATCTCCCGGGAACAGCTAGTTATTTGAACTTTATTACGAAAATCCCAATCAACCTCTCAACAGACTTATAAATTTCCTTTATTATAAACTCCTTATGGTATTTGACATTTAAAATAACCACAATCAATGGCTGTGAATCTAGACCAGCCTTTGGCTGGTTGCTTTAAAGCTTCTTTACTCTCAGCACAGCGAGAAAAATAAACTATACCAATTTTACATACACAAGACTAGACAATTGTGTTATAGCTTTGAAACAAAGGATTTATCTATTAGCAAAAGATAAATCCAATAAAAAGGAAAATCAACAAATCCGTTAAAGTTTATTGAATTTTTGTTGAACGCGAGGTGAGGTCCTATTGTCTGATTTCATTCATTGAGCAGTGAGATAATTCTTAGGAGGTCCCTAAACGAAGAAAAGCCATCATCACAAGAGTTTCGAATGCAATAAGAAAACAAAGAATAAATGTATTTGCTCAGAAATTATTCATCGCTTTTAAAGATTCAATTCATAAGCTTCTAGCTGCAGTCAGCTAGTAGTTTGCCATAACGCAGCGCAGCGCGAATCCCATTTTTTTCTGTCGTTCGAAAGAAAATTGAGTCTATTAACAAAAAAACAAAAAAAAGAGGAATGGGAGTTGGATGAGCTACCTATTCATTATCAATTCGTCGCCTCATTTGTGAGATGAATTTTTGAGTAAGTGAACGCCGGCCGAAATGAAGATAAAGCGATTCAAAGTTGAAGTCGAAGAAGCTACGAATCATGGATGAAGGACAGTTGCTTTCTTTGTTTCGAAATAGCAAGCATGGAACTATTGTCCAAAAAATATTGTTATCATTTTATTTTATGTTTTTTTTTTCTTCAAATTAATTTCGAAATCTTTTGTGTGATCCGTTTGCTCGTTATTATTATAATAATGAGTGATTTTAATTTGTGACTGTTTGTCTTACCTATTTCAATAAGAAAGAAAAATCGAATAGAAGATTTATAAATTATTTATGTTTGTTTGTATATGCCTTAAAATGAGGCCGTATGTTACGACACAATATGAAAAGAAAAATCGGGTCATTTCACGATTATTGATTGAAGAAGAATCGTTGCAATGTCCGCACGTTAAATTAGAAAAATGTATATTTTAATATTATTTTTGTCGGTGGAAAGCAATGACTGCTCACAATAGAATGTCTGGGCTTTCTGTTGATTGTTTCCATCTCAGGAGAGACATTCTACTGTAGTGGCACTATTTACCAAGCAAATGTCTGAGTCCTTTATATCATTGCGAGCGTATGTAAGTCAGGCTACGACAGCCAGGATGTTTAAAGAAATTGTCTTTAAAGTAAAGAACAAACGATCGGTGTGTCATTTTTGTCTGGAGCGCCAAGAGTTCATATTAGAAGTAAATTTTTGACACCAAAACCATCACTCAAGTTTTAACTATCGAACGGGAAAGGTGGACATCATCTATGGGTTACTAGACGCTTTGCTTGAGCTTGAGATCAAATTGGCCACAGACTGACAAAATTCATGGGAACATACCACTGACTGACAGCCAATAGCCAAAAATTTTCCACCCATCAGTTTTGAGTATAAACAGTTCACACTCTCAGTTGTTAGTAATGTCAATCCAAGCTGTCGGTCATGTTCTGTATTCTATCTTCATCATCACATTTGGCTCTACAACCAGTGTCCGGTCCTGGCCTCCCGCAAAAAAATCTCTCCACCAGTCCAGATTTCGAGCCGATGTCATCCACTTTGGCATCCCTAAACTCTGCGCGTCTTGGTCTACGCCATCCTTCCAGCGTAGACTTGGTCGTGTTTCATAAATCCTACCGCAAAGAACTTTCCAAGCAGGATCATCTTCGCTCAAGCGAGCTAGGTGCCCCTGCCCACCGGAGCCTACCGAGCTTAAGTCTCTTTACGATGTTGATATCGCGGTAACGCTCGTAGATCTCATCATTATAGAGTCTCCGGAATCGTCCTTCCTCATATACGGGGCCAACAATTCTCCGTAAGACTTTTCTCTCGAACGCGGCTAAGAGGTCAGAATGCTTTTTGCTAAGCACCCAAGTCTCGTATCCATATGTAAGTACGGGTATGGCCAAGAGCGAAGAGGATCTTGCTGGGAAAGTCCTTTGCGGTAGAAATTGTGGAACACCAAGCTTACGCTGGAACAATGGCGTAGACCAGGACGTCCAGAGTTTAGGGATGCCAAACTGGATGACATCGGCTCGAAACCGGGACCGGTGGAGATATTTTTTGCGGGAACCCAGGACCAGACACCGGTTATAGGCCAAATATGATGATGATGGTGAATGTCAGAAGCCACAAAAGTTATAGGCGGACCTAAATTTACAAAGGAAGAGAAACGATTGTCGCCGTTTATCCCAGGAAGCAGCTACGAGTACAATTACGGAAATAAATATTTTAACTTAAGTTCTATCCTATACAATACAAATACCAATTTTTAAACAGCATCCAAATGCAATAGAATTCTTGAATGCTATAAATTCATATTGCCAACCAGCATTTGATTATTATCGCTTTTGGGAAGTAACATTGAAACAGAAGAGATAAACAGAATTTTTGCAGGACATTGTTGTACTTTTGTGATATACAAAACCATCTGAATACGCATAAATCATAGTTTGACACTACCAGTACTGTACTATTTATTATATTGGTTAACTCTTCGTTACACCATAGCAGACGTATGCATTTTCGATTTGAAATTGAAAATCATAATTGCAAATTGTTGCGAAACTTTTAGACATAAATTGTAAATTGAAATTTTCACTTCAAGCTATATTTATCGCTGTATCTGCCGCAATATAAATGAGATTAGAATCAAAAGTATCTGACTATACAAGGTCATTATGGAATATCCATTTTGAAGAAATACATTTGCATGTTATTTTAATGCAATGTAGAAAATGGCAAATATTGATAACTTTTGGTTGAAGTAAACAAAATTAATTCACCTTCACAGCTGATAAAGAAGGCCTTGACAAAGTTTCAAACCTGTTTAAACTTTAAAAGTTTCCCGCTTCTTGAATATATTATAGCATCAGTAGCGGAGTGATTGTGAATATTTTCTCGTCATCTTTATACGAGAACATTCCAACCAATATCATGGCAATCACACTGAGATTGATTTTCAAGTTTAAATCATTCAGCATTTCAAACTTTGTCTATCCCTTATCCTTACTTATATTATAGTCCTTCGACGGCATTTCAAAACAGTTAATTAAAAGCATTTGATATGCAAATAAAGTTGAGAAACTTCCATTCCATTTATGTGCGATATTATTTTACGTTCGCTGCTTTGCTTTCTAAAACTCATTGCAAAAGTACGGTTCAGTTAGTTATACGAAAATACTTATCGTTGCGCGCGGAAAATATTGGGGCCATAACGTTTAAGTGAAAATGTCTGCATGCTCACTGTGCTTCTGCAAATCCATCTCCATAGTTTAAAACGTCAACACTTGAATAACGCAATTGGCACAGGCGTTACAAAAACAACAACGGGAAGGTCTGTTCTATTTAGTCGTCGCGTATATGAACTTTCTTAATGCTGCTTGGAACGAAAAGTTCAATCGAGATCTGGTGAAAATGACAGCCTGCTGATTCGATGGATGCCACGTACACTTATATACACGGCACATAACAACTATAACTGGTGAAATATTATAAAATTGCTGTAAGTGGCTATAGGGATCGTTCCTTGAAGTGAGGCAAAGAATATTATTTTCCTTCTTACAACTTATAGTTTGAGGGTTTTTCTTTTACTCCCATGACTTATGTAGGTACTTGAATTACGAAGAAGGCACTTGAATGGCTTGGCGCCAGGGATGGTCTGAGGTATTGTTGAAAGGCCATTGTTTAAATAAAGACTAAAATTAACACATAATACCCACAAAGGAAATTTGACATTAATTTACGAGTGTGTTTTGATATAAATTTTAACCAAAAAAGAGCAAAAGAGTAAAGCAAGCAGCGCTGCCCACAGCGCACAGCGCACAACACACACAGAATACAGTCATTATAGTATGAAATGATCTGATGCCGGGGAAAAAATTTGTATGAGAGCCCCCCGACCCCTCAGTCCGACCACTCTTAAATTTTAATAGAAAGTATTGTCACCGGAAATATATATGTGTGCAAAATATCAATTAAATTGGGTTTTGGGAAGTGGGTAAAAAATGGATCACAAGATCTGACCAGCCAACCAGCCAGCCAGTCCGCCAGCCACGGAAGTTAATATAGAGAATTTAAAAAACAAACCATAAAAATTAAAATTTTTCTTGTAAATTCTCTAATCGGAGATACACACACACACACACACACACACACACACTGCGTGCTCGCCTTGTGGCAAAATATTCCACCAAATTACGCAGCGGCAGCGGCAGCGAACAGCGCTGCTCACAAAGCACAGAGCTCAGACTTTGCCGTGATCTGATGCGATACCGACACCCGAACCTGAGGTCCGAAGGGCCTCAAATTTTAATAGAAAGTATTGTCACCGGAAATATACATGTGTGGAAATATACAAATGCAAAAAATAAAATCGGGCCATGGGAAGTGGGCTAAAAATTTATCAGAAAATCTGACCAGCCAGCCAGCCAGCCAGCCACGTGCACGCGAAGTTAATATAGAGAATTTAAAAATGTAGGCCTCTTTGGTCTTAGAACCTAAAACATCAATAATACCTTCAATTCATTTCTTATAAGTTTTTTCTTCTGGATTGCCTACGACAATGATGTTAATCTGTGGTGATGCATTTCTATAACCCGATTCCCGTCGGGCTACCTTTCGCTTTTACAATAATTTATATCCTGGAAAGCAATCTCTTTCTTGAATAAATCACAAAGCGAATAGAAGAAAACGCCGGACGTAACGTTATCAAAAAAGAGAGAGAAGCAAACCAAAATCAGTAAAATAACCCGGAACTTTTAAACTTACTTATCATGTACTATTGTATTAACCATCATCATCATATTTGGCTCTACAACCGCTGTCCGGTCCTGGCTTCCCGCAAGAAATCGCTCCACCGGTCCCAATTTTAAGCCGATGTCATCCTGGGCGTCCCGATCTACGCCTACGCCCGATCCTTCCACTGTAAGCTTGGCCAGCCTCGCTGTCGTGTTCCATAAGTCCTACCGTAAAGGACTTTCCGAGCAGGATCATGCGAGCCAGGTGTCCTGCCCACCGTATCGTGTCGAGCCTAATTCTCTTCACGATGTCGACATCGCGGTAACGCTCGTAGATCTCATCGTTATAGAGTCTCCGGAATCGTCCTTTCACGCATACGGGGCCAACAATTTTTCACTCGAACGCGGCTAAGAGATCAAATTTCTAAGCACCCTCGGATCCATATTTAAGTGCTGGTATGACCATTGTCTTATATACCAGCAGCTTGGATGTTATGGTTAAGTTCCCAGATTTGAAGAGTCTTGACAGACTATAGTAGGCTTTGTTGGCTTTAAGCAACCGTGCGCGTATTTCTGGTTTTATGCTGTTATCGGCTGCTACAGTTGACCCGAGATAGTTAAAGGATTGCACTACTTCAAATTCGCGCTCTCATTTATGTGCAGACCCAGATTTCGTGACACCCGCCTGAATAGGATGCAGGCCAGTCCATCCGCTTGTCGGAGCCCGTTACAGAAGTTAAATGGGCTTGATATGGATCCGGATATTTTAACTTGACTTATAACATTGGTTATGTTCAACCTTCATAGTCGTGTCGGTTTATTTGGGATGCCGAATTCTCTCTTGGCTTTATAAAGTCCTAATCTGGCTATGCTACGAGTATCATAGGCGGCTTTAAAGCCTATAAAGAGATGGTGTAGTGAGTTTTGAAACTCTAGACATTTTTCCATCACCTGCCTAAGGGTGTAAGTCTGATCAGTTGTTGATTTGCCAGGGATGAAGCCTCACTGGTATGGACCAATGATGACTTTAGCGTATGGGGCTATCCTGTCTTGAAGGATAGAGGAGTAAATCTTATACGCGGTACTCAACAACGTTATACCACGATAATTGCTGTATGTTTTGATATCTCCTTTCTTATGTATGGGGCACAGGATGCCTCTTCGCCAAGCTTCTGGCATCGCTTTTTCCTCCCATACTTGCACCAATATCTCATGAATTGCTTGGTGTATTGCAGGACCTCCTGTGTTCATCAACTCAGCTGGAATACCATCTGATCTCGGGGCCTTATTATTTTTAAGCAGATTTGTCGATCTGCTTACTTCGTCTATGCTTGGTGGCGGCAACATAGTGAGGTCTTCGGTCATTGGTTGAGCTTCAAATACCTCAGTTAGCTGGCCATTTAGCAACTCATGAAAGTGTTCTTCCCATCACTCTAAGATGCCTTTGAGATTCTCGATAAGATTACCCTTTGTCGTTGCAGTATGTGCAACGCGGTGTATATTGCGTCATACCGCGGACTCTTTGGTAGAACTTCCGTACCTGGTGCGGTCCTCGCTCCCTGTACTTTTCTAGCTCATGGACGAGATTCTTCTTCCAGGTTGCCTTCTTTCGTCGGTAAGCGGTTTTTTCATATCTTCTGCTCTCATTATATGCATCTTCGTGCGCCCACGTTTTTTGAGATTGTTGCATTGCTCGGTACGTTCTTACGTTCAGTCGCTAGCTTACATTCGTCATCGAACCGGTCGTTCCGATCTCTACGACTACTGCCTAAGATGGAGTAATCAGTACTAATGACAGTATTCTTAAGGTGACACACCTCCTTTTCTACGCCCGACATCTCAGTCCAGGACTTACTGTCCCTAAATTTAGGGCGAGTCCTATCGCTATCGTAGAACACAAATGGTTGCGAGAAGCTAGGCGTTGGACCGCGAATTATAAAACAAAAAAAAACAAAAAAACAGCAGAGCATTCCACATACGTGTTGTACGGCTGAAGAACAAATCCCTGAACTTAACTGTACGTCCGAAGATGGGCTTGAGGGTAAACTGATGAGCATTTATAGTGCCCGGAATATTGCGGTTGAATTCAAGGAGAGGTAGCATGCAGCTGGCTATTTCTCTTCAGCACCGCCAGTGGAAGAAACGATAAAACAGTGACAAGCAGGAAACGTTCCTGTGGTGTTAAAAAGACTCTATGGCTTTCGCAATGTTCTCATCACCGATAAGTTTTATCGCGCAGTTTTGTATTCTATCTAGCTGATGCAAGGTAGTTTTATGCTCACCAGCCCAGATATGACAATTACACTCAAGCTTAGGGCAAATACAAGCCTTGTAGATAGTCGACAGATCAGAGGGAGAGAAATATTACTTACACCGGGCTAGAAAACCTAAACATTTCGCTGCATTGGATTGGCATGGGATTTACGATTCGCTTAGACGACAGGAGACAGCATTGGGGTTTGGAAGCATTAAATTCTACTCGATTGTTTTCTCCGCAATGTATTATGCTGTCTAGGGCAGAATTTGACGTGTTTAACATATGTGGTTGTTTGAGTTCCACATAAGAAGTAGAGGGACGTTCCTCAAACTTATACGAGAAGCTGAGAGTGCCGAGGTTGACCATAACCAATGTTAAAAGCCAAGTAAAGATATCCGGATCACTATTTAATCCATTCCACATTTATAACAAGGGGATGGGCTGGCCGGCCTGCATTCTCTTTAATCTGTCATTGGAAAAAGTGTTCTGAGATTCTGGTGTAATTGCAAAAGTAATAATTATCTATAAGTTCATCCTGATACTGGATTATTAAAACCAAATCAATACTGACACGATTTAAGAAAATTAAAGCGCCTCCACGAAAACTAAATTTAGAAACTCTTTTAGAAAACTTTCTTAAAAACTAGATCCTTTTAAAATTATATAAATTTATATCAAATTGATATTTTTGGACTTACAGTTTTTGAGAGGGTTTCCTCTGTATGCATTCCAAGTCTCGCCACTGCTTTCAAAACCCTCTTGGCCGCTAAAACGACTTTCACTATTGCTGCTGTGCTTCACTGTACTTCCAACCGAATAACTTTGTTTGAAAATACCAACTCGTTCAAGCAGCAAAACTACTACAAATGCGACGAAAGGATTCATCTTAAGCATTGGCGTACTGGTATATATCTTAGGCTGCATTGGCTAGCTCTTTTGTAACTAACATTTCTGTATACGTGGTGTACTCTTGAAATAATTCAATTGATAATAATCGTTCCGTTTCAACGAAAGCACAGAAAGATAGTATGAGATCCTTCAAATATCAAAAACTTTATCCTTTCGCTCTGTGCGCAACACCAACGACTTCCGATGATGGCTGACACTGAGTAGTATGCCAGCCAGCATCAGCACCGCCGACACCTACACCAAACATTTCCAATGATTGAGGGAGTGCGAAGAAAAGGAGACTCAACTCATTATAAAGTCAAATTAGTTGCTTACTGGTAATCTTATCCGTTCTGTGATATATCGATTTAAGATTGTTCTTCTGCTATTCGGTGAAAGTGTTTTTCCAAAACTACTTATCAAAAATTTACTGTGCATCATGAGGAGGATGCTTTTAGTATATCGTTATTAACAGTTATGACGTGTATACCAACACAAACTTAACCTTACTCCTGCTTAGAAAGTCAGCACTCAATGAGAGGGATGGGTGTTATGCAATAAAATCATTGTTGAGCTCCGAATTGATTGGCACTTGCGGTCTTAAATGTTTAGGCATTGATATATTTGCATTTCTGGGAAAGTGAAGTGAAAAGTTGAGAAGAGTTCTGGAGCACATATTTTTTTGGTTTTTTTTGTCCACTTAGTTTTGATAAACACAGGAAATTCTATGCTTTTTTAGTAGATTAGTAAAAGTTCATTTAAAGTCTTCCTAATAATCCTCTTAGCAAAAATATTGCATACAATTAATCAATTTTGATTTGCTTCTGCAACTCTGCACTCACTCACTATCAACAACATTCAAATAAAAACTTTTGAAACTTTTCGTTTTAATTTTTAAACCGATTTGAAGGAGAGTTTCTAATTGATAATAGGGTGTGCTTTTAAAATAAAGTAATTAGCGATTTTGCAATATATAATGGTGCAATAGTTACATAATGGAGTTGAGTGCTTTATGTTTAAAAAGTATTTAGGCATCCACTCTGACTATATTTGACTCTGACGTTGTGGAGTAATTTAAGCAGTAATGCCCCAGTTCCACATAAATAGTTTATGGTAAATGATGTCAGCTTAATAGTACCTAGAGATTTGCTGAACCTCCTGACGGAGTCGATCAAAACTTATCAAAACATAAAAAGAACTGACTGGGTAAAATTCGAAAATATTATCAAATCACAATTAGGCAAATTACCCAATATTGAATTGATTGCTGATGAATTGGACAACAAAATTGATACGTTCGAGAAATCAATGAACGTGGCTCTAAAAGCCACTTGCCCAATCAGTCGAGTTAAAAAGTTCACCGTCCCTGGTGGAGCCAAGATCTTAGTAAACTTAGGAGTATGACTAGGTCGATCTTGAATATCTGTTATACCAAAAAATACTGGCAGCATTTTAAAGACTGCCTTTGAAGGTACAAGAAGGCCATCAAAGAAGCCAAGCGAAGCTCTTGGATGGACTACTGCCAATCAATTGAAACTACCAAGGACTCTGCTAGAATTTGCAAGATTCTGGCGAAAGAGAGCACCTGTCCGACTTTCATCAAGAAAGATGACGGTGGCTGGACGGCATCTGCAACAGAATCATTGGATCTTCTCATAAATATACATTTCCCATTAGCAGCTATCAATGCGCATATAACTTGGAAAGGTTGCATGCTGAGCATCCGGTTTCTCGTGATGTAGTGGATAGTATCATTACCCGGGAAAAGGTTTCCTGGGCTTTATCAAGTTTTTCTGCCTATAAGTCTCCTGGCCTGGATGGTATACAGCCGATTATGCTACACATGGCGCTAAAGCTGTCAACTCTCTGGCTAATGAAGTTTTTATAAGCTGTCTGCTCCTCAGTTATGTCCCCCGCAGCTGGAGAGGAGTTCGGGTGGTTTTCATACCCAAAGCAGGCAGAAGAGGCCATGAATCAGGAAAGGATTTCAGGCTCTAAGTCTCTAATCGTTCTTGCTAAAGGCTCTGGAGCGAATTCTAGATAATCATATCAGGCAACGATTTGAAGTCACACACAAGTATCGAGATCTCAATACGCATATCTTAAGGGCCGGTCCACGGAGACTGCCCTCCATGAGGTAGTGCGAACGATTGAGCACACGATGAACTACAAGCAGTTAACGTTAGCCGCCTTTTTAGGTATAGAAGGGGCTTTCAACAATGTTCACATTGAGGCCATCAAGGAAGCTCTGAACCAGTCAGTCTCAGCCTCACCCCCAGTGCCAAATATCTCGGAGTGATCTTGGAAGCTTAGCTGGAAGTCTAACATAGAGAACAGGGCTAAGAAAGCAAGCGTGGCTCTCTATGCCAGCGGCAAAACCATCCAAAACCAAACTCAGCAGGTTACAGCGATCAGCAGAAGTAGGCACTACAGGAGCTCTACGGTCTTGCCCGACCGAGGCCCTTAACACCATCTTGTACCTATTACCTCCTGAAATATTTAACATGTATGTTGCGACGTGCAGTGCAGTACGACTCAGAGAGTCTGGGTACTGTGCTACTAGACCATACGGACACTGCAATATACTGCAGACAGTACCTGAAGGCATAATACCTAGTTAGTTGACGTCTATTCATTGAGGAATTGGGTAATGAATAATCATTGCGATATTGTGCAGCTGCTCTTAATTAAGGTAAATGTTATGTGGTTACTTTTGGTTTCATTTATTTGTATTCGCCATGTTGATAACCACTTTAAGATGGTAGCCTAATTACTCTGAGTGAGTTGCCAGATTCTTGCTTGAAAATAGAAAAGCTGTGTCTTCTGCAAATGTTAAAGTAAGAACGTTGTTGCACGTATAGGTAAATTCGAAGTGTAGAGTAGGTTGAGGAATGGACCAAGGACGCTACCTTTTGGAACGCCCAGCATTAATAGGAATTGTTCTGGAGGTTAACTATTATATATTTAATGATAAATTTACGATTTTCTGGGTAGATTGAAAGAATGGTATATAAGTTTATGGATTGGTTACATACGCCGAAGTCAATAAGTTCAGGAATATTTCTGCGATCCATTGGCTAATAGGTAGGTTATCCTGTAAATAAGATTTCTCGACTGCTTTTTGAAATAGCTGAGTACAAATTTCTGCCTTTTGGGATAAATAAACGAGATCCCCAATGTGCATGTTTTGCATTAAAGTCTTCCGCTGTAATAAACTTCATACCAAATGTATCAAAGAAGTCTCTAAATTGCTGCTCAGTGATTTTAAATTGGTTAATAATAGAAAAGGGAAAATTATGGTTAAAACACAAAATTTTTAGCCTGACCCATACATCTGATTTTCACGATTTACATTACCTAAGAAAAGAAAAAGTAAAACAAACCTCGTCTAACTTGACTTTCTTACTTAAGTCGATAGCAATTGAATGCTATTCAATTCATTAATTAGAATAATCGCATTAATTAATGCAGTAATCTATTCTTGTTACACGTATGTAGATACGGTGGTCTTTACAAGCACACTCACACACACACAATATTGCATTTCACAATATCCACTTAGGAAAACCGTTGTGGTCCGACTTGTGTCGGCCGCACAATTGATTATTTAATCAATCACAACATACCAGATATTGTTCATGATAATGGTTGTCGGTTAGTGTATGCATACTGGTCAAAGTAGGGTCTTCATGCTTGCCATTGGCAGTATGCTAATCCTTATTGCAACCCATATACGAGTACATACTCCTAAATCAAATCAACACAACTACCAGCTCAATAACACTGACAAGCACTGAATGCGCCTACCTTTCGCATACACTCTCTGGTATAATATCAGCATCAGAAGGATTAGGTTAAGCTGATGAAGCTTCCCAGTGACTTTGACAGGAGCCAATTGAAGGAAAACAAAAAATATACATATATAGAGAACACCATCAGGGCAAATGTCGAAACAGAATGCCTAAAACGAAGTCCGAGGAAACTGTTGTTGTTGCCTGCTTGCAATTGCACTGAAAATGCAACCTTATTCCATTCGTTAAGTGGGGCGGCGGAGTGGATCGGGACTCTATTGATAAACGTATGCAACTTTAAATGAAATCCAATTCAGGTCGAAATAACTTCACATCACAACACATATTGGCATTCTTGAGTTAATCAATTTAATCACAAAAGAGCTTAATATTTGTATAATACTGGCCAACAGAGGTAGAGCACTCACACATACACACTTCCATTTAATATATCTAGCAATGACCCTGATTTAATGAAATTTCAATTATCCAAAAATGAAGAAAATTTGAAGCGAATTGAACTGGCAAATGCCTATGAAGGTAACATATTAGTAAATAGTAGCAGCAGCCTTACGAACTTCTTGAGTCCCTGAGATGATAAACTGAGAATGAAGCTGTAACAGATTGTAATAAGTGTAATGTACTATAATACATAGTACATAATTACACAATGTGTTTATTTATTGAAAACTACTTATGTGTATGTGGGCGCCGTGGCACTGTGGAAATGCGCGTAGCTACTGAGCGGGAGGTTCGTGGTTCGAGTCCCAGTAACACCAAAAGTATTTTTCACGGTGTCCCACCTCTCGCGAATTGGTGACAAACGTTCCGAAAGTAATAACTTGTCACGGAAAGCTTCTCAATTCGCTGTTCGGATATGGCCTTAAATTGTAGGTCCTTTCCATTTTTGTCTAAAAATATGTATGAGCAACACAAATGGTGACGAGAAGCTAGGCCTTGGACCGCAATGGTCTGTCGCGCCGGATATTATTATTATTATTATTATTATTATTACTTCTGTGTATACGCCATTAGTTTTATATTTTTGAGTTCTCTGTATAAACTTTGCGACGGTGTTTGCATGGTGAGTCTGTAACTCGGTGGCTGATAGAAACTTGCGATCAATTTTTAACCCACTTCCCAAAGCCGAATTTTTCACTTATTCTACTACTTATTCAGTTAATTCAGTTCAATCGAACGTGGCTATTATCGCTGTAAATAAAGGTGTGATCGAAGATCCAAATTTATCGACTCGTCGCCGGTCGCAGTAATTAGGGCTCTGTCCGTCTACTACGTGGAAAATTTTTCTGTTAAGTAATGAAGCCATTTTTGGCTTAACGGGTTTGTTAATAATTTTTGTTGCATATGAAGTAAGACTACATCCAGGAAAATGCATGCGGTTTACACGCTGGTGGCATCATCTGATATATATGAGGCCCTAGTTCTCGTTACAGTCAATAGAGATCGATACCGCAACATGATTAATGATTTTTTGTTTAAAAATATGGATGAGATTCATCCGGACGAGATGTGGTCTCAACAGGATGGCGCTACGTGCGATACGGCGACAACAGCCATCGACTTATTGAAATCGAAATTTAGCGATAAATTGATTTCGGGAAATGAACCTGTTAATTGGCCTCCAAGGTAGTGCGATTAGACATCTCTCCAATATTTCTTGCGGAGTCTCTTAAAGTCACTAGTTTATGCTGATAAACCAGCAACAATTGACGCCATGAAGGGCAATATTTTTCGCGTAATTTGTGACACACCGCCAGCAGTGCTCGAAAAAGTGACCTAAAATTGTACATACATTGAACATCTATGTCTCAACTATAATTTGCAGCATTGGGCTTATTCTTATGTCAAAACCGAATAAAAACCTTAGCTAATTTCTCTTCTTCTTTAAGTTACCCAAATTGAGCTTAATTAACCGGATGTTTTGTCATTGTCTGCTGTCATTTGCAGCAGCTGCCAGATTTCTGTACCAAATGTCTTACTTCATTGGCACATTTCTTATTGCCACATAAGTTAACGAACATTTGACGAAACTGACCAAAATAACATTATTACCAAGTTTCCATGACAGTATGAGTTGAATTTAGTTTTCGTCGAGTTGAGAAAATTGCAGCGCTAACTAGTAGCATTTCCATGAACAGAATGAAGTTAATTTGACAGATGCGTTTAAGTTTCTTACCAACATAAAAAGTCAGACAAAACTAACTCGACCGTTTTAGTTTCGTGGAGTTTATTTGAATTTAACGAAACCCAACACTAATTCGCGTTTCTATGCACATAAACCTGAGTTAACGTAGTACGATTTCCATGTAACCCGTCGTTCACAACAGCTGAGTAAATCTTACATAATTTCGTTATAGTTAACGCTTAAGTCGTGGGAAAGAGATGACAAGCGTAGAAGAGAAATGTTCACGCCTTTTAAATAATGTCATTAGTACTGCTGTCTTTATTTTATGCAGAGTAGTCGTAAAGATCGTAACGACGAACAATTCAAAGCAATCTGGGAGAAGACCGAGACCGAGGACCGCGGAATTTTCACGACGATATTAACACATCATTGGATACTGGATTTCGAGCAATTCTACTCAATCTAAAGTGACAAACTATAATTAGATTCCAGACAAAAAAATAGATTGAACAACCATGTAAGTCACCCAGGCATGTGCGTGCAATGGCTGCTCACTATGAACAGAATCAAAAGAATTGTAAAGGTCATCATGACTCATTCCGCGCGTCTAATCTTCCACCATCCTACCCACAAAATACTTCAACTGTCATTTTGTAAAATTGGTTACATCAATTTTAAGTTAGCAGTACAATACAAATGCAAATACAAGCTCGCATCCATTTGACCCGTATAATCAATCTACGTACGTAGTTACAAGAATATGCAGAGGACCATGAGCAATTCCATCGATTCTTTTTCCTTTCGGGTTTGGTTTCCTTCATCTCCTTCCGCTTGTGCGACAAACACCCAGGTCCCATGTCAACGACAATTATAAATGTTTTAACTTATCCCTGATCTGTCCTGCTGTCCTGTAATATTTTTGCCATTTTCGTTTTCGCTGTTATCACAGAGTAAACATTTATCGCATTTGGGATTCCTTTTATTCCGAATCACGTACCGACATTGTCCACAAAAGATGATTTACTTACTCACTCGATATTACGTATTACGCTACGATGTAAGGTTAACAAAATCAAAAATTCTGGAAGTCTGGAAGGCATCATATCCCTTTCGTATTACTTTCACTTTTTCATTTTTTGTCCTGACTCTGTAGAGGAAAATGGGTCAGCGTAAGAGGAAGAAATGTACGTTGGTGAAATTGCTTCCATTATCATCCATTGTTAAGCATTTTTCCCAGCTCTCTTGGGACTTTTTTGGAAGATAATATTGTGATGGGGAATTCTCTGGTGAGTCTCTTTATTTTGGACGATATATGTATGTGTATTAAGGTTTGTTATTTATTTACTGTGGTTACAGGCGCTTAATGTAACTCATATTTATTCCCACATATTGGCTTGCGAGGCTATACATTTGACTGGAGCTAAGCATAAACGTTCGAAGAAATTAGCTTCGGAAAAAATTAACATCCAGGATTACGCACAATTGCAAGACTTTTCCATTCAATTGCTTACATATGTCATACTGCTGGGATTAGGTATGTAGAATGGTACTACTCGCGAAACTTGTGACAGCCTGAATTTGATTTGTGAGTGCCCGATTTGCATATCAACCTTCCGGGAGTCCTATTAAGGGTTATTTGGATTCTTCTTAAATGCAACCTGTAGCGTTCAAGTAGATGATTAGTTTTACTATCCCGCAAGCGCCGTATAACTGCAAAGCCTCCATACAGCTTCTGCGGAGGATGCTATGTAGAATGCCTAATTTAGCAGTATGGCCATCCACTGGCCAGGCCCTCATACTAATAGCCACAATTCTAAGAGAATGCCCTTCCGAGATCTAGAGATCAACACAACAATTTTCTGTATTGAATGGTATAGTATTGTAGGAGAGCAATATCGCTCTTGATATAGTGCAGTTGGTCAAATTGTCCCAATTAGTTGTGAGTTATTAGTTTGAAAAGAGAGAACTAGTTCGTTGACTGAATCCACACAGCCGGTGTCCAAAGTGACGACCTTCTTCGCCAATTCGTCTACTTTCTCATTACTCTCTAAGTTATTGTGCCATTTACCGACGATTATGTCTAATCGAAGCCAGTTATTCTTGGACTTGTTCATAAATTTCGAGTTGTTAACGTCTTTAATGGTGGATTGGATGTCTACACATAATCCAATCCTTCCAATTTATGCGGTACTTCGTCTTAAGGCTGTGCAAGCCTTCCTAATCGCTAAAGTCTCTGCCTGGAAGGTGGTAGTCAAGTCACGTCAAATTATCTCGGTACTCCACCGTCCGTATCGGTACACTACCAATAACGGTATTGCTATCAATTCCATTAAACATCTATAGCGGGCTCCAACAAGAGGATGGACTGGCCTGCGTCCTCTTAAATCTGATCCGAGACTCTGATGAAAGGGCGAGAGGAAAAATTCATAATATTTCAATCCATATACTGGATTACGAAGGCATTACTATCAAGTCCATTAAACATCTATAGCGGGGTCCAACAACGGGATGGACTGACCTGCATTCTCTTAAACCTGAACAGAGACTCTGATTTGATGGCGAGAGAAAAAATTATTTACACATTACTAGCAGAAAAGAGCTCTACAAGTTTCGTCCAGATCGAGCGGGCGACACAAAATCTGGGGCTGCACATAAATAGGAGCAAAGTGGCTAGTGGCTAATGGCAACGTCTCCGAGCAGAAGAGTGCAACAAGAAATACACGCATGGTTGCATAAAGACAACAAAATCTACTTTAGCCCCTCAAGACTCTTCAAATCCTAAAAGGATAAGCAGTTTACAGACGGTCATACTGGTGAACATACAAGTGGACAGATGGCTGTACGACAGACGAGTAGCTCACAATAACTATTAAAAAAGCTAAAGAACTGTATGTAAATCCCGATGATAAGTTTAATTGAGAAGCATTACAGAAGGCACATACTGCAGTACAATACAAGATGGTTTGTGCAACAGAGAGATAAGGCATTCGTTGACAATCATATAAATGATAGACCTATACAAGGTTTAGGCAGGTTTTTTTGAGGTTTATACATTGGACTGACCTAATGGTGCTCCGGCGCTGGACGCTATAGATATGATCCTGTTTACAGATGGGCCGAAGATGGAATCTGGAATTGGAACTGGTATCTTTCGACCCAAAACCAAAGCCTCTATACCAATGGCAGTGAGTCTCACGGTTTTCCAGAATGAACTCCATGTCATCGAGACCTAAACCGAGACTAATAAAGACATTAGGGGCGCAAGAGTATATATATTTTCAGATAGCCACTTAAAGCGCTGTCGTTCAACTTAATGGATTGATTATTAGTCGAATGCTGCTACGATGCACTCCAATCTATTGCCAGACAAAACAGGGTGGAACTCGGTTGGGTTCCGGGTCATTAAGAAATTGCAAGCAACGACTGCAGATGACCTAGCTAGGACTGGCTCCGAATCTGCGCTCATAGGACCTGAACCCTTATGCAGTGTCAACTGGGCTGCCGCCACAGCGCTGATTAATAATTGGGAGAACAAACTTTGTATGGCCCATTGGGATAATGTCTTAGGATTGAGGCAATGCGGTTTTCCTAAGAGAAATCCTTCATCTAGACAAGGTTAGCATTAGAAAGTTTGAGTGAGTTTTATCACAGCTCACTGTGGCTTCCGATATCACCTTAACAAAATTAATCTACACGGAATGTAGGTTCTGCTCGGAAGATGACGAATCATCTGAGCACATCTTTGAATTCCCAGCATTACTTTGGTTAAGGAGGCGTATTTTTCATAAGGAAATGTGTTCGTCAGCATAGTTGAGAAACTCTGCCACTAAGGACATACTATCCTTTATCAGGGAGGTGGTACGTCTCTTAGATTATTCATACCCTGTTAATACGAGAGATCTTTTTAGTGTCAGCCATATGGGCATGGGTCTATACAAAAAAAGCAAATGAATGAACAGACGGACAGACAGATAAGAGGGCGATCCGAAATTGAAACAAACTTCTGTGGGTAAACTCCAAACGCTCTATATGCTTATGGTTAAGAAATGGTGATTAGTTTTTAAGAAATTGCGTAAAATCCATTAAAAATGCTCATGTCAAAAATTAAACACAAATCCAATCAAATCAAATCAAAAGAAAGCAAAGCAACCTATAAGGACAACTTTAAAAGCATCCTGCAGATTAACATGACATGCACTGTCATTGCAATTATGCAGGTAATTTATGTAGATACGTGTAGATGGAAATGTAATGCTTCGGATCACAAACACCACACCACCAGTATTACTTCCTAGAACCGTAGAAATCAGGGAGAGTCATTCTTAAAACCCCATTGTAAGTACGTTGCGCTCTACTCTCCGTATATAGCAACTTTGATGGGGAAAGTGAAAACTATGCAATATCCTGATTACTGCAACCGCTCGCAACTCGCTACTACGTGCCAGGAGTAAGTGCAACAAAAATCACATGGAATTTTCAATAAATAAGAGTGGATGTGTAAGGCGGGCAAAACCCCAACATTTAAATTTTATGAATTGTTTTTTCACATGATGCACTTACATGCATGTATGTGTAGATGCATGTATACATATTTTATAAATTCCCATTACTTGCCGCAAAGCGGCAATCGTGAAGTAATGGCAAAAGTAGGTTGTTGTTTGTTTACTCTTTTATGGGTAACGACTGCTGTAAAGGATGACTGACGGTGCGATGACAGAGACTACCAACGACAACGTCAACAGCAACAAGGACGTGTCAGGAAGTGTCGCCTTCGATATTTTATTATACGACGAAGAATGGTAAAGTAAAAAAAAAAGACATTGTCCGCAAAAAATTGAATGCTTTCACTTTCACTCTGTTAGGAAGGAGCCAAGTCACTGGCACAGAAAAGGTTCTTATGGAGCTGGCATTTAAGTGGCTGTTATATTTTGTTGATTCCCAACTGCAGGTTGGTGCCTATTAAGGTTGGTGTGAACTGTAAACATCCGAATAACGAGTTACCTACAAATGCGGTTTAGAATTTGCTATTTGCTTTACTTCGCCAATAAAGAGAGGGAGCTACTCGTCTTGTCATTTACGTTACATTTCAAAGCAATCACTTGGCCGCAACAGTCTATAATTTTCAGATTGCTTATTGTGTCTTATATGATCCCCAAAAAGAATGGTAAACTGTTAAAGCTTTAGTTCCCCGCTCATTTTAGGGATCATACAAATTAAAAAATACAATAAATAGACAAAATCCATTATGCATTATTTGGTACAATTAATTACATTTATTATTATTATTTATTTACTTATTATTTAAGTAGTTATATTGTTACGAAAAGTAGTTATTAGCGTATACATATAATAGAATAAGAATCCTAAGATAAATCTCAATGTAAATACTGCATACTAAAAATAAGCACTTTTGTGTTGCATACTTTTAGGCTCTAACAGTTTAAGATTATTTGAAATTTGAAAAGTAACCGCCTGCAAGTTTGAATCATTGTGTACTGGTAAAACAAGTAGTCAAACCGGTTTGTGCGGTTTGCCCATTTTTTGTAAAAGAACATGATTGAACATGTTGTCTATTTTTAGAAGATGACTCATTACATATAAGTATCGTTAGTTGTAAATAAGGGAATAAGGGTACAATTTTCTGGTCTATTCTCGATATTTCTGTCTAGTTTTTAATTGAGCATAAATAGAGGCGTTAAGCCGAAGTACGATTATTAGTTGTTTGGAATTTAACCAGTGCAGTTGTATAAGTCCTTGTAAAGTGATAAAGCTATAACCTAAGAGAATTATTGTGAAGTATAGGGTTATCCATTTTGCGGTTTCAAAAGTAAACGTAAATAAAACACATATAAAATATTTTTTATCATGATATTTCTTTTTTATTATAAAGTTTGAACGTTGACATTATGTGTGAGACACTACATCACCACGCGAATTATTGCAAGCATCAATTCTTTTGAGGTAATTTTTGACCACTTTTTGACACATATTGGGCGGTATCTCAGCCATAACTTGACGAATATTGGTTTTTAAGTGCTCAAGAGTTAAAGGTTTATCTGCATAAACACGGTCTTTCGCGTAGCCCCACAAAAAAAAGTCAAGCGGTGTCAAATCGCATGATCTTGGTGGCCAGTTGATATCGCCACGACGAGAAATTACGCGGCCAGGAAATGTCTCTTGCAATAAAGCCATATTCGCTCGAGTTGTGTGGCATGTGGCACCGTCTTGTTGAAACCACATATTTTCTAAGTCGCATTCTTCAATAGCAGGCAAAAAAAAAGTTGGTTAGCATATGACCATAAACCTCCGAATTGACGATGACAGTCGTCCCATTGTCGTTTTCGAAGAAGTAAGGTCCAATTACACCTCCGGACCAAAGAGCGCACCAAGCAGTGACTTTTTGTGGATGTAATGACCTCTCTTCAATTACTTGAGGATTCTCAGAACCCCAAATACGACAATTTTGTTTGTTAACATACCCACCGACTGAGAAATGTGCTTCCTCGCTGAAGAATATTTTGTTCGAAAAATCGCCGTCCACCGCCTGTTGTTCAAGCACCCATTCGACGTATCTACGACGTTGTGAATGGTCAGCTGGCTTCAGTTGTTGTGTGAGCTGGATTTTATATGGATGTAGGTGTAGATCCAAATGCAAAATACGCCATAATGTGCCGTAAGACAGTCCTAATTCCTGAGAACGACGAGGAATCGACACATTCGGGTCTTCAGCAACACTTTCACTTACAGCAGCGATATTTTCAGTGGTACGAGCGAAACGATGATGCACAGGCCTTACAATATCTGTAACCGATCCAGTCTCTTCTAATTTCTTCACAATTTTGCCAATTGCTTGCGTAGTTGGACGATTATGTAAACCATAATCTCCTCTTAAAGCACGATATGTGGCTGTGGCAGAATCACCATTTATGTAGTAGGTTTTTACAATTTTCAAGGGTTGTGCGATAGTTAAGCGATCCATTTTCGTAAATGTCAGACTTTCAACTGAAAAAAAAAAATTGTTTTAACAACTTAGTTTGACAGATGTCGAATTCCAGCCCTATACTTTTGAAACCGCGAAATTAATAACCCTTAACTAGTATCATAAGTGTTCTTGTGTACATTTAAAGTAATCACCATTGTAAATTGTGAACTTGTGTTAATTTTATTATTGTTCATTAAAATTGTTATTTGTAAACTAATTAACTTGTGTTGTGTTTTAATTGCAAAATCCTTTACGAACTCGAAAGCCTGAATTACGTTACAATATTTTAAAGAAAACAATAACTACAAATAAACAAAAGCAAGTATTGTTTTTGTAATTAGCTTAAAGGCATGGCGTTCCGTTGCGAAAGTTACGAAACCGTGTTTTGAAAACGTTAAAACGAGAAATAACTATTTGCTTGTGTTCTTACATTGATAAAGAAATCCCCATAATGGTTAATGTGTCATTTAATCTAAAATATTGGCCAAGAAGAGCATGCCCAAAAAAGTGAAGTGGCATTTAGATTTAGTTCAAAATAATTTGTTGAATAAACCATGGTAATATATTCTTCGAAAGTGAAAACAAATGGCTGAGCAGAAAGCAACATTCTCTTAACAAGCTACTATTCCAGAAAGGCTTGTAATGACGAAAATCTTGGCGTCAAAGGTTGTACCTGTACCAATTGATGGAAATAACCTGGCAGGACTATGTTATAGGTTCGTCCTGCCTCCGTGATACAATTTAAAAAGTGGACCCAACGAGTACCGATGTTGATTTCTTGGTCATCCACTAGTCCTGGCTATTACGTCTTCGACTTAGACCTTCGGCAGTTTGAACCGGGTTAATTTGGAAAATCGGGCTTGGGCAACAGGTCCCGTTAACTCCCAAGAATTTACAACCAGTTCTGTCTATCGGACATACACATGTGCTTAAAATTTGAAAAAATCGAGCTAATTTTTAATATTTTTTATGGGCACCCCTCGGGCCTCAGGGCCCTGCTTAAATTTGAATTTGAAGAAAATTGGCTAATTTTTAAAAAAATAAAAAAATTATATGGGCGCCCCTTGAACTTTAGGGCTCGTTCACTCCAAAATGTTTACAAAAAGTTTTGTCCATCGGAGATACACATGTATATTAAATTTGAATAAAATCTGGTTAATTTTTTTAAAAAATGTGTATGGGGTCTCACGACCCCGGGGCCCGGGGTATCCAAACTTTTTACAAAAGGGGTGTCCACCGGAGATACACATGTATATAAAGTTTGAAGCATATCGGGTTAATTTAAAAAAAAATGTATAAGCACAACTCGGGTCTCAAGGCGCGATTCACTCCAACAAAGTTGAAAAAAGTTTGTCACCGGAAATACACATGTGTGCAAAATTTTAATAAAATCGGGCTTTCGGAAGTGGGTTAAAAATTGATCACAAAATCTGACCAGCCAGCCAGTCACGGGCACGCGAACTTAATATAGAGAATGTAAAAAGCTAAACTAACAAAAGTTTAGAAATAACACTGGTGATTACTTTCTATGCACAGAAAATCACTTATAACACTTGTATTTCACTTAGGTAGTAGCTCTATCTGTTCGCAAGTACTTTTCAACGGATCAGGTTGAATTCCAAATAACTAATAACTTCAACGGCAAAACCTCGCTCTACTTATAGTAAATAGAAAACCACGAAAGTGTTACTCTTTTCTACTGCTTCCTATTCGAACAACCTAGAGAGCGCTAGATCACTCTGGCTAGTTCCTTATTTACAACTCACCGTACTCGAGTCATCTATCGTTAAAATTCTAAAAATAACTTGTACATAAGTTACACACAGTATATTTAGGTACAAAATCCCATAAATTTCCTACTTAGCGTAAAAGCATCCACTGCAATAATGCTTGTTCCATTTATCTTCACATGGCGATGTCAATTATTATCATAACAATATGCTTTAGCAAAGGGAGCCTCAGCTCAAAAAAATGTTAAAATTGTTGGTTTAAAAGAAGTCAGTAAATGTCTCTAGTAAAACAAAAGTAGCCGTGTATTAATTGCTGTATTCCATTCTTTTCGGACAAGTTCTCGCAGTTTATTTAGACCTTCTTTATTAGTTCTACTACTTTGCGGTTCAAATATCCAAACATATAAATTCTCTCGTCTTTAAATATTAAGAAGAGTCCACGACTTGATAACTCACTCGTATTCAATTTATGTCAGATTAAAAATTTATTAAAAATTTTGCGCTTTATATAAACTGTGAGAAACATAAAATCGCATTTTTTTTATCATCTACTCACAGCTACTTTGAAGGAGGGCATTATCGTAATTATGGTATATTTTTAGATTATTTAGTACAGAAACATAGAAAAAGGTTGGTGGCCTTACTCTTGAGCTTGATGTTTTTCATTATACCCCCGAAGTACTACTGAGTATAAATTTTGGTCGCAAATGTTCAAACTCACCAGAACGTGAGATGTCAGTTCGTATACGTACGAGGTGTATAGCATACAATTTTAATGTGGTGTGAGGTTTTTATCTTTCTTTGGGTTAGTATAATTTTTGTAATTTTAATGTCAAGGTTCTGGCACAAATTCTGAAGCGGTTCGCTTTTTTCTCATGTAGACGACAACTCGCGTACTCAAAACTTGGTGTGATGTGAGAAAGTCTCACCAAAGTGTTACTTGTTGTTTCCACCTCCAATAACAAAATGTGTTCTAAATGTATTCTTTAATTTTTGCCATGAATGCATTTCAGCGATAACTCCATAATTTTACTCCCACAAGCAAATTATGTTATTGTAGCATTATTGCTATTTGAGGTGGAAACAACGAATTACACTGCTCTTGCCATTAAAGCTAAAGCAAATTGTGCGCATGCGTCAAAAATCATACTACTACACACAACATCTACTAATGCTACGAATTTGCAGTTAAGATGTGAGTTTTGCACAGTTGCGACGAAAATTCGTACCCTGGGTAAAAGATAAAAGAAATGTGACTTTTAGTTTATCACAATTTATCTAAGGCACAAACCCAGTCAAACTAGAAATTAGTGTTACAGGTCGTGGGAAAATTGAAAGTATTCATGGGACAGAATAGGTACTGATTTAATGAATGATTAAGGCTGTTTCCGAAAAGATGACTTATTTCAGACTTATTGACTTATTTGCTCTCATCATAGATAGGTCAGTAAAACCGTGAGAATTGATTCCATATACCCACTTTGACAACAAAATCAAAATAAAAATTGTCTCTCTTCCTTTCTGAAACAGCCTTTTAAGATCAGCCATATAATCGAAATGATTAATTTAAACTTTATTTGATATTCTTCACAAAAGAGCTTATGAAAACATTAAGATAACAACAGCTGACACTTATGGATAGAATGTCTTTTTGAACTTTTTCCTACTCTTTGGTCCCTCTGGGCGATTACATTTAGGTATATATTCAGCTGCATGTTGATCCATTTTCCGTTGCCATGGATTAATGTCCAATTCGAAGAAACGTCTTCTCGCTTCCATTGGTCGGGTCTTGTGATCGGTTTTATAAATCTTCTCCCATAAATAGATTTCGGGTAGTTCCAGATGGCGCGGTCGATTCGACGACATATGCTTGAAGGTACGCTCCAAGAAAACTCTCCGATCAGCATCTGGGTAGTCAGCAATTTTCTTCACATCATTGTCCAAGTATGGTTGGAGTTGAGACGTTGCAAGATGCTGATCGATCGGGGTATTAATGTAGAATTGGACTAAATGACGAACGACTTCATCGTTGAATCCAACACACTTCCCACTTGCATCAATTTCTTGGAAAAGTTGCAATTCTTTTGTGCCACGGCAGAAGTTCACTTTCGGATTCTCGACTGCGTGTTGTGAATGGATCAATGTTGTGTTCAACTGGTACTGATAGAAAGACCAATCACGACCGTTTGTAATTATAGTCTGTGTATTCATTGGATAGGTGAGATCGCTAAAGGTTGAAAAGCCATTGTAATTAGCTTGAGCGAGTAGCCAAGCGAAACTGGACTGAATTCCTAGCACATGAAGTGTCTCTTGGAAATCTTCAGCACCAAAACTAGGATTGCGAACTGCCATGTGATCGCGGCATTGATACGATATAAGACCAAACCCGCTGGGACTGCCAGGCCAAAATCCTACAATCATTCGTGAAAATTAAGGAAGTTTCTATTGCTATTAATACCCACCTGGAATATTAGTTCCGTGACGATAGTCAGTCAAAAAACCCAACGTTCTCGGATCGTACTTGTGCCTCGGAATACTTTTAGCTAATTCCGCATTTTCTGATTGAGCCTGACTGCAAAATGATTGTAAAGGATTTCGATGTCGTACAGCTAGGTACGGTTGTCCTGTGTATTGCATAGGGCGATCCACTGGATCATAGGCCATACTTTTTTGCCAGACACGACCTTCTTTGCTTTTGACAACATTTTTCGGCGGATCAATCCCTCCGACAAACCAGAATGCTTCATGCCGTGGATTTAAATCGATCTCGATTTCGTTGAGATGGCTGTAATCGGCTGAAAGGGAATTGACGAGTGTACGATTCACCTGTTCTACGGTAAGTTGCCCCAAGAGTTTTTCTCGCATCTGCGGGTCCAATTCACAATCACTATATTGTTGTCTGTAATGTTAGGAAAATAGTTATTATGTCCGTGCGAACATTGCCATTGTAGTACCTGAAAAAATCGTGCAAATACTCCAGTGAATCCTTCAGTTCATTACGCACGGCCTCTACCAATGCTTCTTGCTTAGGCTTGCTGTCCTTTTCAGGCTCTGATTTAGCGTCTTCCAACTTTAAGTCCTCGTTGAACACTGTCCGGGTGTAGTGTTGCGACGCAGAAAGACACCCATACGGTACTCGAGAATCGCTCAACATTACCGTCTTATAACCATAGTATCGCGGCATGTTGATCTTAATAAGTTTCTCTTCAACTGTTTTCACTTTCTGGATTTCATCGTGCCATGCCACTGATTCTCTAGCCTTACGTGCTTCTAGTGAAAGGTCTAATATCTCAGGATATTCGGGCTTCTCAGTATACTCATCAGATAACTCTAAGGCCCTGACAGCCGGCAAACTTTGTGCCGAAAGATGCCTTCGACAAACACCAACAATATTGGAGCGTAGACTATAACCCCGATTTCTAATAAACATACTGGGACAACCAACTTTTTAAATTTTCTTTTAGACTGTCGGGAACGAAAAAGCGAAGAATGAAAATAATGCACTGCACTGAGGTTATGAAACCGAATCGGAATGTCACTTTGGTTTTTAAATCCTTTACTTTTTGACAGATCATTAGATGTCATTACTTATACACTGTTGAGTGTTCGAATATACGTATTGCTGCTTCTCTTGTGTTTTTTGTTTGTTTTAGAAATCTACGCTCGAGCTCAGAATTTTTCTCGGCCATTCAAAAACGAAAGGCGTGTTGTTGTTATATTTAGTGAAAAGAGATGTTATTCTCTTGACATCCAAAAAATCAATCTGCGCCTGTGACGGCTAAACTGTGAAATAGCTCCCACCCTAAAAAACATAATTTAACAATTATAACCAAAAAAGTATTGCCATTATTATTATTTATTATATATTACCCAGTTAATGAAGTTTTTATTCATGATTTTACGGAATATAAATTTTTCTTTTAAGAATCGTGAAACACAAGAGTGAAATGGCGGCACTAAAGTAGATTTCCTTTGCAAAAGAGGAAATATGAAAGTTATTTAATTCACAAAAATTAGAAAAATCATAATATTACCTGGAAAACGAAAGTAGTTATAGTATTTTTACATCATATTATGTTCAAATAAAAAGAAAATATCAATATTTTACTTTTTATGAGGTGGAGCTGTATCAGAACAAATCCAAAACGACATAAATACCAAAATTTCAGCCGCACTATACGATACATGGCGCTCCATGACAAATTAAAATCGATTAAAAAATTCGTTGGATCAAGGGTGGAGGAGGTTCATCCGATAGGCAAATCAAATCAACCTTATTATAAATGTTATGGATACAATAAGCCTTTTGTAAAATTTGTAGCAAGCATCCGGACGCTTTTTCATAAGACTCTGCAACTATTCAAACTCTACTAGGTTTACAATATTTTAAGAGATTGATAATTACAGATGTAACTTAACTGTAAGAAAGTACTGATGTCATATTTGACTTAATGCCTTGAAGTCAGATTAGTAGTATGGTTAGACAATCAAAACAACAGTCACGAAGCTGTGCACTTAGCTTATTCCATACCACTGACGAATTGCATATACATATTGGTCGTGTTTTTTTTTCTGAGTAATCGGATAATTTAACTGTCAAAATTCAGATATGTGATTTTCACATGCCATGAGAAAACATATTCTTTTGGGAAATGATTTTTTTTTTATCATGATTACCAAAGCTCTATTTATTATAATCTATTTATTTATTTATTATGACTATCAATGCTAGTCAATATATAAATATAAAATATATACAAGTATGCGGGCTGAAGTGCCCGGCGTTGCTCGTGGCTTCATTACCCACCCATCGCCCAATAGCCCCATCGTTCCCCATCACCATCTCAAGTTTCAGAAATAGGTCTGGGTCGTTTTATTACACTCCGATAATTTTCGGATATCATCTTTTTTGGGCACTCTCACAACCAAAAAAAAATGTTAGTTAAAACTTACAAGATTTTATGGAATTTGGTTTTGACAAAATAAAATTTTTGTTCGTTTTGTTGGAAATGCGAGTCTTAAGTATTAAGTTTTTACATTCTGAGAGCACTTACTCTGAAAAAAATTAAGATTGTTTTTTGACTGCTTAGTTGCTTGGTAGTTTCTTCAAACAAAAGACATGTCGACTACTATGAATAAAAAATCTAATGAATTCAAAATTCTTAACACTATTTTTATTTACGAAACAGGCGTGTATTGCTGCCAATGAATTTATTAACTAAAAACAATCAGACAATTCGGTTGAACAAAAAAAAAACTCGAATCCTTTCGATTGCTTTAAGACAATCCTTTTACACGTCTTCATATGTATGTACATGTAAAATTGCACAAGTGAGATTTACCCACATATGAGAATATATCAAATCTACGTACGTACGACCAATTTTATTAAAAATCAAAAACTTTTTTATATATCATATTTTAAACTTTTGTATGAAATTAAAAATAGTTTTCTTAGAAAAAAATTGAATAACACCTTAATTTAATTTTAGTTAAATATTTTTTTTGTCAAGTTTTTTTTGTGAATTTTAAAAATTTCTGAAATTTGACCTAGATAAAACAATCTCTTAATTTTTTTGGGTAAATAGAGCACAAAACCTTGATCTGCCGGTATTTTTTTTATTCAGATCAAGCTATTTGGGTGAATAGAAGAACATCACATAAGAAAAATCTAATCAGTTCAACCTATTACTACGTTTACATGCTGGTTTTCGACACCATATAAATCTGGGTCGAGTTAAAATGAGCTTGACTCGACTTGAAGTCGAATTTTACTGATAATTAGTGGTTGAATAGTTTAAATGATGCTTTGACACTCCATAGCTCCAGCATGTGACTACAGTAGTCTGTATTTGTTTTGATCTTGACTCGTAGTGGGTACTTGTGTTTCTATATTCATCTATTACACCAACTCATCCCAAGTTTAATCTTTCAACCTCTGAAACACTAGGGTCGAATTCTCTCTAACTCAACCTCTCAAACCTGCATGTATACTTATGTCGAGTTTTTTTTTTGTTTTAGCAATCTGCGGTGGAGCGTAGATTTTTTCTCGAAAAAACGAACACGAAAGCCGAGAATCTTTTGTTTACATTGTTGTGTTGCATGTGTGTGTGATGTGTTTTACCTAAACCAAATGACATCAGTTGTTGGTGTTCGTAAAAGAGGGGTAAATCTCCCAAAATATCAAGATCTGTTTGAGGGGAAATCCAATCTACCGTAGATTTTTTGGAATAAACGAACAACTTGACAGCCAAAAAAGCACTCTACAGCAGATTTAAAAAAAAAAAAAAACTCGACATTAGTATATAAAAACAGAATTATCGAACACAGCGCTCAGCAGTGCAGCCCTTCAATAAAAAAGTAAAAGCCGCTTGCTGTCAGAATTCGTCTTTTTTCCAGAACAGGGCAGAACGTACATTACAACGGACAACGGAGTAGTGGGCTTTGGGCTGGAAGGTAATAGGTACTAGGGATTAGGGAAGGCACTAACATCAAATATTAAAACTAGATTTGAAGAAAATGGAGTTGTACAACTTGAGAACGCTGATGTAAAAAGTAAGTCAAATAATAGTATTTTTTATTTATTATACATGAATTATGGAATGTGTACTTAAAGAGTTATAGTAAGTGCCATTTTGCATTGCCGCCGTATTCAACAGCAAAATACTTGTAATTTATTTTCGACTAAAAAATGTAATAAGGAAGGAATCATAAACACAAAATAATTTCTTTCTCTTCATTTTATAAAAATTTAAATATTAATATCACTAATGGCGGCTTCGATATTGTTTCGCCTTTTCTTTTTATTATAATACATAATGTACTCGGCAATCCCCGTTATAATCTGAATAGAAGTACAGCCAACGAGAATGCGGTTGCGGTTATTTCATATAAGTTACATTTTTCTTAAAATCCAAAATCCACTAAAAAATGCAAATTATGTGTACATTTAGATACGTGCAATGAAAAATAGGGTGTGAAAAACAATGGAATTAGGAGAAAAAATTCAGTGTCACAAGTGCCATTCTAGATCCGTATTGTCGCCTTCTCTAATTTAGAACCGGTAATTTGGAAGAAGCTCTTGTTTGTTTGAATATTGCCACATAATGCGCTAATTTATGGATAATTTATATTGTGCGTGACGGATCTTTGGTTTTACCAAACTACATAAGTAAGATGGTAAACATAGTAACTACCCACCGCGTAACGTCGTTTTGTTGCAATTTATAATACACCTGCTAAAATAACCGACCTTACCTGGCTGCCCTTAACCTGGTCACTTCTACTCACTAGTCAATTGACCACTCGCCCAGTGATCCCTCCACTTACCCCCTACTCATTCTGACGTCTGAACCACAGCTCAACATTAAACTGTAGACTATAATCACAGCTCAACATTAAACTGTAGACTATAATCTCCGTGGCAATGGTACAGTGATGAAAACCAGACAAGCTTGGTCCGGTTGCTTTTTATGCCTCTTTCGATTTGCTCAAACCGTATCCGAAACCAAATCCACGGGTAAGCTGTCAAAGTAATAGAGTTTTCTTGGTGAATGCTTTGCAAATAGAACGCCAAACCAAAACCACCCAAAATGTCAAAAACACTGAGAAATTAGTCTGCTTACTCTCTTCTCCATCTTGCTGAGTAAACGAAACTTACTCGTTGATAGCCGATGGGTAGCGAAGATACAGGGTCTATTCTTTTATTCAACCCGAGCGAGCAGTGCACGTCGAAAATTTACACTGTGTTTTTTTATTCACCCGGGGTAATTTTACTCTGTACTCTGTGTTTTTTTTATTGTGAACCGAGCACGACACGGTGTATACAGTATACACAGTTTCCTATTTTTTACTCTGAAGTGAATATCAGTGTAAGGCAGAGAAAGAGCGAGTAAAGTAACCCAGTGTACACACCGAATACTTTACGCCGTGCAACATTCGCTCGGTCCTCCGGTGTACTCCGGGTAACTTTACTCGCTCGGGTTGAATAAAAGAATAGACCCACAGAGTCTGTTACAGAACTTTGCAAATAAAACGCAAAATCAAACCTTACAGTTTGCAAATAGAACGTCAAACCAAAACAACAAGAGAGAAATTTTTACTATATCCTGCAAATCGAAAGAGGCATAAGATCATCGTATTTATTTGAAAGTACAAACAAACGTACCTACATATACAAAGTGTCGTTGGTTTTTTATAAATGCTAGAGCCCGTTTTTGGACTTCACTGCGAATAATAATTCTCTTAGATCGAATTCACACATAAATGACGTATTGTGCTGGTATGGTAGTGGTGTGGTACGGGCGTGCAGCGTAGCGCACTTAATTCACATATGCTATATTGCTTTCAACAAATGAGTTAGGTATTTTTTGTGGTTAACGGCTGATTAAATGCAACAGCAAAAACTAACCAAATTTTGGTCAATTTTTTGTTTCATGTGTTTGCCAACTTATCCATATATAATTTTTAAAAGTCGACTCTGGTGGTGAGAATTATAAATAAAAATTTGGTTAAATGTTTCTTAACCACTTTTTTTTTGGTTAACGCTTAACCATTTTCTGTTCTATCCAATGTGTTGTTGAAATTTTTATTTTCTTGTTGAAAGCAATATAGCAATAGTAGTGACTGAGAAGACATTTGTCAATTGTCAGTTCTCTATTTGACGCAGACATTTGACAATTATCAGTTCCCTGAACGTTTTCGCCATTCTTGTAAGCCATTCGTAGCATCAAAATGACGTGGCGGTGCCACAATGCCCGCGCCACGGCATTTCTGTCTGAATTGGCCCAAAATAACATGGAGGTGGGTGGCATTTATTTGCACAAAGCCACCACCACGCCAACACCATACGCCACATCTGTCCTTAGAGTTGCTATTTTGGTAGAACAAAAAAGTTATTTCATTCTTCCCCATAAAAAAAAAAATCGAATACTGTAAGGTCAGGAGATCTTGCAGGCCAGTGAACTGGTCCATTTCTTCCAACGATCCAACGATTACCGTACTCTTCATCTAGCCAATTCTTAACCTCTCGACCATTGTGGGCTGGAGTACAATCCTGTTGGAAATATGATGAAGATAGTTGAATCTGTGGAATGTCCTCAAATAGTTCTGGTAAATCATTTCACATTCTTTGCATCCCATCCCATGTATCAAGATTGTGAAAATTTGTGATCCCATTCTTGTAAATTTAGATTCGTCCTTTCAAAGAATTATGCTAATAAACTCGTTGTTATCCAAGTTCCGCTCTTCGTTTGAAAACTCAAGTCTCTTTTCCAAAACATCGTTAAGCAGTTCTTGACCAGGCGTATGGTCTATGGATAAAGATTTTCCTTTATGCAGCACATTAGAAATGTATGTCTGAAAACATTGAATTCCATAGCTAAGAGTCTGAAGAATCTAAAAACGGTGAGTATCTAAGTCAGAAATATCATTCTTAATATTCCGGTTATGACGCTTGTCGCATTTCGCGTGTGGCGCGTGTGATGGGTTTTCGTCTTCTTTGAGGTCCTTTTTAACCGCCTTCCACACTATTTAGAGAGTTGTATTTTTTTAGTGCCTAAGTCCACCTTTCGGCCGACCTAGGGCCTGAAATTTTGTGAGCGGCTCAATGTCAGAAGCCAATTTAATAACCCGCGTTTGACGGGTGTCGCGAGTCACGTGTGGAGCATGTGATGCGAGGAAATAAGAAAATACTTTGAAATAGACCCGACCTCAAAAACATATATGTTATGTATATATTCGATGTATACATAAAAGTTTGTACCCGCCAAACGAAGTTTTTTATATTTACTTGTTATTATTTGTTTGTTCATAAGAAATAAAAACAACCCATAAAAATCAAAATTTTTCTTGTAAATTCTCTAATCGGGGATACACACACACACACTGCTTGCTCGTTTTGTGGCAAAATCATCCACCAAATGCCGCAGCGGCAGCGAACAGCGTTGCTCACAAAACACAGAGCTCATACTTTGCCGTGATCTGATGCGATATAGCTATATTTAAAAATTGTATATTGGAGTCCCCAAGGGGCCGATCGCTCCAAATTTACAAAAAGTGTTTTCCATCGAAGACACACATGTGTACAAAATTTAAAGAAAATCGGGTAAATTTTGTAAAATATTTGTATGGGAGCCCCCCGACCCCGCGGCCCGAGGGGCCTCAAATTTTAATAGAAAGTGTTGTCATGGGAGAAATACATGTGTGGCAAATTTCAATAAAATCGGGCTGTAGGAAGTTGGTTAAAAATTGATCGCAAGATTCCATGACACACAAATCCACAAGCACACAAACCCACAAGTCCACAAACCCACAAACACACGGGCAAGTGAAGTTAATATAGAGAATTTAAAAAGTAATAAAACGTTATGTTATGTTTATCACACATTTTCTGCAGAAAATTGACCTCAAAGTCAACAATTAGCATGGGCAAGAAAACTGGATCAGGCATAGAAGTTGGATATCTGTAGACTCAAATAAGGTATCAACTTTATTTAAACGCAGCTACAAAGGCCAGTATTTCTTCTAAAAATAAAGTTCTAAGCGAAGTATCTATCGTTAGTATTAACAGAGTTATTTCCGTTAACATGCGTCAGGGTACACCAAAGTAAGCTTTTTATTAAATCCACGATAAATGATGTCAAGATTGAAGATAGGCCCTTACTATTTAAGATGTCTTTTCACGACTGCATGACTGCAGATCATATAAATGCGGAAACACAGAATAAGGCACAGAAGATAGACTTAATGGTGGACCCGTGGGGTCGAGTTGAGGCACGGGAATTACGGATGGGGAGAATGGGCGGGATGCATCTGTATTTTTTTTTAATAATTCGCCACGATTATATATATTGTTCGGATAAACGCTTGGCACAGTGCGGGCGTTAAGGAAAAGGAGGAGATGTCTATAGGCATGTGTTTTGAATGCCGGGGTCTCCAAAAATGTTTACAAGAAGTGTTGTCCATCGGAGACAACAACGAGGCCCGAGGGGCCCCAATTTTCATAGAAAGTGTTGTCATCGGGCATATGCCATAGAAATCCAATAGACTTGGAAATCCATAGAGTCCTTTAAATAAAACAAACATGGCCGCTGACGACTGACAGTCAACCGCAAAAATTTTTGATAGCGATCAGTTTCGAGTGTCAGTCAGTCAGTCAGGCGTTCACACTATCATTTTTGAGGAATGTCGATCAAAACTTACAGTTAAGTTCGATAGTCTGTCAGTCGCCTTATGTTTTCTGTCCTCGTTTCTCGTTGTTGTTTCGGTCGACATGGAAACAACGAGAAACAAAAATATTCTTGTGACAAAAAAGGGGGAATAATATTTTTAATTTTCGGTTATAAGAAAAAAAATCAAAGCCTAAACTTATATCGATCATTAAATTATTTATGTGTAATCTTTTAACTTCCAGCTTCAGTAATCTAATTCCCAATTAAATTTCTAATTTAAGGCATGAAACATATCAAGATAATCAAGAAAGTTCGATGGTAAAATAGAAAAGAAAAAAGATGCAAGACTGCAAAGACGAATAAAAGAAAGGTTCAAGAAAGTTTCACAATCACATTCCAGTAAGCAATAAGGTATAACTTGGTCACCACCAATGATTTGAATGAACACATTTTAATGAGAGAACTACAATACATTTGGCAAAAAATCCATGCGAGAATCATTATAACACAAAGATAAAGCTTTGATTTTGGTTTAAATTATTCCAACAAATATTCATCTAAATAGAATTATATTAAATTTCGTAAACCGGCTTGTCTTAACTTCTCAGAGTTCAATCTCTTTAAATAGCACAGGATTTTTCTAATATAATAACATACCTACACATACTACATACCTTTATTGTACATTTATATATAAATAGATATATCAACATATGTCTATGTGTTGTTAAACTCTGTAGTAAGAGATATACTAAGAGATACTTGCGGGGTGACCTACCTAATTAAATGTGACTTGCTATGTTGGGAAGCAATATGAAAATTATCACTTTAGCTGGAAAGAATAATCACCATAATGATAAGACTAACATTGAGAACTCATCCTGCCCGACTTCGACTTTTACTAAGAATGTATCATCACCAAAGGTTAAGCCATTAGCTAATAAATCCCAAAATCAAACAACACAGAAGTTTCATGCTAACGTTAAAACTAAAAAGCAACAATTGAGTACGGGAACGGTAGGAACAGCACCGACATTAAATAGGAAAAAGTTCTATAACCAACATCAGTTAAATAATAACAACGTTAATTCGCTTAAAAATCAAAACTTTTGTTTAATCACAACACTAAAGACATCCGACACTTTGGCGACACCATTGGCGGCAGCCAAAAACAAACTACATGATTCACAATTGCAAAAAAGCTCACAGCCGGTAATTTCGACAGAATTGTCATCGTCGAAATTACCCAAAAATGTTGCTAGTAAATCGTCAGCTACTACTGCCGTCGCAGCGAGTATTATTAATAACAATAACAATTGCCATGAATTATTTAATAGAAATCTTTGTGATAATCAACAATCAATTATTATAACATCAGCATCATCATCGAATTGCACAACTTGCAGCACGTTACAAGCTTCTTCTTCGTTGTCATCATCATCTCAAATGGTTGCAGCTGATGTTAAAGATCTTCGATCGACTCCGGGAAAGATATCTTCTTATTCGGCGACGCCAAAAAAGCATAAATTTCAGTATAAAAACTTCGCCGCCACAGTAATCGGCAGTGTGTGCGATACCATAAGCCCATCCACAGTGCAGTGCACAACTAGTGCCCCAAAGACTACGGAGGAAGTGGGAAAAATATCACCAAAAAAATATTCTGCGGCTGCAATGAATGATGATGCTGACTATTCTGGCGGAGCTACATCATCGAAATCAGCTAAAATTATAGAAAAAATTGGAAATATTTATACGACCAACACCACACCACCTGTTGCTGCTTCAAAGTCCGAATCGCCTGCAAACGAAACCTCGATTTCAGCACCAGTTTCCCCCAGTTCCTATTCGTTGGAGTTTCTTCACTCTGTGGGGGTACAAATCATCGGTGGTGGTGTGACCAAATCAACGGATAATTTTCCTCCTTATCAAAGTAGCAGTAATGCAACAATTTCTCCATCTGGATGTCATATTGGTACTTCTTCTAGTGGTGTAACAATTAGCTATGCCTTTGCAACAGCAAATGGACATCGGCAACAGCGTTTTTTGGATTCTTCTAGTCACTATCGTCCTCATCATAACCATAATCAGCAGCAGCAGCAGCAGCAAATGGTTTCATTTATTCCAGATAATGGTAACACGAATACTCCTGCAAACGGTGAAAACTATCGAAACGCTCCTACTACTACCACAGTACCTGGAAAAATTGATTTTCCAATTTTATTGCATTCAAGTAATGCTTCATCTATGGCTTATCGACTGCATCAGTCGCAACAACAGCCGTCGTACCACCACCACCACCACCGGAACTATCATCAGCCACAACCACAACAACATCACACTGCATATCGTTATTCATTTGGTGGCAATAGCTCGCCGTACTATCATCAAAATTATGCAAATAGTAATGGAAATGGTGGTGGACATTACTCTCAGAATATCAGGTAAGTTCTGGTTTATAGACATTAATTTTAATATGGTATGTACTAATATGGTACCTCTAAACCGCAACGATCTGCCCATCTCGTTAGCTTGTTAGAGCATTTAATAGGAGTTTATTTAAGGTATTAGTGTGCTTTCCTGCGACAGCAATAGCAACGTTATTCGCATAAGCGATCATTCCCAGCTCTTCCTTTTCAGGCATATCAGCAGCTCATTCATCAGAAAGTTCTACACATAGGATAGTTGCGGGGCTCCTCTGCATAGAGGTCTTCTAGCAGACGCCACACCCAGAGTTGAATTAATAATCCGGTTTGAGAGCAGAGTTCTCCAAATGAGTTGTTTACCCGCACAGCTGACAGTGCATCTGCGATCGCAGATGTGTTGACGTTTTTAAAATCGCCTTCAATGTCTAAGAATGCTTCCATTGTGCACGTATAGTCAATGGAATATACGATAGTACGTACTAGCGTATGCATAGCAGTTTCTAGAGATGTACCCTTACATGTTGATCTGCAGAGAGGAGTCTCTTGTCAATGCTATTGCGTACGTGGATATCAATCAGTTTTTCGAGAGTTTTTAAGAGGAACGATGAAATACTGATGTGTCTGTGATTCGGATGAATCAATTCAACCAGTGTGGTCTCTTCTTGTCTCTTGGATGAATACCTCTACCCGGTAGAGGTCCCACTTGGTCGTGTCCCAGATATGGCGAAGCAACCCAGTAAGTGAATTTTGAGTTTATAGCTTCGCCGCGGTGATAACTCGATCGCTAAAGTTATGGAGTAAGAATAAATTTAGACTACTTTTCATTTATATGCAGGATCTAGGGTTACCTTTATTTGCCACATATATGCGTTAGTATCTGGGGTCCTGAGTCCGCAAACCATGTTGTTAACAATCCATGGTTCTTGGATCAAGGCTTTATCGTCTCTGTCTTTACAAAGTTGGAGTAAAAGGGAGGCCGAAGCCTTCTTGAAGTGTTGGAGATTAATCTGTACTAACTGCAGCTTTTTTGCTAGGGCGGAGATACCTTTACTACGGTAGCTTCCAGATCATCCCTTCTGAAGGCGAGGCAAGAAATTTGTCTTTATTTGTGGAAATCTCTGAAGGGAAAGTCCCCCGTCTTCATATCTGTCAGGGGGTCGTTAACGGCGGCAGAAGACGGTACAGTTAGGGAAAATTCGTCCCCCAGCGATGAAAGGGTGACTGATGTTCCCAGGCTCCCAGGCAGTTTACCTGCATCCACCTCATACTTTTTATAGACTCGAAGGGTGACATGATCCCATCCAAATCTAATCATGCCTTTAGTCTTTGTCAAAAGAACAAGGAATTCCTAATTGATAACAAAAATTCGCGGATCTGTAGGAACCTCTTTGCTCCTCCAGCTTAGAGACTTTCTAGTCGTGAGACGGAAGTGAGGGATTGCTGAGTTTTATGACTTAGAGTAATCCATCCCCAGAGCGGGATTTAATAGAGATCCAGGTCCGAGTCCTCGGTCGGCTTGGGATATCCTCCCTTGCAACAACCACGAGCTTAGCAAATTTTCCCGCAGGCTACTTATATAGCCTTTTGTAGGGATCACGAATCGTCACGCAATCAGCTTAATGCTCCCCTGATGCCAGCTGCCAGTGATAGGAGGTGGTCCTTGGCGCTCTTTCATGAAGGTCAAGCAGCTGCCGGAAAGCTTTAACTTGATCAACAGCCATCGCTCAGGAGATAATTGTCCATCGACGTCGCTGCGATTAATAACTGCGACTACGATTTTGTATTTAAATACATCGCTGAAGTACCTCTGAGATGTGACGATGGAGTGACTAAGGGTGCTGGTGTTGTCCTTTAAGTAAGTCCTTTGGAAACCGGAACGTTTTCCTCCACCCTCGTAGACGTAGAGTCACTGCTGGTCTGGTTGTTATCCTTATCGACTAAGGCTTGAGCGCTTTTGAGCTTGGCAATCTGCCTCGGTGTTCTGCTGGTCTCCGTAATATCTCCGAGACCCTTAATTGTCCGAGGAGCATTTCGCCGACCCTTGTAGTATCCTTCTAGTGGAGTTCGTTTTTGTTATTAATAACTACATATATATTAATAATTATAACAACTCTTAAAACATTCAAATATGAAATTACAGTTCAGTTGGATCGAACCGATCTCATTTCAATCAGCAACATCATCATCACCATCAGTATCAGCATAGTAACTACCAGCAGCAGCATTCGCATTTTCAGCAACATCACCACCAGCGTCAAGGGAAAAAATCCACCTCATCTAACAACTCATCCAACAGTTCGCTGGCATCATCGATGGCATCTTCATCGTCACAATCATCTGTTTCATCTTGTGGTTCATCAGCGCGAAATAATGAAATGAGCTCAAATTATCATCAAAAGAAGAATTCAGGCAATGCCACAGGAACAGGGAACGCCTCTAATGGAAATAGCGGTGGTGGTGAAAGTAAAAAATCGTCCATTAGAAACCTCACAGCAGTCGATACGATAATAAATAGCAATGGATTTTCAACGTCGGCATCACAAACATTTCCGCGTACTCGGGGTAGTCACGATCAGATCCAACAGCAAAATCAAAATTTCTACAATCCGACATATGTAACAGCAGCAGATTGTAACCAGGCAATGACGTCCTGTCGACGAGGAGGTGCTGGCGGTGCTTGCAGTTGCTGTAGCAGCCGTTCTCCGACGCCAAATCCAAAGTCAGAAAGTCCGTCCATTATGCTGTATAGTCGTAGTAGCAGCAGTAGCTGTAGCAATTTATCCAGTGGTAAATCCAAGAATCAAACAACAAATGTTAAACACCACCACCAACAGGAACTGCAAATTTCGGCGGGAACCGAAAAGCTTCAACCACAACAACATTCGCCCGTTGTATCAGCCAACATGAAGGCGGTGGCAGCGCCGACGACGACGACCACTTCAACGTCTGCCATTCAAACAAATTTTCCGACAATCAACAACAACAGCGTCACTGGAAATGAATACGATTCCGATTCATCACATTCCACCCGTTCGTTGGATAGTGTCAACCGATCCAAAGCGAAATATAATCAACTTAAATTAAACAAGATGATGGGTACAAGTACTGACCATTTATATCATCATTACCATCATCAACAACACCCTCGCGGTTATTATAGTAATTTGAGCGCCTCCGGCAATGCATCGGGAACCCCCGTAGTTTCGCTGTTAAATTTACCTGCCACATATACCGATGAAGATCTTTCTGCTAGTGGAAGTCAACAACTCCAATATTGGTCCCCATCGCCGAATAGTATGCATACAACGTTTATGTACAGCAGTAGTGCTGCTGCAACGGCAACGGAAACGGAAACTATGTCGATTGCCGACGCCAATCATGATTTTGACGCCAATAATAACGATGATAATTATGGCGCTAAACAAAGACCACATCATCTAGTGACAACAATAAAGAGAAGGTATTTTTTTTACTTTGGATCGATTTCGTCTTCCATTCAATATTTATTCTCTTTTTTTTTAATTTCTCTTCATCTAGCCATATGTCGTCATCTCATCAACGTAGCTCTGCAAACGGAAGTGGTGGAGGTGGAGCATTTACGTTTCGAGGCCGTCGCGGAGGACAACAACAGCACCAGCATAATTACCTTTACAGCCATAATTTACGTTCCACGATATCATCAACTGATTTCTTTCACACGCCACCAGATCGATTTCTTGCGCGGGCGCATTTAATCGAAGCGAAGGAGCCGCCAGCCGCTCTGCTAAGTAATTCAAAATGGGATCATTTGTCGCAGGGTATATGGAATAAGTTTATAAGTTCGCAACAGACCGAAGACACGTTTAAACAGAAAATGCAGCTTTGGCGATATCTCTACATAATCATTAAGGTAATTAATGATTGTTTTTGTATTTATTATGTAATGTAATTGTCTCCAATTCGGCCTAAAAGTAGCTTAACATAATTTTTTTCGGCAGCCGAAACTACTAAATTTGTAATGTGATTGTTATATTCTTTCAGAATTCATATCCCCGTTATGGCCTGTACTTAGTCGGTTCGACAATTTCTGGTTTTGGTGCAGATACATCTGATGTTGATATGTGTCTCGTTTCGCGGAGTGCTGCTGCTGCTGACACTAGGTTGGAGGCGTTGTTTAATTTGACGGTGCTACAAAATTGTCTCAGTAAATCAGGTACGTTAGCACTCTTTCTATTATATCATCAACTCCTAAGTAATTTACTGTCGCAATTAACGTTACGCATAGACGGGGCACAAAGACAGTGCCTTAAGTTACAGATTTTTGTTTTTTTCCTTGTGTGTTGTGTGTGTGTATGTGGAACGCCAAATGACAATTTTCAGAAATTATCACTCCTTGTAACTAGGCTGATCATTCCGATGTCAGAAATAAACCACTAGAGTTTGGCATCTAATTTGGCGTTCTTATGGTGCTGATCACCCATCCTTCTGACTGCTCATCTCCTCTATATCGCCATTCTCGTACCGTATCCATAGATGATCAATTATCAGCTCATGAAATATCTTGAAACTAACGAAATCCTTAGTGACCGGCAGTACGGTTCTTCTGGTGACCTCGCCGGGAAAGTATGCTGAAGCACACACGATTTTCTGTGTTCCCCTTTTCGTCGAAACCTCTATCAGTCTTTCGTTATGAATTCTGGAATTGGAAGAAAGTTAATGTTCGTACCAATCAAGCAGCCCTCCCATGGCATTGGCTCCCGCATTTACAGATTAACTAACTTGTCCTATTCCGTAGACTTTTTATATGTCCCCATATAACCCAAGGCTCTTGGATATGACCAAGAGTTATATTTTCCTCGAAGCCCTTCGCCTGATGCAATAATGCTGTTAGCGGAACTTCCAGCTTTCTCTTTGTCAGAGGTACCGCGATCAGACGCAGAAGCGCTCTTAAGGATCAGCTTAACCTGACCAAAGCGGTAAATACCTTTCTTCCTTCTTCTTCATTCTTCATTCATTCAATAATCCATAATTTGTCATGCAACTCGGCATTTTTCGCATAAATTATTGCCAGAATCTTCTCTAAGGAGAGCTGCAAACTTTGTGAAAAGAATCCACGGACGATGTGTGGTTTGGTGAAGTATCCCTCCTCCATCAGCGTCACGTTCAAACCACTCTTAGCTCTTGACCGCATCCACCCAGCAGTAGCACTTTCTGAGCAGATGCATTGTAGCCATCCCGATTTGAGATGCTAGCCGGAAAAATGTGACCACACGCCTCTATCGGCCATCTCAATTGAGGTGTCTATAACCGCCTCTTAAAAAGGGCCATTTTCTCAGTTGTGAGGGCGTTAGTTGACAAGTCGGTTGGGACATTGCCTGACCTGACAGCACCAGCCACTTGGATAAAAGTGGGGACATTAGGTCTAGGTGGTCTTGCCCTTCTTGGCAGACGATATTGGTGTCGTTTGGAACTCTGACTTGACGCGCTTGGCTTCGCGTCTCATAATTTTTTTTTATCCTCAACTGTGATTCCCACGAATATCCGGTAAAAGAGGGATCCCGGTATGCCATGAGAAGGCCAGTTGAAACCGAAAGTCGCCAGGTATTCGGAGTCCGAATAGCAGCGGATCGGCGTGTGCTGTTCCGCCTTGGATTAGGAATACCTTTTACTGAGGATAGGACTAGTCTGTTGCCTCAAACTCTCCTCCTTTACCTGTGCATGGGACCGTCCTGCTACCCTCGTAGCAAGGCGGAGCTAATAACTAATTATATTTTACCAGTGTTATCAAATGTATGTTTTTTTAATAAACGTCTTTTTTATTTGTCTCGATTTGCAGGTGAATTTGAAAATTTTAATTTAATCGAAGCAAAAGTTCCTATATTGCGATTTCGCGATCGTGTCCACATGCTCGAAGTCGATTTGAATTTCAACAATTGTGTGGGAATTAAAAATACGCATTTGTTGTACTGTTATTCGCAAAGTAAGTATCATACGAGTACTTTTGTCAAATTAAGAAATAAATTCTAAATAAGCAGTAGTTGTATTGATTTTTTAGATAAATGAGAACATCGGCTATGTAATTTTTAAACAACACGTCCATTTATCTTTTATTCTTGCAGTTGATTGGAGATTGCGACCGCTGGTGTTAATAACGAAACTCTGGGCACAGTATCATAATATAAATAATGCGAAAACTATGACAATATCCAGTTATTCGCTTGTCCTGATGGTAATTCATTTCCTGCAATGTGCCGTCAATCCGCCAGTATTACCCTGCTTGCATGAACTCTTTCCGGATAAATTTAAATATTTTGTAAGTAATATGCTGCATACTCTAGTATCGCTTGGATAAATTATTGATTAATTGACACAATAATTTCGTTCAATTTTAGTTACGACCAAATGAGTTTGGCTATGTTGATATGAACGAAAGTATAGGACCTTTTGAATCTCGCAATACACAAACATTAGGCGAATTATTTTTAAATTTTCTAGAATATTACAGTTGTTTTGAGTGAGTATTATCGGATTTGAACTCCACACAATTCCCCCTTAACGCACAACTTTTCCCTCTTTTACTCTGGCAATACTTAGCTATGCCAATTATGCAATTTCCATCCGAACCGCATCGGTAATACCAATTAATGTTTGCCGTCAGGTGAAAGCAATAAAGAACGATATACATCAGTGGAAGGAATTGTGCATAGAAGGTAGGTGTGTGTTGTCCGTTTATTAAAGAGTTCTTCAGAAAGGACATAACAATTTTGTATTTAAATAAAACAAATCGGGCTGAAATTTATTCCATGTGTATAGTCATTATCATATTTGGGTCCACAACCTGCGTCCGGTCCTGGCCGTCGCAAACGAATTTCCGAGTAGGATCCTCTTCGCTCATGCGAGCTAGGTGTCGTGCACACCGGAGTCTACCAAGTTTAATTCTTTTCACGATATCGACCGCGCGGTAACGCTCGTAGATCTCATCATTATAGAAGCGTCGGAACCGTACGTAAAGAGCTCTAGCTGCCTCGCCTGTCCTCAGTATGACGTAAAAATCATTATGGGAGATATGAATGCCATAATAGGTAGGTAGCTTACACGAGAACACAATAGACAACGAGTCAGCAAGCAATAATTTAGTCATTGCGACTATAAAGTTTGCGCATAAAAAAAACCACAAAATATCTCTTGATCGAGCCACTCAGAACCAGATAGACCACGTGTTGATAGACTGCTGCCACAACCCGAACTTGATGACGGTACGAACGTACTGAGGTACCAACGTCGACTTGATTTTTTATTTTTTACTATCTTGGTGGTATGGTGCTCCGAGCGCGGATTGCATCATTACAAAATACTGCATCGGGGAATTAAATTCGAGTCAACACGGCTGCCCTTTGCAACGAAACAACTACGGTAAAGCGGTAGGACCCTAAATGCAAAATAAGTCCTGGGGCTGAGATGCCGGGCGTATAAGAGAAATGGACATTCCTTAAGAATACTGTCATTAGTACTGCTGACTCCATTTTAGGCAGTAGTTGTAGAGATCGGAACGACTGGTTCGATGACGAAGGAAGTACAAATTTTTAGTCATTCGTGAAACGAATTAAAAATACTGCCTCGTCTTCAGTTTCAACGCTCATTCACAATGGCATTCCAACTGTCAGCTCTATAGCCAAGGCCTATTGGCTTCACATTTTCCAGCTAGCTCTACGCTACCAGACAGCGCGTTGTCGTCGCCTGTACTTTGGCATGAGTATTAAATGATCTCAACATTCATAAATCTGCTGGGCCTGATGGTATTTCCGCTATAGTTTTGAAGAGATGAATCTGGAACCAGTCTATTCACTAATTTGGTGAAAGCAAAGTTGTTGCAATCGATATTTCCATGGCCTTTGACAGAGTCTGGCATCAAGCACTTTTGCCGAAAATGAATGCCTATGGAATTGATAAGGCACTGCTTGATTGGACTACCTTCCTGACCGTTTAATCCAGTTCGTATTAGATGATTTCAAATCTGTCCCTTCGGGATTTAGTCGGAAGGAGTGGGTCTTTCACCACTCGCTCCCTACTGAATGGGACCTGGGCCCTAAGAGATATTCATGCTATTTGGAGTCCTATAAAGCCCGCCAGAGTCAGTTCGAAGGGTTTCTACGCCTAACAAGGGGAATCTCTCCCTATCCAGGTTTTAATTTATCGAGATGGAGTTCTGTAATGCCCGCCCGAATGCCCGAATCCAAGAAAGAGGATTCTAAGCTAAATTTAGGAGAGAGCACTGCAGAGTCCTGAGTTCGAGTTAGTCGGAAGGAGTGGGATTTTCACCACTCGCTCCCTACTAAATGGTTTGTATTAAAATACAAAATTGTTATGTCCCTATTGAAAATCCCTTTATTATTAAGTTGTTGTCTTTTGAATGCTTGTTGATCCTGCTATAAAGCAGCAGCTTTTTGCCAATTAATTTAAGTTTCTTCTCTTGCAGAACCATTTGATCTCTCCAACACTGCGAGATCGGTTTACGATTTTGAAACTTTCGAACGTGTTAAAGCCGTTTTCATAACATCGTGGAGAATTTTGCAAGATACCCTCGATTTAAATTCAATTTTTTTGCCAATAATCATCTCAATACCGCCGTCTGGAGTAGCCGCTGAAAACACCGAGAATACTGTGCACGTTCACACAACAGCTCAATCGTCATTAACTGCAAACTACAACAATAACAACCACAGCAGCAACTCTAGCACCAGCAGCAGTAACAATAATTTTCCGCCATTATCATCGTGAGATAACGCCATTTGTTATAAGAAATTCAAGACCATCTGCAACTACCTGCTCATCATATATATGTAAGTCGAAAACGAACATTCACCATTACACAATAATAGGTTTATATACATAGTTATACAATATATATATATATAATTATCTAAGATATAAAAGCTAAATGTAATACATATATTTTTAAGGATAAAATCCGTTACCCATAGACACACCAATAGATTATAATCAACAAGACTAGTCTGAAAATTGTCTCTAGTCTTTAAACCGTCGTTGTCGTCAAAGTCGAATCGCGTATTCAGTTATTTTTTGTTCGTTGTCCTCGTACGAGCTTGGTCATATCGATTACACTCTAAAGCCTAAACAAAAGACTGATAAGTTAGGATGGTTAGAATTTTAAAATTTAATAGAAAATCAAACAATTAAAACAATATTTGATAGATTTAAGATAAAAACCTGCTCGAGAAAATGCAAGTCACTATATAAAGAAAATAGTAAATAATACCAATAACCGAGTAAACAAAAAACATCATTACTATGCATGGAAATTATTTCAAACATTTGGTGTGCAAATATGACATTGATATATACATTTATTTAATTTTTTTTGTACAAGAATTTGATATCAGTTTATTCAGCACATCTGTAGTTCTATTAGAACATTTTTTTTTAGGATTTGGGCACACTGCTGTAGTGGTGATGCCAAACTATATGCAGTTATAACGACCATTGACGGGAAACAATTTTTTTCGTCGTTATGGCCGAATGTCGCTTTAACCGAATTTGTTAAAATAAATTTACAAAACATGGGTGCACATATTTGTTTACAAGTTTATATATTCGTAAAGGAGATAATTGTTCACATAACTATTCAAATGAAACAAACAATTTATTTTCGGAATAGATTTTATACCATTCTTCTATTTAAGATAGTTTACTTTGCTTGTTATTTATATAAATCAGTTCCAACTGATTCGATTTTGATTAAATTATCAGTTACACTTTTCAAATACTGTGCACTGCACAGCATTTTTCTGTAAAGCTGGGCATCCACGATCACTCATTAAAGCCACTCCCGGGGCACGACACGCAGCCCCATCCACCGGCATTTATGTGTACGCTCACGCCGGGAATGGCTTTCATGAGGGATCGTGAATGACCAGCTTAATGAAATGCTATCAACGAAGAGAGACGCGATTTTGTCTCTTTAGCAGTACGAATACACCCATTGGCTTATTTTATTATTATTCTCTTTATGAGCTTAGCAAATTAGCTAACTAATCGGCCATTCGACAAATTCACTGTCCCCAGAGACTAGCAGAAGCACAAGCATTGGTCAAATCTATCATCAGATCACACAGCCGCTGATAGATTCGTCAGTAAGATCACACATCAAGCTGAATTGGCGAAGCACACAGCATTGACCGAACGTACTACCATCAGATCACACAGCAGCTGATAGATTCGTCAGGAAAAACACACAACAATTTTTATTGCTTGTGTTTCATTTTGCCTTTTAATGCGTGCTCGCTCTGCAACGTTTCTCTACACTCGCCGGTCAGTAGGTTTACTATGTGTTTTTTGTTTCTCAAATTATTTTCAATACTAGTGGTAATTTACTTATTATACTTAACAATTGGTAATACGCTAACTTAATATACATCGAAGACGGTGTGTATTCGCTTTGAGAAGTGGTGGTAGTACGCTACGCAAGAAGGATGGGTGTCGAATATAATGACTTCTGCAGAAGTTGCATGGACGAGGAGGAGGCAGAGACCATAGAACATCTTCTTTGCTCATGTCCGGCACTAATGCACAGAAGGCACAAACACTTAGGTAAGCGGTTAATGAATAACCTATCAGATCTTCAAAACGGCAAAGTGCGAGATATACTTCGATTCATTAAGAGCTCTGAATGGATCTTCTGAAAAGGGGAAAGGTATAAGATCCTGTGGTAACACAAAGGACCGCGAATGGTCTAAGTGAGCATTAGCTGCAACACAGCAACCTAACCTAACCTAAGTACCACGAAAATGGTTGAAAACGGTTCAAGGGATGTACTTGACTGGACACCAGGCACTTAAGGCTCTGGTGGCAACAAGGTATCACCCAACTGGTACTGTTCGGAAGAACACAGTGTATTTGGCTGGACACCAGACACTTAGGCTCTGGTGGTAGCCAAATATCGCCAAACTGGTACTGTTCGGAAGAATACAGTGTATTTGGGTGGACACCAGGCACTTAAGACTCTAGTGGCAGCAAAATATCACAAAACTGGTTTTGTGAAATTCCACAAACAAACGCAAATGGCATATAGGGGAGGTTCGCCAAAGCTTACCACAAAAAATAATACTTAAATTCTCTTCTATGTCTGAAGACGTTTGTATACCGTAGTAGATTTGTGTTCTGCTTGTTTGGAGTTTTCTCGTCCGATATCACTATGATTAATTCGCTGGTCCTTTTCACAAAGATCATTGTGATAGTGGACTGGTGGTGATTCATTGGCCTTGAATCGATGATGATGATTTTAAAAATGTAGCCAAATTCCGTTGCTTAGATCCTTTTCCCTGTTTCTTCGTTCTATTAACTTTATGATCATCAGAAGTGGCTGTAACATCTTGTGTTGGTAGTTTGTTTTCAAAATTTTCTACTTTACGAGTGTGAAGTGTGAATGTTTCTGCACAAGCCCTTACCGTGGGTGGGGGGAACTTGTGATAAGTCAACGACTGCGTGTGTTGAAAAAATTGAAGCTGGGCTCCACTAGGGACAAGACGACGACCTGCAAATAAAAAGTCATAAGATTTTTTTGGAAAAACTGTTATGGAAGCTTCTGTGTCAAGTTCCATTTTTACTTGCTGGTTTCCAATACTTAAGTTTACATGTAGCGGTCGCTCAGCACCAATCCAGCCAATGTGTTGCAAGTGTCTAAGAGTCATGTGTCCGAAGTACTCATCCATGTCTGTTTCATCTGTATCATGGTCCTCTCCGAGCTTAGCATCCTTGTCCAGTTAATTAATTTTTTGTTGAATATTTGCCATTTCAACAGTGGTTGCGACTTGCGATTTCAAAAGCTGTTGTCAACGATAAATCGCTTTTCTGCAACAACGAGGTTTGTATTATCGGATCCGTTATGCCGCTAACTAGCCGACCCCGTAAGGCTTCATCACAGAATGTGCCGAAAGAACAATTAGACGCCATTTGCTTCAATTCCACGAGATACTTCGATACCGTTTCATTTGGTAATTGGTTTAGAGTATAAAATTAAAAACGCTCCGATATAATGTCTAATTTTGGCGAATAATGATCTTTTAGCAATTGCACTAGCTTTACTAGGTCTTTCAATGTTTTTGACGAAGGCTTATCTGGTTGTATTAGTGATTTAAGCACACTATACGCCTCCGGAGACAATGACGTAATTAAAATAGCCGTCTTTTTATTGTCTTCCACTACACCCGTGGCCACACGATTAAAAGCAAAAACTCACTTTTACTGTTCTATTTAATCCGAACTTACTATAAAATTACTGATATGTTTGCTTTATAACATGTATAAGTACGCTGTGCCGATTTTGCACACGAACGAACAAATTTTAATCAAATTTTGATTGTTATCCTCGTCGCCACTGATATGTTTGTGAGTTTAACAATTATATTTTTATTCAACCGAAATATATTTTTAAAAAGTAGATATATTTATTTGAAAATTGATTTTACAAAGGTATTATTATTTGCTTCTTTTTACAACTTATACAACTTATCTTATTTCATTAGTCCGGACTGGAATGTGTATGAGTTATGAATTAAAACTAAACTTCTTGATTTCACTGAACTTGACTGCATTGAATTTAAATGAATACTGCAACTGATGTGTTCTTAATTAAATTGAACTTGACTGACCACTGGACTTGAACTAAACTTGATGGCTTCTGAATGAAACTAAAGCATGAGTAACTGACAATAGAACTGAAGTGTATGAATACTGAACTCGAACTAAAGTATTTCGTATGATTGGCATACGGCTTATATACTATCTGTGTCTACTGTGTTAGCTTTTGGACTTTGATCTTGTGCTTGCAATTGCAATCCACCTGCCAAAGCGAAAGTGCCTCCTCCTGCACCAACATCCCCACCATCAAAACCACAAGAAATTGTTGTGGATGTTGGCTGTTGCAGTTGTTGCTGAAATGATGATGGTGCGACTTGAAATCCACCTGCCAGAGCAAAGGTGCCTCCTCGTGCACCAACACCCCAACCGTCAAAACCACAAGAAATTATTGTGGATGTTGGCTGTTGCAGTTGTTGTTGTTGCTGAAATGATGATGGTGCGACTTGAAATCCACCTGCCAGAGCGAAAGTGCCTCCTCCTGCACCAACACCCCAACCGTCAAAACCACAAGAAATTGTTGTGGATGTTGGCTGTTGCAGTTGTTGTTGTTGCTGAAATGATGATGGTGCGACTTGAAATCCACCTGCCAGAGCGAAAGTGCCTCCTCCTGCACCAACACCCCAACCGTCAAAACCACAAGAAATTGTTGTGGATGTTGGCTGTTGCAGTTGTTGTTGTTGCTGAAATGATGATGGTGCGACTTGAAATCCACCTGCCAGAGCGAAAGTTCCTCCTCCTCCACCAACACGCCAACCGTCAAAACCACAAGAAATTGTTGTGGATGTTGGCTGTTGCAGTTGTTTTTGTTGCTGAAATGATGATGGTGCGACTTGAAATCCACCTGCCAGAGCAAAGGTGCCTCCTCGTGCACCAACACCCCAACCGTCAAAACCACAAGAAATTATTGTGGATGTTGGCTGTTGCAGTTGTTGTTGTTGCTGAAATGATGATGGTGCGACTTGAAATCCACCTGCCAGAGCGAAAGTGCCTCCTCCTGCACCAACACCCCAACCGCCAAAACCACAAGAAATTGTTGTGGATGTTGGCTGTTGCATATGTTGTTGTTGCTGAAATGATGATGGTGCGACTTGAAATCCACCTGCCAGAGCGAAAGTGCCTCCTACTGCACCAACACCCCAACCGTCAAAACCACAAGAAATTGTTGTGGATGTTGGCTGTTGCAGTTGTTGTTGTTGCTGAAATGATGATGGTGCGACTTGAAATCCACCTGCCAGAGCGAAAGTTCCTCCTCCTCCACCAACACGCCAACCGTCAAAACCACAAGAAATTGTTGTGGATGTTGGCTGTTGCAGTTGTTGTTGTTGCTGAAATGATGATGGTGCGACTTGAAATCTACCTGCCAGAGCGAAAGTTCCTCCTCCTCCACCAACATCGAAAGAAATATATTTTTTTTTTGGTTTGTGGGTTTCGTCACTTTCCAAGTGTAGTTGTCCGGCGCTGGCGTCTAATGTATAATGGTTTTTATTCTACGCCGTTTGCCGGTAGATGCCGCTTTCCGGCATGCAGGCGGTTTGTTTATTTATTCCTAGTGTGGTGTATGCTGCCAAATTACTGTGAAACCAAATTTGATAAATTTTACTCATTCTGATTACTTATTGAATATTAACTTAACTCGAACTGTATTCGACGGGCCACTGAATTGAACTTGAATACTGATTTGAATTAACCTTATGAACGTTGAATAAAACTTGAATTACACTCTACGAATCCTGGATGGAACTGAATTACTACAATTATGATTTGCATATGGCTTATATACTATTTGTGCATGTTGTCCAACTTTTGTGTTAGCTTTTGGACCTTGATCGTGTCCTTGAGTTTGGAAAGACGTAAACATGTTGATCTCTAAGATCGCAAATTATGATAATGCATATGAACATACGATTTATTATTGGACTTTGGTTTTCCTCGAATTTGGATCAAAGCGTAAACATGTTTACTTCTTAGATCAGAATTAAAGTTATGGATTTAAAATGCGTCTTATATTGTCCAGTAGGAATGCGCATTTATTATATTATCAATACATATTTATATTATTTGAAATGTTTGTGGTGTGGTTGGGTCTACTACTTTAATAGTTATGGTGGCTCGGTAGGTTTCGGTACGCTACTGTATTCTCTTATTCTGTCTACCATCCTGAAGCCTTAACGCGCTGGAGCTGATGGCTGTTCTCACCTCCTCGGAAATCCTTGCGGCTTTTGGTCCGTTTAGTTCTTCCAGACTTGCCAGCTTGATGTGTGTTCCCGGAGTGGGCGTCTCCGGCGCCTTTGGGATGAACCGGACCTCTGACCCGTGGTGCTCTGGGTAACGGATCTCATCGCACAGTTCCTCGTAGAATTCCTCGGTGACCGGGTCGTAGTATTGTCCTTGAGCCTTGTCTTTGCTCTGTAGATGCCTCTCGATATTTCTAGACGGGTAGATGCCGAAGTCGTTGCTGGTTCGTTGCCGGAATTTCCAATATCAGTGCTGGGGTCGTTGCCAAGGGTTTCGTTGTCGGAATTTCCAATATAAATGCTGGGGTCGTCGCCATAAAACGCGGGAAGCAGGTCCACGTTGCTGCTTCTTGGATTCTTTAGTAAGAAAAGTTAAATTAGTATTGTAAGGCAAGGCAACGCAAGAAAAAAAAACAAAGCTTAATCAATCCCAGTATTTCTCTTCTTGTAAAGCGCCCGGTACCCTTGATGTTACATCAACATCATCCGCCTATGTAGAGAAAAGATGTGCATGGGTAGCACGCAATTTTTGTCGCCAATTTGGATGGTGATAATGAATGTTTCATAGTCTATCTTACAAAAAAAAAAGTTTTAGGAAATCTCTGCCTAATATTCCGTCAGTGTCTATTGGGAATTTTTCATCTACCAATTGAAAATCATGGGTGCATTCTATATCGCCAATTGTCATTTTTAATTCCATTACTCCGCATGAGTATATTTCTTCGCTCGTTATACCAGTTATAAAAATAAAACCAAAATTAAAAAAAAAATTACATCAACATCATCCTCCTATGTAGAGTAAAGATTGAATTGTGATAATGAATGTTTCATAGTTTAGGAAATCTCTGCCTAATATTCCGTCAGTGTCTATTGGGAATTTTTCATCTACCAATTGAAAATCATATAAAAATGTGTAGATATTTTATCTTCTATCTCATATTTTTTATAACCGAGACTACTGTACGTTTTTTGTCACTAAATAAAACATAAAATTCTCTACAATTTGGATAACTTTAAACTTAAAATCGTTAAAATTGTAGTTACGCTACTTTGTTAATAAGCTGACGATTTGTTGTTTTCCTTTATGATATTTTATTTTATGATGATGTATTATGATTAATGAAAATCACGCATTCTATGCCAATAAGACAGAGACTTAAGACAACCTCAAGAGCAACATCGAACGTGAAATTGGCCGATTTATGCGAAAAAATGGGTGCGAGCGATGGGGTATAGGAGCGTTGTCGATTTGAAATATCCACGCAAGTGCTCCAAAGAGATTGTGGATTTTCGGAAAAGCTGATTCCAACATCTTTTTGTAGCTAGGGTATAACGGCGTAAATGTAAACAATGCGGTGTTCCAGAATTAATGACATTGATGGTACTTCAAGCCGAAATACTTTTTTTTTTCCTAAATAACAACTAAATACGGCGCTCTTAATAAAGAAAACTCATTCTCTATATACATATACGAGTACTGTGGAACAAATACCCTGCCTTGTAGAAATTGTTCCTTCACATATTTTCCGAATAGTATCTATTGGTTCTGTAATTGGAGTATCAAATAATTTCATTATATATTACATATACATATATAGTATATAGTGTGCATACTTAAAATAATAATAAATGCACAATGTTCTCCAGTAACCCCGTAGACAACTGATACCAAAAGCAAATGAATAAACAAACAAACGATGCAGAGCAAAACCACAAAATAAAAACCAAATACAACGGAAGCCAACTTCGAGGGAGCATATCATATATCGACATGCATGTTACACGCGTGATAAGAAAAACAAAATATTATTTAAAATTAAAAAGTACTTTTTATTGAAGTAAAGCCAGTAAGTAGCCCCCTTAAAGGAAAAGGAAACTGGAATAGGTGCTGGTTATAGACACAGAGCAACTAAAACTCGTACATTCCACGACGACCAGTTTCGTTTCCGATTCTTATTTTATTGATACTCCAATATCAAATAATTTCATTATATATTACATATACATATATAGTATATAGTGTGCATACTTAAAATAATAATAAATGCACAATGTTCTCCAGTAACCCCCACAAAATAAAAACCAAAGACAACGGAAGCCAACTTCGATGGAGCATATCATATATCGACATGCATGTTACACGCGTGATAAGAAAAACAAAATATTATTTAAAATTAAAAAGTCCTTTTTATTGAAGTAAAGCCAGTAAGTAGCCCACTTAAAGGAAAAGGAAACTGGAATAGGTGCTGGTTATAGACACAGAGCAACTAAAACTCGTACATTCCACGCCGACCAGTTTCGTTTCCGATTCTTATTTTATTAAAAAAAATATATTTTGTGTTTTCAAATGAAAACACCACAACTAAATTAAACACAAGTGTTTCTTTTAATTTCTAAAAGAACTCTTTATTAAATATAACTGAGAACTTAGAACTCTAATGTACAATGAATAATACTGCACTTCTTAAAACTCTGGATACGACTGAAGTGATTCGTATGATTTGCATACGGCTTATATACTATTTGTGTGCTGTCCAACTTCTTTGTTAGCTTTTGGACTTTGATCTTGTCCTTGAATTTAAAAGACGAAAACATTATGCATGATGGCATGAACACTAATACGACTTGCTATGAAGTTGATCAACAAAAAAAAACAACCCATAAAAATTAAAAATTTTCTTTTAAATTCTCTAATCGGAGATACACACACACACACACACACACACACACACACACACACACACACACACACACACACACACACACACACACACCAAATGACGCAGCGGCAGCGAACAGCGCTGCTCACAAAGCACAGAGCTCAGACTTTGCCGTGATCTGATGCGATATAGCGATATTTAAAAATTGTATATTGGGGTCCCCAAATCGCTCCAAATTTTTACAAAAAGTGTTTTCCATCGAAGACACACATGTGTACAAAATTTAAAGAAAATCGGGTAAATTTTGTAAAAAATTTGTATGAGAGCCCCCCGACCCCACGGCCCGAGGGGCCTCAAATTTTAATAGAAAGTGTTGTCTTGGGAGATATACATGTGTGCAAAATTTCAATAAAATCGGGCTGTAGGAAGTGGGTTAAAAATTGATCACAAGATTTGGCCAGTCAGCCAGCCACGGGCAAGTGAAGTTAATATAGAGAATTTAAAAATGAGACGAATTTCATTTTCACGAAAACTGCGACTATACGCCGGACGACTGGAAACAAACGATACTACGATGGAAGGATTCAAATGATCAACTAATGCCTGACCAGATATTTCCATGTTTATTTCATGCGCAATTGGACATCTGGCTGCCTTGAATTAAGAAAGACGTAAACATGTTGATCTCTTAGATCAGAATTAAAGATAAGGATTAGAATGCGTCACTCTTGTATTGTCCAGTAGTACTGCGCGCTTGTTATATGTATGTGCATTATGTGTAGTTGGACTGCGCACTTGTTATATTATGAATATACGTTAGGAATAATATTATGAAAATATATTATGATATAAAGTGATGTGAGGGTGTTTTAGGAATGTAACCGACCGACATCCGTGCCACGGGCAAGTGAAGTTAATATAGAGAATTAATAAAAAGAATAGAAGTATTATTTGACCCGACGTCTTCAATCGAAGTTATTCTCAAAAATAAAATTAAAACTAATATGTATGTAGGAAACAATGCGACTATTTTATTTTAAACGAACAAATATAATTTAATTTCAAAAAATATATAAAAACGAACAACAATATGAGATAATATAAAATCAGACAATTACAACATTAAATTAATTTCAAATAAAAGAACATCAAAATAGTAAATCAAAAAGGCACGTAAGTTAAAGAGAACTCTCCTCCTGTTGTGCAGTCACTCTCGTTTTCGCCTTAAAGCATGGCCCACACATGCAATGCTTTCAACAGCCGGTACCACGTACATAGCTTAAGCGGTGCCGTCAGCAGTAATCCAATGCCGCCCGCAGCAGCGACGGTGTCATCGCTAACAGATAACACCAACCTACGCTGACTTGCCTATTTATCAGGCGGCCAATCACCCGGAATAACTTATCCTACATGTATAACAATAGCAAACTATTGCGAGAACCGCAATTGACAAAAAAATCAAAATGATTCACGAATCAGCAAAACCGTGGGAACGTTCCGCCAGTGCGAGAAGCGCACTCAGCAAGTAATTTAAATTACATAATTTTCAGCTTATGTCTGCGTCGTAGACACCGGGGGAAATAGAAAAAATTTATAATATATATTTATATTGGTATAAAATTCTTGTATTTTATTTTAAACATTTTGTGTGTTGTTTATTTGCTTATGAATATAATTCCTTAAGCTATTATTAATTTTTTTTTGAATTATATATAGTTAGTACTACTGCTAATATTACTAAAATTATTGTTAGTTCAATATTTGTGTTTGTTGTTGTATTGGATGGGTTGTTGTTGTTGTTTATCATCTTATCTGCAGCTATGGGGTTGTCTCCTTTGAGAACCAGTGTCCCATTTTGTTTTTTGGTCTTGGATTTTCTTGCTGATATTTTTCTTTTTATCTCCTCTATTTCTGTTCAGATGGTGGTGGCTTTTTCACAGGATATTGGATTTTTAGTATCTCTTACAACGCTAAGCAGATATGTCCTCCTCGTTTTGGTTTCTGTATTGCCTCTACGTCTATTTTTGGTATTTTTGTTAGTTTTGTCTCTCTGTTCTCCTCATGTTTTTTCTAATATTCCTGGATGGTAATCGGTCTCTGTCCTATTGGATGTGGCTTGTAAACTGGAGGTGATGTCTACAGTTTGGGATGTACTCGTCTATATGTTTAGAAAATTTTGTTGAAAATGTATACAGGATCTTGATGGGGATGCAGTCGTTTAATGCTGAATTTTGTTTTTTAGGTTTCAGTCCGAACGATTTTTTTTTTAATGCAGACTTCTAGGATGTAGTCTTCTAAGATTCGGTGTGTTGGATCTGGATTTTTCTTGATTATTGATATTGTATTGTAGATTGGTAGGATGCATCTATCGACCTGGCGCATGCGTTGGTACATTACAATATTACAGAATTGTGTAGTGATGTATGTACCGACATTACGCATGCATTGGTATACTACATAACATTAAAATACCTTGAGATTTTAATTGCTTTAGAGCCAAGCTTGCAGCCAGATTCCCAGATATTTAGAAAATTGATATCTAAATCCGTCGGCGTTTATAATCGTCGTTTTGCACTAAATTATTACTTTTTAAAAAAAAAAATCACTATATATAACATTACCTCTTTATAATATTAGTACAGATGTATTAAGATTTAAGAAAATAAAAGATTTTGTTCAAGATCGACTATTACTGTTGTCCTCTTAAAAATCCACTAGCTTTGGCTATTACGCCTTCAGCTTGAAAGCTTCCCAGTGTAAACGGCTACAATCCCAATAAAACCTCTATTAGCTTCTTCTATCACGACCTATATCGTAGTCCTTGGTGGGATTTTAATAGTAGATTCAAAGAAAGAAAGCTTCCCAGTGTAAACGTCTACAAGCCAAATAAAACCTCTAGTTGCTTCTGCTATCAGTCCTTGGTGGCATTTCAATATTACGAGTAGATTCAAAGAAAGAAAGCTTTCCAGTGTAAACGGCTACAAACCAAATAAAACCGCTAGTAGCTTCTTCTATCAGGATCTAAATCAAAGTCCGTTTTATTCAAGAATTGTTTCACTATTTATAGTAGTCCGAAGACTCAACTACATATGGATAATATGAATATAATACAAATATCTACGAATACATACAAGTCTATATCAATTCCCCACCCGATAGCGCATATTGCGCTTGTTCAGCACTATTGCATTCCAGTGGGGTAATAGACCGAATACTTTAACTGCTTTAGATCGCTTGCCTATGTTGCTGATTTCACATGTTTATTACCATAGGCAACCGACCTAATTTTTTTTTATACATAATTTTATGATATGCTCGATCAGCGTAATGCATGGTGAGGGTAAATGACCTAATGCTTTTAACGATCAGCTCTCGCTAGCCTATGATGCTTAGTGGTCACATTTATTGTCACGAACAAACGACCGCTGATCGTACCCTCCTCATTACGTTATTATGTTTTGCATGTTCTTGCCCTCCTGCACATAGTGTGCCAATTAATAGGATTATTTTATTTTTTGTTCACTCGTTGTGTGTCTGTACATTAATATTTTAATTGTGATTCTTATGTAGAAGGCAATATGAAGAATAATTCGTTTCACGAATGACCGAAAATGTTTACTTTCTTTGAGACATTGAAGTATTTTTTGTCTCAGCTTCTGGTCAAATCGAATTTGACTCATCGAAAGTAGGCATTGCAATCATTTCTGACTCGTCTAAATTTGATTCGGTTTTCCACAGTGTGGTTTTCTTTATATAACCGAAAGCATACCTCTGGGCTCCTAGTAGCCTCTTTTCAGCTTAAATCATACAAAGCTTTTTCCTTCGGTTAGATACTCTTTGTCGTGTAAGGGATAAACTGTCTGATACCCTCGTGGATTATGTTAGCGATCGTATTAGAAATGACATCCACGCCCTATTGGCATTAAGTGGCCAATTAATGCTTAGCAATGGTCTGAAGAGGTGGTAACACACTGAGGTGATAACACACTGAGGGTGTAGTTGTTACAATATCTGGAATTCGAGTGGGCTCATTCACAAGCTGAGGGAGATTATTAAAATCAGCAAATAACTCAACATAACTTCTTTGTGGTGTTGTTAAGCCTGAATGGCGAAGCCAATTGTGTAAATTGTTTTGTTTGTGTATTGCACACTATATGCTAGTTGGAAACCACCAAATATAAAATTAAGTTATTTTATTTGTGTGGAAGCTTTTTTTAGTATCTTCATTTTTTTTTTTTAATTTTTAGTTTTTTAAATTTTTGTGCACGTGCCAATGTGGTATTCGTTACTGTGTATTGATTGATTGATCCAGTATTAACTCGCATAAATAACTTTAGAAGTCGCGGTATTCTATTTATTCTATTCTTGATCGTTTGCCCTACTGCCATAGATGGGAATATTCAAAAATTTCTTCGATGTTCCCTGGTGGTGGTGGCGTCCATATCAGATGTATCCCTTCTGTTGATTTGGTAACCCATACTGTCTTTTGGTGATTGGGCTTCCGAAGTTTAGGGGGGTGGTCGAGATTTTTGGGGGTGATACCAATGTAATCAGCACGCTTTTCAATGTTGAAGACTCCACCATTGTCCCCTGGAGAAGATGCATCTTGGGTGCTGCGTGCCTGTGAATGAAAAAATATTTGTTTAACCACAATAAAACTAAGAACTTCAATGCATATATACATATGTATACATACAATCTTGTCTGCAATGATGGAATTAGGAATTCCAACGAATCGAACAGCTCCCACTTCTCACTTTCGATGGCTCCACTTCCAGATGGAAGATCCATCTTCCGCTTTTCCCGGACGAAACGATCTCGAAGACTCCTCCAGCGTTGTTTGCATTCTTTAACTGGAAAGTAAATCATTATTATCCATATATATATGTATATATTGTATGTGCACTAAATTACCAGGTCTATTCAACTCCTTACTGATCTGATCCCTCATCGAATTTCTCTTTAAAATATTTTTATAGGTTTTGCATTTGGTATTAAATAAGAAATCCTGTTCCTTTACCAGATTTGCTCTTCGAAAGACATTTGAAATTAGGATGTTTATTGTAATGCGCGTATTTTGTATTATTATTATTCTTCATATTTTTTTACCTTAAAGCCAATAAGATTTTTTTAAATTTATCTGTGCATATTTTTAATAACACCCCAAACACAGAGAACGCACACAAAAGATCCGTTGTGATGATGGCAATTCGCTGACTTACAAATTTACTGTCGGTTCAGACAGTGCATCTAACTCATAACAAGTAGAGATACTGTCTAAATTAGGGCTTCTGTATATAAAGCAGTAGTGAATGTCATGCTTACGCACTTTAACTTTGAGCCAAATGGAACTGAATTCCGCGTTGGAACCAGGAATCTGCACTTCCTTTATGGCCTTGCTTGTGGACGTTCCGTTTTGTTTATATTGGGCGGCTTCTTTGACGAACTCGGTCCAAATATCATCTTTATCTTCATCATCATCGTCATGCATATTTGTTGTTGATGGTATTGGATCATTGCGGGAAGTTGAATTTTCTTGGGCTTAAAACTTTTCTGCCACCAGTAAAAACACGTTTTTCTTTGCACACTCTGCATTTCTTTTGTCCTTGAAGGCAATTTGCTTGAAACGTGGGTCTAAAAAGGTGGCTATCGAAATAGTATTACTATTCTCTAATCTATCAAACCATTCTCCCATTGATTTATTAATTTTTATAACAACATTTTTTACAGCTTCTTCAAATGGTTTGTTTTCGAAGCCTTTGAAAAGTGAAATCAACCCGTTGGCTAGGGGAGAATGGCTAGAGAAGCAGTCAAGTAATTCTCTCCCGATATTGATTTTGTAACCTTTTCTAACGGTTTTAGAATTTCACACAGCTGTCGGATTGCATTCCATTCGCCCACAGATAAATAACTGGCTGCATCCATATTAATCAAAGCCATTGTTGTTCTTATTGCCTCCTCCAGCAAAACAAATCGTTCGGTTTGGATTGCAACGACGAACTTTGTTGTTGTGGATGAAAGATTGTTATTTTGCATGCCTGTCTGCTACTGCTCGGGTTGCGACGATAGAAAATTGAAATCGCCCGCAATGACGATTTCAGAAAGTGGATAAAAGATTGTTATTTTACATGCCTGCCTGCTACTGCTCGGATTGCGACGATAGTGAATTGAAATCGCCCGCAATGACGATTTCAGAAAGTGGATAAAAGATTGTTATTTTGCATGCATGCCTGCTACTGCTCGGATTGCGACGATAGTGAATTGAAATCGCCCGCAATGATGATTTCAGAAAGGTTATAAAAGATTGTTATTTTGCATGCCTGCCTGCTACTGCTCGGATTGCGACGATAGTGAATTGAAATCGCCCGCAATGACGATTTCAGAAAGTGGATAAAAGATTGTTATTTTGCATGCATGCCTTACTGCTCGGGTTGCGACGATAGAGAATTAAAATCGCACGCAATGACGATTGCAGAAAGTGGATCAAGCGATAAAATTCTTGTAATAGAGTCAGACAGGCCAACTGAAATCCGAAACGTCGGAATTAGCATTAACCTGGGTTTCTAATAGTGCCAGAATAGCAGGTTTGTGTTCTGCTAAATGGACGCACGAGTTTTGAATTTGTTAAATAAAAGAAAGTAGAATTTTGTTCTCAGGAGAACGTCTTTATTGTTTAAAATCAAAAGTTGAACTAACTATTTTTGTGGAACAGATCACAATTTATACTCTCATCTGATTCACAATACATTTCTTATTTACATCATCTATGTTAAGTTATACAGATACATACATGTATGGAGCTTAAACAATCTGCTTTGTATTATATGGATTTAATTACTTAAAGGTCATAAATATGAACATATAATATAATTGCGAGCCCGAAGGCCGAATCTAATAATTAGAGGACAAGAACATTTTTCTAGCGTACGTGTGTCGGTTTGTACGTTTGTCCGATTGTATATCGCGACTTCTACCAGTCAGAATTTGATCGGACTTGTTTTAAAACAATTTGTAAGCGCTCGGCATGCGTTGACGTGACGCGCGTTGTGTGTCTCTCTTTGTCCATATATAGTTTAACGATGCCAAATCTCATACTTCTGAGTGGGCGCAATATGCTTAAAAAGGGGTACAAAGTTTTATCTTCACGTATGAATATATAAAAGATATTGAAAATCATCGTTATGATGATTTTATTAAAACTTAGTAATGTAGAAATGTTGCTGCGTTTTGGTGCCGACGAACCTGCTGGTGGTGTTTTGAAGAAGGAGAATGCTTGTTGTTTGTCTGCAGTCGCAGTATCTGGTGGTGCCTTGAAGGAAAGGGATGCTTGTATTAAGAAATTTTTCTTCTATAATAAATACTAAAAAGAGGACAGTCCTACGACTGGCACCACCGTAACTCACCACATACAATAAAATAAATAATTTATGAGCGGATTTAAATTTTCATAACCACTTATTGTGAGATGGGTCCATATTGCATATTGGATATTGCATATCACTGCCCAAACACAGTAATGAAGCTAAGATTTATAATTCATAAAAAATTTGAGTAGTTTTGAATTAAATTTGAAGAGAAATTAAGCGAGCAGCACTAACACATGCACCGAAATGGTATCGTACGAGTGTCATAGAACGTCGCTTTGAAACGAACGCGAAGACCCATTATTCGTCATTAAATTCCTGTTTCCTCTAGGTAATGTACTCATGGTTAATGGTAAGACAAGCCAAAAGAAAAGGAAATATAGTAGCTTGTAAATGTTATATGCCTCTCTTTTTGTAACTTATTGTAGTTTTTTTTTATCACGACAGCACTGTCATTTTATGCTATGTTAATAGAACGAACAGAGCAGAGCACCGATAGAAAACTATCACTAGTACTGCACATGTTTGTTTCACTCTGCTCATGCTATGAGCTTGATTGTATGTTATTGAGATTAAGTAATGTAAAAAAATGAATAATGAAAATCACCACAACGATGACTTTATGAACACTAAGTAATGTAAAGAAATTTTTTTTCTATACTAAATTCTAAAAAGAGGACAGTCCTACGAGTGGCACCGTAGCTCATCACATACATGATATCAATAATTTATAAGCGGATTTTAATGTTCATAATCATATTAACCCGATTCAAAGTGTCCTCAGTGACTCAATCACTTTTTTTTTATTTATTTATATCTATCTGTTCATATGACAAATCTAATATTCACAGCGAAACTCGACCAGATTTCTTTGGACCGGTATGATAACAGCCCCTATATCTCGCATGATCACAGCCCCTATCTCTCGCATGATCACAGCGAATATCGACCTTTTTGGCCCGGCACGAGCACGGCCCCTATCTTTCGCATGATCACAGCGAATATCGACCTTTTTGGCCCGGCACGATCACGGCCCCTATCTTTCGCATGATCACAGCGAATATCCACCTTTCTTTGGTCCAGCATGATCACAGCCCCTATCTCTCGCATGATCACAGCGAATATCGACCTTTCAAATACTCTTGAGAAGCTTTAACTGGAATCTTTGATTTTCAGGCTTGTGGATTTTGCTATTAAATTTTTCTCGGCTATCCGCTTGTGGCCGGATTTTCTTCAACGATTGCAATAGCTCAAGCAACTCACCAACAGACTCACACTTAGCCATAGTGACAATGTCCATTAAAGCTCGATCCCCCAATCCCGAAATAAAAAAGTTCAAAAAAGATTTGATGCCAAACTTACCCCTTCTGTCCAATGCCAACATCGCATATACATAATTTTCGTTACTTTCGTTTAAGTCTTTTTGTTTTTCCATCAATCTCATTCGAACTTCGGTCTCGTCCGACAGAGAAGGAAAATCCGTTACAAAGCTGGTTATAAAATGAGTCCAGTTGGTGATCAATCCTCTCTAAGTTGTCAGCCATTGTGCTGCTGCTTCTTACAGTCTTAGTGACGCGTAAAATAACGTGGACCGATCGTCCCATTCGTAAAGTTGGCTCATGTTGTCCAACATATGCACCCACTCAATCTCGGTTAAACCGACACTCGACGACGGGTTAACAATTTGTATTATTTTCTTTTTTTCCTCGATACCCAATCTCATCGACGAGAAACCCGAACTAACTGCCGAAAAATTACCCGACGACTGCATTTCTGCACTTGGCCCACGGCGACAAGAAGCTATTTCCTTTTCTAATTCCACATTCCGTTCCTTCAACACTTGCAATTCTATTCGTTTCGAAGTTCTTCTTCTTGAAGTTCTTAATAAAAAGTCCCAGCCTTCTCTAAAAGTTTCGGGTATTTGTATGAGGTCTCGTATATCATCCGCTTGAAATCCAACGCACGGTTTTCCTAGTGTTGGAGTAGTATGTGAAAATTTGGTCTAGCCTGTCGTCTCCGGCCACATTAATGTTATATTCTTCTACTTTACGAGGCTACGTAGAAGGGTCTTTAAAACGGTTGTGTACAGTTTTTAAGACTGGATGATAGGCTGTGGTTATTATGTTTAGATCTCTGTTATCTCTCCATTTAGAATTTATATATATAGACATTATTTTGCCCTCTCCATATGATACTAGGCCTATTCCACTAGCACAATTCCACTAGACACAATTCCACTTGGCACAAAGTAATAATATTAAAAGACCTATCCTTACCAAATATCCTACGAACAGAAAAAAATCCCACGATGTCCAACGACGATGTGAGCGAAATCTGCCGACTGAGAGCACGCAAAAATATTAAAATAAATTGAAACCGAAACAGTATACGCGCACTACGAGAGGACAACTGCATTGTCTAAAGGTCCGCGTCGAACTAAATAAATTTAAATGTAGTACCGACTACATTGTATGATCTTATCATACCACTGAATTAAATTAAATAATTTATTTATATAAGATACATGACATGTACGTGCATACTGCATAACCGGGGTCCTGGTCTACGACATCCTTTCTTCCTTCTATGTGTGTGGGCTGACACTTCACACGCGCACATGGTATCAATTTCTCACTGATATGATACCTTTTCCACTTATACGGGTATTTTTAGAATACGCGTCGATTAAATACCCTTATACGATCGCGCGCGCGCGAAAAAAAAGTTGAATTCGTTTAATTATAAAAAAAGTTAAACTTAAAAAGTTAATCAAATAAAGATTCTATGGAATATCGTTGTGGAGCGTTAAATAAAACTATATTTTTCCGATGAATATTTATAATTACGCTTATTTTATTTAGTAATGAATTAAGAAGCTTACGTCGTCAATCAAGAAGTTTACGTCGACTGACTTGTTAACGATTACCATTCCACTCCGCCATATGAAAGCATGAAGTAGCATGATGAAGTGTGTGAGTGAGATCGCCACAATTCGTATTCTATATATAAAAATTGCAAGATATTTAAAAAAAAACACTAAACGATAAACGATACACGGTACAATTAAAACCATGCCAACGCAAATAAAATATTAATGTGTTAACAAGTTAAATTGTTCCCCAGGGGAATTGTGCCAAGTGGAATTGTGCCAAGTGGAATTGTGCCAGTGGAATTGTGCTAGTGGAATCGGCTGGTTACACTCCATATATGTGTAATGGTATAGTTGGGTTTTGTTTTCTCTAAGCAGTCTTGTTCTTTGGTCTGTGTGCACGTATAGCGGATGCGCTAGCTAGCTCGCCGGAATAGGGTGGGATCTTGGCCAATTAACTGCCTTTACCATCATAAATAATTTTATATTGCGTGCACATACTTCGCGTCAAAATGCGAACCCCCTACATACAGCAGCTCATAATACAACTATCAACAGTTGTGTAATACTAATATCTGCATACGAATGTCGTAGGCAAGCGAGTATATGCATATGTAATTGTTTATATGATTTGAAAGATTTCATATAGACGCTAAAATAAGGGAAGTATATAAAGTTATTTAATAATGATAATTGCATACGGATGTCGTAGCAAAGTAAATATATTATTTGAAAGTTTTCATATAAACGCTAAAATAATGTGTTAGCGCCTGGAATGTCAAACCTGATGTGTTGATGGTCTGACAGCGAGGCCTCGTCTTACACATGCCAATTTTCAATAGAGTTAGAGATCTATGGACTTGCGAGTGTGAGATCTAATACCTGTTTGCGAATCGCATTTATGAAGGTTGGCTTGGAGCCCTTGTTCAAAATATCTACATTATTACTAATAAGATAATCTAAAAGACATTCACCCCTTCGATTGATGCCGCTACTGCCCCAGACCTCATGGTGTGTATTGGCATCACACCCTATAAGATATTGGATGTTCCGGGTTTTACAGTGCATAATGAGCTCTTGCACTTCTGTTGGCGGAATGTTTTCTTCATCGCCGGGGATGTATGCTGAGGCACATACGATATTCTGAACCTCCACCAGTAAGAAAGTTAAATAGATCTGATCAGGCCCTGGGACTGCCTCCCCACATTTTACGAACAACTTATCTGTCCCATTCTGTAATCCTTTCACCTGTCTGCTAATAGCCCAAGGCTCCTGAATGAGGCCGAGTGCTATGCTAGTCTCGCCGAATCGTTTGCTAAGTGTAGCGGACGCCCCCTTAGCATGGTGCTGATTCGTTTGTAACACCTTGATGGTGCTCATCCTTCCTCCTGTTGAGATTTGGCTTGCCGGTTTAATCTTGCTTTCTTGGGGCTCTTACCCCTGCGGCAGGCAGTCTGGCTAATTGATCCACTGGTCTTACCCTACCCGACTTACTCTTATTATTATTAGGAGCAAGTGCAGCTCTTGCTGTGGTAGTTTCATTTTTGGAACAGCTCGGACCAGAAGGCTCAGTGGCATTGCTGGTCGAAGGAGCTGACCGTGATATCAGCTTAGTTGTACAGGTTCCGGACCCGCTATGATCAACCAGCCCAGTGGAGCTGGTGACCGAAGTGGCTGTCTTCACAACCTGTACCGCGGGCGCTGGTTCGGAAAAGCCCTGACTAGCATGCTCAGTAGCATTGCATGTCGAGCTATCTGTATTTGAGGTAGTTTGAGGTTCCCCAGCGCCTCGGTTCGGATAAGTAATGCGACGGATTCGTCGAAGACGTCGTCGTGGTCTACGATTAATCAAAACTACAAAAAAAACAAGCGACACGATAAGGAAATCATTTAAATAAAATTACTCAGAATTTTGTACTCACTGATAGCGATAAAAAAGCATCCACAACTTCAAGGAACAATAGGAATCTGCAACAAAAATGAAAATTTTGAATGGTTTTAAAATTATAAGGAATTACAAACAACTTAACCCACAAATACACAGTACGGCAAATTGCAGCTTCGATGTTTAAAAATACTTATAACATAAGCTTTCATTACTACTATACGGGTTCTAACTACTGGTTAATATATAATCTGGTGTGTACGCATTAAGTGCGGGGAAACCAGCGGAGTTTTTATGCACACTAAACAAACACGGTGTCATACGACGACAGCATCTGCGTAGAGTTCCGAACGGGTGATGGGCGACTTCTGCTACCACAGACTTTGCTGCCACAACTGGAGCACCTAGGCAGTGTTCGGGGCCAACAGCGCTGTCCAGTATAGCAAATACATTGTCATACGACGACGATATTAGACTATGCTGGTTCAGCCGATATAGCTCAATCTAACTACCAAATACAATGTCATACGACGACGGCATTTTGCAGTCTGCTTAGAGCAATATTTTTATTGTAACAATTTAACAGTTAATACATTGAAATGGAAATAGGAACAAAGCGTTTACCAGTTAGCAAGTGAGCTGCAAAATTAAATTAAGATGTTATTATAGAAATAATCATAACGAAAATTCATATCTGCTTACTGAGCTAAGCAATGTCGATTTTAACATGCTTGTCAAAAACTACAGTGGACTTGGTGGTAGACAGCTTCGAATAAAGTGCAAAAAAAAAACATAAGACCTCTAGTATGCCCATGAACAAAAAAGCCAAAATCACTAGCCAGCGTATACAGTGAATCATGGGCCATCCCCAGCGCCTCGGTTCGGATAAGTAATGCGACGGACTCGTCAAAGACGTCGTTGTGGTCTACGATTAATCAAAACTACAAAAAACAAGCGACACGATAAGGAAATCATTTAAATAAAATTACTCAGAATTTTGTACTCACTGATAGCGATAAAAAAAGCATCCACAACTTCAAGGAACAATAGGAATCTGCAACAAAAATGAAAATTTTAAATGGTTTTAAAATTATAAGGAATTGCAAACAACTTTACTCACAAATACACAGTACGGCAAATTGCAGCTTCGAAATGGGTTTTCATCGGATTGCAGTGGACAATTGAATGTTAGGTTATAAAATGTTTGTCAAAGCATTATAACAGTATTTACCTACTTTCTGTGTTTGTATATTTTAATAATATATTAAATTACTTGTAAAACTGGTATCAATCAATCGCAAGTGTTGTGACTAGATGTTAGTTGTTGCAGGTCGTTGTTTGATATCGTGTTGGGCCAGAATATGCAACATACTCTTCTTATACACTTATTGATGAAAAACTGGAGTCTTTTTGTTGCAGGATCTGTAACTCGCCAGGTCTCACAACCATACAGAAGGACTGATTTCACACTGGAGTTGAAGATGTGAATTTTTGTGGGTCTCGAGATGTTATGAGAGCGCAAAACTTTGTTAAGTTGGTGAAATGCGTGGCGGGCTTCATTTATACGAGACGATATATCTTTCTGCGAACCACCATCCTTCGTTATAATACTACCAAGGTAACAAAACTCTTCTACGTCCTCGATGGTTATCACTCGATCGTCCAAGCTTAGCGTCAGAGGAGTCATGATACCAGTTTCGATGCGCATCATTTTAGTTTTGCTCATGTTGATTTTCAATCCGACTCGTCTTGCATTTGAGATCAAACTTTCCATTTTTGACTTCATGTCCGTGATCGAGTGTGTCATAAGGCAGATGTCATCAGCGTAATCAAAATCATTCAGCTTTTGAAATGGACGCCATTGGATTCCATTCGGAGCTTCGATGTTTGTTTGCATCATTACACTGTCCAGGGCGACCAAAAAGAGCAGTGGTGATAATACACAACCTTGACGTACTCCTTTGGTAATGTAAAAATTGGCACTTTGCTTGCCTTTGAAGCGAATACTGCATCTTTATAGAGTTCACGAATGAAATTCACGATTGTTTCCGGTGCACCCAAATTTTGCAGTGCGTTCCAAATAGCGGGTCTGGATATAGTGTCAAAGCTCGCTCAAAATCCACGAACAAAAGAAACAGCGGTGGCCTCCATTCTACAATCTGTTCAATAATAATCCGCAGTGTGTTGATGTGGTCCACACAGGATCGATTAGGCCTAAATCCGGCTGGTTCACGTCGCAGGAGGCTATTCACAGTTGGAGATATACGGTCTAGTATGAGAAAAGCCAAAACCTTCGCAATCGTGTTGAGTAGAGCAGTTCCTCTCCAGTTTTTACAGTCACTCAGGTCGCCCTTCTTGGGGATCGTTATGATGACACCTTCTTTCCAACTGTCGGGAATTTTACGTGTTATCCACGCTTCGCGGATGATTGGTGATAGTGTGCTTGCCAAAACGCTTGAATTGCTTTTCAAAAGCTCCGCTGCCAGGTTATCTGGGCCTGGAGATTTGTAATTCTTCAATTTGTTGATCGCAATTTCGATCTCCTCTCTACCTGGTGGTTTGGTAGATATATTGCGCCTTGGATTGCGTCGTTCTTGCCTTGGAGGAGGATCGACAATCTCCGTGATCGTCGAGTCATCAAAGAACTCCCTCCACCTCTCAAGCTGTTGGTCTTCTGTGGCAAGAATATTACTAAACCGGTCTTTGAGCGGTGGTGTTTGCTTTTCTGTTTCTAGAGTAAATTATTTAACGGCTGGGTTACTGGCCCTGCGCAACCCCCTGTAGGAGGACCACAGACTGAAGGTGATTTAGACCTTAAGGCAGACAGTCGATGCCTGATGAACACATTTATATAGCGAGTCGCATGATACACGACAGACACCCGCTTGTAGCCGCCCCTAACATGGAGCAAACAGACACTACCACCCAATCCCGAGAGTCCGGATCATCCGGCAGACAGCACTCTCATACACTCTACGCTGTCCCCCGTTGTCCAGAATTACGCCCCTGGAGACTGGGCCCAATCTCGCTGGCTGTATCGTCTTTCTCGTTACGTTACCGTTACCGTTCGTACAGCAATAATATAAACCTTACTGCAAAGTTCTACCCGACGCTTAAATGTGCGCTTTTTCCACCATCCACCCAAGTTGGGGTCTTTTACGTCTTCACCAGGCGCATCGACGCTGTCAGCTTTTGCGCCAGGATCAGACTTAATTTGAGTTTGCGTCAATTGCTCCAAATCACTCATACAAAATCCACGCAACTCACGTTGTGCCAACGTATCCCATAGATGTTCATCTTCTGGACATAGTTTCATCCGAGAATCCTTTTCTGTAGATGAGCTGTAAAAACACAATACTTCTCTTCTTCACATTGCCTCAGTAAGGAAAAAAAAGGAGGTTCGCTGATTGTTGTTCTGGCTGCTTTAAAAACTGCATCAATACGCTCCATTCCGATAGACTGTTTAGAGGTGGTGCCATTGCGAATAGTCTTTGAGGAATTCCTATTGGCAGTGTCTTCAAGCAGAATCCCAAGAAATGTAGAGTATATGAGTTCCGACTTATGGTGCCGAAGACATGCTTGGAGGAAGATCTGTTTTATTCCAGCCATGTTCATTCCGTATTCGTGTGGACGATCACCATGGTGCAATAAATATTTCTCTCTCGACTTTATGCGGCAAGGCTTTTTTGCAAAACTTTATATATGCGTCCCAAGATCGATATTCAAGTGGATTGTTCTTCGTACCCTCGCGGTGCAAGTGAATAATTCTATTAAAGATTGATGTCTTTAAGCTGTTAAGCAGTGTGGCTCCGTGCATATCTTCCGATTTTGTTACTAAAGTTAAGATATTTTTTTCGAATATTATATATTCACCATAAACTGCAACATTATTATTATTGCCCTTTAGTTTGTATTCAAATTCTTCTCGTGTTTTAACGACATCTCTCAAATTTTTATCATTCATTATTTTATTCTTCCGAAGCACTTCATACTCCGAAGTTGTTCTTTTTTGTTGTATAGCTACGTATTCTGACATCGTGCCGGATTACTTTAATACAATATATAGTTTACTGTTTTCCTTTTGTAATTACGCCTTTTATTTTCATCACATTCCCAATTTTATATTTGTTATCATTTATCATCAAACATCAAACAGAGCGTACGCGACTTGTCGCGATGCAGTACAATACAAAAAAAAAATCCTACTTTCTGTGTTTGTATATTTTAATAATATATTAAATTACTTGTAAAACTGGAAAAAATATCAATTTCTTGCTGGCCACTTATGATTTTACTCTCCGTTCATCCATTTAATGTGTTGTTGTTCGCTTATTAGTACCTTCTTTCTTTATGTTTTTATATGCTTAAGAAAACCTTCCTTCTCCTGTGTTGAGACTGCTATGGCAGCCAATCCCAGTTCTTGGCGTCTCTTCACTTTCTTCAAACTATTATATAATTCTATTTGGCTTTTTCGATAGACATTTATGCACAATTAGAAAAGAAATCGACAATAAGGTAACAGCTTATTTGTATGAATTTAAAAAACTTGCGTAGCCTTATATTTGTGCCAGGAAATATTAAAACTTTGCATAAGTTTGAATTCAAATAATTAACAAAAACTTTTCCCACAAGGGACAGCACAGCAATTCAATAAAAGTAAACAGACAACAACTCATATGCGTTCATTTTGTCAATGTCGGCACACGACAGACAATGCGCCAATATTAACGCAACGTAGGCGATTGTAGAGTCATATTTGAAAACAGCGCGATGCAAGTCCATTTTCACCGCACTTTTCCGTCCAGTTACGTTTTTTCGAACCTGAGCTCTGGTGCCCGTGCAGCGAAAACTTGTCCGATATTAGCACGTTACTTACTGTTCATTTAATTCTTCGTGTCGCTCTTGCGTTTCATTCTCACGGACACCGTGCATTCTTTGTGAATTACGGTTACTTCGTCCTAGGTTCGATCTTCTGATAGCCGGCATTTTAATTAAAAATCTTACAATTTCATTCCCGCAATCCAATTTTATAATCGCACTTGTCACGCACCAATAAATTTTTGGAAAAAATTATCGAAATCGTAAAAATCACACCGAACTTCTTATGATTGTAATAACGGTACCTTTTATGGATGCAATGCACACAATTCGAATATCATAAAACAGTGAATTATTACTCAAATTTCCAATATAATAGCAGCAAGAAAAATAACACGTTCGCACAATCCCATGAATGCGAAATGAACAACACCTAAGTCAATGTACAACGCCATCTACTGGGTTATGGCATTAATGATCACACCTCAGCGCCATATTTTATTTATCTCGTTAGCTTTGTGTTTTTTTTTTTTTCAATTTATTTAACGATTTTTTTTTTGAATTGTACTACATCGCGACAAGTCGCAGCTGTTTCTTTGGCGCGTCCGCCCAGTTTGTTTTGGCCGCGAGTCTCTGTTTATTTATTTTAAAGGTATTTTTTAAAAATTGATTTATATTATTGTGCTGTAAATCTATATACAGGGTGTATACGTTAAGGTGGCAAATACTAATAGGGATGATTCCTTGGTTAATTTAAAATTCAATTTTTAAGATCAAATAATATACATTTTTTAAATTCTTGAAACCGTTACCGATATAAACGTCGTCAAAATCAAAAAAAAAAATTTCTTTATTTAAATTTTATTTTCAAACGCGAATATTTCAAAATATTCGGAAAATTTTTTTTTGACAAATGCAATATTAATGCATTCGGTCAACAGGAGCAGGGTTAAAAATGAAAGTTTGTAACATGAACGAAAACGTACTTTTGACCTTACATGACTTCACACCCTATAAGTCTTGAACGCTTCCAGATACAAGGTTACTATTAATCTTTTTTGAAACAAAGGTATATTTCTAAGATCAAACAATGTACTTTTTTTAAATTATTTAAGCCATACCGATATGAAGTTCGTCAAAATCAAATTTTTTTTTTATTAAAATTGTATTTACAAACACGATTAATTCAAAAAATGCTATCGGATACATTTTTTTTGACAAATGCACTATTAAAGCACTATTCAATCTCCTACAAATCCATCTTACAAATATTTGTGCATTTAGTCAAAAAGAGCGAGATAGTGCGGGTTGTGTTACTGCTCTTACGTATAGGAAAAGTTGCATGACGTCTCAGTGTTCCCGTAGCAAGAGTGCAACAAAAGTCAGTGGGTGTGAGTTCAGTGGGGGGTGGGTCAGTGTGTATGTGGTCAATGGGTGGGAGGTCAGTGGGCGGTGGTCAGTGTGTATGAGGTCAATGGGTGGGTGGTCAGTGGGCGGTGGGCAGTGTGTATGAGGTCAATGGGTGGGTGGTCAGTGGGCGGGTGTGAGTTGGATGGGGCAGCCGGGAAACGCGGGTGTAAGTGGGCGTGGCGTCAGTGGGTGGGTAGCAAAGCGCCGGGGAACAGCTAGTATTTAAATAAAAAGAAAGTCGTCGACAAAATTTGGACCCGATAGGTGGCGCTGGTGTCAGTGGTTGTGAGGTCAGTGGGCGGTGGGTCAGTGTGTATGAGGTCAATGGGTGGGAGGTCAGTGGGCGGGAGGTCAGTGAGTGTGAGTTCAGTGGGCGGTGGGTCAGTGTGTATGAGGTCAATGGGTTGGTGGTCAGTGGGCGGGTGTGAGTTGGATGGGGCAGCCGGGAAACGCGGGTGTAAGTGGGCGTGGCGTCAGTGGGTGGGTAGCAAAGCACCCGGGGACAGCTATATAAATAATAATGAATACTGTTCGATGATAAATGATAACAAATAAAAAATTGGAAATGTGATGAAAATAAAAGGCGTAATTACAAAAGGAAAACAGTAAACTATATATTGTATTAAAGTAATCCGGCACGATGGCAGAATATGTAGCTGTACAACAAAAAAGAACAACTTCGGAGTATGAAGTGCTTCGGAAGAATAAAATAATGAATGATAAAAATTTGAGAGATGTCGTTAAAACACGAGAAGAATTTGAATACAAACTAAAGGGCAATAATAATAATGTTGCAGTTTATGGTGAATATATAATATTCGAAAAAAATATCTTAACTTTAGTAACAAAATCGGAAGATATGCACGGAGCCACACTGCTTAACAGCTTAAAGACATCAATCTTTAATAGAATTATTCACTTGCACCGCGAGGGTACGAAGAACAATCCACTTGAATATCGATCTTGGGACGCATCTATAAAGTTTTGCAAAAAAGGCTTGCCGCTTAAAGTCGAGAGAGAAATATTTATTGCACCATGGTGATCGTCCACACGAATACGGAATGAACATGGCTGGAGTAAAACAGATCTTCCTCCAAGCATGTCTTTGGCACCATAAGTCGGAACTCATATACTCTACATTTCTTGGGATTCTGCTTGAAGACACTGCCAATAGGAATTCCTCAAAGACTATTCGCAATGGCACCACCTCTAAACAGTCTATCGGAATGGAGCGTATTGATGCAGTTTTTAAAGCAGCCAGAACAACAATCAGCGAACCTCCTTTTTTTCCTTACTGAGGCAATGTGAAGAAGAGAAGTATTGTGTTTTTACAGCTCATCTACAGAAAAGGATTCTCGGATGAAACTATGTCCAGAAGATGAACATCTATGGGATACGTTGGCACAACGTGAGTTGCGTGGATTTTGTATGAGTGATTTGGAGCAATTGACGCAAACTCAAATTAAGTCTGATCCTGGCGCAAAAGCTGACAGCGTCGATGCGCCTGGTGAAGACGTAAAAGACCCCAACTTGGGTGGATGGTGGAAAAAGCGCACATTTAAGCGTCGGGTAGAACTTTGCAGTAAGGTTTATATTATTGCTGTACGAACGGTAACGGTAACGTAACGAGAAAGACGATACAGCCAGCGAGATTGGGCCCAGTCTCCAGGGGCGTAATTCTGGACAACGGGGGACAGCGTAGAGTGTATGAGAGTGCTGTCTGCCGGATGATCCGGACTCTCGGGATTGGGTGGTAGTGTCTGTTTGCTCCATGTTAGGGGCGGCTACAAGCGGGTGTCTGTCGTGTATCATGCGACTCGCTATATAAATGTGTTCATCAGGCATCGACTGTCTGCCTTAAGGTCTAAATCACCTTCAGTCTGTGGTCCTCCTACAGGGGGTTGCGCAGGGCCAGTAACCCAGCCGTTAAATAATTTACTCTAGAAACAGAAAAGCAAACACCACCGCTCAAAGACCGGTTTAGTAATATTCTTGCCACAGAAGACCAACAGCTTGAGAGGTGGAGGGAGTTCTTTGATGACTCGACGATCACGGAGATTGTCGATCCTCCTCCAAGGCAAGAACGACGCAATCCAAGGCGCAATATATCTACCGAACCACCAGGTAGAGAGGAGATCGAAATTGCGATCAACAAATTGAAGAATTACAAATCTCCAGGCCCAGATAACCTGGCAGCGGAGCTTTTGAAAAGCAATTCAAGCGTTTTGGCAAGCACACTATCACCAATCATCCGCGAAGCGTGGATAACACGTAAAATTCCCGACAGTTGGAAAGAAGGTGTCATCATAACGATCCCCAAGAAAGGCGACCTGAGTGACTGTAAAAACTGGAGAGGAATTACTCTAATCAACACGATTGCGAAGGTTTTGGCTTTTCTCATATCTCCAACTGTGAATAGCCTCCTGCGACGTGAACCAGCCGGATTTAGGCCTAATCGATCCTGTGTGGACCACATCAACACACTGCGGATTATTATTGAACAGATTGTAGAATGGACGTCACCGCTGTTTCTTTTGTTCGTGGATTTTAAGCGAGCCTTTGGCACTATATCCAGACCCGCTATTTGGAACGCACTGCAAAATGTGGGTGTACCGGAAACAATTGTGGATTTCATTCGTGAACTCTATAAAGATGCGGCATGCAGTGTTCGCTTCAAAAGCAAGCAAAGTGCCAACAGTGGGCGGGAGGTCAGTGGGCGATGGGTCAGTGTGTATGAGGTCAATGGGTGGGTGGTCAGTGGGCGGGAGGTCAGTGGGATAGTGCAGCCGAGAAACGCGGGTGTCAGTGGGCGGGTAGCAGCAGCGCCCGGGAACAGCTAGTAATATAAATAAATATAAATAAAAAAAAATTTTACAATTTTCTGAGATTTTTCCAGCTTTTCATCGACTTTTCTAAAAGAACATTTTTCAATTTTCCAAATTTTTCTACTTTTCCGGTAGATTTTCCCAAATTTCGTAAGAACCATCTCCTGGCAATTGCGCGAACACAACAAAAAAAGATTGAGCCAAATCGGTTCAGCTGTTCTCAACTGATGCGCGCGTTTTTTTTTTACCATTTTTATATATTTAGACTAGCTGATTACCCGGCGTTGCCCAGGTATTTATTCATCCCAATCTTCTATTAGACAGTGATATCTATCTATTCGGTAAAATTGCAGTTTTTATTAACACAATATATTTTAAATTATACCTATAGTATTCAAATTATAAAATAAAATTTAAAAAAAACATACATAATATTAATTTAAAACAAAACTTGGTTGTATACAATGTTTTTAGTTTCATCTTCAAGAGCAAGAACAAATAAATTTTTAGGTCAACCCATCCCTGAGCAAGCAAAATAAAGTTGTCCGTGGTAAAAAATGGCGATCATAAATATATACTCCGCAGTACTTAATAAACTGTCCGACTTATTCATCGTCATCAAAAACGCAAGTTTAATTACATTAGTTTAAAAACATTAATTTAAGTGAAAGCAAGTTGTTGAACTTTTGTTTCGCGGGCTACTTTCAAAATCTTTGTGGTGGACCGGTCAATTGCGGCGGTGTTGGCTACCCCTGGAATATAGGTACCCGTTATCATCGAGTCATATTGCATATTCAGAATGAGTGTACCGTGACGACATATACTGGAGTGCATACCATATAGAATGGGTTCATGATATTTATGACGAAGCATGAGACGACGAGATTAACTGGAAATATACGGATACTGAAGGTGTGTTTGGAACGAACGCCTTTTCATTTTTTCAACACTTCAGAGTTTCCTGTAATTTCACAGCTTTTTCACTAGTTTCGTTTTTGAATTATTTCCTTCTTCTGCGAATTTCTGGATGAACGACTCGAAAAACTGCCGTCATAATTTATTTTTGTTTAATCTTCTTTTAGTTAAAACAAATTTTTTATAATTTATAATCACTTTTTGTTGGTTAAAACACACAGTTCAAGGCAGTTCCTTCTTTAGTGTTCACAAAACGCTTTTATCACTCGCTTTTCAACTCGCTTTCGACACGTCCTCGCACTCCGAACTACTTTTTAGAAATGATTTTGTTAATATACTCGATTCAATATACGAGTCTCTCCCCTCGAGTCCTTGGAAGTGATTGAGGCGTACAAAAGTAATTACTGGTTCTGATCAGCAACATGAACACTCAGAGCAAGAAGTGACATCCTTTCAGGCAAATGACAATGATTATTTTTCTCTTCTTATCTTTGTTTCGTTAAAAGCTGTATTTTATTATTAAACATGACACCGACGTATAGTTTCTCTCTCTCTCTTCCTATAGGCGAGAGAATGACTTCGATGGCATAGTTAGATGGTTGGTTAAGCTAGGGCAACAAAACCAGTTTATTTTTATCTGATATTAATACCAGTTTTTCAAAAAAACTGTTTTGAAGCGAAAGAAAGAGAACAGAACAGGATTATTCGTAGTTTTAAAAGTTCTATATTGAAAGCAAAAGGCGGTGAAACTCAACCAAACTGAATATTATGCTAGTACAGCTGTCGAAATAACTTGTTCGCCTACCCGTCGTACTCGGTAGTTTTTTAAGTTGTTAAGTTACAGAGTTCTCACAATGGAAAAAGACTTGATTCCTAAATTTTTTCTAAAAAACTAACACCGTTTTCGTTATTGCCTTGCTTGTCTTGCTCCTGTTTGGTTCTGACAATTGTTATAATGACATATGCGTTAACGAAAGCCATGTTAAAAATGCCATAAAGTACTGCCATTGGCCGCCTGTTGGTTTTTCTGGAGCATGACATATACGAGTACCGCCCTTTTTTTTGTCACCGCCCTTCGTCTGATTGTAGTACATGATCATTTCTGGTTTTCCATCTGTTTGGTTAATTGTACCTTCTTCAACGCAAGATAAAAGCAAATATGTATACCATTTTAGATGGCTTTGGTTTATATGAAACAAGTGTCAAAGGACCGTCGTAACAGAACATTGAACTGCTTACAGGGCGTGACCGCGTATTTTTTATTAGTTCTGGAACCTCTCGTTTGTTGGAACGTATTGTGCCCACCAATGTAAGCTTATAAGGTTGTTGCTGAAGTAAGGATTTCGCCAAGGATACAGAAGGAAACCAATTGTCGCAGGTGTTATTACGATTGGTGCCATGCATTGGCTTTGACAGTTCTTTGGTATAGTACTCACCTTGAGGAACGCCATTGGTATTGGTTGTCCGTGTTTTTTTTTTTTAGCTCTATGTCGTGTGGAAGTGGTTAAAAAAAGAACCTCAAAGTGGTCGCAAATACAGACAAAAAGGGGTCAACTCAAGTTAAATAAAGGTTTTTAAAAAGAACTCTCTTCTTTTCACCACCACCATGTGCGAGTAGATTACTGGCTGAGGTGTGTGGTTGGGACCCCTGACTCTTCGGTGGTTCCCTCAGTGTTTTTCAGAACATGCCTTGAGGGACTAAATTGACCATTTACTCGATGATTTTGTGAGGCCTCAGTGTGGGTACAACTTAGTCATTCATACATACAAACACAGTTTTAGAAACTTCGTAAGTAGTAAGCTTAAAATTTCTTAATTTAAAAAAATAATAATAATTTAGTTTATAAGATTAGTCATTGTTCTAGGTATAAGCGTAAAAAGACCAGTACTTAGGGACGTTATCCTTTTTCCTCTCCTTGGATCCGCTCCTAAGTCTACACGAATTTCCTTTTTTTATGATGAGGTGTCGCTGGTGAATGACAAGAACCACCTGTCCGATGAGCTAGCCCGTGCAACCGCGAGTATGCCGCGACCTCGTCACTTGCGGCAGAACCCCTAGTGGAACCTCCACGCATAACAACCTTTTGGATGAACCCGCAAAGACCACTTTAATCCAACAAAAAATTTTTGTAATATTTTCTTGGTCAAGGTTTTTTGTAGTTTTCCTGACCATGGATTCATTTGGACTCGCGTCGTTTTAGTTTCGTGTTCGTTTTTCCTTATTGCTTTTTCAATGAATCGGAGAATTCTGAGAAAATAAATTGTAACCGCGGCTACAAGAGTGAGGAATGTGATATATTGTAAATTACATTCCTTCGATTTTTATTTTATGTTTAATTTTAATAAAGGGCTTAGCCCACCTTATTGCCGTGGGGCAAATCATTCAGGGAGTTCTCCCTTAGTTCTCCAATTTTTGTTTTGGTGGTCAACGACAATTCTTCTGGACTTCTGTTTTGGATACGATCTTAACCTTTTCGCATCTTAGACCAATTAGCACCCATGTGAAAGATTGAGAATCTCACCCATTTTATCTCGGCAAAATTGAGTAAAGTTATTTATGGTCCAATTTTCATTTCGGTGGCAAACGACATGTCTTCTCGACTTCTGTTTTGGAGAAGGTCTTTTACTTTTCGCCTCTTAGATCAATAACTGCATGTATTAAAATCTGTTTGTGGTCTTCCTGGTTTATTATTTGGTCTATTTAAAGAAAAATTAGGAATTGTACTAGTTGCAATTTCCGAAAATTGAATGTAATTCTGAAGCCATAAACTATTATACGAGTAGTGAAAAAAACGTTTCCGATGCTAACGCTTTGGTTTATTTCGATTAAATTTTTTTGGCACAACGCTCTTAGCTTACTTTTAAAGAGATCCGTGTTCCATTTTAGAGCTTCTCACGGATGACTGGCTGTGAACCATGAATGGATATTTTTATTTTTTTACGAGTACTTTGGTTTTGAAGCCGGCTTAAAACATTGACGGTGTATGTGCGGCTTAGTGACTGTACTAGCATCGGGTTGCTCAGGTAGTTTCGGTAATTGTAGAAACACCTTTATATGATTAGTGTAAATGTAAATACGAGTATCTAGCGTTAATTTTCGAAAGTTGGAATGATTAAAATAAGAGCGTATAATGTAATTAACTTTTTGTTTACTTTGAAATCAATTCACTGTTGATCATTTCATTATCAAGTCCATATTAGCATTGGTAAGACATGCAATTAATAAGGGTGTGTTTGGTTCAAGACTGTTGGTGCCAACTTTGTCCAACTTTGGATCACTTTGACGAGTTGTTTCATCATAAAAATATACGCACTCTTCGGCAAGTAACTTAATTCAGTCGTAAAATTATACATTTTAAGTTTTTTAATAATCCTTCCGTGTAAGGGTCGGAAATTTTTACTCTTCTTAGCGGTGGCGTGGGGTTGCGGCTAAACCAATGTAACATGTGGAGAGTCGTCACCTCTACCCCTAAAGAGAAATATTACTTAATTCAGAGAATCCCTTACCGTAGGTCGGGGGAAATTCTCGGCTTGAAATAAAACAAACAAACAAATAAACAATGGGAATCAGGAGAAAACTTACCGGTCCGCACGCTTTGCTGGCTTCCGAACGACTGACTCTTGGTTGTCCAACAGCCTCCTTTTATACTCATCTATCTAGAGGTGGTGTAAATAATATATATAATTCAGAGTATTTATAATATTTTTTTTTGTTTTTTTTTTTCCTTTTGTGGGGGGAAAATTTCTAATACTCGGAAATTTTGTCATCACACCATTTCGTAAAGAAGGCTTAACAGATCTGTAATCAGTGGAAGTTTAGACGGCGGCGTCTGATGTGGTGCTTGAGTTGCTGGCGCTTCTTTGGCGGATTTTTCTTTGTCGATATAATCGCGGCTACCTTATAGATGGCACTTTCGTTTTTGTTTACTTTGAAATCAATTCACTGTTAATAATAATTCCATATTGGCATTGGTAAGACATACAATTAACGGTGTGTTTGCTCCAAGACTGTACGGGTGCCAAGTTTGTCAAACTAGCAGAATAATTTTGATGTTAATTTTTTGGTAAATATTTATATTTTATAAAAAGTATACAAAATAAAAGAAATTTTGTTCTAAAGTAAAACTGTGAACCAAGTTTTACATATAAAAGAGCGCCCAATAAAAGGCTAAAATATAAACAATTATAAACTTTTATTTTGGCGCTTAAAATTATTATTTATTGCTTTTGGCCCACTCGACCCCCATTGAGTTTGGTTGCAAAATGGGAAGGCGCTTAGCGCCGATGTATCTCCACACTGCAGAAAAAGTATCGGAGAATATATACGATAGGATGCATCGTCATCGATGAACTAGAAATACTCTTAATATTAACATGTGTGTGCCTAATTATTAATGCACTTGAAATAAGTTAGCGTAGGGCTCAATGCAAATGCCCCACTTCCCATATATGAATCACATTGTCGCCTATGCAGCCATATCGAACCAATGTGATTATAACTAAAACTTTAGTATTGGCTCGGACTTCTTATTTAGTATTGTTCGGGTGTTGTCTGTTGCTACTTTGTGTGTAGTCGGATTTCCGTGAACACCACCAACAGAGGTCCTCTTCGGACACGGATTGACGTCATGCCTTGTATTTCGATTGATGATTTTATTATAGCGGGTGAGAATTTTGGGGATGTCAGTCGCACCAGAAGTAGATATTCCAAAAAACTATTAGAAAAATATTTGGAGTGTTAGACACTGTATGTAATTTGATGGATGATTTATGTACTTATAGCGGGTGAGACTTCGAATTGTTCAGTGATACACCAAAATATTTATAAATGAAGCGATGCGACGTTTTCAGACCAGAGCGTTGACCACTCTATGTAATCCCTCTTTTGTTGTTAATGAAACTAAAGAGAGAGAAAAACGGGGCTGGTTTAAATATGGTCTGGGATTCTGATGCAAAGCTTATCAACGGATATGTATAGTATATCGTATGTATATAGGATATTTACTTTAAACAAATTTCTCTTTTGTAACGAAAGTGGAGTCGTATAATGGCAGGATTGCCAATCGAAGATGCGGAAGCGTCGTTGTCGGGCTGGTATGGCTATAACCTCAAATAGAGTCCATACTTCGGGTGGTACTGGCTCTACTGGAGCGAACTGGCTGATTGGTACTGGTGGGTTGGGTTAGTTGCTGCTTGGCCTGGAAATGTGACAGAATGGTTGGGGATCTCGTTGGTGACTGGTATCTTTGGTGGGTCGACGGTGATTCCTTTGTCGGGCCGCGGACTTTATGGCCTTGTCGGGGAGTATTGAGACGTCGGCAGCCCCCTTTGGTTGCGGAAAAGTGGGAAAGCGGTAGCGGCGGTACCTTTCAGCATCGGAGCTATCCTTCATAAATTATGCAGCTCGTTTGCTGTGAGTGGGCGTTTTGGTGGTGGCGGCTGTTTCTTTCAAGCCTGTGCTCGGACGATGGTCGGTACTGTTGTTCTGGCTGGTGTTGGCAATGGTGCCGGCTTGGTTCGACGGTGGGAGCCTGGTGGTAAACTTGGCTGATCACACTTTTATAGTTTTATAACGCCACGGCACTTTACTTTATTCAATAGTTTTATTTGTGACTGGGCCCATAACCTATAGAATTGATTATTTCTATTCGCCCAACTAGTCAGTCAAATTAATAAGTCTCAGTTATATTTTGAAATATAATTCACTTATTATTCACGCATGCACAAACCGGTCTTCTAGAAGGAACTAACGAACTAACTTAAAAACAACAAAAACGATGAGAAGCAAGCCAAAGGACGTCAACTCAGAAAGTGTTATCTGTTGTCATCTCTGTTTCTCCTTACCATATTAATGTGACTTTTGCTTCTTGTCATATGGACATGTTCAGCAACATATATACCGCTCGTCAATTTTAAATGAATTGAAACAATTTTTTTATATAAACATTATAAATAATAATATTGTTCTTTATTAAATTTTAAGGGTACAAGGTATAAATTTGCATGATATAAATTATCTAGTGATTAGAGATATAGATTCTTTCTCTTCGCATCTAAAATATTATTTGACATTTCAATTTTTTCAGATATACATTGTAGTAGGAAAATTTGAAAAAAACCTAACTGAAAATTTTAAACCTTACTTAACTAGAAAATAAAAAAAAAAAATAATATAAGCTTAAAACTAGATGTTGATTATAATTAATTATGGTTTTCATTTAACTTGAAACATAATTCTTTTATCATTAAAACGTTACAGTTATTATGAAGCTTTTTAGTAGAGTAGTGCCAGGGTAAATTGCATATTAATTTTAGTATTTTATTTTGTGCAACCTGCAATTTGATGTAGTGACAATGGGCACAATTTATCCAAACTGTTGCAGCATACGTCAAAACCGGTTGGAAAATTACTTTGAATATCAGTAATTTGTTTTTGTAACTAAGCTGTGATCGTCTGTTGAGAAATGGATACAAGGATTGGGTTATTGTTTGTGATTTTTGAATAGAAGTTAGCGTGTGTTTTTGAAAAGTGAGTAATTTGTCAAGAGTGATTCCAAGATATTTTATAGAGTCATTCCATTCAATATCGGTTCCGTTAATACTGAGTTTTGATTGAGGGAGGTTAGTTGCTTTTCTTTTCCGTGTGAAGAATGTGGCGGCTGTTTTGTTGGGATTTATTTTGATTTTCCATTTATAGAAGTAATTAGTCGTATCGAGTAAGGCCCTTTGCAAGTTATTCATAATGGTGTTGCAGTCCAACGAGCTACAATACAAAGCAGTATCATCAGCAAAAAAGGACCTTTGAACATTAACAAATGTTGGGAAATCCGATATGTATATGTTGTAGAGGATGGGGCTCAAAACGGCTCCTTGAGGAACACCAGCGGAAATATGGTGGGAATTAGACTTGGTAGAATTTATTTGTACGTAGAAATATCTATCTTTTAGGTAGCTCGCTATTAACTTGATGATTCTTGTGGGGAAATTAAATTTAACCATTTTATAAATTAAGCCATTGTGCCATACGCAGTCGAAGGCTTTTTCTATGTCAAACGTTATAAGAGCTGTTGATTTTTTGGTAAGAAAAGCTTCTCGGATGTCGTTAGTTAAGCGTTTAGCTTGAAGGGTGCTGGATAGTCCTACCATAAAACCAAATTGCTCTTTTGGTATGATGTTATGAGAATTAGAAAAATTTAATAAAATGTCTTTAATGACCTTTTCAAATATTTTGCTAATCGATGTTAAAAGACTTATAGGCCTATAAGAGTCAACACTATCCTGTTTTTTATTAGGTTTTAGTATGGGTATAACTTTGGCAATTTTCCAGACATCGGCAAAGTATCCAAGTTTTACGCAACTATTAAACAAATGCGTTAGGTAGATTATTCCTTTCTTGGGAATATTTTTGATCATGACATTATTTATACGGTCAAATCCTGGGCTTTTGTTGCTTTTTAGTCTCTTAATTATTCCCTTAACAGTTGATGGCGTTATATGTTCAAAAATGTCATTTGAACTATGGCTAGTGTTTACGGATTGAATGATTTCCTCCACATATTGAATTGTATTCGGATCACTAAAGTTTTTGGTAGCATTGTGTATGTTCTCAAAATGATTAGCAAACTCCGAGCACTTTTCACTATCAGTGAGTGCGATAGTATCAATATTTTTTAAGGGAGGAATACTTCTGTTATTTTTCCTTAAAATTTTAGCCAATTTCCAAAAGGGTTTCCCGCCAATAGGTAGAGTACTTAAAAATGAGTTCCATTTAAGATTTTGGAAATTTCTTACTTTGAATCGAATAATATCATTTAGATATTTAACTTCCGCTTTTAAATCTCTTCGCCTTGATCTTTGCCATTGACGACGGAAGTAGTTCCGCGTATTCATTATTACTTTTATGTCATGGGGAAGTGGATCATAATTAGATTTCTTTAGTGTAGCAGATGGAATAGACAAAATTTTGGCGTTTTCGAGTATTGCTAAAAATTTTGTTATCAAAGTATCAATCTTAAATTTAGAGTTTATTATATCAGGAGACATGTTTCTTAGATCAACTGAATTGTTTATGATGTATTTGAACTTATTCCAGTTAGCTTTATGAAAATTAAAAAATTTTTGATCGGTAGTAGAAGCGGGATTGTTATATTTAAAGGTTAGAGGTAAATGATCTGAAGACAGGGCATTAGTGACAGTAGGAACTTCTGTGTAGTTTGCTATGTTAGATATTAAAAGGTCCAGTACTGAAGGATTTCCTCTACCATTTCGTGGCATGAAAGTTGGACTATGCGGGGCGATTATATTCATGGGTTCTGTAATATTAATGTTGTAAAGTATTTTACCCCACTGATTACTTCTGGAACAACCCCAGTTCTGATGACGGCAGTTAAAGTCACCACATATAATGTACTTATTAGGTTGTCTACATAGCTTTAAAATGTCATATTTGAAATCTAGACCTTTAGCTCTGGTGTAACCACCTCCCGGAAAATAAACTGCATATAAAAGGAAACTATTATTATTTGCGCAAGTTATTTTAATAGAGATAGTTTCTATAATTTTAGTTGCGGGGTGAGATTCTAAATTATGTTTTATGTTTTTTTTAATTAGAATTGCAACTCCTCCATGATTACGTTCGACTCGATCCAGTCTATATATGAAAAAGTCTTTGTGAGAGAACTTGATAGATGGTTTAAGCCAGGTCTCCGAAATTAATGCTACATCTATTTTCTTTTCAAAAACAAAATCAAAGAATTCAACTTTTTTGTTGGAAATGCCCATTGCGTTCCATGACATTATATTGATTGGGTGATTAATTGACATTGCTATAGACATATTTTAATACCAGTTCGGAAATTACATTGAATTGATCTAGTCTGTTTTTACATGAGCTCATTTTATTGAGCATTTCATTAGTTAATGAAATAATCTCGTCGATAGAGAACATCACTCCTTTCGAGTTATTATTATCATAATTGTTGCTAAGCACAGACTTATAAGTAGGCACTTCGTTATTGATAATTTTGTTACCGTCCGGAAAAAAAGCAGCAGAGAGAGAACTAGACTTGTTCTGTCTTGCAGGTGAAAGAGTAGGAAAGTCGTGATGATTACTATTATAAAATTTGTTTTCTCTTGGTCTTACTGTAGTATTGTGGCGTGTTAACAGGTTTTCTCTTATTTTAGTAAATTCATGACGTTTCGGGCAATTGAGATCCCTAGCGTTATGATTACCGTTACAGTTAATGCACTTTGGTGAAATGTTAATGTTTGAGCATTCTTGTATGTGATGGCACTTAGAGCAATGAGCACAAGCCGATTTTACGAAACATTTTTCAGAACCATGGCCATACATTTGGCACTTATAGCACTGAGTAATTTTATTTTGACTTTTTCTATAGGGATCCCATTTAATCACTGTACTGAAAACACTACGAAATGCACGGAGATCATTAATTTTAATAGATTTATGGTGTAAGAATATCAAGTAATTACACTGATTGTCAAATTTTTTGTGGATTATATTCATTTTTTTGATTTGGTGGATTTTAAGATCGTAAGCAGTTTCGAGTTCGGATTTCAGTGCTTCGACGTTCATGTCGTGAAGACCCGTTAGAACAACTTTCAATGGAATTTCGTTTTTTACACAATGGGTGTAAAAATTGTAGTTTAGTGATTTGAGGCGCTCAGTAACTAATTTATGATGTAGATCCTCATTCAATATAAGTTTGATGCCAATAGACATATGTTTGAACGAGAAGCTAGTTATTTTTAGATCATTCATAATTTGGGTAACCACCTCACTGGTTTTATTTAGGATTGTAATTGGGGACAATACACTTTTAACAACTTCAGGGATTATATTAGAAGTATCATCGATTTCGATTTCGTTGTCGTCGTTTGAAAGAGCACTATATCTGTTGTATGTTAATGGATTTTTAACATAGACAGATTTTGTTTTTTTATTACGCGACATGGTAGGACCGTTATGATGACGGTGCTCATCATTAGATGAGCCCGAGTGAGATCTTTTCGATGTAATTTTGGAATTAGCTTATGGCTTTATTTAATTTAAAAGGATAAGAAAAGAATAATATTGGCTATATGTGAAAGCGTATTATAAGAATTAAATTTTAACACAAGAGAGAGCTAAAGAATCACGAGGAAATTTGCACAATGTGTGAACGATGACAGCACAAAGAGAACTGAATATAAACATTATATAAACAATGAAAATACAATATAAAAGTGAAACATTAAAATACCTTGAGATTTTATTTTATTTGCTTTGCTTTGCCAAGCTTCCAGTGTATTGCTACCGTCAATGTTATTAATAGTCCTTTTACTTTCTTTTTTGTTTTCACTTTTCTGTTTTTTGTTTTACTTTTATTGTTTTCAATTTTTTCACTTACTTACTTTTGCAAACGATTCATGAAACTGAACTGAACTTATAATAGCTTACATTTCAGCCCATCTGCGTCAAGGGTCGTTGTTAAGAGAGAACATAATTTTTTGACTTGTTTTATATTAGTATTAGTGAAGCGCAGACGCAGTGTTATAAAAAGAAAAGTTTTTTTGTTAGATTAGTGTGACGCAGTGTTAGATTAAAGAAACTTTTGTTGTAAAGTTATGAACTCGTGATGATAATACTCTTAGTAATGTTGAAATAATTAAAGAAAAGACAAGCAAAAAGAAAAGGAAATGGTAGTTAGAGTCCGAGCGAAGGCAATTTTTTTGACCAAAGCCGGAGTCGAAGCCAAAGTTCGGCTTTTTTGCCACCTTCGGCCGAAGCCGAATCTTATGGTATTGCTAACCACTAAGTAACCTAAAAATGAATGAATTTTATAAAAATTTAATAAAAATTATTGATTTTCAGTAGATTGTCGTTTTTATTATTAATTCATGAAAGAAAAAACAAATTACAAATTAATTTAAAAGTACAAATAGTGAAATTAAATTAATAATTAAAATTAAACAACTTATTATTGAACGCAAGAATTAAGAGTTTTTCAACATTTTCTCCGTGCAAATTAGACCTCAGCATCAGCATAGATCTGTCCAGCAGCACTGAATAGTTGTTCGCTCGCTACACTGGTAGGAGGAGCAGATAAATATTTTCTAGCTACTTTTTCAAGTATGTATAATGACTTGAAGCCCAGTAATGAAAAATGTCGGCTTTCCTTGCAAGCAAAGGTTCTTTTAAATAAGATTTTAGATATTCTTCGAAAGGTGGGAAATCTTTTGAATTGGATAACTCAATTCAGTCATGTGTATCCCCCCACAGGTTTTAAATTTCTTAAGGGTTGAGAATTGAAGAAGTTGAAGCAACAATTTTATTTATTTTGTGATTGTCATATTGTTGTCGTAAAAATTTAAAAATTTAATTCTTGCAGCTTTTCGTCATTCGTTAAGTAATTGGTCTTGAATCATGGGTCGACAATCGTTGCAATAGCCAATTCAGGAAAATTTATTGAGTGACTCACACAAGCGGTTTTTTAAAACACTTATCTCTTCGGAATCATTTGCTTTGTAATGTTATGAGTACGACTCGTAGAGATTATAGTTGTTACTTGTGGAGAATGAGAACGACTATATGAAAATACAACGTGTTATGGAAATGCAAAGTCTACTGTCGGTAAACAAATCAAAAGTATGGTGTAGGGTCGACCGGCTTACGCAGATGGTCGCTTTGCTGTATTAGATTCAGAGATCAATGCAAAGTGTGTAAGTGTAAAATAAAAAGGGCAGTGTTCCGTTAAGATGCCAGATTAACTCTGATTTTATTATCGAAAAATTTTGACTATTTATACTTTTACAAAACCAATGTAAGATTTCTATATACTATAAAGGTTATGTAAAAAAATAGTGTGTCATCGTTATCTATGCACTTGAAATAATTCTAATGCTAGTTAAGATGCACTTGAATTACATTGGAGTAAGGCACAATGCAAATGTCCTACTTCTTATGCATGAATCAAAATGCATAGTTTGAAGTGCATAGTCGCCTATGCGCTGTCTGTGTTGTCATTTGGTGAACACGTGCAGCTTGTTTGTACTTTTGGTTATTTTTGTTTTGATGGGTTACATAATTTATTATATTGCTTTGTTTTGGTGTGTGTGAATGTGGTGTTATACTACAACATGCACTCCCTTGTAGTGAGACGTTGTCACGTCAAAATTCCACCCCACAACTCTGGATACCATTCAACACCACCGCCCTACCTAGAAATGCCCATCCTAATCGTCTGCACCACAATCCAAAGGTTTTAGCTTCATCAGATGAACGGTCTCCGAGCCAAAGACAAAAGACATAGACATACAATTATTTTATACATTTATTTTTATTTATAAAGCTTAAGGTAATTATTATATTTGCACTAATTGTGCCTTTGAAATATTCGTAAATTAATAAAAAGTTATGTTTTATTTCGGCAAAAGGTTGGCGAAAAATAAAGTAATTACGAGTATATATTCAATCTTGTTCAATGTGTGTTTTTCTTAGTCACCCTGTGGGAGCTGGTGCAGCATGGCACCATATCATAAATCCCCATCATAGCCTGAAAGAGAATTCAACAATAAATGTTTTACTGTTTAAAATTAGGTCTTTTTTAAAAGCAATCTCTAACTTGACATTTCTCCACATCTAGAGTGCATTTTTCTTTGTCCGACTCTCGCTCAACGGATGTTGCTAAGCGCACAACTGGATAGTTGTCTTCACCTTTCTCGATAGCGATGAGACCTTCCCCTGCTAAAAAAAAGGCTGTGTCGTCTACACGGCCGCGAGGGTTTTAAGCGTGACAACGGTTACTAACATTTACTGACTGTTCGATAGCTCAGGAAAACGATAAAATAAAACGCACTGTTTAAAAATGGACTGTATATTTAATAATTTACTTTCTGTATTATTTATTATTTGTTTTCTTCTTTGCTCCTTTTGCGCGTGCACCTTGGGATAAATACAGGCTCCAACACGGTGGAACAATTACTCTAAATCTCTAACACTGATAATTATTAACCCGATTACAAAATTAATTAATTATACGTTCTTGACTTGTTAACTTGCGTACGAGTTAACTCAGCGAACTCGACCGATCAACACCGTTGATATGAAATGGCAATAATTCGCACAATCCACCAACTTCACTCAGTCGAGCTGCGGTAGCAGAATTTCCTTGTTCTAACTAACAAGAGAATGAGTAGTTGATCATCACAGTAGAGGCGCGAATTAAAGCCCACTTAAAATCAACAAAATGCACTGTTTATTTTTTATTTTTTTATGTAACTTTATTTAATTTTTATGTATGTACATTAAACTTAAATTAAAGTGTATATATAGTTTTCTAGTTTAAGTTTTTGAAAAATAATCACGTCGATTATTGAATCCGTCGGATGGGCTGCGGAGGGAATCTAGTTCTTTTTTGAGTTGTTTGCCATTATTGAAAACGTCGGTAAGCAGATGAATGAATGTCGGTAAAATATTGCCATTATTGTAAACGCACCCCATCCGCACTCCTTATAAACTTTGACATTTCAGATCCGCTGTAAAATCGTCGCGGTTTACTATTTTTTTTCTATTGATGTGACTAGCATTTATAATGAGCAGAATTTTGGAGTAGGTGATGAAGATCGTGCTACTGGTGGCATTTGGCTACTTAAAACACCTAGCACATATTGGAACGCTTCTTTATTTAACCTGAATTGTTTCACAAATCTAAAGAAAAAAATATAAATCGTTAACATTTTAACTAATGTTTGGGGTTTAACTCACTGAGACTCCGGCAGAAGAAAAATGTCGTTTGCCATAGTTCTAACTCTCCGTCGTGTTTCCCTGGAATCACTTTCATATTCAAAAGGTACAATAAAAAATCCGACACTATCCATGTAACAAAAATTTTTTTATGTTACAAATAATAAAATACAAAATTTCAATTATTTCTGTTTGACAATAGAATCAGCTGATTTTGATAATGTACTGCGGATGGATAATACAGTGTATCCGTCGGATTCTATAATAGTTTCAAGCTCATAAAGTGACACACTGCGGATCGGATGGATTCCCTCCGCAGTCCATCCGTCGGATTCAATAATCGACGTGAATAGTAGCAAGGTAGCTTGCAAGTTGTCATTTGCTATATGCCTCTTTTTTTGTAACTTATAGTAGTATTTTTTTCCTGTATCACGATAGCACTGTATCATTTTATGCAATATTAATAGAACGAATAGAGCAGAGCACCGATAGAAAAAACAGAAAATTTTTATATGTATTTTGTTCTTAGTTTTTCGCATTCGTTTCATACTTTTTAAAGATTTATCTATGATCTAGCAGAACAGTTGGGCTTTCTCTAGAGAAGACTTTGGTTTACGGGCTCACATGGTCTATAGTGACGCTTAGACGGTTAACGGTTAAAGTGCATATTCTAAATAAATACGTATGAACAACCATTTCTCTTCTTTTATAACATACTAGTATTGTGTTTTTTTCTCTATCACAACAGCACTGTATAATTTTATGCAATATTTTAAGAAAACGACCAATACAGATCACCGATTTTCTGCATCACGACAGCACTGTATCAATTTATGCAATGATAATAGAACGAACAGAGTAGAACACCAATAAAAGACGAACAGAGTGTTAAAAAAAGGCAAAAGGGATCAAGCAGAGAAGCAATGCTGCCGCCTTTGTTATTTTTTAGAGCATTAGAATGCGTACAACAGTTGGGATTTCTGTACAGAAGGTTTTGCTATCACTACTACTTCACATGTTTTTTTCGTTCTGCTCATGCTGTAAGCTTGATAGTATGTTTTGGAGATTTTGTAATTTATAAAATATTAAAGAAAAGCCGAAAGGAAGCAAGCAGAGAACCAACCCAGTTTTCGTCATTAAATTCGTTTTTCTTGGTTCTCTTAATTCTATGTGATATGTTGGAAAAGTTGTTAACTCCGCAATATAGAAATGATAATTGACACCAAGGAGAGGGAAAATGTAACAATATAGGTTTCAAGTTGCAACTGCAAGGTTAAGAGAACGAGTAAGCAGAGCACCGAAGGGGGGTTTTTGGTTGTTTACACAAGGGTGATTAAGTTGTTGGGGAAGTGGATTAAAACAATTGCTTAAAACAAATTCAACATAACTCATTTGAGTGGGGTCGCTGGTAAATAAAAAAAACGCATTCCAAATGTACATACATTTAGTAGGTATGGTACTTTAAATTCCCACACTAATTTTGGAGTTTACCCAAAAATTTTGTCGCAGCTAAAATTTTATCGCAGTACACGCCAATTGAGTTGGTACAAAATATCACTTCATTTGAGAGTAGTTCGTTTTATATAAACATTTGGAAGCATCAATGAGCGAGCGGTGATTGAAATTATTAATGATTAAGAAAAAGGCGAAAAATTGATATTGGTATATATATTTAATTGTGTCGTTATGGTGTATATAAAGTATTAAATTGTTATTTCTTGCCAGAATTGTAGCGAACTTGCCACGTCGAAAGCCAAAGTAGAAGAGAGCAAGAAAAAGAAGTAAGCTGTCAAAAGAAACCAATAGTTTTTTTGGTTTTAAGGAGTTGGACACACTTGACTTATATTAAGTTGTCGGTAAGTGGTGCGACCATAAATCCCAAACAAGCGGCCTTCAAAAGAATATAAAAAAGTCTAAGTAGAAACAGCTGTCAGATTCGTATTCCTCATCAGAACTTGATGAAGTTTCGTTTCAAATTTTTACAAATTGTTTATCATCTGAATATGGAACTGGATATGACTTTCCGCCTTTTTCTATTTTAATATTTTTAGACTTGTAGTTTATCGTGGCGCTTGTTTTATTTAGGAAATCTTCACCTATTATACCATCGTAATCTATAGGAAAATTATTCCTCACTATGTGAAATTCCTGATTTATAACTTCGTTCTCAGAAATATGTATTTGTAAAATTGTTACTCCTAACGTGGAAATTTCTTCTGGGGATATTCCTTTAATCATAAGAGGATCCTTGTGATTATACACTAAGGTATTATTTTTTGAACACCTTCTTTTAATTAAACTAATGGAAGTTCCAGTGTATATTAGAAATGAATTTGTTTTTTCTTTGCTTTGAATAATTGTTTGAGGTTCTGATAAGGATTTTGTTTTTGATTTCGAATAATATTTTGATTTTTTTTGATTAAGTTTTGGATAAATACTTGAAATTCCATTTAAATTTCGCTCAACTGAGTTGGGGAATTGTCCAACCCAGTATCTAGGAAGTTTCCCTGACGTGTATAGCCTATTATTATTACTATTATTATTATAATTAGCACTATTAGCCTTGTTATATGCTCTCTTACGACATTCATTGATTAAATGTCCTGGTTTCTTACAATACGAGCAAATTTTTGTTTGAGTGGTGCCCGAGTAAAACGTAGGTCTAGGAATGTTTAGTGTATTAGATGTGCTAGTATTATTATTATTGATATTTAGAGGCCTCTGGTTACTTTGTTGATTCTGTCTAATGTTATTTTGCGGCCTAAAATTATTGCTCGGGTTTGCTTTATTAAAGAATCCTCAGAAAGCGCAAAATTAATTGCTTCCTGGAGAGAAGTGTGTTGTTATGTTTTGACAATCAATTTAAGAGGACCGCGTAATCCTCTCTTGAAATTGTTTTTTGCCGTTATTTCGTTAAGCTTCTTAATTTCTACACTTTCTAGCTTCACATCTTGTGCTGTTGCAAAATAAGTTCTTCTAGAAGTTTATTAAGTAAGTAGGTAAGTACCCCTTCAAATAATCCAATGTCCGCCGTCGCCAGCGCTGTCGAAGGAGGAGGCCATTATGGTTGAGCTTTTTGATGAAAACTAAACGTTACGTTAAATTCGCCTACCCAACCCTTTTGAGTAGCCTACTGACACCCGCATGCATGAGTTAATCCGAGATTAATTAATTTAATTAAATCACCCATTCTAATTTTAGCTTTCACACAAAAAAATATTATATATATTTATTTTATTTTTCTATTTTCTTCTTTAATTTATTATTTTTCCAACCATTAGGTATGTGAATAAACCGAACAAAACTTTAACTAGGTAGTTATGAGAACGGCATCCATTTTAAAATTACACAATTGGCAGAAGGCCTTTCGGAACTACACGTTCTGCGCTGGGCTGGTTCCTCCACGTGGTTGTTGGATGCTGAGATTTCGTCACGCCGAGCTATTACCAGGGCGGTCGACATCTTGGATCGACTTCCGGTCAATGGTGATTGAAGTTTGGTTCTGCAAACGCTTAATTCAGTTTCTTGTGCTGGTTCTTCGTGCCGGTTTATTACCACTGCAACAAGGTTGCCAGGGAATGGTGTGGTTTAATGCCACCAATGGCACCGTTCTACGCTCGATCGCTGCTGCGTAACAAGAAAAACCCGTTGGGTGTGGGAGTGGGATCCAGAGACTCAAAAGTTTTTGGACAAAGAAAATTAACTAGGGCGGCGCGAAAATTCCTTTCACTTTTTTTTTTTGAAAATTGGGTGTCCGGGCCAAAGATTTAAATTTTCCCCTTTTTCTTTGTTTATTTTTATAATTTATAATTTGGGCAAGGGACCGCAAAGAAAAAAAAATTGGCACCGATATCCGCGACTCTTCGGAGTCAGCAGAAAACGTTGGTGTTGGCCACGGGTACACCGCCGTTTATTCACTTTTTAATCGTTTAACAAAAGGAATTCACTTAAAAGTTGTGGGTTTTTTGTTTCTCCCTTTTTTTTTTATTTTATTTGTTTAACAAAAATGAGAAATAAATGTTCCCCTTGTTTTTTCTTCACAAGGAAATCCGTATCACCCTTATAGTTTAAACTTTACAAATTTAGACAAGAAAACAATTTTGGACGTAAGCACCTTTCGCACGCTAAGTTAAATAACTACTGATCAAAAGTATTATTTTCTCTTCCGTACGACACTCAAAACCTTCTCTATAGAAAGCTCAACTCTACGCATACTAATGCTGTAAACCAAGACCAAACACATGTGTTTGTGGGATGTGAATACAGTGTACAAAAAAAAACAACCCATAAAAATTAAAATTTTTCTTGTAAATTCTCTAATCGGGGATACACACACACACACACACACACTGCGTGCTCCTTTTGTGGCAAAATCATCCACCAAAAGACAGCGGCAGCGAACAGCGCAGTATTGTCACCGGAAATATACATGTGTGCAGGCCGGACCAGCCAGCCAGCTTGCCACGTGCACGCGCACGCGAAGTTAATATAGAGAATTTAATAAATACTTATAACTTACCGGCACGATCTGCTTGTCTTAATTCTTGCAGTTTTTGTGTTACTTCATGGAGTTTTTCTTTTATATTTATTAAGTTTTGTTTCAGTTTTCGTTTTTGTTGTTCAATTTTTTTGTCTAAACCTTCTACTTGTAGCTGCAGCAATCTTTGCTGAGCTACAAGTTCCTGTACATGATCCTGTGTAGAGGATCCAGAATTGCCTAAAAATAACGAAAGAAGAAGCATTAGTAACTACTGCTATGTCTATGACACTATTTAAGAAAGCATCTAGGCAATTTAGTCTCTTTCCCAAGCGGAGATTTAGGTATTTCAGAATTATTGATTTATTCGCCGCCCCCATCAGTAAAAGCCAGTAAAAGCATCCAAACTGATTCCATATACTTGCTTTCACAACAAAATCAAAATCAAAATTGTGTCTCTGTCACATGTCTTTGTAATTTTGAAAACCAAATTGGATGATTCTAGACTGGTTCATCGCAAGGACAATTCATCGTGGCTTTTATTGGTCGCGTTGAAAAATACTTTTTGTGGCGACGAACTCCCACTTTGCGACAAATTTAAAAAAATGCGTGTGTACAGAATACACGCGTTAGAAGTGAAACTTCTTTGCCAATATACATTTCAAATGCTAACTATTTGTAAGTATATTATATAGTAAGAGATATGATGGCAGAGAGAGAAACACCCTTTTAAATATAATGAATTATGAAAGTTATTTTAGAATAATATTTTTAACTTTTAGAGAGAGATAAAAAAGAGAAAAATATTTTAAAATACTTATAGTATTTACAGGACTTGGTTATTATTCAAAGTATTAGTTGTATTGAAATTATATTTTTTTTAGAGCGTTTAGTAGAGGGTTAAATTGAGAGCGTTACGAAAGTGCAAGCGTTACGAAAATTCGACATGATGATTTAATTTTTCCACTGCACTGCAACCCAACAACAAAAGAACCCTAATCGTAAAGCAAGCAGCACTGCCAACATCGCACAGCGTACAACGCACACGAAACACAGTCATTATAGTATAAAATGATCACATGACGGGAAAAAATTGTATGGGATCACTCTCAAATTTTAACAGAAAATCTGACCGGCCAGCCGGGCACTCGAAGTTTATATAATATAATAATAAAATAAATATAACTTACCGGTCGCACGCGAAACAGCAGGTCTTGTTGTTATTGGCGGAGGAGTTGTTGACGGTGTTTGCCCCACTGGTACTTGTTCAAAAACTGTAAGGCATAAAAATAACCAAAGAGTTACTGAAGAAGCATTAGTTAGCTAAGAGGTACGTTGGCAGAGCAAGATAGAGATATAAGAGGAAACTATTTTAAAAGTATTTACAGGATTTAAGGTTATTATTCAAAGCATTATATATTAGGTGTATTGAAATTATATTTCTTTTGGCGCGTTTAGTAGAGGGTTAAATTGAGAGCGTTACGAAAGTGCAAGCGTTACGAAAATTCGACATGATGATTTTATTTTTCCACTGCATTGCAACCCAACAACAACCTAATCGTAAAGCAAGCAGCACTGCCCACATCGCACAGCGTACAACGCACACGAAACACAGTCATTATAGTATAAAATGATCACATGACGGGAAAAAAATTGTATGGGATCACTCTCAAATTTTAACAGAAAGTATTGTCACCGGAGATATACATGTGTGCAAAGTTTGACTAAAATCGGACTTTAGGAAGTGTGTTAAAAATTGCCAGCCACGGGCACGCGAAGTTAACATAGAGAATAAAAAAATTAAAATTTTAAATTCTATAATAGTAGATAACATATCTGTGCAAAGTTTGAACCGGGCTAATATTAGAGCCCCCTTCATTTCGTAATGTTTTTCAAAAACTGTTCTCACCGGAAAAAAATTCAAATCAAAAGCTCAAAAAGCTAATTTTTAAAAAAAAATATACGGGCACCCCTCGGGCCTCAGTGCCCATTCGCTCATGGCCAAAAAGTTTTGTCCATCGGAGAAACACATGTGTATAAAATTTAACCAAAATCGGGTTGATTTTTATTTTAAATTTGTATGAAGCCCCACGACCCCAGTGCACGGCGTATGTAAAATTTTTATATAAACTGTTGTCAATCGGAGATACACATGCTTATAAAATTTAAAGAAAATCGTTTACTTTTTTTTATAAAATTTGTATGGGCCCCGAGGCCCGTAGGGACCCACATTTTAAACGAAAGTTTTGTCACCGGAAATATACATGTGTGCAAAACATGTGAATAAAATCGGGCTTTGGGAAGTAGGTTAAAAATTGATCAGAAAATTAAAAATTTTCATCTAAATTCTCTAATCGCAGAAATTCATATGGGAGCCCCTCGATCCTGGGTCATTTTTTTATTGTAGGAGAAAATCATCGAAAGAGACATTTGACATCAGATGTTAAAATTGAAAAAGCTCAGATCATTTTATTCTGAGCACTTAGAGCACGCTCATACTCTGAGCAAATAAGAAACACGAACATTTATCTTGAGAACTCTTTGACTGCTCTGAACTAATTTATGAAAACGCGAAATGACAGAATATTGTGAAAACTTGTTGTTCTATCTGTAAGTTGATATCGACAACAAAAAAAAAACGACATCAATAAAAATACAATTCAGTAAATAAGTAAGTAAGTTGAATTAAGCATAAAACATTTATGTCTCGTTTCATTTGCTCTCTCTCTCTCCTTCCACCACCAAAACCATGCCGACTGCACACACCGCACACAGTCATTAAAGAATCTGATGCCACTATAAGAAATTAAAAAATGTATAAGGGTTTGCGGTCCGATCACTACCAAATTTTAGAAAAAGTATTGTTTATTGGGTATACACATGTGTGTAAAATTTGAAAAAATTTGTATTAGTAATCAACTAAAGAGCAAAATCCATATAAAATTTTTCTGGATTGGTTTTCAGCATTAGTATGCGTAGAGTTGGGCTTTCCACAACGTCACCATACAGTGTTACATGCAGTGTCTGAGACGTAGTACTCGTTTAGATGGGAGAGACGCAATCGAATCTTTCCTTTTCTTTTCCTCTCTCTTTCGCTTTCAGTTCCGCAGTCTGTCTTGTCAGCATCTCGCCATATTATACGATACGTATACACCTTGCACATATAGACGGTACGCGGTCGACGTGGCCAAAAGTTACTTGTCGCTGGAATGGTACGATTTTTGCCTGCCAATCACCGAATTTAGAGGTTGTACATGTGCGTGTGTGTGTGTTTTGCAACTTAAAGGCAAAATGCAATTTCGCTTTTTCTTTTCCATTGCATTTTGGTGTGGCCAACTACTTATTTTAGCACTACTCACAATTTAACCATTACACATAAAAAAGACAAAAAGCGATATTATTGAAATGAATATCAATTACGAAGTGATTAAAATTTTGTACTCGTATCTTTGAAGATAAGAGGTTCTACAACTGTTATTGGGCTTACCTGTTTTTTACGAATTCTTTTGTCCAATTGAATAAGAATCGAAAGTTTTAGTTTATACATATATGTATTTTAAAATCTATTCATTTAAATTGTTTACATTGGATTTATAGTTTACAGTAGTTTTATTTAATGTTTAGTAACTTAACCTTTAATTTAGAAAATTATTTTAGGTTGCACATCATTTAAGATTTAATAACCTTTCCTTTAATTTAGCAAATTTTTTAGAGTTGTACTTTATTTAAGATTTAGTAACTTTTGCCTTAATTTATTATTGTTTTTGTTTGTATATATATAAATATATATATTTATATATATATTCAGTCTTGGTGAAATGTATATTTGTGGCCAAACTATTTTTCATAGCGTTGGGACTTATTGTTGTGGTTTTGTAAAGAGTTATTTAAATTTGGCGCATCGTGGGAAAATTATTTAGTTGCAAAAGTAAAAATGCTGTATAAAAGAAAAGTATGTGTTGTACTGGAGGTGTGAGTGTCGGCAGGAGTAGATTAGCGCCGAACCAGAGGAGAGTTGAGATGTTTGGATCTATGCAGGAATTGCAACCTTATCCAGAGCTGCGAGTATTGCTAGTGCAACAGGCAGTGCTTTACCAGTATTAAATGATGATGATGATGATAAAATGGGGTGTTGTAGCACTTCGACCCATATGGATCTATTGCGCTCCCCCCTGACTAGTGCTATAGAGCCAGTGCATGCCCGTCCCTATAGCACCCCTTCCATACCAATGCTTCTTAAGAATCCAATAATATGGAGCGGGTTCAGTGAATTCCGGACAGACTCCGAGATTTCGTGGGCTCCCAAGTGGTCTCTTCTCTGACGAATCGTTGCTCCGCAATCGATGAGTAGATGCCATGGGGTCTCCTCCGCCTCCCCACAGAGTCTGCAGCTTCCATCCTCTTCTATTTTTAACTTCTTTAGGTGCCCCTTCAGTTTGCAATGTCCTGTAAGGAAACCCGTAATGATTCTTACATTACTTCTACTTAGTCCCAATATTAGGCGGGACCTCTTTGGGTTATAATTCCCCAACATTTCGTTTGCTTGCCGTAGGCCTGGGAGATTCTCCCATATTTCGGATGCGGCTGCCTTACCCATACTGCGTACCTCTTACCGCATTATGCGGTACTCAATGCCATAGAAGGGTTCTGGCCCTACACCAGAGTCAGCTCAGAAGAAATACGCCCGTGTGTGACATTTGAAAAAACTTAATATTTGCCTTTTCGAATGGCTTCCAATTGCCATGGAACAGATCCTGCTGAAGAGGAGAAATACGTTGTAAAACGTTTTCTTATTAAAAAAAAAAAAAGCTTCATTTGATTTTGTTACATTAGATGGCGACAAATCTACAAGTGGAGATTGTCTGGATCGTCAAACTCGGCAGACTCAAAATCATCTATTTGTTGCTGGAGTGTTGTTTGTTTTCGTTAATAATTATGGAGCACACATGTGGCTTTAATTATTTTGTCAACTTTTCTAAGACTAGCTTCAAATGGTTTTTTGTAAACTCAAAAAACGTGCACTCAAAATGCCAAAAGCGCATTCCACTGTTTGGCGGGCTCTTGACAACCTATAATTGAAGATTTTGCAATCTGTTTCATGTTTGGTGTGGCAATCTAGATAGGGTCTCATGAAGTTTTTCGTCAATTGAAACGCTTGGTCTCCGATTAAAACAAATGGCAAAGAGTTTGTTTCTTCAACCGGTATATTAAGTAAATTATTATGAAGTTTTCTGCCAAAATTACTATTTGCAAAAATGTTGCCATCACTGAACCTGCCTTGTGAACCAACATCAATAAACGTAAACTTGTATTTAGCATCTACAGCAGCCATGAGAACTATTGAAAAGGTATTTTTATAGTTGAAATATGACCAGCATTTGTTGTGAGTTAGTTAAATTGTTCCCCAGTGGAATTGTGCGAAGTGGAATTGTGTCCACTCGAATTGATTCTAGTGGAATTGGCCTAGAATCGGCCGGTTACCATACGCAACGCGAATGCGCAGCTGCAGTTTCATAAACTTTGGGATGTTAATGGATCATAAATTAAATATAAAGTACGCGGCTGCAGATTCATAAGCTTTGGGGATTGCTTGCCGCCTTGACCTTAATGGATCCAAGGGCAATTTGCTAATTTTTGAAGGACTTCCCAAACTGATTTCGAAATCTTCATTTAAAAATCTTCCCAAGAAAAATAACAACACAAATTTCGGATTTAATTCGTTACAATAATTTCCTTATTTATTTATTATTTTATTCCAAAAGGTAGACTTTAACTTAATTCTTAATCTATTATTTAACAATGGATGATCAAAGACTTGACGACGGCGCTGCGACCGGGATGGTTTAGTCTTTAGTGCTGTGTTACAACTGATTTGCTGCTGTCGCCTTGCCACCAACTACAGCTACACCCAATCCAATCCAGGCGATTGTAGGCCACCGACGAACTGGGATCGTTGACGTCCAGATTTTTGCTGATGACACACATCCAATGCATTGCGTTGCAACAGGGATGTTAAATGATTAAAAACATTGGAATATGTTTTTATATGTTTGGGGATTTGTGGATATGTCACTCTATTGGCCATATGTTCCATAGCAACATAGTCTTAAAGTCGCATCTGAGTCCTACATACAAATCGCTTGAAAAATGGCTTAGTTTTCAAAATAATTTCAACATGCACCGTACGATGTTTATCGTTAAAAAATTTCTTTAACTATTTGCTTATTCCTAAAGTTTTAATTATTCATTTATGAGTGTTTTAATTTTATTTAAATTTTATTTATTTACTTCAAAATTATATTACAAAATAAATTATAAATTCAAGATATATATGATATCAATTTAGGCTGGAACCTGGACGGCTGAGTTGTAGTGTATGGGTGGTTTTTATTTATAACCTCTTTGAGGATAGACAAGTTCCGCTCAATTTCCAACTCCCATTCGCCTGCTTGGGTTTATTTAAGAAACCGCTGAGTATTATTCCGGTTCGTTTCAGTACACACCGAGCGAAGATAGATTGTAGAATTTTAATTTGCTCAAGAGATTTCTTCACATTTTGCGCCAATTCTTTTGTGTTGATCTCTTCAGCGACGGTTGTTGGTACGGTGAAAGTAAAAGTATATTTGGGTTGTTGTTGTGATGGTGGTGATGCTTCCTGCTTCCAGACTCGAATATTGCGCTAGATAGCGATCCGCGTTCTTACACTATCCATTTTGAAAAATTCTGACTTCTGAATTAATTTTTGAACAAGTTCAGCAGCAGCTCAGCACAGATGATTGCTGAGTAACGACGGACTTGGACGCGCTTGCGCTAGATAGCGATCCGCGTTCTTACACTATCCATTTTGAAAAATTCTGACTTCTGAATTAATTTTTAAACAAGTTCAGTAGCAGCTCAGCACAGATGATTGCTGAGTAGCGACGGACTTGGACGATTGCGTTCTGTGCGACATGAACGATTGAATGCTGTGCGACAACTGTATTAAATGTTTTCGCCTTGCCACCACCTAAAGCCAAATAAAAAAAAAATCCACACTCTGAGTTTGTTGTGTATCTTAAACCATGACCATGATATGAAGTGGTAGGTAAGGCGATAAACTTCTGAAGTGTCGTAAAATGCTGAGCGATTACTAGTGAATCATAATGTACGGCGATTATTAGTGAATCACAATGTTTATGACAACTGTAGACCACCGACGAACTGGGATTGCTGTTATTCAGAATATCGTTGACGACGCACATCCATAGAGTTATGATGACGATATGATGAACTTATAAAAGATATAATGGCTTGTACCAATGGTGTGCAATGTGAATGATGTATGTGTAGTACATGTATGGTGCATGATGTATATGCGTGATCCATAGCTTAGCAACAACGCCGCATGTTATGTTGAATGTACATTCATGCTGCGTGTGTTCGCTACTATTTTTGTTATTTTAACAACAATTATTTATACGTTCCAAGAAACAGAGCTGTTAGTTCAATTGAATGAAAGAATGAAAGACCCTTTTTTAACAAATTACTGTGAAGACTTTTTATTGAAGCTCTTATTATTATAAACTCCTTTTAAAATATGCTTTTGTAAACTTAAATGAAACTTTTTATAAATTTACAATACCCTTTGGGTATGCTGCCAGAAATCAACTTTGACTATGGTACAATTCTTCTGCTTTTATACTTTGTTCACTTGGTGTGCCAAAGTTGTGTGTTTGTGTTCTATTGCTTTCCGATCGATTTTCGACGCAGCTAGAATCGATCAAAATAGCATTGATCGGTACAAGCGGCATGGAATTCCTTTCGTCAGCGGTGACCTCAATGCGTAAGTAATAACATTATTTGCTTAGGCAGCGTTTGGTCATTCGTCTTTATTGTCTTGCGCGTTGTCGCAACAATGTATATCGTTGCGTCAACGCCGAGTTTTAATGTATGAAGTAATTAGGTCGAAATAATAATTTCACAATAGAAGAGCTTTTGGTATGGTCGCAACAATGTAAGCTGTTGGGGATCAAACAAGAAACTCTGCTATGTAGAAAAGCACTAGGTTTATTGCTCTACTTGCATTGTTGCATAATTGTGAAACATTGTAGCTATTAATATGGAGTATTGCCCAATTCTTTTGGACGAAAGAATATTTTATGATTATTGAATACTCGAATATTGCGCTATATAGCGATCCGCGTTCTTACACTATCCATTTTGAAAAATTCTGACTTCTGAATGAATTTTTAAACAAGTTCAGCAGCAGAAGTTATTTGAAATCTGAGCAACTGCAATCGAACGAAGTTCACCACATTGTGCTCGTGTTCGTTTTTATGTCGGAGCAATCTGACAGATAATTTAACTGTCAAACTTCAAATTTCCCTTTTTAGAGTGTGTTGTTTTAATCTTTGACGGGGGAATGTTTTAAATAAGAGCTTAAAATGCAATTAAGTTTATGTTTACTTTGAAATCAATTCACTGTAGATAATTTCGTTGTCGTGTTAATATTGGCATCGGTAAGACATTCGATTAAGGTTGTGTTTCCTCCAAGACTGTAGGTTGCACCTTAATTTAAACAGCAGTGGATGTTTCCTTGTTTCCGAAAGTTTATTTTTAATTGTTACTTGGTAAGTTTGTCAATACGCTTGTGGCCCACAGGCGTAGAGAAAGCTGTCGCGGGTTCCATCTTCTTTGCGTCTGTAAGAGAACAAGAATACACAATGTTAATATTTGATGCTGTATTATACGTGCAGTAATTACGACTAGGAGGTATAAATTTGTTGGTTCGAGTGAGTGGACTTAAATGTTTGCTCAACAGTATCGTCAAACTCGGTGAGACGGCTTTTTAGCCATGTATTAAATTAATTACAATATAGATAGATAGAGATAACTTACCTTGAGCTATCGTCGACGTAAGCGGACCGTTCGGATGAAGTTGTGGCTGTTGTCGTTTCTGTCTTTTCAAAAAGTCTGCCAACTCCAGAACTCTTTTAATTTGTTGGTCATAACTGTCCTGACCGCCTGACAGCATAGAAACATCATCGACCAACAGCCCAACTTCATCCGACGCTGACGCCGACACGTTATCGCCCACATCCTCTGAAACACGACGTCGCTTCCTAAAGCCACGAGTATAAGCAGCTTGAAGATGGAACCCCCGCACTTTAAGAAAGCGCGCCGCATCTTCTACTTTTTCTTTTCGGTCCTGTGGAACCACGACCGCTTTGCCATAGATATAGTCAATAATGACCCCAATTTCTGGGCTATTGTATTGAAGCAACATCACTAGATCAGACTTTTCATCACAAATTTTTTCGATCTTGGGCGAGTACATCGACATTAATGATTTGTGCACCTTAAAAGTTATATCGTCGGCGCACATAATCTTCATATCATAATGAACGTTTGCGTTCAATATTTCGCCCAGAAATTTGTTCACTATAGCTAGGCGGTCAATGTTGGCCTGGTGGTCCACAGGAGTAGTAAAGAATGCTGTCGCGGGTTCCATCTTCTTCTGTATTTGGTGGCGTCTGTAAGAGAACAAGAATACACAATGTAAATATTTTATGCGTATTATACGTGCAGTAATTACGACTAGGAGGTATAAATTTGTTGGTTCGAGTGAGTGGACTTAAATGTTTGCTCATTATTGATTATTGCTCGTTTGCTTGGCAAAGAATAATTATACGCGATAACTAAAAAAAAACTCATGTGCCCATACTGTAACGAGGTTTTCCCACACCCTCCGAGAGGCGACGTCGCTTCCTCGGTACCTCCGAGCCACTGGCAGTTGAAGCAGCTTTTAGCTCGAACCCCCGCACTTCTAGGTAGTTCGCCGCTTCCTCTACTTGTTGTTTTCGGTACATTGTTTTTTTTTATATATATATAGATAGAGATAACTTACCTTGAGCTAGCGTTGACGAAAGCGGAGCTTTCGGATGAGGTTGTGGTTGTTGTCGTTTCATTCTTCTTAGAAATTCTGCCACCTCCAGAACTCGTTTAATGTTTTTGTCAAAACTGTCTAATCCTGAAAGCATCGAAACATCACCGACCAACAGACCGACTTCATCCGACGCTATAATGCCCACACCCTCCGAGAGGCGACGTCGCTTCCTCGGTACCTCCGAGCCACTGGCAGTTGAAGCAGCTTTAAGCTCGAACCCCCGCACTTCTAGGTAGTTCACCGCTTCCTCTACTTGTTGTTTTCGGTACTTTGTTTTTTTTATATATATATAGATAGAGATAACTTACCTTGAGCTAGCGTTGAAGAAAGCGGAGCTTTCGGATGAGGTTGTGGTTGTTGTCGTTTAATTCTTCTTAGAAATTCGGCCACTTCCAGAACTCGTTTAATGTTTTCGTCAAAACTGTCTAATCCTGACAGCATCGAAACATCACCGACCAACAGACCGACTTCATCCGACGCTGACGCCGACGCTATAATGCCCACACCCTCCGAGAGGCGACGTCGCTTCCTCGGTACCTGGTTGGCCAGCCAGCCACGCGAAGTTAATATAGAGAATTTAAAAACAGAAAAATTGTAACACGTCAGAGAGAAAATGGAGGACTCCACGTTGTATGGCCGAAATTTTATTGCTTAAGTGTCCGTTCTGATTCATATGCTGAATCTGGCCTCATCGCTTGAATCGATTGATGTTTGTCGATGTTATTTCTGGCGCGTTAGTGTACTTACAATTAAAAAGTGGTTAACGTTCGCGGATCGTTAGGGTCGTCAGAGAAACGCTGGGAGGTCGACTGTTCAGACAACCTTCTACACGAGCTGCTAAAGTTGAAAGTTCTTCAAATGATAGAGGATCGTTCGTTCGTTCGTTTCGCATCGAAGGAGGTGTTTTACGGCTTTGACTACAGCCTCCCTTATACCTTTATGCTGCGGAGAACGCGGTGAAATGAAATGCCACGATATATTATGGTCTCCACTGAAGTTTTCAATTGCTGCTCGATGGTCATCGGATTTGAAAAAGAGTTCAAGTGATCTAAAATGATTACAGGAACCAATAAAAATTGTCCCATTATCACTGTGTAAGGATATTTGCTTTCCCCTTCTGGCAATATGTCGAAAAAGCGCCGCTATAAGTCCACTTGTAGTTAGGTCGCTAATGACCTTGTGGTGGATCGCTCATGTACCCAATGTAAGATTTCAATGTGGTATTTGCTCAAGTACCAAGCATTCTAGTCAAAAACGGACCACAGTAATCGACTCCGACTGCTGTGAATGCTTTGTTAGGTGTCACTCTATCTGCTGGTAGCTCACCCATGACTATTATGTGAACAGACACGTGAGATGAGATCGGCTATGTTTTCCTCTCTGTAGAGGAAATTATTTTAATGATGTGTATTAAAAGCAAAATTGAAATTTATTGAGTAATAAAAAAACCTAAGCAAATTACAAGAAGCAAAACCTATATTAAGACGACCCGGCACTACCGTAGTTGAAATCAAACTTTCTGCCGTAAGCATCGCCATCGCCTTCTCGGTGATCTGTCGTCATCGCCTTCTTGGTCATCCATCGTCATCGCCGGCGTCGTTACTCCTTAGACCTAGCAAATTTAGCACCCTATACCAGCGATGCAGCACACGGTGGCGAATATCACTGCTACCTTTACTACTGACATATCGTTATCTTGTTATCTTTTTTCACAGCTGTAGTTTTTTGTTTCTTTAAACATGGTACATGTCGACTACTATGGAGCTTTTAGGTGAAAAATAAAACGTTTCTCTGAAACACACAGATAGAAAAATTATCGGATATTTAAGATTTCTCAGATTTGTATATGTATAGCTGGAAAACAACGCACTTACTCTCTTACTCTACATTGTTACAGCTGTCATTGTAGTCGTTGACAACGATATTGTTCCAAGGGTAATGTCAAACTTAAAGTGGCTGACTGATAATGGAACTTAACTGTAAGTTTTCATCGCCATCACACAAAACTGATAGTATGAACGCCTGACTGACACTTGAAACTGTTTACGGTCACTTTCAGTGACTGTCAGTCAGCGGCCATGTTTGCTTATGATCGATAATGTGTACACAAATTCGTCAGTCGAAGACAAGAGATTTTTAGTAGAATTTGTGTCCGCCTACGAAAACGACTAAAAAATTATGGATATCGGAAATTATGAAAAAATACAATAGCAAGAATGAGCAACAAACAAGATTTTTGTTGATTGTCCATCGTTCCGCTTGGAAATTTGTGCTCGACTGTTTGTTTAAGTGTCAAACCATTCCACTAATCTGACCGCAAGGCGATCAGTCAAAACTGACATCATTTATGATTTACAGTCATGTTTGATAGTCTGTCAGCCGCTTAACATTAACCAAAACAATATTAAACTTGAAAATAAAATAAATAAACTGCCTCATTTTTAATTAATTAAGTTATATACATACCTGTTTCACTATTAGCAAAGATATGATCCTTGTTAATATCGCCTTTTTCATCAAAATTCTTAAGTTCGACGTTTCGATCCACTTTTTTATATTTTTGCGCGTGATATTTTAAGAATGACATTTGTAGAGAAATCGTATGCAGGGCAGATAATGACAATAAGGGAAAGTTTTGTGTAGGTTTACGAACATCAAAAAAGCACATGGCTGTTGTTACAATAGAGGTTCACAAACGGTTTAGAACTGTCATTGTTAACTGTTAATGTAGAGTATATGAACACACTCCAGATGTGTAAAATAAACTCAAATGTCAAATTTCCATCCATGTCAATGTCTTAAAAAATCGACAAATATTTGCACACAGTTTGAAATAATTTCGAATGGAACTTAATGATGTAAAAATTAAAAACTAAGTAAAAATAAAAAACTAATAGCAAAGTTAACATTTTAATTTTATTCAATTTTTTGTATTTTTGCAGAATATAATTTAATAAATACTTTGAAATGAATTAGTGTTAACTTACTACACAAAAAGCATAAATGAACAATAAAAAAAACGTCAAGTGTGTTCATAAATAACTAATGTGCCATTATCAACAATAAAGCAACGAAAAAACGTTTTCCGTTTAGAAAGAATAATTTCATAAAAGGTAAAAAAAAAACACAAAACTGTCAAAATTGTCTAAGACAAAAAAAAGGAGAAAAATTAGCAAAAAAAACACAAAATTTGTGAAAACACTAACAAAAAAAATTTAAACAGCTAAAAAACATAACAAAAAAGAATAAAAAACAAAAGCTATAAAAAAAACTTAGAATGGAACAACTTTGTATAATTATATTTGCTTTATGTTTGGTCAAGAAATAAATAAAAAAAACCCTAAAAGCTATTAAAAAAAACTCAATGAGGAACAACTTAGTATAATTTTATTTGCTTTCTGTTATATTTGCTCAAAATATAAATAAAAAGAACATAAAGAACGAACAAATTTGTATAATTATATTTGCTTTATGTTTCCTCAGTTCAGTTCAGTATTAATGATGATTAATTTAATTTAATAAAGAGAGTAAAAATTAAAAAAAAATATATATATTAAACAGAAAATGCAAATACGAAAAAAACAAATAATTCTTAGAATCTTATTGTAAATTCATCTTCAATTTATTTATATTTTCATACAAATGGTTTTTTAAGTTTTTTTGTTTTTCCATTAGTTGGTTTTTTTAATGATGGTTTTTTTTTAAAAAAAAATCAATCAAAGAGTATTGCAAAGAAAATAATAGTTGCAAGTTATTAAAATATATTTAAATTGAAGATGAATCAAATTTCGAACAATAATTATGTACCATAAAAAATCCCACGCATACACACACAAACACACGATAATAAAAATACAAATGAAAAAAAAAACGATATTAAATATTAAACTCGTATATACATGTTAAAAAAAAATTATTTTATGTGCATGGCTGAGTGTATGTGTGTGTGTGTCGAAAAAAAATTAATTTAATTAAATATCGAATAAAACAAGATGATAGTTTTAAAAAAAAAACTCTATTATGTACCACACACACACCAAACACTCATACTCACTCACAAAAATCGTGATAATAATAGAAGCTTGGTAGAATTTACGTTGTCTGTATGTGTGTTTGTATGAAGTATACCTTCTATGAAGGCAAGCAAAAAGAAACTAAAAAACAAAAACAAAAAAATTGTTAAAAGATGTGCAGATGTCATCTCATGATGACAGTTTCTATTAATTGCATAAGAAATGTCATCTCATGATGACAGTTCCTAATAATTGCCTAAGAAATGTCATCTCATGATGACAGTTCCTAATAATTGCCTAAGAAATATTTATTAAAACCATAATCTGGAAAAAATGTCAAATAGTTTGTAACTTACTTTAAAAGAAAAGGCATACATTCCTCTCTTCAAACCCTAAATTTAATGTTAAGTACAAATAAAACCATAATCGTTTACATTTACCTCGTCCTCACTCGCCTACCTACCTCAACAATCAAATGTTTTTATCCCTCCGCCCATTTTCCTAATGTCAATCAACGTTTTGTTCTTCAAATTATTAAATTATTGTTTAAAATAAACAGATTTTTGAATGTATGTTTGCTATTATCTGTACCCCACTAAGTCTACACCCACATACATCCTTATACATACATATTATTTCAATAACTTTACAATAATTGGTTTATTTTTATATTTTATTTTTGTTAAAAATAATGTCACCTGAGAATAATTGCTGCACATCTTCCCCTGTTATAAAGAAACAAATGTTTATCTATTGTGAATGGAAATATTGTAAACAAAAACAACCAGAAAAAAGTACAGAATGTCGAAAAAAAAGTAAAAAAAAATGATTTCAAAATAAAGCGGCATTCCAAGGAAACGAAAACTTTCGTTGTATTATTTTCTATTTTTTTTCGCAATTATTGTTTATTTTTGCAGACGTATAAGTTGTTCAATGGCCAATATATGAAGGCTGGTGGGTAAGAGCGTATTTTAGAAACTTATATCCATCCATTTTCAAATTTTCAAACTAATGGGAAGACATAGCAAGCAAACCAAAAAAATCGAACCAAAAAGGACGAAATGTTCCTAAAACTAAACGTCCCGCACATTAACTTTTTTTTGAGCTGGAAAATTTTGAATACACACTTTATCATTTATTTATTTTTATTCTAATTGTAAAACAGACATTAAAAGTAAAAGATAAACAAGTAATATCAAGTATGTTGCGACGTGCTGTCCTGTACGACTCAGAAAATCTGGGGGGTTTGTTACTAGACAATATGAGCCCTGCAATATACTGCAGACAGTACCTGAAGGCATGATACCATCATCTACTGATTACTGTATCCCTAAATTTAGCGTCAACTCCTCGTTCATCGTTGAGTTTCCTATTAGGGGAAACTGGAACTGGAATGTGGCAGTAGCGAGGCAATATGACGCAATAATATTCACTGACGGATCCAAGATAAAGGACGGAGTCGGTGCATGTATCTTCTTGGATGATCTAAACCTGTCTAGGTTAATTTAAGCTAGCCGATTCGGCTAGCATCTTTTAGGGAGAGATTATAGCAATTAGGGAGGCATGTAGAGCATTAAGATCACGCGCAAATCGGAAGGGTTGGTATTTGTGTTGATAGCCAATCTGGCATAAGGGTGATTTATGCGAACACAATAAACTCAAAACTCATCATCAATTCCTGGACATCACCATAATATGGGTGCCGGGGCACAGTAATAGATAGGGTAATGAGAGGGCGGACGGATTGGCAAGATGGGCGTCGTTATGGAAACTGGCTCTATGGAGAAGGTTAGCTGTCCAATGAGGTCAGTCAAGGAACAATTTCTATTCTTTTTTAATACTAAGTCACAGCTCAGATGGAGCAGTCTGTCGAACTGAGCCATATCAAGATCAGTATCTGCAAAAATAAAACCACCGAGTAGTTATCCAGAACCGGAAAGGATATTGCCAGAGTTGCGGCTATCAGCACTGGCCAGTCATGCTTATGGAATAAATAACACCCTGCTCGATTGGACTAGTAACTACCTTTCTGACCTTTCAATACAGGTCGTATTGGACGGATTCAAATCCAATGTTTACCGCACAAACGCCGGTGTTCCTCAAGGCTCTGTTTTATCTCCGACACTCTTTCTGATTTTCATTAATGATCTCCTATCCACCACCTCTAATCCAATCCATTCCTTTGCTGACGACAGTATTCTTAGCTTTTCATATGGCTTCATGCTTTCTGCATGCCCCTCTTCGTCACAAGTGGAACTTGAACAACAACGTATGTTAAGCACGTTAAATTCTGACCTTGACAGCATAACAAGGTGGGGACTACATAATAGAGTTGAATTTATCCATGAATGGATCTTGCATCAAAGAAACTGAAAAACTCTCAAAATTCGGTATGTGCGTCAACAACAAGCTTCTTTGGAATGACCACATATTTGCCATCGACAAAAATGCTGCGAGATGCTTAGGTTTCCTAAAACGGTGCAAGGTGTACTTCACTCCTTCAGATCTACTACTACTATTTACAAGGCGTATATTCGCCCTAAACTGGCACGCGCCACACGTGACTCGCAGCGCGTGTTACACGCGGGATGTTAAAATTGTCCCCTGATGTTGAGCTGCTCACAAAATTTCAGCCCTCTAGGTCGTGCGGAAGGTGGTTAAAAAGGACCTCAAAAAACGACGAGAAAATGGCGGCATTTTCAACTATCACAATCGCCATATGCAAAAAGCGACACGCGAGAAATATAAAAAAAAGCTATTTAGGACTTAAATACTCATATTTCAGATTTCAGCTCTCTAGGTCGTGTGAAAGATGGTTAAAAAGACCTCAAAAAGTCGATAAAAACAAATTTCAACCCATAACACGCGCCACGTGGATAAAAAGGATCTAAAAGGAGTTGAAAAAACAAAAATTTCAACTCACATGCTATTTTGGACTGGCCTGATGGAGCGAGCCACTCGCAACCAGATAGACCACTTGTTGATAGACTGCCACCACAACCTGAACCTGATGACGGTACGAACGTACCGAGATGTCAACGTCGACTCGGATCGCTATCTTGTTGCTAAGTTATTTTAGCATATCCTTGTATTAAGCTCTAAATTCAATTTCAAATAAGTAAGATAAGATAAATGCAAAACCAACTATGAAACATAATATCATTTCTTTTTATTGAAACATAATATATTCGAAGAGAACGTACATTTTGTTGAAAAATATTTGCAATTACACAAGAAAGTTTGAATGCTTTCAATTGCAATTCAAAAGGAGTAATAATTAATGCTGATGTTGTTGCATAATCCTTGAAAAATTTAATAAAACAAACAAAAAGGAAAGAAAACGATGTATGTGGTCGGATTTTTCAATTTCTTTCATGTATCGTGAACAAACAAACAGATCAGTCAAGAGAGTGAGAATTTGTGTGTTTTTTTTTTGTTTCATGTACAATTTCACGTATAATATATATAATTCTCTCATGTTTTCTCTTAATCTCTCTCACATCTTGTAAGCGTATATTAGGAAATAAACTGGGATCAAATGATAGTGTGTCTACGAATCATTAATAATTTTAGATTATGATTTTTTGTAATTATTTCAGGTTACCGAGCTGCAGGCCGCCTCCTCCTATTCACTGCAGGAAAAGCCGCTTCAAACATTTTAGTACAATTGAATTACTAATATTTGGGTTCTAAGTTCCAGTGTCCACAAATGTGTGTTGTTAGGCCATTTTCTTGTGACTAATGTTGTAGCGCGCACATAAGCGCACTTTTAGCCAACAACGCCAAATGCTTATCGTTAAAAAATTGCTCTTAGTTTAGCACGATCCACTTTCGCTTATTGACCAATCTCACTAATGGGCACGATCCATTAACATTACCACCACCATCAGGAATAATTGTCTTCTATACTCCCGGGTCTTCCCTGTTAATGCATCAGCTTAGCACTGGTATAGTGTTCTTAGTGTTCAGATTTGACCCTGTGTCCAGCTTTTTAGATCAAAATTCATTCAACAGTACTCTTTCCGTCTGTCTGTCGCTGCCATGCGTCAAGTAATGCATTGTCATCCCCATTTTGTCTATTGTCTTGAACGAGTATTAGAGCGATCTATGGTTTGTTTGTTTTTTTTTGTTTGCATTTGATCGTCATATATTGCTTTTATAGTTTAATTGTTTGTATAAATTTTTTGTATTGGTTTTCCATTCCGTTGATCTCCTTTGTCGTTGTCGTCTTCGTCGCTTTCTCTGGTGTCCCTCTGTAGTTTGATTGTTTGTTTTATTCATATTTTTATTCATATTCTCTTCCTCTCAGTTGTGTGTAGTTCTGTGTTTCCTATATTTGACCGTTTGCACACGACAATTCACAGATCGCGCACAGATCTATGAGGAATAAGCTGCGTTGTCTGCGTTTAAATGTTTGCGTGTGCGGTTTCATTTATAATCAACCTTTGTATCAATAGGGTTGCGAAAACTGGCTTTGATTGTTTAAGCCGAGTGATAATCGATCGCCAGCTAGATTACTCTGTAAGCGAAATAAGAAGAAAAGTGTTAGTATTTTGTGTAATTGTGCACTTCTCACGATTCGTCTGAAGTACTATTTTGATGTCCATTGGACTTACCCCAGTAAAAGCTACATCCTGCGATAATATTCCATCCATTTGTGAAATTTGTCCAAAATCCTGTGACAGCTCATGCTGCTGCGACAAAGAAAATCCGCCAGGCTGGCTCATGCTTTGACTCATGTTTTGTTGTGTTAATGGTTGTCCCGAAGATGGTCCTCCGGCTCGCAGTTTTAACGGATTCTTAGCTAAACCGCTAGCGCCGCCATTACTACTGTTACCACCACCAGCTGCCGCTCCGAAACTGCCTAGTTTGCCGCTACCGATGGCACTACCACCTCCAGCTGCCATGCGACGACCCTGCTTAGCCGCCTGGACAACCTGTTGGGCATGCTGATTGTAATAACGTGGCGGTATATTGCTCATGTTCATAAACATTCCCACGGGAACGGGCATATTATTCATTGCAGCCTGTGCACGCTCCGGCGAAATGTAACTAATGGAATCATGATGGGAACGACCGAACATATCCATTGACATGTGTTGAGGATTACGTTGCTGATAGCCACCAATACCACCGGCGGCGCCACCGCCAGCACCGAAACCGCCAAGATTATTTAAAGTCGATGTGTTGTGATGCTGTTGGTGATGATGATGACTCAAGCCAAGTGTATTTCCAGCGGAGCCAATACCAGAGCCCGAACCAAATCCAAGCCCAAGAGTACCGCCGCCACCAAAATTTCCTATTGAACTACCAGATGTATAGCCAAGTGCACCAGATCTGTCGTACGGCGAACCGGGTATATTTGCCTCCTTGGCATCAACAATCATATTGCTCATAAAATGTGCTCCCATATTGAGAGTGTTGACAATTTTCTTCGGTTTTTGGAACTGAATCAGTGACTCTTTAAGATTATTTAATGAGCCTTCGACCAGGACCTTGCGATCTTTGTAGAAGTTGAGCAGGTGATTCCACAGCGGTTGCTTGGACAGTACTTTTGGATTGCCTAAAACAATTGTGCCATACTTGGAGCGTGTAAGAGCGACATTCAAACGACGGGGATCGTTAAGAAAGCCAATACCCTGACGTTCATTTGAACGGACACATGACATGATAATGATGTCCTTTTCACGTCCCTGAAACGCATCGACACTGGCAATCTCTATTTCTTGGTACAATTTCGAGTGGAGGCTACCTTGATACTGCATGTACTGTACGAGATATGCCCGTTGTCCCTCGTATGGTGTTATAATGCCGATCTGTTCCGGCTTGACGCCTGCTTTAAGAAAACGTGTGGTGATTTTTTCCACATTAGCTGCTTCCGTACGATTGAGATAAGATGTACCAGAGCCAGCGATTTCCTCCTGTCCTTGTGTGACCAAAAACAGCATTGGCCGATCTGGCTGTGGCCATGGAAAATCAATTTTTAACTTTCGATCTTCGGCGCAGACACCATTCTGAAGACTGCCCTCGTAAAAGAAATTCGATGGAAACTGGGATAGCTCGGGATGCATTCGATATTGGACTTCCAGACGGAATGGCCGTATTCCCAAAACGACCAAGCGTTCGAATAGACTTTGGGATAGTCCGGCGCGTGCTGCTTTTTTGCACATTACCACTGGACCCAGCTGGCAATGATCACCAACAAGAATCAGTTGTTTTGCACCCAAAACAACGGGTACCATCGATTCCGGCTCGGTGGACTGCATACTCTCATCGATCAGAATGGATGAGAACTTTATGCGCATCAGACGAAGATCACCGGCGCCGACACATGTGCAGCAGATAACATCGGCCGCCTCAAGCAATTGATGCTCAGCTGAACGCTTAAGTGTACGGTAACGCTTCTCATCGGCCGAACTCAATTCGCCAGTTTCATCTTTCAGCTGTTGTAGTTTCTTCAGTTCGATGTTTGTGTCCATATTGCGAATTTGATTGTGCAAGGCAAGAAAACTGACAGGACTGTCAATAGCTTCCCGGCTCTTTGCACAGACGCGTACAACTTTCAAATTAGTACGATGAATTTTCTCAGTAAGTTGATCGACCGCAGTGTTGCTGGGTGCACAAACCAAAACTGTCCCGCCATTTTGTTTGACAAGTTGATAAACAATTGTAGCTGAAGTAACCGTTTTGCCAGTGCCTGGAGGGCCCTGAATCAAACTAAGGGGACGTTGAATTGCATGTTTAACTGCGTACACCTGGGAACGATTTAAATCTGGTAAATTCGGTGCACTAAAGAGTTTTGGTACTGGACCGCGAAAGATGATTTCATCGGTACCATCATGGCGACCATGACCAAGTAGACGAGAATAGATGTAATTCGAAACAGAATTCCTATCGAGAGCGAAAACTTTCAAAGCTCTAGACATTCGATCGAATGATGTACACTTCCAAATAAAATCGACAGCAAAATTCGATGTACACTTGACGGGAGCTCCAGCAAATGACTTCAATTCCAAACCAATGTCTTCACCGAAATTGTCCGGAACTTTAATGACATGACCAATTTCGCTCCATGGCTTATGAAGTTCGCCAACATAACGTAAGCGCAGCTCATCACCGTGCATCAACTTCATGTCACTGTCCGTCTTGGCGAGCGTAAAATAAGCGATTGTCTTTTTATTAAGACCGACATCCCAGCGCACTTCAATATTTTCCTGCGTTTGTGATTCCTTAAGTTTCTTATCGTATTCCGCCTCTAATCGGACCAAAGGACCGAAAACTTTCTCATACTGATAACCATCCTCGTAACGAAGTAACACTTGTGATGGTTCCGTATCGATGCCGGGTTTTTCCAAGTCCTGGAACGTTGCCTCGATATTTTCCTTCCACAATTCTTCCAATTTATTGATTTGTGCCGCTGATATTTGACGTGCACGAAGTTGCTCCTGCTCCGTTGGAACTTTCACCAACCAAGGCAAAAAAGATCGATCCGATATAAGAGGTTTCCACTGGTCCTGGTCCCAGTTCATATCTTTAAGTGAGTTTTGTGCAGCACAGGGTTGCCTAAAAACAGAATAAGGGTATTAGCATTATAAATTGAAGCTGATTGTATGCACTTGGGAAGCCTAAATAAAATGTAGAAAAATAATACGAGGTGATTCATATCCTCAAAGGGGTTACCCATTTTTTAATTTTGTATACAACTGCAGAAACCAAATACAAGGTTAAGCCGTCAAAGTGACAGAGTTTGCGTGGTGAACGCAGTGTGAATGTTACCCCAAACCGGAAAGTTGACATTTGGAGTTTACTAATGTCGTTTTTGTTTCCTTTTAGAAAGCTGTGCTGGAGCTCACAGCTCCTGCAAATCGAACACGAAAGGCGAAAATTGTAGTTAGTGAAATAAAATGTAAGTGTGGGCTCAACACGACTTTCTTTTACAGACGGAACCGGAATCTTCAGTGTATATTAAATTTTTTTTTAAATTTTGTTTTGTTTAAATTTTTTTTTGCACTTAACAGATTTCTCCTAATTGTTGTACTTTTGGAGTTATTTGCAAAAACTCGAAAAACTGTCTAAGTAAACGGTCACTTTCGGTTGTCAGATTTCCGTCGAAATTATCTGGCCCTCACAATTTATGTAAAAAGCTTAACTATGAATTTTCATCCCGATAAGTTCAGCTGTCTGGATTGTAGAGTGGACACAGACAGACAGCCATACAGACAGACAGACAAACAGAAATTTTTTTATTTTCGCTTTTTCTGACTCAGGAGATATGAGTAAATCTGCAAAAATGCCGAGTTCGAACATTTTCATGATTACTATACTTCCTTTTACTTCCTTTAAAAAAGGGTAAATCTCCCAAAATATACAGATCTGTTTTCGATCTACGGCAGATTGGTTTTTTAGGCGAAACGAATAACTTGACATCCGGAAAATTACTCTGCACCAGATTTAAAAGGAAAAAAAAAACGATACAAGAAACAATCAAAAATAAACTTTAGTATTGAAATATTCAATTATTTTATTTGCTTTTTAATTCTGTTATTTTTCTAGGATGAATAACCGTTCTAATAATAAGCGTATTCCTTTTGCCCAGAAATTGAAATTGGGGTTGGTATTCGATTTTTTTCAAAAGAAATGACCAATCAATTTTTTTATTTACCGAAATTAGGATGAAGATTAGCTAAGAGTGCTGTCGTCAGCGAAAGAATGGATTGGAATATAGGTGGCGGATAGGAGATCATTAATGAAAATCAGCAAGAGTGCCGGAGATAAAATGGAGCCTTGAGGAACACCGGCGTTTATGCGGTGTAGTTTATGGTTGAGATGTAGCGCGCCCAGCGGTCAAAACAGCAACTGCATCAATTCACTCAAATGTCAAAACCAAAAAATTCTGAAAAATTATGTCGTTTTTTTCTTCGTTTTTAGAAATCTCTATCGGAGCTGGCAGTTGTTCTCAGCGAATCGAACACGAAAAGCGATAATCTTTTGTTTACATTGTTTTGTTGCATGTAAAAAATGTGACATTTGTTTTGTGGCATTCTTTTGAGAGAAAAAGTGCAAATATACTGCACTCAATTTCACAAAAGTACACTCGATTTGTTTGCTATGTTACAATTTTAAAATTAAAAACATTTGTTATCATTCTTATCGTCATCGTGGCATTTGTGCGACCATTTCGACACAAATTCACATACAAAACGTGCGAGTGCCCATTTTTTTTCGCTTAGGGCCAAAAATGAGTGCATTTGGTTAATAAAGTTAAGTAAAAAACGAACACCACTAAAGTTAGTTGTCAATAAATTCGTTGGCAAAATTAGCATGGAGGGGAAATTAACTTACTCTCTATTTTCTGTTCTTTTACTATTTTTTCGAGTACGAGAACGCTTTTGAGTAAAAAGTCGGTAACAATTAGCAATAATTATAACTACTTTTGAGTACTAAAACAGACTTAGAACTTTTAGTGAACACAAATCGAATAATAAATTGTGCCACGTGTCAAACAAAATGACATCACTTGTTGATGTTAATAAAAGAAGAGTAAATTTGTCAAAATATAGATCTGTGGGAGGCGATTTCCGATCTTCCGTCGATTGGTTTTTTAGGCAAAAATGAATCTATGGCAGATTTGAGCTTAATTCGAATTCAACTAGTTTACTTGCTCTTTTTTGGTCATGCTGAGTAAACGAAACTTTACCCGGGTAGCAAAGTTACAGTAAAAGTCACAAAACTTAGCAAATGAAACACCAAATTATACCATATCCCAGGTAAAAATTGCAAATCTAACACTAAACTTAAACCACCTTCTTAACTCTACCCAGCAAATGGAAAGAGAGACATTGAAAAAAAAAACGTAAGTATTATTAAAAGATAGTGCACACATTTGGATTTATAAAGACACAATTAAATGTTTAAATCCGTAAATATTGAATATTAAAAATTGTAATATTACAACTCCAATCATTCACAAGATCATATCATTTGTATTAAAATGGAAGCGAAAAGGGGTAACAATAATTCACATTTACTCACCGACACAAGAGCACAACGACCGAATCAGCTTTCGCCGGAATGAACCCGAGAACGAAAACATTGCGTACACCACAGGAATAACATTCCAGAACAGTCTCTCCAAGTGATCCATCACTGTGCAACGTTACCTCACGATGTTTAGCGCGAACTAAATGATTGATTATGTGTGAGCCAGAGGTGCTACCACGACCGTTGCAGAACCATTTCTTGCAGTTGTTGCACATTACAACAGTGCCTGGATCGTGAATTCCGCAGTACTTGCATGCGTGTGGTGGCAGCTCACGTACCGCCAATACTGCGTCATCATCCTCTTCCTCAAATTGCAAATCAGCCATGCCATTAGTGATGCTTCCCAATTTCGATTGGATGTCCAATTTCCGTCCGAAAACATGAGGTTGCTAAAATTACAGATTAATATTAAACATTTTTCTCCGTTACGGATTCCATACCTGTGTCGTGACAACTGCGCCACCAGCGATTGGATCTATCTGTGAAGATTGTGTTTGTGTCTGGGATGGGATTGTGAAATCCCGAAAATCAAACCCGGACGCTTGCGTGTCGGCGCCGAGTAAGTCAATTTCCTCAGTGTCAAGAAATGTTAACGTTTGCGAACTCGGTCCGTAGGCGTCAACGCTCATTTTGAGTCTTAACGCGTAACCTGGTTGAGGGTGCAGAACAAATTTTAGCTTCTACAAAAGTGAACAATGCGTATGCTCCTTGTTTAAAAATTTCGTCACAACCAACACGACGACAAAAATGTGATGCGTTCTATGTATTGCAAAAAAAAAAAAAGAATTTGTCTCGTTTCCCGTTTTTAATTTTGTCTGTATTTTTCCAAACTGTAGAAATTATTTGCTTCGGTTAACTTTTATCTGTAAATGTCGGAGAAAATTTATTTTCGATTAGTATTCTTTATCAAGTTTTGATTCCTGCTGAACAGGGCGAAGTAGTAAATTTAATGCGCGAAAAAACCTTTTTTTTATTCTGTAATGCCATAATTTGACCAAAATGGCAAATAATTGATTCACTTCACTCGCACGTTTGAAGCGAAAGCGAAGTAGTTTCTCAGTCTGCTGAATAGCAGCGAAATAGAAGATAGGAGATAATAAGGGAAATGAAATGAGATAGATATAGGTACTTTTATTTTTGACATTCAGCCATTTCAACGATTATATACCGCGTGGAATTTGAACTTGAATGGATTTACACCAAGTGCTAAATAAAAAAAAAGTTTCGCTAATGATTAGGGCGGCAACACAATATAAAACCTCAATACTAAAAACTTTCAAGTTTGTATGGATTTTTGCTAGATTTGTTGGAAAATCCATATAATCTTATACATTTGTCTTAATTTTAAGTTTTTCAATTTTGAGAGCACGATTAGCAAAGCTATAAATTTTTCTTTTCGTCATTATTTTTTTATAGCAGCAAAATTAATGTTCCTGTACCATTGACATAAATAATAAACACGATTAAATTCACATTGACTTGGGTTTTTCTCGGACAATTGTCCTCAACAGGGACAAAGTTTTTGGCAATGATTTCTACCCAAACCAAACAAATAAATTATTTAAGGAATGAAGGTTAATAAACATATTTTCAGTCATCTTGCAAAAAATTAAGTTTTTAATTGTTAGACTTACTTTATATGTCAGCAACAATTCAATGTCTTTGTAGACAGTTAACGCTTAAGTGGAATGGTTTTTTAATATATCAGTGTTTTCTCTTATTCATTCCTAACATTCCATGCGTTTCAAAACATTTGACATAAAATGTACTTTTATTTTTTCTATTCCTTCCATTCCTTTTTTTTTAATTTTCTTTTATATATCCTAAACATCCCGAACGTATTTTTTTCGTACTAACTTAAAAGGTAGAATGAAAATAATATTTATGTCAAAGTCTATTTTGTTATTTATGTCATTTTACTTTATTCATTGTTTCTATTGTCATTCGTTTAATGCATTAATATTACCAAATTACCAATAAAAATGTAAAATAGCGTAGTTGAAGGTAAATATGAATTATATTTTTAAGAAAACAAATATTTTTCATTCCTTCCCTTCCAGGTTGTTCTTTTATAACATTGCGTTTAAAATATTCTGTTGCATTATTCCATTACTTCTTTGTAATTAAATAAAGAAAACACTCTCTGTTTCTTGTTACTTATTATTTATATATTTTTATATTTTTTTCTCCAATCAAATTTATGTCGCCAGTAAGTTTGGAGACAAATCATCTTTTTCATTATATCTTTTGTCATCCGCGGCTGTTAAAAATTAAACAATTGGCGTATCCAGTAAGTTGGTGCCTCACTGAAAACAAGTAGGCCTCACACACACCATGTAATGGTTGAAATTAGCGCAAGCAATAGATACGTGTGACTTTGATAATGAATCTGTCTGTATATAAATGTAATGATTTTATTAATACAAAATAAACGTTAGCAAATCGACACGTGAACCCGATGCTAATAACTCCACTTATCTTACATATGTAAATAAATAGTAGACTCTATTTAGCATGTTACATGAATTTGAATATACACATATAAATATTATATACTACATATAGATGTGTACATAATTATTAAGTTTGTGCAAAAGAATGAGGTCAGATTGAAAATATGTATAGTAGTTGAAAATGGTTATATGAGAATAAAGTAGCACGCGAACTCTGTATTTACACGTACAAGAAGAATAATGTCACATAATGTCATGTTACTTGTTTTCTAAGCGCATTTTAATCTTCTTAATTTTTCAAGAAAACTACAATTGACAAATAGTTTTTAGCATAGTCATGTCAAAACATAACCAACAAGCAAAGCATTATCTGCATTTTGACATTCGTCAAAGTATTGTAAGGAATTTAAAAGTTTAATTAGCTTAGAAATAATATCACTGTTCGTTTCCATATTTTTTTTTATTTTACTTATTGTTATATAAATTCCTGGTCTTAAAACTTAAAACTAAATTTATTTTATGTAAAAAACGATATGTAATCAGATTGATCTGAAATAAGAAAAAGATTTCAGATTAGTTTGATCAAAAATTACTGAAGTGTCATCGATCTTTACGTCAAATAATTGAATAATTATTGCCACGGTGATTCTTAAACATGATTTTTATTATATTCAATAAAATGAACGACATCAGTAAACAACGTCTATTTGGATTATTGCGAATGTCTGCGATGATAATCTTTGTTAATTTTGAAATGGATGAGAATTTTAAGTATCATTTCCGAATGCATCAGAAAATATTTGAAAATATTTGTAGGTATTTACTAAGTTATGCCACCATTTTTCTTTTTAACCAATTTGCTGGAATTTATCTTATGGAGCCCTCACAATGAAAAGACTTACAGGATGGTATGGATTTTGACAATACAATTCTGTAAGTCTTAAGTATTAAGTTTTTCATTGTAAGAGCATTGTTACGGATCTATTAATTATAAAACAGCGGCCAGTAGGGTTAATCTGTGCAGAGCGTTAAACAAATGTGTCAAATACAGACATATTTTGGCAGTTACGTAAAGTTAGCTAACCAAAAATCAATCGGAGAAATCGGAATGTTTTAGCAAATCAAAAAAATCGATCTAATCAATCTGAAAAAATTAGAATAATAATAATAATATTTGGTGCGGTCCAAGGCCTAGCTTCTCGCAACCATTTGTGTTGAGCATGTATATTTTTTGCACGCAACTGGAAGGTACCTTCAATTTAATGCTGTATCCGAACGTCAAATTGAGAAGCTATCCGTGACAAGTTATTACTCTCGGACGTTTGTCAGACATTTGCGAGATGTGGGACCGTGAAAAATACTTTTTTTGTGTTACTGGGATTCGAACCACGAACCTTAAAAAATAAGAAACTGCGGCGAAAATTGATTAGATCGATCTAAGCGAAAAAAAGAAACAGATTTTTAGAATTTAAATCAATCAGATCAATTGGATCTGAAATAAGAAACACATCTTTAGGCACCCTGTATATAAATTCAGATGAATATCTTTAAGCAACATTTATGCAAATTTGTGACACAATCAATAAAATCTGTAATGGTAATTAATAATTCAAGGTCAAGGTGGTCTTTCCATTGCAATAAGTAAATGCAATGCACCGTAACAGTAGTTAGCAAGTGTTTGAATAAATAAACTACTAAAAGCCACGTGGTTCTCTTCACTTGTATTTTTCACATGAAAACACATACATAATGTGAACATTGTATGTCATTGCGACTGATAGATTCGTTGCTATAATCTCTGATTGAACTTTAAAGAAATGCGACGATACCAATTGATCACAGTTTGCAGCTGTACAAGACTGAGCAATTGTCACTTTTTTGCTGCTAATGTTTTGGGATGTCGATGTAACGAACTCTTTCTTTATATTTTCCTGGTTCAATTAATTTAAAGAAGGTCGTCCCAACCCAAATCTGAAATTCAATCATTTTTGACATGACTATGAACTGATTTGCATAAGAAATTTTCCGTAAGAAAGGGAAAAAGACATCGGTACGGGAAGGACGGATTTTGTGTTTACCGGCTAGTCAGTCTTATAAGAAGATCAACGTATTATGGCTAAAAGAATGGTGCTCCTCTTGAAAAAGGATTTTTCCTTTCGTAACGGATGAGAATTTGAAATAAGCACAACATTGTGCCTTTACACATGACGTACGTACGTACGAGACCGGAGTGCTATACTTTTTGCGTTATTTGCAAAAACTCGAAAAACTGTCGAAGTAATCTGCAACTTCCGGCCGTCAGGTTTCTGTCAAAAAATTTGCCTCTCACAATTTATGTAAAAAGCTTTAATATAAATTTTCATCCCGATAAGTTCAGCCGTCTGGATTGTAGAGTGGACACAGACAGACAGATACTTTTTTATTTTCGCTTTTTCTGACTCAGGAGATACGGTAATGAGTAAATCTGCAAAAATCCCGAGTTCGAAAATTTTCATGATTACTATACTTCCTTTTACAATGTTTGCACTCGATTTGTATAAAAAAAAAACCAACGCCAGGTCGACGCTAGAATCGAGACATAATAACGCCGAAACCACTAGACCTGTCGGAGCCATATTCTCACATTTCGTTTGATGCTCTGAAATTTTTTGTTTTTTTTTGACACGGTAGGTGGCGCTGTAGTGGTGATATTTACGAAATTGTACAGCTATGTTTGGTTTTTTTGTGCATATATGTATGTGTAAAATCATCACGTTTAAACCACTAGAAACATTGAAGCCATATTCGCACCATATTTTCGATTGGTGCTCGAAAAAGTTTATTTTTTTGGGCCAGCTAGGTTGCGCTAGCGTCGAGATATTTTTAAACATGTGTATTTCGAATGTATAATGATGCATATTTATGTCAAGTAATCTCCCTAAACCACTCGCCATATGCTGCAATGGAGACGTATTTACGCCTAAAAACAATTATTTAATTTTTTTTTGAATATTCCATAGATCCCTCTTTGTAAATCCTTTCCCGCACAATAGGGGTGTATTTCTCTCTTATTTACTACAAATTTTTAATGCCAATGCCAACAACTAAAGTTCTTTACTCTTAAGTCTAACGTAAAACTCTTATGTTGTGGCACTAGGGAATAGGGGTATCAAATTAATGATAGCTGTATTTTATTTCCTATTTTGGAACATCTTGACAGCAAAAAAAATCTGGGGCAGAGTTTTACGAAAAAAAAGTTAACATAACTAACCGAAACAGCATGCAGAATATGTTGAGGCACGAGTGCTCGTGTACTCCCCGAACCCCGATCCAATGACAAAATCACAATAGCTGTATTTTATATGCCGAGCGAGTTCGGAATTCGAATGTCAAAACCAGCCAAACAGCAGGTTTTCACAATTCCAAAGAAGGAATTTGACAGTGCAATTGCTGTTGTTCCTCGGCAAATAAAATACGGCTAATAACTCACAATCAAAACATAGCAAGACACAACGTAAACATCTGTGTTACTACAAAACTACAACTGCAATGTAAAAACTTGAAACAGTTGGTCGAGTTGTGAGAAGTTGAGAAGTCAGTTCATCAGACATCAGCACTCAATTGTTTGGGTTTTTACTCTTCACTGGTTGGTAAACACATTTCTACAATGGGACGGTACTCGGGAGCACTGGTTTCAGTTTCAGATCAGTTGCTACTTGCTAGTTGCTACGAGAATACCATTGCATTGTGCGTTCGGGTATTCTGGATTTTGTTAAAAAGTCTCGGTTGTTGATTTCGTCGGTTTTGTAATTTTATTAGAATGCAGTGAATAATTGAATTCTTGTTGGATAAGAAACAAAAAAAAACCAAATTTCCACACTAAATAGTTTCCAATTAAATTGCTATTTGAAAATTAACCGCACGCTGGTGAACGTAGTTAAACAGTCATCAAAGTTAGTGAATGGTATTAGTGGCTTGGTAATAATTGTATCTAGATAAATGCTAGGCAAATTACCTTGTCATCATTTTATTAAATGCTTTGATAATAACTTGCCTATTTTTAATGGTAATATTCACAAATACTTACGTTGCTGAGATCGTAATAGCGTTTTCATTTAAACGAAACAACCGCTCAAAAATTTAAACAGTTGCTGTCTAAGTTACTGAAGTATCTGCACATCAAACAGTTTTTTATACATTGGATACATGGCTTTACCCACAAGGGCAACATCAGCAACAGCGACAACATTCTTGAACCTATGCTTCGTTTATGTTCCATGCCAACGAATCTATTACAAGGTAATAATAATATAATATATCGTACTTTGCGTAGTTGTTAAAAAGTTAGCTATAAAATCTTAAACGAATTTTGTGAAATTATGTGGTTCATGAATATAAATTTTCACTTGGACAGTCATCGAATAAAGCGCTGGTAGAATGTTCTCAATGTGGCATTGGTATTTGTTAATTATAGTTAACGCGTCAAAGGCAGATGCACTGTGAATTTTGTGAGAAATACTGCGAAAATAGTGTCAATATTTAGGGTACGGCACGCACGATTTTTGTAGTTTAGAGATACACGTGAGTTGGCCCCAATGTAGTTCCAAGAAATCTTTCAATTGACTTATAGTACGCTTTTTGTTATGTTTTTTGTTTCTTACCAAGATGTGAAAAAATATTGCAGAAGACAATATAAAATAAAATTGTAGATAAGATAAGATCTTATCTTTCAACTTGGTCGGTCGGTGCGAATTGGGCTAAAAAACAGGAAGGTTTGCGAAATGAGATTTATTTTTATTGTTTTTCATATTCATTGTGTAGTAGAATGTTGGTTCTCGATACACTTGTGGCCTAAATTGACGCTTGAGTGCGTCATTTTGATTCCACTGAGCTCTAACCTCCCGAAACCTATCAAGGTTTTTTAATCCAACGTTAAAGTACGAGATCAGTTCGATAATCCTGTACTCCGAAAGCTTTTTTAGGACGACAAAGAATGGTTAGCCAGACTGCGGAGTGTGTGGTCTGGACATTTTCAAAGATATTGGATCAAAGATATGAAGAGTCCTTCTTATTTACAGCTGTGTGGTACACAGTTTAGTAGCATGGCCAGTGACAGGTATTGATAGCCATAATTCTGGCTTCATTCTTCCGAGATCTGGCGGTCAACTCAGTGGTTCTCCTTTTATTGTAGTAGGCTAAAACGCTCTTGATATAGTGCAATTGGTCAAGTTGTCCCACCTTGTAGTATGGAAAGATAGAATTAGTTCCTCAACTGATGTTGTTGGACAGTTTATTCTTTTTATAGAGCCAGTGGCCAGATTGGCGCCTTCTTATTATTTTTAATCTACATTATAGTTATACAGTTATGCCAAGTAAGCAAATTTTAATGACTTTGCCTTTTTTTCCCTACATTGCCTTTTTTGGGTTCTAAACAATTTAAGTCCCAAAAAAACGAAATAACATCTTAGACTTTATTTCATTTCTTCATTTGGATGTTATTTTCCCTGGGAGTTATTTCAATTTCGGATTTTGGCAGTTATTTCATTTTTCTTGGGATTGATTTTATTGGGAGTTATTTCATGAATCTCAAAAAAGATATACTCGCACCCGTTGCTTATACAAACAAACAAAAAACAACCTATATCTACATTCTACTTGTTTCGGGTTGAAAACTCCAACATTCTTCTGGTTTTTCAAATTTTATATGGCTTTCTATTGGATTTTCAGCATTTAGGCTGTTTTTACTACCAATTGAACATAAAACTACACTGAAATTTTTTTATCATCTGTCCAAATACACTTGGGTGCAAAAAATTCGCACATTGATAAATTTTTAACAAAAGTTCAAAAATATCCAAAAATCCAATGCTTGTTTAATTTTCTTGAATGCAGATTCAAAGTCGATTTCATCACCTATCCAGTGGCACATTTTTTGTACTTATACCGTGCCAACAAAGTGACTTTTGGGATCAACATCTGAAGTACACGTTTTTTGTGAATTTGTCATCATGAAAATTAGTGATAAAAATCAAAACTTAAAATTCTGTAAATACCACACCAGAGGTAGCCGCTCAAGTGCTTGCACTGATTGATGCGAGGCAGAACCAAAGTGAAGTGGATCGACAACTAAATTTGAGCCGTTTCTCCGTTCGTCGATTTTGAATTATAACTAAGATATAAACGTAATTGTTTTTTCCTTTAGTATTTCAATAAACCAAAGCTTATATTAACTTAGACGTAACTCTAAGTTTTTTAAAAATACATATCTTAATTTTTGTATTTATTATGATAACAGCAACAATTTATTTAATTGCTTAAAAAACGCGTAGTAATAATCAACAATAAACAAAAAACTTGTTATGGAAGCGGATAAGCGATCGGATGCAGCAAACTAAACATTCTTTTATGCCAATTTGCAAAACATTCCGAAAGCGGACAGACACAACGGAATACAGATCATCTTCGTAAGAGTGTTAGCTTTAAATTCGGCGCCCACCAACAAACTCATTTTTTCTCCGAATCCATAAATAAACAAAAAATAAACAATAATTGTTTTCCTGTTAAGATTGACTGAGCAGCTAAGTTACTGGATTTGAACATCCCTTCATTTGGCATATCTATGTTTATTAAAGGCGGCGAAATAGCTGGCGGTTGGCGTGAAAATTAATTTGCACCTTCCTACAGAATAACAGATGTAATGTATAGCGTTAGACTTCAACTCTATGTAGAAGCGGCGAGCCGGCGACACTAAAAATCAGAGCTTACTATATAACAATACGAGTATGCCAAATAGATTCGAGTTTGTACTGCAGCTCTCGATGACATCATCACAACAACAACTGTATCTGTATCAAATACCGAAATGATGAGTACTATGAATAGTAATGCAAAGAAACAACAGGCAATACAACTTTCGCCACTTTGTGGGCTGTTTGTTCATCATTGCTCATCAGGTAACCGACAATACGACGAATCTTTAAATTGATGATAATACGAAACAAAATAATGAGCAGTATTCACATTAGCATACGAGTATAGTTGCAACAATTACTGCTTATGCTTAGGTTTCTCTTTTGGGCATTGTTTTCTTGGAGCATGATGTCGTTCTTTTATCCCGATAAGAAACGGAGTTCCCATTTTTTTAAAAACTCTTATTTAACTTGACTTGACCCCTTTTTGTCTGTATTTTCGACTTCTTTGATGTCCTTTTTAACCACCTTCCACACGACCTAGAGTGCTGTGAGTTTGTGAGTGTCCAAAATAGCATTTTGTATATTCCGTATGACGCGTGTCGCGTGTGATGGGTTGAAATCGCGCCACTTTCTCCTTTTTTGAGGTTTTTTTTTAACCACCTTTCCCACGACCTGTGAGCGGCTCAATGTCATGGGCCAATTTTGATATCCCGCGGTTGACGCGTGTTGCGAGTCGCGTGTTGCGAGTCGCGTGTGGCGCGTATAAAAAAGAAAATACTTTGAAATAGGACCTCAAAAACAGATATTTTGGCGATTATTACCAAATAACATTGACTGTGTGTGGCGTGTTTCGATGTATACATAAAAGGTTGTACCCGAAAAACCAAGTTTTTTTTTTCATTAACTTGTTTATAAATGACAAAGATGTGTATCATTTTTCTGCTTGTGGCACATATGTCTTGTGTGAAAATTGGGGTTACTTTGAGGTACTTTTTTTAACAACTTTCACAATCTAGAGCGCCTGCAATTTTGTGCGCATTTCAATATTATTTCAAGTTATGGTCGACATAATCAGCCTGCCAAGACCACTATTCGGAATGCCATCAAAAACTTTGAATCCCACTTTACACTCTTGGATTATACGCGACCAAGTAGACCACGTCCATCTTGTAGTGAATATAAAAGCACTAGCTGAGAGTGTACGCAATGTTCGTGATGAATCGACTTGGAACCATTTTCAATAGCTTGCCTTGTCGTACGCAACAGCTTAGCGTATTTTATGTAAGGATCTTTGTTTAAAAGCCTACGAAATCCAACTCGTGCAAAAATTGAAGCTGACAGACTTTTATATGCGTCCCCGTTTCAGTGTTTGGGCTCTTGAAAGCTCGAAGCTGATCCGCTGTTTTCGACCAAAATTTTGATCAACGATGAAGCCCATTGCTGGCTTAATAGCTACGTCAATAAGCCAAATTCCTATATATTGTTGGGCATGATGTTTTATTGATATTGTCGTTGATGCTTAAGAGATTTTCTTTTGTTTAGTTTTAGTTCAGTTGACTACTTATTTGTAATATGGCCAGGAGAGTAATCTTTCTTGCTAATTCTGGCTTCATCTTGTAATAGATCATTTAGCGTTATCCAGGGTGCACCACGGGGAGCCGATCTATCTTAACAGCTCTAAACAGATGTTTTAGATGATTAATGAGTAAAAATCGTTGATTTTTCTGGGATGAAGCCATACTGGGCCAAAGAAGACATTTGGGGTAACCATGTCTCGTTGAATAGTAGACAAAATCTTGTTATACACGTAACTTAATAAACTTTGAATTAAAAATTAAATTAAAATCATAATCTTCTATGTCTACACAATTTATCAAATTTGATAATAAATCTGATATTAAAAAATTTGAATTTAAAATCTGAAGATTTTGTAACATTACAAAGTAATTCTTGTGTTTCATTCATAGTCCAATGAGTCAGGCAAAGTTTTGTTGATCCAAATGGAATTCACTCAATATCTAACGAAAATATAAACTCGTATACGTTTGGTTTATGTCTGTATAAAGTGTAAACGAAGTCAATCAACTTTTTTCGATTTTATTTGCATTCTTTTGAAACTTCGCTGAAGTAAGGACGTTTTCTTATTGTTACAACATTTGACAAAACTGATCAAACCACATGGAAATTTCCCATATTGCGCTAATTCATCTCACGTCATCCATCCGGTTTTACACAGGCAGCTTAAATATAAAGTATAAAGTTGTTTTTTATCGCATCTTACTATGCAAAAAAAATGAGCAAATTATAGCCCTTTTTACAGCAGTTGAAAGTATAATTAGTAATTAAAAAATTAATTATTTCATTACATAGAAGTCTTTTATTTGTTTGCCTAATGATGCTTACAGTTGTTGTAAAATAAGATTTAATATTTGTTGTGTTATTAAATTACGATTTGTAGTTTAAATCAATGTAATGCTATTTTAATTGCAAGCATTACTATTTTATGGATACTCGTACGAGGTGTGCTTTAAAAGTATTTCTCCGTTCAATTACTTTCCATTAGATGGCGGCGGCTGAACTCAGCAACGTTTTAAAAGCTGACTAGCTTTTACAAATTACTGAAATTATTTGTTTACGATCGACTGTAATAGAGCAGTAAATAGAGGAGTTAATTTGAGAGCATTTTCGGTTGACGATTTTTTAAGGTATAACTTGATAACGCTGGGGAATGTAAGCTAGCAATTGAACCTAAGCATGTAATGCCAAAATCTTATAGAGCGCGGGTACGCGAGGAAGAATGTTAAGAGCTCGAAGATATGAAAACCCGGCAAAAGAAAGCGACAAAAAAGAATCACTTTTGTACCCTGCTCATCGAAGATTCCGCCAAACAGACTGCTCCCGAAGTGAAATAAAATGCGCAGATCCTGCGGGGGTATTGACACCGAACCAGCCAGCTGAAATTCTGAAAGCAGATCCTGCTACAACGGTTAGTATTCTACTTCCGCTGATACAGACAGCTTGGGGAAACGAAACCTATCCCAAGGACGGAGTTATTGTTAAGCCAAAGAAAGGCGACCTCAAGAACTCCAAAAAATTTGCGTGGTATTATCGCTTTGTCTATCAACTATCATTCTCGAGCGTTTAAAGGTAAGAATCGAATCTATACTCATGAGGAATCATGCTGGCTTTCGCAGTCGACCATATTAACACCCTGCGTATAATTCTCGAGCAGTCTGATGAGTTCATCATCATATTTGGCTCTATAACCGGAGTCCGGTCCTGGCCTTCCGCACAAAATCTCTCCACTGGTTCCGATTTTCAGCCAATGTCATCCAGTTTTGCATTCCTAAACTCTGGGACCTGATCTATGCCATCCTTCTAGCGTAGGCTTGGCCGGCCTCGTTGTCGTGATTCTTTTCGAGCAGGATCATATTCGCTCATGCGAGCTTGGTGTCTAGCCCACCGAAATTCTCTTCACGATGTCGACATCGCGGTAACGCTCGTACATCTCATCATTAGAGAGTCTCCGGAATCGTCCTTCCTCACATACGGGGTGAGCAATTTTGCGTAAGACTTTTCTCTCGAACGCGACCAAGAGGTCAGCATTTTTTTTGCTAAGCACCCAAGTCTCGGATCCATATGTAAGTACTCGTATGACGATTTTCTTATATACCATCAGCTTGGATGTTATGGTTAAATTTCTGGATTTGAAGAGTCTTGAAAAACTAGCTGAGTAGCTGAGTTTTAGCCTCCGAAGGTTGTCTCCCACACTCCTGACTCTAAAAATATCGATGGCGTGCGTTTTGAATTATAAAACAGGACTAACAGGTATGTACGACCTTAATGAGAACCATATTGCATAACCAAATTTAGTAACAGGCCACACCACATTTAGCCAGGAAGGGACAGTTGTGTAAATGTAATACTGCCGTCCGTCTGTCTGTTTAACTGTTAATCTGTAAATATTAAACATTTTAAGGATAAAGAAAAGTGTTCTAATTAATGAAATAATAAGAGTCCGCAATCCTATTTCCATTAGCAAAGGATAAAATGCTAAGTTTGAGACTTAACTTATCAGAAGCAGCATATAAAAATAGTTGGGTCTAAATAAGTCCGCGAAAATTCGAAAATTTTTGCTTTTTATTAAACCTCGTAGATGTCGTAAATACCGCTTGACCCACAGGGTGTTATATTTCAAAGAGAGGTTGTTTTAGCAGTGATTGACAAAACTTTAAAGTTGTATTATTACAACGCTTGAAGCAGCAAATTCTAAATTAATTTAAACAAATTACATTTCCTGTTAAGTAACACAACTACAATGTGGGGGTAATCGTATATGTAAATAAAGTTGATTTGTAGTAAAACTACTGACTTACGATTATATCGATAATTGATGGTTTTGTAGCTAACTAAGCTATTTATTTTTGCGATTATGGCTGCATTATAATAACTCGTGTCAATGCATACTCCGTTAAATATCTAATTGTTATTTATTGCTCTGTGCTCTTTGGGAATAACGTTGACACTAATTGCGAGAGCAATTCTGGTTTATTTCCTTATGTGCGAAGGATATTAATTATTAAATACTGGCAACTTGCGCCCTGAGCTGTTGGTTAAGACTAGCGTAGTTAACCGACTACTCGGACGGTAATATCATATATAAAAACAAATACTGCATTTAAAAATTAAGCTCTGGAAATAGATTTGAACCGGAGACCCATAATGTGCCTTCCAAACTCACTATGCGTTTTGGTAACGTAACAAAATTTAGTGCAATTCGCCAGGCGAGTCGTCCACCCTCAAGTGCATCCGCAGTTGTTGTTAAAAGCGCCTTCATTGTCTAGGAATACTTCCATTGTGTACTCCCTGTAGTGAAGGGAATGTTGAATAGAACGTACTAATGTATGCAGAGCTGTTTCTACAAATTTGCTTTTAGAATACCCGTGCTTATTTGTAGACAGGTAGCTTTTGTCAATGCTTGCGCGTATGTAGGCATTGAGCTGTCTTTCTAGTGTCTTTAACAGGAATGATGATAGACGGATTGGTCTGAGATCCTTTGGACTAACGTGCGAGCATTCGCTGGCTTTGGGTATGAAAACCACTTTCACTTCTCTCCATAAATGTGGACCAGCTCGAGACAACTCTTAAGAATTGTTTCTAGCAAAGGAAGGATAATATCCGAAGTCCTTTGAAACTCGGCTGGAATTATGCCGTCAGGAGGTCCTTCCGATTTTTATGGTTTGAAGCTTTGTAGCGCCCAAAGCAGTTTGTCCTTATTTATTAGTTAATTAGAGATGGTTGCACTATAGTCTACCCTACTAAGGCTGACATTAAAACCTGGGAGCTGCTCGTGAAGTGGATGTCCAACTTTTGTAATGAGTAGAGGGCATTCGTTTTGGCGACCTATGCAAATAAGTGACAGGTCGATGAAATAGACGTGTTTCTATGGGTAGTGTCCAAAATAGGGAAAGCATGTGAAGGAAGCGACGCAAAAAGTTGTCTAACTTTTAACTTATCCCAATTCAATCATATGATTGTATGCTCCTAATAACAATAGGAATATACTTGTAAGTCAACAACAATAAATGCATATATTTCTAAACAGTTATCAGTCAGTTTTATTAATATATCGACTGACTAGTGTATAGTTAAGTTATTATATACACAAGTACTCTCGTATACGGTCAAACGTTAAGAGTATTTCTAGGTCAAACACAGACCCTCTTTATAAAAAAAGGCGACATGGAAATATGGACGAACAAACCCTCTTGTGATATCTATAACTGCATAAAATTACAATTTAATAAATTATTAACACGCAAAAGTTTTATAAATCGATAAAAATCCCTCGACACGCCTACATATATAGAATACTTAGTATCCTGAACAGATGGGAACAGGCTGACCACAATGTTGGTGCCTTCTTCAGATCGAATTTCTTTAAATGTGTGAATAGTTAGTAAAACTCTCAGGACTATTTTATTACCTCTTGACAATGTGGCTTTATGTTCTCTACATAGCTCATACTCTGATAACAATCAATTCAATGGCATGTCACGTTATTGAAGTTCTGGGTCGATTCCAATGAGGTAATTCCAAATGTTAGCGTGTTGCTTGTTGTAGGTGGGGAATATGCCGTTCGTCGTCGTATATACGAGAGAAGTCATGCCATTTTTTCTGTGTCAATTACTTTTATATTTATGTTTTAATGGCATATAAAAAACGGGTATTGTGATAACAATCATAACAAACTTACTTGGCCCTTTTGCAGTTCAATGGCTAAAGTGGGTATACAAATTACTCAATTTTAATGTCAGCGGAAATCCCTTTAGGTGCAAGGGGACGCTAATAGATATAGAACCTTTTGTTAACTGCCTCAAATTGCACACGGATATCCTTTGTAGGTCACCATCCACTTTGGCTCGTTATCTGATACCCGACCTTTCTCTATTGCGCTGTTCCTCTGGTTAAGAGCCAGAGAGTTGATGTCCATTTGCTCTTCATGTTCTAGCCAACTCTAACGTCGAGTACGTGGTTTTTTTTACTTGGGCAATGTCGGTTGAAAGAACAATAGATATCTTCTTTCGCCTTCGATTTAGTCTGCATGCTTCAGCGCCATAGAGTAGGACTGGGATGATAAAGATTTAATACAAAGTCTTCTCAGTTCTCCGAGTGCGACAGCTCTTCGCAAATCCACTTACGTACAAATGATGGAGGAGGTACAAAGCTACAAAGGGCAGCCTGTCTGCACATTAGTGGAATACTAAGGACAAAACCGACACGTGCCGTGGAGGTGATGATGCATCTTACTGGTGTAGACATATACGGCAGTAAGAGAGCGGCCAATAGGGGTTTGCGACTTTATGCAACAAGTCAGTGGCAATGTATTCAAACTGAACACTGGGTAATTAACAATTAGCTAAAGGTAGAGCTGGCGAACTTAGATTTTATATTTATATACCGGTGTCACGCTTTAACAAGGATTTCCGGGCCATTTAACTCTCCAGGGAGCAATGGAGTAATGCAGTAAATTGTTGCAATGAGATTCTTCTCGAACGGATCCAAGCTCGACGGTAAAGTTGGTGCTGAGGTGAGGAGTCTCACTTACGTCAGGGTTGTCGTTGAGCTGCCACACATCTCTCACATCTTCGACATCCACTTAGTCTGGGACCCCGGCCACTCTAATATCGTTGGGAACTGCAATTAGAAGAATTAACCAAAAATTACAAAAAGCTTCAACTGCTACCTGAGAGGGCAGGTATGGGAAGGCAATTATCAATGGTTAAGTTAATGCTTCGGAAAAAGGCGGAAATATTAACAAACGAGAGGTGGGTGTATGCCATCACATGTCAGAATAAGTTTGACCTAAGCTGGACTTAAATCGCTCTAGAACACTGATACCTCTACAAAGAAGAGATATGAGAATAATTATGGGTATTTTAACAGGACACTCTCTTCTCAGAGTACATGCGAGAACAGTGGCCCTGTAGAAGCTGCAATGATGTCGAGAAGAAAGAAACAGTATCCCACTTTCTGTGTACAAGTCCGACTCCGGCAAGCAGAATGGAAAAACATTTGGGATATTACACATTAGACAACTTGTGGGACGTCGAAAGCTGTAAAGTGCGAGACATCCTAATATTTATTAAAAGCATAGATTGGGCTTTTGATAAAAGGCGAAACGCATTGATCCTGTGGTACAACAATGGACCCAAACTGGTCTAAGTGTGGAAAAGCAGCCACCAACCCTAGTGGTTCTAGAAAGTGCTTTACTTCTCAATTGTCTTCTTAGCCCAAAAGGACAGCGATTAAGAAGAGTGATTCTTCGTTTAGTTTCCGAGCTGTTGTATTTATCAGATGTTATAGCGGAGCGTAGGTGGACAAATTCCCTAACTACCTCAAAGTAATTGCTATCTATTGTGACGTTCTGACCGCAACGTTGATGTTTGCAGGTATCCCTTATTGTTGACAGCAAATACTTTGTCTTGTCCTCATTAACCGCCAATGTCATTTTTACCGCTTCCGCTTCAGTGCTGTCAATTGCACCACTAAGAGCTCTTTGGGTTCTGCCAACGGTGACGATGTTGTCAGCATAAGCCAGCAATTGAATAGACTCGTAAATATTTTGTCAACCGTGGACTTTCCTGACATGTTCTTAAACCATTTGATAAAACATCTGAGTACTATTTCCTAAGTAGAATGTCTTCGATCGTGCACTTTTCTGTTTTTTTGCTTTTCTTCGGACAAAGTGTTCCTTTCGCCTTTTGTGCTCGTGGAGCTAACGGGCATTTCTCCGGATGTCCCCACCGCCACTCAGTATGCATCCTATGTTCCTTTATGTGTTTTGTTGAAATCAAACAAAATATATAATAGAGGAAATCCAGGAATATCATTTACATTATCTTTTAAGGTTCAGCACTGTTTCCCACGAATTATTACTCTCGTTTTTTCCCCATTTGACAACCAGAATTTGCTTCTGGTCTTCTACAAAAAATCGCTCCTCTTGTCCCGATTTCAAGCCATAAAGAAAATGTACACGTAATATGTTGAAAATGTTTGTTGTCTAGTTAGTAACTTTGGAAAAAAATTAAACGAAATCTTTTAGTTTATTGTGCCACTCCCAAGTAACGAAAACTAAGCTTATCAGTAAATATTACAAGTGAATCTTTATCACGCAGACTGATTAGAAGACATGATAAGAGCTACAATGATACTTATGTACCTACCTTATGAGAAAAAGTAATGTAGGTGCTGTTGTATAGAGGTACGCGTAATCCAGCCAGCCAACGAATACATGTGCTTTAAAATGTATGGTTAGGCATACGACCTTATTCATTAAGTGTAAAATGTTTTAAGGTGTGGTTCCATTCCCTTGCAAAATGTATATACATTATATACTATTTGCCTTTTTCTGTTGAAAATACTACATTTCCAACGATTTTTGTATGCGTTATGCATAACATCCTGTACATTATCTATATAAAAAGCCAAGTCAGTCACTTACTCAGTCAGCATTATTGAAATCATGCAAAATCTTACAGATTTTAGTATCGAAGCCAAACTTTTCGGGGTCGCTGAGAATAAAAGTGTTGGCTTTTCTTCTTCTCACATCTTCTGAGCTCTTTATATTCATCTTCGCGTGTTCTATGAGATTGTTGCATTGCTCGGTACGTAAACTTCTAACGTTCAGTTGCTAGCTTACATTCGTCAACGAACCAGAACTCATGGCTATGAGGGACTGGAATATTGAGAACTAAGCCATTTCTCAAGCGATTTGTAGGAAATTGGTAAATATATCATAACATAAGCATTTGTTTGTAAATTCTATTCTAAGAATGGTATGAACCTATTAAGGTATTTGTTATACTTATTATAATAAATCTTGTACATATATATTTATACTCATAACTCCAGAATTCGTTACAGACAAACATAAATATACATTTTCGTCTCGAATTCAGCGCCACCTACCGGATCCACAAAAAAAAGATAATCTTATCGGAGCACCGAACGAACTTATGGCGTACATATGACTTCGATACGCCCACTGATTTAGGGTTGATGACGCGACATAATCAGCGTAATAGACAAACAGAATAGAATAATATATGAATGTTATTTAATTGCAATTTTATAGTTTTTATGAAATTTTAAAAATATTAAAAAAAAAAAAAAAGATAAGCCACTTCCAAAAAGTGTCTAAATAAGTTTCTCATACACCCTAGCACATCAACAAATCACTTCACATACCTTTTTCACTTTTCATGAGAACTTAAATTACAATTATTGGCGTTTGTCACACACGCAACACGCAGCACAAAACTCCCAGATAATTTACTTTCTCCTTGCAGAGTTTTCCAATGAAATTGAAAACGAAATTTGCTACGAAAGTACTACGGAGACTAGTAGGTGAGCAGTACGCCAGTGGGTCATTGTGAGTTCATTTTCACCAGCAGCTTGCTTTTTTATTGTTTATAAAAACTAAAAAAAATGTCTTACTGTACAAAATAACTCATAAGCATTATGTACCTATATACATATATAGTTTGCATGAGTAATAATAATAATTAATATTGTCAATAAGGTATTCCCCAATGCGTGTACATGTACGAACCAAGTAAACAAACCGGTAACCCCGTATAGACACGTGAAGGATTTTCAACATTTGTGTTTGTGTATACAAATAACCCCACCACAGTTTACTTTGACTCAGAAATCAAAAACTAAGCCGCCAATTTCTTACTGTTAGACATTTAAATCACGTAAACATAACATGCCTTTCACATAGATTTGTAAAAAACAATTTTTTTTTACTACAAGACCTCAATGTTATAATTTTAATTACAAGGTTAATGCTACAATTGTAGTTTAACACATTAAAACTACGATGGTGATTGTTATAAATGATATCTAATATTTTTGATAGACGTGGGCTTTGAAGAAAGAACGAAGCAATTATGCTAGATTTTGGTTGCCATTTGCCAAATACATACAAAAGTACATGAGTACTTTCAACTTATCGGTCAATGTTTTACAAAAAAACCTTGGAACCAACTGCCATTCATTAGTTTTGTAATAAGGTCAACGAATTGGTGTGGAAGTAGGAAGCAATTTTCTGTGAGAAGAACTAAATAGAGCTACATTCTCACATAAATCGACACGAATAATGTTGATTTGCAGATCATTGAAGGTTTGAGGATTTTTTGGATTAATTATTTAACAAAGACTTGGAAACAAGTGTAATGCTGTTACGCAAGTTAACAGCGCAAAAACAATAAACGAGAAACGATGTGGATGCTTAACCAGCTCTTAATGGAAAACTCAACGTTGTGAGTAACTGAGTTTATGGCAAACTAGTGAGTTCCACGCAGGCCATTTTTTGGAATGGATACTCGTGTACCTTCTTTTGAGGTCGGCTTTGTCGCGGCAGAATGGCTTATGCGACTGCCACAATGAAACTCATAGCTTTGCTTTTATCGCGGTAGTAACGCCTACCATGGTGGACCTGTCGAAGTGCAGGAGCAAATCGCAACTAATTACTCTGCACCGAAGGAATGTTCCCAACATGATACTTGTTTCCCAGGTAAAGTCAACGGTAGCGTCCCCAGTCCCAATTATTATGGGCGACTTCGTAAACACCTAATTTGCGCTACTTGAAGTTGAAGAAGTTCTAAATCTGTTGTCAGATTTGACATTTGAACAATTTTACCAAAACTTTTACTTTAACTTGGGAGTAGTAGTAGTAGTGAAAAACGGTTCTACATAAAACTCATAGAATGCAACGTTAAATGTAGCTCTTTCATACAGTAAGCGATTTCTGAAATGGACTGATGCGATGCGTAGAAAATAAATAAAAAAAACAGTGCGTGTAACCTTTACGCGCGGTGTAAGTGAAACTTCTTTTATGTTGTGTGGCAAAAAGACCCATAAAAGACACCAAAAGACACCAAAGACTCTTCAAAAAAAAAACCGCAAAAGACCCCAAAATAACCTAAAAAAACCTCTAAAACACCCTCAAAAGATTCCTAAAAGACCCCCAAAATACTCTCAAAAGACTCCCCAGAAGACTCTCCAGAAGACCTCCGAAAACACCCCATGAAAGACCTTCAAAAAACCCCTGAAATTCACCCAAATTGCCATACCGAATTTTTTTACAAATCAGTTTAGAAGTGGCTTAGTTACCGAAATTACAGTCCCTAATGACCGTATCCCAGAATTTCCATAGGAACAAATCTTACACTCGCATCTTAGTTCTACATACCGAATTTCATACGAATCGCTTTGTTCCCGAAATTCCAGACCATAATAATCATATTCCAGAATTTCCATAGAAACACGTCTCATAGTCGCATCATTGTCCTACATACTTAATTTCATAGAAATCGCTTGTGAAATGATTAAGCTACAAGAATTCAAAAATCGAACACAAAAACATAACGCAAACTCATAACGCAAAATCATAACGCAAAATCGTAACACAAAATTATTTTTGATACCGTGTTAAATTTTCTCCCCACCGTCGATAAAGTAGTTTCACTTACAAAAAATTACGCCATATCAAGCCGAGTGCTAACCAATTGTTTTAAAAAAAAGACCCATCAAATTCCGGCTGGTAGAAGGCGAGATATACGAGTTAACAAACTGATAAACGTACAAACTGACAAATGTACACACGCACTCTGAAAAAATGTTCTTGTCCTTTGATTATTAGCTTCGCCCTTTGGGCTCACAATTAAGAGCTTCAGACTGGCCAAGGACTCTCACATCCGGCGTAATTTGCCCAAGAAGCCATTTGGTCAATAGATGGATCGATGGGGCGGTGTTTGATGGGTGAGGGGCCGATGATAAAGGGAGTGTTTTTCTTCGTTGGAAGCTAACCAATATTAGTGTCTAATCCATTGTTTTCGGGGTCGCTGAGATGAATAGTGATGGAAAAACTGTGGTATGAATGAGGAGAGATATAACAAGACCGACAAGAAGAAGATAAAAAAAAAACTTTGATTTCTACTATGGTGACTGCTAAAGAGATCGGAAACAGCGTTTATTTGGATGCAGATTTGTTGTAGACTTGGCAAAAAGTCTTGTAGCTTTCGAAATGAAAGCGAACATATTGTAACTATCCGCGTATTGCATAAACTTAAACAAAAAGGAGCTCAAAGAGTTCAATCGAACGAACAATAAATAGGAGACAGCAAAAGTATTGTGCCGGTTTTTATGAATTTTTAAATTGACCACCCCATAACGTTATAAAAAGTTGTTTAAAAATACTGGAAAACTTATTATCTAATTAAAATTTAAGAAATATAACTTAAATTGACAAATGTCAAAGCCCCTTTAAGAATTAATAAAATTTGAAATTCTTCTAACATTAAATATTAATATTTACATTTCCCCCGTCTTGTTTCTGTTTTTAATGTTTCTTTCTTGTACTTCGAATTCTTTCAGACGCCCGTCCTTTAGTTTAGACACTCCCATGGATTGTTACTCACTGCTACGGCGCTGGGCTCAATTGATTAAATTGAAACGAAGAGCTCCACCGTTAAAACCAAGACCACCTGGACGTAGTAATCGACGCCAGCGCAACCCACCACCAACAATAGAATTAAGGAGTTCTTTCCCCACATACATTTCAACTTTACACTTAGAAGTAATCAAATGACAGTCGCCACATCATTATCGAGCTACGATTATTATTTTATCATTACAAAGTTATGTGATTGTTATAAATTAATTACTTAAGTGAATTTAACAAGTAGTTTAAAAAGTCCAAAGTTTGTTCAACTGCCTGAAAAGTGATTTCTTATACCTAAACTAAGTGCCTTCTAAATGTTATACAATCATCATAAGAACAAAAAAATAATCATCATTGGAAATTTTTAAAGAACAACATAATGGGAACCAAAACTCAACCAAAACTTACAGGTGAGTCGAATTGTTTTCTCTTCTACTATAACACTTTATTTATCTTAAGTAAGGTAGAAGGTAAGGTATGCGGCTTTCAGTGATTAAGCCTTTAATGATCGTGTAACTTTGTTTGCTAAAGAATTTTCATGCAAGCATATTGTTACGATAATAATTTAGTACACTTAACAGCGCCATCTGTATAACTAGCTTGTTTGTTTTTTGAAAAACAATCTTATAATGCTCGGCTATATACTTGGAACAGTGTGGTGTTAAGGGAAAGGAGGAGAAAAGAGGAGATGTCTATGAGCTTCTGTCTTAAATGTCTTTAAAGCATAGTAATGTGGAAAGACAGAGCTCGGCAAAGCTCTCGCCACCACATACGTGTTGTACGTTTTATTCATTTGTATTATGAGATACAGAAACACATTGCCTACTTAGACGATCTATTCACAGAAAATGTCCCATGTGTGTAATGGTCAATGATGATTCATTACAAGATAAAAGCGGTCGACAACGCGCACCGAACCAATATAAAGCACTGACTGTATTGAACTGCGAGTTTTTAACGTCCTCCATTTCCGGATGCATGTCTGTCATTTTCTTTATGCACATGTACCTTTTAAGATGAAATGAGCTGGGACACTAGTTTCGTTAAAATAATTTATTATTTGTTTTTGTTAGCATTTCCTAATTGAATACTTCAATACTTTTGGCTTCCAAAAACACATTTCAATGCTTCAAAATTTTTGCTGACAATGGCGGGAAAATTGTTTTGTTTGCTATACAAATGTAATTACAATGAAGAGCAGTTGTCTTCTCTGGCCATTGTCTGTTGTTAAAATTTTTTAGCATTATTGAAAGAAAGAAAAGTTAAGCATGACCTTAAAAAGATAAAAGCCCTTTATCAATACTAGGTAACCTAAAGTTGGTCATGTACATATTGTTACGAAATTAAGGCTTTCTAGATTACGTAATAGATTTTGCAAATAAAAACACAACATAAGTTTAATTAATCACAATACTTTGAAAAACGAAAAAATAAATGGAGGTGTGGCTACAATACGACTTTCTTTTACGGACGGGACCAGAACTCTGCAGTAAATGTATATTAAATTCTCTTTATTACCTTTGCGTGCCCGTGGCGGGTTGAACAAATCTTGTTATCAATTTGTTACCCTATTTCTGAAGCCCAATTTTATTCAAACTTTACACTCATGTGTATCTTCGATGAAAACGCTTTCTATTAAATTTTTTTTTACAAAATTTACCCGATTTCTTAAAATTTCTCATTAGTGCTATAGTTTTTAAAATATTTGCAAAAACTTAAAAAAATTCCAAGTAAAGTGGCACTTACTATGTAAAAGAAGGTACAAGGCATATAGAGCGCTGACGAGGTTTTTATGGCATGCAGTGTTATAATGGGTGTTTTTAAGCCCGATAGAACTTGAAAGATTAATACATGACATTGATTGATGACATCGGGCATATTGTTACCGCGCTGTTCTTGGCGAAACGCATACTGGACGTCCAATTTCGGGTCACTTTTTCGAGCACTGTGGATGTATCAAATCACACGATCTTGACAGGCCCATTTCTCGAAATCAACTTATCGCCAAATTTCGATTTTAATAATTCGATTGTTGCCGTCGCCGTATCTCATTTTTTTTATATATTTAAACTTATTGCCAAGAGAAAACTCCCTGAATGACTTGCGCCACGGCAATTATTAAAATTAAAAATGAAATCGAAGAAATGTGATTTACATATCACATTTCTCGCGTTTGTAGCCGGTTTCGATTTATTTTCTCGGAATTCTCCCTGATTCATTGAAAAAAGCCATACGGAAAAACGATCACGAAACTAAAACGATGCGAGTCCAAATGCTTTAATAAATCATGGTCAGGGAAAACTACAAAAAACCTTAACCAAGAAAATATTACAAAAAAAAGACATACTTGAAACTTCAAAATTCTTCGAACCTTCATTGAAAAATTCGGTCTTTCAGAAACTAGCTGACGTCTTTCTTGAAGGCCAACCAACAACTCGACAGTGACAGGATTCGTTTGTGTTACCGGTCCTAACAACGAAAAAGGCACGCACAACTATCAAGCCGAAAGGCTCAAACACCAAACATTGCACCAAGGATGAGCAAAAAAGCTGGACTCAAATAGGGATCTTTAAGATTCTCTGTAGATCCTCGAAGCTTGGCCAAACTTCCCGGAGCAACATCCAATTCAGGCCTTTGATGAAGATTTTTAAATTTGGTTTTTTTGCTTTAAATTTTTACGATTTAATAAAAAAAAATTAATTCCGAAAAAGGACTATGACTAGGTATTACGACACGTTTTTTTAGAAAAAGGTCCGATGACGCCACCAGCGTGTAAACCACACCAAACAGTGCATTTTTCTGAATGAAATGGAGTCTGCAGGGTCTCTTGTGATTGGTATCACTCAATATACCGCAATTTTGCTTATTATCAAACCCGTTAAGCCAAAAATGAGCCTCATTACTAATCGGGTCAGTTTCCAACTGCTCTAGAGCTCAATCCGCAAAAGTGCGACGCATATGATGGACTCATGGCTTTAATTCATGTAACAGCTGGATCCTATATGGATGTAGGTCAAAATTTTGAGTCCCAATTCCTGCGAACGACGACGAATCGATAAATTTGGATCTTCGACCAAACTTTAATTTAGAAAGGCAATATTCTCTTCAGTGCGTACATTCCTTCGGCGTGTTGGAGTGATAACATCATTTAGTATGCGGTACAGAATCTATCCACATCTTGACGAATGGGTTGCTGAGATGGACGATTATGTGCGCCATAAAAATCACAAAGTCGTCTATAAGTTGCGCGAATTGACGACTGATTTTCAAAATAAATTTGGATAGCTTGCTATCGTTGTTTAAGCATGAGTCTATTAATGATGATTTGCCAGAGTATTCTGATAATAAATTTCAAAAGTGAGCGCAGTGTGACAGCTCGTCTGACAGTTAACTCTTAAGTAAGTTCTATCTATCCAAAAAGAAACACCATTTAATAAATGGCACACATTTACTTTTTACGGCATAAAGTCAAATTTTATGTGCTCTACAAATCTCGCCTACCCTACGTTGTGCTTTGCTAAGTTGCGCTCAATATACGGCTAGCCTAATTCACGAGTTTCCCATTCCATTACAAAAGCATGCATGCTGTTTGCTCTTACATAACAATTACCTCAGCTATCCCCACACAGTTCATACATCCATATATGGAAAAACTACATCCCGGTATTAAGCCCAAATCACAACGCCTAAAGACTGTTAAGTAAATAATGTACTCAAAGTATAAATTAAAAGCAAGAAACAACGGAAAATATTTCCCCATTCATACTTTAGTGGAGGTTTTGGTGGTAGGATTTGTTGAAAATGCTGAAGGCTACATTCGGCAAAGTACACCGCTGCACACACAAAAAATATTGGTCATATCCACGCTGCCATTGAGTGCTCGAAATTTGCTGCTTTAGCTTTAACGCTAAAAGCATAATATGTTTGGCATTTTATTTACGCTCGTTGTCGTTTAACTAATGGTTACCATGCTAACATGTTGTCATGCTTTGGTGTCTGGCTTTTTCTAGCGCAGAGAGCAGTAAGAAATGATAGAAGAATAACAAACAGGGAAACTACCTACACACATACAGTCATGTCATTTTCCAACGATTTACTAGTTTTTTATGATTTTCCTTTTATTTGACATTGTTGTTAGTTTTCTTTACAATCGCTTGTGTTTGACAGTAGAGAAGCATGCGTATGCGCGCTAAGACTGGTAGTTGAAAGGGATTTTCTTTAGTACATGCACGGAGGATTTTGTCATCATACCGTATACTGGTGGAGTATAAATTTTTGCATTGAAAATTATTCTCGCCTTTGTTAAGCTTTTTATTTTAAGCTACACACTTAACAGTGTTTTTTTCATAATCTTAGCTATTTTTAGATGTTTGGTACTATTTTACCATAGATAAACTCCGATGCTCCGAATACCTTTGACAGACCGGCATACGTAAAGCGCATATACCTCTCCAGTTTTAGGGGAGATTATGGCATTCATTATGGAACTGTGCAAGAAATTGGAAAGATAGTGAATAAATTCGAAGAAACTGGAAGCGTCACGGAGCCCAGATAATAGCTAGAATCATATATTAAAACGCGTTAAGGAACATTTAGATTAATTTCTTGACTTCGAAAATACAGGCTTTCACTCTGGATCCTGTTCCATTGATCACATAAACACCTTGCGGATAATAATAGAACAATGCGTCGAGTACAGATCTCCACTACATCTTCTATTCATCGCCTTCGAGAAGGCTTTTGGTTGGCCCAATGCAGGAGAGGTATCCCAGAATAATTTATAGCTATTATCAAAGCTACATACGAAGGAAGTAAATGTCACGCCCTATACAAAGGTAAGGTGTACGAGGAATTTGAAGTCCAAAGTGGAGTACGTCAGGGGTGCATACTATCACCGCTGTTATTCCTGGTGATCATCAGCGATGTACTCCGTGCAGCACTGACGGTAGGGAACAATGGAATTCGATGGACTACGACAACTTACCGTAAACACCTAGACTACGCTGACGATGTTTGCCTGCTCTAACATCGGATAGTGGACCTTCATATGATGGCCCAAAATCTAGAAACCGAAGCAACAAATGGGGCTCAAGATAAACACTGCCAAAACAAAAGCCCTGAACACTTCTAACACCCGCTCTCAGCTCTACATTGCTGGACAGGTAGTCGAAAAAGTTGACAACTTTCTATACTTAGGAAGTGATCGCGGTCGCACCAAACTGGATGTGTGCAGCAAAATCGGAATAGCAAGGGTTGCCTTCGAAATGCTATCGAAAGCCTGGAGAAGCAATGTTTTCAGCTAAGAACTAAGCTTTGACTGTTCCGCTCCAACGTGGAATCAGTATTGTTGTATGGGTGCAGGTCTTGGAAGGTGGATACCACTCCCACGAGCTAGCTGCAATCTTTCGCAAACAAATGCCTACATATCATCTTGAGGATCTTCTGGCCCAATCGTAATCCAACGACGAACTTGATCGGAGAACGGGTCAATAACCTATAGACGTTATTGTGGATGTGTGTGTCCAACTACGGCACGACGAGAACTCCATTGCGAAATATGCCATGCAGTGGAACCCGCTCGCTCGCAGACAGGTAGAACAGCGGGACTCCCTAGGGGAGCGTGGTCGAGGAGGAAGCAGGGTTCTCTGGAACGTGTTGAATGCAGCTCAAACGCGTTGCAGTAAACAGAACAAGATGGCGCTTAGGGGTGAAAGGATTTAAGAAGAAGAAGAAGAGATAATCTCCCCTAAAAGCGCAAAAATTGACCACGCTAGATTCATAACATTTGTAATAGGTTTTAACAATGAACGCGTTTTGCGATGCTTAAACGATCCATTTTCGTAAATGGTTGACAATAGACTAATAAAATGACAACTGCAGTGACAGATATGTTTGACATATCAGGAATGCTAACTTTAAACCTCGAAATGGATGACCCAATATTTTACGAATATCCATAATCGTCGTAGTTTTTTTCGGGTCTGCATTTATTGTTTTGTTGTTCAAGTTGAAACACTTTTTCATATTCACAGATGACCATCTATACGGTAAATTTGTTGAATGCTGTTTACGTTTTGAATGTTTTCTTTGGGCCAAATGGTAACGGCTGACTTTGACATTTGTTGTATAAGCTCTCGAACACTTCATGGCAATTGCACGATAGAGTCGACCGTAACTACAACATTATAGCTGTACCTACAAAATGTTAGTTTTGTCGTATTGGCTGTTGTCATTTATTCGGCACGACTCGATGACCCGACTCACCACAGAGCTGCAATTGATTCCTCGCAACACTCTTGTCCCATATTCAGCGTTCTTCAACAGAAACACGGAAAGCAACAAAGACCGAAATTTACAAACTAAGCACGAATGTGGCTTTCAGTTTTATTCGTGATCCTCAACTGTTCGTAATAGTGTTTGGGGAATATATTTCTTGTTTTGTTTTTGAAGTTAAAATTCGGTCTCCATTCTAATGAAAACTGAAAAAACAAAAACTAAATTCGTGTTATTTGATTATTTCATCGATCGAATTGGAATTGAAAAATGAAACATTTCTTATTGTTAACGTAAATGTTATATGTATTATATGTATTTTTGATAATTTTGCGTATATGGTGTAATTGTCGTCGTCTATTCGAATACTTCGCCCCGTGCAATTATCCAAAATTAGAATTTATTCTGCGCTAGTTAAAATGTCCGCATGTCGAAAACACGTCACTTGGTGTCATCTCATACTTCAAGTGATTCTCGTAAGGGAACATTTTATTGAATTTTCATCGATTTAGTTGGTCGCTGCAATATACATACGAGTACCTAATTAAAACGGATTCTATTGTAAACTGTACTCGTAGTTCCTTTTAAATATTGGCGTTTATTAATTGATGTAATAATTTCAATGAAATGCTTTAAATCGAAATCGCAACTGCTGTCTTATAAGTGAATAATATCTTAATAATTGAATGTCTAATTAAAGTGCATGTGTGTGACTCACTGTCGTAAAAATTACACGTTAGTCAATTCTGTTGTCGGTGTATCGGCTAATAGCAACATTTTGTGTGTTTTTATATTACATATTGTTATGTAATAAAAATTAAAAATGATAAATCGTTGCTTTACCGCATATTGGCGCAAGATCTAAGTCATATGCTGACCACAACATCAAAGCAGTTTCTATTAATACATTAATACACAAGAGCAGAATTGGTGAATTGCGAATTGAAAAACGTTTATAAGGTAAAGGGAAGTTACTAACGCGTGTCGAGCGATATGGAGTAGATAATGTGTTCCGTCATCTAGCTCAAAAACAGGAAGCAGGAACAGAATGTGTTCATAAAAACACAGCAGGAGCAAATAATGGTTCTCTCCGACGTACAAGGGAAAGACAAAAATGGGATTTCATTTTGTCGGCAGGCATTTGAAGTTGCTTGCATATCGAACATAAACAGGGGTATTAGCCTGTCCCCCTTTCTGCTTACGCGGTTTTTACTTTAGTTCTTCTACATAATATGTAGAATATATTATGTATATTCTAATGAAACATACACATATTTTTCGAAACTAAATAGGCAAACAGATTTTGACATTAGCATGCTTTAATAAGTCAGTAGCAACTATAGTCAGTAGTAGTCTCCTCCTCCTTCTTCTGAGTAAAACGTCGTATCTTTGGGAATTGGGCTCTTTTTCACCCCTGCGATGTTTATAACGTTTTAAGGGCAAGAAACATGATGCATGGCGTTTAATGGTTATGTTAGGGTAGATTAAGGTGGCTGTCAGTGAAACCGTCCATTGAGATACCACACGGATCAGGAAAATATTCCCTCCACCTACTCGATGAACCAGTTCGAACTTCGTATGAAGCGTAGGAGACTACCAATGTCAATCCTTTCCACGAAGATTGGTTCTAAGCACCGAAAAGACCCCAATACCTATCAAGACATTGGGCCAAAGATCGTCAACACAACAACAGGTTTGAGATTGGATCACTTGGATCCACTTGCTACAACGACAACCAATGTCAATGTTGATGAGATCATTAGTGTCGTTTTAGAAGAAAGCTCCCATATGGAGTTTACGTTTCTGGGATAGAGCTGGACAAGTACAGAGAAGATAAATAATGTTCTCCTCCTCCTCATCCATGCAGCTTCTGCAGAAGTCATTCCAGAAGACTCCGAGTCTTGCTGCATGCCTGCCATGAGACTGTGTCCCGTAATGGCACCTACAATAGTACCGATGTGCGATCTTTTTTCAGAGATTAGCTTGAGCCAGATCTGCTTTGTCGCTATGAAAGTTGTACAGTTCGACTACCTACGATTAGTTTTATCAATAGCACCCCGGTTTAACATGAGTTTGCATGTATTGATTGGTATACCTAGAGAAGCATATTTAGATAAGATGGGTAGTGTAGTTCCCTGTTTGGCGAGTTCGTCAGCCATACAGTTTTCCGAAATCTCTCTATGTCCCGTCACCAAACACAAGTGGATATTGAACTGCTCCGCCGGGATTAAGTGCTAGGATTGAATTTGTAGAGACTGATTCCAGGGATTTCATCGCGGGTTAGCTATCCGTGAATATACGGATATCCTTAGCGGATATGACGTTACTCCTCAGCCCAGATAAGGCTTCACTGATCGCCATAAGTTCAGCATAGAAAACCATACAGTGATTAGAAAGAGAGGCTAAGATTTAGTTTTTTTTTTTAGAAAACGCCTCCGCCGACTGAGTCATCAGTTTTTTACCCGTCTGTTTAAAAATGAATGTGCTCATCTTCCAGGTCTTCGTCCCAGAATGATCTGGATGGGAACCTTCAGTGTCCGAACCCAGTACGACGATCTAGATGGAGTGCATTGTCGCGAACATCCACCAGATGCGCCTACAAGATTGCTGTCAGCGGAAGGGCCATGATGTGCCACAGTCCTACTGCTGCTAGTAGAAGGCCTAACTGTCAAAGCCGACCTGCGCTTGTCGGCAGTAGTTAAATCATAAAAATCGCCAAATCGTCCGCATAACCAATGGCGATGTAGCCTGATCTGTGAAGATCGACTAGAAGATTGTCAATGACTAGTGAAAGCACTCATCCTTTGGGATATCCCTTAACTGCAGTCATAGACACAGACACTCCTCCCGAGCATGGCCGTTATTCAATAATTGTTCGAATCTTCGATAGCTCTTCTACTGATTGCCCTTGCAATAGAGTCGTTGCCAGTATTATCGAAAGCGCCCTCAATGTCGGGGACTTATGGTAGACACTGACGAGATAAAGCCGGAGTAAACATTACGATATACACAAAGAAATATTACAAAATTGCGTCGCCCTTATTGGAAAACCCTATATTATGTGTTAAGCGTTTAAATTTAAATTAAATATCTGCAAATACATATCTACTATCCTGCCTTATTTCCTCGTCATTTCTTCGAAGCACACAATTAACAATGATTCTTTTTCAAAACATTGTATGAAGACAAAATTAATAAAGCTATAAACTAAGAATATAAATTTCGGCATCCTCTTTTTTATTGTTCTTCACAATTCTTTTGTTTTGTACTCTTCACTTTCTTAACCTCGTTGCCTGTTTCCATTCATTCTCTCAAGTGCACTTAGTTATCAACTGTACTCGACCTTACGAATACCAGCCAGAGTGTATTGTCTTTTCTTTCTGTTTTGCATGCGATTTCGTTGGATATTTTTATTTTCACACTCAATTTCTCTTGACTTTCATTCACTTTTGCACTTGTGCTTCTAAGGCCGATAGGCCAAGATCGTATTCTAGGATTCTAGCCTACTGTCATTATATGTTATGTCATGAAGACAAGCAGAAAGTTAAAAAGCAAAACAAAAAGTGCTAATCAACGCAATGAATGAACGTACATGTATCACAAATACACATTTTTCGATCAATGAACTTGGTTTGGTTTTATTTATTCTCTTGTGGCCAACGATGGAAAATCAAATTAAATTCACAGAGACTTGAGAGGCTATTTTATTAACATTCGCATCATTTTTCTATATAGATTAGAATGAATGTGTGTGTGAAGTGGGTGGGAAATAATTCATGGAACCCATTTTCTCTTTTTATTCAGCAATCATGTTGATGCGTCTTTATTGTTGCTAGGAAACTTTCGCATGAATTCAACTGCAAACAAAAACTTTCTTATGTTGTTTAACTGATGGTAATATAGCTAAGTTTTCTTTTTTCTAACTGTCCCAATTTCCATTGTTCGCAAAGCCACAGTTGCACTCTTCTCCTGCAAAAAAGTCAACGGTAACAAATGGGGTCTTACACCCCATATCAGTCATTGGCCTTTTATATCGGTAATAAGATCTATTCTTCTGTACTTCCTTAGACAATGCAGTATATCGCGACAAGCTAAGAAAAGTCCAATGGTTGACTTGTCTATGTATGAGGGGAGCACCACCTCTCAGCTACACTGAACATTCTGTTCAACCTATTAACACTTGACATCTTCAGTATGCAAATAGCTGCTGTGTAACCTCCCAGTGGACTAAGAATGAAAACAGACACTACGAGTTTATTCAGGGTTCCACCAGGAAACGTAGACTACACCATTCCGCAAGTCGAGTTCAGCAATAACTTCCAAGTCACCATTCCGTCAGGATCATTCTGTGAAGAAGGTGCTTTTTTGGAAGATGAATCGATCTATTTTTAGTTTTTTTTATACTGACGGTGGCAAAAACTGATGACGGGGTAGGTGTTTTCTCAAAAATACTAAATCTTATCTCTATTTCCGTCTTCATAATCACTGCAGTGTTTTCCAATAATCATGGCGATAAAAGAAGGCTGTCGTGCCTGAAGAGAAATCTTATATCCGCTAAGGATATCCGCATCTTCTCGGATAGTCAGCTGCTCTGAAATCCATAGAATCAATCTCTACAAACTCTATTGTAGTTCTAGACTGCCGATCATCTCTCAAGGAGATGGCGAAGCAGTTCAACATTCACATATGTTTGGTGCGGGGGCATAGGAACATTTTGGAGAACTGTAGGTCTGATGAACTCGCCAAAAATGATACTACACTGCCTCTTTTACCTGGAAATGGTTCTTTAGGCATACCGATCGCTACACGCAAAATCATGTTAACAAGCTGGATACTATTGAGAAAACTAACCTTATGTGGTCAAACGGAACAACTTGTTTAACGCCATAACAGACCTGGTCCAGACTGGATCCGAAACGCTCCAACTGTGTGATCTCTTTAAACAGATTGCACATAGGTGCTACATTAAGTGTCATTACTGGGCGTTGCCTCATTCATGCAGCAAGACTTGGTGTATTTTCCAATGACTTCTGCAGAAGCTGTATGGACGAAGAGGATGAAGAGACCATTCTTCACCTTCTCTGCATAAGCGCAGCTCTTTCTCAAAACCGTAAGCTCCATCTGGGAGCCTTCTTTTACAATGGCCTCAATGATTTGACAAATACTGACATTAGAAGTCTCCTACGATTCATTTGAAGCTCCAACTAGTTCAACGATTAGAGTGGTATCACAATGGACCATAACTGGTCTAAGTGTGTCGGTAATCTACCGACAGCCACCCCAACCTAACCTAACCTAACTGTCATTATATGCCAATGTATACCTGTATATATAAATAAATAAATTTGTCAAGATGTGATTTTGAAAGTGTCAAATACAATATTACAAGTCGACTATTAGCTTTTTCCGTGCTGAGCAGAGTAAATATTTCTCCCTTGTGGTTGTAATTTCGCGTAGCGTAGGGTAAGGCTTCCAGCGTAGGCTTGACCGGCCTCGCTGTCGTGTTCCATAAATCCTACCGCAAAGGACTTCGAGCAAGATCCTCTTCGCTCATGCAAGCTAGTTGCTCTGCCCACCGGAGTCTACCGAGCTTAATTCTCTTCACGATGTCGACATTGCGATAACGCTCGTAGATCTCATCATTATAGTCTCCGGAATCATCCTTCCTCACATACGGGGTCAACAATTCTCCTCTCGACTCCTCTCGAACACGGCAAGAGGTCATAACGCTTGTAGCTAAGCACCCAATTCTAGGATCCATATGTTAGTACTGGTATGACCATTGTCTTACATACTAGCAGCTTGGATGTTATGGTTAAAATCCTGGACTCTTCAACTTGACAGACTAAAGTAGCTTTGAGCAACCTTGCGTGTATTTCTGGTTCCATGCTGTTATCAGCTGCTACAGTTGACTAGATGAAGTTAAAGGATTGCACAAATTCGTGCTACACTATTTAAATTGAGGAACCAACATTGGATCTTCTACTCGCAGACGTGGCCACCATGTGCTTTGTTTTGCTCTCATATATGTGCACCCCCAGATTTTGTGCCGCCCGCTCGATCTGGATAAACGCTTCTTGTACAGCTCTTAGTTTCTACCAACGATGTAAATGTCGTCTGCGTAAAACAGTATCTGAATTGACTTATAGAGGATTGTTCCTCTCGCCGTTACTTCAGAGTCTCTAATCACTTTCTCCAACGCCAGGTTGAAGAGGGCGCAGGCCAGTGCATCCCCTTGTCGGAGCCCTCTATAGATGTTGAATGGGCTTGATAGTGATCCGGATATTTTTACTTGCACATTCAATAACTGCCTGACCATTATATGTAATTCTTTTCTACGAGTTGAACCGCAATACCATAACCAAAGTTTATTTTTTTTTTTTATATTCACACAGACAAAAAAAACCCAAACATAAAAATAATACAAGGACAAGCATTTACAAGCTAGACACTGCGAAAGCCTCCAGTCGATGACCTCTCTGAGTGTAAAGTTGGTAGCTGGTTAGCCGGTAAAGGGATTTGGTATTCTGTAGTCGGCTGTTGATTTTTTCCAACTTGTTATTTTTGGCACATACCCAGACTTGGATGGCAGGACACCAATCATTTAGTTGTGTACATGTACATCATCTACGAGTATAATAAAAGTTATCATGCAAATAAATATATATTTTCGCCTCTTACGATTTCCATTGAAAATAGCCTTTTACGTCTGTTAACTGCTACGAAGGTAAACAAAACATTATATTTTCAAATAGAAAAAAGGTGCGTCTGCCCATTCTTTCATTTTATAGTACTCTATATGTACGAGTATAGGTATAAAATTGCAAATATCTGTAATGTGCAATGTGTTTTTATAATGTTACGAAATTCGATCTAGGCACATCGTTATATTGCTAATTTAAATAAGACAGCGCCAAATGCCACACAGCTGTCCAAACAATCAAAGTATCGAAAATCGGTGACCGTGTCATGTTAAGAAATCGACCAGTCAATTTGACGACTCCATTATATGTTAACAAAGTAAATTTCAGAACCTTGTAGCTTTTTCTAAAATTAGATACGTTTTTATACACCACTAGCTGAAGTGCCCGGCGTAGCCCGTGGCCCCGTAACGCACCCACTCCCATCGGTGGTTTCTATTACTCCCTCTCCAAGCTTTCTTCAAAATCACCATCATTCACTTCACATAGCCCCAAAAATTACGGGTTCGTTTTCGTTTGTAAAATTGAGGGAGGCTGTACCAAAATTGTGGACATTTATGAAACGCTGTCTGACCCATTCCAAAATGTGTGCGATTTGTAAAATATTACGTGTGGTAATAATGACCCAGATAGTTAGAGTGGTGGTCCACGCTGTAGTTGCTAGGTCCTCAATTAGCGCTAGTGTGCGCCATTTTGATGCCACAAAACTCGAGGGATGTAGCATGGACAAGGCATGGAAATCCAGCCTGTAGCGTTCATGTATGACATCATGATCATATAAAATCATATGAGGTATTAAAAAAAATGGTTTACTTAAAAAAATGTCCTGCTAGCGCCGGACAACTGTGAGTTAGGTTTTTACGGAAAACGGAAGCGAAATAAATAAAAATACCAAAAACTTAATACGAAAACTACCGCCGAGAAATCCAGGAAAACAAATTCCAAGTGTATGGAATTTGTGAAATGCCCGGTAGAAAAAAACGGCCAGACTCACTGGAATTAGAAGTGCTTGGTGGGCGATCTGTTCAATGTTCCGATGACGAATCCAACAACAGGCATTTGCCTGCATTAGATGTTGGTGGTAAGAAAAGCTACTGGTTTCCATGTCGTAGAAGAAGTCCCAGCTACATTAATACCAATAATAAATGCAAAGGAGAAGTATTTACTGCACGACTAGCAGCAACTACATCTGTTACTGATCCGGCAGTACCACCACAACGACCATCAATAGCAGAAGCACGAAAAAACAGCAAAAGGCATCATCGGTACAGCCGAAGTAGAAGTAAACCTGAGAGTCTTTCTAGTTTAGCCACACAAGACAAGTCTGCTGAGATTCAATTGCACCGTAGATCCGAACCAAATATTCACAATGAATATGATGGGGAAATCAGTCCGACTAACTCGAGCGCTACGATTACAGCAGTTGCTGCTAATAAAAATTGCGACGCTGAAGGTGCAACATATGTCGATGGCACCGATATGGTTGTTGTTCATGATGCTTGCCTGCGAGATGAGGTTTTGTTGACACAGGATGAAACAACTATATCACCGCCGCCTGCAACCGGTATTCGAGCGTCACTTTTATCGGTATTGGGTAAACTGGGAGTTTGGAAGCTAAATAATTGCAAGAGACCTCGGCAAAATGGTGGTGCGAATTGTGACTCTCACCACGCTGGCCACAAACACCAAAACATTAGCTCTAATATGGATCTACGTTCTAGCCGAACTGTATTTGATGGAGCCGGAGAATCAGGAAGAACTTCAGCTTCTACTGCCCAGAAAGGAGTACGCAGGATGTCACAGAAGCGACGTCGTAGTTCTTTCTATTTTTCCGGTAATTTATTTTGCCACCATGTAATGTACCTCTATATTTTTTTTACATTCAGTCCACCACGGATATAAGAAAAGTCTGAAATGCAAACAATTCCTTATATCCGAGTTGTTCTTATATGCGAACCACCTATATGTAAAATAAAGTTTCTTTATGAAACCTACTGATATAAAAAACTAATGTCGTTTTTTTTCTTTCGTAAAACTCTGCACCACAGTTGTTTTTTTGGCTGTCAAGTTGTTCGTTTTCCCTTCAAAACAAATCTAACGTAGAGCGAAAACAGATCTGTATATTTTGGGAGATTTACCCCTCTTTATACTAATACAACAACAACACATGCAACAACAAAATGTAAACAAATCTGCGCTCGAACGCGCTCTGTGGCAGAGTTTTTAGGAAAAAAAATTAACATAAGTTTCTTTTATGAAAAGCACGGATATAAGAAGTAAATGTGCTTGCTCTGACATTAGCTGTCATTGTCATTCCTCTTAAAGGTTTGTTTACATTGTCTACTCTAAGTCATTTCATGCATAGTTGAGCTAACTTTGCTATGAAACTCAAATCCAGTGCAACAATTGCTGCGTTGCTTTGGCAAAGCCGGATTGGCTTTACAAAGCAACAGCTTTTGGCTTTACCCCCTTACGGTGAGCACCAGTTCTATAAATGGCTTTAGTCTTTAATCCTGAACATTTTATTTACTTCGGCTTTATGTCGCTTTATCACCGCCTTACTATAAAATGGCTTTAGTTTTAAATCCTAAAAACTTTTTGGATTTATTTTCGGCTTTATGCTTATGCGATTGTTGTTGTAAGCCAAGCTGGATTAACGAAAGCAACGCAGCAAATGAAAAACATTTATGTTTTTTATATGCGTGGGATTTTCTTTTTAATAGTAGATTTTGTGTACGAAAGTTCGTTTCTTATATCCGAAAGTTTCTTTTCACGCGCCTATAGCCGAAAGTGACTGTTTCGTACGCTATAAACTAGCCTCGAAAGTAGCCCATAGCAACACTAGGTTTGTTATGATATAAACGTCTTTTGTTATTTACTACAATCTCAGCGAACACATTGCGCATGAGCAAGAATTCTCTTTTGTTTGTCGTTTGTGATTTCTGCTTCTCTCTCGATTTAGCAGAAAAACCGGTTTGGACGCGTGAAAAATTCATTTCTTTGTTATTTACTGCAGTCACAGCGAACACACATTCTCACATTTCTGCTTCTCTCTCTCGATTTAGCAGAAAAACCGGTTTGGACGCGTGAAAAATAGCGTACATGACTTGCAGAAAAGTGCCCATCGTGCTCGTTAGATTGCCGAACTCGGCTACCGCCTCGTTCGTCAAGCTTCGACCTCGCACGATAAACTCCACTTTCCTTGCTCGTTCTGTAATATACTATATCAACATGTTTCTTATATCAGCTCCTTTTCATATAAACATACAGAGAAAAGGCACCGTATTTCCATATGCGTTTCTTATAAGCCATTTCTTCTTATATAAGTGTTTCTTATATCCGTGGTGGACTTTATATATATATTTATATGTATATAAGTTTTTGTATATATAATTATATGTATAAAAGATATATTTTATTTAGATTCCACATGCTGGTAAACTTAATTCGAGTTCAATTGGTCAAAATGAAAAACTATAATCGAAACTTTTTCCTTTTTCTTCTAATTTCAGATAACGAACGCAGAATTCGAGCTAATGACCGAGATTTTAATGCCCAATTCAAATACACTGTAAGTTTCTTAAAGTGACCAATAGTTTCTAAAGAATTTTAATTGAATTTTTGATAATCCTATCCCTTTGTTTTTTAAAAACGGTTTCGGCCTATCCGGCCGTTGGTTTTATCCCGCCGATTGCAAAAAATTCAACTTACTCTGCCCATTTTTACTCTCTTTTCTCTCAATGCTGTTATTTATTAATATTATGCTTTCTGATTCTATTTTAAATATTTGCCAATTACTATTTTCCAATAATTTAGCTCTCTATTCATTTTTCCAAGTACTCAAGTCTTGAGACCATATACAAAGGTAAAACAATTAAACTAAAGGTTTTTGAAAGTTTGAAAATATATCTTGCATAGAAAATCAGATAATCTTTTTTTCTCAAACAAAACACATTATTTTACAGTTATTCTATAAATTATTTTTTATTAAAAACTTTTATCTAACTTGACTTGACCCTTTTTTGTCTGTATTATCGATCACTTTGGGGTCCTTTTCAACCACCTAGACCTAGAGATCTGTTTTGTGAGTATCTAGGTCCAAAATAGCTTTTTTTATATTTCGAGTATGACGCGTGTCGTGTGTGGCGCGTGTGATGGGTTGACATTTTTTTCGACTTTTTTGAGGTCCTTTTTAACCAACTTCCAACTTTTTACTTTTTACGACCTAGAGAATTGAAATTTTGTGAGTATCTGAGTCCAAAACAGCCTTTTTTGGTTTGAAATCGCGCCATTTTCTCGTTTTTTTATATCTTTTTTAACCACCTTTCGACGACCTAGTTCACGTAGGAGATCCTTTTCCCAGGCTGCTTTCTTTCGCTTGTGAACCTTTTTATTCTTCTTCATTCAGCATTGCTTTAGGTATAATCGAACCAGTTGTTCCCATCGTTACGACTCTTGTACGAAATGGAGTCAAAAGTACTAATGAAAGTATTTTTAAGAAACTATGAAAATATCCAAATTCCACCAAAACATCCAAGGCGAGCCAACAATACGCACGTCATCCCAGCAAAGATATCAATTAACCTATAAGGGACCTCATTGCCCGTCGCACGTACATTCGTCACATAATAAAATTGACATGCCACTTAGCAATCATTTAATCACCACACATGCAAAGAAAAATACCCTATTGCCATTACGATGTGTGCATCTAATATTTTTAATGATTGTTGACAATTAAATTGAATCAAACCTGATGTTACGTATGTTACGTACATAGCCGGTCGGCCATCATCAGTATGAGCACGGCATTTAGTGCTGTTCGGTTACATTTAACTCAATGTTAATACATATACTCGTATGTTGAGTAAATTACTTGACCATTATTTCAATTTGTCACCAGGACTCTGATGTATATGTCGGTTCATGTTCTAAAGTTTTTTTCTTTCTTCTTTCATGGTAATGATGACTGTTATTAAATGCATTTTTACCTCTCCTTTCAAATGACCCACCCAAAGTGTTGTTTTGTTTACTTTTTTATTTGGTCTGTCGTCTGTCTGTTGTATGTTCACGTGCACTTGGGCAGACAAGCGACCAATTTTTTTCTCAAAATCGATATTTCTCCTTTGTTTACAAATTTTCTATCAAAAATTATGGCATATTTAGCGAAATAAAGTAGTGGCAGGTAGGTACCATAACCATACTCGTACTATTGCTCTTTACGAGCGGGATTGTTAATCTGCCGCCGACCTTTAGTAGAAAGTTCATATATTATCACCGAAGTTCAACAACCCATTCTAAACAACATGACCAGTACAACACAGCATCGTATCGCGTGTACTCAATTGATGAATAGTGATATGATAAGAATTCCGTATGCTTTAATGTTTAATGGACGCACCGAAATCTTTTTCCTCCGAGTTGGAGTGAACTGTCAAACCACTGGACCATCGACATCGATTATCATAAGTTATATTATCATATTTAGGCATGTTAGTTGTCAGTTCAATATGTAAAATAGTGACTAGTACCGAAAAGATCTGGCAATACACCTTCTTAAAAAAAGAATCATATTCCAAATCTAAATTTCCGCAATTTTCCACATAATATTTACCCTAAAAGTATACTATGAAATGTAACGATTGTTGCAATAATTATTAAAGGAGCTAATCCTAAAAGTATACAACTGCAGTACAGTGTTGCTATATATATTAAACTGAACTCCGCAAACGAAACAGAAAGGAAAGAGAGTATTTGCTGTGCTGTTTCTCGTTTCATATCATTCCAATTAGTTGATGTTTCCTTTGTCGACCGCAAACCTAGAATAAAATAGATTTCGTTTTGTTCCTACGGTCGGGTTGAAACCCCGCTGTTCGGAAGTTCCACGTTTAATTCGAAACCTCATTGGCTGCAATTTCTTCAGTTGCTAAGTTGCTTTCTGCTAAGCTCTTTTATAATTTGAAGGCAATAATCATTAAATCAATGAGTAGTTTTTAGGATAATCAAGTCCGAGATTCTAAAGTTGTACAAAGAAAAGTTCTTCTGAAACAGTTCCATTTTGTTTAATTCCACAAGACATTTTTTAAAACAGGATGTGAAATAATTTTGTATGTATTATTTATTGCTACTTGAATATCATTTGCATCCTTTCAAAAAGCTTTTAAATCCTATGATATTATAATTTATAATTTTCTCTTTTCTTCTATTTCCAGAACAACTATATAAAAACGTCCAAATATTCGTTAATAACATTTTTACCATTCAATCTATTAGAACAATTTCAACGTCTTGCCAATTTCTATTTCCTATGCCTTTTGGTTCTTCAACTGATTCCAGCCATATCCTCGTTAACGCCAATCACAACGGCAATACCACTGATTGGTGTATTGACACTGACAGCTGTCAAGGATGCCTACGATGATATTGTGAGTATAATTAATATTGACAAAAAAAAAAGCACAAATACTACAGGCACACAAACGATAATGTATATATCATACAGGGTGTACCAGTTTAGGTGGCAAATACTTAAAGGGGTGATTCCTTGGTTAATTATGAGAAAAAATTCGTATTGGAGAGGGTGTATATTTTCACCACTTGCGGTCTGCGGTAATGTATAGGCCGGATCAATCGGAGATCATTTTACTGGTCCTCACATAATACCCTAACGGCTGCACTCAAACGGGTATTTGCCACTTTGACGAATCACCGTTCAGAATTGATGGAAGACGTTCCATTACTGACAATCAAATAGCTAAACCAATAGCTCGAACAAGCTAGAGTTCGCTAGATTACTCTCTACCAGTTCAAAGTCCAAAGTTCAATTATGTAGACACCAGATAAACAGGTTTGTTTACACTTAGCTACAAAAATGCTTTAAATTGCAATTTAGCCTAAGAGTATGCAACTTCTTAATTCTAATTGCCCGTATTTCATTATCGATCGGGGAACGCCTTGTTCCTTTTATACGCCCTTAGCGAAATCTACTACTAACTACTTTTCGTAACCTCAATTCCTCAATTCTTTCAATTCTTTTTGATTCCAATTTCGCCAAAATCGATTCGTCCTGATGGAATGTCTTCATTATAAAGTTGAGTTCTTCGGAAGTGTGTCCAGATAAATTCACCTATTTTTCAAACGCGCCATTGACTAATGTCTGGCTTGTATCCACATTGCAGCGAAGCATTACTTTTGCACCAGTGAAGAGTGTCAATTTCTTTGGTAATGCTCCAGTTTTGTTAATGTCATTTGGAATGACTTTTTTTGATGGAAACGGCACTTCATCTTACTGGCGGTTATTGCAAAAGATCTCTAAATTTAAATGTATTCAGTCCTCCAAGAATTTCCTTGCTGGTTTTCAATTGTTTCAAGCGCTGATCAATCATAAACAGCATCTCGTACGGTACCATTGAAATCTCATCGATGATGACAAATTGCACATCCTTCGACTGCATTCTCATATAACGCAAGAAACCTCCAGTGAGAATTGGCATACAAATTCATTTTTGAGTATGACCTCAACAAAATCGATTGTATACTGGTCATTGATTCCTGTGACTCTTTTACAGACACGAGAAAATTCCTGTAGCAATTCCTGTCACATTCTATTACACATGCTTTGCTGTCAGCTGGTGGTTCGCCATTTGCTCCACATTGTGTATCAGCAATGCAAAATTTTCCTTCTAATAACATCGCGGCAACAGATTTGCTGTTAGCAATTAAAACTCCGCAGTAATAACTCTCAAAAAGTAGCTGAAGTCCTTGCATCAATGTTGATCCGAAATGGCCTTCACTCACAAAATTTTAGCTCTGTAGGTCGTGTGAAAGGTGGTTTGAAAGGACATCAAAGAAGACGACGCGGGCAGGGCCTATTTCAAAGATTAACACACACACTCTTCGTAAGAAGAGTCATACGAGAGATCTTAGAAACGCCTAAGGAGGGGAAGCTACTCACAAATTTTAAATCTCCAGCAATTGTCAAAGGTGGTTAAAAAAAGGGAGGGCCTATTTCAAAGATTTACCATCTTTCTACGCATCATACACGCCACACCCGACTCGTTACACGCGTAACACACTACACCTACATTTCGGAAACGGCACACAACACTGAGCTGCTTACAAAATTTAAGCTCTCTAGGTCGCGTGAATGGTTGTTAAAAAGGACTTCTTAAAAAGCCATAAAAACCAACAGATAGCAAAAATAAAAGTTTTAAAAATGTACATAGCTTCATCCTATAGATTTTATTTTGTTTCAAAAAAGATCAACAGTGGCCTTGTAGATAGAAGCGGTCAGTAGTTACAGAGTGTGAAGTAATGCAGGATTAACAATACGTTTCTTTGCATAAAACCACCACCCATCCCATATGACTTTTTATCATAATTAACCAAGGAATCAAACCTTTAAGTATTTGCCACATAACCTGATACACCCTGTATAATGTAAAAAATAGTCATTTTATTCGCTCAGTACATTCACTTTACCACTGCCACTAAATATACAAGCGCATCACATTGAGCCATTTATTGATTATCAGCATTATTGCTAATGCTTAGCACTCGTATAGTGTGTGTATATTTTGAAACAAGTATGCAGTTCACAATGCAACGAATAGGGTTCGCGCTAACATAACATAGATGCTAGTGGTATAGAAGCAACAACAGCAGTAACCGTCAACCATTACCTTGTGCCATGAAACATCATTGACCACCGCGACACAATGTGTTCCAACATGACCAATGCCCTGCTCTGAACTGGAACATTACAGTTTCAATAACATTATGTATTTGAATGCTCGTCTCTTCCGTGTTCGTGACTTACAACTTTTTGACTTTGACATTAATTTTCCTTTTCAAAAGCGAATGGCATTTCAAGTGTATCTGTATAGGTCGTGCACTACTCCCTGAATGCTATACAAGTATGTATGTGTTTTAAAGTAACCTTTCTTTTATAGGTAGGTGGTATTCTCATTTGCCTTTCAAATTACTATTTTACAGGACTATTAAATAGATAATGGCCAACAATTAGCCAATAAGCAGTGAATTGTAAGCCAGTGCGTTTTTGCATTCTATGAGTATAAGTTATTTTAATTGTTTTGACACAAACCTTGACGTTTGTTTCGCGGCCAACAACGTGTTACTTAATATTGACCTAACAACTTGGAAATAATTCTTAGTATACTATGCCGTCTTCTTGAAACCACATGTACTTCAAGTCAACCTACTCCAATTTATTCCAAAAATAGTCAGTTCACATAGTCCGATCGTCATTGACTGTGACTGTTTTGCCAGCATCATTGAAGAAGCAGTATATGCTACAGAAACAATAGAAGGAACCAAATATCAATCTCGTGACCAAAGAATATTCTGTTTATTCTACCTATCGATGTAGTATAAAAGGAATACGTTCCAAACATTGCGAAAAAAATAGAAGAATAGCCAAAAAAATGAATAGAATACAAAGAATAAATAAAGCAACGTTTTATGTCAAAATCGGAATATTCGGAATGTTTAGAATGAAATAAGGAAAACACTCGATATTTCGTAGGTTGTTTGCTTAGGTTGTTAAATTACACAGATACGAAAAGTTTGCTTATTTACGAAGTCTTTGAGCTAGAAATGAACTTCTTCGCCGAGAAACAATAGCGCACTTAAAGCTGTCGCAACCGACCACGAACTGTGATATTGGATCATAATCAAACGTTGTTGTAGCGTGTACTTTTTCCATGATTATATGGCACAAACAGCAGTAAAGTTGGAACGTCAAACAAACCGCAGTTAACTTCATGCATAGCTGATGGAAAAATATAGCGTCCGAATTGAAAACCTCTTTAAAGCAAACAATCAAGAATAAAGCAACAACTTATCATCCACCAAAATTGATTTAGTAATGAAATGTTCAGAAAAATTAAAATTTTATATATTCTCATAATACAGATCAATAATATAATCTTTTCTCTATACACTAATTGGCTATGTCCATCACGAACAAAAACCATATTTCTGTTTTTGTTAAAATTAGAAGACATTAAATTGTGTGTTTGTTGTATTACTAAGTTGGATAGCAATACAATTATCCACAAATATAATGCATCTCATTCCTTATTCTCCCCATTTTCTTAATACCGAAGACCTCAGTAGTTCTGGCATAAAATATATTGTATTTTTGTAAAATAAATAGTTTACAATAAGTTAACCAATATAGCAACAATGTAGGAACCTAAAAAACTTAAACATGCATGTTCCGATTGTATGAGAAATTCATCGTGTGACAGCAGAGTTTGTGTAGCATTTTTAATCGAGTTTTTCTAAAATGGCTAACCAAAATTAAAAAGAATTATAAAAAAAACAAATGAGCCTCACCCACTTAAGCTCATAGAAGAAGTAAAAGTTTTTTAGACGTAGATGTTATTTTCGGAATTACCCGGCGTTTCCCGGTTTCCTCATCCCACTAATCTGCACCCAAGTTAAAACCCGCCCACAGACGCAACGCCCACCGACCCACCGCCCACAAAGACGCACTCGAGACTTACTCAAGACACCCATCAAGACCGCCTCAAGACCACTGTAGACACCAACAACAGGACACCCTTTAATATAACCCTATAAAAGCCGCTACCGAGATCCTCTTAATACCCCACAAGACCACCTCAAAACCCCTCTCCAGACACACCAAATGACCATTTTAAAACCTCCTCAACACCACCTCAAGACTCCTTAAAGACCCAACTAAAGATCGTCTAAAACCCCATCAGAACTCCTCTCAAAACCGCCTCATAACCACCCGTAAGACCTTCTCAAGACCGCACTCAAGACCCTCTTAAAACCACCTGGAGATCTCCTTGAGATAACTACAAGAACCCTTCAAGGCCCCCTTAAGATCCTCTGAAACACCCTTAAAACCCCACTAATTTATTATTATTATTATTGATGTTGTTGTTGTGCGCTGATAAGCCTTATGTGGCAATGGAATGGGCCATTTGCTGTCATGTATCTGACAAGAGATCTGAGTAAATGGCAGTGTAACATAATTGACTTTTCTATGTCTTTTATGTTGTATTTGAGAAGCTTTTCAAAACTACACTCAAGATAAATTCATTCACTCAAACTCAAGACCCTTTCAAACCCCCCAGGATCCTCTTAAAACACCTTCAAGGCTCACCTCAAGACCCCACTTAAGATTCTATCAAAATCCCCTTAGAACTCCTCAAAACCCCGTCAAGACCCCCCCAAAGACCCCACTGGAGACCCTCTTTAAACCACCCCAAGAACTCCTCAAGAACCCCATTAAGAAGACCCCCGCAAAATTAATAATAATAATATTCGGCGCGACAGACCATTGCGGTTCAAGCCCTAGCTTCTCGCACCCATTTGTGTTGAGCATGTATATTTTTGCACACAAATGCAGGGGACCTACAATTCAATGCCGGATCCGAACGGCAAATTGAGAAGCTTTCCGTGACAAGTTATTGCTCTCGGACGTTTGTCAGACATTCGCGAGAGGTGGGACACCGTGAAAAATATTTTTGGTGATTCGGGATTCGATCCACGAACCTCCTGCTCAGAAGTCCATATTCTTATCCACTGAGCCACGACACCCACTTTAAGTCTCCCATTCGAACATTCTTAAAAACACCTCAAGACCATCATTTTAATACAGATACGTCGCTAAAGCTGTTTGACTTCTATAAAGCTTTTAAAATATTTGCATAGAACAGAAGAATAAGCAAGCTAAAGGCCATTAAGGTCCGAATCAATAGACGTAACTATAACTAAAAGCAATGCTTTAAGTGACAGATTTTGATGACTACAAGCCTAGCTACAACGTTCCATTCCACTCTATTCCATTGATATAGCATGAGTTGTAGTTGTAGTAAAGTCTTATCAATTCGGGTCTAAGTGTTGATTTTTGACACTTGACAACCATCTAATACTTTCAGACTTTGTTGGGATTGGGATTTCTGGTAATTTTTGGTGCAGTAGTTCACTGAATTCTAACCAAACTTTGTATGGTTTCGAAAATTCAAAGGTTTTGGTTGTTTTTGATTATATTTTTGTTAATCTTGTGCTGAAACCTGCGAATATTCCCATCAAAAATTACCATTGAGTACCATGCAATCAATATTCAACGTTTATTACTTTTACATTCGGTGAGCTACAATAACAAGTTGCTATCCTTGGTAAATGGCAATGCTATTGAAAAGTAAAAAAAATACCCACACAGCGCACTGTTTCCATTCCATTGTACGGTGATGGTCAAGGTTGCGAGTGCGTTAAATTATGCATCGAATATTTAGAATTGCAGTCTGCACGACTATTTCAGCTGCATTTAGATTGAAGCTACGTATATACCAATGTATATGTTTACAATTCTTGATTAATTATTGATAAATAAATATCTTCTGTATATGTTTGTCTTTATGTATATCACAGCAACGCCACCTGTCTGATTCCCAAGTAAATAATAGAAGATCGAAAACTCTGCGAAATGGAAAACTGGTCGATGAAAAATGGTCAGGTGTTCAAGTAAGTGCAGAGAATTCCGATTGCATGCATACGATTGATGTACAAATCCAAGAATTTTTAATAAAAACTCATTTTTATATAATAATTTAAAGGTTGGCGATGTCATTCGCATGGAAAACAATCAATTTGTTGCCGCCGATATCCTTCTGTTAACAACAAGTGAGCCTAATGGTTTGTGTTTCATAGAAACGGCCGAATTGGATGGCGAAACGAATCTGAAGTGTAAACAATGCTTGACGGAAACCGCCGACTTGGGTCAACGACAAGATCTTTTGTGGAATTTCAATGGGGAAATTATCTGTGAACGGCCAAATAATCTTCTAAATAAATTCGATGGTAAATTCCTTGTTGGACATTATTTGCCAGAATGCTTACATTATTTCGATTCATTCTTAGGTACGCTTATATTGAATAACCAAAGATTCTCATTAGATAATGAGAAGATCCTACTACGTGGATGTGTCCTGCGCAATACACAGTGGTGCTACGGGGTTGTAATATTCGCTGGCAAGGATACAAAACTGATGCAAAATTCTGGAAAAACCCAATTTAAAAGCACCGGCGTCGATAGACTACTAAATTTTATTATTATTGGAGTGAGTTGTGTTGGCGGGGAAGTGGGAAGATTTCTATTTTATAAATGTTATTTTATATTGTTGCAGATTGTACTTTTTTTACTTTCCATCTGTGCATTCTCCACAATTGGCTGCGCCATATGGGAAGGTCTTGTTGGCCAACATTTTCAAGTAAATGAATTAGTAAAACAATTGATAAATATTTTTTTTATATTTAACATTTCTTACAGGTTTATTTACCCTGGGAGAATATTATTCCCAAGGATGTAGCACAAGGAGCCACGGTTATTGGTTTATTAGTATTTTTTTCCTATGCAATTGTCTTAAATACTGTTGTGCCAATATCTCTCTACGTTTCAGTAGAGGTAAGTTGTTTATTATTATTTGTTTTGCTCGTTTTGTTGTAAGTTAAGCTGGTTGTATTGATTTCGTTTTAAATGAAATATATCTGAAACGTTCGGAAAAGGATTTCGTCACAAAATATAGCATGTTAATGATTCTAGCTTGTTACCATTCAAAACCATAATTGCGAAGTCCTACCGCGCTCTGCAGGAGGGGAACTCACTTTTTACATTCCGACTCTCTTTTTGCGACCAAAATCTCATCTCTGGTTACATGTAACTAGTAACTTAACGCGTATTCTACATGCATGATTTCCAACCAGCGCTTTAACGGTTTAACTACGGAACAGACAAAGCAGTCGGCTGCTTTTGCAAATTTGAACCAGTCAATACTTAACTATAGGCCCGATTTTTTAAAGTACTTTTGAATCGGTCACCCTTAGCCCCTTGTAGCCCATATCAATTATTTTAATGGTACGCATACGCCCCGTGGACTTATAACTATTTTTAATTCGTTAACATTTCAGGTAATACGTTTCGTCCAATCATTCTTAATCAATTGGGATGAAAAAATGTACCACGAGAAGAGTAAAACCCACGCAAAAGCTCGCACTACCACTCTCAATGAGGAATTGGGCCAAATACAATATATATTTTCGGATAAAACCGGAACTTTAACGCAAAACATCATGACATTCAATAAGTGCAGCATCAACGGTCGCGCATATGGCGATGTCATTGATTTGAGGACAGGTGAAGTGATAGAGATCACTGATGTAAGTAGTTGCCAAATAAATGGCAGTTATTAATTATTATATTAACTATCACACCTTAAAGATTACACATTACATTGTATTTACTTTAACCGAGTTACCTATATATAAAGCTAATTAATGCCAACATATTTAATTATTTTGACCAAAAGGCACGAAGTTACAAAGCCAAAACCTTGTAATTTAATTACCCTTTAAATATTTTACTCTGGGTTAGAAATCAGTTGGGATTTTTGATAGATTTTTGGTTTTTGCTTTGGATTTTGGGATTTGATCTCCGTTTTGGTTTTCGGTTGAGTTTTGGATTTGATTCTGGTTTTGGTTTGGGATTTGGATTGTGTTTTGGTTTGTATTTTAGTTTTTGTTTTGATTTGGGTTTTGGTTTTTGTTTTGGTTTCTGTTTCTGTTTTACACCCCTATTGCGAGTGCCAATTATTACCGAAATTGGCAAATTTATCGATCGAACAAATTTTTGACCTGTGTAACTTTTTTGATAAAATTTGTGGCTATTGTGAATAAATTGAATGTTGCAAATGAGACATGATATTTGACAGTTTGTCAACAGCAGACAATTCCATTTGTTTACTTTTGTGTTTTGTGCAGCAGAAAATTTAATTGGTTACTGTGCTCTGTTGACTTTCTTGTTTGTTGAGCGCCGTGGCTCAGTGGTTAAGTGCATTGATTTCTGAGCAGTGGGTTCGTAGTTCGAATCCCAGAATACACCAAATTTATTTTTTCCCGGTTGCACCCCTCGCGACAAACGTCCGAGATTAATAACTACGTCACGGAAAGCTTCTCAAATCGCCGTTCAGATACGGCATTAAATTGTAGGTCCCTTCCATTTGTGTGTAAAAATATACATGCACAACACAAATGGTCACGAGAAGCAGCTAGGCCTTGGACCGTAACCGCAAAAAATATAAAAATAATAAAAGATAACGTGAACCACACCCTCAACATTCCAGCTAATGAATTTGGAGAACTATATAACTGTTGTATGCCATGGATGCAGCAGTTTGATGATCTAATTCTTTAGCAATCGGAATAACGGATTGTGAGTGTTTGTTTCTTCTCATCTCATCTAACTCATCTTGTCGTGAAGGTATTACACTGGCGACAAGTTGTGTTGATAATCTATTGTGAGACATCCACCTCTCAAATTCGGTTAAAAGAAGCGGTAAGTTGTGTTTTGTGTGTTTGTTTTTGTAGTTATGTGTAGTTTCATAGTGGATCTCAGCAATACTCAGTGGATCTCAGCAATACGTGGGCTGAGAATGAATTTTTTCGCTGTGTTCACTTAAGTACATGTCAACAGGCCAGCAATTCTGGCACTGAGCGAAACTCAGGTCTATGATAATTCCGATACCTGGGAGTTAAATCTGCCTGGTTATAACTTGGTGCCATTATTTTTCTCTCGAAGCGGACTCCCAATTAATGCCGTAGTGATGTTGCGTACCAACTTTTGTCCCTGTCTGATTCAATTTTATGAATTGTCACAAAACATCGTAAAACTGAAATTGTTATTGTGGGCAATTTCAATGTGGCTTCGCCATTCTGGCCACAATCGCTGAGTTTAATCACCTTACTCATCTTGTAAATGAGCCTACTCGAATACCTGACATTGCAAATCATTCCGCCTTGTTCCTTACCTCTCATCCTGATAAATACTCCGTCAATGTATTATCGCATCTAGGCTCGTCAGACCATTATGTAGTATTAGCTAATTTCTCGTTATTAAACCACGGAGTTAGAGAAAAGAACTCCCCAAAAAACAGTATGGCAGTACAAGAAAGCCAATTGGAACGGCCTTAACCACTTCTTTGGGAGTATTAGCTGGTCGCTATTGGTTCGCAATAGCAACGTGGATGCCGCCGCTGATGCAATCACAAACATCATCCTTATTGGTATGAGAGACTTTATCCCTTCCAGGAATAAGTCTGTTAAACCAAAGGAAGATGGATGGTATGACTCGAGCTGTAAAGATTCGAGGATTAGAGAGGTATGCTTTCGGTTTTACAAAGCAAACCCTACTGAGGAAAACCGAACAAATTTTAAACGAGCCAGAAATTATTGCAATGCCCAAAGGTAGTAAAAATGTTTGGTCCTTTGTAAAAAAAATTAAAAATAGACAGCCTCGTCGTCAATTCCAACGTTCATTTATATTAACATTCCAGTTGTCAGCTCTATAGACAAGGCCAATCTATTTGCTGCGCATTTTGCAGCTAGCTCCACGCTTCCAAATTGTGGAATGCTGCCGCCTGTACCTCAGAGTATTTGAACACTCTATGGGACAGATATTCATTCGTACTCGTGCAGTTGCCTCAATACTCACAAATATGCTGGGCCTGATGGTATTTCCCCATTAGCTCTGAAGAGGTGTTCTTCCAAGCCGGCATTACCATTGCGTAAGCTTCTCCATCTATCCTATTCTTCTGGACTCTTCCCGAGAAGTTGGAAAACAGGTTTTATCGAGCCCATACTTAGAAAAGGCGAGCCGTCGTCGTCTCTTTCTTCGTACCGACTCATAACACTTTCATCTATTCTTTCCAAGGAAATGGAAACCCTGATAAATTCTCAGCTCATGAAATATCTTGAAACTAACGAAATCCTTAGTGACCGGCAGTTTTTGGTTTGGGTTTTGGTTTGAGATTGGATTTTGGTTTGGTTTGTGTTTGGTTAAGGTTTTTGTTTGGTTTTATGTTTTTTATAAGTATGTTTTTTATTTTTAGTTGTAGTTTGAGTTTTGGTTTGGTTTTTGAATTTGGTTTGGTTTTTGAATTTGGTTTTAAAAAAAATCTTCTCAGCCCTAATTTTATATACTTGCACCTATAAATTTGTATAGTAATTTGTGATAAGGTTTTGTGTTAAATCACTAAGAAATATAGAATAGCCCTATATACTAAAAAATACATGAAAATTATTGTTCGTTTTTAATATAATAATTCAATGCAAAAAATATTCTCTCAAAAACTAAAATATATTCCAAGCAAACACTTTATCTGTGTGAAATGCATTTAATGTAGTGTAGAATATATACGTACACACACAAAACTTAAATTGGGAATAGAGTTCAATTTCGCACCTGTAATTGGAAAACTAACCGTTGCACAAGGCACCTTTTTGCATTTTTATTGAGTTTGTATAATTAATTTAGTGGCATTTTCCAAAGAAGAAAGACAAAGTTGTGACACTAAAGAATTAATGTTGATATTGTAACATTACATAACAAAAGCGCTTACCGTGCTTATTAAGAAATTGCTAATTATGTCTATATATAATACAGAGTCGAACACAAAACATGACTTTACAGAACATAAACCTAAATGGGGGAATGTTGGGTGCGATTGCGTTACGTTTCAGGGGAAGAAACATGTTTTTAATCCTAAATTACTTCCCACCCTATAACTCTTGAATATAGACTGGACTGTAGTCTTTTTACAAAGAAAAAAAACATTAGACATTTCCAGAATTTTGAAAGGCGCATTACCATAACTAAACTAAACTAAATAACTAAAAAATATTTATTTGTTACACCATCGACGTTCTACAGGTGATCTGATGGCATATCTCACTAAAAAGAACCAGTCTATTCACAAGTTTGGTGAAAGTAAAGTGGTTGCACTCGATATTTCCAAGGTATTTGACGGAGTCTGGCATCAAGCTCTATTGTCGAAAATGAATGCCTATGAAATTGATAGGACCCTGCTTGCCCTTGGACTATTAACTACCTTTCTGACCGTTCAATTCAGGTCATATTGGACGGTTTCAAATCCAATATTCACCGCATAAACCGGTGTCCTCCAAGGCTCTGTTTTGTCTCCGACACTCTTTCTCATTTTCATTAATGATCTCCTATCCGCTACTTCTAATCCAATTCATTATTTCTCTGACGACGGCACTCTTAGCTTAGCATACGAGTTCGCGCTCTCTTCACGCACCTCTTCATCAAAAGTGGAACTTGAACCACAACGTATGTTAAGTACATTAAATTCACACCTTGACAGCATAACAAGGTGGGGATGAGTAATGGAGTCAGTGCATGCATTCAGAAAAACTTAATCTTTCAATGTCCTACAGGCTTCCTGACTCCACTAGCATCTTTCAGGCGGAGATCCTGGCGGTTCGGGAGGCTTGCAGGGCACTTGCTAACAGTACCGCTATAGATGGCAGGGTTTGCATATGCGTAGACAGCCAATCCGCAATCAAAGCCATCATTGCGACTAGCAACAACTCAAAACTTGTCAGGCAGTGCCAAGCTGAATTGGCTTTAGTAAGCCAAAGCATGGACCTAACCCTAGTGTGGGTGCCGGGTCACTGCAACATTGACATAAACGGGAAAGCGGATGAACTGGCGAAGAGGGCGTAACATTGGACATTGACCATTGATCCATTGAGGTCCGTCAGAGAAACGGGAAAGCGGATGAACTGGCGAAGAAGGGCGTAACATTAGACATCGACCATTGATCCATTGAGCTCCGTCAGAGAACGCGTACTCACTTTCCATAACACCAAGGCACAACTAAGGTGGAAGGACTTGACCAACTGCTCTACTTCGAGGGCGATGTGGCCTTCCTACAATAGAAACAGCTGATCTCAAGATCACTGAAAGAAATTTCCAGAGTCATGGCTATTATCACTGGACATTGGCCGATGGGCAGCCACGCAGCCAAACTGGGATGAGATGTCTATGCACATGTGTCTTAAATGACTGCAGATCATACAAATGCGGAAACACAGAGTCGGGTTGTCGATATCCTTGCTCACGTGTAGAACTATAACCTAAATGACTGTCGCAACTTTGTTCTTTTTTTTTTGTTAATAGTAAAATCTCCTTTTGATTTTTTAGATGAAAAAAATCCGTATTATGTTCAATTCCCTTTGTAGAAACAAATTGTTCACAATAGCAACAAAAACACACCAACAATTCTACTACATTCAGCTGAGATACATCCATTATGTCAAAAAACAAACCTCGTTGTATCAGCCCAGCATGGAGGATTAGGAGGAGCTATTTCCGCAACAGTAGACACAGCCAAACCGGCGGCGGCGGTGCCTCAACAAACACCATCACCAACAACAACCACAACAACACCGTCACCCACGCGCGTTGGAGACAAGCTCTCTCCAAAAGAGAGACTTAAAAATCACCTTTTCAACTACAGCAATTGTTCCACTCCCAGTTGCTGTTCGCATTCGCACAGTAACAACAAAAGCAGTTGTAGTTGCAGGAATGTAACGAAGAAGAATCACGTTCAATATAGCGAGAGCGCTACTCCAGGGAGTATTTTCTTCAGTAGCCAGCAATCTATAGCATCCAGTCAAACGGAGGACAAAGTAATTTTCTTGCCTGATAAGAATAACCACCACCCTCATCATCATCAGATAATATCATCAGCAACTTCTTCTTCTTCTTCTTCTTCTGCTGCTGTTGCCACATCATTAGCAGCAAAAAAGCCGCAGCCGAAATCTTTTAAAAAAGACAAATCAATGTTACGCATTCGCTTTGCCACTGCAACAAACACAACCACAACCAAATGCAATGAGAAAACTTCTCCACTTTTTTGCACTACTGCCAGCACAACATCTGACACCACCAGCAGCACCCCTATCGCCACTGCTAACCAACACAACAACAACAATTTAACATTCACATCTAACACAAATACATTTGCAAGCAATTGGACTCATCAAAAAGTGCACGTATGCATGTGTTTCTTCCAATTTAACTGAATGTTTTTTCAGTGTATGAATAGGTGCTAATTATTTGCTTCATTTGTTGCTTTTTAAATCCAACAGTTATGGCCAAATTAATGATTATATTTTGCTTGTAGGCTTAAATTTGCTTTATTTAGTTTTTCTACTGTTTATTGATGTAGGAAATATAATTCTTCTCAAGTCGATAACATAATGAGAATTAACGATTCTTATCTAAACATTTGTACAAACCGAATGCTCAAGCAAATAAACGCAACGATACCATTCAGACAAATCAGTAAATGTCCTTAGTTGGATGATAATTGCTCAAGCAAATAAACGCAACGATACCATTCAGACAAATCAGTAAATGTCCTTAATTGGATGATAATTGCATTCAGAAGCTATGTCCCCATATTATAAGTGATTTGAACTTTGCGCAGGGGAATTATACTAAAATAGTAGGTTGGTTTTCATAATATATTATAACTAGCTGAAATTCTTACTCGCTATGACTTGTTGTCCGCTATCATAAGTATGCAGAATCATACTGAGGGCATCAGTCATGGCGATTCTTTATAACTGATTATAAAAATTCGGCTTTTTCCAGAGGGGCGTAAACATTTATATCAAGAACGTGCGGTTAGTCAGGGGTTAGGTTAGGTTGTGTTTAGGTGGCTGTCAGTGAAACCGACACACTTAGCCCAGAAATGGTCCATTGAGATACTACACGAATCAGAAAAAATTACCTCCACCTACTCGATGAACCAATTAGAGCGTCTTGTAGAGGACTATCAATGTCAGTGTTGATGAGATCATTCGTGTCGTTGTAGAAGAAAGCTCCCATATGGAGTTTACGTTTTTTTGGAGAGGGCTGGACAAGTACAGAGAAGATTTCATCCATGAAGTCATTCGAGAAGACTTCAAGTCTTGCTACATGCCGGCCTATGAGACAGTGTCCAGTGATGACATCTACAATAGCACCGATGTGCGATTTTTTTTTAGAGATCAAACACTGGAGCGTTTCTGATCCAGGTTGGGCCAGATCTGTTTTGTCGCTATGAAGCTGTACCTTTTGACCACCTACAGTTAGTTTTTTCATTAGCATCCCGCTTTAACAACAGTTTGCATGTTGCGATTGGTGTACCTATGGAACCATATTCAGGTTAGAAGGGGAGTGTGGTTTCTTGCTTGGCGAGTTTGTCGGCCATACAGTTACCCGCAATGTCTCCAGTCAGTTCCTAATCTAGTAGCCTTGGCTGAACAGCTTTCTACAGCTGGTCCTAAAATGTCCCAGCTCCGAGGACCACCAATGTGGTCTCTTCTTTGACAAATGAGAGTGCATCAAGCAGAAAGTGCCTTATTAAAAGCACAGGTGAGTAACTTGGCCTTGTTGTCAAGTTCATTAGTGCTAAGGGGGAGAATTGTTAGATCAGAGTGTACGTTTAAATATTATTTAAACGTTTATCTGTATTTGAGCCAGTCTTCCTATAGTTTCTATATAGTGAATGGCGAGGAGGCTTCTCAACTTTACTGAATTGTTTGTACCGGTGATCGGAGAATGTTCAGCCGATACCTTCCAGTCTACAATTCTTTGGTTGATAGAGTCGGTGACAAGAGTAATATCTAACACTTCTTGTCGACTCCTGGTTACGAAGGTTGGTTCATTACCAGTATTGACTACAGTTAGGTTTGTACTTAAAATATAATCGAAAAGTAACTCACCCCTGTCGTTGATGTCGAAGGTATCCCATACTAAGTGATAGGCATTTGCATCGCAGCCGATAATGAGACTGGTGCTACGTCTTTTCGTCTCTGTGATATATTTCTCCGGGTTATTACCAGGGAGAGATCCCATGGGGTCGTGTGCGATATAAGCCGATGCCAGCCAATAGGTTCCTTGGTGATTCTCCAATTGTGCGGCTAGTACGGTGTTACGTTTATTTATTTAAATATTGAATACGACAATTATTGAGTTTGAATTTTTATTCCACTACCTTATAATTTTTCCGTCAGTCAGTTTTTCATTTCCCTGAGATTAAGTTAATACATGCGTCTGTCCTGTATTGAAGACAAGCGGTGATTTTAACATAGATGTACATATAGTGCTGTTACATGTTGGAACTTAAATGATGACCGACTTAGTTTTGAACTTGACATTGACTGACCGACTTAGTACAAATTTGAGATGGGTTGCTGGTTAAATGTTAGACTTTTTCGATAACTTCCATCCGGTCATAATTTTAGTTAAACATATAGCAGCACTAATAGTTTCCTCCTCTTATAATTATTACTTTATTGATTCACAAATGGCTTGTTGATGTCCCAATTTGGGGCGCTTGAAAATGTTTAAAAAAAAAAATGATAATTTATTTCGCTTATATTTTGCTTGAATGCAGTAGTAGTTGGTACTATAACTATTCAATGGATTTATGCTGCTTAAAATTACTTATAATCTAATAAAGTTATTCTAAAATGTACATGTACTTAATTGATGTAATAGTGAAAGCATACTTCATTCCCTGTACTTTCTTATATCTCTGATGTGATTTCTCATTTAAAGGCAGTCGAACCGGTGGATTTCTCGTCAAATCCCGAGTATGAACCAGACTTCTGTTGGTACGATCACACACTGCTGGATGCAGTAAGATCCGATCAGGAACATGCGCATAATTTTTTCCGTCTTCTTGCTCTGTGTCACACCGTGATGCCAGAATATGTCGACGGAAGGTAAGTCAGATAGATAGCAAGGAAAAGGCTTGACAGTTACTATAAACTTCGAAATCCATTTTCAGATTAGAATATCAAGCCCAGAGTCCGGATGAGTCTGCCCTTGTGTCAGCGGCAAGAAACTTTGGTTTTGTATTTCGATCGCGTACGCCCAACGGCATAACCATAGAGGTTATGGGTAAAACAGAGGTAGGTACAATCTGTTATCGCAAAATATCGTCAACATGACGTCATCACGTACATTGGTTGACAGATTCGCAACTTTCTTTTCGCATGCAGGAATACGAGTTACTTAGTATATTAGATTTTAATAATGTGCGCAAACGGATGTCCGTGATACTGCGGCGTAACAGCAAAATAGTCCTGTTTTGCAAAGGTGCTGACAATGTGATCTACGATAGGCTAAGCTCTAGTCAACATGATATTAAGGCGCGCACGCAAGAGCACCTCAATGTAAATATTGTCAGATACATGTTAGATGGCTGTTTATAGTTAACAACTGTGATTTGTATAGAAATTCGCTGGCGAAGGTCTTCGAACTTTAGTCCTTGCCGAGCGGCATCTCGACGAGGAGTACTTCTGTGATTGGCGTATTCGACAACAAGAAGCTGCCATATCGTTGGACGGTCGGGAGGATAAACTTGGTGCTATCTATGAGGAAATTGAAAGTGATATGCAATTGGTTGGTGTAACTGCCATCGAGGATAAGTTGCAGGATGGTGTCCCACAAACGATAGCCAATTTACAAATGGCTGGCATTAAAATTTGGGTGCTAACTGGTGATAAGCAGGGTAAGAAAAAAAGCGTGATTCTGTGCAAATTTTTCAATTTTCGATTTTAAATTCTTCCTTGCATTTTCTAGAAACTGCAATTAATATTGGTTACTCGTGTCAGTTGCTAACAGACGAACTGGCCGATGTCTTCATTGTTGATGGCAGTTCAATGGAAGAAGTCGAAAAGCAATTACGGCAATTTAAAGAATCGATACGGATAGTTAATCGATTTCGACCAACAAGTGAGATTCAGTTGCAAAAGTCCAAAAACTTAACCATAATGCATTTTCTCCCGCTTATGTTTGTGTCAAAAACCTGACGAAACGTTTTTAAAAGTTCCTAAAAGCAAACATCAGACCAGAATGCTACTTTTGCTAACTTTACTACCTATCTCTTCACCTATGTTCGAGTACTTTCAAACAAAAATTTACAACCAAAAATTACGTATGTAAAGTGCAGTCTCTACGAAATGAAATTGTATAAAAGCTGAAATGGCCGCACCATACATGTTTAGTATATTCGCCCATTTTATAGTTGGGTTATAATATTAGCACAAGCGACCGAAAGTTTATTATAATTCAACCTTAAGAGCTCAACCATAATCTAGTTTCGTCCACTTTTACAAATGATTGGCTTTAGCTCTAGCAAATGCTGATTTTGGTATATTTTCGCGTGCACGAGTAAGTGTCAAAATTGAACGAAATGCTTTCGTATGTTTCCCAAATTACAAAAAATGGTAATAATGCTTGAACAGGACGCAGGCCAGTCCATCCCCTTGTCGGAGCCCGTTATAGATGTTGAATGGGATTGATAGTCATCCGGATACTTTAACTTGACTTATGACATTGGTCATAGTCAACCTACATAGTCGTGTTAGTTAATTTGGGATGCCGAATTTTCTCATGGCTTCATAAAGTTCTACTCTGGCTGTGCTGTCATAGGCGGCTTTAAAGTTTATAAAAAGATGGTGTAGTGAGTTTTGAAACTCTAGTAATTTTTCCATCACCTACCTAAGGGTTATACCACGACAATCGCTGCATGTTGTGATTTCTTATGTATGGGGCACAGGATGCATTGCTTCTTCTTCTCATACTTGCATTATTAGTTCACGAATTGTTTGGTGTATTGCGGGGCTTCCTTTTTTAATCAGCTCCGCTGGGATACCATACCATTTAGCAACTCATGAAAGTGCTCTTCTCATTATCTAAGATGCCTTTAAGATCGACGATCAGATTACGCTTCTTGTCCTTGCAGTATGTGCAAGGCGGTGTATATTGCGTCATACCGCGAACTCTTTGATAGAACTTCCGCGCCGTGTGCGGAGATTTCAGGAGATACCCAGGTAGCTTTGTGGATATTTTTACGCGCAAACCTTGTATTCATAACGACCAAATTATTGCTTGCTGCCATCTCTAATGACTCGTTGTCCATTTTCATTAGTATTCTCGTTTAAGATATGTGTGCCAATGTACTGCCTGAATACTGGCTCCCTACCTATTTTGGTCCTCGCTCTCTGTACTGTTCAAGTTCACGGACGAGATTCTTCTCCCAGGCTGCTTTCTTTCGCCGGTGAACTGTTTTTTCATATCTTCTGAGCTCTTTATAGTAATTTTCGCGTGCCCGCGTTCTATGAGATTGAGATTGCTCGGTACGCAACATTCCTACGTTCAGTCGCTAGCTTACATTCGTCTTCGAACCAGTCGCTCCGATCTGTACGACTACTGCCTAAGATGGAGTCAGCAGTACTAATGATAGTATTCTTAAGGCGTGTCCATTTCTCTTTTACCTCCGACATCTCAACCCGAAGACTTACTCTTCCTGCATTTAGGGCAAGTCCTATCGCTTGACCGTAGATGTTTCTTGTCACTTCGTTGCGAAGGGCAGCCGTGTTGACTCAAATCTGATTCGCGGATGCAGTGTTTCGTGATGATGCAATCTGCGCTCGGTACTCCGATAGTGGTCCGAGGCGACGTAAGCACCTCGGTACGTTCGTACCGTCATCAGGATCAGTCATCAGGTCTGGTTGCGAGTGGCTCCATCAGGAGATACCCAGGTAGCTTTGTGGATATTTTTACGCGCAAACCTTGTATTCATAAGTCTACTGACTCGTTGTCCATTTTCATTAGTATTCTCGTTTAAGATATGGGTGCCAATGTACTGCCTGAATACTGGCTCCCTACCTATTTTGGCATTCATAGAAAGAATATTCCCGGCGGCCACCACGTGGAGGTTTGATCGCACTTCCACCAGGCAGAGATAGTTACGGCCACCTGCAATTCTCAAACATTCTGTGTTATTAATCCTATTCTGGTAATGGCTGACCGCCAATACGCCAATAACAATACGTACGTAATTTTGACAGTTGAAAATTAAAGGACAAATGATGACAGTTAATATAACAGTTGATAACTTAAGAAATTGTGGTTAGGTGTTCTACTTTTAGGAACTTATTTGAAAACATTTCCTCAGGTTATGGCACAAACCTTTATTTTATGTATTATGTTTGAGCCTTAAGTCCGTTTATGTTAAGTGAAATTTTATCTTTTTTTTTTCTGTTCCTTTTCTCTTCCATCTAGATATCGACCCAACTGTGAATATTAATCTTAACGGATCAAGTATTACTGATCATCGATCATCTGTGATGAATAATTCAACAAATTCAAGGATCCAAACCCAAGTGCCACCAGCAATATCTGTTGTAACATTTAGGTGGGACTCAGTTAAACATAATAAGGGCGAACCGGACAGGTAGAGGGACCCACCCAAAATAAATAACAAAATTGAAAGTTTTATTTTTTTTACTTCATTCTAATTTCGAATTTTGATTTTCTTAGAAGATTTTATTTTGGATTAATTTGGATACGAAATTTTTGTAAATATGCTTAGGGTATTTTTTACATTAGCAAAATTAGGTAATAGCTTTAGATGACAGATTTTCTATTTATCTATCAATTTTTTTGATATTTAAAATCTTTACTTTATTTTTAGTTGTTTTTTTTTTAAATGTCTTAGAGAAACCAGTTAAGAAAGTTTTTACTATATGAGCTAATTTTTTAGTTATTTTAGTAATTTTTTCTTATTTTTTCTTTATTAACGATTTAGTATCTTATTAGTTCTTGTCGTTTATAAAAACGGTACCAACATTATTTTTCTTATTGAACTGCTGCCCAGTCGTTACTATAAAAACTGTCCTATAAAAAATTTTAGTTTTTCATTTTGGATTTTAAATATTTTCAATTTGTTATTATTTGTTAATATCTTACTTAAAAAAGTCTCTTATTATTATGTGATGCTTTTAAGGTTCCAGATAAGCCAGTTTATCTAATATCTACCTTAATTAATGGAAGTTATGATCTTTTTTTAGAGTCATACTTTAGTATTTACCGGATTAAGCATAAATTGATTATAGATAATATTTCTTTTATCTATGAAATGTAATTTTTTAGTTTATTTGTTAGTACAACTTTCGTTTGGTAAAAGGATCCCCTCTATTGGTGCTTGTTTCGCCCGGAAATAAAAACTCAGTATTTATTATTGTTAAATATTTATTGTTGTTACATAATATTATGAAAAACCATTACATAGTTTTTTTATAGCTTTATTCATTTGTTGTATGCAAGTTATTCATTATTCCCATTGCTCGTTTTCGTATTATTCCATTGGCTTTAAAATCTTTAGTATAGCATGTATGTATATAAAACAATATGGTCAGAAATATTAACATTTCAAAGGTCTAATGAATTTATCAAGTCTTAATTAATTTTCAAAAATCGATAAAAACATACATACATACTTGAACTTTTGAACGCTTTTGACGGTGGCATTTTTTCACTGTGATAACACGAATGTTTTGAAAGTAAAGTGAAAACCACCACCACTAAAATGTTAATATTGTAAATTTTTTAAATAATTTAAAGTATGTGCTTTTGTTAGCTTAAGAAATTTTTTGCAAACATGTACGGGGGTTGCTCGATATCTATTTGGATGAATATGGTCATCTTTGTTGATGATAAAGGAAATGATGATAACGGAAATTTAACTGGTCCCTATTCTTCCTTAATAGTTACGTAGATGCCGCCACTGATGCGATCACAAACATCATTCACATTGGTATGAAAGACTTCATTCCTTTCATAATTGAACCTGTCACATCGAAGGATGATGAATGGTATGATTTAAGCTGCAAAGAGGCTTCTAGAAAAAGGGAGGTAAGCTTTCGGTTGTATGAAGGAAACCCCTTAGAGGAAATCCGACAAAAATACAAGCGTGCCAGAAATGATGACAATGTAAAAATTCAGCGAGCTAAATTCGTCTATGATCAAATATTGGGGCAAAAAATACTACAATTTCCCAAAGTAGTAAACATTTTTGGTCATTCGTTAAAAAAAGAATCAAAAATACTGGCTCGTCGTCAATTCCAATGATCATTCACAACGACATTCCAGCTGTTGGATCTAGGACAAGGACAATCTACTTGCTGCACATTTAACAGCTAGTTCCACGCTTTCAGATTGCGCGTTGCTTCAACCTTTACTTTTGAGTATCAAACACTCCATGGGACAATATTACATTCGTACTAGTGAAGTTGCTAGAGTTTAAAGTGACTTCAGCCTACACAAATCCGTTGGGCCACATGGTATTGTTCCATTACTTCTGAAAATGTGTTCTTCATAGCTGGTATTACCATCGCGTAAGATTTTCTCCTCTTTCGAGAAGTTGGAAAACAATCCAGCCTATACCAAAAAAGACGAACCGTCATGTCTCTTTTCGTACCGACCAATAATAGCACTAACGTCCCTTCTTTCTAAGGTCATGGAACTGCTGATAACCCGTCAGCTTATCTTGAATCACGAGAACTACTCAATGACCATCAATATGGTTTCCGTGGACAACGTTTAACAGGTGATCTGATGGCATATCTCACTGAAAAGTGGAACCAGTCTTTTCACAAGTTTGGTGAAAGCGAAATTGTAGAATTTGATATTTCAAAGGCATTTGACAGAGTTAGGCGCCAAGCTTATGGAATTGATGTAACCCTGCTTCAATGTATTTGAAGCTATCTTTCAAACCGTTCATTCCAAGTTGTGTTTGGCGGTTTAAAGTCTGATATTCACCGCATAAATGCGGCCGTCCCTCAGGTAACATTCAGCCTATATCGTTGGAATGACCTCATATTCAACGTCACAAAAAATGCTGCGAAGTTCCTTGGCTTTCTAACACGGTGCAAGAAATATTTCACTCCATCTGATCTGGCTACTATCACCCCAAACTTGAGTATAACCTTTATGTCTGGTCAGGTGCACCTAAAACCACCTTGCATCTGCTTGACAGCATACAGAACCTTGCGATAAAACTTTTAGGTGACAAATATATTAAAAGAAAAAAAATTGATTCGCTTGAACATGGCAGGAATGTCTCCTGTTAGTCTCTGTTTTTCCGGTTTTTCCATCAACGTTGCTCAAGAGAAGTAGCCAGTTGCATATCGTATTCCGCCCCTCCATGAATTCAGCCGAAATACTCGTGGCGCTTTGAATGCTGATCATATCCTTAAGCCTGTCTTTGGACGTACTGTTAAGCTCATAGACTCTTTCTCTATTCGTACAACACAAATACGAAATGCTTTACCAAACATGTATTCCCGTATCACTATGATACACAGGCATTCAAAACAAAACCTCCTCTATAGAAAGCAAAACTGTACGCGTACTAATGCAGTGAAAACATCCCAAACGCGTCTGTATTTGTGGGACGTAAATACAGTGTACAAAAAATAAGCAGACGCATTTTATGAAACGCACTAACTGGTTGTAGTGCAAAGAGCGAGAAACTTAAGATGGGGTAGGTATTTACTTGCAGTGTTGACCTAAAATTTTTTTTTACCACGTTATCGAGCAACCCTCGTACAACTACATAAAACATAGATCACGTACATGTGTGCTAGTTTTATACTCGTCTCGTATAGTGTGCGCTTGTGTAAATATTCGTTATTTAGACTGAACTTTAGTTGTTTTGTGTATGTACTTGCACATTTTTTGTCTCCGTTCCCGCTCTTGATTGTTTTTTTCTAAAAACGTTCCCTACTCTCCCATAATTTAGTGCTGAATGTAATAATCTCGAGAAAGGCGACGGTGATGGAGTTCTTCGTGATGATGAAATTATCGAAGAGAACACTGGTTTTGCCATTGTAGTGAATGGCCATTCATTAGTCCATTGCTTATCACCGGAGTTGGAATCAAGGTACCAGTTTTTATTGATTTTTTTTTTGTCAAATTGCTTCTACTTAGAATTCCTTTTTAGATTCTTAGACATAGCGTCACAATGTAAGGCTGTAATTTGTTGCAGGGTAACGCCCCTGCAAAAAGCATTGGTCGTAGAGCTTATTAAGCGTGCCAAGAATGCTGTCACCCTTGCGATTGGCGATGGCGCCAATGATGTTTCAATGATAAAAGGTGATATATACAGATAAGAGATAATTTTTATTTATTATTTACTTTGATATACTTTGTTATTATAAAAACTGAAGCTGCACACATTGGCGTTGGCATATCTGGTCAAGAAGGACTACAGGCTGTCCTCGCTAGTGACTATTCGATAGCGCAATTTCGTTATCTCGAAAGGCTTTTGCTTGTGCATGGACGATGGTCATACTATAGGATGTGCAAGTTCTTACGGTATTTTTTCTATAAGAATTTCGCCTTTACGCTGTGCCATTGTTGGTACTCGTTCTTTTGTGGTTTCAGCGCACAGGTAAGCTAACTGAAATTTGTTTAAAAAAAATGCATGTACTCGTACCTATAATAGATGCTCAACATTTTCTATCAATTCTTTGCAGACTGTTTTCGACCCAATGTTCATATCGGTGTACAATCTGTTTTACACATCGCTGCCTGTTCTAGCTTTAGGAGTTTTCGAACAAGACGTCTCGGATAAGCACAGTATCGATTTTCCGAAACTGTATACACCTGGACTGAAGAGTTCGCTGTTCAACACACAGGAATTTGTTCGTAGTGTGCTACATGGAGCATTCAGTTCGTTGGTATTGTTTTTAATACCATATGGTAAGGCGTCAATGCCCCAAATTGGAACTAACACAAGTAACTGTTTATCTTTTTTTTATTTCAGGTACTTATAAGGATGGAGTGTCACCGAATGGTTATATTCAAAGTGATCATATGACTCTTGGTGCTGTAGTTGCCACAATACTTATCATTGATAACACCGCCCAGGTAATGTTTAGTTTCAAAAACATTTTTTTATTATATATTAGCCTAAATACCCAGCATTGCCTGACTGCCACCTAAAGATACCCAAATCCCACTCACTCCATATATATTACGTTTACATATTGATTGCACGTTCTTCGTGTCAATCTCATACAAACTATACCTAGCCACCCATCACGTCAACTTATTCAATACCATCATCACATTTACCCCCTACAAACATCCACCCCAACCATCCCCACCACGACCCAACTATATCGGATGAACGCTGTTAGAGGTAATCGCGAACAGACATACAGAAGTTTCATTTTTATATGTTAAGATATACATACTAGTTGTTATCCCCGGCGTTACCTGGGACCAACCAAACTGACCTTTCCCCCACTGAAACCACCGCAAACCATCGAGCCCCACCCCCACCTAACCGCATCTGACCCAAAATTGTAGGCTATGGTCGCGAGTTAAAACACATCTTGCACCGTTTTAGGAAATCTAAACATTTCGCAGCATTCTTAGCGATGGCGAATATGTGGTCATTCCAACAAAGCTTGTTGTTGACGCACATACTGAGTATTGCGAGTTTTTCTGTTTCTTTGATGCAGGATCCATTCATGGATAAAGGTTGAGGGTTTAAATTACGCTAATTCAGTGTTTAGACTGAATTACAACTATCCATGTGGCGAGCTAAGAAGCTCGTTTTACTATCTTAATTGTGTAAAAAATAAAATTTTCATGATTTCCCCTTTCTATTACATTTTTAAGATCGCCCTCTACACGTCCTATTGGACCGTCTTCAATCACATCATGATCTGGGGAAGCCTTATATGGTATTTTGTACTCGACTATTTTTACAATTACGTTGTTGGCGGACCATATGTTGGCTCATTGACACAGGCCATAAAAGATCTTACTTTCTGGTGTACAATGCTTATAACTGTAGTTATGATAATGGTGCCAGTGCTAGCATATAAATTCTACTCAGTGGATGTGTGGCCAAGTTTATCGGATAAGGTAAAGTAAAACAGATCATGTATATAAGTTTCATACTACAAAAAAATGGAATTCCAAAAATCAGATCCGTTTGAAACAACGTGCAGCTCAGTTGCGCTCCAGACAGAGCACCGATGTTTTGCGCACTCCATCGACAAGAAGGGCTCGACGATCACTCAGATCTGGATACGCTTTTGCTCACCAGGTCAGTCAGTATTGATGGTTACCTCTAACTATGTTATAATATGTCATATTCATTACAGGAAGGGTTTGGCCGACTCATCACCTCGGGCAAAATTATGCGAAAACTACCTCAAGAGTTTGCCTTCCCATTGGGTTTGGGTAGCAAAAAATTGCAAACAGCAACATCAACGGCAAATGATAGTACCAACAAAACAACCAGTACTACAACCAGCAGCAACAATAAGACCAATGGTGTGCGAGGAGCCGAAGCTGGCAGAAGTACTACCAGTAATGGAGAGGATGCTAGTCCGCGTGCACCATGCCAGGATTTGGATACAATAAATCTTTAGCCATAGCAAAATAGAATACATTCTAGTACCCATTGCACCAAAACATCGGAACCAAACTTCATTGTAGAATTTCGAAATTCCAATGCCATCGACAGCTTTAAGTTATTCTTTCCGAATTATAGCTGCCGCTTATTGAATTAGGCAATATGTAGAGTATACATATACATACATTAAAAAAGACCAAAAAATATTTTTTATTTACACTTAATCTTCATTTGTGAATGTGCTGACATTCAGACAAACGACGTTACAAATTCAGGCTTTAGAAGTTAAGTTATTTAGTTTGTAAATAAAACAATAATTAGCTTACATACCTACTGTATTTATACTACATTAAAGTACACACACAAACAAGGGTTTATGTTAAACAAGCGGCAAATAGCGAGAGCTACAGAGCGTATTTTTATATGATTATTGCAAAGTTAATAATTATTATTATTATTATTATTATCAGTTATTATTACTATAATTTGTTGACGAAATGTGATTTAATTAATAAGTTAAAAGATCTTTTCTATTATTAAACAATATAAACTTTCAGTTCACACGCCGACACGCCGTTTAGTTTAGTGGATTTATAGTTCTTCTTTATACTAAAATTTAAAGTTTCTTTTTTTGTATGCTTAGTTTTAATTTTATACTAGAATCTAGAATAGAGAAAAAAGTAGTATTAGCATAAAAACAAAAGCAACAACCGAATTGAACTCTACAATAAATACTAACAGCTACAATTTTTAAACCAGTCCTAGTAATACTTACAGTACTTAGTAATATGACACACCTATAGTATAACAAATATAACATTAATTTTATGTAAATTTATTACGAAGTTATTGCTGATTACATTCAATATAAATTATGGAAAACCGCATGTACCTAAATTTGTTGTTATTACAGAAATAATTTAAAATATAAACTTGAGAATGTATGAAAAATATTATATTAAAAAATGTATTTTTGTTTTGCAATAATTATCTGTTGTTTGTTGATAAACTCTTTTCTTATTTCTTATTTCCTAATTTGTCAGTATAGATGAAATTTTCGGTTTTTTTACTTTTGTCGACTGCTTACGTTTTTTAGCTTTGTATGCATGATGAAAATAGTGCCTGTGGTATCTTTTACATAATGTAAGTATTGGTTAGTTAAGTTTAGAACCCCTCTTATAGTTAGCGAGTCACCATTTGAATTAACTCACCACTGAGGCGAATAGTTGCTCTCGTTATATTTGTGGTTAGCGAACATTTTGAAATGCCAAAGAATTATTGGGTCTATTCTGTTATTCAACCCGAGCTAATATAGTTACCCGGAGCGATTGTTGCATGGCGTAAAAATATTCGGTGTGTTCACTGGATAACTTTACTCGCTCTTACTCTGCCTTACGATGATATTCATTTCAGAGAAAAAATAGGAAACTGTGTATACAGCGTGTCGTGCTCGGTTCACAACAAAAAACACAGAGTCCAGAGTAAAATTACCCCAGTTGAATAAAAACAAAAGTAAATTCCTGTGTGGAGCTCAGTTGCGCTCCAGACAGAGCACCGATGTTTTGCGCACTCCATCGACAAGAAGGGCTCGACGATCACTCAGATCTGGATACGCTTTTGCTCACCAGGTCAGTCAGTATTGATGGTTACCTCTAAGTATGTTATAATATGTCATATTCATTACAGGAAGGGTTTGGCCGACTCATCACCTCGGGCAAAATTATGCGAAAACTACCTCAAGAGTTTGCCTTCCCATTGGGTTTGGGTAGCAAAAAATTACAAACAGCAACATCAACAACATTGCAAACAGCAACATCAACGGCAAATGATAGTACCAACAAAACAACCAGTACTACAACCACCAGCAACAATAAGACCAATGGTGTGCGAGGAGCCGAAGCTGGCAGAAGTACTGCCAGTAATGGAGAGGATGCTAGTCCGCGTGCACCATGCCAGGATTTGGATACAATAAATCTTTAGCCATAGCAAAATAGAATACATTCTAGTACCCATTGCACCAAAACATCGGAACCAAACTTCATTGTAGAATTTCGAAATTCCAATGCCATCGACAGCTTTAAGTTATTCTTTCCGAATTATAGCTGCCGCTTATTGAATTAGGCAATATGTAGAGTATACATATACATACATTAAAAAAGACCAAAAAATATTTTTTATTTACACTTAATCTTCATTTGTGAATGTGCTGACATTCAGACAAACGACGTTACAAATTCAGGCTTTAGAAGTTAAGTTATTTAGTTTGTAAATAAAACAATAATTAGCTTACATACCTACTGTATTTATACTACATTAAAGTACACACACAAACAAGGGTTTATGTTAAACAAGCGGCAAATAGCGAGAGCTACAGAGCGTATTTTTATATGATTATTGCAAAGTTAATAATTATTATTATTATTATCAGTTATTATTACTATAATTTGTTGACGAAATGTGATTTAATTAATAAGTTAAAAGATCTTTTCTATTATTAAACAATATAAACTTTCAGTTCACACGCCGACACGCCGTTTAGTTTAGTGGATTTATAGTTCTTCTTTATACTAAAATTTAAAGTTTCTTTTTTTGTATGCTTAGTTTTAATTTTATACTAGAATCTAGAATAGAGAAAAAAGTAGTATTAGCATAAAAACAAAAGCAACAACCGAATTGAACTCTACAATAAATACTAACAGCTACAATTTTTAAACCAGTCCTAGTAATACTTACAGTACTTAGTAATATGACACACCTATAGTATAACAAATATAACATTAATTTTATGTAAATTTATTACGAAGTTATTGCTGATTACATTCAATATAAATTATGGAAAACCGCATGTACCTAAATTTGTTGTTATTACAGAAATAATTTAAAATATAAACTTGAGAATGTATGAAAAATATTATATTAAAAAATGTATTTTTGTTTTGCAATAATTATCTGTTGTTTGTTGATAAACTCTTTTCTTATTTCTTATTTCCTAATTTGTCAGTATAGATGAAATTTTCGGTTTTTTTACTTTTGTCGACTGCTTACGTTTTTTAGCTTTGTATGCATGATGAAAATAGTGCCTGTGGTATCTTTTACATAATGTAAGTATTGGTTAGTTAAGTTTAGAACCCCTCTTATAGTTAGCGAGTCACCATTTGAATTAACTCACCACTGAGGCGAATAGTTGCTCTCGTTATATTTGTGGTTAGCGAACATTTTGAAATGCCAAAGAATTATTGGGTCTATTCTGTTATTCAACCCGAGCTAATATAGTTACCCGGAGCGATTGTTGCACGGCGTAAAAATATTCGGTGTGTTCACTGGATAACTTTACTCGCTCTTACTCTGCCTTACGATGATATTCATTTCAGAGAAAAAATAGGAAACTGTGTATACAGCGTGTCGTGCTCGGTTCACAACAAAAAACACAGAGTCCAGAGTAAAATTACCCCAGTTGAATAAAAACAAAAGTAAATATTTGACACACACTGCTCGCTCGGGTTGAATAAAAAAACAGACCCAATGTAAACAAAAGATTCTCGCTTTTCGTGTTCAATTTGCCGAGAAAAACTGATCTCTATCAAAAATTTTTGCGGTTGACTGTCAGTCAGCGGCCATGTTTTTTTATGATCGATAATGTGTGCACAAATTTCGTCAGTAAGCTATAATTTTTAATGTGGAAGGACGTTATGGACATGGATGAAGACTTTTAAATGAATTTGTATGCCCCTACGAAAATAACCGCTGATTGTGGGAAATAACGAGCCCCGAAGACGTAATACGTTGAAAGAAAATGATCCCATATTGGTGGATATTATGAAAAAATTCAAGGCAATGGTGTCTGATCGCAACAATGAGCAACAAACAAGCTTTTTGTTGGTTGTCATCTTTCCTCTTCGGAAATTAGAAATTGACTGCTGGTTTGGCTTTCAAATCATCCTAGTAATCTGACCGCAAAGCGCATCAGTTAAAACAGACATCAGTTATGATTTATGAATAACAGCACGAAATGTTTTTTTTAGCTCTTTCTAATCACAGGATATAGATAAGATTTCTCTCTCGTGGAATTGGTTTGACGTTATATTTGCAAACTGTACCCAAGGTGCGGTTTGATTTTGCATTTTATTTGCAATGTTTTGTAACCAACACTGAAACTTTGCTACCCGTCGGCAATCGACGGGTATGGTTTGGTTTACTCAACATGATGATGAAGAGAGAGCAAGCAGACTAATTTCTCAGTTTGTTTTTGATATTTCGGTTGGTTTTGGCTTGGCGTTTATTTGCAAAGTGGTGAATGACCACGAAAACCAAGAAAACTCTGTTGCTTTTACAGCTTACCCGTAGTAAATCGAAAGAGGCATTTATTTCTCTCTATCGCGCTAAAATCCGGGTCCGTCCCGTTGATAAGTTCAGTTTTATCAAAACAGCAAAGCTTTTAAATCACTGTAAAATTTATAAAGGTTTTTTCTATAAGGACATAACAATATTGTTATTGTTATTGACAATATTGTTATGTCCTTATTGTTAACCCTTTATAAAAGTTGATTTTTTGCAAGGTAAACTGGTTTTCAAACAACAACCCAATTTGTAAATGAAGTTGAAGTTATTTACATCAAAAAGTTTCCTGTAAAAATCTATTCTCTCTCTCACCTTTACAAAAAGACTCATTTATATTCAATCACTTTCGACTGTACGTGAAATAAGATACTTAACAATAACCATATTCTTATAACCATAGTCTTATGCAAAATGAAAAACAATGAACTGCATAATATTAGATCATACATAAAGAGCTAGCCTTTCCCATGTCACAAAGGATTTTATTAAATAAATCATGCAACTAGTTTCGATATTTAAAAGTGTATATATACTTATATTTATTACTTTTTCTACCACTCGATCCTTTTTACAACTTTAAAAATTGTGGATTAAATGTAATTTTCTTGTCTACCGTCTACGCCTACCACATAATGAACGACTAGTCAAGTTCAACCTACCATATTATTTCTATTTTTATCTACATCCTGGCTATCTTTCCATATATATTAAATATTATTAAATAAATCAATTAAATTTAGTACCTTAAAAACTTTGTAATTTTATATACTTACACCCAACAACAAAGGAACATTTACTTCTAAGATCAACTAATCAAAACGAATCGCTTTAAAAACTACTAACAAATGCCTACTTAAAGTTGAATTAGGGACCTTAAATTGTCTTAAATTGAATGTGTATGACTTCTATATGATAGTATTTATATAAATATCTGTTATTTCTATTATAATTGCTTTATGCTAAAGACAAGTTTAAGTGATTGTTATAAAACTTAAAACAAAATTATAACATACTCGTATAAAAGCTATTGTTGGATAGTTAAAAAATTAATTATAACTCCTTATACAATATATTTTTATAAATAAAACAATGTAATGTGTTACTTATTTGGAATATATAGATATTAACTCGATGGCGGTCAGCCATCAGCAGAATAGGGCGAATAACAGAATGCTTTAGAATTGCAAGTGGCTATAACTATCTCTGAGTGGTGAAAGTGCGATCAAACCACGTGGTGGCCGCTAGTAATTTTCCTCCGTTACAGGAAAAGCGAAGTGATCGGGCTAGTCCCTTCAAAGTAAGGTTAGCGTGAGACCAGTAACCTCGCCTGTAAAAAACTTTACTACGGGACCCCAAATTAGCCTCTGGTACACTGATGAACAACGACGACCACAGCTCGAGCTGCACAGAAGCTAGCGAAAAATAAATTGCAATTCATGAGATGCGGTGGACGGCAAATGGTGTCTTACAAAAATCAGAATATTACATATATTACAGCCTTGTCAAATGTTATGCATGACCACATGTACTCGAGGTGGAGTTTCTAGTCAGCAAAAGAATGAAACCCACCGTTATCAGCTTTAAAGCAATAAATAAACGGCTATGCACCCTTCGAGTGCGGGGCAAATTTAAAAACATAAACGATCACGCACCTACAGAGGATTCCCCAGATGATGAAAAAGAAGAATTTTTAGAATTCGTCGAACTGGAACTCCATGCCTGCCATCAGTATGATGTAAAAAATCATTCTGGGGGATATGAATACCAAAATAGGTAGGGAGCCAGTATTGAGGCAGTACATTGGCACCCATAGCTTACACGAGAAGACTAATGACAATGGACAACGAGTCATAGAGATGTCAGCAAACAATAATTTGGTCGTTGCGGGTACAAGGTTTGCGCGTAAAAATATCCACAAATCACCTGGGTATCTCCTGATGGAGCCACACGCAACCAGATAGACCACGTGGTATGGTGCTCCGAACGCGGATTGTATCATCACAAAAGACTGCATCCGTGAATCAGATTTGAGTCAATACGGTTGCTCTTTGCAACGAAGAGTCGAGAAACAACTACTGTCAAGCCATAGGACTCGCCCTAAATGCAGAAAGTGTAAGTACTGGACTGAGATGTCGGGCGTAGAAGAGAAATGTCCTTAGAATACTGTCATTAGTACTGGTGACTCCATCTTAGGCAGTAGTCGTAGAGATCGAAACGACTGGTTTGAAATCGATTGTAAGCTAGCGAGTGAACGTAAGAATGTTGCGTACAGAGCATAAAACACGGGCACGCAAAGATGAACTAGAACAGTACAAAGCACGAGGACCGCACCAGGCGCGGAAGTTCTACCAGAGTCCGAAATATACACCGCGTTGAACATTCTGCAATGACAAAGAGGGTTATTTGATCGCCGATCTCAAATGCATCTTAGATCGATGGAAAGAGCACTTTCTCTTTCTCTTTCCATGACAAAGAGGGTTATTTGATCGCCGATCTCAAATGCATCTTAGATCGATGGAAAGAGCACTTTCTCTTTCTCTTTCCATCGATCTAAGATGCATTTGAGATCGGCGATCAAATAACCCTCTTTGTCATTGCAGAATGTTCAACGCGGTGTATATTTCGGACTCTGGTAGAACTTCCGCGCCTGGTGCGGTCCTCGTGCTTTGTACTGTTCTAGTTCATCTTTGCGTGCCCGTGTTTTATGCTCTGTACGCAACATTCTTACGTTCACTCGCTAGCTTACAATCGATTTCAAACCAGTCGTTTCGATCTCTACGAGTTGCTTAATGGGCTGCTAACTGAGGAATTGGAGCCAATGACCAAAAACCACACTATGCTGCCGCCACCAAGCATAGACGAAGTTAGAGTGACAAATCGGCTCAAAAATAGTAAGGCCTTTTGATCCAAAGGTATCCCAGCGGAGCTGATTAAAACAGGAGGTCCCGCAATACAACAATATTGCAAATATGGAAGGAAGAAGAGATGTCAGAAGACTGGCGAACAGGCATCCTGTGCCTTATACATACAAGAAAGGAGATATCACAATATGCAGCAATTATCGTGGTTGTTGAGTACCGCGTAGAATATTTTTGCCTCTATCCATCAAGACAGGATAGCCCCATACGCTAAAGTCATCATTGGTCCATACTAGTGTGGCTTCATCCCAGGCAAATCAAAATCAACAACTGATCAGATTTACGACCATAGGCAGCGAGGCCGGCTAAGCATACGCTGGAAGGAAAGCGTAGACCAGGACGCCCACAGTTTAGGGATGCCAAACTGGAAATCGGAAAGGGTGGAGATTTTTTGCGGAATGCTAAAAGCCAAATATGATGATGATGGCTAGATATCTATGTTTACTCACAAAATTGAACAACAATTTGTCAATTTCAGTTGCAAACCCTGAAATGTACTACTGAGCTGTCCCGAACTACTTTCTGAACTGATGTGCTTGTCCATCATTGATTTTATTATTGGTAAAGCTGACCAAAGATGCACTGTAAAAACGACCCAAACTGAGTTTGATATATTTTGTATGTCATCTAATAGATTATTATATGGTAATTTATTTACAAACAACAACAAAAAGAGAAGAAACAAAACTGCAAAATATAACCATCATTCAGCACGAGTACTTTTTCTAAAATTGTAACTTCTTGGGTACAGTAGCTCCGTCAATAGCTTCAAGTAATTTTCTCTTTAGACTTGGTCTCTCTTGGTCGACATTCTGTTTGTGTGACGTTGGCATTGGTAGTCTGTGGCCGATGGAAGGCGCAGGTTTATTCGAAAAATACTTCATATCGAGTGCTTCGGTACACGTACATCTTTGCAGTGGACAAAGGGCCAGCAACTTTTCTGCAAGTTCGATGAGATCATCGGGAGCAGCAGTAAAAATATGTTGTAACGGAGTTCCAGGGAACTGTTTAAACTGCATAAAGTCCGGCAGAAGCTTAACGTTAGTCCAGTTCTCGTCTGTGGGTGTACCTAGCGCTTGGAAGATCTTTGTCAATTGATCGAGGTCACTTTCGCCCGGAAGAAAGGGAACGCGCAGCAGCAATTCCGCTAAAATGCAACCCACAGCCCAAATATCAATGCCGGTTCCATATTGGCGTGCGCCAAACAATAATTCAGGCGACCGATACCATCTGGTCACAACTTGATGTGTGTATATTCGACTTGGAGAACCGAAAAATTTAGCCAAACCAAAATCACCAATTTTAAGTATGCCATTCGAATTGACAAGCAAATTATTTGGCTTTAAATCTCTATGCAGTATCCAGTTCATGTGAAGGTACTCAAGGCCTAAAGGTAAAAAAAGGATACAGCACCAAATATTTTCTACTATTTAGTGAATTTCTTACCTTGCAGTGTCATTATCATGTACGCCTTAATATTCGCCTGTGTGAGTACAATTTTTGGATCTTTGATAATAATTTCCAAATCGGTATCCATAAAGTCAAAAACCAGTGAAACATTTGATTTGTGTCCGAAAACATCGACCAAACCAATGACATTCTCATGTTGCAATTCATGAAGAAGTTTGATTTCCCGCAAGGCCGTTCGATTGATGCCGTCCTGTGCCTCTTCACGACTCCCGATTTTGATTTTCTTAACAGCAACTATTTGGTCAGTCAGCACATCTCTGGCTTTGTACACAGTAGCAAACTATAGACGAAGCAAACATTTAGATCAGAAACTCTTGGTACCTGCAGCTTAGTGCACAGAAACAAACTAAAAATTTACAACCACTTTTCTGTGCTTTGAATATCACAAAATTTTAAACTCAAATATGTATTGGCAACGCAAAACTTCATAAATATGTAAAAAAAGTGCTTTGATTTTTTTATTAGTGAAAAGCTAACTACTGGTCAAAATACTCACTTGACCCTCTCCTAAAAAGTCAATTTTTTCATATCGTGATAACCGACTGTCCATTTCTTGGATAGAAACGCAAACAACTATTTATTAAAGTAAAGAAACCAAACAGAACACCGACCACTTGTTTCTTCTGAATCCAAAATCTCACCTAGCCTCAGAAACAGCAGCACAATACACATCCACTCCAGCCGCATCGGCATATGCCATGAAAGATGGAATACAACAGCTAGCTTCATTTGTAAACAAATTTTCGTTGTCATGGTCAACCGCTAGGTGGCACGTAATAAATAATGATTTTCGCAAAACTGACCTGTTCTCCATGTTAGAGAATCCTTAAAGTATTAACTCTTGTGTGTAATATAATTTTTATTCTGTCTATGATCCATAATAAATTTTCCCATTACTAGTTTCTCTTTAACAGAGCTCTCACAATGGGAAACCTTAAGATAAAAGACTTATGCACTTAACCTTAAACACTAATGCATAAACTTTCAAATTGTTGCAATTAAGTTTCACATATAAATCGTATGGCTTGGTAATAATAATATTCGGCGCGACAGACCGTTGCGGTCCAAGGCCTAGCTTCTCGCGAGCATTTTTGTTTTGTACATTTATATTTTTGGACACAAATGGAGGGGACCGGACCCGAACGGCGTATGAGAAGCTTTCCGTGACAAGCTATTACTCTGGGAACGTTTGTCCCCCATTCGCGAGAGGTAGGACCCCGTGAAAAATACTTTTGGTGTTACTGGGATTCGAACCACGAACCCCTGCTCAGTAGCAGGGCCCATCCGCTTTTCCACTGAGCCACGGCTTGGTAAAGTAAAGATTTTAATTTAGGTACTCAGCTTTCCAAAGTATGTAATTGTTTTACCTTGGATTTAAAACGAAAATAATTTATTTTCTTTCTCTTTTCTTTTCTTTCATAAATTTCGGGCCTTACATTTTGTTGCTATTTAAAGCTGACTGTATTACCTTTGATTTGATATTCTCTATAGAGCAGTTTTCCAAAACTCAAGTTTTTCAGGTTCTCTGCTGAACATAAAAAATTCCTTTAAATCGATAAACGATTCTAATCACAGCTGCGTCTAAAGTCACTCTTTTGGTATTTTTGAACTAAAAAGTCCAGCAAAACACTAGCGATAAATAATTTTTTATTTTTTTTGTTCATTCATCAGTTTTTTTATGCGCACGGTTATCAACAACAATTCTACGCAAACGTCAACAACGAAATCAACCAACAAATACAAAAGTGGTAATACAAAGTCACCTATCAGAATTGTACATAATTAAAAACATTTCAATAATCATAGCCAGCGTACATCCATTCTGATATAAACAAATATCAGTAAATGTAGTTTTTCGTAAATAACTCAACTCCACCGCCCATTTATACCATTGACACACTGGCATACTTGAACTAGTTAAGTCCTTTTCACGTTTCATTTTTGACAAACTAGTTACGGAATAGTTTGCAGACCTAGTTTATCGCAGTTAACGAGTTCACTACAGCCGATTTTGACACTTGGCGACAAATTTTGATTTATTAAACAAACAAGCATTTTATAATCTTCTTTTTGTTGTACAATTACCGAGAAAAGCATTGATTGTGTTTCCCTCAACAGTTAATTTATAAGCTACGAACGATAAACTAGTTAAAGTTGGCCAGTATGTCAAGGGTATTAGAGGGTCCAAATTTTATCAGCATTATTTTTATTTAAGAATATTATTTTGTGGATTTTAGCCAAATTGTACCATAAATACGAAAAATTGGTATATCACGACTACAACGCCACCTATCGGTATTATTAAGAGAAATCTTCCTGCAAACCAAGTTTGGTGTAAATTGGTCTAGCGGTTCTCGAGTTTTAGACGGTCGTACCCAGAACTAACATTTTTATACATTAAGATAGACTCTAGAGAATTTTCCAAAACTCAATTCGTTGAAACATAAAAATTTTCTGGTTTTTTTGTTAAGATAACAAATTCTATTTTTAAAACTATAGTTTTGAATTTAAATTCTTTTTTAAAAGTTAAAAAACAACCAAGTGGCATTGCCATCCTAATGTGAAACATTTTCTAGTTTGACAGTTCTTTTATATCCGGAAATCATCATGAAGTTAGCAGCATCTTCGGCACATGTTCTTTTTCTGGCGAACGCCATTTCTGTTTGCGTCGGGGGTAATATTTCTGAACGAAAATGTAAGAATATTTAATATTAACTTTACTACAAAATTGTAAAAAGTGTATAAGGACTTATTATGGTATACAGCAATCAATTATACGCATAAAGTTTTGCAATGTTATGTGGTTTTCTGGAAAAAATTGCGTTTCAACTTTGTGGTTATGGTTTATGTTAATATTTCTAAAGCAAGTAGTTTTACACGTGGTAAAGTTTTTAGTTCCTTAAAATTGAAAGAATAAGAATTGTTCCGTGAAAAAGTAATTGAGAGATTTTGGTTCAAATGCAATATTAAAATTACTGATACATTGCTACCCAATATGTATACATCGTCGCCTAATACATGTCGACCATGTCCACACTAAAACTGTCTTCGATTGATTAATAGCGAATTCAGTATTCAAATGGACTAAATAAAACTGTTTGCTTCCTCTTAAGGATATCGGCTTAAAGATAAAATCCTTAATAAAGCTTTAACAAACATTTGTAATTTCCTTTATTATTCCATTTTCCAGGCAACCATTATCAATTCTATAATATATTTCTATAATATATTTTTATCATGTTTCAGAATGACCGAAGTAGCTGAAAACGTTGTTGAAACCTTCGAGGAGCCGGAGCCGATTGAGGCCGAGCCTTTAGAAATTATTGATACAGCTATCATTCAACAAGCTGAACTACCAGATATTAAGTTATTTGGTCGATGGTCCTGCGATGATGTCACCGTTAGCGATATCTCTCTTCAGGATTACATATCGGTAAAGGAGAAGTTCGCACGTTACTTGCCACATTCGGCTGGACGTTATGCCGCCAAACGTTTCCGCAAGGCACAATGCCCTATTGTTGAACGATTGACCAACTCTTTGATGATGAAGGGGCGTAATAACGGAAAAAAATTGATGGCTTGCCGCATTGTGAAGCACTCCTTTGAAATTATCCATTTGCTTACTGGAGAAAATCCACTTCAGGTGAGAGATGAAGCAAACAATAACTTCTTATTTTTTATATCTGGCTCAATATGTTCCATTGTGAAGCGAATAAAAATTCAAGAAGCGTTGTGATAATAGGGAAATATTTTATTCATACAAGTATAACCATAAAAATGAATAATTCACTAAATTTAACTAATGAATATCACTCGTATACATAGGTCCTCGTCAGCGCTATTATCAACTCAGGACCACGTGAAGATTCTACTCGTATCGGTCGTGCTGGTACAGTTCGTCGTCAGGCTGTTGATGTTTCCCCACTGCGCCGTGTAAACCAAGTAAGTATAGTAAATGTAAATTGTACTATCAATTAAAATGTTCTTTATTTGCTCTAAGCAAACCCTTTGAACGTAATGTTAATGAGCGTACATTTGGTTGTATCATCATACATTCGCATATCGTTGTAAAAAAGGCTATAAAGCCATTTAAGAATAACTTTAACTTTGTCCAGCTCATTTCTCACTTTTATTTGCATAAAATTTGAGCTTATGCTTCTGGACTAGAACAAAATTGTCGTGTTCTGATGGAAGGTAAACTGTTAATGAACATCTTCCCCACAAACACAACAGACAAATGCTCCCAAAAAAATTACAAACTTCTGGAAATTAAATTTTTTTTTTTATCTTTCAGGCTATTTGGTTGCTCTGCACTGGAGCTCGTGAAGCAGCCTTTAGAAACATAAAGACCATTGCTGAATGTTTAGCCGATGAATTGATCAATGCCGCAAAGGTAATTTACCATCTCGAATAATGTAATATTTAAGTAGAAAGTCTTCTCACAATGCTGCACAGCTATGCTTTAAGTTCGTTGTTGCAGTTTCGCTTATAGACAGGAGAATTGTTTTATAATCGTAGCGCCTTTAAGTATTTTTGTTTAAGAAACGTAGAACGACGTTTTATACATATAATACATTTGCTGTCCCATATGCTAAACTGATGCTGTGAATAACCACACACCATCAGGTAAAATGTGGACGTAAAACAAATAAATAGGTTTCTATTTGTAATGTTTAATTGACTCCAGATATTTCACATTCAAGACCAGTTTACAGTTGGCTTTTATTTTTATCTAGCCGTGAGGAACACACCAAGTACTTTCCTTTGAGTCAACTCTAATACTTCGCAATGTCATTATATATTTGCGGCAGTCTCGCTTGTTGACAAAATTAAAATTAATGTTTTATTATCCTAGCGTCAGAAGTACATTTTAAATCTTTTGATGCTTGAGAAACGTAAAACTACAATTATTAGATAACCAACTAACTTTAATGTTTCAATTGAAAGGTTTTCTAAAATCAATAATTTATTCTAGCCGTGAGGAACACACCAAGTACTTTCCTTTGAGTCCACTCTAATACTTCGCTATGTCATTATATATTTGCGGCAGTCTCGCTTGTGGACAAAATTAAAATTAATGTTTTATTATCCTAGCGTCAGAAGTACATTTCAAATCTTTTGATGCTTGAGAAACGTAAAACTACAATTATAAGATAACCAACCAGCTTTAATGTTTCAATTAAAAGGTTTTCTAAAATCAATGATGTTATTTTTTTATATTTCAGGGCTCCTCTAACTCATATGCTATCAAAAAGAAGGACGAACTGGAACGTGTTGCAAAGTCCAACCGATAATGTGTGTATATTTTTTACGCTTTTAAATAAAGATAAACTATTCCCATTTATAGTTTTAGCTGATTTGATTTATTGTATAAATTAAAAATGCAGAGTACACCGTTATTTAATTTTTTTAACTAAACTGTGTTTATTTACAACAAAATTATGATTATTATGAAATTTTTTTATTGATTTGATTCTCCTAGCTTTTGCTTCAAACTATGATATGCTTGCTTATGTAAATAATGGCGATAGCGTCGATGGAAATTGGAAAAAAAACTACGGTAAAAAATAATTTGCTAAGGATTTAGCGAACTGAGCGAGAATTTATGGGCGATTTAACTTCGTTGATCTTGAGCAATAACTCTATGGACTCATTCGCTTTTGATTTTTACATTTTAAGGAATAGATCTGTTTTATTTTTTTTCGCCTTTGTTTATTATTTTGAAAGATAAGAGAAGAAGCTTGAATGTTTAATTATTGATTTGTAGCAATTATGTAACGTGCTCTTTTAACTTTCTAAGTTTTACGCTGCAATTAAGGAATGCAACCAACCTTTCAACATTGGGGGCCTGACCGCCTATTTTCTTTTGAATACGCATAAAAGAAAATTGACTCAGTCACACGGTGGTTATACAAACGCTAATGCAGTATGCAGTAACTAATTTGGACTTCAATTCGTTTCTTTTTGACAGCTAGATGCGATTTCTTTTCGAATCGAAAAAGAAAATTGAAAGGTCTCCATTTTATATTATGTGCTATATGTGTGACGTTCATCGCTTAGTAATAAAAATCGGAATTTGCCACGAACTAAACCTTAAAACAAGCGAATCATTTAATAACCACAAACTGAGTGGAAAACATTTTTTTACAGTTGTAGTTTTTTGTTTATTGTTTCTTTAAACATGCGACATGTCTGTCTTATACTATGGTGCAAAATAAAACTTCTCTGATACTAAAAAACACGTTTTTTTACGCTCCGATAATTCTCGGATATGCTCTTTTTAATCTGAAAAAAGTATACAGAACATTTTTTTACAGTTGTAGTTGTTTAAACATGGACATATCGACTATTATGTTGAAAACAAATTATTTAGGTGAAAAATAAAACTTTTCTCTGATACAAAAAAAAAACACAAGACAATTTTTTTTATCAGACTGCTCTGATTAGAGAAAAACGATTATCGGATATCTCGGAACTTGGATTTGTCATATTCCTCCGACTTAAAAAAACGGCCAATGGCTTTTTGCGTTTTTTTAAATAATAATAATCGTCGCGACAGATCGTAGCGGTTCAAGACCTAGCTTCTCGCAACCATTTTGTGTTGAGCATTTATATTTTTGCAAATGGAGTGGACCTACAATTTAACGCCGTATTCGAACGGCGAATTGAGAAGCTTTCCGTCAAAAGTTATAACTCTCGGACGTTTGTCAGACATTCGCGAGATTACTGGGATACGAACCTCCTGCCCAGAAGCCATGCTCGTATCCACTGAGCCACGGCGCCCACGTTTTTTACACTCATATAATTCTCGGATATCATCTTTTTACACTGAAAAACATGCAGAACATTTTTGACAGCTGTAGTTTTTTTTTGTTTTTTAAACATGTGACATGTCGACAACTATGGAGCATACAGGAGAAAAATAAAACTTTAAACATAACTTTAAAAAAACAGCAAAAAATTATCTGATTTTTCGGATATCTCGGAACTCTGATTTCTCCGATTTCACCGACAAAAAAACACGGCCAATATGAAATTAGTGGGAAAACTCCATTGTAACAATAACATATGTATAGGCGCTCTCACAATGTTAAACTTAATACTAAAGACTTACAGGATTGTATGGATTTTGGTTTTGACAAAACAAAAATTTTTGCTCGTTATGCTAGAAATCCATACAATCCTGTAGGTCTTAAGTATTAAGTTTTTCATTGTGAGAGCAGGGTAAATTCCTAACAAATTCACAATGGATTTTATAATTGTGTGTAGTACTTTAGGTTTTTTTTCATCTTCTTTCGTCTAGCTTTTTTTCTTCGACAAGAAATGGAATCTCCAGTATTTTTTTTTCTTTATTAACAGATGCAATTTTAAAATTATATATAAATATTGCCCGGATGTTCCCACCACAGTACCACACTAACCCCACCCTACTGACCAGCCAGCCACTGACCACCACTACACCGACCCCTAGACATTTCCTTCCAACACACCATTGACCATTAAACTGTAGCCCACATAAACTTATCGGAGCACCAAACGAACAAATCGTATAAAAATATGGCTTTGTTACCAACTTTTTTATGCTTGTACTTTAGAAATACAAAAATATCTCCTCTAGTGACATCTACCGAGCTGAAAAAAGAGACAAATATCGTAGCACCAAACAAATATATGGCCGGAATACGTCTTCGATACGTCCAGTGGTTTATGAGTAATTATGTCACATTTATATGCACAATCATTTTTATATAAAGATTATCCTAAAGTAGCGGACTTAGGTAAAAATTCATTTTTTAATTTTTTGTTGTTAAAAATTATGAAAGAAATAAAATAAAGAATTTATAAAAAATTCAAAAGCTTTAATATAGATTGTATATTGTAATTTTACAATTAAATCTAAACATAAAATAAACAATTGATTGGTGAATTTATCAAATATAATTTTTCTCTTTCATTGTTTTGTGACACTGTGCAGCGGCTGAAATTTTGACCGTATGGCATTGCCATTAAAATTGACATTTATTAAACAAGCAGCTAGCATTTTTTGTTTCCGGCTGATAGCACATGTGGTGGTGGCATGTTCTTCTTGGGCGTTGTTAATTCTATTCTGAAAAAGCCATGTTACAGAACGCATGGGTCGTCGCTCGTGGGAGGTTTAGTGAATGAGCAGCAAGCAGGTTAGAATTTGATTTTTAATTTTATTTAAAATTTGTAAAAAGTTAAGAAAATAGCAATATAAAGCATAACGGTCAATTCATTAATGCACAAACTTGGGGAAGGCTGTGTGGTTTTATGAAATAAGTTTTCATTCTGTGTAGATATATAGTGTACATAAAGAAAATTTGAAGGGAATAATTAAATTCTGTTGTTATTTAATTGCTTAAAATCAAATAAAAACTACTCGAATAAGAGGGACGAATCCTATTTATACTTAAAACAGCAAATGCTCAAGATTTGAAGCTATTGCCTAATTTTTTAACGTTGACGCAGTGATGCTTTAAAAACTAAATTCATTATGTACTTACACTTATGTCCTCACTAAAACTGTCTTCGATTGATTGATAGCGAATTCAGTATTCAAATGGACTAAACTAAACTGTTTGCTTCCTCTTAAGGATATCGGCTTATAGATAAAATCCTTAATAAAGCTTAAACGAACATTATTTATAGTTTTCTTTTACTATTCATTTTACCAGTTATTCGAGTTAATCAATAATAATCTGTTGTTTCTTGTATTTCAGAATGACTGAAAAGGTCGTTGAAGACTTCCAGGAAAAAAAGCCATATTGAAGATACATGAATTGTTCAAAAACTTGAATTGCCCATTGATGCTGCGATATGTTTTGCAGATGCATTGTGTTCACAAAGTAAGACTAATAGATTTAATACATTTAAATCCATCTTTATGCCTTAAACGACACTTTTCAACTTATAAAATGTTTACAAGGGCATGAATTAAGGCCAGATAAATCGAAACTCCTTAATAATGTAGCGATTTCTTTAATTCCCATATTGTTATCGTTTAGGAGACTAAAGAGACATTCATTCAATAATATTCGTAACTTTGGTAACGTAATTGCTCACATTTATATTTTGTATTTTTTTTTTGTATTTAGCTGCACAGCACTTGAGCTCAAGAAGGGAATCATCAGATCAATGTCGATAAGGTAATTTACAATCCCCTATAAATAATGTCCCTAGTACTAAAACAATAGTTGTTTGAGAAATAAATGTAAAACCCTCTAGCCTTAATACAATTTAGGTCCACTCTAATACTACCGCAATGTAATACAATTTTTGCGGCAGTCTCGCTTGTGGACAAAATTAATTTTATTTGTTTTATTATCCTAGCGTCTCCAGTATTTTTTTTACTCTTGTGATGCTTGAGAAACGTAAAACTACAATATTAATATTTACTGCGATTAGTTTTAAAAAAATTAAATATATTATTCCCGTATGTATGCCCTTAAAACTCAAGAGCAGTTTTTCATTGAAATGAAACGCAATCTATAGTAGGAGATAATCTTCGGAACTACTGGACCGATTTCACTTATATTTAGTATGGACTTCCAGCGTGAACATAGGCTATATATTATCCCGTTTAAATAAAAGTCCTTTCGTGGCGACCAATTTTGTAACTAAACATCTAAAGTCGACGAAAACGGTTTGCTTAGCACATGGCACAACTTGTCGCGCACACATGCAAGAAGAAAATAAAAATTTTCGCCTTTCGTGTTCGATTTCACTTTTGAAAAAATCTGCAGTCAAGCGCGCTCTGGCGCGGAGTTTTTAGGAAAAAAGAATTATCAAAAACTAGACAGCTGAAACTTCCACAAAATATGCGTCCTAGCAAAATCTCAGAAAACGACATAGTGCCAATAGGATCGATGTGGCGCTTTGTTTAAGTTTACGCAATAGAACACCCCTCCAGTGGTAGTGAGGGTAAGGCGGGGATTTATGTGGTCCTGTCTGGGAGCGCCCTGGAGAAAAATATCGAAGTTACCTTATTGATGTTAATTTGCGGAAGAGAATTAATAATAGGCGTATTTTATTTGGAATCCGAATAAGGAATTCGGGTGTCAAAACCAGCCAAACAGCAGGTTTTCAAATTCCAAAGAAGAAATTCGACAGTGCAATTGTTGTAATTTCTTATTCCTCGGCATAATATTTTTTCAAGGGAGTTAATGGGGTTTTTTTTCAAAAACTTGTACAAAAAATGTGTAGAGGCCCCCAACCGAGGTGAGCAGTTCAAAAAAATATACACGTATAGAGGATAAACATATATACAGTTCTTCATTTTTATTAGCATATATATACATTTTTAATTTTGTAAAGATTTGGTGTTTAAATTTTTTACGTTTTGTTTTTATTTCAGTTACTGTCCGATTAACAAACGGCTATTTCAAGAACCGAAAAATAAGCCTAAAATCGGGGAAATGCCTTAATAAACTTTATTAAAGGATAAAATTCAAGTCTCTCAGCTGATTCCAAAGTGAAGCTAGGTAATTTTTGAATGTTATATTTCTTTAAACTATGAATTGTAATTCTTGTTTCTTCTTTTTTGCTTTGGCTAACTACTAGGATTACGGAAGAAGGTATGTTGTTCTCTTATAACATAAGCAGCCGTTATAGTGGGGGAAATGAAATAATAACTTTATACTTATCGTAATAAAAAACAACAAGATTACTTTTTTTCAATAAGAACTAGATATACTATAAGGAAAAATAAATATCAGTTTTGGAAAATACAAATATATATAAAATTGTGTTTTATTTAAACTCTGTCTCCTGACAATACATTGTAAAAATTTGAAGAAAATTGAGTTAATTTTTAAAAAGATTTTATGCGCACCCGGGCCTTAGTACTCGAGATACACTTACGAGTTAATATTAAATAAAATCGGGCTTTAAGAAGAAGGTTAAAAATTTATCACAGGATTTGGCCTCAAGCGGGGCACGCGAAGTGAATACAGAGAATTTAAAATCCGAATTTTTCCAATCGCATGGTGTAATCGTGTAGGCTTACCCGAAAAACCTAGAATCTCGCTGGTAGATGTCGTTTTTTCCCCACTCCAGGCTATCTCACCTCACTAAGACAAAGAACCTCTAGACGGTATTTACAAAATTTCTTTTGTTAATTTTGCAAGCGTTGTCTTGAGCATGCGAATAAGAATGGAAATCAAAGAATGCAAAGGTCATTGTTGATTTTCGATATGTATCCGAGGATTGTATTCGTTTCAAGAATCAATTAATTCAGTAGAGTTGTGATTGGCTAACCGCAACCTAGGTCGAAATGAAGCTTCGCCAACCAAGGCAAGTCCCCTTCTTATTTAGCGCCGACCCAAGCTAATACAAATCGGATTGGGTACCGCAATCGTTCACTTGATTTGGCAGAGTTTCCAGTGACGCGACGTGGGCGCATAAGAAAGGAGTTGTGATGCGAGAGGATAAGGACATGACTGTCTATAATCGCGTCATCATCACCGTTTGTCACATCTTTGAAGATCATTTTTTTTAGGGGCGGATTACCGGCAGACACCGGCAGGCTTGATCGAATTCCACCAGTAAGAATAGGTACGGCTGATGCACATAACACTACTTGTTCTGCTGTTACTGACCGCCATTTGATATTTGAGTGCATAAAATTACAATTAGGGATACAACTACATAAATAAAGGTTAAGCATGGAGAGAGATATTTGCGTTATTCCAGGGCTATCCCTGTTGTCCAATCATAAAAGATTAGTTATTAAGCACAAGTTTTTTGTTTCACTTGAAGCAATTTCTTCATTTATTGCTGACTTAGTGTTTTTTATAACAAAAATAAAATAAAAGAATAAAAAAACCCGCTACACCTCTGTTTGGTTGTAAAAACGTTCAATGTACAGACGCAGCCATTGTTGGAATTTAGTCATGTGTTCGTCTACATTTCCTACAAAATTATGATTTGTAAACTTGGGCGGCGGATATTCGCTTGCTCCAAATACATTTTGAATGAAATTCTCACTCATGTAAATGGCAGCGATTGCGTCGATGGGAAGAACTTCATGGCGAAAGGATAATTTCGCAAATGACTCGGCAAATTGTTTGAGAGTAATAAATGCCTGTTTTGATAGACAGTCTGTGGATAAAAAAAATTATTAGCTGACTAAAAGCTAAAAGAGCCTTTAACAAAAAAAACCTGGTCGGTCAATTCGTGATGCTACAAAGTACTTCTGAAGAATAATCGAAGCATCTGAAGACATGTCTACCGTTCGCTTGTTAATGACTGCCAAGAACTCACGCATTTCGTCTGGAGTTATTGAAAGGTGATCAATGGTCGATTCAAATATACGAACTGAGGACTGCTCCAGTATATAGTTTACAAGTACTTCATGGTTGTCATCATCCACAGTGATGGGAATTCCGAAAATTCTGTACGGAAATTTAGTATTAGTTTTAAAATTAAGGAAAATACTATCGACCATTACTATACTTTACAAATTTATTGAAAGTTTGTTGATCTTTGGCATTGTTCTTGTAGGATTTCCAATGAGACCAAACGGCAGTCTTCAATGGACACGTTAAGGTAGTGCGTTCCAATGCAACTCTTCCACTTTCGAGATCTTTAAATATTTTCTCTGATCTGGCTGCTTTCAAACGGGTCCAATCGCCTATATAATAGACCCCACCTTTGGCCAGCAAGATGGGATCTGCTTCGATCCAAACATATTTTGCCGATTTGGCTGATGGTAACTTGATGTCGTCTGTTGGGCCGATAAAACGATCAGCTAGATCTCCTACTTTAGTCATTAAATAATGGGCCATTGCTGTATCCGAGCCAATAGCAATTACCGGAATTGGAGGTCTATCTGGATCAGGCTGTGTTAATAATGAAAGTGGAGAAGTTATGAGTAATTTAATTGTTATTTCTTAATATTTTTATATCAAAAATGAAAAATCTTACTCCCAGCGAGGCAAGACTCAATAGAAGACCCATTTTGTAATTTGTAAAACAATCCATTGGCACACGATCTTGGCACATCTGGGCACTTAGCGCGTACACAAACGCAAAGTCTGAATATGTCGTCCTAATGGTGTCGTATAGCTGCTTAACAGATGATGGAATTAAGCTTATATCAATGGAATATATTTTTCCAATATTGAAGTTCAGTTCAGCTATTGGGGAAGATGAATCCATTCCTATTGGATGACTAATAATTGAGTAATCAATGGGTTTCGAAGTATCGACCCCGTCCGCACTTCTATTTAATAAATTACTTGAAGTAAGATCTGCCACCATATCGCAAGCAATTGAAGCATTATCCATATTTTTTGTTGTTTGTGACTTATTAGTGTACTCAAGACTAAGAAATAACATTGGATTTGGAGCCGAATCACCTTCGGACGAAACATATGTTGTTGTGTTGGAACCTGGGCGCGCCATCTCAGCCGGACAAGTCATTATTAATCTTCCATTTCCGTTTTTTACGGTGTTGTTGTAACTGAAAGTGGTTGCTGGTCTCTTATGCTGATTTATGGAATATTTTCTATATATAGAATGTGGTTCTATTGCAGAACTTATATTCTGAGGCGACTTAAGATGCTCTGCAGAAGTTGACTGATTCTCTTTGTCATCATGATCAATGGAAGGTACTTCGAAATCTTCAGGAATCTTGCAAAATTCCTCAATAAGAGTAGTATCGACTTCGCGAGTACTTTCATTTGACAAATCTATTGGCAAGTTATCTTGATTTTGATTATGCGAATCCAACTGAATGCTATATTGAGATTCATCAAGTTCGATGTGCGACAAATCAAAGTCGTTGTCATTATTTAAAAATTCCTGGAAGAAGGAACAATTATTGTCTTGCTCTTCCTCTTTAACGAAAACTGATGAATTGTATGGCGACCGTGCGGCAATCTCCATATCAGTTATAATTTCTGACTGTGGTAATTCAGTCTGGCTAAAAGTTAAGCTGATGTGCTCTAAATCAGATGAACTTATAATAGATGATGAAATATCATTGTGTGTAATTAACTGCGACATTGGAAAATCCGAATTAACAGATTGGTAATCAAATTGAGTATTTATTTCGTGCTGTGTGTCTAAATCTACTTGGGACGGCATAGTTTCACGATTGATTTCAAAGTCATTTTGTGTTGATTCACAGAAACTGTGATGCGGTGATGATAATGGTGGGCTCTCGACTTTTAAAATGATATTCAAATCGGTATTGGATATATCTTGGAGCCCAAAAATGGCACTGCTTAGTGTTCTATTAGATTCCATGCTTGGAATTCCCGGCCTGAGCTCTTCTGGTAATCGTAATAGCCAGTAATCAGATATCTCGATCCAAGTGATAGTTCACAATCGTACGTGTGATCTGAAAGAAATTCAATAAATTGGAAAAATAACTGGTTTAGCTTAATTCTCGTTAAAGTTACCTTTCAGGCGTACTATAAACGATCTAAAAAGTTTATTAACAATTCTTGGAGTTTGCGTGCTCCTTACTGGCAGCACGCGTAACAGACGATAATTTTCAATTGTACGCAATTTTGTGTATTCGCTCATTTGACGAGAACAGCTGAAGCAGATTGGAGCTGTAATTAAAAACCAACAATGTTGAACAGCATACAAGAAATAATGTATTTTTCACCCTCAGTAGACTCAGATCTGATTTTGTTTCTGGAACAACCAGATGAGCAAAACCACAATGACTGAATGCTGCATTTGAAAACGAAAGGTAAATTTAACTTTTGAGAGAAGTTGCTTCTATATCCTTACATATATTTTTCGGGTTCAGTATACCCCGAGAGTATACAACTGAACACAGATAATCCGGTACGATAGCGGTTCTCCGTTGGATCGAAGATGAGGTCCGTTTGCAATGGAAGACCAGAAAATCTCAAATTAACATGTACTTGGTCGATATCGATCGTTTTTATCCCAGAATCCGGAAATTGTTTTAAAAAATCTCGAATCAAAGAGTAGACACAATATTTTGTGGATTGTGCAAATAGGACAGGTTCTCCTATTGCCAAATGTAAGAGATCTACAAAATTGCCCAAGAAGTTGGTGTAGCTGAAAGGAATGCGTACAACAATGGGGGCCAATGCGTCCTCCGATTTTTTTGTTTCGATGAACGTTTTTATAAATTTCTCACTTTCTTCTTCAATGATTTTTAACAATTTACTGCTTCGTATGTAGTTTTCAATTAGTTTTTGCTCGCTGAAACTAATAAATAACATTTAAAAAATATAAAAAGATATAAGAACATAATTGTGCATTTTACGATTGCTGTCCAGAAGGTGATTGTGCCGCTTGACCACTTTGCATGTTTCCTATTACGTAGCTTTGGGTCTTAGCTTCTTACTTTGAATTTGAATTTTGAAACGCGCAATTGACAATTCTTGTTCTCTAGAATCATGGTGCTTTGTCTGATTTACCACCCAATCCTTAGCTTTGTTCGATTGGACTGAAGAAGTGAAGAGTACAACTATATAATAAAATTTATTTAATTCGTCTCTTATTGAATAACTATATTTTAAAATCGAATACTCGACTATAGTTAAATTAAAGTTGTGGTTAGCCAGATTGACACTACGCGAATATTATAGATACGCTGATTTACATTTGTGGCGTTCGAAAAAAATTAGCATGAGCAGTTAGCCAGACGAGAGAATTAGTATATTTTCCAATGTTAACATCATGCAAAATTTACATTTGAGACGTGCGAGACAAAGTGAGCGGGCCGACTATAGTTAAATTGAAGTTGCGGTTAGCCAGAAGAGATTGACACTACACGAATGTTATAGTTATTTTATAGTAACATGGGAAATGTTATCTATAGCATTATGGTAACATTGAAAAATATACTACTTCTCTCGTCTGGCTAACCACAATTGCTATTTAACAGCCGTCCTGCTCAGTTTTTCTCGCATGCCACAAATGTAAATCAAGCGTTATAGTAACATGGGAAATGTTATCTATAGCATTATGGTAACATTGAAAACTATACTACTTCTCTCGTCTGGCTTACCAAAATTGCTATTTAACAGCCGTCCTGCGCATTTTTTATCGCACGCCACAAATGTAAATCAAGCGTAATGGAAAAGTTGTGGTTAGCCAGAAGAGAACACCACGAATTTTATAGTTATTTTATAGTAACATGGGAAATGTTATCTATAGCATTATGGTAACATTAAAATATACTACTTTCTCTCATCTGACTAACTACAATTTCAGTTTAACAGCCGTCCTGCTCATTTTTTCTCGAGAGAAGTCGAATATTTTCCAATGTTACCATAATGCTATAGATAATATTTCCCTTGCAAATGTAAAATAACTATAACATTCTCGTAGTGTCATTCTCTTCTCGCTAACCACAATTTCAATTTAACTATAGTCGGCCCGCTCATTTTTCTCGCAGGGCTGTAGTCTATATCCACTTTATCCAGAATAAAATAAAGCATTAATAGCCGTATTTTATTTGTCGATTAATAAGGAATTACAACAACAATTGCACTGTCGAATTCCTTCTTTGGAATTTGAAAACCTGCTGTTTGGCTGGTTTTGAAATTCGAATTTCTTATTCGGATTCCAAATAAATACGCCTAATATACCGGATCTGGTTATCGTTGGGTTACTATCTTCACGCTGCTGTATCTGCAATCTGCCAAACGACAGCGCGCTCATATTCTAACATCCGTTAGTCTGTTCTGTGCTATGATGTTTACATGGCTACGGAAGCTTATCTATACACATCAAATTTGGAAGTATTATTAAAAATGAAATTCAAACGTTACAGTGTGATTGCAATGTTTTTGTCTGGAAAGTCACAGCCGGCTATTGTCAAACAGCTTCAGCATTTGAATTTCAATAAAATGTATCGGGCCATAACACGTTACAACGATACTGGTAGCATCACAAAACGCAATGGAGGTGGCCTTCCAAAAACAGCAACATCAACATAAATGGTTCGCAAAGTGAAGGCACGAAGCGAAATCGATGACAAAGTTTACGGTTGAACAATACGTACACAAACAAGATGATCGTATGTGGTTAGAGGGCAAGTCAAACGATAATTTGGACATACGAGTTGTTCTTCGCAAACAAGCGGAAAATAGACTTGGTTAACACCAAAGTGTATGAATTGCAAGAGTTCCTATTTATAAATAGAAATAAAAAGCAAGTGAATTCAAATGATAATATCCAAGCCAACACTATAAAACTGTATTTTCATCAAAACACAAATGGCAAACTTCAAGAAAATTGGGAGCACACTATTTACGTGCAAGACAATTTAATTCTATCATACAATTACTAATCATTCGTTTATATCTTTTTATATACACACTGTTTTATGTAAAAACCGTTTAACATCTACCGTAAGGCAAGTGAAAGAAGTCAATATCGTCGCGTTTCATAATTATTTTTATCTCATTTTGCAATAGCTCATGTAGAGAAACTCCTGTATGTTTGTAGACCCATTTCCCGGTTTCGACTGATTTTGGACCAACAAAATCATAGCGTTTGGGGCCACTAGTCGGCGAGCTTAACCATATTTGTTTATTAGGCGACTGTCTGTTGATGACATAGGTACCATATTTGTGTCCCAACTTTATTGTAAGTACTCCGTCCTGTAAGATATTTTGCAATAAGCCCGGACGAACGTTACCGATGTGATTTTAAATGACCTACCCCATACGCTACATCAGACGACTGTATATGAGTAGCATTCTCAGTTAGCTCTTCGAAGTAATCACATAAAGAATCCAACGTCTCCGAACAAACTCTTTCATATGTTATATTGTCCAGAAAAGTTTCGGAATCACTGGACGAGAAACGTTTATATTGAGTAAAAAGTGGTGCTGTGAATAGATAATAAACTAAAACTTATTTTAATATTAGAATCGACACCAACCTCTAATTTCTCCTGTCATCGTTAGGTTAAAAGGAATTTTGGAACTTTTTGCAACTCTGCCGAATAGTCTCATTGCAGTGCTCGCCGCCATAGTTAGCAAGCTAAGCAGAATTGTTTATTTCAAGAATTCATATAAGATTTACAAGTGGTAATTACTGATGTTGCAATTTGCCAATTTTCCAGCAAAAACAGCTGTTACAAAAAAACTGACGTGCTTCTTTCGTTGAGTTGAGTTTGTAAAAATTAACAGTACTAACATAATAAGAACGTAGTAGAATATATATATACTACGTTTCCATAATTGAAAGATACAAGTTTTGAACATTACAGCGTTAATATGCCCTACCAAAAATATACGTCCGCGGGTGCAATTGACAGATCGACACAATACACGCTTATAAGAAGTGTCCCATAGGCAAAGCATGTAATGGAAGCAACGCAAAAAGTTGACCAACATTAAAATTTTCGCTCCGGCAAATGCTTTAAATGTTCTCTCTCAATTTATTCTGGCATTTGTTTTTGTATGCCTGTACGACGACAACGTCTTTGCGTTACATATGGCAACGTCAATAAATACGCCGAAGCAACGGACTCTATGTGCTGGGTAGTGTTGGGCGAAATAGATCTAACCAAATCTTTTTTAAAGATCGAAATGACCGAACTGGCTAGCAAAAAAAGAGAAAAGACTTGCTCATTCGTTCACGGAACTTGTTAGCAAAAGACCAGTTTAAAAAAGAACGAATTGCTCATTCGTTCACTAACGAACTGGTTAGCAAAAGAACAGTTTAAAAAAGATAGACTTGCTAATTCGTTCACTGAACTGGTTAGCAAAAGAACAGGTTAAAAAAGAAAGGCTCGTTAATTTCTTTTGTCTTGTGTGTTTCGTTCGTGAACGAACCAAGTAACCAATATTTAACTCTCGAACATCGAAAGAACCAACATATGATTTTTCATGAGTGGGAAAAAGAATGGTTGCTACATAGAAAAACCACTGAAAATGAAATTTGATTATATTATATCAGTTTCGATTCGAAATCTCATGGCAAAATATTTTTCCACGTGTAGCATTTTTTATATGAGAATCAGTAAAATTGTTTGCCAAATTTTAAATTTTAATTTAAAACTAGTTTGGCACTTTTTATTATAAATAATTGTATGCAGATTATAGCTTTTTTTTAATACCTGCGTAATTTGTATTTCAATCGATCATTTAGTTTCTGTAGTATTATAAGCAGATGCTTAAATTTTAAGGATTTTGGGGAAAAAATTATTTTTGCAATTCATGCTTTTGGTATGGACAGAAAATTTTTTTGGTTTGTATTTTGGAGTTTGAAAAAAATATAGCATCCAAACTTAAAGTTATATTTTATTGTAAATAAATCGTTTTTTCGTGTTTGGTGTTCTATACACATGCTGAAAACGGTAAAGCATGGAACTATTTCCTGCCTGCAGACGGTATAGACTGTTTTTTTTACTAACAAATTTCCGGCTATTACTAAAAACTTATTACGGACAATAAACAAGGCAACTAAAAGACTGCCTCGATGATCTTTTTAGTGATATACGGCATACAAATCTCCAAATGTGCAAAAAAATTAAATATTTTTTACGTTATATTAGAGATCCGGTCTTCCAGGTATGTATAATTGTATCTGATTAATCTATTTAGAATAAGAAATTGGTATCGGCTAAGATGTTGTCATTTACCAAATTACCGTCAGCATTACTAATTGGTATGTTTACCAAAAAATAGTGGAGAAACCGTTAAAATGGATTGAGTTTCCTTTCGATGCTGAAAAAATATTAAAGTTTAAAAAAAAGAAAAAAATTTTTTCAGTTTTTTGTAAGAGCATTTAATTTAGCTGCAAAAACTTTTTGTTCGAATGCCAACACCTCCATTTGTTTAACATGTACCTGTTGTTTTGCGCATAAAACATTATCTTCTGCGTGTTTATAAGTTCCGGCTGACTTTCGAGAACGGTGTGTTGGAATTCGGGGTGTTGTCTAAATTTATCTTTATTTAAATAATAAAAAAATACATGTAATGCTTGGATTATCCTCAGCAAGCATTAATTCCAGGAACAATTTCTCTGAATGTTTTAATGTTATTGGATTATTTCCGGTTCTTTTCAAATATGCTTTCATTTTAAAACGCTTCTTTAAATTTGCCACTTTTTTTAAAAATCTGGTCGGTTGTATAACTATCCGCTGTTTCCATTAATTAAAATCTCACAGATTTTTTCTGTGCTGGCGCTTGGGATTTACCAAATGAACCCAGAATGTTACTTTATTTTCCTCCTTTCTATAACGTGCTGATGGAGTTATGATTTTCCCGTTTATCGCTGTCAGATTGAACTAAAACACATACATAACAAAACATGCGTATGAAACAAGAAAAACCATGCGTATGAAACAACAAAAACAAGCGTATGAAACAACAACAACGTATGAATAATTACCATCTAGATATTCCTCTTTATAATCGTTGTAATAATGTTGTTTTCATTTTTATATTTTTCGAAAATCAAAATTCGAGTACGAATAAAATGACGAACGAAATAAATGAATAAAAATGTTTTGGACAACTGACAGCTGTTAAATGTCGAATATTCAAACTTGCTAAAGTAAAGTAAAGTCTTATTCATACGGATTCGAGCAATTACTTTATGAATTAACAAGCAATTTCTAGTTTTTATTAATAGCTGTATTTTATTTACCGAGAAATAAGGAAAAACAACAACAGCTGTATTTTATTTGCCGAGGAATAAGGAATTACGACACAATTGCACTTATTCCTATTCTTCCTTCCTTATTCCTTCTATGGAATTAGAAAACCTGCTGTTTTGCTGGTTTTGACATTCGAATTCTAAATTCCTCGGCAATTAAAATACGCTGAATATTAGCAAATGTATGCTTAAACTTCCGAATTGTGTACAATAATTTGAATTTTTTGATTAGAATACAAGCTAGTCTATCAAATCAAATCTAGTACTATTAATAACTTTTATAAACGTCATAATGGTGTCCAATTCAAAAACCTAACGAAAAACCGACATTATTTCTAAAGACGAGTTGTCACATTGACTGTTCTATGCACTTTTTTTGTATTGGAATTTTTTGCTTTTTGTACATTTCGTTTCGTTTGTTGCTGTGCTGGTCTGCTGGAAGTATTAGTATTAGAAAAATACGAATTCTGATACAGCTTTGTTCATCGACTACGTTTTGCAACTGCCTGAGTGTCTGTGGCTTAGCTAAAGTGAAATCGTGAACGAACGAAATTGATTTATTATTCTTTTTCTTATTTTTGTATTTTCTGTCCTTTTAATTTAAAAATTATTTTGCCTTTTGAAAAAGTAATGTACTTTTAAAGTTTTTACACTGGAGTGATTTGCATCACATGAATATTTGTGTGCTTAAGCTGGAACTCAAATTGCTATATTAAATAAAGAAGAATCACAGCAGAGTGCAAATCATCCGCGCCGTAACGCCTGGAATTTTATTGAAGCCGATTTGTTTTAGTCTTCCTAAATCATAGTCTGGAAAATATTCGCAAAAAGGTAAGCCAGAAAAATTAAAATATTGTCGAACGAAAAAGTGAATTCAATCGGTTTGTCTGAGTCACGAGATTTGCGCTGCGACAGAGTCCCTTGCCGGCGGTGTTCAAAATAAATATTAATATGAGATATTTAATAAATTTCTAGTCTAAAAGAAACGTTAAAACAATGAAAGAATGAAAAACCCACAAATAAAGATGGTCTCGTCATACATTTTAATGCAAGCTTCAATTAGAAATGTTTCAAGTATATTAATTTCTGTCTAGGTTAAGCAGAACATATGAAATGCATGTCAAATAAGTCATAAACTATCATTGAGAAAGAAGAGGTTGGCGGGCTATGGTGGTTCCATAACCGGTGGTCACAGGTCGGTCTTAATTTTTATTTGGTTTACTCTGTTCTGGAAAGCAAGCCAACAGGCAAAATGGTAGCCAAGCGGCAGGCGACAGCCGCTGTCCAATAGTCCAATCGTGAAACTGAAATATGTTATGGCGATATTTGTAATTTTAGGAAATGAATAATCTTATGGTAGGGAAATAAACGGATAAGAACGAAAGCAATGCAATACCAAACCACAATCCACAAGTGCGAGCATAGTTTGAATTTGCTGCCTTGGCTTGGTCATCATGTTTGAATTGCAAACACAAATTCGAATTATTTTTGAAACAGGCCCGACCTCATAAAAAAAAAATATTTACATTTTCTTTATAATTTGTACATAATTTGATGTAAAAATATTATTACAAAATAATAATAATAAAATAAAATTTTATTTTTACGTTATACTTTTTGGTTATAAATAATCGCCAAATTATCTGTTTTTGAGGTCTGGACTATTTCACAAATTTGTTTCCGTCTCCAAAATAGTAACACTTGTTACGAATTAGTAATTTTTGTAATTTTTACTACAAAAGCGTTCCCGTACTCGAAAAAAATATTAAAAGAGAGCGGAAATAGAGAGAAAGTTCATTTCCCACCATGCGAATTTTGCCAACTTTTGTAACAAAAATGTCTGTGAGCAACATTTATTGACAACTAACTTATTTGGCGTTTGTTTTTTCTACGCTTTCTTAACCAAGTGCACTAATTTTTGGCACAAAGCGAAAAAGTATGTGAATTTGTGTTGAAATGGTCCCACAAATGCCACGATGACGATAAGAATGATAACAAATGTTTTTATTGTAAATTGTAACATTTGCAAACAAATCGGTTGCACTTTTGTGAAATTTTTGCATTTTTTCTATCAAAAGAAAGCCACATAACTAACTTATTTGTGAATGTTGAATTTTGGCGTAAAGCAGCTGACAGACTATCGAACTTAACTGTAATGACGTATTTTTTTTTGTTTTAGAAATCTTCGCTCGAGCTCAGATTTTTTCTCGAAAAAACGAACTTTTGTTTACATTGTTTTGTTGCATTTGTTGTTGTTGTAGTTAATGAAAAGAGGAGTTAATCTTCCAAAATATCAAGATGTGTTAGAGGGGAAATCCGATCTTTCGTAGATGGTTTTTTTTTTTTTTTTTTTTGGAAAAAACAAACACCTTGACAGCCAAAAAATCAATCAATCAATCAAAATCGACATCCCTCAAAACTGATAGTGTGAACGCCTGACTGACTGACTGACACTCGAAGCATTCAGTTTCAAAAAATTGTTGACTGTCAGTCAGCGGCCATGTTTGTTTAAATTATTATGAAATTATGAAAAAATACAATGCAACAAAACAAGGCGGCAGATCGCAAGAATGAGCACCAAACCAGCTTTTTGTTGGATGTGCATCATTCCTATCCGAAAATAATAACTTGATTATTGTTTTTACTGTCAAACCATCTTACTAATCTGACTGACGGCAAGGTGCAGCATTCAAAACTGAGTTATGATTTGCAGTCAGGTTCGATAGTCTGAGGGATTTTGACAGTTTCTACCAAGCCAACAATTTTGTGGTTTTATGCGTTCCCGTACTTTTTTGTGTGATTTATTTTTATGTCAATTTTTACTACAGAAAGTACCACATATGGCAAATTATAAAACTCCTGCAATGTTTTTTTTGCTCAATATACTAGAGTATTTTAACTAAGTTCAAAACAATGAACGTGTAAACCTCGCATTATGTAAGCTCGTCAATTCCCTCCATATCATTTGCTATATTGCTTTCAACAAAAAAAAAAATTACAACAACAAACACATTGCATAGACCAGAAAATGCGTTAACCAATAAAAAGTTGTGGTTAAGAAATATTTAACCAAATTTTTACTTATAATTCCCACCACCAGAGTCGACTTTTAAAAATTATATATGGATAAGTTGGCAAACACATGAAACAAAAAATTTACCAAAATTTGGTTAGTTTTTGCTGTTGCTTTGATCAGCCGTTAACCACAAAAAATACCTAACTCATAACAACAATTGCCGAACAAACGATGACGATAAGAATGATAACAAATGTTTTTATTGTAAATTGTAACATTTGCAAACAAATCGGTTGCACTTTTGTGAAATTTTTGCATTTTTTCTATCAAAAGAAAGCCACATAACTAACTTATTTGTGAATGTTGAATTTTGGCGTAAAGCAGCTGACAGACTATCGAACTTAACTGTAATGACGTATTTTTTTTTGTTTTAGAAATCTTCGCTCGAGCTCAGATTTTTTCTCGAAAAAACGAACTTTTGTTTACATTGTTTTGTTGCATTTGTTGTTGTTGTAGTTAATGAAAAGAGGAGTTAATCTTCCAAAATATCAAGATGTGTTAGAGGGGAAATCCGATCTTTCGTAGATGGTTTTTTTTTTTTTTTTTTGGAAAAAACAAACACCTTGACAGCCAAAAAATCAATCAATCAATCAAAATCGACATCCCTCAAAACTGATAGTGTGAACGCCTGACTGACTGACTGACACTCGAAGCATTCAGTTTCAAAAAATTGTTGACTGTCAGTCAGCGGCCATGTTTGTTTAAATTATTATGAAATTATGAAAAAATACAATGCAACAAAACAAGGCGGCAGATCGCAAGAATGAGCACCAAACCAGCTTTTTGTTGGATGTGCATCATTCCTATCCGAAAATAATAACTTGATTATTGTTTTTACTGTCAAACCATCTTACTAATCTGACTGACGGCAAGGTGCAGCATTCAAAACTGAGTTATGATTTGCAGTCAGGTTCGATAGTCTGAGGGATTTTGACAGTTTCTACCAAGCCAACAATTTTGTGGTTTTATGCGTTCCCGTACTTTTTTGTGTGATTTATTTTTATGTCAATTTTTACTACAGAAAGTACCACATATGGCAAATTATAAAACTCCTGCAATGTTTTTTTTGCTCAATATACTAGAGTATTTTAACTAAGTTCAAAACAATGAACGTGTAAACCTCGCATTATGTAAGCTCGTCAATTCCCTCCATATCATTTGCTATATTGCTTTCAACAAAAAAAAAAATTACAACAACAAACACATTGCATAGACCAGAAAATGCGTTAACCAATAAAAAGTTGTGGTTAAGAAATATTTAACCAAATTTTTACTTATAATTCCCACCACCAGAGTCGACTTTTAAAAATTATATATGGATAAGTTGGCAAACACATGAAACAAAAAATTTACCAAAATTTGGTTAGTTTTTGCTGTTGCTTTGATCAGCCGTTAACCACAAAAAATACCTAACTCATAACAACAATTGCCGAACAAACAGTGTCGAATTCCTTCTTTGGAATTGTGAAAACCTGCTGTTTGGCTGGTTTTGGCTGGTTTTGACATTCGAATTCCGAACTCGCTCGGCAAATAAAATGCAGCATAAACGTTTCAGTTTCAAAAAATTAAAAAACTGCCAAAAGAGTAAGAAATGATGAGTGAGAATATTGTGCTTCTGAAAACAAGTTTTAATTCATCTCAATCCAAGCTCCACTCAAATTTATTAGCAAAGAGCTCGATCTATATATTGTTTACTGCTGCTATCTACGAGTGGATTCAGCCAATGTAAAGCGAAACTTTCAGACTGATCCACAGACCACATGCCAGTCCCAAAGTCCGGAGTGACTATCACATTAATCACTATTCAAAATTCATTTCTCGTTTGACTCTCGTCTCGAGTTGAGTGTGTGGAGAGTGTGGTTTTCTTTATATATTTTGTGCTCTGTGCGTTTTTAGTGTTTATAGTACATACTTAAAAAAAATTTATACGCAAGAGTGCGCGACGGTTTTAGTCCGACCGACGATCGACCATCTTCTCACACATATACCACCCCACTGTACAATTTTTGTTCTACATTTATGTAGATGTGGGTATTAACGATCGTAATTAGTTGAAAAGCAAAAAATTTTGTCGCCGTACGTGCGTTTTTTGTGTGGTTTTTTGTCGTTAGATTTTGATTTTCGCATAAGATACGTTGTGGAATAAAATTCACCTGTTGAGCTGCTGTGAAATATCTACTTAACAATAAGCGAATAACAATCAACTACTAACCAACGCCTTGTTTTTTCCGGTTGATTTTCTTTCATCGTCATCATTATTACCGGGCGCGATCGCGATAGTCGTAATCATTGTTCCTCGTCGACTGTTTGTTCATCCGTTCTACCACCACAACAACGGCAGAGACAGATATAAAGCTCATCGTTCTTTTTTGTAAAAATCAATCATATAAATAATTAAAGGAAGCGAAATAGGTTTGTCACTTTTTTTATATTTTTCTTCAATAAAATTTTGCTGATAGTAAACTGTCAGATTGTAATTCAATGCAAACCAATGTACTTCTCGTTTTAACCAAAAAACTCCTACTGTTGATAAAGCTGTTGCTGTGTTATCGGAGAAGTATTTTATCGCGCATTGCAGTGCGTAAATCGTTTGATAAAACATTTTGTTATTTCAATTAAATGGTCGAGGCATGTATGTGCTCACCTCTTTGCACAATATTGAAATCGAAATTAATAATGAAGAAACAAAGATTAGTCAGCAGAAAACCTGCTTTCGCAAGCGGTAGAGAAATTGTGCTGTCGAATTAGATTTTTTTTCGTTTAGCTGTGCATTGCGTTTTTGAATGATTTTGTAGATTGGTGTTGCATTTTATTTTATTATTTTAAATAGAACGGTTTTTATATTTCAAGTGGGACTGATAAGAATTTTAAAATTTTTTATCTGAGATATTTAACAGGTTCGTTTTATGTACATCAAATACACAAACCTTTTGCAGTTGACAGAATTTCAGTGCTAGCAATGTTGACTGTCAGCTGCTTTAAAACGTCATTACTCAAACCGCTCACGTGATATAGTAGTTGAAAATTATTAAACAAATTTCCCTAAAAAAACAAAAAAGTTATAATTTTTCGTGTAAATTCTTCAATCGGAGATACATATGTGTGTAAAGCAAAATCGGGTAAATTAAAAAAGTATATATATAGGAGCACCTCGGCCTTGGGGCTCGTTTACTTCCAAATTTCTACAAAAAGTGTTGTCACTGAAGATACACAATTTAGGAAGTGGGTTTTGCCATCTTGCTTAGTAAACGATTTCCGACGGGTACGGGTAGCAAAGTTACAGTGTTGGTTACAAAACTTTGCAAATGAAACGCAAAATCAAACCATACCCCGGGTATAGTTTTCAAATAGAACGTCAAACCAAAACCACGACAGAGAAATCTTGACTCTATCCTGCAAATCTCTAATAGAGAATTTAAAAAAGCAAACTGTCATCTTCACCGTTGGAATTTTCTGTTTGTTTTTAAACCTCCACTTTGTGATATTGTATTTAACACTTTTGATTACTGTGTTTGCTGCATTACGTACAAACTTTTTGTAAACAATTTCCCCCTTGCTAACGTACACAAAAAGCAACGTAACGTGTGAGAGTGTGTTTATCTTAGATTAAATGGAAGATGTTGATGTTGATGACGTTGAGATGACTACATAGGAGGGTAGGCTGAAAAGTAATTGGCATAGACAGGAAAACACAAACACTAAACTCAATTTTCAACATATTTCCTTTTTAAGTGGATACACTTCATGCAATGATTCTCCAACTTTTAAATGCCCTCAGTATAATATGATTTCTAAAAACTCCAAAATAGGCCTCTGTTTCAGGAATGATTTCCTCATTCGATACAAATATCTTACCACCGAGCAAATTCTTCAGGTTTGGAATTAGATAATAGTTGTAGGGACCAAGTCTAGTGAATAAAGTGGACGAGAAATTAATTCGTAGCGCACTTAATGTAATTTTGCCATTGCGACTGCGGACTTGTGTGCCGGTGCCGGTGTTGGTGGAAAAATCACTTTTTTCTTCGCCAAATGCGGACGCTTTAGCTTCATTCAAATCTGCGTCTAATCGATCCAACAACTCAGCATAATATACGCCGGTAATTACTTTGCCCATTTTAAGATAATCTGTGTGGAATATACCGCGTGCATCACAAAAAAAAAACTGTGGCCATGACCTTGTTGGTCGACAGACCCACCATGACATTTTTCGGCTTCGATTCGCCAAAAGCAGTCCCCTGTTTTGACTGTTCCTTTATATCTGGTGTTCTGAGCTATCCATTATTTGTTGGTTATAAAAAGACGCGAAAATTCATTTTTTTCGCGGTTGAAAATCGCCAAACACTCCTTTGAAGTTGTCAGACAGTCGTGCTTGTTATCAAAAGAACGCAGACTTGGCGTGTAATAATATACTCCACTCGTTCACATAAAATACCCACAGCCTCAGCAATCGTTTCAATTACCATACTATGGATTTTATCGACGACCATTTCTGGTGTGATTACCTCTTTTGGTCATACGACCGCGCTTAAGTATAGCTGTCCAATATTTATTTGTTGTTGTCAAAGGTTCAGGGTCTCTATAAATTCGGTGTTGATATCATCACTCATTTTCTTTTTAAAAACAAGTGTCTTTTCATTTATTCAATTCAAATATATTCAAAATATTCAATTTTAGTAATTTTTGTAAAAACACAAAAGTTGTTCGATTACACAAACTAAATGACAGCTGGCAGCTGGCAGAAAATTTGACAGAAAACATTTGACGGATAGTATGCACGAAAGCCAACATTGCTTTGTTATTGCTGTAGCGCCAACTCTTGTCTAGGCCAATTACTTTTCAGCCCATCCTCGTATTTACGCAGTACCAAGAGGCTTCTTTTCTAATATGACATACTTTCTAAAAACACAAAGCTGACTTGATAGAGAGTGCTAGTAGCTCGCTATAGCCACTCTGTCTACTTCCTTTATAATTTCTTTTTGAGCCGTTTTGCTTTAGGTGTGCATTTTTTTATGTGTGTTTGTCACAATTTTTAATGATTGCGGCAACAACAGCCGCTGTGTGGTTTGCCATCTGTGGGAACTTGCTTAGATTTATTTTCCCTTGGAGACAGTTTGGAAGCGTTTCAAGTTATGTGAGGAGTAATGCATTTCTAAACTGATATTGAAAACTGAAATATTTGACTACTACTTAAAAATTTCGTGAACCAATTCTTACTCGTATTTTATATATTTTTTATTATTGAAATTAAACGATAAGATTTATATGAGAAACAAAAATGGAAAAAAAATTCTCTTTTTTTCCTACTAATACTAAACTACGTGAGATCCCTGATATTACTTCTATTCTATTTCTAGAAGTGTTCTATTTGTTTAAGTTTAAACGTTTAGTGTTTGTACTGTCTTTCTCAGGTATGTAACTGCAGTATCTCCATGATGTATTTCCATTCTGATCAATATTAGGAATATGCCGGATTGTTTTGTCGTTTGCCCTTCTAGCAATGTGGTAGATTATCGTTATGTTACGCGAGTCTGATAGATAGCCCATTTCATCTAGTAACTGGAATGTCTCAGGTGGAATATTTTCTCTCATTAAAGTTTTTCTGAAGTCCTGAGGGTTCGGATAGAATGCTCCTGAAATAAAGTCGTTTTCTATGACCGCTGGACTGAAAGAAATGGTTCCTAATTGACAATCCAGACGCATTTAGAAGTTTTTTACATGCTCTTATGCATTTCCTCTCACAAAAGGCCATCCATATATGATTAGCTTATGTTCCACCATGGCTAAACAACGGTACGTCCGGCATTCGATTTGGCCTTCTTGACACCCCTCACTGTAAAGCCCTAATTGAGCAGATTGCGAAAATCGCCATCTTGTTTGGTGGAGACGCCCCCTTTGGGTAGGAGCATACCGTTGAAACGCCAAAAATTGCTTAACTAGAAAAATTAGGATTCCAGTCTTCAATATTAAAATTAGGCTTTCTAGCTACTTATTGGGCAGAAAGCAAAGAGTAAAAATAGATGAGGTAACTTCCGACCTTATATTTAATTCCTCTGGCGTTCCGCAGGTTAGTCATTTGGGGCCTCTTCCGTTTATTTTGTTTATAAATGATTTGCCACTTTATGTTGAAAATGCAAAATGCTTGCCGTATACGGATGATGTTAAACTGTTCTTTTCATTTAAACGCGAAACTGATTGTTTACTTCTTCAGAAGGACATTGATAATATTACAAGATGGTGTAACATTAACAAGGTGTTATTTTTGACTATGTTAACATTTGATCTTCTCTACGATTTTGTTATTGATAGAGCAAATAGAATGTTAGGTTTTGTAAAGCGTAACTCTAAAGATTTTGTTTACCCATATAAACTGAAGTCATTATATGTCTCTCTTGTACGCTCGGTCTTGGAATATTGCTGTATAGTCTGGTGCCCTTATTACGCAAATAGTATCAATAGAACTGAAAGGGTTACCAAAACTTTTTAATCGTTTTTCCATTCGTTAATTGAATTGGCCGGGTGAGCTGCCTCAATATAACTCGAGATTACTTCTTATCGATTTAATGCCTCTTAATTTGAAAAGAGATTCATATTACATTATGTTTATTAGGGACTTAATAAAGAACACGGTGGACTGTCCTGAGCTTTTGAGTTTAATTCCTTTTCATGCCCCAAATAGGCAGTTTAGAGTTAGTAACATTTTGCATTTAAGAAATCATAGAACAAATTATGGACTTAATGGACCAATTGCTCATTCTTGCTTTTGTTGCGCTCTCAAAAGGGTGTTTAGGCGGCGCAAGTGAGTTGGAGCAATGTTGCTCAGCACAAGAAGCCATCGTGTTGGTGTGTTGGAACAAGACGCCAGAATAAGCAAGCAAGATTACTCTCCTGGGTATATTAAAAATAGGAAGTCAACTGAATTATACGAGTATATGAAATTAATATAAAAAAAAACACGAAAAATTCCAACAGCTGAAAGTCCATTTATACCATGCAACCAACTCACCTGATCATGAATTATAATTTTAAAAAAAATCATGAGACACGAACACAAAAATCCACCCAATGTAATACATATACATATCTATATAGGTATGTACATTAAATTGCAACCTCCAAAGTTTACTATAGTGGTGTGATGATAATGCACATTAATATTTCTCTATAAGCGTGCAGTTTCCTCTGAATAATACTCGTAGATAGATAATCGGAATTCTTCATCTTTGGCACGCAATTTGTATGTTGGCAGGTACCAATCGATTTGACGCTACTTTCAGTTTTGTTTATTGTGGTTGATGTTTTTAGCACTGTTATATACGAGCATATGTCTGTAATTGTTGTACTGCAATTTATTTCCAACAATTTTACTTTCAATTACAAATTCATAGTGTATGACTGGCTGGTTGGCTGGCTTGGCTGTTGGGGAAAATGTTGTTTTACAGCAAAAATTGGCTTCTTCGTTTACTTTAGCAACTTAGAAACATTTGCATCATTTACCTGTTGTACATATATGTATATCATTATCATTAGAAACTTTATAAAGTTCTAAGGTAACAATTCCAAATACGACGTAAGTGTATTAAGTAGTCTTTAAAGGTTAAACAGCCCTTTCATAATTTAATTTGTAATCTTTGATTTAGATGGGAAATCATATATTGCTGAGAAATCTAGGTCATGGGATGGGATGGAACAGATACTTTAAATAGACAGAGACAAGAGGAGGCCAGCAATTGACAACTACTACTTCTACTTGATTATTTGACTTACAGAGACTGATTTAGGGTTGAAAGAGCAACTCAAAAGGAGCAGTGAGCTCAGCAATTTCTATAACCCCTTCAAGAAGAAATTTCGAAAATAAAGGAAAGGTCGGTGGTAATACTTGATTTACTTTTGAGACGTGGGAGAAAAAAATAGCAGGACGGCTCATTTTTTCTCGCACGGCTATAGTCTAAATCCCCTTTAATAAATTCGTAGAAAAATCATATTAAACACGCTAGCTGCACAAACACACATCCGCAGCGCTAACTGCTGTGTCTACAGGAGCCGGCGATCGAAGTGTTGCTAAATCAAAAGGCAGAAATTTCGTCATTAATGAATATTTTTATTAAAATTTTTTAGAAAACGTTTTAAAAACATTTCACATATCCGTGGCTCAGTGGATAAGAGCATGTCTTCTGTGTAGGAGGTTCGTGGTTTGAATCCCAGTAACACCAAAAGTATTTTTACGCTGCCCCACCTCTCGCGAAATTCTGACAATCGTCCGAGAGTAAAAACTTGTCACGAAAAGCTTCTCAATTCGCCGTTCGGATCCGGCATTAAATTGTAGGTCCCCTTTATTTTTTGTGCGAAAATATACATGCTCAAAAAAAATGGTTGCGAGATGCTAGGCCTTGGACCGCAATGATCTGTCGCGGCGAATAATATTATCTTTATCTTTATTTATGAAAATTATTTTGAAAGTTTATCAAGCTTATTATTCCACATGTCATTAGTTTACTAACTCACATTTTTAATCAATGTGTGATACATTCTTATTTTCCAAAATCATGGAAAACCGCTAAAATCATACCTGTTGCTAGGATAGCTAACAGTACTACCACGCTGAAGGACTTTAAGCCGATCAGTTTTCTGCCTTGCCACTCTGTGTACGATTACGGTCAAAAATGTCAAACTTTATGGGAGAAATGTTAAAAAAATACAAAATACACAGTTCACGCAGCCACTTTAATTGGATGAAAATCCGCAAATGTCATTTTTCTACAAGCAGACTGTAAGTCGGTTTAAAATCTAGCAGCCATTTCGTGCATCTTTCTTTCCTTTACTCTGCGGGGGAGCATAAGGCATCTACAACCGCCCGCCAACGAACTTGATTTAACGCCTGAGGTTTCAAGAGACGCCACTCGGTCCCCTGGGATCTTGCTTCGTCTTCTATTGTCCTTTTCCATGTCTTACTAGGACGGCCAACTCGACGGCTTCCTTGAGGATTCCAGTCGAGCGCTAGTTTCGTAATATCGTCCGCTGGCTTTCTCAAAGTGTGGCCAATCCAGCTCCATTTTCGACGTCTGATGGTGATCGCGATTGCTTCCTGCTGCGTTACTCTCCGCAAGTCTTGATTGATGATAATGTCCGGCCATGTTATTCTCAGTATCCTCCTTAAGCACTTGGAGACGCGTCGCAATTAACTCTGTGACTTTCCACGTTTCGCAGCCATACAAGAGTACTGAGAGAACGTTAGATCTGAAGATCGGTAGTTTCAGAATCCAGGAGATTTTCGAGGAGTTCCAGATATTATTTAGCGTACTATAGGAGTGTCGCGCCTTGTTTACGTGAGAGCACACATCCGAGTCATCACCACAATTTTTTGACATCCAGCTGCCCAAATAACAAAACTTATCGACTTCCTCTATCTAATGTCCGTCAATCGAGAGATCACATGTTCCACTAGCATTAACTCGAAGTTGTTTTTGATGTTAATTTTTAAACCCACTTTGTTAGCGTGGAGTTCTAGTGAGTTTAATTTTCGCTCCATGTCACCTAGCGATTGTGATAGGAGACAGATATCATCGGCATAGTCCAGGTCTTCTAGGTGGTGGAAAACATTCCATGACAAACCCGATGGCGTACGGGTTACTGATTACAAAACCCAGTCAATAACAATTGTGAAAAGCAATGGTGAGAGGGTGCAACCCTGCTTGACTCCCGCGTAGATGTTGAAAGGTGAGCCAAGATGACCGCTATTAATGACGCGGCATGTTGATTCGAGGTACAGCTCCTTGAATTTTGTGCATACTGCCTGTCATTTTTAAATTCTCTATATTAACTTCGCTTTGTTTGTTTGTTTGTCGTGGAATCTTGCGATTAATTTTAAATCCACTTCCCAAATTCCGATTTCATTGAAACTTTGCACACATGCATATATGCAATGACAACACTTTCTATTAAAATTTTGAGTCGGGGTGCCCCAATACAAATTTTTTACAAAATTTACACGATTATCTTTATATTTTAAACACATGTGTATCTCCGATTGACAAAACTTTTTGTTAAATTTTTGGAGTAAGCGGGCTCTTAGGGCCGAGAGGTGCCCATATAAATTTTTTAAAAATTAGACTGATTGTCTTCAAATTTACAACACATGATGTGTTTTGCCGATGACAACACTTCCTATTGAAATGAGATAGTGATCGGAGAGCTCCCATAAAATTTTTTTTACACATGTGTATCTCCGGTGACAATAGTTTTTTGTAAATATTTTGAAGTAAAGGGGCTCTAATATTAAATTTTTCCAAATTAACCCAGTTCAAACTTTCCACACATATGTATCTCCTTTTAGAGAATTTTCATGAAAACTTTAAATTTTTATGGGTTGTTTTTTATTTTTGTGAAGCACAATCTGCGCAGCTGCTGAATTCTTGACTGCATCCCACATAGCAACAATGGGAATCACAACAGATATCGTGCAATAACGTATCAGTTTGCAACAATTTAGGAAATTTAATTTTTAACTGTGATTGGTTGTGAAAAACATGAAAAATATTGCAAAACCAGTTGGTTGATTCGTAAAAAATCTGTTTTTTTATAACATATACATATTCATTTTACTTATTAGTTATTTAATTTGTATTCTGAGAAATGAAAACGTTGTAATGGAAAAAAATCTGTTTGTCAATGTGTTGTTTATGTATTTTGTAATTTGAGAATTTACTGATTCATCAGCTCATTTCTGTGCAGTCGTGTGATCACTCGGTTATTTTATCAGTGATGATATAATTCAAAAGTTATGAAGTTATTTTTGACTCTGCTGCTTACGCTTTGATATGTTAAAAGCAAAAATGTTAGACTTTGAATTAGTCATTAACAAATAATTATCACAGAAAAGTTATTAGAGTTATATATTTGCACTTTGAACCCGTTCTTCAAACAACTACAAAACAAACAACGAAAGGGTGTTTTTTCGGTGTTTTTCACTAACTTAAAAGTTACTTCTAGAAAGAATTGGCAAGAAAATGCTTAAACTCTCTGTACACGAGTATATATGTTTTATAAATTAATTGCACTGAAAGGTGATTATTTTACATTAATAAAATTATGAATACTTTATTTTGAGCTTATATTCAGAGGACATGAAACATTTTCAGCGAACGTGTGTACATTTGTACGGTTGTTAGTTTGTTTGTCGTGTCGTATATCTCGGCTTCTACCAGTCACAATTTGATGGGACTTGTTTTAAAACAATTGGTTAGCGCGCGGCTTGCGATGACGTTTTCATTCATAGGGGTTACTACCCCTGAGAAAACTGAAAAAATACTCAATCTACGCATCGCTATCGATTTTTTAAGCCTTTGGAAAGTAAAATGTGTTTTTTTAGTCTATTTCAGAAATGGCTTATGATTGAATGACCTATCGCTTATGAATGAAAGACCTACATTTAACGTTGCATACTATTAGGCTTCTAAGATAAAGTTTTTGGTAGAAACTCGTACCAGTCATAATTTATGGTAATTCAGTGTTTAGAATGAATTACAACTATCCATATGGCGAGCTGAGAAGCTCGCTTTACTATCTTAAAAATATATTTACTAAAAATCATAAAAAATCCGCCAGTTTCAACTCAGTTTGTCAGGTGTTCTATCCTAACCGCTCATGATTCACATCCGAATCGTAGATAACAATCCAATGCAACAAAACAGCTCCTCAAATTGTTGCTTATTACTCGTACTTTTACTATGCATTAGTGTACATCTGTACTTAAACTTCTATAGTCGCGATATGTGTATGCGTATCCGTTATTAGACTTAATGCATTAAAACAAGTTGGCTAACGTAAAACAGCAAAATAGAAATTTCATTTGCTGAGTTGCGGCAACTGCAGCTGTGCATCACATGGCGTGGTTCTTTTTTTTATAAATGTTGTTGTTGGTGTTGTATTTGTGCGCACCTGTGACGTGAGCAAGAATACGTGTGAATATTGTAAACTTTATCGAGAGATAAAACTAAATGAAAAAAGCTTCAACCAAACCAGTGTCACGTACGAGTAAATAGCAATTAAACACAGATATACGGATAGCAAAACCAACCGGACGCTAATATTTGTTCAAAATATGGATAAAAACGCAACCAAAAAAGTTTACTTTTTTTTATTTAATTTGAAATTCTTGCAAAAAGCTACTTCTTTGGCGATCCGGTCGGTTCGTCTCTCTGTAACTCTCTGTTTAAACTTTAAAGTAACCTCATTCTAAAATCAGAGTTAGAAGTTTTAATAATAATTATTATGTCACGAGTTTTTCTTTTATTAACGGGTGATTCAGTTGTAGCTTACAATTTAAAGTACAATGAGTTACAGAAAAAAACAACCCATAAAAATTAAAATTTTTCGTGTAAATTCTCTAATCAGGAATACACAATGTGCAGTTTGAATAAAATCGGGTACATTTTTTAAAATTTTCGTAAGAGAGCCCCCCAACCCGACCGATCGCTTCAAAATTTTTACAAAAATTGTTGTCCATCGGATATACACATGCGTATAAAATTTTAAGAAAATCGGGGATTTTTTTAATAAAATTTGTTTGGAAAATTTGAAGCAAAGTTTAGAATTATTCTTCGGCTAGGGTTTTCCAGGGTGAAAATTTCTGAGGTTCCGTAATGGTAAGGGCAGGAATTTCTTTGTATCCTCAAAGGCTGGATTTAAATTCTTGAGGAATATGTGTTGTTCCTTTTGAACAATTAGAGAAGGGAGCTAAGAAAGCGTGTGTGACCCTCTATGCTGGCAGCAAAACCATCTGGAGGAAGGTCTTCAACCAAAGACGGCTATACACAGCTGGTCTGGTGGACAGCGATGAAGAAGAAGTATAACGCCACCCAACTCAGCAGATTACAGTGATCAGCAGCAGTAGGCATCACAGAAGCTCTACGGTTCTGTCCGATCGAACCCTTAACACCATCTTTCACCTATTACATCCTGACATATTATAAAGTAGGTTGCGACGTGCACTGCAGTACGACTCAGAGAATCTGGGTGGTTTTTTACTAAACTATACGGGCACTGTAATATACTGCAGACATTACCTGAAGGCATAATACCATCATCTACTACTGCATTCCTAAATTTAGCTTCAACTCCTCGTTCGGCGTCGGGTTTGATACCAACGGAAACGAAGGATGGGGCAGTAAGGAGGCAATTTGACGCAACAATATTCACTGACGCATCCAAGATGAAGGATAGAGTCGGTGCAGGTATCTTCGCGGATGATCTTAATCTGTCAATGTCATACCTGATTCAGCTAGCATCTTTCGGGCAGAGATCCTAGCAATAAGAGAGGCATACAGGGCACTAAGGCATTGCGTTGATACCCAATCTGTTGTAAGGGCGATTTATGCGACCCTAATACACTCGAAACTCGTACAGCAGTGCCAAGAAGAATTGGCCTCGATCAGCCAATTCCTTGACATCACCATAGTAAGGGTGCCGGGGTGCAGTAATATACTTTATACCACTTTACTTACCTATCTACCTAAACCATTTATTGGCGAACTTTTTTTGTTGTTACAAAGTAATGTAAGACCATTTCACCATCTCACGTTGACAAGTGTGTTACTGAGTCTCTTCAAGAACTGTGAATCGATGTAATGGCTTGTCCTGCAAAGATCCCAGACATGAACTCCGTCGAACACATCGGAACATGCTAGGAAAAAGGATTAGGTTCAGATATTTACTTTCTGAGACACTCAGCAGAAATCTTAAGAATTCATTTATTTCTTCTTCTGTCGTATGTTGTATTTCACTCCAAGATTGCATTTATAAATTCTTAACAAATGTATGTCACATATCAGCTGTATAATTAACATATTTTAATTGTAATTATAACTTGTAATTAAATAACTCTTTATAACACCTAATCTATGTATAAAATCGTTAATAAACTTTATGACACTTTCCAACTTTTAAGAATCGCATCGCGACAACTTTTCCTTTGATCCAGTTTTTTTATTATCATGAAATCATTTATTGCACTTGAAAATATTGTGCAACTGAACTTTTAACTGCAACTTGGCAATTTTAATAATTAAGTACTTTGTGTAATTAAAAATTTATTAATGTGTTTGCCGATCCAATTAATCCTATAGAAACGATTTTCTGTCGATTTGCTTCTTTGGATTGTCGTTGTGTAGCTCTAATTGGATTTTGTCTCTGCGTTGCACCTGACCAATGTTCAAGGTGTGTATGTATGGTGATGTTGGTCATCGAATATTATGTATTATATATATCAAATGGATGCATAAAAAATAATGATTTATACGACCTCTTACAACCTCTTACAACCGAAGTCTAGTCCTGACCTCCCGTCTTAAGTGTTTCTTTAGTGAAAAGCAAATAAATAGTCTTTGGTACACTTCTTTGGGTTGTATTTTTATTAAGCCGATAATTACCTACATCATACTTGTTTGGTTCTTGCTAAATATTTAACAAATAACTGTTTTATGTTTTTGTATTTTTTTTTTACTGTATTTCATTTTAAATAAATTTTTTCGAAATAACAATATCTGGACGTAATTTTGTAATATACATGTAACTCTGGGCGTAGAATCATTGACATTAGGACTTTTGCATTCAGTAGGAGAACATTTCCAGCTATTTGTTAACTGACAAAAGCATGGTAAAAATCAGCTAGTAGCCCATAGACATAGCGTTTACATCATGTTACTCATACAGTTTAGGTCGGATATAGTAATCGTAGACTTAATTTGTTAATGTAAACTACCTAAATGTATGTTCGCCATTCGCTCGTTCATATATTTTCACATTATCCATCCTCATCGATCAACGGTACGCACCGAAAGATTACGAAAAAGCCCTTGACAAAGTTCATAACAAAAAGATTATAGAAGTCCTCAGGAATAAAAACTTATATATAAATGAATGCAGAATTATCGAAAAACCTCTATTGGAATCAAAAGGCAAAAATAAACAAAGAAAAAGAAGAGTCTGTTGATACTCGTATAAACATTAAAAGAGGAGTCAGACAAGGTTGTATTCTATCTCCAGTTCTATTCAACATGTACTCAGAAGAAATCTTCAATGAATATATAACAGACATTTACTGTGGAGAAAAGATTAATGGCGAGAAATAAACAATCTAAGATATGCGGATGATGCGGTAATAATAACAAATGTCTTAGGTGAACTGAATATTATGAGGAATAAACTGAATCTCGGAAGTTAAAACTACGGATTACAAATCAATGCTGCAAAACCGAAATTCATGGTAATTGCCAAAAATTGCCCCCCCCCCCCCAAAAGGTAGAAAATAAAATGGTGATGGATCTGGAGCAACTAGAATTAACTTTTAATGAAACTGGGTTAAAAAATTTGCATAAATTAAAGGAACCACGCTAAGCATATGATGTTCTTTTAATCTTGTCATAAATGCTTAGCGTAGTTTTCTCAATTTAATTAAGCCTGAAATATTCCAGATTTCTATTGCACCCTTCTATTGCAACTAGGCTTTACGAAGTTTAAACAGACTTAAGTTTGTTGTTAGATTATTGCTTGTATCAGATGTATTTATCGCCTGCTATGATTAGTCCGTGCTTCAATACCTTAATTATAGTGTAATTCTGGCGTTCACAATATATTTTTTTGCTCATATTAATTTTACAGATTTTTTTGTGCCGCCTTCGCAATTAAAATGAAGGCGACATTGGCGTTTTTCCTATAGCACAATATTGTCTGCCAGTAGTGTCAAGTTGAACTAGTTGAGGAATCTCAAATAATATCTCTAACATAAATTTCCACTTTAAATGAGAATTTGCAGAGTTTTGGAAGAGTTAGTACTTAATTTATAAATTTCATTAAATCAAGTAACGGAATGGCGTTTAGAGCATTTTTGGTGTTCATTGTTTTTGTGTGTAATTATTCTGCTACAGAAAATGATTCTCCTAAATGAAAAATTTCAGAGAATAGCAAGCTTGTTGTACAAATTGTTCCGGTTGGTTTTGACAAGTCGTCTCTTAGAGGCGGCATTCTTCGGCACTGTTGCGTCTCTCTGCGATTGCGGTTGCACTGTTGCAGTCACAACCAACCAGATGACTTTTATCTTTGGCAATGTGCCGGTTTTTCATGTCAACAATTATTTGAAAACGAGTTTGTTTCACTTTCTTGTTTGGGGAGTTTGTGAGGAGTTTGTAATATGCAGCAGCCAGTCGCTACAGCCACAGCTGAGCTGAGTAGTCGTACTACCTATTAAATAGAAAGTCTTGCAGTGTCATTTTTGGTTTTTCTATCTTTCAAGGTGGTGTGGTGGTGGTGTCTTAGCAAACATAGTGATTTTATTTTCTATCCAAGATGGAACACAGATTTATTTCTACAATGGCAATATAAGCATAGGATGAAATCAATTATTGTCGTTATTCTACGCATTGCTGATTGGAAAGGAGCTATTATGGTGTGCGCCAAAATTGAAATTATTGCCTAAACCTTTCCCACCTGCCAATAATCTGCATTGAAAAATTCATGAAAATCGGTTTGCAAATGTGGCTGATATTACCATTTTAGATTTCTACACCCCTAAGAGGGAGCAGGGTTAATATGGTTTAATAATATAATCTATACCCTATAACTTTTCCACCACCTACCAATAATATACATACATACATTGAATATTTTAATAAAATCGGTTGGTAAATAGGAATTCCTTTAAATAACAACTTCACATTTCAGCTTTGCCCTAGTGCCCTTCGCTTAGCCGTGATGCTCTTACACACATATCCACTTGAGCGCCACCTACCGGGCAAAAAAAACTTATCGGGGTACTAATCTAACATATGTTGTGAATATCGCTAAGATAGGTTCAGTGATTTAGGCGTGATGAGGTTACATATATATGCATAATCATATTTTCAAATATATCTCGAATCCAGCTCCATCTACCGGGCTCAAAAAAGAGATAAACCTTAATGAGCACTAATCGAACATATGGTGTGAATATAGCTAAAATATGTCTAGTGGTTTAGTCGTGAAGAGGTAACAAAAATATGCACTATTACAAACCAAACGCCAAACCACATTTTCATAAATATTCTTGGGAAGACCCTTTCTCATTAAGAAAGTCCCTGAAAGGGAAGTCCTCCGTCTCCACATTCAAACAGGGGTGATGGAGGCAGATGACAGGGACAGGGTCACCGAAGTTGTAGGAGCATCGTCATCCATTGAGGGAAAAGTGACGGATGCTCCAGGATCGGTAACGAGGAGTTCCACGTCTAAAGGATGGGGGGCAGTTTACCTGCGTGCACTTCGTCCTTTTTGTAGACCCGAAGTGTTATATGATCCCATCCAAATCTTATCACGCTTTTAGTCTTCGCCAGATGACATATGGATTCCTGGTTTATCAAAACGGTCGCGGATCTGTAGGAACCCTTTTTCTCATCCAGCATAGTTACTTTCCAGGCGTGAGTCGGAAGTGTGGGCTTGCTGAGTTGAATAACTTGTAGAATTTCCTTCGCAATGGGGGGATATTCTCCCCTGCTACAACCTAGAGCCTGGCACCCGGACACACTTCCCCCAGGCTACTTCTAGACTTCGTGTTGAGATCACAGGGTCTCACATCATCACAGGCGATTAGCGTGATGCGGCCTTGATGCCACCCTCCATCACAAGCCGGGAATCGAACCCAATGTCCTACGAGTGGGAGCCAATAGTTCTAACTACTGCACCATCAACACTGATCAAAACAAAAAAAATTACAAACTTCCAAAATGTGATCTATTTGTATTACAGAAAAGTGGAATAAGAAATCCCTTAATTCAGTTTTCAATTCACAAAACGGCGAAAGTGAAATGTGGAATATGGGCAATATTGGTGGTTGTTGTCCTTGATTTTCCTCATTTGGGTTCACATTTTTTATTTGCTCTTGCTCTTAAGCGACCTCAGATGATGGACATGTTCGCGCGGCATGTTGTGGTCGCTGTGTTAATTGTGCGTGGGAACTTATACCAGAAACCAGCAATTATGCTATTGTGCATTATTTGTAAAAATTGTCTTCTCCATTGCAAATTTATAATAAGGAATGCTATTCAGAGCTGCTATATATGGTCTGTCTATATTACGATGATGGTTAAAATGGAAACATGAACTAGAAATCGATACGGTTTCCTTTCCTTTGAAAAAAATTCTCATAACTTCACATGTTGTTGTGTTTGTATGTATGTACGATTACCTATACTAATAACGTTATTATTTGTTTATTATCAAATGACAAATGTATACTGTTCATGATTGTTTACTTAATATTTTGATCATTTTTTATATCTTTTCGGTAGCTCATCGAATTGATTTGTTTATCAGCTTAAAAGTAATCTTGCTTTGAAAATACACTTTAGTCTGAAGTAATCGTAACTTCTCTATAACAAAAACAACCTACAAATGTGTAACTGATTTAATTGATTGTAAGTGATGAAATGTTTAGATAGTTTGCATCATCCGTTTGTTGATATTTTTTATCGTTTGAATGACACTTTCTGGATAGGATTATTGCAATATTTATGACATGATCGATATGTAGGTTTTTTATCAACAGGGTATCATTAATCTTGGAGACGTACCACCTTCCTAATGAAGGATAATACGTCCTTAGCAGGAGAGTTTCTCAACTTTGCTGACTAACATATTTCTTTATGGAAAATACGCAATTACATTGCAATTACATTCACTATTTGTTTCGGTGGCACTTCTTTACCTTTAACATATACATACTTCTCACGTGTTGAACGGTTTTTAAAAACTTTTATTTACCTTGACTTGACCCTGAAATTTTGTGAGTGTCAGGTCCAAAATAGCATTTTTTATATTCCAAGTACTTGTGTGATTGATTTTTGTTTTTTCGACCCGTGTCGCGTGTGTCGCGTGTGATGGGTTAACATGGGTTTGTTGATGGCTTTTTATTTATTCCAGTTCTTTGAGGTGCTTTTTAACCATTTTTCGCACATCGAGAGGGCTGAAATTTTGTGAGCGGCTCAATGTCAGGGCCAATTTTGATATCCCGCGTTTGACGCGTGTCGCGTGTGGCGCGTGTGAAGCGTGGAAAAAAGAAAATAGTTTGAAATAGCCCCGACAAAACAAGTCCCTTTCGGGAATTGAGTCAAGAATTTTCAGCTTTATACTTCTTCTAGCTGCAGCATCTAGCAGTCGTACGGTTAATGAAGGTTTATAGGGGAGAAAGACCAACAGCAGCTGGTAATTCTGTCGTAGGGTAGGTACGCATGGCATCGGCGATTTTTTTTTTGTAGACAACCCTAGCCCAAGTGGCTGATACTGCGACCTACTACGAAGATTTATTGTATCATAGGGTGTAGCTAATCTAAGAGACTTACTACCTCCCTAATGAAGGATAATGTGTCTTAGTGGCAGAGTTTCGCAGATCTGCCGACGAACATATTGCCTAATGGAAAATACGTCTCCTTAACCAGATCAATGCAGGACAATCACAGAGAATTTGTACGGATGATTCATCATCCTCCGAGCAGAACCTACATTCCGTGTCTGAGCCTAGACTAATTTTGGTGATATAGCATGCCACAGTGACCTGCGAGAAAGCTCACCAGCTTTCTTATGCTATCTTCGTCTAGATCAAGGATTTTCTTGTATGAAAAAGGGCCTGATTAATCGTTTGGATTGATCCCCATAGGCCAAACGAAGTTTACCTTCCCACTTATTAATCATGGCTGTGGTGGCAGCCCAGTTGTCACCACAGTAATGTTCCGATCCAGTCCTGTCTAGTTCATCTGCATATTCGTTGCCTGCAATCCCTTGGTGACCAGGCACCCAACCGAGCTTAACTCTGCTATGCCTAGCTAGGGATTGCAGTGCATCGTACAAGCATTTAACTGATATAGAGTCCATTATGTTGAACGATAACGCTTTCAGTTCTGCCTGACTATCTGAAAAGATATAAATCGTATTGGTATCGAGACTTTAGTGTTGGGTACGAAACATCAGCTTCTACTCCAGATTCCATCTTCGATTCGTCTGTGTACTAGACCAGACCTTTAGCGTCCCGTGGGAACACCATTAGACAAGATTGCACGGTACGCACCCATGATACTAAGAGCTTCGAAGCTTGGTTGCCGTTGTCCGTTCAAGAACATTTGGCCACCAAGCGATGGCCGCGTGCACCCATTATCATGGCTCTCACCATCATTGTATACATCTAATGTATCATTTTTGGATTTAGACCCGACGTCGTTTTGCCGTAAAGGTGTCTATTGGCCTACATAGCCCTAGTGGTGCGCTCGATTGCTTGATTGATGACTTGATTTGAGAATTTCCGCTAAACAGTTTTTCAAGGAGGACGAATAAAGTAAAGTGGTGTCTTTGATAGTGATAGGTCCGAGATTGATCAATCGTCTTTTTGTGAAAGGCACTAGCACGCTTTTGCAAGAATTGATCCAAAAGTCTTGTGTGTCTTGACTGTCTAAGAATTGATAAATACGACTTGTTGATACTCTTTTCGATATTAACTCAAGCATTTTTTTTTTACTTTTATCCAGTTTTAATAAAAAATATAACTGTGCATAGAAAACGCTTTATCATTTTATCATTTTTTGACAATCAACTCAAAGCACATGTAGCTAGTTGTTAGCTTCAATTTGGGGTATAAATATACAAAGAGATTATTTATGAACGACTGGAGTAAATTAAATGAATTACTAACCAGAAATTTGACAAAATTGTCAAAAATAAAATTCACTTGCACAACTTATCCGGTCGCCGCTGCGTCGTATATCGGTTATCAAGCGGCACCACCAAAGATTGTGTAGTGTAAGGCAAAGTGTTTGTCATGGTAGTAAAATGGTTATAATGTCCCCGATATTAGACCTTTTGATAAATAATATATTTTATTATTTTTTTTTTCAAATTTCCAAACAACGAAAACTTGTTGTACCCAACACATAACCTTGCTCGTGCCTCCCTCTCACTTCACATTCAATTGAAAAGAACGTGCAAACTCGAATCTGCTCCTGGTGCAGAGCCAAATCACGAATAACTTGGCTGCTATAAATGATGTCTGGCCACCGTCGTCGTCGGTACCGAGCGCTCGCCTTCATTCATAAAAAGCAGGAAAATACTCTACTCTTTCCACTTATTCTCTTTGGTTGCATACGAATCTATTTTTATTTTTTTTTTTCTATTATACTATTTATATAGAAGATAATGCTCTGAATGAAATTAGAAAACATTATAAATAGTACGAGGGCAGCCAGCAGGGTTTACTGCATATTTGCGACGACCATTGTACGTGCCTCTTGACGGCACAGATCTTTTAATCCGCCAGCAAATAAAAAACCGGTGTCAGTGATCTCGCTATTGACCTTCTCAACTCGGAATTGGGTTAAGTGTATACAAATCTTGAATTTGCATTTTGCTGTAATGAGTCGGTTGGAAGACATTAGGGGAATATCACACAGTGTGTGTTTAATTTTTCTTTTGGTAAATCAAAAAAAATGTCAAAAGTTGATGGCGAAAGTTGAAACCGAAGGGGAATGGTAAACAATAATACGAGTTTGGTGTGTTCCATGATGCCTTGGTGAAGCGATTACATATGTAGCTTTAACAATAAATTTACTTAACCAGATGGTATTTCCCAACAGTTGCTTCGAAGCGTTGTTCTTGAAAACTGTTGCTTAACCTTTCTATTTCACTCCCATTATCATCATTATTAACATCAACATCATCATCATCATCTTCATCATCATCATATTATTATGGTGGCTCTACAACCGGTACCCGGTCCTGGTATACCGCAAAAAGTCACGCATCAAATCCAATGTTCACCATATAAACTCTGGTGTTCCCCAAGGCTCTGTTTTGCCTCCAACCCTCTTTCTCATTTTAAAAACTTTCATTAAACTTGACCCCTTTTTGTCTGTATTTTTGATTACTTTGAAGCCTTTTTAACAAACTTCCACATGACCGAAAGCCGTTCACCGTTTTTTTTTGGACCGTGGCATCAAGATAAATGCTCAAATTTATCGGGATCATGTGTTGGAGGGAGCGTTGAAGCCTTGGGCATTTTGAAGGGCAAGGTTGGGACAAAAAAAATCCAAAGTGTCGATCATCTCCAACAAGCGCTTCGCCGGGAATGGGCCAAAATACCACAAAGTACAATAAAATTCATCAAAAAATAAAAATTCTGTAGCGTTTTGTTTTGGTAACACTTAGTGTCAATCACCCTGTATTATATCATCTCGTTTAAGCGAGATTTCTTTTCAATGAATTTAATTCAAATGAGAAAAAAATGCAGTGCCATACGGGCCTACGAAAGTTGTCAATAATGAAGTGATTTGGTACAGAAATTTGACAGCCGGCTGCAAATGACAGCAGACAATGACAAAACAGGCAAGCGGTGATTTAAAGGTGTGTTTTTTTATGTCGGGAGTAATCGGAGAGATAATTTAACTGTCAAAATTCAGGTCTGTGTTTTTCTTTTTCATTCTCCGAGAATTCTCGGATCTTTTTACTCTGAAAAATTATACATAACACTTTTTGACAGCGGTAGTTGTTTGTTTCATGAGACATGACTACTATGAAGCATTCAGGTGAAAATAAAACTTTTTTTCTGGCAAAAAAAAACAGCAGATAAATTTTGTTGATCTGACAGATCTGATCAGAGGAAAAAATTATCGGATTAATCGGATATCTCAGAACTCGGATTTCTCTGATCTCTCTAATTTCTCCGGCATCAAAAAAAAAAAACACGACCTTAATAGACTCGCGTGCATGGACTAGTGTCAAATGTCAACAAATGGTTTCAATGAAATTTGGTCTGCATTAGCATTTGTTCCTGTTCAAGAAGACAAATGCCATATTTACACATGTAAAGAGCGACATGAATCGCTCACGTCTATGCGCGCAAAAGTGAACGAAAGTAATCGAACGGACGCTAAAGGGTCGATTAAAATAGAATTTAGTGTGCATAGACTAGACTAGTGTCAAATGTCAATGAAATGCTCGCTCATCTTTGCGAAATTACCACAAAATGTTTTATTGAAATTTTGCCGGCATTGGCATTTATTTATCAAATAATGCCAAATTTACACATTTAAAGAGGAGTGACCTAAATCGCTCGCGTCTAAGCGCGCGAAAGTGAACGAAACCTTAACGAATCCGAGCTGAACATTATTATAACCATACAAATTCGCAAATTATCCATTGCCCTGCTCATGCTGGCGAATTCATGCTTTATGCTCATTACGGGTAATTTAAAAAGACGAAATTCGTCAAGCTTTTCGTTCGGTTTTGAAATAAGAATAAGCCCACTGCTGTCCATTATAGTTGAGGCTTTTGTGAGGACTATTTTACCTAACAGGGTGTCAAATAATACCAGTATTGACGTAACACAAACATTGTACATGCAATCAAGTAATGCCGGTGGGGTGCATACGCAAATGTTTTGTTGTTGTTAATTTGACTCTACCCCAACTACTAGTGACGTAACGAAACTTGGCACTTAATACTTAAGTACACACTCGTGAATTCAAACGTAAATAAATCGTGCTGTGACCATGTGATTCGTGTGCTTAGTGTGAAGGCTGTTTTTCTGTTTGATATTTCGGCAATGTCGACTCCATGCCACACGACAACTGATAGGTAACAAAAATTGATTTTTTTGCCTATAGGGGTAATCATTGTTTCACACATACGCAGGCGACATGAACTTCGTACGTTTCATTTGGGAAGAAGATAAGATAGCAAATACGTTTTTGGTTAGTTTTTCGATATCTTTTGCCCATTTAGTTTCGAGTTCGAGTTGGTGTACTGTTGGAAGTGCACTTACGTAGCTTAAATTAAATAATTTCAAACGAGGTCAAATTGGTGTAGAATAGCAATTAAAAGTGAAATTATCAAGCGTTAGGGGTTGCATAATAAAAACTGATCGCCACAGGTATTTTTATATCCGCAAACATTTATAATAATGACTATAGTAATTTATTTTTTTATTAAATCATTTTGCGTGTCGGTTTGTACGGGTTAATTGTTCTGTAATATATTTTAACGATAACCGCGTGTTTTGCTAAGTGGCACGTGATAAGTTGTTCCGTTTAATTAATTTAACGAAATGTGTTTCTTGTATGTGGCTGCTCAGCAGTTCCAGTTAATAACACGTACACGTAAAATTAGTTTTGTAATGGGGAGCGTGTGATCTAACATTAGAGATTGTGTTGTGTGCGACAGTTTTGCTGCTTTAACCCAAACTGATTTGCAAAATCAATTAGCCAAGAAACGTGAAAATCAGAAAACACAGACACAAGCCAGATCTATAGTTACTCATACGCTTTAAATATCAGAGATATAATGTCGTTTACAAACTGGTTTAACTGTCGATGGTATTCGATTGCTATAGAAAATAAGAGTAAGAGTACAGTCGAAGAAAACAATAATTTGAAAAATAAAAAAGATTTTTACATCTTAACAAATATGGAAACAGTTTCCGGTGTTACGGTATACAAGCAGGAAAATGTGGCTAATCGAATCAATTCCTAGATTGCCTTAATTTCTGGAAATTAAACGCACACACTCGTATTTGACTATTTAGTCATTTAAGTTACGTCATACGAATATTGTTTTTAACTTCGGGTAAACAAAACACCGGAAAAAACAGAGCTTAAACAACAAACTTATTGCTCCCATATTGGAAACATAGTTCATTGCATATTTGCCTTTTTAATTGAACCTTTTATTTTTCTCTAGACTATTGATTTTGAAAAAGATATTTGCTTCCATAATGGAAAGCAAATGGAATTTGTGACTTTAATAGAAATTTCACCTGTGGCTTTTGTGTACGCTTTACGCAAATAGTCGATAGACATGGTTGGATGGATGCCTCTGCTTCATCTATCTTTTATCTTGCCCATCATGGTCATGGGTGGTTTGTAATCCGGGACAGATGACCCATGGTTTTTTAACGCGGTATCGCTCCTCGGGGGTTCTTTATAACAGCACGATGTTCGATTTTTTTCATATTTTGTTTTTTTTAAATTTCTTTACTTGAAGCACTTGAGACCTTGAAATGTTGGGGTTTTTTTTTGTTTTTTTTGTTTTTGAAGACCATTGCCCATATGGCCTGAAAAGACCTATTGTATCATAAGGGTGTGACTATTCTAAGAAGCTCCCCACCACCCTAATGAGGTATAGTACGTCCTTTGTAGCATAGTTTCTCAACTTTACTGGCGAATAGTTTTCTTTATCGTTATCTTTATATTTAAGTTTGTTCAGGTAGAATCACAAGTCACAGTGACCAGTGAGAAAGCTGACTACCTTTCTGATGCTGTCTTTGTCTAGATTACAGATCTCTTATAGGAAAAGGTCCTGATAGTCTCAGCCCCTGGGAATTTCCCCTGTAGGCCAGATCAGCAGCCCAGTTGACACCGCAGGATGGTTCAGATCTTATGAGCGCAGATTACAAGCCACAGCCCTGTCTAGCTCATCTGCAGATTCGTTGCCTGCAACTCCTTGATGACCTGGGACTCATCCGAGTTTCACCCTGTTGAGTCTGGCAAGCGATTACAGTGCATCGTAGCAGCACAACTGATACGAGGATGGGTCAATAAGTCCCTGAAAAATGAAATAAAAACATTTTATTTTTCAACATAGTCTCCTTTTAGCTCGATACACTTCATCCAACGTTTCTCCAATTTTTTATGCTCCAAATAATACGATTTCTCGAGCCCCTCAAAATAAGCGTTTGTTTCAGCGATGACCTCTTCATTCGACCCAAATCTCTTACCTCCAAGCCATTTCTTCATGTTTGGAAACAAGAAAAAGTCACAGGGGGCTAAATCTGGGGAAAAACCTGGGAAAAACTCAGTCAAAATTTTCAGGAACATCGCCAAACATACCGTTGAAGTTGTCAAACGAATGTGTTTGCTATCGATTGTGAGCAAACGCAGCACCTATCATCTTGCGGAAAGCTTTTTTATGTCCAAATATTTATGTAAAGTCGAAATAACTGAGTCATGTGATAAGCCTGTGTCTTCTTCAAGCTTTCACTTTCACTATTTCAATATTTGTCAAGCTATGGTTTGGTTTGCGTGATAGTTTTTTCTCGCAAAAAATATGGGGACTTATTGACCCACCCTCGTATAGAGTTTATTAAGTTGGATGACAGCGCTTTAAGTGCTGTCTGGCTATCTGAAAAGATATATATCCTAGCGCCCATAACACCTTTACTAAGGTCTAACCTAGCTCAGAGCTCAATGGCATGGAGTTCTATCTTGAAAACCCTGGAACATATTCCCAATGGTATCGCGACTTTGGTGTTGGTCCAAATACGCCAGCTCTAACTCCAGATTCTATCTTGGATCCATCTGTGAACCATACAATCGGTCCAATATTTCTACTTCAAATAATAAAACAGTACTCCCTGACAATGATGTCGGGGATAGTGCTAAACATGTCGCCTTCGGGAATTTAGTCAAGAGTTTTCAGGTATCCCATATGGTCACCTGATTTGTAATTATAATCTAGACGATTTAGCGACCAACTTCCTTATGAAGATTTGTAATGGAGAAAGCCCAACGATAGCTTCTAATGCTTCCGTTTCAGCTAAGCCGTTTTTCAAGGATGACGCCGATATATTTATCGTTACCGAAATAAAGTAAAGGTGGTGCTTTTTTTTGTAAAAGACACTAGAACGGTTTTTCTGCTGCACCATTCTAAATCGTGTATGCATGACATTAGAAATGGTCGTACAGTGTTTACCACTAACAAGAATTGCCAAGTCATCCGCATAACCAATGGCGAAGTAGCCTGATCTATGTAGATCCGCTAGAAGATTGTCGTTGACTAGTGACCACAGAAGGGGAGAAAGGAATCCTCCTTGGGGACAACCCTGAACTGCGGTCACCGACACAGAAACTCTTCCTGAGGAGGAAGTAATATCTCGACTATCAAGCATGGCCATTATTCATTGGTCGAGTCTACTAATTGCTCTTGCTATTGAGTAGTAGCCAGTGTTATCGAATGCGCCCGTAATGTCAAGGAATGCATACAGAGCTTCATTCTATGAAATGAACATTTTCTTCCTTTCTGCCCTTTCTATAGTGAAGGGCACCTTCTGTGCTTTTACCTCTTCTGTATGCAAACTGACTCGAGTGCAGTGCGGTATACAAATGAAGCCAGCCTCTAATATGAACATTAATGAGTCTCCATAGTTTTGAGAACAAATTATGTTAGACTTATAGGTCTATAGGATTTGGGTAGCTCACTAAGTCTATTGCCTGGTTTGAGGATAAAGATTACGATTACTCCAGGTAGTCGGTAACCCCAATTGTAGCTGGCTCTAAACGAAGCAATCAAATTTGGTACGATGATATCGATTGCCCTCTGTATGAGTGATGGAAAGATGCCATAACCGCCTGGGGCTTTGAACGGTTTGAAGGAACCTACGACCCATTTAAAATCATCCAGACTGAGGCAAAAGTAAAGAGCGTCGCAAACAAACGCGAAACTAAATTCGAGGACAGTGCATATGAATGGCGCACGCACATTTGCAGCACACATTGGATTGTTACAAAACTTTTTTTATTAAAGTTCACCAAAGTATCTGTTCAGATGAATAAGTTAGCTAGAATGTCGTTTGTCGTTGTTTATTGTTTTATATTTTCGGGGATCAAACGACCAGCATCGTCGACAGACACCCTAACGCCAACAGCTAAAATACTTCAGAATATTCAGCAAAGAATTTGTTTTTCGTTCAAAAACAAGCTGAACAACCATCACTATCAACCTGCGATATGATGTCATTTTTGGCATTATTTGTAGTGGTTGCGTTGCGCGGGTTAGAAGATGTACAAAGTATGTCCGTCGGTCCGACTGTTGTTATGAGGTCATGTATGTGTATTTGCGCTTGCTGCTGTTCTGAGCTGCTGGTTGAGTCTTGAGTTAGTTTTCAGTTTTCACCTGTGTTTACTGTTTGGATGTTGTTTTATTTTAATTTCTTCCAAACAAACATCCCTCGATACTTTTCTCGATTCTTTTCAACTTTTCTTCTCTTCTTTGTTACTGAGTGGGTCTCGCCAGTTTGAAGTGCAGTCAGCATTCACCGCACACATTTAGATCTGTGATGATTAGTCACCATCCTGTTCTGGAGTTGTTTTTTGTCGATTTTCTCCGCAGTATATAGGTAATACATAATTATGTACATATATTATTGAAATGAATGAAAAGAAAAAAACAGAATAATCACTTAAACTTGACACAAATTTGCGTGCAGGGCGACGCTGTCATCGGCTTAGTTATTTGTTTAGTTTTATTATTGAATTTAAATGCAATATTAAAACGACTACACTAAAAAACATAGCTAGTAATATTAAAATTAATTATATATTAATAAAAGTGTAAAAAAAATGAGATATTCATGCTGACGTACTAATGATACTCGTACCTCAATGTGGTTCTCACCCGATGCCATTGAATTATTATGTACTTTAAAATACCTACTTAGAGTAGATACTGCGTCTGCTGATGATTATCATGTACTGCATAGCGATAGCACTGCACTCGTATGAACGTACAGTGCTGTGCAAAAAAATTGGTCCGATTTTTTTATTTAGTTATGCTAGAAGCGGTTGCTTAAACACTAAAAGTTTTGATGTAGATTTGCGTGTTAGTTAACTTATAAATAGTTTATGACACTTTTTGAGTGTAAGGTTTTTTACCTGACCGATGTTTAGTCAGTAATGTGTGGGTGGGTACACCGCTTTTTTTGGGGGTTCTTTTAAGAAATTAAAATTTTTAAAAACTTACTTAACTTTATCTGTCTTTCGGTTTTTTCGACTTTCTTGAGCTTCTTTTCAACCACCTTTCAGATGACCTACAGAGCTGAAATTTTGTGAGTAGCAATTCTGAGATCTCGCGTGTGACAAGAGTCGCGTGTGGTGCGTGTAATACGTCAAAAGTTATTCTTTTATATGATCGCCATGTTTTTTTAACCACCTTCCACACACAAATTTTGTGAGTAGCATAGCTTCATTGGGCGTGTCGTGAGTCGCATGTAGCGCGTGTGATACGTGGAAAATGGGCTAATCTTTGAAATAGGCCTTCATCGCGTCGGACATCGCCATTAGTGCTTTTTAACCACCTTTCACACGACCTAGAGAGCTGATTTTGTGATCAGGTCAGTGTTATGGCCATTTCTGAGATCTCGCGTGTGACACGTGCCGCAAGTCGGGTTAGTATTTGATTTATGCCCCATTTTATCGGTTTCTTTGCGGTTTTTTTTAACCACTTTACACGACCAAGAGAGATGAAATTTTGTGAGCAGCTCAGTGTCATAGGCCATTTTTAAGATCCCGCGTGTCGCGAGTAGCCGACCAAGAAGGTCTTTTTATTCAACTTTCACACGTCCTATAGACCTGCAATTTTGTGCCAGTGTGCGACGCGTGTGGAGAGTGTTGATATATACATAAAAGTTTGTTTCTATTTATGGCCAGAAACAGCCGTTTTATAAGCTCTTCACAAATGCATTTTATTTACACCGATATGGTGATTTTCCATGTTAAGATAGGTATGGATTTCCGTGTGCGGTTTTAAAGATCGTAGATGAGATGTGCTTTTGCTAGTGTCAAAATTAAACGAACATAGATTTGCCTTAAAACCTTTTTCATGTAAAACCCAACACTTCAAATTCTCCTTTTTTCCATCTTCGATGTCTTCGATGTTAAATCAATTGGTAGACTTCGTGTTTCCCGAATCTTTTAATCAACAGGCCTTCAAAATAGCCGTCAACAACAACAAAGTAAGGGCTTTTGTTTTGGTTGTGTTTATTATCTTAAGCATCAGCTTCTAGATTTTGTGTCATCAGATGAAGGTCCGTTATCCGATGTGAAAGCAGGCAAACATCGTCAGCGTAGTCGAGCTGTTTAAGGTAAGATGTCATAGTCCATTGAATTCCGTTGTTAACTTTCATCAATGCTGCACCGAGTACAAATGTGATGACCATCAAGAATAACTGCGAAGATAGTATTTACCCCTGAAGTACTCCACTTTGGAATTCAAAGTTCTCCGACACCCATTGTGTATGCCGGGACACTTACTGCCCTCGTATGTAGCCTTGATAACAGCTATATGTTTTTCTGGGATAACTGTTCTGCGTAAGGTCTACCAGATAGCATCTCGATTCAAGCTGTCGATAGCCTTCGATAAAACTTCAGCAAACAGTTGATGTAGCGGAGACCTATATTCGTACTCTACACATTGTGCTATTAAATCCGCAAGATGTTTATGTGATCGATGCAAGAGGATCCCTTGGCTACCTTTTAATACATTGCGCTAATTATTTTAGCAAAGAAAATGACAAAACAAAAAAGCATTTTTTATCGTGTCTTGTCTTGAGTACGGTAAATTTTTCGTTCGGTTTTAAAATAAGCTTAAGCCCACTTAGTGGGGAATAGTCAGCACTTTTTTTGTCTGTCGATAAGTATGCTTCGTTTGAAACTTCCGACACCAGCAAAGTTTCTATACACTTCACCTTCTGTATTCTGAACTGAAAACCCAGAAATTTATTAACTAACAACGAATTTGTCCTATGTAGTCGCTCTACGTTTGTTATTTTCATTTAATTCTACTAATTGCCGAAGAGATACAAACTCTATTTATTCATCGTATCTTCTTTGTATATTAAATGAATCAACATCTCCAGAAAATTAATTTATCCTGCTGCGGCTGGGCGACATACAATGATTACAGCTGGCGACATGGTATTTATAGCGTCGTCTAGCTTTAAATCCAGCTATAGCATAGCCACTGTCGCCAGCTTCGAATTATTAACAGAATTAAACGAAGAACTTTTTACCATTTGCATTGAAAAAAATATTCGTGGGACCAAATTCGCTTGTTGCTGCATCGGTTTTGGATGAATGATATTTCTATACAAAGCTCATGACTATTTTATCTTACACGATGTAATTCTGTGGATTGCCCACTGAGTAATTTTTTTATTCATATTTTTTGTGGGCAGGCACTACTACACTTAACAGCTTGTGAAGTGTGACGAGATTGGTTCCTCAAAATAATAAAAAAAAGCAAATAGACGCATACTTGGTTAAACAAAGCCATACATCTAATAATAAAATCAAGCTTCCGATATATAAGACAACTGTCGTACCTGGTCTTACATACGAGCGCCTGGTAAATATCTTGAACTCTTAACCGTATTTGAGAGGATTGTTAGCTCCGTATATAAAAAAGAATGATTTTGTAGACGAAGTTAACGGAAGCTGGCGTGAATGTTGTTAATGGTTCTGGTTGGTGTGATGCAGTTACTCAAAAAAACGTAGAAATACGCTGTAAAATCTTCACGAGTTTACAGAAATTACACCAAACACCAAACGATAGCTATGCAGACGAAACCATTGTCAAAAATTAGGCTCCGGTGAAAGGAACATATAGCTCTCAAAAGCAAATCGGAACGTTTAGTTGTTTAGATCAATGGTATTTTAACTAGAGATCGCGAGTCGCAAGATATTTTATTGGAGCTGCAATGAAGGGAAATTTTAATGGACTTCAAATATTAATTTCACATATTGTGTGATTCATAGGAAAGCATTCATCATCATATTTGGCTCTACAATCGGTGTCCGGTCCTGGCCTCCCGCAAAAAACCTCTCCGATACCGAGCCGATGTGATCCAGTTGGGCATCCCTAAACTCTGGGCGTCCTGGTCTACGCCATCCTTCCACCAACGGCTTGGGCGGCTTCGCTGTCGTGTTCCATAAATACTACCGTAAAGGACTTTCCGAGCAGAATCCTCTTCGCTCATGCGAGCTAGGTGTATTGCCCACCGGAGCCTACCGAGCTTAATTGTGTTCACGATGTCGACATTACGGTAACGCTCGTAGATCTTATCATTATAGAGTCTCCGGAATCGTCGTCCTTCCTAACATATTCAGTTGATATCGACTCAAAATCGAAACCGCTAATTTATTGTGGGACATCGGTTGTAAAGTTATAAAGAAGAAGATGTTTTGAACAAACCATCACTTACGAATTCCTAATTTCCACTTGAACTTGAAATTCTTGACAGTAGAAGTCAAACAAATAATTATGGGAATGAATCATTCGGTCCAAAACAAATTGTAAATTTCCCTATAAAGCCGGGCTGGAATACGTACTCATAAACAAAAGCGTCTCGTCATTGAAGCTACCTTCACGGTTAAATGGAGAAGTATTTTTTTTATAATTTTCGTAGAAGTCCTCCAGCTGCTGCTGCTTATTCTGTATAATTTCGTTTCGAATCATCGGCAAACTTGTTTTACCCATTGGCGTTTAAAAAAAACTCGGGTTTTCGTTGTATTCTATAATACAATCAACAAAAAATAGCAATCAAACTGCATATTAGTAATTAATTTTTTATATTTTAATTCTATTTTTATTGCCTGTTAAATACAAATCTATAAACCTTGTATTTGCAACATCTGCTGACGTTTTGATGCGATGAGATGAACATAGTAATTATTTTCTATGACTTTACACATTGTTACCGACAAGTAGCTTACCTTTACCTAGAGACAGCTTATTAATGCGCTATACAACTTTTGTTTCTTTATTCTTCTTGGGTTTTATAACATTTTGCTTTTTTGTTACAAAGCCGGTTAGTAATTGCTAACAATGTAATAAAAAAAAACATAATTCGTTTTTTTTTATCTTTAAAGCAACAATTTTGTACAATAATACGAGTTTATTAATAGGACTGCGAAAAAATAACAAAACACGCACCATTCACAATAAGCAATTGATTGATATCGACTGCGCTGTTCTAATTCTCAACAACACAAATGTTATACTGTGGATGTCACCATTCATTTTTCGGAATTCAATGATAATTTTTCGGACGAATTTTTGAAGTGGTGATAAATTTATCCTATTAAACATATTATGATATTTAATTCTTTTGTGCCCAGTGAGCAATAATTAAATTAATAAAAAGAATAATTATATATGTGAAGATTTGTATGGAGATTTGCATGGAGATTTATATATGTTATAGACCGTATTTGTGTTGGATTGCTCTATGGTTGCACTGTCATGTTTTGGGCGGCTCGGCTTTTGAGTCCATCGAATTGCCTTTGAGGGGAAGTTTTTTATTTATTTATTTCCTTTATTTGCCACATTGATTGCGAGTGCGCTTGGTTGGTTTTATACAATAAATTAAAGATCTTTTACGCAATGATTATTTCCTGAATTCATGGAATTAGGCCGATTATAATAGATTTTTTTGTTCATGGACTAGTGTCAAATGTCAACGAACGAATGCCAAATTACAACAACAAATGGTTATAATGAAATTATTACCATTTTTAAGATTTGTCTCTGTTTTTCGTGTTCAAAAGACAAATGTCAAATTTACACATAAGAGCGACCTGAATCGCTCGCGTATATGCGCGCGGAAGTGAATAAAAACTGAACAAATCGGAACTGAACTCTATTAGAACCACACAAACACTATATTAAGTTTGCGTGCCCGTCTGTCTGCTTCTCGTGGAATATTGCGATTAAATTATAACCCACTCGACTCGATTTTATTGAAATTTAGCACACATTGTGTTTCCTCGGTGACAACACTTTCTATTAAAATTGGGGCCCAAAGGGTCTGTGGGCCCAATACAAATTTTTTCAAAATTTACCTGATTTTCTTCAAATTTTATTCACATGTTTTCCTCAGATGAACAACACTTTTTGTAAAAATTTGAATGTGGCGCCTTAGGTCCGAGGGGCAACCATATTGTTTCCAAAAATTTCAAAAAAAAATTTCAAAATTTGGAAGTGGCGCCGAGGAGCAACCATATAATTTTACTTTTTTTTACATAGTAAAAAAAAAAACAAAGTAAGCTTTTTCTTAAATTCTCGATTAATGATGTAAAGATTGGAGTACCGTAGAACGATTTTTTTCTTCAATTAAACCCAAGAATCATTTCCGAAATTATTCTTAATGAATTAGGGGACATTCTGTACAAAGTTGCATTCTATTTAACATCAACTCACAACTACTTTGTAGGACTTGGATGGCATAATGAAATACATCAAGTAAATGTACCCGAAATTGACTAACATGGACTTTGTTTAAACATTTCGTGCCTTCAATATGCTTTCCGAACATAAACTAAAGATTATCATCTAATTACTGATTATACTGGTATATCGTGCTTCCATTTAACGCTTGACTTAATGCATTTCCCATATAAATGATTTATCTGGCATTTTAATTGTGTTTTGTTTTATTTCTTTACAGGAACCGTTTTACTTGCAGATCTCTGACTGTTGATCTAAGACTATAGAAAAATTCAATCAAAATGTCGCGCAAATCGGTGAGTAAACGTTAGCTATAACTGGGTCTGTAATTGCATTGTTGCGTAATATTAATACAGGTCACTGCTGTGTCGGCGCTGTTTCTTAATTGTTTCAGAGGAATGCGTAACAATTGGTATTTGGCTTGTATGTACCTACAATATGTCTTCTTAAAAATCTTAATTTAATGCTGAATAGGCGTACGAGCGCAGAGTGAAGAGTTATGATATGATACTTTTTAGAATCGGGTTTAGGTTTTCTAAAACGGTGCTAGAAGTTATTCACTCTCTCAGATCTGTGAATCGATTTCCCATCTGTGAAGCTATGAAGTGATAAACACGAGTAAAATATAATTTTCACAGCAATTTTTCATTTTATCACTTCACGGACGCACCATTTGCGATTCCCGATCTCATTATGATAATTTGCTTTGGCGGCATGTTCTAAAATGTAATAAAATAGTAATTGATTTAAATTTCGTATATCAAGCTTCACATATATTCAATGATTCACAGAATGAATTACTTGTAGTAAAAAAATCATTATATGAAAAAAATTAACGTTTTTTATTTGATTTTATTACAAAATCAGAATCGCGTTGAGCGTGATGTGGTAAAAAAATCACAGCTTCACAGATCGGAAATCGACTATCTGGCTACTATTTGCAAGTCGTACTTGTATATTCGCCCGAACTGGCAAGTATCAACATAAAAGAAACACCAATGTTTGGCCGAAAATGACACAGCCAATATTATGATATTCCAATTTTTTTAAGCTATCCAAAAAATCAAACCCTGTTTTTTGGATATCCGTTCTATTCAATGCGAAATGGGACACGGCTAATGCCGTGTAATGCCATTATGGTACTGCGAAAAACTTTAGTGCTGTCTGGAATTTAAAAAATGCTGCTATGTGTGGTCTACCTGCTTTTCCAAAAATAATGCTGATGAAGCTTCACAACTTATCACGTCACCCATTTTGCTAAAAATGGAAAATTGCATTCCTTCCTTCCTTTAAGAATAGCAATATTCGTAAGAATAAGTGGTTTAATGAAAAATGACAGTCAGTAGTCGCTAGTTAAAAAGCAGCCCATTCGGACTACGTTAATTGTACTTCTGAAGAAAACCTTGTTAAGTTTCGAATAGCTAGTAACAGAGCAAACGTTATAATAAACAAGTCCAAAACAATATATGCCCTCAAAATTCGAGATAGCATGCGAAAAATGTTGGATTCAGATTCGAAGCTTTTGATCGTTGGACGTTTGCTGCCTTCGTAAAAAGAAACTTTGCATACCCTACTTCATCTATTCATTCTTTGTGTCATAATGGTGTTCTTTATAAAACTGGAATTGAGAAAGCTAATCTCCTAGCTTCGCATTTTGATTGTGCGTCTACCTTTCCTTTATCTAACCAAAGCTCACCAATTCTCCAAAATGTAGGCCCAGTATGTCTAAAATCTATTTCGGGCCACGGGTTGTTTTAAGGATTCTTAAAGAACTTGGTCCCTAAAAAAGCAACTGGACCTGACAGTATTCCGCCATTATTATTAAAAATATGTCATCATACTCTGGCTAATCCGCTCAGCAAATTGTTTCATCTCTCAATGAAGACTATGTATTTAAGATTTGTATGTATAATTTGGAAACTGGCTAATATTCAACCCGTTCCGAAAAAGGTGATAATCTACCGCCCTATTGATGTCGGTTCATTGTTAGGAACGAAGCATTACAAATCTAGGTGAATCAAGCATCGTATCCCTGGATATTTCAAATTTTGATAATAAGGAAATTGTGATCAATTTTTAACCCACTTTCTAAAGTCCGATTTTATTCGAACTTTGCACATATGTGTATCTCCGATGACAACACTATTTGTTTAATTTTGGTAGTGATCAGGTCCTATAGCCGAGGGGTTCAAATATACATTTTTTAAAAATTAATTAACCTTGCACACATGTGGATCTCCGATTGGAGAATTTACGTGAACATTGTGAATTTTATGGGTGGTTTTTTTTTGTCTGTTCAAATGTCAAATGCTGAACAAAAATCTACCGTACCGAGTGTGTCTAACAGATTTTTTTCACCTACTCGTTATATATAAATTGCACTGAATTTGTTTACCCTTCTATATTATTTCTGCTCAATTAAATCGATTAACTTGTCATACAATTACAATTAGGCGTCAGGAAATGTATTACTCTTCGACATCTTCATTCGTTCCAGCCAGCAGATATCTGTAAAATGTTGATTGATACCAGTAATATATCTATGTGTAATTGTTGTCCTAGAACCGAAACAAACCACTCTAATTTTCTTTTCTCATGCGTAAATAAATAAATAATTGTTTATGCCGCCTTGTGCCTGATTTTGTTTGTGTATTTGTTAACCTAATTTGCTGTGGACCTTGAAATATCGCTGTCGTCACCCAGCTGGTCGGTCGCTGTTGTGTTACTGGAGCCGATGAATTTTTATCGCAATAACCTTAGGTTCATTATATAATTCTGTGTACTTGTATGGAAAAATGTCAGTTAAGGAAATTACATTTTATCACTATGAAAAATATATGTATTAAAATTTTATTGTTAGTCTTACAGGTAACTAGAACTTATAACCGAAAGTAAATTGGAATTGTATTTTTATTGCTTTGCTTCGAAACAACCTTATATAGGGTTTTGTTTAGTTTTGTTACGTATGAGTTCATTCAAGTAAATAGGGAACTTTGGTAAAAATATTAAAAAACGTTCTGTTCCAAAATTATTCTTGGCGCAAGTTTCAAGTTCTAAGTTGAGTATTTTTGTCGTTAGTCTAACTTAAGTGTGGCAGAGGTTAAGACAATCGATAGATTTATCGAATCAATACTTTGACTGATAATGTGAGATTCACCGCAAAAAATCTCTTCGAAAGCACCGATTTTAAGACCTTTTCTTGATACAATTTTTTGGGTCAGGGTCCATTTTCTAAAATTCTGGGTTATACGATATCGTAATTTTTATGAATCAGTTTTGGTGTGGTGACCTCATTTAGAAAACGACATGTACGTTCGTCAACAAAGCCTTTTCTATCCTTCAAGCCATACCTGCGGGGCTTAATCCCAGGCAAATCAACAACTGAACCGGCGAAAGAAAGCAACCTGGGAGAAGAATCTCGTCCGTGAATTAGAACAGCAAAGAGAGCGAGGACCGCACCAGGCACGGAAGTTATACCAAAGAGTCCGCGGTATGACGCAATATATACACCTCGTTGCACACACTGCAAAGACAAAGAGGGTAATCTGATCGCCGATCTCAAAGGCATCTTAGAGCGATGGGAAGAGCACTTTCATGAGTTGCTTAATGGCCAGCTAAATGAGAAATTTAAGGCTCCACCAATGACCGAAGACCGCACTATGCTGCCGCCACCAAGCATAGACGAAGTTAGCAGAGCGATAAATCGGCTCAAAAATAATAAGGCCCCGGGATCAGATGGTATCCCAGCGGAGCTGATAAAAACAGGAGGCCCCTCAATACTCCAAGCAATTTATGAAGTAATAGTACAAGTATGGGAGGAAGAAGCGATGCAAGAAGAATGTCGAAAGAGGCATGTTGTGCCCCATACATAAGAAAGGAGATATCACAACCTGCAGCAATTATCGTGGTATAACGTTGTTGAGTACCGCGTAAAGATTTTCCACTCTAGTCTTCAAGACAGGATAGCCCCTTACCATTGGTCATTGGTCATCTGAAGTGGACCAATGAACTAAGCGATTTCTCTGAAATTCGCTCTGTAGGATGCGACTATAAGACTACTTCCTATGGTAATTCTGGGATATGGTCATTAGGGTCTGGAATTTTGGGAACTAAGCAACTTTTCAAACGATTTGTAATAAATTTGGTAGGGCCTTTTTGGTGTCTTTTGTGTAGTCTTGAGGGTCTTTTTGGAATATTTAAGGGTATTTTAGGGGTCTTTGGAAACTCTTAAGGGTTTTTTTTTGTGTTGTTTGAGGGTCTTTTTGGGCTCTATAGAAGAATCATTTGAAGAGTCTTCTGAGCGTCCTTCGCTGGTATTTTAGGGATTCTTTTGGGTGTCTTTTAATGGTCTTTTGAGGATCTTTTTATGATTCTCTTGGGAGTTTTTGATGGTCTTTTGGCGTCTTTTATGGGTCTCTAGAGGGTTTTTTTGCCCCACAACGTCAACGAAGTTACACGCACTTTTTTATGTATGGAACAATCATAGATGTCTTTTATCCAGTTATTTGGATTTGTTTTCTTCTTCTGTATGTAGTTGCAATATTAGTTCATAAATTGCTGTGTTGTAGAGCTGACCGGCATCCCCACATGCAGCTAATTAGTATTGTTTCCATTTACTTACTTACTGACTGGCTTCTTTGTTGTTGTTCCCATTCTTTAATAATGTGTAATTGATGGAATCAAAACAGAACATACATTTATCACTTTCGCCGCCCTCATGCCAACCTAATTGAATATGGACTGCATCTACCTCTTCGCCATGTATCCATGTGAGTCATTACCGTGGGAGTGTGCAGACCTACTAATGTACACTGACTGTTTGTTGTTGGTGGTGTCACCAATAATGTCCCAGTGCTCTTATTAGATAAATGTTAAAAAACCGAACACAACTAGAACATGGCGAGCGATTACAATAGAAATCAAAGACGACAATAAAATTAAAGTCGTACCTGCCTTTATTTACAGTCATAGTGTGGTGGCTTTTCTTCTGAAATATATTGTGTGCACAGGCGCCTCAGTCTCAGTCTGTATTGCAAAAAAAGCCCTAAAAATTCCAATCACTTTAGTTGGTCGTGCAATCATAAACGAAACGGTTGGCAAAAAACACAAGAAGAAAAAAAAGTTACCAAAAGCGGAAGGCGTTTTTTCATGCATTGTTGTTAAATTCTCATTATTTTAATTAAAAGTGAATAGTAACTTATTGCAGTTTGCAAAATGGTTGTCTCTGATAATCGCATTCGTATACGATACAGCGGGAGTTTAAAGCAGAAAACGGTTGGTTTGAGAAAAGGTTTTGGATGTTTTGTGTGGATCTGAAAATAAAATTATTACATACATTGAGAGTGTTTCACATGAAGTGTCAAAAAGTTATATCCAAATCTAAATCATTCAATTTTCCCAAAATACATACTTTCTCTATTTCGAAGTGAAATGTGTTAATCGAAGCAAATAAAAATGAAACAAATCAATTAACTCGGCAGTTCTCTGCGTACATTTGTTACCAATTTCAAATAAATCAATTTGATGACGTCTTTTATGTACTCGTACTTCTGCATTGAAATTTATAAACTGACGCGTGACGTGAAAGTCTAGCAGGGCTCTGGATATCTGATTTTATGGCTTCTCTGCTGCGCCGCCTCATATATCGCGCACTCACTATGCATATATTATTTTCGAACCAAGCAAGTAGTCAATAACATCATTTTAATAGCAGTCCATTGTATTGCGCGCCAATTTTTCATTTGCAAAAACATTAACCCCAAAACTCTAATTGGATTTGGCACTGTACTATTGTTGTTGACTGTATGTACTTGCTAACACAACGATAGAAATGTAAAGCGGTGATGTTAGTCATGTATAGCAGCCACCTAGCTGGTCCGATTTGATGGTGTACTTGTACTCGCACTTACAGAACATCACCCAACAATCAAAGTTACAGGGACAGGGAGTAGAATGAGATTTGTCAACCACTTGCTTTTCGCGTTGTCTGTTTGTCCAGCAAACATGATAATATCTTGTCTCTTACTGTTACGGCTTTTATGTGTATCAGTCAGTCACAACAACAGCAGATCATAGTTTGTTTGTTGTTGCCCATTATCGCTACGACGACGGTATTATCTTAAAACAAACGTCATCATGTAGTCTTGTATGGTTCAACATTATATCATCACGTGCAGGCAACTGTGACTGACTTTTTCTGTGTTGAAAATTAGGAAGACAGGCAGGCGTAGTGCTGCACCCTGGCATACTCTTCTTATTATACACTGCGGTTTACTACATTAGAAGCAGGCAATTTTGATTTCGTGAGCGCCGTGGGTCAGTGATTAGTGCATGGATTTCTGAACAGGTGATTCGAATCCCAGAAAACACAAACAGTATTTTTCACGGTCCCACTATTCTTTTTTTCTATATTTTTTTTGTGCACGCGAAAAGACGTTCGCACCCTTATAATGCTCGGGTATATGCTTGGCACAGCGTGCGCGTTAAGAAAAAGGAGGAAAAAAGAGGAGATGTCTTTGAATGTGGTGGATCATAGTGATGTGGAAAGACAAATACAAGTGCCATTCATGGATAATGGCGTGGGATTTTGGATTCGCTTGGGTGACAGGAGACAGAATTGGGTTTTAGAAGCGTTATATTCTACTCTATTCTTTTCTCCATTTTTATTATCCTGTCTAGGTCAGAATGTAACTTGCTTAACATACGTAGTTGTTTGAGTTCCACATGAGAAGTGGATGGACGTACCTCAAACTTATATGAGAAGCTGAGAGTGCTATCGTCACCGAAAGAGTGAATTGGATTACAAGTATCTTTAATAAAAATAATAAAAATGAGAAAGAGTGTCGGGGACAAAACAGAGCCCTGTGGAACGCCAGCATTTATGTGATGTACTTCAGACTTGAAACCGTCCAATACAACTTGAATTGAACGGTCCAAAAGATAGCTTCTAATGCAGTGAAGCAGTTTACATCCGACTCCACTCCATAAAAATTAAAATTTTTCTTGTAAATTCTCTAATTGGAGATACACACACACACACACACTGCGTGCTCGTCTTGTGGCAAAAATCCACGAAATGACGCAGCGGCAGCGAACAGCGCTGCTCACAAAGCACAGAGCTCAGACTTTGCCGTGATCTGATGCGATATAGCGATATTTAAAAATTGTATATTGAGGTCCCCAAGGGGGCCGATCGCTTCAAATTTTTACAAAAAGTTTTTTCCATCGAAGACACACATGTGTACAAAATTTAAAGAAAATCGGGTAAATTTTGTAAAATATTTGTATGAGAGCCCTCGGTCCGAGGGGCCTCAAATTTTAATAGAAAGTATTGTCACCGGAAATATACATGTGTGCAAAATTTCAATAAAATCGGGCCATGGGAAGTGGGCTAAAAATTGATCAGAAAATCTGACCAGCCAGCCAGCCAACCAGCCAGCCACGTGCACGCGAAGTTAATATAGAGAATTTAAAAAGAAGCAGCTAGTGTTACTGCAAGTAAATCTACCGTTCGTCTTGTGATTCCTAAAACCAAACACTTCAAGCGACTAGAGCTGAAGAAAAAACCACCACTTAATGCTTCGCGAAAGATTCAACGCTTACAATTCGCGAAAGACCACCGTGACCTGAGATGGTGCAGCAAAATGCGAGTTCAAATAACTGAAAAAGGCCTTTTCTTTTTTGAATTTTTGAGGTTATATTGAAGAAATATGGTTTTACTTATTATTAAAAACTAACTGAAATACACAGCGCTGCCCGGCTGTCCTCGCCACACTGTCCCTACTACACTTCCCACGACAAAACAAACAGATCCACGCGCTCGCTTCAAAATACCAAAAACAGAATGTTTTTCATCCATTTGTAAGGTGCTTCTAATCTTATGAAGCGATTCGTAAATGCGTGCCATTCTGATTCATTTGGCAAAAAGGTCTCTAATGTACCGTTATCTTGTTCGAAACTTGATTTTGTATTAACCACAAACTACCCTAACTTTCACTATCATTTGTTTTTTTTCTTTCCTGACATATAACTGGAGAAATATCAATTTTATCTTCCAAAATTATGTGCTTCTAAACTAGTAACTAAAAAATTGAATTGAATTAATATATCATCTAAATAAATAAATATTTAAAAAATTATTATTGTATCATATTTTCACCTCCATACTAAAAGTATATTATTACATATTTTCTCTTTTTCAATGCAGCTGAATGTTCGTGTTACTACAATGGATGCCGAATTGGAGTTTGCCATCCAGCAGACGACCACCGGCAAACAACTCTTCGATCAAGTTGTCAAAACAATTGGCCTTCGTGAGGTGTGGTTCTTTGGCTTGCAGTACACCGATTCTCGGGGTGATTCCACTTGGATTAAATTGTATAAAAAGGTAAGTAAGTAAAATTATGTAGACACAAAAATGTAACAAAAAAAACATAATGGACGCAACAACACTACGACACTACGTATTCGTAGAGTAGGTTACCGTTTTGCGACGAAAGACACTAGCCACTTCTTGTTTTTCGTGTACATTTGGGACTGATTTTCGCATGCAGTCGAATTTTAGGAAGGTTTAACGAAGGTTTGTTTTATTTGAGATATTTTTATGAACTATTGCCTTTCCAACAAAAATTGTAATGGAAAATTAAACAAATGTAAAGCGTGCAAAATTATCACAAAAATGTACCCCAGTTATCCGATCAACTTTCCATTAGTGATTTTTCTACCTATAATGTCCAGCAATGGTCGCACGATCTCAATCAGAAATTAATTTTTAGCTGCCGTCCAATTGCAGACACGACTGCGCTTTTGCTTTTCAGAAGGAAATAAACCAACCGACAATGGAATGGAATGGAAAACTTAAGATTTATGACTTCAAAAAAATAAAATAAAAATTGTATTCAACGGTATCTCTTAAGCTTCACATGGAATCAATGCTGGTATGCCACAAGAGTCATTCTTGTGGCCTACGTTCTTCTTGATACATATATATTAATGACCTTCTAAAAACTGTGATATCCACACATTTACTTATGATACAAAGCTTCGACTTAAATTCAGTTTGTCAGTAAAAAAAGTTGTATAGACACCCCTGTACAGTCAAAAGAATGCAATTCTCGCTTGATTGTTTCGTGAGATTTATTGAATACGGCTATTCAATCGAACATTCAAGTCATTCTTTATTAGGGCCGTTGTGTAGGACCTGACATTTACTTCCTTCGTATAATAGCTATAAGTTTTTCTGGGATACCCCTCTTGCCATCCAGATAGCATCTCGATTTAAGCTGTCAAAAGCCTTCGATGAACAGTAGATGTAGCGGAGATCTGTACTCGACGCATAATTCTATTATGATCCACAAGGTGTTTATGTGTGCGATGCAAGAATATCCAGAGCGAACGCCTGCCTGTTCGACGTCGAGAGTTGAATCTAGATTCTCCTTTACGCGTTCTAATATGATTCTAGCTGTTATCTTGACCCGGTAAAACGCATATACGTCTCCAGTTTCCACAGGTCATCAGAATTCCCTTTTTTTTTGAAGCCCTCATTTCCACTCATGGGGAAATTGATCATTTTCCCATGCTCTCCGTATGAGCGGGTGCAGAAATTTAGCCGATGTGCTTGACGCCGCTTGGAATATTTCGACAGGGACGCCGTCAATACCCACTGCTTCATATTTTCTTTAAAGGCTTGGTTGCTGCTGTTGGTTTTACTGGGAGGTCCAGTGCTAATTTATCTCTTCAGGAGATTCATTAGCGCTCATATCACCATCGTGGTTACGGACTGTAGCTCCATCTAGTGAGGTGCTACTCATCCGACATCAGAAGGTCACCATCTTAACATCTACTGTCACCCCTTCTTTCTGCTTCTTCGGCCATTGAGTGAAGTGAATCGATGTACTGCCGTTTGTCCCGTCTTACACTACCCTGCACTTCCTTTTCGACGCGATGTTGGGCTTCTAGCTCGGTAATATCTACTGCTGAGGACGCTGCAATTCGAGCCTTGATTGCTTTACGCTCATCGATCCGTCTCCAGGTGTCTGCCGATAACCATGTGCGGTGATTATTCTGCCTTTTACCGACGTAGGACCGTGCCTCAGTTACAAAAACCCTCTTCACAGCATTCCAGTGGTCGTCCACTTTCTCCTGCGGTATGCTGTTGATTATTTCTGCTTTTAAGGCAAGAGGTCATTGTATTGTTGACCCACTTCGGGTTGTCCTTTTCGTCATCAGTCGCGTCTTCGGTCGGAGCATAACACTGTATGATAGTAATTTTTCTTACTCTACTCTCTAATCTAGCCGTCAGTCTCCGTTCACTGTGAGGTTTCCAGGATATAAGGCTGTTTCGTGCTGCCGGAGTTAGCATCAGTCCTACTCCAGACCTCCGTCCGCTCCCAGCTGGTCTACCGGATTAGGAAATCACAGTATTATTTGTTGGATAATGGTATTATCTGGCATCATATCATCTTATTTCACTCAACCCCAAGATGCCACTATTATTGCAAGCCCGATGGCGAAGCTTATATTCAGAGGACATGCAAACTTTTCAGCGAACGTGGAACGTACATTTGTACGGGTGTAGGTTTGTTTGTCGTGTCGTATATCTCGGTTTCTACCAGTCAAATTTTATGGGACTTGTCTTAAAAGAATTGGTTAGCGCTCTGCTTGCGATAGCGTAACTTTTTTTTTATATATAGGGGTTAAAGTGAGTGACTAGTGGTTAGACTGAATTACAACTATCCATATGGTAAGCTGAGAAGTTCGCTTTACTATCTTATTCCGTAAACTCAAACTCTAATTGGAGGAATCTGACGTGTTGAGGTCCTCCCTGGAGTGAATCCAGAAGGGTGTTAACGTTCCAGAAATCGATCGTTTTCCGTGTACGATAGCTAAAGGTCGTCAACGAAGTATCTTTCCGTATCCGTATTAAGTTTCGGAGCAATTAGGTTTTTTTAGGTTTTTTCGGACCAACCGACACTTATCCTTTTTTGTGGCGCAGAAGGCTCGCCATATGCCCTCTTCCGTTCGCAATTTCCAGAGAATCTCCCAGATGGCACCACTTACTAACAGAGCTGCAAGTTATTCGGCTGCAGCGGCTCTTTCTCGTTATTTAGCGGACCTATCATCACATATCGGGAGATGCTGCTCTTACGAGGCCTTTGTTAGTCGTTTACCATCCAATTCCAATTTCTAGAACCACTATGAGTGGGAGACAGCCAATTAGTATATAGAGGATGGCCGAGCGTCAGAGGAGCGGTTTGGCGATGACAGTATGGAATTGTATGGGCGTTAACTGAGCGCTCATGGAGTACTTCAGCAATGACAGAAGAAAATTTTATGAGATAGGTGGGTGAGCGCTTTTGATGCTCACCTTTAGAAGTACATCTAGTTTTTTACTAAATACTCTTTTGTATAAAAGACAACAAAAACCCGATTATTTCTAGATTTTTTTCAATGGACTTCTAAAACCTTGATATATCTCACAATGTTCCATATTTAATTTTCCATCATGCCCATTTATTTCCGCATCACTAACACTTTCTTGACACAAATGCAAATGCCACCGTCTTTATTGAATATTTTATCATTTTAAACATTAACGCATACCTTTTTAAGCAACAAGAAAGTCCAGTTTTAAAAACAATGAAATACTTGAAACGAGTTAAAAAATATGTTGATAAGAAAACCACTGATAATGGAAATAATAATACAGAAGAGAATGATGACGATGACACAGAAGACATGGTAAGAGATCATTCTATTTGACCTAGTGACTCATCCTCACCAACCATTGCTAGCCGGTACGCCTGCCATCAGTATGATTAAGTAATCAAAATAATCGCTAGAAGCTCGCTACTTTGTAGATATAACCTTATTTTCCTTCCTTTACTTTACTCAAATTCGAAAAATTGTTTATACAAACAGAATAATTTGTATTTCTTTCTTTAAAAATTGCATTCAATTTGAAATTATGTCTTAACAGACAGGATCGATGCCATTTTCCACTTGGGTAAATTGAGGAATAATTTGAAATAAACGATAACGACAAGGCGAATATTAACTTATAACGTTAACTGTTTTTTTTTTAATTCCATCTGCCCCCTAGGTCATGAATCAGGATGTAAAAAAAGAGAACCCACTTCAGTTCAGATTCCGTGCCAAATTCTATCCTGAGGATGTTGCTGAGGAGCTCATTCAAGACATAACCCTGCGTTTGTTTTATTTGCAAGTGAAAAATGCCATACTATCCGATGAGATATATTGTCCTCCGGAGACCTCTGTACTGTTGGCATCGTATGCCGTTCAAGCCCGTCACGGTGATCACAACAAGAGCACCCACACAGCCGGTTTCCTATCGAATGATCGTCTATTGCCACAGCGCGTAATCGATCAGCATAAAATGTCCAAAGACGAATGGGAACAATCGATAATGACATGGTGGCAAGATCATCGCGGTATGTTGCGCGAGGACGCCATGATGGAGTACTTAAAGATCGCTCAAGATTTAGAAATGTACGGTGTGAATTACTTTGAAATTCGTAATAAGAAGGGAACTGATCTGTGGTTGGGTGTCGATGCGCTCGGATTGAATATCTACGAGCAGGCGGATAAGCTTACGCCAAAAATTGGTTTTCCATGGTCGGAAATTCGTAATATTTCCTTCTCCGAGAAGAAATTCATTATCAAACCGATCGACAAGAAGGCGCCCGATTTTGTCTTCTTTGCGCCACGTGTCAGGATCAACAAACGCATTTTGGCTCTCTGCATGGGCAACCATGAGTTGTACATGCGACGACGAAAGCCAGACACAATCGATGTCCAGCAGATGAAAGCACAAGCTCGCGAGGAGAAGAATGCTAAGCAGCAGGAACGGTAAGTGACAAAATAAAAAATTAGCAATCACATACTTAATTAACTCAACTGAACTTTCCACCATCTTTAGTGAGAAACTACAGTTGGCACTGGCCGCACGCGAACGAGCCGAAAAGAAACAACAAGAATATGAGGATCGCCTCAAGCAAATGCAAGAGGAAATGGAACGTTCACAAAAAGACCTCATGGAGGCCCAAGAGATAATACGTCGTCTCGAGGATCAACTTAAGCAATTGCAAGCGGCCAAGGATGAGCTGGAATTGCATCAAAAGGAATTGCAAGCGATGTTGAATCGTCTGGAAGAGGCCAAACATATGGAACAGGCCGAAAAAATCAAACTCGAAGAAGAAATTCAGGCCAAACAGGCTGAAGTTCAACGAATTCAAGATGAAGTCAATGCCAAGGATGATGAGACAAAGAGGTTGCAAGCCGAAGTCGAGGAAGCAAGAATCAAACAGGTGAGAAAAAAAGGGACTAACGATTTTTATAGCATTTTTCATTTGCTCATTTCGTTGGGAAATTCTCCGGTGAGTACTCCGACCCATATCCGATAGAGGATCGGTCAGGGAGATAGTCGACTGTGATAGGGTCACTGAAGTTTTTGGAGACTCTTCCATCAAGGGAATCGTGAGAGATGCTCCAGGGATGGGAGTGGGCAGTTCACCTACCTCCAGCTCATCCTTCTTGTAGACTTGAAGTGTGATGTGATCTCATCCGAAACTTATCACGCCTTTGGTCTCCGCCAGAGGAGCGAGTTTTTTCTGATTGATCACAACAATCGCGGATCCGTAGGAACCTCTTTGCTCCTCCAACTTGGCGACTTTCCAGTCGTGAGTCGGAAGTCAGGGATTGCTAATTTTTAGGACCTGAGTATTTCATCCACAGAGGAGAGTTCGGTAGGAATCCAGGGATCCCAAAACAACATATAGGCTGCCGGAGATCCAGGATTTTCGTGGCGAACGGTTTGAAAATAGCACCATTCTTCGTCATTTGTGATGTGCGTAGTGTATTGCAGTTACAAAGAGCTTTAATCGCTACCGATAACTTTTCACATCGCTTTCTCTAGCTAGCACTTAGGTAGGTAGAGTTGCGGTCTTCGTCAACTTGGCGAGATCCTCAAATAGCTCTTTAGTGCGCCGTTTTGCTATCACAGTCTTCGGATGGTTTATTGGAAAGGTTGTGTATAGCATCCAACCTGTAGCGTTGATTTACGATATCAGATCGGTGATGCCGTACTTTGAAAGCTCCTTCAACACAGAAAAGAAGGGGTTGCTCAAGTAAGGGCCGGATACTTGCAAAGAAAATGAATGAGAGCTTCTTTTTCATTCACATCGTAGCAATTCCTGCAAAAGGTATTGTGAGGACTCCCAGTTTGGCCGCATGGCTGCCCACCGACCAGTGGCCCGTGATTATGGTAACCACTATGGAAATATCGATATAGAGATCAGTTGGATGGATTTGTTTTTATTATAAAAAGGCAACATCACTCTCGACATGGTGCAATTGATCAAATTACTCCACCTTTGCGGTGTTTGGTGTAATAAGTAAGGAAAGAACACGTTCCCTGACGAAACTCAAAGGACAGTAGACTGTCTCAGCACAGTCCGTGTCCAGCTAGCACTTATTGGGAGACAATTTTTTTCTTCAAAACTTAAAAACAAGCCTTGCAATCTGGTCGAATTCAAAGCTTTAACTAAACAAAATCTTGTCTGATTTTTGCCGACGAATGTAGCTGAAGAAGGTTTGCAAATGTAAAACAAAATAATACTTAACCCCGGATACGGTTTGCGAAACAGAAACCCCCAAAGGGCATTCTTAACTCTACTTAGCAAATGGAAAGAGCTATTAGTGTCTTTAAAACAATACAATTTTAATTTTTATAAATCTGCACTTTTTTGTTTATTTACATTGAATTAAAATTTACATTTATTTTATATTCCTCCAGGCTGAAGCTGCTGCTGCTCTTTTGGCTGCATCGACAACACCCCAACATCATCATGTTGCTGAGGATGAAAATGAAAACGAAGAGGAGCTTACAAATGGTGATGCCGGAGGCGATGTGTCGCGTGATTTGGATACAGATGAACATATCAAGGATCCAATCGAGGATCGTCGTACACTGGCTGAACGAAATGAAAGGCTTCACGATCAGCTCAAAGTGAGTGTTTATTGTTTATTTTAATAATAAAATATCAGGTCGGTAAATTATGTCGGTCTGTCGTTTGGTAATGAATATTAGTTCGGTTTATGTCCGAGCTGTCGGTTAAGTAGAATACTAATATTTACAAAAAATGACATCTCTCGACGATTCGTCTTCATTATTCTTACTAACGTCGTCTAATGGAAATCGTAATGAAAGTTGAATAAAAAAACCTGCAACGGAAGTCTAGCAAAAAAAATGTGTACATCCATGTGCAAGTACATAGTCCAGCAATTCTGGCACTAAGTGAAAATCAGGTATTTGAAAATTCCGATACGTAAGAATTAATTCTGCCTGGTTATAACTAAGTGTCTTTCTTTTCCCCCGACGTGGACTCGCGATTTATGTCCGTAGTGATGTTGCTTTTCAACTTTTACCTCAATTAAGCCAATGTTCCAATTCGGAATTTCATTTCAAAATAAAGGTACAAAAGCGTAACATACACTACTGTTTTATTTATAGAAACCCCAACTTAGACAGTTATTCAACTCATAACAAGTTAGAAGCAATGTCTGATTCAATTTCAAGAATGGTCCCAAAATATCCTCACACTGAAATCGTTATTGCGGGCGATTTCAATTTAAAGAGGCTTCTAGGAGTAGAGATACTTGTTCCTTATCTCTCATCGTGATAAATACTCAGTGTTTTATAGCCTCTAGGCTCATCAGACCATTGTGAAGTATCAGCTAATTTCTCGTTAATAAACCACGCAGTTAGAGGAAAAACTCCCATTAAAACAGTATAAAACGAGAAAGCCAATTGAGACGGACTTAACAACTTCTTTGGGAGTTTTAACTGGTCGCTATTATTTCACGATAGCAACGTGGATGCCGCCGTTGATGCGATCACTATCATCATCTTTATTGGAATGAGAGACTTTATCCCATTCGGAAATAAGGAAGATGGACTGTATGACTCGAGCTGTAAAGAGGCTTCTAGGACTAGAGAGGAATGCTTTCGGTTTTACAAAGTAAATCCTACTGAGAAAAACCAAATAAATTTCAAACGAGCCAGAAATGATTGCAATGACCATTGTAGTGGTTGAACTACATGCCGCTTAACTTCGTACGTAGATCTTCGTTCCCAACACATCATTACTATTTGTATATTTCCAGTTTATTTCGTTGTCTCATGTTTCGCCATAAATATCATGAACCCATTCTGAATGGTATGGACTCCAGTACGTCATCACGGTACACTCATTCTGAATAAATATGCAATATGACTCCATGATAACGGATACTCATATTCAATACCCAAGGTAAGGGCAAGCGCTGCTGCCTCTTAAGATGGTCAGCGCAACGCACACAGAATGAAATATATGCCAGCGTGATAGCGAAGGTACATTGTACTATGTCTACAAAAGTAGGTAAATATTTTAACTAAAATATTATCGATATGTGACGAAATATAAATGAGCGCATTAATACGGAAATGTACTGGAGTGCATTATTCGTGCGTTGGGAATGACGATTGGCTTGGATACTTTTTAACGAAACCAAATGTTGAACAGTCAGAGTAGTTAAATGAACAGTGATGTCAGAAGGTCAAACCTCTACAGTAAAAAAATAAATGTTCACTTTTAAAAACGAAATTTTTAACTCTCCTTTTAACACTATTCTCTCAGCTACGCGAGAAAGCGGTGTCTAACGTAACACATATCCGCTGGGTCAGATGGTATTTCCCCATTAGTTCTGAACAGGTGTTCTTCCAAGCTGGCATTGGGACTATTCTTTTATTCAACCCGAGCGAGTATATTTACCCGGAGTACACCGAGCGAATGTTGCGTGGTACACTGATATTCACTTCAGAGTAAAAAATAAGAAACTGGGTTGAATAAAAAAACAGATAATTACCATTGCATAAGCTTTTCTATCTATTCTTTTCTTCTGGACTCTTCCCGAGAATTTGGAAAACAGCCTTTGTCCAGCATGTACTCAAAAAAAAGGCGAGCTGTCGTCTTCTTTCTCGTACCGAACCATAGTATTTACATCCATTATTTTCAATGTCTTGGAAAAGCTGATCAATAATCAGCTCACCGGTCTTTGCATCAATTTGGTGAAAGCAAAGCTGTTGCACTCGATATTTTCAAGGCATTTGACAGAGGTTGGTATCAAGCTCTTTTCTTAAATGAGTGAGCTCTCCGATTTTCTTGTATGAGGTAATAATTTTATTACCAGTGCCATAACTCATAGCATGGTTTAACCCGAATGAGTTAGAAACGAGCCCAAAAAATTGTACGCAACTGTTCTGTTCATTGTTACAAATAAATTATTTCCTTAACTTAAAAAACTATTATTCAACTATTGTGTAAGCTACTTTAATGCATGTCTTTCCATTTTGTTAACAGGCCCTCAAACAAGATTTGGCACAATCACGTGACGAAACAAAAGAGACACAAAACGACAAGATCCATCGTGAGAATGTACGCCAGGGTCGCGACAAGTACAAGACACTGCGTGAAATCCGAAAGGGCAACACAAAACGTCGTGTCGATCAGTTTGAAAACATGTAAAGTGCTTCTTAAGTGTAACCCAACAAACAAACAAACAACCAACCGTCGTTTTCGTTTTCTTTTTTCGTCGCATGTTAACACAATCTTCTTCACTTGATCAACAAACACCATCATCACCATCATCACCTCCAACCACCAACATTGACAACTTTATCGTCATTTCCTCGTCGTTTCCTGCAACAACAGTTAGCCGAAATACGTCTACCCATGGAGAATATGTTGGGACAAACAACGCAAATTAACTAATCCGTCTTCTTATATTATAAATATTACTACAAAGCAAACATAAAATGAAATTTTTCCAAACTTTAAAATAAACTTTAAGGATTGTTGTTGGTGTTTTTTTATATATATATCTATTAAAAAAAATGAAGAACTCCATTTACACATTTATAATTAAATTTTAATTAATTATTCTTCACAATGTATTACACTCGAGAGATAGACAAAGGAAGAGAAGAGAAATGTGTCTTTCTTTTTTGTACCAATAAAAAAAAGAGTATATTTTTGTAAAAAATATAAAATAAATAAAATACACAAAAAACCAACAAAATATCAATCAATTATTTTACAACAAAAATAATAATAAACTAACAAACAATCCAAATGACTAGAGAGACAAATTGAACTCAACAACTGCAACGATGGAACATTATTAAATAAATATTTTATATAACTACTAATAAACGAATAGCATTTTTACTGTATTTTATATACAAATTAAAAGTTTGTTTTAAAGCAATGAAAAAATACTACAAATTTAGCAAAAATCAAACGTAAAGTAATAAACAAAAACGAATATAATAACGCAGCAATAATGTGTAATAACAATTACATTATTAATTACATTAATTACAGAATTTACCATAAAAAAAACTAAGGAAAGTAATTTTTAATCTTAAAGTTGAGAGAAGGGTCTTTGTTTTGTTGTTTGTTTTTCTTTTCATTGTTTGTTTCTGAACTATGTTTTAATGTTCTTTGTTGTTGGGATATATTATTAAAGTTTTCTATTAAAATTATAAATCACTTATTAATTTATCAATAATTACTATCGTTAACTTCATTATCCAGTAGCGTGTACTTTGTCGTTCAACTCGATTTAATTTTATTTCTATAATAATGGCTGCACGTGTTCCGGCGTCCAATTTGATTTAATTAAATTATCACATCACGTTAGTTACAACTGACTGTGAATTTTATATGAAAATAAAATTATTTGCAACAACAGTTAAGCCGAAGTACGTGTATCATGGAGAATACGGTACATAGAACTGACTGAGAATTTTATATGAAAATAAAATAATTTCGAATTGTAAATTGCTTGTAATTGAACAATGGACGTTGGCACATGTACATGTTTTTTTAATGAAGATAGGGCCATGGAAATAATTGGTTGTTTTAGCCATGATTAATTTTTTTATTATTATATTATTATAAATGTGGATAAATCCATTATTATTCTGGTCGCATTTCTGAACGAAGTCACAATCTACAATTTATTTTGGAAGTAAAACCAGCTTTTGTTACGACAATTCTTTCTGTTTGTATTCTTCTCCTTGTGTTTATTCTGATTCAGTATTAAGAGTAAAGAGAATATTGTTTCCATGCTTTGAAAATTATTAATAAGAGAGCATTTAAGTACTCGTGTGAATATCATAAATGAAACGCAACTTTTGGTTATATATATAACTGCATGTAAAGAATAGTAAAGCTCAGAGGTGTATACAAGCATAGCCTAAAATATTTGTGTGGATTTGCAATATCTTGAAAGCCAGTTATTATAAACCTTTCCTTGAGTTTGGTTTATTTTGAATTTTCGAAAATAGCCTCGGTAAACTCGATATCGAGTTTTATGTCTTTTGTTTTTTTTGCGCAGATTGATATTTTGGCTGTCAAGTTGTTAAAAAAAAACCAATCTACGGTAGATCGAAATTCCCCTCTTACTGATCGGTATATTTCGGGTGATTTACCCCTCTTTCCATTAACTACAACAACAACACATGCAACAAAACGATGTTTACAAAAGATTCTAGTCTTTCGTGTTTGAATTGCTGAGAAAAAATCTGATCTCGAGCGCAAATTTCTAAAGAAAAAAAACGACATTAAACACAAGGACACATTTTGATCCATGTTTGTGACAGTACACTTATCCGCTTGAAAATACAAAAGTAAAGATAAATCCGTTTGTGATATAAAATATTATATCCACAACTATCAATGCCTGTTTCGATTAACTAAAACCATACCCACGGGTAAGCTACAAAAATGTCTGCGTTTTAATCGTGAATGCTTTGCAAATAGAACGCCAAACCGAAACCAAATTTGACAAGAACAACAAACTGAGAAATTAGTCTGCTTGCTCTCTCTTCGCCATTTAGCTGAGTAAACGAAACCTTACCCGCCGATTGCCGAGGGTAGCAAAGCTGCAGTGTCGGTTCCAAGACCATGGAAATAAAACGGAGAATAAAACCATACCTTGGTTTCAGTTTGCAAATAGCACGCCAAACCAAAACCATGAGAGAGAAATTTTAACTCTTTTAGTTTCTTCTTCTTTTTTCTTTTCGTAGTATAAACTGACATGAAAGTCCATCACAAAGAGAAAACACAGTAAAGTACGGAAACGCATTAAATCATAACATTTTTAGCTGCGTTGCTTTGGCAAAGCCGGCTTGGTTTTACAAAGCAACAGCTATATAGTACTTTAAAATGCGATTGTTGTTGTAAGCTAAGCTGCGTTGCTTTGTGTTTGTTTATTGCTTTGGCTAATAAGCTGTTGCTTTGTGAAGCCAAGACGGCTTTGCCAAAGTAACGCAGCTATTATTACTTGAGTCTATAGTTAATACGTGCTGGTCAAAACTCGATCGTTACATGCTGTCAGCCCTGAATTTTCATAAAAATTTCCTCGATACAACATTTCTACTAACAAGCTCTTCTGAAACCCGATCTGGGTTTATATGTGATCGAAACGTAGTTCAGGCTGGCTTAAAACCAGCATATAAACGAGGTATTTTTATAATCCACACATTATCATATTTGACTCCACAATCTGGACCCGGTCCTACCTTTGTATAGTCTTTACTAAGAAACGTTACAATTTTATTCTGTTTCTTTTGAAATAACATTAAAATAAGTTTATCTTTTAAAAGGAGAAGGGGGAGAAGCATTATCTTTTTTCTGATTTTAATTTTGGAAAGTAAGCGAAGACGTTAAATGCGATGAACAGCAATATTAAACATTGCATGCTTATTGTTTGGCCATGTTACATGTAAACACTTTCTTTATTTTCTTTTATTTCATTATGATTATATAATGTAATGAAAAAATTTGCACTAAGGGGAAGGATGGATTTTTATTATCATAATAAATAATTTCAACAATTAGAATTTAAAATGGCGGGCCGAAAATCACAATACAAATACATTTTGATCATCTATTCATATTAAAGCCCAAGTATTTTTTGTTTTGTTTGTTTTTTTTTTGTTTTCATAAATGATAAATAAGCAATTTCTATTTCAAAGAAGTACAGATAATTAATTTTTATTACCAACAACTGTTTTATTAATAATTGAAATATGTATTATACATTATTATTTTGCGTTTGCATCATCAGTTGGAGGTTTCATTCTTATATAAATATTTAATGTATGTTGTACTTTTAATTTTTTTTTTGCTTGGAAAATATGTGAAACAAACAAAAAGTATTTACCCAACCTACAACTGATGGACAAATCTTGCAAATGAATCCAGCGATGTAATTTTACAATAATATAAAAATTTAAAAATATATATTTTGTAAAAACACAACAACTGATGTCTTAATTTCGTTTATTTTTACGCATTTGTGGTGCATAAGGGTACTTCCTCAATAGTGTTTCTCAACGCTTGCAAACGAAATGGGCAAGCTTTTTCACATTCCACTCACTTCTTCTTTGTTTCGGTGACGAGCTAACAGGTGCTTTTTACAAACTTGAAGTTAGCGTTGTTCATCCTGTTTCTGCTTCTCGCTGGTTTTATTATTTTTTTTTTGTAAAATGTACAGACGCTAAAGGGAGTGTGAGAAACTGGCAATACTCAGTATGTGCGTCAACAACAAGCTTTGTTGGAATGGCCACATATTCGCCATTGCTAAGAATGCTGCGAAATGTTTAGGTTTCCTAAAACGGTAAGTGTTGTCTGGGCAGGTGCTCCCAAGACCACATTGCATATACTATACACATACTTGACAGAATTCAGAACCGCGCGATAAAACTTATTGGTGACGTCAATATCGCGAAAACAATCGAATCACTTGAACATCTTAGGAATGTTTCCTGCTTGTCACTGTTTTATCGCTTTTTCCATAAGCGGTGTTCAAAAGAAATATCCCGCCCATCCTCCAACACAACCGAAATGCCCATGCCTCAACTCGAGCAACACACCATTAGACCTATTTCGGATGTACCAACCATTTCAGAGATTCCTTCTTTAGACGCACAATATTTATGTGAAATGAATTGCCCGGCTGGCTGTGTTATCGCATTTGTTTGATCTTCAGCCATTCAAGACACATGTGCATAGACATCTCACCTTTTCCTCTCCTTCCTTAATTTCCTACCATCCACGCTGTGGTAAGCATTATAAGGGTGCAAACCCATTGAGCGTGTGTTGATAATAAAAAAAATATAAAGAGAACAGTGGAACCAGTCTATTCAGCAAAGGCGCTTTTTCCAATGCATTTGGACAAGTTTGGCATCAAGTTCTTGTCTAAAATACGTGCTTATGGAGTCGATGAAAAACTGCTTCGTCGGACTAGAAGCTATCTTTTTTGACCGCTCTATTCAAGTTGTATTGAACTGTTTCAAGTCCCCAGGGCTCTGTTTTGTCCCCAACACTCTTTCTCATTTTTATTTATAACCTCTTGTCCATCATAGCTTTAGGTATGATTAGTATGTAAATGAAAAAAAGAAACAATACCTACTTCTATCGGAATCATATAAGGGCTTTTTGCAGTTTACGTACATACCTACCTGACCTTTTTATGTGCATACATAAATTGTTTTACCGAACAAAACGCATACTATATACAGAAAAAACCTTTTAACTTTTTTATTTATTGAATCTTTTCAAAGACGAGTAGTGTGTTGATTGTTATTTAGGAAATGTAAAGTTCAACTTAAAAAACAGAAGCAGAATTTTGGTTATAAAATTAATTTAAATAAGAGATTACAAACTAAAACCTAGCACCTAGTCATATAAGCTAGAAACGCCTTTCGCTTAAAATTATATTACAAATTATTGCTTACGAAAATAATTTACCATTTGTCTTCTTATTTTCAAATTCATCTAACTAAGAGAATATTTAAATACAATTCAAATAAAGGAGAAGAATGGTGTCATCACGATAGAGATCACGTAAAGAAATCGTAACGTTACACCGAGTAGTGATGGCACCTGAACAATTTTTTAATACAAACAATCGATAGAAATCTGAACTCTTGTAGGTAAAGTTCTCAACAGTTTTCAAGATATTCGGCAATATGTGTACAATTACTGTTGGCAGTGTACGTTTAGCACATGTCTTTATATAAGAATTTGAATTTTATTTCATTTATATAAAAACAATTAACTTACAATTATTATAAAATGTGAATTTCTTAACTAAATACTAAGCTCCTTCAATCCATATCATAGTTTTGAGATTTTTGAATTCAATACCAAATCCCCCTTAGTCCGCTGTCTTCAACGATAAGAGCTGTCCTTCTTTCCACTTCTTGAGCAAAGCCCCACGCTGTATTGGCGGAAGGTGGTCGTTGATTTTTCGCAGATTAAACGAATCCCGAGTATTATTTTGAGAAGACTTCCAGTATTCCTGATTGCAATTGACAGCCAGTGGTTGCATTGTAGTTGGGGTGCAACGACCATTCTGTGATTGGATGGTGGTGTTCAACAGTGCGTCAGGTCGCGGGAACATTGTCTCAATGGGATGATAAGAGTCGACATGATTTTCAATTATTGTCGGATAAATATCCGCAGAATTCTCACGCGACCTATTTGCAGGACAACTCATGATGCCACCACTTGAATGCGATTCAAATCCTGACGACTGTGAGGATGCCCGCGAAATATTCTCCTGAATCGATGACATATTGTTACGTTGTTCAAGGAAGTAATTGCGTTTAGGTTCAGGCTGATGGATCAAAATGTCATTTCTGTTATTGAAATAGCCACCTGAGAGCCAAGAAGCTGAAGGTGTATTAGTTGCTAAGCTGTTAGTACTAAATCGAGAGGGAGTTAGTAGATTGCTTCTCTGATGTTGTTGTTGTTGTTGGTACACAGCGCTGCTGGACACAGAGAAGGGTGATGCAATTTGAGTATTATTCGCATAGTGTTGTAAGTTAGAAGCTGAAGTGAATGTAGCATTAGGCGAATTGTGGAAATTTTCATCCCACCGCTGATGATGGTGATTTTGGTCGTTGTAATGAATATTGTTGAACATCTGGTGCTGATGCTGCTGATGAAGATGATTATGCTTGGTAGGTACTGGCTCAATAAACGATGAATTAGCCGTAGCAAATGACGAATGCGAACGATCAAGGCAATTGAGCTCAAGACTCGACGCAAATAGTGGACGACTAACAGGGAAATTTTTCAGCGAGCTTGCATAATGAGGTCGTGCCGCCGATTGAGAATCGTCCAGGCAAAACGTTTTAAACGATGGCGATATTTGTGAATGATTCAATTGATTTAAACTAAGAACAGACGATGTAAGTGGTGATTTTGTTAATTGCGTCGCTGTATGATTATGATGTGTCATGAAGGAGCGATTGCTGCCCGAACTTATAATACTGCTATTACTACAATTCAATTTCTGACTAAGCATACTGATCGTATCGCGGGTATCCTCATCGCTTAAGTAGTCCTCAGAGTAGATTTTGTGAAAACTATTTGAACTGGTATCGTGTACTTTTGCTGGTGCCTCATAATTGCCGGTCAACGAGAGCGTTATAGTGATGGCAGATGCAATTACCTGAAATATATTTTGAAACATTATAATAATAATTTACAGACAACTCCACAACATACCATAAGAATATCCTTGGGAAATAGGAATTTTTGATCAATTATTCCAGAAGCAAATGTACTCCATAGAGTCAATAGAAGTGTGAAACGTGTCAGTTTGAAACCATCGACAATCTTAAACATAAATGCCAAGCACAGGATGACAAAAGGGCAAGCAAGCACATACAGTGAAAACATATTCATTGTGGCAATTTGTTGCATCTTCATCCCCATCGAATAGAGAATCATCATAAAAAGTGTCTTAAAAAAGAGAATCACTTTGGATATGGCCGCATATTTGGTTACTTGTTCCAAATAAGTTGCAAACACTTGTCCCAATGCCAGCACGTGCGATAGTCCAACGAATACATAGTAAGCAGTTGATTCACCAAAAATGACTGCAAGATTCTCCTTCGTAAGACTCGGCAATCCACTCGCTAGGCAAATGATATTTATTCCTGTGAATATGGTGATGAGGGTGGCAAGTGATTTTTTAAATTTTTGTTTTTGCACAGTGCGAATCTGATTGAAATGTGGTTGTTTCAGTGCTTCGGCGCCTTTAATGATAAATTCAAGGAATTTCGACCCGAGAACCATTTTTTTCTTCTCCCGCAATACTTTGCCCAGATGACGATCGCATGTTGAGCACAGCCGGTATTGTTCTTCTAGTTGTGCCCTGTAATTAAAAAAAATATGCATATTAACTTGTATGCATATATACAAGGGTGTGTGTGTGGGGGGGGGGGGTTACAAATGATGATACTACCCATATGGTTGATGCTACTACTATATGGTACAACATAATTTAAGATTACGTTATTCATTAATGGCTCGACATTAGCTGGATAAAACATTTGGTAGACGCTGGATTGGAAGAGGTGGAACTTTAGAACACCTGTAAGCTACAAAACCTACTAACATTAATGACATTATGCGTCCTTAATAACAAAATTTGTCCGCTATATACCTACGGAAATGTGTGTACGCTCTAAGGCCAGTATGGTGAAGAGTTTGCACATGGATTGAGAACCAAGGAGTACAAGGAGTAGCTTCATCTGGACCTGCGTGTTTTTATGTAAATAAAATAAATAATTTAAAGACAATCCCATAAAGTTGTAACATATATTTGGATATATATATAACCTAAACGCCATGCCGCGCCAAAATGATGATAATGTATTTTCCTTATGTGAGGACTTAAAGACGTAGTATTGCTGTGGCTAAATGGATTACAAATCAAATCCCTGCTACCTGCCTGCAGCTACATAAAACTGAAGGGCAATATTTTCATTTAGTAAAGCAAAATAAACTATTATACCAGACTTGCAGGTAGAAAATACCGGTCGTCCACTTCCATTTTACTTTGAATCGTCTTTAGTGTTGTTTTGTCCCACCTTTTTCTAACTTACTTGTACAATTTAAGTTCCTCGTCGAAACGTGACTCATTTTTTGGGTCAAATTGTGCCAGTTTTTCAACTTTTAAACGTTGACTCTCGTTGCAAGCATTACAGAAACCATTTTTCGATGAAGTCGCGGAAAATATATCGTGATTGCTGCATTCATCTGTTAGGGCTGCTGATGCCGCCAAATTACTGCAATCCAGCTGCTGGTAGATTTCACGATTGTAGTCCCCATCCTTAGTGAATCCATTATATTGTTCACATTGTGGACACGTCCAGCTGTTTGCCTCAAGATATGGTATGCGCGCGTTTTGATTGCAAAACCAGCAATTAACTGTCACATTGTATTTCGATCTAAAAATATATTTTAAGTTAGCACATTACTTTCAAAAGTATAAAAAAAACACAAAAAATGCTTTAAATAGTCACACGCATACATACCGTACTTTAATGTACAGCTTATAGGCGACAAGAAGAACGACAAATGTAATTGCAGAAGTAGGTAATAAACTTATCGCTAGTGCCAATAAATACGAACTCATTATAAATATGAACAACTTTTCTTAATTAAATTTAATAAATAACTAACAAAACCAAGTTAATTTATTAGAAGCCGCACGTTACTACTCGCGTTCGACGTATGGAACTCGACACCTAGTAGAATCTTTAACGAACAAATCTCAAATTTATTATTTTTACACCAAGCGCGCCGATTTATATGACAACTCAAGTTCGGTTTTGACATTGGTGTTTAAGGGAAATTTTAATCCACCATTTTGGATTTTGTTTGGGACATTTTTTCTCGGAAAACTTCTCCTCGCATCACAAAATAAAATAAATACTGTGAATTTATTTGTTCTTTGTACAAAACTATACCTAAAAACTTTAATTCAATGATTTGTCAACTTTACTTTGTTTACGTTTTTGTTTTGTTTAAATCAATTTGTTTTTGTAACGTAAATGTGCTTGAAGATATAAATATTATAATAAATATAAAGGGTGATCAATTTAGAGGTATCGGATTCTAAATTGAAATAAAACAACAAACATTCAAATTGATTGGGCAATCTTTTTTATTTTAGTTTAGAACCATTTATGACATTTATTTTTTGAAGATAATCCCTTTCAAATGTTGGCCGCAACTGCGCCGTAATTCGGCCATCCGAAAACACTAATTTTGAACGACTCGCTCGAGGACTTCGGTCGGTATCTCGCGAATAACTTGAGTGATGTTGGCTTCCAATGTCTCAATCGTAGCTGGTTTATCCACAAAACATTTAGACTTTACATACCCCCACAAAAAAAAGTCCAAAGGTGTGATATCACACGATCTTGGTGGCCAATCCACCGGTCCGACACGAGAGATCAATTGCTCACCGAAACGAGGACGCAGTAAATCCATTGTGTCACGGGCTGTATGAGATGTAACGCCGTCTTGTTGAAACCAAATGTCGTGGAGATCACGGGCTTCAATTTCCGGCAACAAAAAGACGTTTATCATGGCGTGATAGCGTTCGCCATGCACTGTTACATTGGCACCAGCCTCGTCTTTGAAGAAATATGGTCCGATGATTTCTCCAGCCTGTAGGCCGCACCAAGCAGTAGTTTTCAATGGATGTAATGGCAGTTCGTGAATGGCTTCGGGTTGCTCTTCAGCCAAAATACGGCAATTTTGCTTATTGACGAAGCCATTAAGCCAAAAATGGGCCTCATCGCTGAACACCATAAGTTGGCCTGAGCGCGCGATGAACACTTTTCACAGAGCGTCGATTTTTGTAATAAAACTGTACGATTTGTAAACGTTGTTCAGGCGTTAGTCTTTCCATGATGAAATGTCAATGAATACTGAATAAAATTATGTATTTAGTTTGACAGTAGTCACGCGTGACATGTCAAAAAATCATATTGGAAAAAGTACCTCCAATCTGATCACCCTTTATAAATATTAAAACAATTATTAAAAATCGTGTTCTAAAAATTTCCCAATTTCAATTTACCTCATTTATCCTCTTCAGGCGTAGACTGACCACTAGAAATAGAGTGAATTGTTGCGGACAGATAAAAAAATAATTATTTAATTAATTTCATCAAGATGAATGGAACTTTTTGTGTATTAACATAAATTTAAACATTAAAAAATTTATTTATCTGGTTTTGGTAGAAATTATCGCCAAAAACTTTATCGTTGTTGCGGACAAGTTGTCCGAAAAAAATACGCAAGTTATATAGCAGTTAATTGTCAATATTCTTTATTTTAAGGGCGTTCTAAAAATAGAAAACTTATATGTTTATAAGATTGCATGGCAAAAAATATGATTGCTTATTATGTTGGAAATCCATGCAATCTTGTAAGTCTTAAACAAAGCCGTTATTAGTTAACAACGTAATAAACTACGTCATAAACAACACGTTGTTGACTAAAAACTATGTAGAAAGTTTTTTTTAATTAACTAATAACATCATTGACTACATTAGGTGCGTTTTTTCTCGGACAACTTGTCCGCGACATCGATAAAGTTCTTGGCGATACGAGGGTGGGTCCCTGAAATTTAACACAAATTTCGTCGTCAAAAAGAAAATAAATTGTGGTTGAATAAATAGAACCACAATGCATTGGTGTATTTCATTCTTCATTGTGTTGCCACCTTCAACCAAAAGCAAAACATATGTTTAGCCACTGTCATATATATTAACAGTCGATTTGAAACTTGACATTGACAGTTTAAACTCAAACATGCACGTGTGCTTACTGCTTACTTTTCCTTGAATTCTAGCACCAGCATTGATAGCTTTTTGGTTCCTTTCACTGTTTCTTTAATTCTTCTTTTCCATTAATATACATAACATTAATAAAACAAAATGCAACACGACGATGTAAGTAAATTACAGATAAATTTTTTATGAATATAACAAGTTCTCTTTGCATCTAATTCACATTGTTGGTTTCGGACATCATTGCAGGTTGTTTGGAGCATTATCAACAAATCATTTTGTTCGCACAAAGTAAAGTAAGTAAAGTGAACATAAAATTCATTATGAAGATTAACAAATTCTTTAAATTTCCCCCTTAGAACAGATACAAGAACGTTCTGCCGTCACGAGTACAACTTAACCGGTTTGTGCACACGCCGTACCTGTCCACTGGCCAACAGTCAATATGCAACAGTTCGTGAGGAAAAAGGAATCATTTATTTGTTCATGAAAACTGCAGAGCGTTCGCATATGCCAAGCAAACTGTGGGAACGTGTTAAATTGTCACGAAACTTTGATAAAGCCATTCAACAGATCAACGAGAATCTAGTTTTCTGGCCCAAATACATTATAGCTAAGAATAAGCAACGTTTCGTTAAGATCACACAGTATTTAATACGAATGCGTAAGCTTAAGCTTCGCCGACAGAAACTAATTGTTCCGCTATCGCGTAAGATCGAACGCCGAGAAACAAGACGTGAACAAAAGGCTCTGGTTGCGGCTAAAATTGATAATCACATTGAGAAAGAACTGCTTGAACGTTTAAAGAAAGGCACTTATCAAGATATTTACAATTTTCCACAGACAGCATTTAATAAAGCACTTGAAGCTGAAGAGGTTGATGATGAAAATGTTCAAGTCGAGGAAGACGAGGAAGAGCAAGAAATCGAAATGGAAATCGATGAAGATGTTCAGCGGCACTTTTTCGCTAAAGAATTTGTCGAAGGAGAATATGATGATGAGGATGAAGTTGAGAATGATGCTGATGATGACGATGTACAAAGCGAATCTGGTATCAAAGAAGAAGTTGATGTTGGCAGTGATTTTGAATCTTCGAATGAGGATATTGAGGTAATGGGGTTATTCTACTTGTGTTGCAAGTTTCAATTCAGGATAAGAGTCTTTGTTGTGATTGTATTGAGGATAGGACAGTGGCAATTATAGAATCGAATTATTTGAATTGAGGGACCTACGCTTTCATGGATGTGGAAAAGTAATATGATTTGGCAAAATACGCAATTGACTGCAATAGGTTAATAATTCCAAACACATAACACAAAATTTTCCAGATCAAAGGTGACTTTCCACAACAAATTACATACATTTTAGGTGCAGCTCCATTACAACTTAATTACCATTACGACACTAAAGGTATACAGCTACGTTTTAATTGTGTTATTTTATTGTCGAACATTCTTTATCTCAATAGCAAATAGAATTTCTAAGCAGTTTCAATTTCCTCGATCACCATAGCCATAAAGCCATGCAATACGATATAGTGCAACGACAGAGCACAATTTATTACGGGCTTGTTTTCTTTCCACGTCTCTGCAATGACTCTTTCAATGACATAATCACTTGATTGTTTACAATTTGCACATTTTCCCATTTATGTTTGGTCATTCATTCATTGCTTGCCTCTTTAGTTTCACATTTATTTGAAACGACGAGCAACGTCTTTTAACAGAAGATATGTACGTAAAAAAACTCCTATTGACTAAGTTAGATGAACGTTTTATTGAAAAATCCTAATTAACCGGTTAACACAACGACTATAAAACATTGAAGCGACCAAAGTGGCAATGTACAATTTATTAGGTAGAGGCAAAACCTTGCAGCCGGCTCATCTCATTTGTTGAACGCGAGTTAGACAAAAGCAGTCGTGATCTACGTACACGCATATATGTAGTATATATGTATATAACCTAGAGCCCCCCATGTAGCAAAGCTTTTGTTTGTTCGCACTTATCGAAGCTGACATGATTTTCTTCTATCCCAATCCATTTGTATAGTCGGTCGGTCAGTCATATCACACATTTCAATTTATCTTTGAAGCGAATCAGATCTGTCGTCGGTCGGGGTCTCGATTGAGTACTTTTTTTAAGTGAACGAACCGAAAACAAATTACCACAATGAACAAAAAACTATAGAAACAACGTGTTCGCTACGTAGCACCTGCTTTGTTGTGTGTGCGGATCAACTACGGATTAGGGTAATTATCAAGTGTTTTTAAGCATTCTTTGAAATTCCGGTTTCTCACGGTCAAGGTCATTTTTGAGATCGTCATCGTCGTCTAACCGCCGAGTTATTCAAGTAAAAAAAACCAGTTGCCAAGTCATACCACATAGTGGTTTTGTTTACGTCCGATTGATTGAACCGGGATGATATAAATGCAATAGGGTTATATTATGTCTTTTACTATTATCCTGAATTGAAAGTGATATTGTCTTGCTCTTAAAGTATAAAATAGAATTTCATATATAACTAATTATATCAGGATACCGGTGCCGGTGCGTTTGTTCGTTTACCCAAGCATGATAAAACATCAATCAAATCAACAACTGTCGCCACCAAAACCAATGGCGACAGTCGAAAAGTTGTCACAGGAAAACGGCGACTCAAAAAACCAAAAGTGGAAATCGAATACGAAATGGAAACTGAGGCCGACGCAGAAAGGCAAAGGATACATAACTGAGGTACACTAAAACTGCAATACAACAACAACAGCAACAGCTTGTTGTAATCAAAAGTGTTTTCATATTTAATTTTTACTTCTTAGCGTAAATAAATGATAAAGTAAATTGGAAAGAAAATATAATGGTTTGTTTATTGATGTGGATACTGTAGTGTCGTCAGTTTCTTAGCGTTTATGGTGAGGATAGTTTAGGTTAGGTTGGGGTGGCTGTCGGCAGAAAAACCGACCTACTTAAACTAATGATGGTCCATTGTGATGCCACATGGATGGAGAGAATTTGTCGCCCTAATCGTTGAACCAGTTAAAGCTTCGAATTAAGCGTAGAAGACTTTTGATGTCAGTGTTTAAAAAATCGTTTGGGTCATTGTAAAAAAAGACTCCCAAGTGGAGCTTACGTTTTAGAGAAAGAGCTGTGCATATGCAGAGAAGGCGAAGAATGGTCTCTTGGTCTTTTTTTCCAATAAACCTAGCCCAATTTGGCTGATACTGCGACCTAAAAAGATCTATTGTATCGTATAATGCCTTGTGGAAAATATGTCTTCTTAACCTGACAGTCACAGAGTATTTGCCCGGATGTATCCTATCTTTTTAACTAGATAGTAAAGGGCGCCCTCTGAGCTTTTTCTTTCCTGTATGCGAACTGACTTGAGTGTAGTGGGCGGCGAGACGTATCTAGCCGAACTTTGATATGAACATCAATAAGGCCTATTGCCTGGTTCTGCCATGAAGATAACGTTAACCGTTCTCCAGGTATACGTTGTAGCCGGCTACAAACAAAGCAATTATACCCGGGAACAGGGGCAGCTATCCATCCCGGCATTTTTCCAGCGCTCTTACAGAGGGCAATTATAAGCTCAATTGCCCTCTGTAAGAGCGCTGGAAAAATGCCATCTCCGCCTGGTGCTTTGAATGGTTTGAAGGAGCCTACGGCCCATTTAACCTTTGACCCTTTCCACACGCACGTGCCTTATGTTTAGGAGCTTTAGCGAGTGTATGTGAAACACAAGAAGACGAACCGGAGAAATGAACTTGAAGTAAGCCTACACAATTTGTCTGATCCTTGACGAGTGTCTTGTGTATTCGAGCCGCTACTGTCATATCAGCAATGCTTTCAAAGCATTTCCTCCATGTGGCTCGTTTGGATCGCCTCAATTCAGAGTTATACTCCGTAAGGGCGAACCTATATTCGTCCCAGCTCTTCGTGCGTTTAGCAGTGTTGAAAAGCTTTCTAACTTTATTCCTAAGTTTGGACAGCCAGTCATTCCACCAGGTAACCTAACGTATAATCAAACAGGTTTTGGGGACACAGCTACCATAGTAGGAAGAAAGCAACACATCATTTAACTGATAACCTGCCTCATCTAGGTCCCCTATGGACTTTATTGGCGTAGTTAGCATATCTAAATTGGTGAGGAAAAGTCCCCGATAAATATTTCAGTCCGTAGACTTAGGATTGTATCTGAATGAAGCGTGTGTAAATCTGGTCAAACATGATGTGTTGATGGTCAGACAGAGAGGCTTCATCGGTCACATGCCAGTTTTCGATTATACTAAATATAAATGGAATGGCAAGCGTTAGGTCAAGTACCTTTTCGCGAATCGCATTTCTGAAGGTGGGTTTCGAGCCTTTATTAACAATTTCTACATCACTACTAATGAGATATTCTTAAAGACACTCACCCCTTCTGTTGATGTCACTACCATTCATTTGCGTCACAACCAATGATGAATTGTAGGTTGTTGTCCTTACTGTAAAGTGTGAGCTTCTGGACCTTATAGGGCGGAATGTTGACGTCATCGTCGGGGAAGTATGCCGAGGCACACACGATGTTCTTTTATCTCCTCTCAGTCGGAATCTCCACTAGAACTGCCACCAGTTCCTTCGTCATGAATTCTTGAATTGGAAGAAAGTTAATGTTAATGCTGATCAAACAGGCCGCACTTGGCGCTGGCACCAGCTTTTAAAGATTAGCTTACTTGCTAGACCTTTGATTTGTCCGCTGATAACCCATGGTTCTTGAAAGAGAACAAGAGTTACGTTTTCATCACCGAATCTTTTGCAGAGGGTAGCGGACGCGCTCTTGGCGTGATGCACCCTAATGTCGCTCATAAATCCTCTTTTGAGCAGTTGGCTTGCCGCAGTAATTGGGCTTTTTGAAGGCCTTTTCCTTTGTGGCAAGCAGTCGGTGGTCTATTATTAGCATGCCCGGTGGTCCTGCTGGTCGAAGTCCATGCAGCTTCTGCAGAGGTCATTGGAAAAAACACCAAGTCTTGTTGCACGCTTGCCTTTAAGACAGTGCCCAGCAATGACACCTATCGTAGCACTTATGTGCAATCAGTTTAGAGAGATAAAACTGTTGGAGCGTTTCGGATACGGCTTTGGCCAGATCTACACAAGTTATACCATTTGACCATCTAAGGTTGGTTTTCTTAATAGCATCCTGCTTTAACATGAGTTTCATGTAGCAATCGGCATGCCTAATGAACCAGTTTCAGGTAGATGGGCCAGCATAGCACCATTTTTGGCGAGTACATCAGCCCTGCAGTTCCCCAGAATATCCCTATGCTGTAATGAAGTTTTCCAGCCAGGGTAAATCTCATCCAGGGTTCAGAAAAAAGGGTCGTTACAATTAATTTCTTTGATGGGGGTTTTTGGATTAATTCAATATTTTTTACTAGATGTACTGTATGTTTAATATTCAAAAAAAAACAACCCATAAAAATTAAAATTTTTCATCTAAATTCTCTAATCGCAGAAATTGATATGGGAGCCCCTCGATCCTGGGCCATTTTTTTTTATTGTAGGAGAAAATCATCGAAACAAACATTTGACATCAGATGTTAAAATTGAAAAAGCTCAGATCATTTTATTCTGAGCACTTAGAGCACGCTCATACTCTGAGCAAATAAGAAACACGAACATTTATCTTGAGAACTCTTTTACTGCTCTGAACTAATTTATGAAAACGCCAAATGACAGAATATTGTGAAAACTTGTTGTTCTATCTGTAAGTTGATATCGACAACAACAAAAACAACATCAATAAAAATACAATTCAGTATATAATTTAAATGTAAGTTGAAGTAAGCATAAAACATGTATGTCTCGTTTCATTTGCTGGGTTCATTTGTGCGTGCGCTAAGATTTCTCTCTCTCTCTCTCCACCACCATCAAAACCATGCAGCGCAGCCGACTGCGCAGCACACACCGCAGACAGTCCATAAAGGGCGACGAATATCTGATGCCAGTACAGATATTTAAAAAATGTATAAGGGCCTTGCGGCCGAACCCGGGACCCGATCACTACCAAATTTTCGAAAAAGTATTGTTTATTGGGTATACACATGTGTGTAAAATTTGAAGAAAATCGGGTAAATTTTTTAAAATTTTTGTTTGGGAGCCCCCCGACCCCGCAGCCCGAGGGGCCTCAAAATTTAATAGAAAGTGTTGTCTCCGGAAATACGCAAGTGTGCAAAATTTCAATAAAATCGGGCCATGGGAAGTGGGTTAAAAATTGATCGCAAGAATCCACGACAGACGACCGACCGACGACCGACGACCGACCGACGACCGACCGACGACCGACCGACCGACGACCGACGACCGACGACCCACGGGCAAGTGAAGTTAATATAGAGAATTTAAAAAATTCAATGCAATCAATGAAGCCTTTCCGTCTGAGCGGTATGCTGTCCACGAGATCCGTGGATCAGGTGGTGCACTTGACTGAGCGGTATGCTGTCCAAGAGGTGCTTAGATCGTGCGGTGCACTTGACTGAGCGTATGCTGTCAAAAAGATGCGTGGATCGCACGGCGCACTGACTGAGCGGTATGCTGTCAGAGAGATGCATAGAGCTTGCGGTGCACTTGACTGAGCGTATGATGTCCAAGAGATGCGTGGATTGTGCGGCGCACTGACAGAGCGGTATGCTGTCCATGAGATCTGTGGATCAGGTGGTGCACTTGATTGGGCCGTATGCTGTCCAAGAGGTGCTTAGACCGTGCGGTGCACTTGACTGAGCGTATGCTGTCAAAAAGATGCGTGGATCGCACGGCGCATTGTCTGAGCGGTATGCTGTCGGATAGATGCATAGATCGTGCGGTGCACTGACTGAGCGTATGATGTCCATTTGAATTAGCGGCCTTCCCTGATTAGTAACAAGAGGCGATACAGGCAGCAGAAGCAAAAGAAAAGAGACCGTTCGCCTGTGTGTTTGTCTTTTATACTTTTCCGCAACATAGTTAGTTCTGGATCAGTTCGCAACGTGCCGCACTGTGATCGGCCATTACGGTGGCGTGATGTTGGTTGCTGTTGTTTGCATTGAAAATCCATCAGTTGGCTGCTGTGAGGGATCGCATCAGCAACCACATAAATAAAATGCATAAAAAACAACGAATTTCGAACATACTTCGACTCTGCCTCACAAAGTTTAAAGTAGAATATAAAAACCAATATGCATTCTTTAATAGAACACTCGGTGCATAAGAACAAAAGTAAACAATATTTCCAATAGCATAATATATGACCAGCGGTCGTTCGCCTATGACAATAAATATGCAACCTTAGCATCATGGGCACAAACGAGCGCTGACCACTTAGAACGTTAATAACCCTTTCCATGCATTGATCTGAGTAAGCGGCGCATGGAAATTCTATGAAATAATGAGGTCGTTCGCTTGTGGAAATAAATATGTCAACGCAGCAGCACATATTATCACATACGTACATACATACATTATGCTGATAAAGCGTTATTACAGAAAATAGAAATATCGATGAGAAGGCATTCCAGAGGCGATGTATGGTCGAAAATTTATCAACTATTTTTGTATAAAAGACAAGAAAATTTACTGAATAAAATCACTTTCAGGCTGTGTGTTTGTTTTGTTTGTTTTGTGTGATATTGTTCAGTACAGGTGAATATTGAACTGCTCCGCCATCCCACTCAGAGATGATTGGCTGTCTAGGGCTGCAATAGAGTTCATAGAGACTGATTCTACTAGGGACTAATATTTAGCCTATTTGAGAAAACACCTTAGTTTTTGACACGTCAATATAAAAACTGCTCGATTCAACCTTCATCTTTCCCAGATTGTTAGGAGCATTCTATAAGAGTTCCTTCATGGTATTGATGTGTTTTCCTGAAACGGCAATAGCAACTTCATCCGCATATGCGATCGCTCTGCAGCCCTCCCTTTTCAAGTATATCAGCAGCTCGTGCAACACTAAATTCCATAGAAGGGGGTGTATAACTCCACCTTGCGGCGCTCCTCTGCAGACAGATTTTTTGGCAGACGCCACACCCAGTTTTGAATTAATGATCCGAACCATCAAGTTTTGTTTGGCGATGAAGCACATTTTTGTTTAAACGGTTTTGTCAATAAACCAAACTGCAAAATGTGGAGTAGTGAAAATCCAAAGGCACTACTCCATCAGCTACCGATGCACCTCGAAAAATGCACTGTTTGGTGCGGTTTGTTGGACGGTGGCATTATACCGTATTTGTTCTAAAGCTCGCGTTACAGTCAATGGTGACCGAGACATGCTCAACCAATTTTTGTTTCCAAAAATGCGAGACAACAGGATGCAACAGGATGGTGCCACATGCCATACTGCGGGTGAAACGATGCATTTACTGAGGGGTGAATTCAATGACAACATCATCTGCAGAAATTGAACTGTGCCATGGCCTCTAAGGTCGTGCGATATGACACCGCTGGATTGTTTTTTATTGGGGCTATCTGAACTCGTTGGTATACGCTGACAAACCAGCTACAATTCAAGCTGGGGAAACCAACATCGAAGGCACTACTCAAGCTTTGGAAGCCAACATCGAGCGCACTATTCGTGACATACGCCCACATCCGCTAGTAAAAGTGTTTGAATATTGGACATCCAGGATGCAATTTCTCAGACGCTCCTGTGGTGCCCACATGTCCGAAATTATTTTCCATCCTTAATGCCACTAAATTATCTATTCAATAAAAAAATTTGTGATTCGCTCTAATAGTTTTGTTTTTATGTAAATTTAAAATCTACAAGCTCTTAAAAAACCATCCTTTACATCCCTAATAAAGGATAGTAGGTTTGTCCTTTTTTTTTTATATAAAACAACCCTAGCCCGTGTCTAATACTGCGACCATTAAAGATCTATTGTATCATAGGGTGTAGCTAATCTAAGAGATTTACTACCTCCGCAAGGAAAGTATGTGCTTAGTGGCAGTGTCTCTCAGCTCCGCCGACGAACATATTTCCTTATGGAAAATACGTTTCCTTAACCAAAGTATTGCTGGGGATTCACAGAGAACACTAAACGGCTTTGTTTTGTGCGTCTTAAAGAGATATTGGTGGAGTCACTGCTTCGACCTTAGCCCTTTTACTGCTTACAGCTTCCGCCTCTTAAGACCTTCGCCCTTTACGACGAACTAATACGGCTACGTTTTGCATTAATTAACCTGCCGTATTTAAAGTTACAATAACAAAAGTATTAACATTGATCTACAATATAATGTATGTATTATAAAAAAAACCTCTTATTGGCTAAGCGAAGTAAACAAGGCATTAAAAAATTATTCTCTCCCAGCGGAAGCTGATTACCATAAATATTAATGTGCTATTAAACTAAGCGTGATTGGTTAAAAAAACGCCTACTAAATACATATTTCCTTCTACTTCCATTTCGATTAGTAATTTACTCTGTAATAGCCAGTTTGGTAGCATAACCCCTTTATAGGTAATTTTATGGTTTTGTTTTGATATTTAGATGTGGATGGATGGATGGTGCGGCGAATTCTTGACCATATACACTGAGCTATATAACGTGTGCTGCTGCCGAATCATATTGTGCGCCTGAACAGCAATTGCAAAAACTCCAGCCAGCAACTTCTGCTAATGATTGGCGATGATTTTTTAAAATTATAATTTACACGGCCAACCATGGATATACATATGCATATGTAATTGTTTAATTAACTTTCAAAAGTTTGATAATTTAAATGAATACTCTAATTAATAGTCTGTGCTCTCTATGTTGTTACATGTACTGGGCTTCAACTTGTATTTATGTGTTAGGTGTATATAAACGAATTGAATGTTACTGACTCAAGTGAGGGAAGTAAAAATATAATTGCTTGTGTAAATGATTTAATTATAGTTGAGTACATATTTATTAAAAGAAGATTCAAGGTAAATTATTAAATATAGTGTAGCTATACAACCGAGTAGACCTGTGTTGGCGGTGTGCTCATCATCGGCATTATCTGTTTTTACAACCACGCTTTGGTGGAGGCCTTCCGTAAAAAATCTCCCCTACCATCCTTACTTCGAGCCGATTATTGTGTATATATTGTTAACTCCACACACCGCCCAAGACACCGTTTATACCCACCAAAAGTTAAAAAAACAGGCGTTCTCTGGATGCCCCTACTGACCCAACCAAACTGACCGTTCTCCCACAAAAACCACCGCACTGAGCCCCACCTCCAACTTACCAGTCACTGACCCAAAATTGTAGCCTATAACCTATATACCCTGTATATATAAATGGTGTCCCCTATTTTGTGCACAATAACTTCGGCCAGCTATCAGCAGAATAGGAGGAATAACACATAATGCTCTAGAATTGCAGGTGGCCATAAGGTGGCCTGACTGGCGGAAGTGCGATCAAACCTCCACGTGGTGGCCGCCGGTAATTTTCCTCCAATACAGCGAAACCTGAATGATCGTGCTAGTCCCTTCAAAGTAAGGTTGTCGCGAGCCCAATAACCTCGCCCGTAAAAAGTTATTATTACGGAACCCTAAATCAGCCTCGGGTACACTGATGAACGACGACGACCACGGCAACGAAAACGGCTAAACGATTTAAGAATTTTCTCATGGACGCTCACTGTATAGAACTCGAGCTGCACAGCACCTGGTCAATACCCTATCTAAATATAAGGCTGACATAACTTCAATCCAGGAAGGTGATGCGGGAAGTGGTGTCTTACAAAAATCACAATATGACATATATTACAGCTGTCATGCAAAAGACATCATGTGCTCGGGTTGGGGTTTCTAGTCAGCAAAAGAATCAAACCCACCGTTATTGGTTTAAAAGCAATAAATGAACGGCTATGTACCCTTCGCGTGGTGGGGGGGGGGGGCAGATTTAAAAACATAAGCCTCATAAACGTTCACGCACCTAGGTTTGCACGAAAAAATATCCACAAAGCTACCTGGGTATCGCCTGATGATAGACCACTCGCAACCAGATAGACCACGTGTTGATAGACCGCCGCCATAACCCGAACTTGATGACGGTAAGAACGTACCAAGGTGCCAACGTCGACTCGGACCACTATGTTGTTGTATGGTGCTTCGAGCGCGGATAGCATCATCACGAAATTCTTCATCCGCGATAGCGATATCAAGCTATAGGACTCGCTATAAATGCAAGGAGACCAAGTCCCGGGGCTGAGATGTCGGCCGTAGAAGAGAAATGGAAACGCCTTAAAAAATCTGTCATTAGTACTGCTGAAGCCATAGAGATCGGAAGGACTGCTTTGATGACGAATGTAAGCTTACGACTGAACGGAAGAATGTTAATTACCGAGCAATGCAACAATCTCATAGAACGCGGGCACGCGAAGTTGAATATAAAGAGTTCAGAAGATATCAAAAATAGTTCACCGACGAAAGAAAGCAGCCTGGGAGAAGGATATCATCCGTGAACTAGAACAGTATAAAGAGCAAGGATCGCACCTGGCGCGGATGTTCTACCAAAGAGTCCGCGGTATGGCACAATACACACCGCGTTGCACATACTACAATGACATAGAGGTTAATGTCATCGCCGATCTTAAAGGCATCTGGGAAGAGCACTTTCATGAGTTGCTAAATGGCCATCTAACTGAGGAATTGGAGGCTCCACCAATGACCGAAGACCATACTATGCTGCCACCCCAAGCATAGACGAAGTTAGCAAGCGATAAATCGGCTCAAAAAAAATAAGTCCTCGGGATCAGATGGGATCCCAGCGGAACTGATAAAAATAGGAGGAGGATAATAGTGCAAGTATGGGAGGAAGAAGCGATGCCGAATACTGGCGAAGTGGCATCCTGTGGCCAATACATAAGAAAGGAGATATCACAACATGCAGCAATTATCGTGGTATAACGTTGTTGAGTACCGCGTATAAGATTTTCTCCTCTATCCTTCAAGACAGGATAGCCCCATACGCTAAAGTTCAACAGCCATACGGGGCTCCGACAAGGGGGTGATCTGGCAGGCGTCCTCTTCAACCTGGCGTTGGAGAAAGTGATCATAGACTCTGACGCAATGGCGAGATGAACAATCCTCTATATGTCCATTCAGATATTGGTTTACGCAGATGATATTTATATCGTTGGTAGAAATCCAAGAGCTGTACAGGAAGCTTTCATCCAGATCTAGCATGCCGCACGAAATCTGGTGTTGCACATAAATGACAGCAAAACAAAATACATGGTGGCCACGTCTGCGAGTCCCTCAATTAAAATAGTGGAGCTCGAATTTAAAGAAGTGCAATCCTTTAACTATATCGGGTCAACTGTAGCAGCATGGAACCAGAAATACGCGCATGGTTGCTTAAAGCCAACAAAGTCTACTATAGTCTGTCAAGACTCTTAAAATTCAGGAACTTAACCATAACATCCAAGCTGCTTGTATATAAGACAATGGTCATACCAGTACTTACATATGGACCCGAGACTTATGTGCTTAGCAAAAAACATTCTGACCTCTTAGCCGCGTTCGAGAGAAAAGTCTTACGGAGAATTGTTGGCGCCGTATGTGAGGAAGGACAATTCTGGAGACTCAAGCTGCTGGTATAAATATAAGACAATGGTCATACCAGTACTTACATATGGATCAGAGACTTATGTGGTTAGCAAAAAGCATTCTGATCTCTTAGCCGCATTCGAGAAATTTTAAGTAATATTAAGAATCTTGAAGTTTGATTAAATGCAATATTCGCATAAACACTGATAAAGTAATGTAACGTTACTACTTTTAATACGATCCACTCGGAATTATCAAAGTTTCTGTAGTATAAAACCAATATAACTGTTTTCCCAAACTCCTTCAAGTGGCGCGCAGAATACAGTGGTTCCTTAATACGCTATTGATATGAATTAGCTTTTATGGCACACTGCGAAATTTATCTTCACTGCGGGTAAATCTTTTTATTTGGTTTTTTATTCGTTTTGTTGTTGTATTTATTACAGTTTTATTATATAACTTTCTTAAGAACTAGATTACTAAATAAGCCGTTTGCGTTATTCAACAAAACTTAAGTAAATTTTACCTGCGTTTAAACATTTCTCACATTCGTCTAACGTAAAAATTCAAATTTTTATTTTTTTTTATTTTAAGACATTATTTATTAATATAAATATGTAGTTAGAAAAGTTATATATTTAGTATTTAGATTAGTAATCGGACACAAGTCAATTACGTTTGCCTTCTTTAATATGATTACTGGATTATTATGAAAACATGTTTTTTTTGGTCTGCTACGTGCCAATCAAAGAGGGCATGAGAAAAAGAGAAACAATTGGAAACAAAAAAATAAATTCTGGTTTAAGAAAATAAGAAAATTAAAGTCCAATTACAAGTATTATGAAAATGACACTGAAAATGAAGACTTTGTGTGTGAGCACATGAATTGCCACCATAGATTTTTTAATTTGTTATTGATGGGAACTGGTAAAGGTCAGCCCCATCTGCTGGGTTTGTCATCTTAATCAGTGCTTCCTGCCGCTTGTCGCAGCAATACATAGATCTTCTCCTTTATCCACTCTTTATTGTATGGGGCATAGGTATTTGTAGACTTCTGATAAACTAAACAACTTATATCCGCTAGTTGGTCGACAAAATCGAACAATTGACTTATGTCGTAGGTAATTGTTGGCGTATTTGGATTGCGTCGTTTTAGATGCTCCTCATAGATTTTGCACACACCTTCCATACATTCGTTGACGCTTTCGTAATCGCTGTATGTGCGCGTCTCTGGCCGGTTTCCCGGCTGCACCAGTAGAATTGTGTGTGACATCGTAAAGAGATCAGTATGTTGCCTTATTACTTTTAGAGGTATATTTTGTATTAAAATTGAACGCAATGATCTTTGTCAATAGACAGGACAAGTAATATGTACTTAACCGTAATCTTGGACAGATAGTAAGTCACCTAAAATGAACAAAAACAATATTAGGTTACGCGGGTAAAATAACAATTGGAATTTGTTGTACGGTTTGGGTGCCTATTCCCCTGAGAGTTCCAAGTAGGAAATGTAGAAAATTAATTATTTATTCCTGTAGATGTGATTGTTAATATTATTTAAAATAATTGATTGAAGTTTCCGCTTCCAATAGATTCTCGCTTGTCTCAAATACTCAAGTATAAAAAAAAACTAATCGCTGTCTATAGACTAGTCTAACTATATAAAATTGAATTATAATTCTATATTTATATCATTCTTTCTGGCTACACTTTTGCCGGTTTAGAGGGAGTACAATATATTTCTGTTTGTGTGTTGTCACACCACAAACAACATCATTTTGCTTAAAATTAGAAAAATGGCCGATCCGATATCTATAGCGCTAAAAATTGAATGCATGCAACTTCATGGCAATTTACGTTTAATATTCGACAATTTAAATATTCTGTTAAAATTTATTTTAATAAAATGTTTTTTTTTTTTTAAATATATCTATGTATAGTTTAATTAAAATACGTAAAAATTTGTTTTTCTGTAAGAAGTAAGAGATCTCTACGTCACTCTTTTGAATCGAATAAAAAAAACTTATATCGAAAGGTGAAGTTTTTTTTGCAAATGTAAATTTTTTGTATCTTTAAAGATTTATTACATTGATTTCTTATATCATTAAAGCTGTGTTTCTTATTTAAATCTGTACATCGAGCAAATCTTTGATTCTGAAATCCAATAGATCTGAAATATGTTTAATATTCAGATTCAGATTAGTTTGATCAAAAAAATTTTTCGTCATCTGACTTTACGTCAAATAATTGTATGATTACTGCGACCGTGATTGTTAAACATCAATTTTCATTATTTTTAATAAAATTGTTAGATTATTGCAAATACAAATATTGAACTTCATCCAAACACCACTCTGCAGATTCCATCGCGATCGAGTTTAAACACATATGACAAATCAATTTAAAACAAATGTGACAAATACGAACATATTTTGGCAGTAACATGCCTACGTAGTTTTTTGAATGTTCAGGCTGTTTTCCAAACGAGTACTTTTTTGTTTAGCTAAACTTATTTGACGCCATTAATAAATCACATCGCCGGCAAACTTATTCAAATAAGTAAGTCTCTACAATCAAATAAGTAAATCTCCACAAATAAGTATTGGATTGGAAACAACCTCAGTCACGTGAAGTTAGCTAATCAAAAATCGATCTGAGAAATCGGAATATTTTGCAAAGAAAACTGGGAAAATTGATCAGATCGATCTTAACGAAAGAAAGAAACATATTTTTAGTATTCAGATCGGTTAGTTCGGAAGTTTTAAACAGAAATACGTGCGTTTTTTCTCGAACTATTGTCTGCGACAACAACAACGTTTCAAGCAATAATTTATACCAAAACTGTCCGCATCAATTGACTGGTTTTGTAGCGGACAGTCTACACTTGAAGCGGACAGTTAAGAAAATTAAAATTGGGATGTTTTAGAACACAATTTTTAAAACGTTTTTATTAGCTCTCTTTCATGTATGTCTGTCTGTGCGGGTGGAATTTTGTAATTGATTTTAAACTAACTTCCCATTGAGGTAGAGACTTGAAACTTTAAACATAACTCAGAACTGGATGAACATTGACAAAAAAAAGCAAATCGCAAAGAAAGAAAAAATAATTCAACGAGAGTTTGCGATTTTTTTCAGATCAACACAAACTACGTACTACGCACAATACTCGTTTTAAACGTTTTAATTTAAAAATGTATTTTTATTAGCTAACGTGTTTAATATTTGTTTGTTATTACTTTTTATTTATGTATATTTATTTGATCAAGTACTTTTATTTCACCAAATCAAATTGATTTAAACAAAAAAAAGGGTAATTAAAAGAAGGTTGATAAATTATTGGATTATACTAAGGCAGAGTTTTGAATTAAAAAAAACCAATAATTCACAAAATATATTTCCTTAAAGGTCTTTAATTAATAATATAATATTTTAATGGCTAAATAATAATTTATATAAATATATAAATAAATTCACAGTATTTTCCCTAATATTTGGCGCTGTTGCGGACAAGTTGTCCGAGAAAAAACGTCCGATATCGCGTGCGTGTGTATCGCGACAACGATAAAGTTTTTGGTGATAATTTCTACCTAAATCAAATACATACAATTTTAATGTTTTAATTCGACACATTCAAGCTTCCAAAGCTGTATTTTATTTGAAGGCCGAATAATGAATTCGAATTTCAAAACCAGCCAAAACCATCAAAAAAGCAGGTTTTCCAATTCCAAAGAAAGAATTCGACAGTGCAATTCTTGTTGTAATTCCTTATTCCTCGGCAAATAAAATATGGCTTAGGTCTCTGAGAATTTTCACTGTTTATATCATTAAAAGATGGCGCTGAAACGACTATAGAGAATTATTTCATTATTTCTACTGCTTTAATTGTTTTCTTTCATTTATCATCTGTTTTCTATGAAGCAGGTAACTACTGTTTTCTCATTCCTGTCGCCGAAGAACTCATATATGCGCGTGTGCAGTTAACCGCTTTTGATCTCTCTCACTCTTATCTTTCTTTCAATGCCAGTTACTTGATTACTTGTGTACATTTGTGCCAATAACAGGTAGCAGCTGTCAAATCAACTATGCTCCATGGGCCAAACCAAACACAACCCAAAGATTATTCATAAACGCCAACTTTTTGTTTACATTTTTCTCATAAGAATTTTTGTTTTCGTTTAACTCATTGCATATTCCATATTTTTATTTTAAACCGCTCGCATTGTAAGTTATATGTATGATTTGTGCTTTCCTTGTTGATTCGGTAATTTGTTTATGATGCTTATATTGGCATTCTATAGAATTCTGGCCAAATTCACGTGTCATTAAGTGTTTTTTTTCCGTGGTCGTGAGTCGTGACTTCCGACATCAGAATACGTGGACGGGATATGCTTAGTTAAAGTTTCGTTAATTTAACTCGTGATGTTTGTAATTTCATTGTAATAAGGGCGATTATGCGGAGCAATGTTTTCTGCTAAAGCTAAGGTACAGCAGCAAATACACTCTCTATTTTAGAAATTACGTACCACTCCGCTACAGTGACAAATTGCTAAACGCTTTACTATTCGCTCTTTTCTTTTTTTTGCAGATGCCCAATGAGCATGTCAGAACGTTTCGCTGCCTGTTCAATGCACCCTTCCGTGATATCCATTCCGGTGTCGGCAGCAGTCCGGATCATCGAAAATCTCCAGTTCACGATGTTGCTTTCCTGAACGAGGTAGATAATCGGAATGTTAAACCCTTAATCTACCGGCCAGTGGCAACATCTCCACCGCGGGAACAGTTGGCGTCACTGTCAATGAAGTCATTGACTTCAAATAGGTAAGAATTCCCATTCAGATTAATAAGATGCCAGGCCAATGACAATGAATTGATAAGCTAATTTGTATTATGTCTTTGGAGTTATTGTGGTCGGTGTGGTGTGATTAAATCTCCCGCCAACCACCATTCCCGGCAAAGAATACTACGACCTAATGCTATACATGTACATACATACATGCAGCTGGTTCTGATTGCTAAATCCAAACCGACCTACATAATAACGCAATCATTTTTGATAAGAGCATGTAGTCTTTATCAAGGTGGCGTTCTATACGCTCAGCTCTTAATTTACGTCACGGATGTAGATATATATGTATGTATGCCCAGAAATAATCACAATGCGATTTAATATTATTTTATACGACACTGATCCTAGAGATAAATGTGACGCACATCGACACATCGCTAAGCAAGGGAGTAAGCAAGAATTCGCTCAACAACGAGCTGAATTTTAATCGACATATTAATGCACAGCCTAACCCAATCACACAGCCAAACGCATCACACCAAACGGAATTGATGAGTCTGCTTGTAAAGGCGACGACACTACATCGTTGTCTACATAATAATTCTGATTTAATTGCAATACTGGTGTGTGCCAAGAATTTATGTCGGCAACTGATCTCGCTAAATGCTTTTTCAATATTATGTGTATGTGATCAACTTGAATTAAAAAATGTTCTCCTCCGGAATCAGATGAGGAGTCAATGTGTAATTGTGTCCCAAGTTGTTGGGGCGATAAACTTTAATTTGACAATTTTGCTGTTCAAAACTCCATTTGAAAACTCTTTTTTAACCACTTTCTTCTATTCAGTATTACTTTCTTTTACATAGTAAAAGGAAGTATGTTAATCATGAAAATTTTCGAACTCGGGATTTTTGCAGATTGGTAAATCATACATTACCGTATATCCTGAGTCAGAAAAAGGGAAAATAAAAAATCTCTGTGTCTGTCTGTCTGTGTCCACTCTACAGCCCAGACGGCTTTACTTATCGACATTAATGTTGATTTTATTTTCCTAAAAACTCTGCCCCAGAGCGCGCTCGAGCGTAGATTTTTTCAAAAGGGAATCGAACACGAAAGGCGAAAATCTTTTGTTTACATTTTTGTGTTGCATGTGTTGTTGTTGTGTGAGTATAAAGAGGGGTAAATCTCCCAAAATATACAGATCTGTTTTCGCTCTACGGGGAAACGAACAAGTTGACAGCCAATAAACAACTCTGGGGCACAGTTTTACGAAAAGAAAAACGACATAAAATTCATATTTAGCTTTTTACATAAATTGTGATTTTAACGGAAATCTGACAGCCGGAAGGGACAGTTTACTTAGAACTTTTTGGGTTTTTGCAAATAACTCTAAAAGTATGCTATACTTGGGAGAAATTTAAAAAACAAAAAAAAAAAAATTAAAAAAGAATTTAATATACATATATTTAAGATTCTGGTCCATTCTAGTTTCTGTTAGTGCAAACATACCAGGTTTTTGGGTCTCTAAATTAACGCACTAGGCCGAGAGATTCGATCTGAGCCCACGAATGTTGCACACATCGAACCTGAATTCGCACATCATCCGATTTTACCGAAACGAACTGTGACGCGAAAGATCAATGACAGCACCAAACAAGCGATACACTTATCGGTGACGAAACCATTGCGAAATCAATTGATTCGCTTGAACACCGCAGGAACGGTTCCTGCTTTTGGAAAATTTTTTGTGGGCTCCCTCGGCCCGATGTGCATGTGCACCTGTTGCACATGTCTACGGCGTTGATCATCATCATATTAGACCCTTAAAAGCCGGGGTCCGGTCCTGGCTTCCCGTATGTAACATCGTACCTGTTATAATTATTGCGTGTAATCGCAATCAGCCTCCTCGATATGAGCACCTAATCGAACGAATCAATCGAGAAGAAAATAAAAGAAAAAAATAACAGAGAAATGGTAAATTCTTTAAACAGGTGACAGAAAATACATTTGATTACGTAAGCGTAGTTGAAAAAAAGAAAAAAGACAAAAGCCTTTTGTTTAACACACAATATGCACTTGAAAATGGCACCTCCATTGGAAGTGGCAGCCGAAGTTGAACCGGAATCGACCGAAAATGCGAACAGCCCTGTTGTAGGATTACGAACAATTTTTCGAATTAAAAGCGATTATTGGCCATTTTCCGAGGAAAGCAAAATAGTAGGTATTTACCTACTTGCAGGCCAAAACGTGCAACATTCCATGTGGTAACGCAACCCACGACCACGACTGACCTACCTTCCACTTAGGCGAATATCGAATATCACTCTAAGTATGTGAATCGCATTTGCAGTTTAGGTTGTGTTGTGCTTCTTTGCTTTCTTTTGACTTTCCAGTTCATATTATGCTGACATAGATACTGAATTGTGGCTGTTTTATAGTAGTGGGTGATTCTTTTCCCTTTGTTTTTTTGCTACCCATTCGCCTTCCATCGTCTTTAGTCACTAATTGAATTTAGATCCACCTTTCGCTGGAACTCAAGCGAAGCCTTAGAATCCCTCTGGTACATTTTGTCGATTCTTTAAGCTTGCATTATTGTATTTCTAACTAACTTTTCAGTTATCGTTTTCGCGTAAGCTTGGTGACACACATTTTGACCGCTATTTCGTCGTGGCTTGATACAAAAGATCCTGCAGGTTTTTCAGGTTTTTTTTTGTCAAAAAGGATAATCGCTACAAAAATTGTTTCCTTTCTCCTCAAAAAGTGGATTACTTCTAGGAAGAACAATACATAAATATATGACAAAGGATTTTCCAGGATTAAATATTTCAAGGAAAACTTTTTTTAAAGGGTTTCCAAGACATCACTAATTTGTGAAAAGTTCTCATTTTGAAAAGTTGCAAGTCTCTTAAACACACTATACGTGCAAAGCTCTTACTTAAATAAATAAAGATATGACAAGGGACTTTCCAGAATTGAACATTTTAAGGATAACTTTTTAAAGAGTTTCCCGGACATCAGTGCATTAGTGCAAAGATCAGTGTTAGTGTCTTAAAAAGTCGACATTGAAAGAATTGTGTAATCAAATTTTCTGGTAACGGAAGCAAAAACGACAACTTGCGTGCAAATTTATTACCTACCGCTACATTCTTACGCGAAACTTGAATCAAAATGCCTGAGGAAAATTCTCGAAAAATCGTACGCGACGCTGAAGAAATTATCTTGGATAGTGATGAAGAGGATGACGAGGAGCAAGGTGTTGGCGTAGAAGTTGCCTACAATCGCAGTCGTCGTCCTAGTTGTGTTAGTGAAGCTCCAAGTGATGCTGAATATGATGACGATGACTTTGAGCTGGAGGAATAGTAAGTCTTAATGAGTTGATAGACATCCTTTTTAACTAGAACTCTGACATACATTTTATGACAAACTGTAGACTGTGTCGAATACACGGCGTGACAACGTCAGCCTAGTCAGTCAAAAAGAAAAGAAAACGATAATCTAGTCTGTGGGATTTATTATTTCTTAAATTTTTTTATTTAACTAAGCTGTTTCCACATTACCCAATGGGGTAAGCTTTTAGATGAATTTTTTTACATGCTCTCCCCAGTAGGCATAATGCATGAGTTCTAAAATAACTTTTTGTGGCTTAAAGACGTACCCCAAAGCTCCTCAAACTATCTTATTACTCTGTTGCCTAAATGATGGTGTCATATTCTAAAGATTCCCCATACCCTGCAGCTATAAGAAATTCGAAGAATGGTTTTTACTTGGCAATTTTGTTAAACATGTACTTTTCCAAGTAGCCTTCGAAGATATATTTTCTTCGCCCTGGGGAGACTAGGGCTTTCTTGGCTTCAGACCACGGTGCTTCGATAGGGTTTGTACACGCACAAGTCACAGACTGGTTCACTGCAAAGTGCGTATACCCCTTTATCACCAAGGCAACCGTATGCCTTCCAACAATCGGACATAATTGATGACCCGGGCTCTATCCGGTCTTTTATTATTGGAACAAGAGTCTGTCTGTTGCGGCGTTCGACAGGCGATAAAGCAAGTACCCGTGTCGTCGTCGACCCGCACAACCTTCCACGTGATCCCTACGATGCTTTTTTTCTTTTTCCAAACTCAGACTCGTACATCTTCACAATTTTTTCTGGTCCTCAAAGTTTGATTCCACTGGGACTGTACTGCAGATTATCCAAAATGAGTTTAAACAGAGGATCCAATTTCACTGGCTCTCTTCGCAACAGAGGTTGTAAAGATGACCGTCGAATTCAAATCTACGTTTTTTTTTCAAAAGAAGACAACCGATTGACTCAGTTAATTTTTTGCATTCCGATGATGACTCACCAGTTAGTGCATTCTTACCCATACCCTTACCCAGCTTGATGCCTCTGAGAGCTTGATCAGACATCTCAGCTATCGATGGAGTTTGAGCATGGATACATGATGCTCATAGCACTGGTGTACCAGTGCCAGCGGGTGAATTTCCAAATTCCTGGCTAACCCTAGCAGAGTTTAAATCTTATAAAGCCCATGGCTGATCACACCACGGAAGATAACCGTGATACCTCTTATCGGGGAAGCTATCATTGAATTTTATATCTGCTGCAGGTGACTAGGGCTAAGCTACTTAAATAAAAAACTACCTTTAAACTACATACTTAAAATTTAGACAACAGACAGTTTATCTGTCTCGCCTTGCGCAGGAGTGGTATACCCGATAAACTAATAGCTATTATTAAAGCAATCTATGATGGCTCTAAATGTCATGTGCTGCATAGAGGAAAGCTGTCAGATGAATTCGAGATCCTAAGTGGGGTACAACAAGGTTGCATTCTATCGCCGATACTCTTTTCGTTGGTGATTAGTGATGATCGCTTGAGAAATGCCTTTATTCAAAAAATTCTAGTTCCTAATGACCAAATACAAGTGGATATTAAAAGTGTGACATAACAGAGGACAAAAAACTGACAAAAAAAGTGACTTAAAATCTGTTAAAATAGTGACATAACATAACAGAGGACATTTAACATTCGACTTTTTGAATATGTACCCCTTAAACCTTGTAGTGAGACGTTGCAACGTCAAAAAATTTAACGATGAATATGTACAAGATAGATACTTCATCGAATTATCTTCCTGAAATCTAAATCCTTAGGTTTAGGTAACTTAATTTTCCGGGAGGCCACGACCATGTATGTAGAGCCAAGTATGACGATGAAGGACTCAACCTTCAGATCAAATATTTTGTCTTTTTTAACTTTTGTAATTTTTTAGAAAATAATTCACTTCTTACTTTTGGAATTGAGTTTAAAAGCTTCTTCTTTCTGTACTCTACTGGATAATCTTTTAAAAAGCATAACTTTTGTACTTCTGTTCTGTTCTAAAAGGATCTAAAAAAGAAACGCCTAACATGCACATTTCAAGCGATGAGGGAGGCATTTCGCATCACATCGACTTAATGTAAATCATCGCAGCCGCCGTAAGAAATCCTTCTCCTTCAACCAGTCTGCATTTCAATATCTTTAAGGTTTCTGAACTAAGCATCAGCGCCTCTGAATTAAAATTAATGAATATCTACGGCCATGTACCAAGCCGTCTGTTATCGCTGTCAGTAATTGGTGAATTGCAATTAAATCGTTTTTTTCTACGGATTTCCTTTGTTGTTCGATTTTCTATGCCATTTTAGGCAAATCGAGTGCAAAACGCAAAAATTCATTTTATTAATAATCTTTCTTTTAATTATCCGTTCGCATCCCTACCTTTTTTTTGCATTCCTTTGGAAAACTGCGCAAATTATAACTGCTTTTTAATCGCCTATTTTTTCCTTAAAAAAACACATTCTTCTATCCAATTTTTCCCCCGCTGATTTGATGTCTGATGATAACCTCTGTGGCTGTGCGTATGCGTGAGTCTGTTGATTCCACTAATTACCACAGATAAAAATATGACGGTGGGTTATAATACTCCGTGTAAATTACAGTAGACCAGCGTTAGCATAAACACTTGCCGATATAAAATACTCAATAACATAAACATGAAATTGACTGCGCCTTAATGAGAACACTATATACAGGGTCTATCCGTTAAGTTGGAAAATACTTAAAGGGATGATTCCTTGGTTAATTTCGTGAAAAAAATCGTATAGGATGTAGGATGTGGAGTCTATTTTCAACCCCTGTAGCGTTTTAATGTGAAGATACGTACTTTTGATATTACATCACTTCACACCATGTAATTCTTGAACGCTTCTAGGTACAAGGTCACTGTTTGTCATTTTTGAAAGAAAATACATTTATAAGATCAAAAAATTTACCTTTTTTTAAATGCTTGAAACCGTTACCGATATAAAAGTCGTCGAAATCCAAAAATGTTTTTTTCTTTTTTTAAATTTTATTTTCAAACGCGAATATTTCGAAAATTGCTCTCGGATAATTTTTTTTTTGACAAAAATGTGCGAAAAAAATTTAAACAAAAAAAAAAAAATATACATTTACGTAAAAGAAAGTCGAGTTGTGCGCACACCTCCATTTTTTTATAAAAAAAAATTGTTTTACTCGGTGTACAACGCACCTTTTACAGCGTAGAGCATTTTCTTCGTGTACTGTACGCCAATAACTTTGCTCGCTCAGATTAAAAAAAATAGACCTAATGTGAAAAATCGAAACAACCCAGTTAACTAACGTATAAGCAGGATAACTTTTTCGTGTTTATACTAACGTGAGTCAACTGTATGTCTTGTGTTGCCTTAGTTATTTGGCGTACTTGGCCTTGACCTATTAAGTTATTTCAATTACATACCAAACTTGTGTGGTAAAATTCTGTGATTAATTATTTCAGTTCAGTCAATCGTATTTTCCTTTGTCTGGGAAGTATTGAAATTATTTATAAATTCCAGGCGATCCGTTGATAAATGAACATAGAAAATGGGTCAGTCTGTGAAGCTGGAATTTCGTTGTGCTGTCATTTTTCTTCTCTGTGTGGCGCTTAAGTGAACATTTTACTGAATTTGGTGGTGTTGAAAATAGTTCTGACATTTCTTGTGAATATTATAAAGTGGATTTTATAAAGTGAATATTATAAAGTGGAGCAAAATACACTTATTCAAAATGTAAAGTACGACAACCAGAAGCACTCCATTGACACATATGCACATGATCCATTTTTCCATTTTCGCTTTATCCCTAGACATGGACTAGTAAAGATTATTTTCCTCTTGTTCATACGCCCACCGGTGTGTACCGTGTTTATTTTTTGCACATTATATCGCATGTTGACTTGTTACAGACTTTCATATCCAACGAATAACTCTACCTAGAAGTTCTGATGGGTTTTATTGAGCACACACGTTTTGGAATCGTTGAATGAATATTATCTAATATAACAGCAGCAGCTTGGGAATTGGTAATTATGGTTATTTAATTTGTGAGATTAAACCATATGTATAAATTCTTAGTAATACTAATGGTCCATGTGCAATTGCACAAAATCGAGAAAAAGAAAAAAAAGGAATAGAATTGTTTCCTTTTGAAAAAGTTCACGCTTGATCTTTGAAGCAAAAAGAGCCAAAACGCAGCCATTCCAGAAACCACACCAATCAGTATAAACAAAATGACATCCCACGACCGTTACTGATCTTAATTAGACTTGCTACCCCATCTACAACTTGGATTACATGACCACATAACTGAATGCTTCAAGCGTTATGTCATGTGCAGTAATAAGCAGTCTTCATGTCTACAAACTGTGCAAGACATTTTTTTCCAATGTCATTGTATTCGTTCGACTTAACTTTCCCACGGCACACATCCTAAATGATAACTGCACTATCATTAGAAAATTATAGAAAGAAATATTTTGGGGTCTATAAACCCATTAAGTCTCTTAATAGTGTAATAAAATAATAATAGTTCTTGATTTGGATCCACTGAAGCCACAGTAGTGGTATGAGCTAATGATGACTTCAGCGTAGAAAAAAGAATGTAAAACAATAATTCAATACGTTATTAGTCTTATTACTATTAGCAGAGAGCAATAGGCACATAGAGTGTTTTTCTTTAACAAAATTCTTTCCTATGAGTTAGTTTTTTGTGTATTAGTTATGAGTCTGTCTGTCTTTTTGTCTTTCTGTCGGTTTATCAGTCATTCTGTCATGGGTTTTCATTCTAATGCTGTGAGTTGAAAGATTTTTTTGCGGTGGGTCTTGAGGAGTTCTCGAGGTTTTTTTGGTGATATTGGGGTGATCTTGAGGTGGGTTTAACAGGGTCTTAAGTGGGATATTCAGGGGGATTTTGAGAGGACGCGCGGATCACTTTTCCACCAAATTTCAGTAGTAAGTGTTGTCTTCGGAGATACACATTTGTTTAAAATTAAAAGAAAATCGGTATAATTTTTAAAAAACTTATATAGGCACCCCCCGATTACTCCAAGAATTTTACAAAAAGTTTTGTCCATCAGAGAGACACGTGTGTTTAAAGTTTGAAGAAAATCGGGTTAATTTTAAAAAAATTTATATGGGCACACCAAGGTCCCCAGGGCCCGATCACTCCAAAAAATTTACAAAAAGTTTTGTCCATCAGAGAAACACGTGTGTTTAAAGTTTAAAGAAAATCGGTTTAATTTTAAAAAATTGTATATGGGCTACCCTCGGATCTCAAGGCCCGTTTACTAAAAACAATTACAAAAAGTTTTGTTCATAGCAGATACACATGTGTATCAATTTTTAAAAAAATTATATGGGCACCCCTCGACCTTGAGGGTCCCCAAATTTTAATAGAAAGTATTGTCACCGAAAATACACATGTGTGCAAAATTTCAATAAAATCGGGCTTTGGGAAGTGGGTTAAAAATTGATCACATGATCTGACCAGTCAGCCAGCCAGCCATGGGGACGTTAATATAGAGAATCTAAAAAAGACGTTATATTTTGCCAGGTGGTGTGCTTGAGATTTGCCCAAAATTGTCCGATAAATTAAATTTTAAATTTGACCAACTTCTTGTTAAAGAAAAATACTCGTAGTCTATTGGTTATCGCTCTATCGCTATTAGTTAACTTTCAGAACATATTAATCGGGATTAAATGCGATGTTGTTTTTATGAGCTTTATTTCAATTTTAAAAAGTCAGACGAATTATTTACCAATAGTATTTAGATTAAGTAGAAAATTAAAATTGCATAGTAAATGCAGTAATAATAAAATAGCTCATAGCCAAATTTAAATTTACAATTTTTGGTAGGTACTTTTACTTTGGTTGTTTAACGGCTTCATATAAAGAGTTTTATTGTATCTGAGTGTGTAGTAAATGGAAATGTAGTAAAACTACTTTTATTCGTGTATGTAATAAAAATATCCGTTCGTTCGTGCGATTCGCATTGTGGTGCACCACCATATAAAACCCATGCAGCAATTTGTCCTGCGTTGTGGTTTTTTATCGGTACTTTATAATGAATATTAAATCTTGTCTCCATTCACTGGCGTGTTTCAGCGCGCTTTTGGTGAACATATTTACGAGTGCAGTAAAACTTTTTACGTTTGCTCTATTTTGCTTCATTGATTTCATTGCAAAATGAAAGAAGATGGGAACTTTTTTTCTTGGGTCTACACTACACTTACCTACTATTGGATTTCGATTTTGATGTGACACTCGTTTATTAAAGTACAAGTATATAATATATGTTATAGTATATTACGTAACGAGCACGATAATCACTTTTTAGCGAGAAATGTACGCTATTTTTTAAACGACCAAAACTATTTTTCCACTCTGGATTCATTCCTAAATCGATAGAGATATTTTTTAGCTATGCTATCCATCTGCCTATCTATCTTTGACTGTTTTAACGTTAGTTCGCCAGTCTTTGAACGAAATTTTATTGAAGATAGTGTTCGTTCTCTTCTCAACCACGGCTGAGACAGTGTTTGTTTCCCTACTTAAGGAATGATCCGTGGTAAGATCGATGATTATTCTGAATAAATTTGTATAAAAATTTACCTGATTTTACTCAAATTTTGTACACATGTGTGAGTCGAACATAAACTATTCATCTTAGCGACCCCTAAAACGATGAATTCGATGCTAATCTCAATATCGACCTTAATATACGAGGGTGGTTTGATAAGTTTTGAATAAAAGATGTTTTTTTCGCCAAAAAAGCGTTTTATTTCTCAACATAGTCTCCTTTAAGCTCTTTACATTTAGTCTAGGGGTTTTCCAATTTTTTTATTCCTATGTCTGTCTGTTCGCGATTAACTCGAGGACCGCTCATCCGATATAGCTGAAACTTTGTGATGTGGTGGGGACGGTTGGGCTGTATGTTTGTTGGAGGCTTGACTCGACCGTGGATTTTTTTTATATACATGAACTTATTAGCAGGGGACAACTCACTGAATGACTTACGCCACGGTAATAAAATTAAAATTAAAATAAACATAATAATAATAATAGGTAATATAATAATAATAAATGTTATATGTGTTTAGGGGGGGGGGGGTTTCTGAAGGTAGGTCTTAAAGGGTCTTGGTGATTAGTTGGTTGGAGGGTGGTGTGGTGGGGGCAGCCAGGCAACGCTGGGTTTTAAGCTAGTAATAAAAAAAAATTCATATTTAAAAAATCTAAAAGCCTAGTCAAGTTCACTTTTCAGCCAAAAAACGGAAAGCACGGGACGACGACTTAACTAATAATAGATACTCACTCAAGATAGAAGTTATATCGAAGAATACCTGATTTCATTGTTTTTGTTTGCTGTTTAAGAATTGAATTTGTAAGCAGAGTCTGGCATAACGTTTTAATTTTTAAAGCACCTCCGCTCGTATTAATCAAAAGTATCAATTTTCTTTTTTGAAGCCCATTTCTTTACATTTTTAGAGTACAATAACCTTGAACTTAGGGCAGGTAGTTTCAATCTTTCAATTTTTAAACTAATTTAAATCAACATATTTATCCAATTGGCAATCGAGAGTGTGAATATTCTACTAACAATATGCATTGCTCATAATGCAGAATGCCATTGAGTAAACACATTTTCCTCTTCTACTGCTCAACAATATTAAATTTTTTTCATTTCTGAACGTCAGCGTCAGAAGTTTTTATTTTTAGATTCGTGACAATAAAAAATAAAAGAAAACCCTTGTTGAAATAAATTGGACGTAAAAATCGAAATTACACAACCAGAAAAAAGTAACTCTTAAGGACTGCATGAGCACTCTCAAATTCAAACTGAATGGTTACTTAGGGGATAACAAACTGCAACTGTAGAATGCACTTAAGTCAAAAGGTCTTAAGTATTCCAAAGATATTATTCAACTTTGCTCCTTAAACCATACAAAAACAAAGAGAATCAAGATGCCAATTGCATACAAAGTTGGACACCAGTCAGCTTTTGTAAAAGGTCAAATTTCCAATTATCCATTCCCTCTGTACTTTTGTGTGTGCTGCTTGGAAAAACCGGTAGAACTCTGTTCCAAAATGAAATGTAGAGATTATGTTTCCAGTGCAGTAATCCGCAGTAAATTCTCCCTCACGTACAAAGTGTAAAGGGAGTCTCTTCAAAGGGCTGATGACTTTGGGATTCTCATCCGAATGCTTCAATTACAATTGGAATCTTTACGTACGAGTATACTAATCTCATAAATTTCCGTAATTTTACCCTGAGATTGTTCGGTTTGTTTTTGTAGTAGGTGTTGTTGGTATTCTGAGTAAGATATATTTGCATTCGTTGATATTTTAGTCAACTAGATGCATATCAGGATGCATAGTTAGTAAATGAAATTTTTATGTACCCTTAGAAGTTTCTTTTTCGGTGCGTTACGGATCAATGAGGACTTTTATTAAAACTTTTTTAACCCACTTCCTAAAGCCCGAGTTTATTCAAACTTTGCACACATGTTTATCTCCGATGACTACACAGAGCTGTTGGTGAAGCAACCCTGCGGGACCCATTGTACAGAACGCAAACGACGCTACCTTCGCTTCTCTTTAGGGTCCAATGTTCGGTCACACCCCAGTCTAGCCACCACTATCTAATTGTGATGCTGTTATTACAGTCTTTGATATGTTACTGCAATATCTCCACTTAGCATCCCGATTGCCCAAAGCCATTGTAGTGTCGGATGCGTTTGTCCGTTGCCCTTATAGCAATATGGCAGATCAAGAATGACGCTATCGATCCTTGAAACTCCGGAAGCATCCAGAAGTTCCTTATTCAACACATAATGCCTATAGTTGGAATGTTCGCTTCTAAACACACTCATACGCATACTTGCTCTTAGGCATTTCCTTTCGAGAACGCGAAATTTTACTATATATTGTAACGAAATTTAGGCTTTCGAGTTCTTAAAACAAACACAACACAAGTTTATTAATTCACAAATAACAACCTTAATAAACCAACAGTAAATGTAATACAAGTTCACAAGTTATATTGGTGATAACTTTAAATGTACATAAAACACTTATTACAACAACACTTATAAAAAATAATAATGTTATTCGGCGCGACAGACCGTTGCGGTCCAGGGCCTAGCTTCTCGCGCCCATTTGTGTTGTGCATGTATATTTTCGGACACAGATGTGTCATTTGTCCATTTGTGTCAACATCACTTGTACTTCACTATAATTCCCTTAGGTGGTAGCTTTATCTCTTTGCAAAAACTTTTTGAACTTGACTGGTTTAATTCTAAACAATGAACTAACACAATTCGGCCAAACGCCTCTATTTATAGCGTAATGTCATCAGCATGAACCATGGACGCATCCATATCCTTCAGTACTTTGCAAATATATATATCAAACAGAAGTGGCGCAGTTACTGCGCCCTGTGGACGACCATTATTAAAAACCCCAACTGTCGTGTTTTTATTATCTGTTACAAAAATGTTTTTCCTGTATAACAAAGATATAATACTTCAACGCGTCGATCCAACGCGTGTCAAAGGCTTTTTCGAGATCCACTAGACAGGATTTGTTGTATATTTTAACTGATATAACAAACGCTATTAAAACGATTATTATCAATCAATAGAAATTATTTTTGCATTGCACTCAAACTAATAACTTTTTCAACCCTTTCTTCTCTTTTCAGTGATGCGTAAGTGATGATTGAATTATTTTCTTGTTTCAGCGACAAAAACGAGGGCTGCTAATATACATATAACTTACGTTTTGGTAATATTACAATTTATATTTAAAGGTATACAATGCAGGGTGTTCTACTTAAAAGTACTCATATATTACTCTCACTAAATATCGATGCATTTAAACTAAGAAAGAATAAAATGAAGGTTGGTCGAGTCGATCCATATTGATCATAAATATTAAATATAAATGTTTGTCGTTCGAAAATCCATTAGTGTGTTTTATTATTACTACTATTACTTATTCAGTATTTTTTAAAACATTCTCTGTGAGGCTTTTATAAATTTTTGCATCCGATTCAACCAATTTTCAAAAACCCCGTCGTTTTAAAGCAATCTCACGAAATCTAAAATACTGCCTTTTGACCTTTTCCTCAAACTCAATAGTAAAAGACTAACTTCTCAAAGCTAGATAGCTAAACTGGATTCCGAACATCATATGTAGGGCATGCTTCACACTTTATTACAGCAGTAAAGCCATTGGTAAGAAATGGTTCCTGCAGCCAAAGATTACCATTTGGTTACATACAGAGCCCAATCCTTACATATGTAGAGCTACTCTAGTGGCCAGCGATACAAAATACAATAGTAGCAATCTCAACAGCATACTGTTATCGCAGGAGATTTATGGTCGATTCCTTAGACACCTCCTGACATAATATTTATCAAATACATGGCGACTGTTAATAAGTCAGAGTATCTGGGTGGTTTCTCACCAGCCCATATGGGCAATGCACTGCATCCGGTACAAGGAGATTTTACACCATATTCTACTGACTACTGCACTCCCAAAGTAGGATTCAACTCCAACTTTGCTGTCGAGTTTCTGACTAGAAAAATTGGATGCACTGAGAGTAACGACGGAATTTGACGTGCGACTCTGCACTGACGGATCCACGATAAAGGGTGGATGGAGTTGGTGCAGGTATTTTTTCAGATAAACATAGTGTGTCAAATTCATACAGACTTGCTGACACGACAAAACATCTTTCAGAAATAGATTTTAGCAATATTTTGTCTTCAAAACATAGTACCGTAAAAATATTATGGATTGGCATATGTGCAGGCAGCCAATCCGCAATCAAAGTTATTTATGCGACTGTTACTAACTCGGAACTTGTGAATTGGTGAATTGCTACAGTAACATAGAGGGTAATAAGAAAGCGGACGAATTAGCAAAGAAAGGCGTCACTCTGGACACCATTTTTATGGAAAGAGTCAGTCGGTCCAATCACATCAGTCAAGAAACTAATTCTATATTTCTATACCACTAGATCAGTAACGTAAGACAATTTGAACAACTATGCCATACCAACAGCTTTATTGCACTCCTACAATAAAAGAAGAACCACATCAGTTGATCTTGGAAAGATATTTCCAGAATTTTGGGTCACTGGCCATGCTGTTAAACTCTATTTTCCATCTTACACTTTCTGCAGAAGATTTAGGAGCTAAATAAGAAAAAAACTCTCATCCAATGTCCATGATGCAGACTCCGAGCTTTGAGCAAACCATTCATTGTCGACCTGAAAGAACTTCCGGATTAAGGATTATGTTTCTATAGACTGGCAATTCTTCCGTGGGCTCCCCGACTTCCGTGGTACCAGACAAATCTCTGGTCGGATTTTCGTACTTAACTACTACAGAAGATTTCTTTACAACTCGGGACTAATGGCATTCCATACATCGCACTATGCAGGGATGTACGACTGACCGTTTTTAATCAGTCAGGTGGAACAACCATAACGAGTTGCTTCTTCGCCCGCCGCTCAAACGCGTCTTTAACAAATGTCTTTATGAGCTCAATATATTCTCTGCGGCTTAAAACAGATTCAAAAACTTATCGTAACGTGAACGTAATTCCGAGTAGATCGGACAGTCACATAAGACGTGCAACCAATCCTTTCTAGGGGATCCGCAAAGAAGATTCAAAAACGTATCTTCTGTTATGAAAACGCCTTCAAGTCCCTTAAGTCCGAGTAGATCTCACAGTCACATAAGACGTGCAACCAATCCTTTCTGGGGTATCCGCAAGTTAAGCTCTCTGTCTCACGAGGCACCTTTGATGCAGGCATACATGAAATCTGTCATGTCCAGTGAGCAAGAATCCCAACTTGAGACTGAGACTAAAACTAAAAGACGGACAGTCGTTCACGAAAATGATCATTCAAAGTAAAATGAAGTAAAGTAAAAAATCAAGTAAAAATACAACAACTGTTGCCAAAGTGACAAACCGTTTTAAGAAAGATTGCTGTCAAAAGTGTCAAACTCCATTGGAGAAATGTCAAAACACATAAATAACAAGAAAATACCACACATATAGCCATTTATATATCAATCAAACCTCATATATACTTTTTTGTAGAACACCCTATACATTGATTCAACAGACAGCAATCTGAATTGGAAAATCTTTCAAGCTGAGTAAGTTTATCGCTAGCACTGCATTTTTATTGTGAGGAGCCAACTTATGTTAGAGCCACTCATGCAGGATACGAAATGGATGTCTGTGCGAGTGTTCTTCAATTCAGTGAAGTTAATTTGATAAGCACAATGGATAAAGCAAACAATATTATTTAGATATCTGCGAGTGAATTGAGTTAATTTTGAAAACATGCAACGTTGGGGTTTGCATTGCTTTTTGGGTTGTATTCTATGAAATCACCAAAGACTACGCACGTACGATTCGCTATCCGAGTAGCTGGGATACTTTTACTAAAATACTATTTTCCTCAAAACATTCAATTAGATGTGACATATGTTTTTATTCTGTTATCACTTTGAGTTTCTGAAAAATTAAATATTAAAAAAAACTATGTAATTTTATCTAATCAGGTCTGAAGTTTTTTTGGGGATTCGAAAAATTACCTTCAAGTTTCTGTAAGGTATTTCCTCCGTTGCTTATTGACCGATATTTACGCATCTGCGCCATGCTGTTTTTGGGTGTCCACGATTGCGAATTTCATGTGGATTCCACTAAAACGTCGTATTTGCAAAATCGTCGTCCTTCTGGCGCAAGGTATTAAGTTTCCTGGTTACTCTACAACCTAGTGGGACGACCGAAAATTGGAGTAACTGCTCTTCAAATTGCTACCACCGTCTCAAAATTTAGGTACTAATTTTTAATAATATCCAAACGTTTCTCGTTAATGAACTTCACCATGATAAAAATGTAAACCTTGACTGACGTTTGGACATTGACAGATCATTTAAAAAGCTTCAAGGGTGCATTTGTATTAAAACACAAAATTGTTATGTCCCTACTGAAAACCCCTTTAGTATATGCAGTCATTTATAATTAAAGTTAAACAACTTTTTGGTATTAATTTCATTATTTGCACGCTTCACTTATAAAGATACGAAATACGGTGGAAATTTTAGCTTATTTTTCAGTTGATCTACCTAAAATTTTCCCGAAATGGCTAATCGAATTTATTATTGGTACTTTTTTTTTTTGTATCATATGAATGTATATAAGATAAGAAACAGATTCAGTACATGTTCCTTTTTTAGGTTGCCGTGTTTACAACACACCCTCTGCCCATAACAAATTGCGAGTTTGACTTCCACGGCTGTGATTGTCTTACATTCGCCTACAGACTGATGGTACATAAGTATGGCAACAGCAGGCCATACCAATTTATTCTGATGAACATCTTGAATATTTAAATAAAATTGGATTCCGCGCCTATATATTCATATACGGACATAAAATACATATGCGTCCAAATAAAGATGTAAATCCTGCGTCGTGCCATAGTTTCAGGTGGATTATTATCGGACATTTAAAATTTTGTGTTATTATTATTATGGTTATTAGGAACTTCCTCTTAATATTAGCAGTCTTGGTTTTGAAATCTCATAAAACGTGCAATCACTTTATATTCCGCCAGCTGCTGCTTCTCTGACAATTTGGTGCTTGCGCGACAATTTTCCGCCTTTGAACAACTGAACAGGAAGGTAATCGCTTGTGGTTAGTGGGACAAAATGAATTTTTTAAATTTCTAATTTTTTGCATATTTTTCATACTGACTTTCAATATGATTATCCCTTAGCCTTCGCCTTCAATGTATAGTCTATTGTCTGTTTTTGCCATTTCTCTCAGCTTTAAAGCGGTATTCACCCTTATAGTAAGTTAGTCTGCCAACCTTGCATAAAGGTTATTTCAATCTTATTACCATGGATTGATGGTTTTCCCAGGTGGAATAGATATGCTGCAATATTGTTCTTTTTTTTTTTTGAATACTAACGATGTTCCATAAAAGTCAGCTTTACATTAAAATGTCGATTGTGCTTAGACTGTTGAAGAATGCGTACTTTTTTATTTTTAATTGTTTCCCACCAAAATGTTCTGTTCTTCCTGCTTATTCAATTGTGACGTGACGACGATCAATGCAACCAGTTTTCTTCAAACCTTCACTTCTTAGGTTGGGCAATAGCTCTTTTTGGAGTTTCTCGTCGCAGCTGTGTCTTTACGATCGTTTTCGTTTGTTAGCTTTGAGATAATTAGCTTTGTTTCTTTGTTCAAGTTTACATTTCTATTCTCAAACGCAAACTCGAGTTAGACCTGTGCTAAAGTAGTGCACCCAACAATAAGAAAATCAAGTCACATAAAATGGTAAACAAGATCACACTACTTAGTCAACTAACAGCAGCCAGCCATGAACACAGAAGAAAGAACTGAATTTCGGCCTGTAACAAAATTTTATAAAAAGTGCAAACATTCGGACATACACGCTCCCGTTTGCTAACTGGATCACGCCCTGGTAAAATGAAATCTCGTTCGTGTACCATTTCAATGCCAACGGCTCGCTGCCCATATTCCGGTGCTACCAACTATATGACTCTATCGTGTAATTAAGTGGGGAAGTAGCTGAACGCTCTTACCACTTCACTTACGCAGTTTAGCATTCCGCTGCCAACATCACGCTGGTCGCATTTCGGTGCGGCCTTCAACGTGTCGTGTAAGTTATTGGAGAAAGTAGCTCGACGCACACCACTTCCCTTGCATATCGTAGAAATCCGCTGCTGACTGTTGTTACGGATCGCTCGAGTTATGCATCACTCGACATACACATAAAGCTGATGCACTGCACATAGCCCACCTTACGAATCGACCGTACCTACGCATCGATTGAGTAATGCATTACTCGACATACGCATCGTACTGACACGCATCGCCGAGCTTTATACATTGCCCAGCTTTATGCATCGCCCAGATCTCCGCATCACTCCAAAGCTTGTTTGTTTGTAGATCACCCGTTTTCTTGTGTTCAGTTGGCATTCGGAATTGTAACAATAAGATTATTACCGCGCGCAAACATCAATCACTTTGTCAGAAGTAAGACATTCGAATTGACAGCTTTATTACATTAAAACTACCAAGTGCTAGTAACAAGAAACACGCAAAACAAGCAAAAGATCACTAGCGATGTACTTGAGTTGCTGATGCGGTCGAACTACTATTTCGAATGCTATTTCAAGAGAAATTTTTTTTTTGTGTGCATCTGCAACATGTGTGCATTTTCACATATCACTTTTTCACTAAATATTCTATAAACGCTCTCTGCTTCTTTTAACCACAGTCACAATCGTTATGTTTATCCCGTTTTGGATTATATCACATATTATATCGTCCGCGTAGCGCGGTTAATAGTTCCCGCTGAAGTAGTTTATTTATCTATATGCTCCACAGGAGTGATAATACTACTCTTGTCATGTTCACTACAATATATATTCATATAAAAAAAATTCGTGTTACGGATACAAACATTTATGTATATATACATGCCTGTATATACATGTAGGTTACATGACTGTAACCTGCTCACAAAATTTCAGCTCTATAGGTCATCTAAAAGGTGGTTAAGAAGGACCTCAAAGAAGGTCAAAGCGATGGGGGCCTTATTCAAAGATTAACCCATTATCCACGCATCACACGTGCCACACGCGGAATGTTTTTAATAATAGGCATCTCGCACATCCATCTACTGCCTGTGCTGTCTAATTCACTTTGGTCCATAGAAATCCTTATTGCATCGTTTTCAACGGCCCCTTTGATGTCTAAGAATGCCCGTAGCACGATAATCTTGTTGACAAGGGATTCCTCGAGGCTCCTAGTGAGATGTCACAGTATAGTTTCCGATGATCTGACCGTTCTACATGCATGCATGAACCCATAAATACACATTTTCGTCAATATATCGACTCCAGCGCTACCTGTCGGAGCACCAAACGAAAATATGGTGTGAATATGAACTTTTCGTAAATATACCCCAGCGCCACCATACATACAAAGAAACAAAAAGTCAACGGCAATTATATTATTAGGCGATTCATTATGAAACTCCCATAAATGTATAGAAATATTAGGGAGTTGTTCATTTGGGACTTATTTCATAGATCCCTTTTTATCGATCCGTCAACACAGCTGGTCGCCTAAATCCAGTCGTTGCATTTGACATATAAAAGTGAAGTCTTGAATCAAGTTGTGACAGTGGTTTCTTATATCTGACAGTATAAGTGTTACGCGTACCACCGGTTAAAAAACTCTGCTCTATAGAGATCTACAAACACTGTCACAGTTCGGACTTGTGCAAAAACTCATGTTTGGTAGAGCCAGTTAGTTGAATACCTAGCTTGCATTAACGAAGAAGTACTATCGAAAAAAATTTAACATCTGCTTGAAGTTATCTCGTGTACTAAACTGCTAGGACCAAAAGTTTTTTTTAATTCCTTATTACGTCTGAAACAACAAGAACCACCCCTAACTAGAATTAAATTTAACATGAAAACTAATTCCTAAATAAACCGAGTAAACAGCACAATAATGGGGGAGAAATTAAAAAAAAAAAAACACAATTTCTTTGTTTAGCTTTTTCACGTTTTTCCGAAACAATTTTGTGATTAATTACCAACACAATACTACAACCGTACCAATTAACTGAATCTTAGCGTAGCGGCGAAAGTTTGTATATTAATCAAATTTTGATACTTGTCTTTGTACTGTGTGTTTTTACATTGAAACACTAAACGCTTTGTCTGGGTCTGACAACATAAACTGAGAAGTGAAAAGTTACAACAAAAAAACAATATAAAGAATATCAAATGCAGTCTTCTTTGCCTTTGTGTTAGTAATCACAACGCTTCTTCTTCTTTTACGCTTGATGGCGACAGCATAGCATAATAATCGGATTGGTGGAGCTCCCTCAGTTAGCTGGCCATTTAGCAACTCATGAAAGTGATCTATATATAGCTCCAAGATGCATTTAAGATCAGCGATCAGATAACCCTCAATATACACCGCAATCGACAATCGAATAAGTATTTCCAATCTTTGCGACTACTACCTTTTTCTTGTACATTCCTCACTTTTGTAGCCGGTTTCAATTTATTTTCTCAGAATTCTCCCTGATTCATTGGAAAAGGAATACGGAAAAACTAACACAAAACGGAAACGACGAGAGTCCAAATGCTTTAATCAATGGATCATGGTCGGAGAAAACTACAAAAACCCTGACCAAGAAAATATTACAAATATTACAAATAATGACGTAAGTGATCCTTCAGGAACTTGTTAACGTCTATTTTAAAGGCCGGTAGATTAAACGGTTCTGGAAACACGGAGTCGAGCAAATGATTCCACATCGATGTCATTCTCTGGTAAAAGGATGATTTAAAATGTTGGGTTCTACGCGAAAATGGTTTTAAGGCAAATTAATGTTGTTTACAGCTGAAACGAGTGTTTGCCTTGCCGACAAAAGGATCTGGGATTAGAGAACGGGTTTCTGAAGAGCATCTACCGTAGTAAAATTTGTAGAAAACAGTCAAAGCTCCCACATTTCGTCTATGATCCAAATAATCATTTTTTCTAGTCTCTTTGTTGAGAAGCGCAGCCGTGTTGACTCGAATCTGATTCGCGGATTTAGTTTTTCTTGCGCTATGTATTTGGACCATTTATTTGGATAGGGTATCAGCTAGATGCTGTGTGGCTCAAGCGTATGTTTCATGGGAAACTTCTTAAATGGTTTACCTGTTGTCGTGTCGTTTTCGTTGGTCGTCGTTGTCGTTAATCAGTTTTGCCGTTGCTGATTTGGGGATCCGTAATAATGGGTCTTTAACAGGCTACGTTATTAACATCGTGCCAACCTTAGCCTTAAGGCTAGTCTGATCATTTAGCTTTTATTTTCTTTAGGGAAAAAATTACCGATGTCCACTACGAAAAGGTTAGATATACAGATTAATGATTAAGAGCGCCCTTTTTTTAATATATGGATGACCGCCCTTTTAATGATTTGATTTTCCTGAAAGATTTTTGCAGTTCAACGAAAAAAAAGTTATCTTATTTTTGTTCCGAATTAGTTTTGTAAATTTTTTGTTTGAACCAATTAGCACCAATGTAATGCACTCAATGTTTAAAGCAGCCAAGAAACGCTTGGTCTTCTCAAACCAGAAAACACCAAGCAGCAACAACAAAACAAGAACTGGTGAATAATTATTAAAAGCCTTTTGGACACAACTTCAATTAAATATGTCTGCCTTGAAATGCAATTAGCAAATATTTTATCTATTCTAATGATTTGTTTATTAATCGCCAATAAAGTGTTAGTTATTAGAAATTCCATCGTTCTTGAATTTCGATTTGGTCCGGTTCTCTCACAGCTGTTTAATACTCTCTCCCAATTTTTCAGACTTGCAATAAGTACACTGCGGTTCACTTGATAAGCACATCATTTTGGGAGATAAAATTGATATGTCGCTAGTTGTATGTCAGGAAAGAAAAAAACATATGATGGTAAAAGTTAGAGTAATGTAGAAATCTGACAAGCGGGAGTGACAGTTTACCTAGACAGTTTTTCGAGTTTTTGCAAATAACTCAAAAAGTAATGCAGAAATTTGTTAAGTGAAAAAGAAATTTAAACAAAAAAAAAATTAAAAAAAAGTTAAAAAGTTTTCAGAAAAGCTTATTTCAACACCGCTTTGTAGCTATTTCCTGTCATTTTTGAGTTTTGAACCACTAAGCTGATAGTGCCATAATAAGATATTGCAGCCCAAACCATTACGCCCCCTTCTCTGCTATGATGAGGTTTAATAAGAGCTCCTCTTTTCTTAAATCGTGGAAGAAGTTATAGCCGTCTGCACTTTTTTCCGTCAGAACGGATTAATTTTTTTGCAGTTATTCGAACTTGTTGCAATTTCATGTGGTCTTTCGCGAATTGTAAGCGTTGAGTCTCTCGACAAGCAACAAGTGGTGGTTTTTTCTTTAGCTTAAGTCAGTTGAGCTGCTTGGCACTACGAATCACACGACGAACGGTAGATTTAATTGCAGTAACACCAACTGTTTCGCAGATTTTAGCTGTCGGAACAGTTGAATTGGGAGCTAGTCTGACAATTTTTTATTTTTCCGTTTCTGTAAGGGCTGAAGAAACATTTCCTTTGTAATTTTTCCCGTACATTTTCGGACCCTTTAAATAATTGCCAATAGCATGATCAATCTTGCAAACGATAGTACGCTTAGATAAAGTTTCCGAATGGGTAACTTTTTTTTGCACTCTCCGACAATGTCAAACAATTTTTTTTACCCATTCTTGGGTAAAAAAATAAGGTACAACGTTTTACAAAATTAACTTTTTATAAAAAAAGTAACCACTTCACAAACAAGGATTATACTTCAACTGCTTCTAATTTTATGAACCAATTCAAATGCATGCCATTCTTATTAATTCAGTTAAAGTTTCATAAGACTACCGTTAGCTTATGCTCTTAAAATTTTGGAATTCACCATTACATTCAACATGAACCACCACTGTTTCTTTTACAATTTCCTTTTTCTTCTCGCACTTCCATATAACGAGAGAAAGATCATTTTTACTCCCCAAAATTGCTTGCTTCTAATCTAGTGAACTGCAGTGTATGTCTTTTGCTGAGCTCATTCGGTCCAGGTGTTATCAGAATTTGACCTTCCGCTTTTCATTATTCACATCGATCCCATAATCACTCATAGAACGCGCATTGTGAACTGCTCAACCTACGGGAAGTAAATTAAAGCGGGAAGCACCGCCATCAGTTCAGTGACAGGTGTTCCGGGAAAAAGCTTTCTCTATCTCTCACTTAAGGATTTCATTCCCACATTAAAGCTTTTCGCTCTAGACTCTTCAATCTCTTTGAATTGACTTGCGCATTTTAGATGATTTGAGGCAGATTCTTGTAGTCACCTTTTGTAACATACAATTGAGGAAAAACACTTGTTTGTATGATTTCATTAGCATCGGAATCTACTTTTACATTTACCAGTCAGTTTACGATTTTCTCTCGTCGAGTTTTGTTGTGGTGTTCAAATGCATTAGTTCGGACCGGACCGGACGTCGTTCTTTGAGGAAATTTCAAAGATTTTCGAACTCTACGAATATTGCACTTTCTTCTTGATTAGATACAAAAATTTGAATTTTATCTGCGAAACGTAACCATCAATAAATTTATTAAATTTACGAAATAACTAAAATAAATGACAGAAGGCGACTGAGGTTAATCCTTTAGAGATTTCCATTTCCACCTGTGCGTGAGTGGGTGTCGGTTACCTTTTGTTTTGTTTTGTTTTCCTTCCTTTGGCTTTTCTACGAATTTTTTCGCTTCTCATTTTTTTTGTTGAATTCGGGGCACGTGTAATCCTTCAAAATAACCGGATTATTTACTGAATTCGATCCGAAGTATCCGGAGAAAAGTGAATTTGCGGATCGTGCCGTACGTGTAATTTGGCCAATTGGTGTAAATAGAATCCATTTTGGAGGGAGATGGAAAAAATGAATGAAAATACCTTGTGTGACTTATGTTATTGAGTTATAAAAAACGTGAAATTTGTGTTTTTATTTGCTCGTCATACTATCATTCGAGTCAAGTAAAACTTTAAAATAATCCCTAAAATGTGTATGAAATACATTATAACAACAAAAACGCTCCATTAACCCACACAACAACAAAAATATCCTTCCTGTGCGTCAAACGAATTTACATGTTGGCTTATGGTAGTCGTTATTCTGATTTCGATCTTGGTAATTCTCATGGTCCATGTAATTTGACATTTTATTGTTCATTGCATTGCTGTTCCGCCGACTGATTGTTCAATTTGTGGTTATTGTTATGGCTTTATGTTTATTACATTACAAGAATACTTCGAAAAATTAAATGTGAATAAGTGAATAGCTTTATGAGTGTTTGGTGTACACTTTAGGAAATAAAAATGTTATACTCTATTCAGAAATATGTCACTAGCTGGGATAGAATATAATTCAGGTAATTTTTAACTTATTGATTGTATTTTTATTAAATATCTCATATGTACAAACAAACTATTTCTCAAAGGACGTAAGGTACTTTTTAAATTATTGATTGTAGTTTGTACAGATATTAAAATCTGTACAATCAAACTATTTTTCAAAGAACGTTATTTTTCGGTCTTATGGCTGTCGTCCATTTATTTTGTTCATTTAATTAAGACTGCAGTTTATAGCTTTCTGTTGCTATTTTATCTTTGGCTCTGCCTCCTATAAAATTATCATCTATTATGAATGGTTGTTCAGTTTCCCATTAACTATCGGCTTTCTTTTCTATGCCATATTTTTGGTCTTTTTCTGACACATAATTATACGAACTCTGGTGTCATTACTACTGAAGCCTACCGAGCTTAATTATTGGCAGCATAGATCGTTGTTGTGGATTCTCTGGAGTCGTCCTTCTTGACAAACAGTTCTTGAAAATCCCCATAAATCTCCGCTACCATTGTTCTGAGCACACGAGCTGGGTTGGATTTTGTTGACATAAACAAAGCACTTAACCCTGTTGACCATCGCTTATTACTTGACAAATTATTTCAATTTGGGTTTAAAAATATTCGCATTACCTGTGGTTTAAAAAGTATTAGTGTAGCTATGTTGTGGGTTAGTTTACTAGGTGTACCTGATTTAATCTGATCAGCTCACTTTTTAAGCAGAAATTTAGTAGTTTTAATTTTTGCTATTGACATGACTTGTACGTTTGGTAGTAATTCTTATTTAAAGCTTGTATAGTGATTAATATATAGAATTGATATGAAATTGGTTTGATATTCTCGAAATTGTCTTAAGTGACAAAAAAAACTTACAAGGTGGGACAAAAGTAATGGCATAATGTGAATTAGCTGCCATTTTGTTAGAAATGAATAAAATTGGGCTATGTTTTCACGGAAAGTTTATTTAAAGGTGTAAAACTGATGATATTAAGTTGAAAAATGATCAAATGACCACCTCTTGAGTTGATGCACATTTGTGCTCGTTTTACGGCATTTTAAATTGTTGCTCGCGAACATCTGACTCCAAATTGGTGATTTCTTTGTCAATGCTCCATGCTTTCCTGCTAGAGTGGGTGAAGTTAAGGTGGTTGATAGTTGATGACCACTTCTTTTTGCGAGTCTCGTCAAGCGATCTTAGCAATTGGTGGCCAATTTCCGGGTCTCCAGATATCTCATAGTCAACATAAAGAAACCACGGGGAATATGTTTTTAGAGATTGTTTTTACATACCTACGAATCTGTCATAGTTTTGAGATACTGGTGGGACGAATCGTAAGCATGACTCGAGTTCATTAGCGAAGTAATTCCAATTTGCCTTTGAGAAGTTCCATCGCGGTCTTTGAACCGAATCAGTTAATGGTATTTGAAAATACCGATATCGATTATGACTTTTCGAAAAATTCGACAGCACTGTTCTGGAAGCTGGTACAGGGTGATGTTTCGCATCACAAGTAACAAAGCACAAATCTGGGTTGTAGCCTTTTCGCCATCTGCGGGAGTGAAAAGTTGATTTATCTTTTGCGTCGAAGGGTAAATGGAAATGGTTTAAATCCGCTCATTGTATATGTCTATCTCCATTGTCATCGTTGTTTTCATATCTCCATAAACTATGATGGCTATTGAAGTCATCAATGAAAACCGTTGGTTGGTTTGGGATATCAAGTACGTAAGGCGGCCATGGTGTAGCGGGAGGTTTGTATATGTTTCCGATTTGGTGGCCTCCAATTTGGACAGTGATTGTAAAGATGACGTTTCTGGAGTTAGTGCTTATAAGTTTTATGTCACCGTGGTGGTTAGTGGATCCTATCTGGAAGTTACCGGCGATAGTCCTTCTAACCTTTTGAGCGGTGGCAATATGACTCTTTCGGATGACGGCTACATCGATGTTGTTAGTCAATAGAAGTTTTGATAATTAATCACTTATGGCCTTACTTATGCCCTCGATCCTCTACAATCGTCAAAACGGGAGATCACACGGCCCGGAAATTATTGTTTCAAAATCTCCATCGTTGTCCGAGCTATGTGAGTGCGGTTGCAAGAATGCTCGAGACCTAATTCAGAAAAAAAAAACTCTTTTAACATCTGTCTGTAGCGCTCGCCAGTTACAGTTACGGTGATGCCGTCTCCGTCATTAAATAATAAGGGCCAATCCCTTTTTTACTGCAAATGCCCGACCAAACAGCCACTTTATTGGGGATGGAATGGCTCTTTGTGGATTTCATGTCGATGCCCCAGGCAGAAACGCGTTGCCTGGCTGCCCCCCAACTGACCACCAAGGTGTCATTGACATCCATGCATGTATATCCATTCCAACATGTATATGATCGTTTTCCGTTTTATGCAACCCTAGAGTGTTGGATAACTTAACACATTAGTCAGGGAATGTCGGGTCTACTGTCATGGCTTCTATGGTTCATGTTTCTATTTTGGTCGGCTCTAAAATCCTTAACTCTCCGTCGGGTGCAAAAGGCTTGACAGGAACAGCACAATTGTTTTCGTTCTCTTCTTTGCCGCTAGAGCACGCAGGGCTTCGTCCCTCCAGATACTCGAGTCTTTTTATGTGTAGTATATCAAATGAAATAATTTTGAGTTTTCTGAATTTAAAGTTTTTTAATTTTTGGTAACGAATTTACTTTCAGTTTATTAAAATTATTTACTTTGAATTCAATAATCGAAGTTTTTCATTCCAATTTCATAAATGATATCTTTGTATATCCTAATAAAGGTCACGGATCATCGTAAGGGCATAGAAATTGAGTTCTTTAATTGTTTATGACGAATCTTTAACTTGGAAACCTCGGGTTGCGCCCGACGGAGGGTTAATTTTTCTAATGATTTGTGAGCGAAACTTGAGACATTTTTCTTCATAAGGGTTAAAAATTAAAAAAGTTCTTCATTTTCGTGTGCTGAAGTCAAACTGCTATGAACTTTTCGTTATGCGACGTTATCGTGTCTTCAAAAATTGCTGCACGTTATAAAATTTTCTTATTTATATCTGATGGGGTTCTCACTATCATTACTTGATAGGTCACATACGAGACGAGAATCTTTTGATAAAAGAATTTTTTTTATAGATCGAAACTTCAAAAATATAGGAATGTATATCATTTTATTAAGGTTTGTCATCATTAAGAACATTATCACATACATGCAGGTGCAAAAAACTCATTAGTCGCAATAATTTCAATATGTAGAACATATCTTGGGTAAGAATGTCGTTACGAGATTATTTATAGTATACAGATATATTCTACTTGTATTTAATTTGCCCGCATCATCATATATATAGGGTAGCAGTTCAGACATTTTGTGGGATGTCATCATCTTAAGAAATCCCAGAATCATCCCTTCCTACATTCTACCTTAACATTCAATTTACCTTTTTGACAAATTATTCCTTTTTCTATTCTGTCCATACCAGACAGACCTTATGCACAAAATTGTTTCACTTGTTCCACCTTTTCACATTTTGTCCTTTTTATTGTTGTGAATTAATCCCTTTTTTTATGCCTATCTTCCCTGGTTGTTTCATTCTTGTATTATTCTGTTCATATCATTTTTAGGTCTATAGGCTTTCGTCCAATTCAAATACATCCGGCATTAGTTGTCATCCCATTGAAAGTTGAACAAGTGTACATAATTTGATTTATGTTAAAGAGATTGTGGACCGTAAGAGTCCATCTTGCTATGTTCTTGAGATGTTTTATATAAACAAAACGCCCACAAATATGGAAAGGCTTCGCTTTTGTTGTCTGCAGTGAACGTTCTGTGTCAGAGTGGAATTAGTTAAAGCATTTATCGTAGTTCTATTGAAAGCAACTTACTAACAGAGCTCTGTTGTGTGTTTGTTTTGTGTTTTGTAGTCCTTTTTTTAGAATCCTATCTACTTATTGACCTTTAAATTCATTATACATTCACATTCTGTTTATTTATAGTGATGCTAAAACGAGAATACTTAATTGTTGTGAACGAAGAAGTCTTTCGCAATTCTTTAGAATATTTTTTTTTACTGTTGCAAGGATCGGAGATTTTGAGTTTTCTTGCATAACATTTTACGCTAATTGGAGATTTTTTGAATTTAGGTGAACACAATTCGACTCTTTATTTGTAATCTTCTTCGAGTTTGGTTTTAAAACACGTCAGTTCAGTGGCGAAGTTTGTAACTAAATGTGTTTTATGTGTGATTCTTAGCTTAAGTAAATACCGGGCTAAATAAATGAAGAATTCAATGGACTGCTGCAAACAAAACTCGTCAGGTGGTTTTTGACACTTCCTCTCTTTATACACGTCAGCTAATTCCAATGTTGATCTTCTACTCGCAGACGCGGCCACCATGTACTTTGTTTTGCTCTCATTTATGCATTTATGTGCAGCCCCAGCTTTCGTGCCGCCTGCTCGATCTGGATGAAAGCTTCCTGTACAGCTCTTGGGTTTCTACCAACGATGTCAATATCGTCTGCGTATGTCAGCATCTGAATGAACTTATAGAGGATTGCTCCTCCGCCGTTATGTCAGAGTCTCGAATCACTTTTTCCAACGCCAGGTTGAAGAGGACGCAGGCCAGTCCATCCCCTCGTCGGAGCCCGTTATTAATGATGTTGAATGTACTTGAAAGTGATCCGGATATTTTTACTTGGCTTATAACATTGGTCATGGTCAACTTACATAGTCGTGCCAGTTCCGATGCCGAATTCTCTTATGGCTTTAAAAAGTTCTACTCTGGCTATGCTATCATAGGTGGCTTTAAAGTCTATAAAAAGATGGTGTAGTGAGTTTTGAAACTCTACACATTTTTCCATCACCTGCCTAAGGGTGTAACTCTGATCAGTTCTTGTTTTGCCTGGGATGAAGTCACACTGGTATGGACCAATGATGACTTTAGCGTATGTGGCTATCATGTCTTGAAGGAATGCGTAGAAGATCGTATACGCGGTACTCGACAACGTTATACCAAGATAATTACTAAATGTTGTAATATCTCCTTTCTTATGTATTGTGCACAGGATGCATATTCGCCGTCTTCTGGTATCGCTTCTTCCTTCCATACTTGCACTATTAGTTCATGAATTGCTTGGTGTATTGTGGGACCACCTATTTTAATCAGTTCCGCTGGGATCTCATCTGATCCCGGAGTCTTATTATTTTTGAGCCGATTTATCGCACTGCTAAGGTGCCTTTGATCAGATTACCCTCTTTGTCTTTGCAGTATGTGCAACGCGGTGTATATTGCGTTATACTGAGGTCTCTTTGGTAGAACTTCCGCGCCAGGTGCGGTCCTCGCTCTCTATACTGCTCTAGTTCACGGACAGCCTGGAAGAATAACCAGGCTGCTTTCTTTCGCCGGTGCCCGCGTTCTATGGGATTATTGCATTGCCCGGTACGCAACATTCTTCATTCAGTCGCTAGCTTACATTCGTCATCGAACCAGTCGCTCCGATTTCTACGACTAATGCCTAAGATGGAGTCACCAGTACAAATTACAGTATTCCTAAGGCTTGTCCATTTCTCTTCTACGCCCGACATCTCATTCCCAGGACTTACTCCCTCTGTATTTAGGGCGTGTCCTATCCATGTGTCCTTGACCGTAGTTGTTTCTGGTCTCTTCGTTGCGAAGAGTAGCCGTGTTGACTCGAATCTGTTTCGCGGATGCAGTCTTTCTTTCCGCGCTCGGAGCACGACACCGACAAAATAGTGATCTGAGTCGACGTTGCCACATCGGTACGTTTGTACCCTCATAAGGTTCGGATTGTGGCGGCGGTCTATATAAAGTATCGGCTGGCTGCTGTGCAGCTTGAGCTCTATACAGTAAGGGTACGTTCCATGAGAAAATTCTTAAATCATTTAGCCGTTTTCGTTGCCGTGGTCGTCGTCGTTCATCAGTGTATCCGAGGCTGATTATGGGTTCCGTAATAAAGTTTTTTTAACGGGCGATGTTATTGGCCTCGCGCTTTCCCTGTATTTTAGGAAATTACCGGCGGCGGTTTGATCGCACTTCCACCAGGTAGTTACGGTCACTTGCAATTCTGATGTACTTTGTGTTATTCCCCCTATTCTGCTGATGGCTTACCGCCGATCTTATAGGGATGCACGCCAAAAATTCACAAAATTTTCACAAAGATGCTTCATTTCGTATATCTAAGTTAACGCATAGCTGAGAAAGCATATTGGAAAAATCAATAAACATATAAACAAAAAAGCACACAAATCAAAAAAAATAGTACAAATTGAAGTAATTTCATTGGATCAACAGATAAAACGAGCTGTTATTTTAATAACAAAAAGCAAATCCCTATAAATGCTTTATTAAAAAAAAATCTACCAAAAACATTGAGAAGTCATAATGGAGTTAAAGACATTCAAGTAAACAATCTGTATCTGTGCCTAGCTGTAACATCTTTTCAATATTGATTTTATCGATTAATTATAAAAATAAGATACTTTTAACCTATTGTGAAAAAAGTGCCATTTATCAATGAAACTTACATTGAAATCCAACTGTTAAATGTTGAAAAATCTCAAAGTGAAAAATTATATTGGTAACGAAAAGGTACGCTAGCGATGACTATAAGAAAAAATGATCCATTCCGTTTTATAGAAAAATATTCCACAAGGCTCAATAATTCAGATATCATTCGGGCCAATTGCGGTTGTTCGTTCGGTCACAAATGAGAGAAAGAATTAAAAACCCATTTAGCAAATTATGCCATACTGTATATGCTTCAAATGTGCAACATGTGTTGTGCAAGTATGGGTGGATTACATCCAGTCTTGGAACTAACTATTATTTGCCGGCTCCACTAAATCATTCACCTTTGCTCTACATGCTTGCATGCATGCATGTGCCATGTCATTGTTCGGTCCCGATGTTGGTCGAAATGGAAATTTAATTTTATGGACGAGCACAACATGAAATAAAGTCTCCGGCGGGTGATAGACTGTGTGTGTGTGTATGTGGGCTATTTGAGTTGTGTTAACATAGTGGAAAAGGAGGAGCAGTCTACTCTGGGATACTTACTCCGTTTTTATTTTAATCCTTTGTTCGTAATGCTTAGGACAGCTTGAATACTGCAGGCGATTGAACCAGTGGTCATTGTAGTGATGTGTGCATGTGTTTTTCATTTCGAATAATGCATGGATGGCTTAGCGACAGTGCAAATTGTTTGCACGCAATCAGCAATCTTCGGGAGGGAGGTAACGCAAATATACTAATATGAGGAAATGGCTTTTGGACTTAATTTATTGATTGAATCATTGCTTTAATAAACGGATTAAGAAAGTGGTTTTTTATGTTACGCAGATTTGTAAATGAAAACAACAATAGGCAAGATCTTTACGCAAAATTCGCCACAGTGTGGACTGAGAGATACCCAATTCCTGTGAACGGCATGGAATTGATTGATTTGGCTCATTTTGAACTAAAAAAAAATCGTAAACTGACCTTTTTACAGTCTCAGAATGAACATGAAATGTTGGACTCCAACATTTCTCTCTATAGAGCAATAATTGTGAAAGCTAAATAGCTACCCTTAATGAACTTTAATATCTCATATAAGTTAAAAGTTTCACCTGTGAAAGAAAAACAAAAACTTCGACACTAAAAAGTTCAGTATGAAAAATTTTCATGAGGGAAAGTTTAAAAGTCTTTTATCAACTTTCCAAGCTTTCAAATAGATTTTTTTTAATAATTTGGGCACGCGTTAAGGGGTTTGTACCCTTATAATGTCAGGGCTTAACTCATCGTGGGCGTTAAGGTTTAGGCATAGGAGGAGATGTCTGTGAGCTGAATGCATGCGGATTGTAGTGATGAGAAAAAACAGAGCTTGTCAAATCATTTCACATACGTGTTGTATAGCTGAAAAACGAATTTCTGAATTTCATTGTACTAGGATACCTTGGAAAGCTGTTGAAAAAGGGAAAAACGATGGTTCTACCAGAACTATATCTATCTATTATCTATATCTATCTATATAGTTATGGAAGTTAATAAATAAGCAAGGGGTTTGAAATAGAGAAAGAACTTAGATGATCGTTTAAATGATGAGCTGAACAGGATCTCAGGTATATTCTAGATCAGACTAATCTCAACAGTCAAATGCAGATTGATATATATAAACTCACAAACCGACAAATTCAAATGGTGCGCTGAAAAAAAATTCCTTTGCCCTGATTATGAATATTACTGAGCCTAATTGTATGCAATGGTTTTTGGTAATTTCTTAATTCTATTACATAGGAATTCTTATTTATAAGAATATAAGATATGATTTATATTTACATTTTCATAACAATATGTTACTTATTTTGCAGCTGACTGGTCTTCTTAGCAATCTCCTAATTTATGTCCATTGTGTGAGTAGTGTTCTGTAATAAATGCGGAGTTATTTAACAACTTTCATATGCTGCATGTATTTCTGACAGAAATTCTAGTGATACGGAACTGCAAAGATATTTTAAGCGGCCGGCCTGTTAGGTTTAAGTAAGAAAAATCCGATTTATACAAAAATTGTGGAAATATTCATTTAATGAAGGACAACACACGTATTCTCTATCAATTTCCTTCAGTTAAGTCTAGGAAAATGCAATACTTTATGCAGCAGTTGCAAAAACTCGTAGACAATAGTAAATCTAAGAAATTACAAAACGTTTGTTGGGTAATAGGATGCTTCATGCAAGCACCAAGGAATATATGTATATGATGTTGACTACTTTCTCCCTTGCCCAAGATATTTTTTCTTATCTGAAATATGTTACTGAATAGTGGTTCGTTATAAGAGCTAAAAAATGATGGATACTCGCAAAAAATGAACTTATATAATATTTCTACGCAAATTAGTATGGTGGCGTATGCGTGATTTTAGTTGTTTTTCACATAAATTTCATGCTAACTGCAGATACAAGAATTCTATTGTTATCAATCACTAAATGATTGTGCGAGATACTGGGCACCAGAACAGCGGAGACCATACTCGGTGATAAAACCACAATGAGGGGTACTGTCTCTCCTTTTGTGGAGCATCCTTGTAGATGAACTACTCCAGGGACTAGATGAAGCAGGAATTTATAGTCTGCGTTATACATACATACTGTATTATAGTAACTGTAGCAAGAGGGAAGTTCGAGGAAATGCTCTGTGACATAATCCAAAATGGTGCCACTCCTTCCGATTAACCTTAATGGAAAAGAGATCACTTCAGAAAAGAGATTTAATACCTTGGACTAGTAAACTACTATGGAACAAACACCAACAAGCAGTACTACAAAAATCAAAAAGAGCACTTATGCTATGCAGAAGGGTGCCGGTAAATCCTCGGGAGTTAGTCCCAGAATAATGCACAGGCTGGCCTGTGAGGCCATGAGAACCTGTCCAACAGTGGGCATAGAGGCGATCCTTAGGCCTCCTTTGTGATAGAGAGCAAATCCAGAGAAACTAAGTTCTTAAGAGGTGTTGGTATGGATGGAGTACTATATGGACGGGCATGCACTGTTCCCGTAGGACAAGTTAGGAGAAACGCAATAGATCCACATGGGTCGCAGTTCTACTACACCCCATTTATCATCAGTTTCATCATATACTACTATATACCAATTTATTTACTAAAATGTTAACTATAAATAACCTAAAAGAAAAACAAAAACAAAGATAAAAGTTATTCTTTGATTTAATTCAATTTGGTGCCAAATAATTCCTCATTATTTCATTTATCATTTAATATTATTACATTTTTAATGCATTTTTGCTGTTCAACTATATAACAATTCTTGTTGTAGTTTAGTTCTCATCTGAAGTGTATTGTTAAATTTTGTGCCAACAGTGACAACATAATTTTATTGAAACAAAACAAAAACCTCCCGATAAACAAAGAAAATTTACAAAATACTTTAAAAAAAATGTGTTCTCGATGAAATCGCGAAATAAAGAGCACATTTCTCTTTTGTATTAATTTACTAAGTGCATCACTTACTGACAAATTTGATGGTTCTCCTTCTGTTACAAAAGAAATGAATGGGCTATTGGTTGATATTCCCATTGTAGTTTTTTCTAACGACTCACTACTATTTAAACTTTCTGTGAAAAACAGGGTATGTACTGTTGAAACTACCTCAACTAATATGGTTTTTGTCATTTCACTTATTACCTTCAGCAGTTTTCTTTAATTTGTTTTGTATTACGGATAGTTTTACAAAATCGAACTCAACTGGTACCCAGTTCAGGGAGTCTTGTATTTAAGTGAAATATTGAAAAGCAGTATATATTGGTGGCATCTGTTCTTTTAAAAATGATGCTGTGAATCAGCTCATCGTCCATGGATGCAGTCTTTCGTGATGATGCAATCCGCGCTCGGAGCGGCATACCAACAAGAAAGTGGTCCGAATCGACGTTGGCACCTCGGTACGTTCGTACCGTCATCAGGTTCGGGTTTTGGCGGCGGTTTACCAACACCTGGTCTATCTGGTTGCGAGTGGCTCCATCAGGAGATACTTTGTGAATTTTTGTGAATATTTTTACACGCATACCTTGTACTCGCAACGACCAAATTATTGCTTGCTGCCATCTCTATGACTCGTTGACCATTGTCATTAGTGTTCTCATGTAAGCTATGGGTGCCAATGTACTGCCTGAATACTGGCTCCCTACCTATTTTGACATTTTTATCCCCCAGAATGATTTTTACGTCATACTGAGGACAGGCATGGAGTCCCCGTTCAACTTATTCAAAAAATTCTTCTTTTTCATCATCTGGGGAATCCTCTGTAGGTGTGTGAACGTTTCTGAGGCTTATGTTTTTTAATCTGCCCGTTCATTTACTGCTTTAAAGCCGATAACGGAGGGTTTCATTCTTTTGCTGACTAGACAGCACATGATGTCTTGCATGACAGCTGTAATATATATCATATTCTGATTTTTGTATGACATCATTCCCCGTCTACCGCATCTCCTGAACTGCTGTTATGTCAGCATTATATTTGGACAGGGTAATGTTTTGAGATTCACTAAACTATACTTCGCTACGATCCTTGTAAGCGTGATGAAAGTTATTTCTTCGTATTAATCGATAAGATTTTTTTAAAATGTCCAGTTAAAACAACAATAAGCTCGCGTAACCACACACTTAGAAATCCTACCGAGCCTCATACCTCTGCACAGACGGACTCCAATTTACTCATCCCAACATCAATAAAATATAAAGAATTTAGTTTTGATTTTTTTAAACCCCGTTCTCAAGCCCCTATTTATAGTTATTTTTCTTATTTGGGAGATATATTCATTAAATTAATAAAGTAATAATAAAAAATGCTTTGTCAGCTTAAGCCTTATAAAGGACTTTGTAACCTAAATTGAAAATAGACTTCAGTTGGCGGTCAAAGTTTTCTCAACTCCACACGTAACATTCTAGGATAATCTCTATCATCATAGTTCGTCCTCATTGTTGTGTTATGTTTATGTCGTAGCTTAACTGCAATGTAAATAATTAAGTTCATCATCTTTGAGGATTTCGTGGAGAATTGTTTATGATCTGAATTATAGTAGAGGCCAGTCATATCTGTGTAAGTGGAATAACAATGTTGCTTGCAAGTATACAATTTTTATGACCAAAAATCCGTAATAGCACTTTAGAACTCATAAAATCTATCTCAGTTTTGGAATAATCTTCATGTACTTAATGCGAGCTATAAATGCCTTTATTTTATTATTTTATATGTCGGGAGGCTAGGATCGTATCGTGGTTTTAGACCAAAATGTGATGAATGATTTTCTATATATTTGGTGTTTGTCTTTGATTTACTAAAATTTTATGACTAATGTTGTCGTTTATAGGGGGAGGTTGTTGTTTTTTGTGATGCTTCCTCGATCGACTTCTTGCACCCCTTACGTTTGCAAAAAAGTGAAATCGAGAAATTTTCTTAAATACCATCCTTTCAATAAATACCCTTTAATATGTAAATACATTTTATAATTTATTTTTATTATTTATTTGTTCTTAGTTATTGTTTCAATATTTTAATTATCACTATACACTAATTGACCATGTCACTCGCTCACTCATCCGTGATGCACCCACGCACATTTGTGATTCCAAAACTTTAAATTTCTCAAATTTTTAAAAAACATCATTAGTATAATAATTGAAGGGAGACATATTTTTGTTGACATTAAATTAAATAAAATAAACTAGGTCGTTCGTATAACGGGCGATTTCGACTTGTATGCAGTTAAGTGTAAAAAATTGTACTTTGATGCACAAAGATCACTTTAGGAATTCAATTTGAATGTTGTTCACTCGTTGAAATATTGCACTTTAAAGTTGCATCTGTGGAAGTAATGGAGAATAGTTCATGTTGTCTACCTTTTCAGTCTTCTCCCGTTGTTTTTCCGCCTTTCCCTCTCAAACAATTGAAACGAACGAATTAAGATGACAACATTGACAGAGTGACAAATGTTTCGAAACAATTTTTCAGAAAAATTTTCTTGGTTGTATTTTTATTCAATGATATTTCTGCCGCTGGTTGTTTGCCAAGTAAATTAATGTCGAAAGTTTATCTTTTGTTAATAAATTTTTATTTTTCTTATTCATTGAATGTTTTCGTTAGAAATTTTAGTCGTTAACGTGACACTTTGTATTTACATGACTGTCCCATAAATTACCTTAATCGTATAATCCACCAATTATTGTCGATGATTTTCAAATGAGAATTAAATTGGTTCAATTGGTTGTTTATCGGAAAAAAATCCCTAAATATTTGACCTGGTTTTCCAATTTATTGTACTATTATTTATACGATGAGGAATTCTGGGCACTTCTAGAGTTAATCGCCGCATAAAGAATATTGTTCTAGTTTAAAAACAATTAATGCTGTTTGTGGAGTTTTTTTTTAAAACGGATCGTTTAGATACATTTATGTACGTTAGATAACTTGAGGTGGCCTTAACAATTTCATTAGGTATATTAAGTGGCCACTTAATACAAATAGATGTGTGGATGCCATATCTGATACGATCACAAAATAATCCAGGAGGGTATGAGACAATTTATCCCTTCCAGGACTAAGTCTATTAAACGGAAGAAAAATGTTTGTTTTGGCTGAAGAGAAACGGATATCCGTATATTTTCGGATAGCCAAGCTGCACTGAAATCCCTGGAATCGATCTCTACAAATTCAATTCTAGCCCTTAACTGCCGATCATCTCCCGTGGAGATGCTGCATCATCCACTTGTGTTGGGTGCCGGGGCACAGATACACTCCGGGTAACTGTATGGCTGACGAACTCGCCAAGCAAGAACTACACTACCCTTCTTAACTGAATATGCATGATGCTAATGTAAAAACTAACTATAGGTGGTCAAACGGTACAAATTGCAGATCTGGCCCAAGCTGGATTCAAACCGCTCCAAGTGTTTGATCTCTCCAAAAAGATCGGAAATCGGTGATATTTTAGGTGTCATCACTTGACACTGTCTCATAGGCAGGCATGCAGCAAGACTTGGAGTCTTCTTGAATGACTTCTGCAGAAGCTGCATGGATGAGGAGGAGGAGGGACCATCGTCCATCGTCTTCGTACTTGTCCACCCCTCTCCCAGAAACGTAAACGTAAACATATGGGAGCTTTCTTCTAAAACGACACTAATGATCTCATTAACATTGACATTGTGGTCTCCTACACGTCATACGAAGCTCTAATTGGTTCATCGAGTAGGTGGAAGAAATTTTTCCCGATCCGTGTGGTATCACAATGGACCATTAACTGTCGGTTTAACTGACAGCTACCTTACCCTAACCTAAGCTATCTCAAATGTATAGTTATGTGGAATGAATTGCCCAATTCTGTGTTTTCGCATTTGTATGATCTGCAGTCCTTTAAGACACACGTGCATAAACATCTCATCTTTTCCTCTCCCTACTTCCCTAACGCCCACGCTGTGCTAAGCATATTAAGTCTTTTGCGTGTGTAAATTACAAAAACAAATGTTAGTGTCATATTTAGGGAATTACTCGTACTTCTGGTCAATGAGCTTGTTGAGTCAATTTTTGGTGTTGTCAGCTATTTCCTCTAAACAAGCGTGAGTATAGGTCGATGTTTGCAAATAAAGCCTTAATGCGTATTATTACAATGCGTTCGCTCACATGTCGAAAACGTTAGACTTCTTCTTTCTCCAAAAGCGCTTTTAAGTTGAAAAAGAGGGCGTGAAGCGGAACCTAATTGGCGTTTAAACTGATATATAAAATAAACAACAAACAAATAAACAAAAATTAATTGATCATTTCTTATTAGTTGATCATTCCATATTAATATTTGTCTGGAAGGCAAAAAGTCTTAAAAGTTACTTTCAACACGTCAAAAGAAGTTTCTCTTTATATCGTTACATCGTTATATCGTTACATCGTTACAACAGTTCCATTCCAGCGTAGCCTTAAAAGTTTACTCTCAACGCGCCATTAAAAAAGTCCAGCAAATTCTGAATAAAAATAGTCTTCCAACATGGCACGATAGCGAACTCCATTGACCGTAACATGGCGATTATTTTCGTCGATGAAAAAATACGGTCCAATCACACCTACGGCATGAAATCCATTTTGTGGTTGCAATGGAGTCTCTTGAAGCACATGTGGTTTTGTTCCTGACCAGTAACGTATATTTTGCCTATTGACAAAGCCATCAAAATGAACTTCATTGCTGAAGATGATTTTTCGATGAAATTCAGGACCAATTTTTCAAACGTTGCTCGTTCGTGAACTGCAGTTGATCATTCCATAATAGAAATGTTAAACTTGACTGACGTTTTGACATTGACAAATAATAAAAAAAATTTAATGGTGCATTTGTATTAAAATACAAAATTGTTATGTCCCTATTAAAAAACCCTTCAGCAACATTCAAATTTAATATCGATTTCCCTTCTCATTAAGTCTTCAATATTAAATAGCAAATAAATGTTGTGGCATGGCATCAGTTTGTACTTTACAGAAAATATGTCAAATAGTAACAAAATATAAATTCTATTTATTCTGGCAGGAGCGTTCAATTCATCCCCATCCACGTTCTACGCTGTTTGTCAGACTCTGTTATGTTGTATAGCATTTCATCGTCGATAGTATCAACTGTCCAATGCTCAAATTGCACTTCTAATCGTCTTCAACATTCAACATTCTTCCATTGGCAGCGCATTACAAATGCAACACAACCAATACCTCTTCTTCTTCACTTCTCAGATAAACAGTTTACGTTCGTATAATTCCGCAGTGCAGTATACCAACCTCTCACTCACTACATTCTCATCGTTATTTTAGCCAGCAATTGATGGTGAATTGAAATTGCAATAAATAGCACTATACCGCTATGCAGTGCTAAAGTTTTTATATTAAAGGATAGTTGGCAGTTATTTGCACTCAACCTCCTCCTTAACTTAAGCGCAATCATTCGTATGAATGATGTAAGGGGCGAAGCACATTATTGCACATTGTTGCAATTTTCCTCAGTCAGCCAAGAGGATACCGAAGAGGATGATAGCTTAAGGCACCTGCAGTTTTCCTCTGTTTTTTTGTGTGGCAAATTCATCAAATTAGTATCTGAGAAATAAAAGAATTGAGTTTAGCACTCGAAGCGAAAACTCTTTTAGAATTTCCTTTGCGAAAGTTTAATTGTAAAATAATTTTCATATTTAGAGAGGAGATTATTTATTAAAATTTGCTGGAAAATAACAATGACAACATATATCAGGATATATAATATAAGAGTACATACGCACTAGGAGTAAAAGTTTCTCGTGTAATTAATCCGCTTTTAATTATTTTCTGTGTAATTATCTGCTGTTAGTATTAATTAGTGATTTTTATTTGTTTCAAAGGTAAATTGTCTCATTGAACGGCGATATTGTTGTTTTCTTTGTATGCTTTCACAAGTCCAGTCATTTTAGATAAAATAATTGCCACAAGTATACTCAATTATTCTATTTTGCTACGAATATCCATGTAAGTTGTTTTATTCGAACATTGCCCTGTGAACTCTTGTCATATGATCTCAGTCTCGTTTACTTTGTGCGAGCATTCATTGAACTTGACATCAACAAATAATTCGTTTCCATTGTCATCTAATCTGCAGTATATTTTCTTATGCACGTATTAGAAGTCCCTAGTTTGCGGGGCGCTGCCCTTCTATTCTTCACAAATTACATGCTCATACTTAACATGTATTAGCCTTCCTTTGTGGATTCTGTTTATCCTATCTGTCTTTTGGTTATGTCGGAGTAATATTTTAGTCTCTCTAGAGTAGTATTGTATTTCTCGGTCACACAAAGGATTATATCGTATCCTCTAATAATGCCAATTTATTTCTACTTCGGAATTAAAGCTATAAATTGCCAAATGTATGAACTAATTTGCTCATTCGAACTGGCAAATCTTAGACAACAATTATTTGTTGCAAACGATAAGCACAATACAAAAAAAAACTGTATCCTTTGTGTAAATATGTTCAAGGTTCTTAATTTCTTAATACAAAAAATGAAATTGTGAAATTGCTGATGTAACATTTTTGTGTGCCCACACAAAATAGCCTTTTGAATGCCGTGGTTATTTATTACCGATAGAATAAAGCTTAAAGCTTCCAAATTTATTCCGCCAGTTTAGTTTTTAAACATTAAGACCACGAATCACAGGGTATCAATAATAAAATATGTATGTTACTATGGGCCGGTGGCAGTAAAACTCCGGAAATTTTATTAAAGGGTGATTTCTTAGTTAATTACGAGAAATAAAAGTTATACTAATATAATAAAGAGGTATGTGTAGGAGGTAATCTTCTTCAGATTTCAAAAATTCTTTCATCAATATTTAGACTTTTAGGGTAAACATAGGCTATATATTATACCATTTAAATAAAAGGGTCTTTCGTGGTGACCAATTTTGTACCTTATTAACTAAAGTCGACGAAAAAATATCGGCCATCATAATGACTGCGTACTGTGTGCTGCACTGTTCACTGCACTGCTTTCTGTGCTGCTGTACGAACATCACGCCATATAGCGGCATCATGATTACTGTGTGTTATGTGCTGCGCTGCATAGTATATACAGGGTGTCCCTTAATTCGTTCACAATAATTTGGGAAATGATTCTTAGGTATATTCTAAGAAAAAAATCGTTCTAAGGGTCTATCTCCAATGTTGACATCATTTAGGGGACACCCTGTATATAAAAATAAGTGTCTGTTGGTTTGTAAAAAGGCACTAAAACTCAAAAACTAGACAACAGATTGAGCTGAAAATTATACAGAATATGCGTCTTAACAAAATCCACATAGCACAAATACGATCGAGGTGGCGTTTTTTTTTTTTAGGTTTAGGCAATAGTGATGTCAAGGTGGGGATTCATGTGTGCGGGTGGCGGAGCGCCCGGGAAAAGCTAGTTTAAGTATAAATGTATTGGCCTGAGTAATCGGCGATCATTTCACTGGTCCGCACTTACTACCCTTACGGCTAAATTCAAACGGGTATCTGCAATTTTTGACGAATCTCCTGCCAGAATTGATGGAAGACGTACCATTACTGCCACAGTGAACCTAATGTTACTGTATTTTTAAGTGAACATTATCAAAACCAATGGATCGGTAAAACCTGTTCGGTATTTTGCCCGTCACTAGATCTAACTCTTCTAGACTTCATAATGGTAATGGTTTTAATAACTTAAAAAAATAAAAAATTAAAGACCTTGCCTTGTAGCTAGAAGCGTTCAAGAGTTACGGAGTGTGAAGTTATGAAGGGTCAACAGTACGTTTCTTTGTATTAAAAAGGTACGCACACTGCAAGTGGTTAAAGTAGATATTTTTTCTCGTAATTAACCAAAGAGTCACCCTTTTAAGTATTTGCCACTTAGACTTAGAACCTCTGAGAAGTTTTGATATGTAAGATTTTATTATGCTACCATTATCTTTTTATCCATTAGCAATTATCTTTCCATTTCTAGTTCAGATTTGCATCTCATTTGGTCTTATCCAGTTTTTGTAGCCATTCAGAATTTGGTAGGATATTCTACCAGTTGCTAGGTGAGTCACTCAAGGAATTTCTTTACTCTTATTATGAACGATTTATCATTTTTTCATCGATACTGTCTATACTGATATTATAAAGAGGTATATATATAAGAGGTTTGCTTGCATGTAGGAGGTAATCCTCGAAACTACTGGACCGATTTAGATTACGTTTTTTTTTTTTTTTTGGGGTGACTTAGTGGTGTGGGCCCGTATGGGGGTTGGAGTACGTTGGTTTGTACGGGGGTGGTCATTAAGGTGGGGTCAATTTGGTTGGGTCAGTAGTGAGGGCAGCCAGACAACGCCTGTTATTTTAACTTTGATAGGTCTTGATATCTTGAGGGGAGAGGGTCACAGCTTGGTGCTTACGTTTGCGGGAAAATGGTTCAACATTTATTACTCAATTATGATACTTGACCAACCACGAATCTGAAAAAGAAATCAGAAGCTGAGCCAGACTCTTCAACGTTATTCACTCCATCAGTGTCGGTGGTGCCGTGGCAAGCACAATCGGTTTTTACGCGGATGACACCGGGTTCGTTGCCATTCTATGACAATCGCAAATATATTACCGCATTGTCTAACCTTTGCAAACAATTCTACAATTTTTAGGAACTACTATTCCTTTCTTTGCTGAAACAGGGACTTTAAAAATAGCATCATTTAAATGGCAAAGGAGAAGGAGAAGTCAAAAAATATAAAGGCGACAAAATTGCAGCTTGTCGTTGAGTAGATACGTGTATATTGGCAAAGGATGTCACGAGGGATATTTTTAGAGTCTTTAGAGTTTTACATTAAAAACTCGTCTCAACACAACACTCATAAACATACAATACATTTACACTTTACCATTTCCTACATACTGTACAACTATATTATTGTTCTCATCTTGCATCTACGAACGTAGAAAGACATCAAGACATCATCTAAAGGAGTCTATTTAAAGATTGCAACTGCAATTGAGTGAATGTGTCGAGTGTGCCGTGGATGACAGGCATCAGCGGTAAAAGGATGTGCCATACCATGTTATTCTACATATCCTATACATATCTATCTTTTAAGGAATCTGTGTCGCAGCACATTCACCTAAGAATAGGCAGACCATCAAGTTTAAGTTCCTTTCAGTCTATATCCGCCGAGCTTTCCTTTTAAGAGCACTTGAGGGATTCTACGGTGTGACACATGATTATTATGTAGAACACTGAATATGAACAAAGGATTACCTACACACATGTTCATGCACGAGAACGTAGATATTTGTGTATATTTCTTCAATTACATTCTCTCAAATGATGTCCTCGTATGTCCTGAATCTAACTGGATCAGATTTTTAATTAATATACAAAATTGCACTTCCATTTCGTTAGTTTTTGGCTGTCATTATTAATAAGTTAGGAGAGAGAAACAAACGGGCGTGTCACCAGGAAGTAGATATCATCTATTTTTCTAATTAAACGCAATCAATAAGCGGAAAAGTCTGTTTTTTGACAAATGAATGTACTTTTCAATAAAATTTCCCTGAATTCAACAGATAAGAGTTCAAATATCTTTTTGCTAAGCACGCAACTCTGAGACTCTAACCATAACTATTGTCTCAGAAACATATTGTAACGAAAATTACTGTTTCGAGTTTGTAAAGATTTTGCAGATAAAAAACCGAACACAAGTTTATTAATTCACAAATTACAACTTTAATTAACAAAAGGCTGAAATAGCAAAAGTTTTTAGTATTAGTTTTTGACGCATGCGCGTAATTTTATTTTGCTCTCAACTTACGAGCAGTGCACGAGTACATTACAGGGTTCTGGGAAGTATATTGGAGCATACGGTAAAATTTTCATAAAAAATAGTGCGTTCCAATAGAAAAACAAAAAGGGCTATAATATATTATACACATATGTTTTAAATTTACTATTTCCTATTGACGTCAGTCGATCTTCTGAAGAAAAAAGAATGATATATATCTATAAGGTAATAGATAGTCGCTGCAGTTACATTGCCCATTGCAAAGTGCTTTTGCAAAGTTTTTGTGAGTCCAGATTCCATAGTAAAATAATTGTAGATCCCACTTTAAGTAAAAGTAAAGATATGGTGGCAGTCCAGACGAACACAGTGAGTTCAGGAACTCTGTTGGATAATTAACGCGACCTCATCAGCATCTACTACGGTAGATAGACTCATATTTTAATGACATTATGAGAAACGAACGAGTTATCCACACAAAACTAATTAATATTAGAATCAAAAAGTTCATGATTTTTGTTTTGTACACTCTTTATTGGGACCACAGATAGCTAGATTGGTATTAAAGCCACTATTTTGCACTACCTATTACCAATTACCATTTATAGGTCAAAGTACTACCACACAGAGATTCTTTTATGCCCAGCAAGCAGTTCAGAGTAATAGTGAAAATTTCGAGCTCAATGTCAATGTCACTATAACGGCTAGACGTTCAAAAGGGAAAATACACTTTAGTAGTTTTTTTCCCCCCGCTACGAATTTACATTTCTCTGTAGAAACGATTCAGTAACAAGTTCAGCCAACGTGCCACCACATTATCGTTGTCATCGCTATTATGTTGTCGGGGATCGGTGAAGACACCGACCATTTGTTTGGCTGCCATTAAGTTTTTCCAACAGAAGAGTTTTTCTCCACCCACACAGACGAAATTCGTGTTTAGTGGGTTTTTCATTCTGCCGCTTTTTAGATGTTTCAGTGCCCTGCACTTGGTATGTTTTTTTTTGTTCTTTAATTTATGTTTTTCTTTATAAGAAAATTGAATTGGTAAATTAAATTTGCTGAAGTCGGGCTTTACTGATGGAGAAAAATACTCGTACATATTTGCTTTTTCATGAGTCTGATGCAAAGCTGGAACTTTTCTCACGATAAATAATTGTAAATGTATTATAGTCTCTTAGGTGGTTCTTTTTGTTGTTTTTTTTAAAGGCTTGCTTTAAAGAACCTTCTATATTTTCCCATGATTTAACATCGAATCAATAAACGCCTTTGGCATTACAAAAACATCACCAATTCTGCGTTTAATTAGGTATAATATTTGAAAGGGTAGTTTCCAATACTTGTATATGAACACGATACACAGCAATAACATTTCGATTTTTGCTTTATTAATTATTAAACATCGTATAATTACTATTAGTTGTGGATAATTAATTAGCTGAGAACGCATTACATATATTTTGCCTTATGGCGGTGGATTGCGTAAGAATTGCGCATTTGTTTATAAGAATAAGTTGAAACAAAACTGTAGCTCACATAATATCGGCAGCCAAGTGATGCCAGCTATAGGCGAGATCACTCGTCCAGGAAATTGTTAACGCAACATGGCGATTGTTTCGTCTGCTGTGTGGCACGCATCATAGTCTCGCTCTAAATAAACGTTCGAAATCGAAAGCATATTCTTCAGGCCAAAAAAAGTGGTCAGCATCTTTTGATACCATCCATTCACTGATAAGGCCGCTCCAGTGTAATTTAAAAAAAAACTTTTAGCCCGCCATCCGCCAACCAAAAATCTACACAAACTACAACTCGTTGTGTACGGACTATTTTTCGACAATTACTCTTGGGTTCCAGACAACCTTGGTTATTAATTTAGCCATCAAGGTGGAAATAAGCCTCTTCCAATTCTTTATTTATTCATTTAATATATTCGGAGATAATACTCTTAAAGATTGGCCACACAATCAACTCTAAATAGATATTTTTAGCAGCTTTAAGAAGTTGTTTATATAAATAAAAATTAAATGCTGTCCGTTTGCAATCGCATCACTTGAGAACGACTACACCGATTTGGCTTATTTTTTTATTGTTTTTAAATGTTCGTTATAGTCCAAGTAAGGTTTTTACAGAAAGAAAAATTGGGAAATTTGCCCGGAAAATTGGAAAATTCTGGAAAAACTGAAAGTGCCTTCTCCATAGGACTCGCGACTTTAACTCACCATTTGAACACGTATATTACTTTTGCCGATATTAGTGCCGATTCTATAGTTTTCTGGGTGGCTGAAGTGATTATTGGCTCATGTTTACCATAATCATCATATTAGGCTCTACAACCGAGGTCCAGTCCTGGCTTCCCGCAAAAAGTCTCTCCACTGGTCCCGATTTTGAGCCGATGTCATCCAGTTTTGCATCCCTAAACTCTGGGCGTCCTGGTCTACGCCATCCTTCCAGCGTATGCTTGTCCAGCCTCGCTGTCGTGTTCCATAAATCCTACCGCAAAGGACTCTCCGAGCAGGATCCTCTTCGCTCATGTAATTAAGGTGTTCTGCCCACCGGAGACTACAGACCTTAATTCTCTTCACGATGTCGACATCGCGGTAACGCTCGTATATCTTATCATTATAGAGTCTCCGGAATCGTCCTTCCAAGTGCCAACAATTATCTGTAAGTCCTTTCTGTAGAACGCGGCTAAGAGATCAGAATGATGTATGCTAAGCACCCAAGTCTCGGATCCATATGTAAGTACTGGTATGACCATTGTATTAAATACCAGCAGGTTGGATGTTAATTCCTGGATTTGAAGAGTCTCTTCCCATCGCTCTAAGATGCCTTTGTGATCGGCGTTCACATTACCCTCTTTGTCTTTGCAGTATATTGAGTCATACCGCGGACTCTTTGGTAGAACTTCCGCGCCTGGTGCGGTTCTCGCTCTCTATACTGTTCTAGTTCACGGACGAGATTCTTCTCCCAGGCTGCTTTCTTTCTTTCTTTCGCCGGTGAACTGATTTTTTATATCTTCTGAGCTCTTTATATTCATCTTTGCGTGCCCGCGCAACATTCTTACGTTCAGTCGCTAGCTTACATTCGGCATCGAACCAGTCATTCCGATCTCTACGACTACTGCTTAAGATGGAGTCAGCAGTACTAATGACAGTATTATTAAGTCGTGTCCATTTCTCTTATACGCCCGGCATCTCAGCCCCAGGACTTACTCTTCCTGCATTTAGGGCGAGACCTATCGCTTGACCGTAGTTGTTTCTGGTCTCTTTGTTGCGAAGGGCAGCTGTGTCGACTCGAATCGGATCCGCGAATCCTGTCCGCTGTCTTTCTTGATGATGCAATCCGCGCTCGGAGCACCATACCAACAAGATAGTGGTCCGAGTCGACGCTGGCACCTCGGTACGTTCGTACCGTCATCAGATTCGGGTTGTGGCGGCGGTCTATCATCACGTGGTCTATTTGGTTGCGAGTGGCTCCATCAGGAGATACCCAGGTGGTATCTTTGTGGATATTTTTACGCGCAAACCTTGTACTCGCAATGACCAACTTATTGCTTGCTGCCATCTCTATGACTCGTTTTCCATTGTCACTAGTGTTCTCGTGTAAGCTATTGGTGGTGCCAATATACTGCCTGAACACTGGCCTACTATTTTGGCATGCATATCTCCCAGAATGATTTTTACGTCATACTGAGAACAGGCATCGAGTTTCTGTTCGACTGATTCAAAGAATTCTTCTTTTTCATCATCTAGGGAATCCTCTGTAGGTGCGTGGACGTTTATGAGGCTTATGTTTTTAAATCTGCCCCGCACGCGAAGGATGCATAGCCGTTCATTTATTGCTTAAAATCCGATAACAGTGGGTTTCATTCTTTTGCTGACTAGAAACTCCACCCCGAACACACGATGTATTGCATGACAGCTGTAATATATGTCATATTCTGATTTTTGTCAGACACCATTCCCCGTCCATCGCATCTCCTAAATTGCTGTTATGTCAGCATTATATTTGGACAGGGTATCGGCTAGATGCTTGCAGCTCGAGCTCTATACAGTGAGCGTACGTTCCATGAGAAAATTCTTAAATCTTCTAGCCGTTTTCTTTGTCGTGGTCGTCGTCGTTCATCAGTGTATCCGAGGCTGATTTTGGGTTCCGTAATATGGTTATTACTTTGAAGGGACTAGCCCTATAATTTCGCTGTACTGGACCAGCGACCACCACGTGGAGGTTTGATCGCACTTCCACCAGTCAGAGATAGTTGCGGCCACATGCATTTCTGAATTGCTCTGTGTTATTCGCCCTACTCTGCTGATGGCTGACCGCCATTGTTAGACCTTAAAAATTTAAAACCCTTTAAGTGTTTTCCACCTAAACGGTTACATCATGTATATAGATTTCGTTGCATTCTTACTATGGCAATATTCTATGTGTTGTTGTGTTTTTTAATATAATTTTTGTTGTTGTTGTTAAATATTTTATTTTATTTGTATTAATAGAACTATTCAACTCAAAATGGGGTCGCCAAAATGTTTCAAGTGAAAAATTGGGTCGCGAAAAAAAAGTTTAAGAACCCCTAGTTTAGATTAATGATTTGTCACGATTACGACCAAAAGTAGTGCGGAATTTACAAACTTCCTGTTCCAAATTTTAACCGTCTTAATACATCAAATAACTCAAGGTTATTAAAATTTTATGAATGTTTAAATTTTTATTTTTTGTTTAATTTGCACAATCGTCATGCCATACTGTTATTAATCGTCTGAATAATTAAAAAGTCCTCGAGAGAAAGTTTGTTTCGTTAATAAAAAACCAAAAGAGAATTTTTCAGTAAAACGATTCCTTTACAATGATTTTGCTTTTTAATAATTCCAGTCAGTGCGCTCGAAATAAAAGTATAAGCTAAAGTAACAAAAGAAAAATTTAAATTTTAAGCTTCAAAGAAAAGTGAAAATCATATTTAAGAGAGCAAGAGTAAAAGAACACAAAAAACGCCAATTGAGTGTCAAGAAGCAACTTCAGCGAAAATATCACTCTCATCACAATGAAATTTTACATTTCTGCTGCCGAACGGACAGTAACCCCAATTACTTTTCGCCTTGATGATGACATAGTGAACTGTCCTTGTTGTCATGGAGGAAGACACATCCCGATTATGTAATCTAGGATGTTTTGCAAAAAAGGCTTGCTAAAGGTATGTTTACAGTTGTTGATTCTTAGAAAGGTTAAAAATTACCATAAATTGTGGGATTTGCTTTAAAATTGTTTCCATCCTTGTCGCAGATAGATTTTTGTGTAAGATGTTTTTGCATACAAGTTGATAGAACTTGAAATTTAAAAAATTTAAACACAAATCAAAACAACTTTAGACTGTTTGTTTGTTTGTTTGTTTACAGCTAACGTAATCTATATATCTCAGCATTAAAAACATCGATGCCGAACGGAATCGGTTCTTACATAAATGTGGAAAGTTGCGTTATATTTAGGATCGTCACTTTTCAATCGCTCAATCGTTACTGTTGGGTCATCACATATATGAATTGCAACTTTTACTTCATCACGTTTAACAATCCTCTTGCCATACAACTTTTCTAATATGATTATAGAAATATTCTTTAGATTATTTATGAGGAATGAATTGCACGACTCTGTTTTTCCGTATTTGTATGATGCCCCAGACATGCTAGGTTCAATGGTTGACAAGAGCTAATCGATAATCGATTTCTAATGATAAGGTAGTCAGGGTTGATAACTGGACAGTGTTCGATGTCAACTTCTACTCTGACCATAGGTATACATACAAGGTTTGATCTAAACCTCCGGACGGATACGATCAAAACTTATCAAAACATAAAAATAACTGACTTGGTAAAATTCGGCAATATTATCCAGTCAAAATTAGGCAAATTACCCAATATTAAAGTTACTTCGGCTGATGAATTGTACAACAAAATTGATACGTTCGAGAAATCAATGAACGTGGCTCTGAAAGCGTCTTGCCCAATCAGTCGGAGTTAAAAAGTTCACTCTTGGTGGTGCAGCCAAGACCTTTGTAAACATAGGAGTATGATTAGATCGATCTTCAATATCTGTTATACCAAAAAAAAACTGGCAGCCTTATAAAGACTGCCCAAGAAGGTACAAGAAGGCCATAAAAGAAGTCAAGCCTTCTGTCAATCAACTGAAACTACCAAGGACTCTGCTATAATTTGCAAGATTCTGTCGAAAGAGAGCCCCTGCCCGACTTTCATCAAGAAAGCTGACGGTAGCTGGACGGCATCTGTAGAATAATCCCTCGTTCTTCTCATAAATACACATCTCCCCACCAGCAGCTTTTAATGCCCAGATAACTTGGAGATATTGCATGCTGAGCATCTGGTCTCTCGTGATGTAGTGGATGAACCCGAGAAAAGGTTTTCTGGGCTTTAAGAAGTTTTTCGGCCTATAAGTCTACTGGCCTGGATGGCATACAGGATGTCGGTGGAGATTAGGGATTGAGCCCCGCGCTTACCCGGCTTTCGCCATTAAGAACACTCCTTAATTACTTATCTACTCAACAGGCGTGAAACCATTATTTAATCTTCCGAGTTGTCTCAAGTATCAGATTTATCAGCAAAAGTAAGATACAGCGGGCCCCTCGGGGCTGGATGGCATACAGCCGATTAGGCTACACATGTCGCTGGAGCTGTCAACTTCCTGGCTAATGAAGATTTTAAGAAGCTGCCTCGTACTCAAATATGTCCCCCGAAGCTGGAGAGAAGTTGGGGTTGTTTTTACACCCAAAGCAGGCAGAAGAGGCGCCATGAATCAGTAAAGGATTTTAGGCCTTTAAGTCTCCCATCGTTCTTGCTAAAGGCTCTAGAGCGAATTCTAGATCATGTTATCAGGCAACGATTTGAAGTCACACAAGCATCGATATCTTAACACACATATCTCAAGGGCAGGTCCACGGAGACTGCCCTCCATGAGGTAGTGCGAACGCCGTCATTTTTAGATATAGAAGATTCACATTGAGGCCATTAAAGAATCTCTGACCCAGTCAGGAGTGGAATTCTTCCTTAGGCAATGGATAATATCTATGCTCGGAAGCAGGATTATACATGCCAAGCTTGACAGCTGTAACATTACCAATTAAAGCACTATTATGGTTTATACATTGATTATTGGATAACAAGATGAGTATATTATAAGTAGTTATTTTACAAAAATGTATTTTACTCCTATAGAAGCGAAGAACTTTACAGACTTACAGTGATCGAAATAGTTGGTAATAAGCCAGGTGAATATGATGGATGTGGCAACGTCTGCAATAATTTTGCACTAATCGTAGGCGGATTTGTCTGAATTGCTAGTTTATGAAAGTTTATATGAAAAACCAACTCCTCATTGACAATTCGTGTTTGTTACGAATAAAACTGAGTGCTGTGTTTTATCGTACGCATTTGTAATGCAAAAATATGCGTCAATTAATTAGAGCATAAAAAATATACAACACCGTACATATGCTAGCCATTAGGCGAACGTACAGATGTCTGTTTTATTGTGAACAAGACACCACAACAACACAACACAGCACAACATAGAAACCAACAGATGAACAAATTCCCGCGTTTCGGTATTGCTTTCATTCATTCCATTTGCATTAACTTTGCATTAACATATGCGAATTTTATTATTATTCTGCTGCAGTTTGATATGCAAAACATGCATATCTTTGCATAAGATTGCAATGCAAAAGCTGAATAATTAAATGATTGCTGTACTCGTGTGTATTTATGACTTGTACCTGTTTGTATTTGTGCGAAAAGAATGTAAAAATTGTGTGTTTTTTGTTTTATAAAAAACTTTATTGGCAAAAGCGAGTCGGCTTATGTAGATTTCGGTTGTTTTTTTTATCAAAAGCTAAGGGAATCGTCCTTCCTCACTACCAAAGCCGACAATTCTTCGTTAAAAATTTCCATTTGAACTTGGTTTAAAGCTCGGCGCGTTTTGCCCAAGTCCAAGTCTTTGATTCGAATTCAAATACTAGTTAAAAGAATTATTCTGTGGGAAATATCAGAAATCGTTCGTAGATATCTATTTAAAACTATTATTTATTATATAATTAAATATAAATATATTAATATATAATTAAATTATCCCGTACAGCGTCAATGCATTAAGAAGGTGACTATCTACATTAAATGTTTATGAACTGTTTCTATGCCGAAAATTGGTTACTATATTATTCTTAAACGGGATAACATGGAATCTCGAAACCAAAGCTGTTGCGTTTTAAATGCTGGACAGCAAAAAACTCACTGCAATTGAATTTTTTGTGGACGCTTCAGACAATTTTCTATCGCTTGCCTGGGGGTAATTATGTTATTAGTTGTTATTTTGGTCACGAGTTCTATATTTATGACATTTTGGCCCAAGGATTTATTTTCCTACATAAAGCGTGACTGCAACGATTTTAATAAACAATACAAGAACAAATTCCTTGTCTTGGATTATCAATATACTAATTGCTCATGTCCCTCGCTCGCATGCCCATACAAAAAATACAGCCCTAAAGTCATGGAATGCTTTGAAATATGTAAAACAATTTACATCAAATTAATTAATAAAAACTAGGGACCCATTATTTTGACATGTTCTAAAATAATTCTCCAATAAATCTTTGTCAACTTGTGTGTAAATAAGATAAGAATATGTAATCAAAAAGTTAGATATATGTAAATAGAAATCGATATGTATATTAGGAGGAGCTCTTTTTGTGGCTGTTACATAACATTCTCACAAATATATGGGAAGTCTAATATTAGAAGGCTTAAAAACTTGTTTTCAATTCTACCCAGTGCTTGGATCTTATTAGGTTGATAAAAGTTTTGTAATCCTGATTTCATTTAATTGTTGGATGCCCAAAGCGATTGCAACTATGAACTTTATAATACAAAGAAGAAAATAACTTTTGTTTTGCGATTAATATTGAAATTACTCATACGACGCAGAAAAATCTGACATCGTCTGTGGCACGAGAGTTATATATTAAAACATGTATAAATAAAATGTGCTTTCAATTAAACCTTATTAGTCTAGGTTTTGTCTTGTCTAGCCAATTGATTTTTTAGTGTGAAGTGAAGTCGTGCGTTGGATACCAGAATTCTTTCAAAATGATCCTTACAACAGGATGTAAGAAAAGCAACACAGTTTAAGAATGCGTAAATTTGGCAAACTTGGGTTTATTTATTATAAATCAACCAACAACAGAGCAGTTGAATAAACATGCCTTTGCAGTGGGAGGGAATGTTAAAAAAAACCTTGAAAGAAAACTGCTACAGCTCAAATATAACCAACAACCTTAAAAAGAGGTCAAAAATCATGTCTACTTTACACAATGTCCAGTTCGCATCTGATTTAGTTCAAAGCTAAGGTGTGATACATGAATTTTTTATTCTTTTCTATAACGAATTGGGCGACTTTTTGGTCGTTCTCTATGGATATTTAGGATGAATAGAATGATGTATCAAAGTATGTAAGTAGAACGAACTGAAGAGCTTTAGCCAGTCTGATAATCTCATGTCATCGAAGATAATTTCAAATTCTCATAGAGATGATAAATCGTGGATAGGTTAGCGGGACGCGATGGCTGTGCTGTTACGCAGTGCTGCTTTAAAAAGCGATGACATGTCAAAATAACGATGCTGAGACAGAACCCGAGTCTAGACTATCTCTGGGACTTATCTACCTACTCCGTCAACAAAGTGTTTGCTTTTACTTCTTTTGTGTATTTCTAAAGAAAACTTTTTGAAACAACAATTCACAAACAAAAAATACGTTTCTTTTGAAATTATCCCGGCGTATTCTTTTAGGTATCCCCGCACTGTATAATGTTGTTTATGTTTTGTCTGCTTTTATTAACGTCCCAGGAAAATTTAAAAAGGTTAGAATTATATTAGTTTTATTTTTACATTGCTAATTAAATTGTGATAGTAACAGTTTTTGTTGTTATACAAGTCAAATAGATAACAATTTTTTTTTTATTTTCCAGAAAAAGGTACATCTATTCCGTTTGAAACATTAAGCTTAACTTATTTTACATTATGGAGTATACAATTCTTATGAGCACTGCCTACAAAAACTCCTCTTGTTTGAACAACTATGTATATATAAATACATATTGGTTTTGTTTTTAAATAAAATTTAATAATTTTGATCAATATATCTGCTGGTCAGGTCTTTCAGGCGATTGCGCTTGAGTCTTCGTCTGCGATTTACTTCATCAATGAAGATGGAAGTCACTTCGTTGTTTTTGTGTGCTTTGGTGCTTGTTTTCTTTAATTCCTCCACTATAGTTGGTATTTTGAGATATTCATGGATGACTCTATTTGATACATACCAGTGTGAAACAACTGTAGTACGTAAAATTTTGGATTGAATGCGTTGTATAGTTTCCATTTATGGTATTACTTGTTGTGCCCGAAAACTCCAGGCCGTACGTCCAGATGGGTTTGATCATGGTCTTGTATATGTAAAGTTTGTTATCAACTAAGAGCTTAGAGTTTCGTCCAAGGAAACAATACAATTGCCGGAATTCGTCTCTTATCTGATTTCGATTTTTTGCCATATGGAGTTTCCATATCAGTTTTCAGTCAATAAAGATACTTAGGTATTTGGTTTGTTTTTCCACCGCCAATGCATTGTCTTACAGTTTAATAAGTGGAGGATTGTTAATGTGTCTTGTAGTGTAAATAACTTGAACTGTTTTGTCTTTATTTATTTAAATGCCCCATTTGTTGAACCATTCAATTGTTTTATCTAGTATATATATATATATGTTTTGAAGATAGGTACATAGTAGCTTCACTTAGTTGGTGGTGGTTATATGAAAGTATCCTATCGTCCGCAAATGTTGCTTAAATGGAATTTAGTGAGTTGGAAATTGGTATATCTGATGTGTATATTAAGTATAAGGCTGGTCCAAGTACACTTCTTTGTGGTATACCCGTCTTAACATTGCAAATAGGTAAATATTTTCTTTTTGTTTAATCTAGAAGAAACGATCACTTATATATAACTTTTTATGACTTCGTGAAAGTCAGTTGGGAGGAACAAGTTCGATTTATACAATAGTCAGATATGACATAGTTTGTCAAAAGCTTTAGATACATCTAGGAATACATAAACACAGTACCTTTTTTCATTCGGTCTGCTGATATTTTATTTGTCACTCTATGAACTTGTTTGGGTGTAAAGTTCTTTTGGCATATGATAGGTTCCAGTCTTTTGTACATGAATTTTTAAATAGCCTTGATGGTAAAAGACTTATTGGTATGTAGATCTCTGTTTTTTTGGATACTATTTCAGCTATTTTCCATATTCTCGGGTAAAACTTTGTTCTTTGAATTGCGTTAATTAAGTTGCGTGTATATTCAAATCCTCTGTCTGTATTCAGGATCTCTTCAATAATTAGATCATATTCATGGCTTTTTTTGTTATTATATTTTATGATATGGGATTTGGGATATGACTGTTCGTGTTTATTGGAATAGTAATACTGCTAGCAAAATTTTTATTATTTGTAAATGTGCTTTTGAAATATATCGCTAGAATGGTATCATTTTCTTTTTGAGTTCTGGCTTAGTCTCCGAGTTGAGCCATTAAAGGTGGTTGGTGCTATGTAGAATTGTGAAAACGTTTTGTTGCTTTCCAAAGTGGATAATTTGTTGTTGTCGTTGTAGCTACTCCAGGCCTGAAACGAGATCAACACTCCAAACATTAACCTCTTATTTACAGTACAGAAAAACGTATTTAGTTTCGCAGTGTACTTAAATTAACTAAAGGCTAATGGCAGGCAAAGCAAATAGAAAATAAAAGATCCTAGATGAACTAAAGGTGGTGTATAGGTATCGAGTTAGTTAGGTTATAGATATAGAGGTTAGAGTTAGTTATAGATATAACTATTTTTATATCGAATTATTTGATATTTCCACAAAAGGAGCACTTCTATTGTGTACCAAGAAGTTGTTTCATCATGTCTCCTTGCTTTTTCTGACTGTTAAATGTTAAAGTTACTTAACTGGTGTCAGCGTCAGTTTGTTTATTAGAACCAACGATTAGATCAATGATATAATGTGATAATTTTGCGGAACATTTGTTCAATTTATTGAATGGCTGCCTATACTGATGTTTACTTCTTGGTAAGTCTACTGTATAAGCAAAAAATATATTACATCGAATTAGGCGCAGTTTATTTCTAACGAAATGTTTACCTTTCATAAGGGTCCAACAGAATCCTGTAATTTACCGTGATAATATCTTTTCGTATCCGCCCTATCCTACAAAAATCAATCTAACATTTAGTTGTCAAACGAACATACCTACAAAGGTATTTCGCTTTCTGTGTTATTGAAATATTTCAATCTCTTTTAGATTCACTGTTTTTTGTTTTCGTACAAACGAACTGGAAAATGTTTCGGAAAATTAAAATTAATATATCCTTTATAAAGAAAATATTTCTGCAAATAAAATGCCACAAAGGAATACAGGTAATTTTCCATTTTCCAATCCATTAGTTTCCACAATTTGTACCTTTGTACTCGTTATGTTGCTTTACTGTGTACTTTGTGTTTGTTTGTCTTGTTGAGCAAGGGATCTGTTCGGTGTTAGGCCGGCCTAAAAAGAACAAAGGAATCGAAACGGGAATGACGTAAAGCAAAAATTTGAAACTTTGCTGAAAGAGAGAATATCCAAAAACTTTAGAAAATCTGTTCAAATCGTAATTTATTTGGAAATGGCATCGTTTGTTTCTGAAGAAGAGGCCTCTTCTCTCTGTGAAAAGTAGCAAAAAGCACTCAAACTCAAAGAAGCTGTCTGATGCATCTTCAGTTTTATCCAATGTTATTGATTTTATTGACGGGATTTTGTTAACAAATTGCTTGTAAGTGCATTTATTTTCATATCTACCACAGAAACGAAGAAAAAAGGGTTTTTTGTGATTACAGTTAGTCACGTGCTTGAAAGTCTGAAGTATTATATGTTTCCCATTTGGTGGGATTAATACAAAAAATTTACAAAGAACGAAAAAAAAGTGGATTAGGTTTGAACTTGTCTCTGTTTGTATTTAACAATCAAAATCACAATCTTTAGATTTTTATTTCAAATGAGAAAGGGACGTTTATAATCTTGGATATCTTTAGAAGGTTACACTTCCTTCCGTTTGCTCGGAGTCATTTCTTTTGTCTGCTGACTCACGATGTGTATTTTTTGTATTTTAAGCAGACAAGTATTTCTTTATCCAAAGTATTTTGCAATACACAAAACGAGCATTTGGACAGCATATTAAGCTACTAAAAACACATGTCTCTATTTACTATTGTACAAGTACATATACTTTGTATCTCCCATACCCAGATCTAAAGATATTTAGAGTTAATATTGTCAGCTGATTGAATTTCATCGTAGGTACATTTTATACTCCATAATATTGCTTAAAGTCCTGGAATTTCCAGGAAAATTTATTTACGGAATGTCAAAACTATCTAAATTGCAAGAGAACTGAGGAACTTTTCTGTACAAAAGTTTTGTGAATTTGGCAAAATATTTGCACGATGTACTTGAAAGGCATACAAGTCAGCTATGCGCTTCCAGTGTGCCTTTTTTTAACAGAATTCTTTTGATTTAAATTCTTTAAGTTTTTTAGTTGAAAGCTATTTAGAATGTTAGTCGGGATTTGATGGTTGTAGATACATTTCGTATGATATTTAATCTATAGTACCTACTTAAACTGAAACTGTAGGTTAAGGATTCTGAATAAGGCAGGTAAACAGTTATTAATATTTACTTCTTTTAGAAAGAAATTAAAATCATCATTTGGGCTCTGGGTCTGCTCTTGGCCTTGCTCAAAAAATCTCTTTACCGGAATCGTCCTTCTCACATACGGGGCCAACAAATCTCCTTAAGACTTTACTCTCGAGAAAGGCTAAGAGATTGTGACCTTTGCTAAACATACAAGTCGCGGATCCATATGTAAGTATCGGTATGACCACTGTCTTATATACCAGCAGCTTGGATGTTATGGTAAAGTTTCTGGATTTGAAGAGCCTTGACAGACTATAGTAGGCTTTGTTGGCTTTAACCAACCGTGCGCGTATTTCTGGCTCCATGCTGTTATCGGCTGCTACAGTTGACTCGAAATAGTTAAAGGATTGCGCTAATTCAAATTCGCGCTCCACTATTTGAATTGCGGGACTAATGTTGGATCTTTTACACGCACACGTGGCCAACTTGTACTTTTTTCTTTTTGGTTAGCACCCAAGTCTTGGATCGATATGTAGGCGGAGCGGTTATAAACCAATCTAATTCCTTAGTTATCTGGCCATTTAGCAACTTGTCAACCCCATCAGCACACTTACTTAAACTTACACTAACCCGCTACAAACATCCACACCAACCGTTCCCACCAAATCACAAAGTTTCAGTTATATCGGATGAATGGTCTTCGAGCTATGCGTGAACAGACATACAGACAAAGTTTCATTTTGTCTGTATTTTCGACCCCTTTGAGGTCCTTTTAACCAGCTTCCACACGACATAGAGAGCTGAAATTTTGTGAGTCCTAAATAGCTTTTTTTATATTCCGAGCATGACGCGTGTGATGTGTTAAAATTTTGTTTTCGACTTCTTTGAGGTAATTTTTAACCAACTTTCACACGACCTATAGAGAGCTGAAATTTTGTGAGTGTCTAAGTCCAAAATATAATTTTTATATTCCGAGTATGACGCGTGTAGCGCGTGTCATGGGTTAAACATTTTTTTTTTACTTCTTTGAGGTCCTTTTTAATCAACTTCCACACCACATAGAGAGCTGAAAATTTGTGAGTGTCTAATTCAATATTAGCATTTTTTATATTCCGAGTTTGAAGCGTTTCGCGTGTTGCGCGTGTGATGGGTTGAACATTTTTTTTGTGACTTCTTTGAGGTCCTTTTTAACAACCTTCGAAACTACCTAGAGAGTTGAAATTTTGTGAGTATCTTAGTCCAAAAACCATTTTGTATATTCCACGTATGACGCGTGTTACGTTTTGTGTGTAGCGTGTGATAGTTTGAAATCGCTCCATTTACTGTTTTTTTTAGGTCTGTTTTAACCACCTTTCGCACGACCTAGAGGGCTGAATTTTTTTGAGCGGATCAATGAAGGGCCCATTTTGATATCTCGCTTTTGACGCGCGAGCCGCGTGTGGCACGTGTGAAGCGTGGAAAAAAGAATATTCTTTGAAATATTGTTATTATTACCAAATAATAAACGATTGTGTGGCGATGTATATATAAAATTTTGTACCCGAAAAACAAAGTTTTTTTACATTTACTTGTTAATTATTAAGATATCACGTTTAACAATTATTCGTAACTCGTTTATTTTCATCAAAATCAAAACGGATGAAATTTTTTGTTTAAAAATCAAAACTACACTACCAAAGTGACTTTCTACAGAAACAAAAATCAAACATCAAATTTACTTGCAAATCCTTGGCTAGCGCCCGTTTTGCGAATATCAACAAAAATCCAATTGAAAATACATCGGAAGAGCACAAAGTCGTTTCTCTGATGATGAATTGCCTTTTCCTTGTATTGATTGTATCGTTGTATCAGATGTTCGTCACGCGCGGTGACGTTAATTCCGAAATCAAAGAAATCTAAATAAAATGATTGCGTAAAATATCGACGGTTGGGCATCAGCAAAGTCCCGGAAAGTGATGGCTTACGGAGGGACGCGGCGGTATCACAGCAACAACCGCATTCGCTGAATAGCTATACAACTCATAGCAAGCCACAAGGGTTTTCTTTGTAAAGAAATAGATTGAAATTATGGACACAAATTATGGCTGAACACAAAAATGACTAAGTGGGTCTTCAAACCGATAGAATATCGCCGATGATTCTCACCGTCTAACGGCAGTCCATTCTTTATAAACACGTAACCATTTCCTATTTACCAGTTGTCTATGTTTCTATATATGCATTGTTTTTCCAAGCTGGAGGATTGCTATCGTTCATCCATCTGCACTCACACTTCCTCCGTCTTCACCTTGTTGGGCGAGTCAGTTCTTCCTCTTGTCTCATCGAAGCCGACTGCGAATTATTGTTATTATATATTATTTCGCCAGTGGGATATTTTTAGCGAGCACTCTCTTATTCTGGATAAAAATAGCTCCAGCACTTGAGTTCGTTTTTAGATACGCATGAGAAGCCGTGACGTAGAACGAAAGTCTTGTACGTCGCTCGTTTTTTTCATAATCTTGTCATCGTCCTTCTTCCGTAAAGAACGAAATAGAATTTCAAGCAAAAATCTTATAATCACAATGAGGTTTTCTCCAATGGAAAGGCAAAATAAACTAAGATGTGCGATGCAGTAATGGTTAGTGAAAAATCGCCGATTTTTTGCTTAAATTTTCACTTTAACTTTGAATCATCTATCATTTTCCTTAGCGCGTAAACATTGGATGGATGGTATAGGGGATTACGTTCAATAAGTTTATTTATCCTTTCGATCAGAACCAAAGATAACATGAAACTAATATGTTTTAGCCAATTCTGCTAATGAATACATGTTATTACGTATTGCCCAAGAGCTACTACTATGTGCAGATCTTTCTGCTTATATTGGACTTCTTGTATGATGACTACAACCATGACGATTATGTCGAGAGATGATGAAGATGGAAACCGAACCCTGTAGGCGATATGATGTTTAGTTTGTGAAGCGGTGATTCTATGGCAATACTATGATGTCTTATTGTAGATGGAACATGAAATGATTTTATTTTTTTTTATTTAATTAAGCAATTGTATCTTCTATATGCAATCTCTTCCTTCATATCTCCATATCTCTCTATCCAATTGTCAATCAGAAGTAGTTAGGAGATATTTCTTGGAAAAAAATCAACAGAAAATTGTATCAAATTTTTGCGAGATGAGCTATAAATTATAAGATAAAATGCTACAGGCATAAATTCATTTTCCAGAAAATACTACTGATTTTCGTTGTAATTGAATAACACAACGTTCTGTGCAATCAATGCACATTACAGTGATATTGACATTGCAATTTGCTGTATTTGCTCGTTTAATTGGCTTTCGGAAGTTAATTGCAAAAGAATTTTTTTTTCACCTTTCCTCTGCATAATTTATTGGAGTTTTTTTGTGTGTATAAAATAATGAAAACTGATGACCTAATCAAGTGCACTACAACCTTGGAACATTGAATTTCCTTTGTGCAAAATTAATTTAAATTTTTTTTAAACCTATGGAAACAATGACATCCGTGATACGTGGATGGAAAGATCTTGTAAAGGTTGTTAACTTATTCGGTTATAATGAAAAATGATGTGTACAAAATTCATTGTTATTTGCGTATACTTATTTAGTACATAATGTATCATGGGTGCCATGCGTACCTGTCCTACAGCAGCATTAGAAGCTGTCGTTGCACTTTCTCCCCTACAAATCTTCATTAAAAAACCGGTTGCTAGATGCGCTTTGAAGCTGCAGCTAAAATACAAGTATAAACCAGGTGACCATGTGGGACACCTAAAAATTGTTGACTCAGTTCCCGAAAAGAACATGTTTTGTGCTATCAGGGAGTAGTGTTTCGGGAGGTTATCAAGGAATTGCAGGCAACGAATCTGCAGAAGAAGTTATTGCTGGCTCAGAATCTGCGCTCATACTTTGGTTTGGCTCAGGGCTGAGACAATCCAAACGATTAATCAGGTCTTCTTCCTACAAGGAAATCCTTAATATAGACACAATAACATTAGAAAGCTGGTGAGCTTTCTCACAGGTATTCCGTATCTAAATGTATGTTCTGCTCGGAAGATAACGAATCATCCAATCACATTTTCTGTATATGATCAGCATTACATTGGTTAAGGAGGCGTATTTAGTGAGTATCTAAGTCCAAAATACCATTTTTTATATTCCAGGTATGACGCGTGTCACGTTTCGCGTGTGGCACGTGTGATGGTTTGAAATCGCGCCATTTTCTCGTTTTTTAGGTCTTTTTTAGCCACCTTTCGCACGATCTAGGGGGCTGAAATTTTGTGAGCTGCTTAATGTCGGGGGCCCATTTTGATATCTAAGTCCAAAATAGCATTTTTTATATTCCGAGTAAGACACGTGTCGCGTGTCGCGTGTAGCTCGTGTGATGGATTGAAAACATTTTTTCTCAACTTGTTTGAGTTCCCATTTAACTAACTTCCACACGACCTAGATAGCTGAAATTTTGTGAGTGTCTAAATCCTAAATAACATTTTTTATATAACGAGTATGGCGCGTGTCGCATGTGGTGTGTTAGGTTGAACTTTTTTTTCGACTTCTTTGAGGTCCTTTTTAACCTTCCACACGACCTAGTTTTTTTTAGGTCTTTTTTAACCACTTTTCGCACGACCTAGAGGGCGGAAATTTTTTGAGTCCATTTTGATATCCGCTTTTGACGCGTGCCGCGAGCCGCGTGTAGTGCGCGTGGCGCGTGTGAAGCGTGGAAAAAAGAAAATTCTTAGAAATAGCTCCGACCTCAAAAACAGATATTTTGGCGATTATTACCAAATAATAAACGAGTTTCGATAAACATATATATAAAAGGTTGTACCCGAAAAACAAAGTTTTTTTTTACATTTACTTGTTTAGTTTAAGAAATGTGTTATCAAAAATATTACAGAAAGTGTTGCCATCGGAGATACACATTAATGCAAAGTTTGGATAAAATCTGGTTTGAAAAGAAATTTATGAGATGCCCTCAGCCCTGGGGTCCGCTCACTTCCAAATTACAGAAGTTGTTGTCATCCAAGATAGACATGTGTGCAAAGTTTGAATAAAATGGGGCTTTAGGAACTGTGTTAAAAACTTATCAGAAGATTTCGCCAGCCACAAAAAAAAACAAAAACATCCACGAAAACGCAACGTTGATATTAAAAAACCGAAGTGCATCGGCGTCTAAATTGTTTACAGACCATATAGTGATACGAGTTTTTGATTGATGAAAATTTTATTCCGACAGCTTTCGCGTCATTGTCAAAGTGAACCTAAATATGTCAACAATATGATGGAACTATGTTTTATGATTAAGGGGTTCCGTCAAATGTACTGATTGAAATTCTTTTAATATACATATTATAATATACATATGTATATGTTTATTGTATTGTTTCACCCTACCACTGTCACTGTATTAAGAACAAATTTACTTTAAAATCAAAAATTTTCTTAGGTTATATTTCTTTAATTTATAAATGTCCTTGAAATGTTCCATCTATAGCTAAGTTGAAGTTCATCATGTGATAATTTCAAATGCAGACGATATGAAGAGCTTTGAAGAGTCATTGAAATTCCTCGTCGTAAGCACTGTGGCATTTCGTCACTTTTATTATACGAGTATGTGCTAACCCAGAACACACAATCCAGCAAAACGCCTCATTTCACTCGAACAACACAATTGAGAGATTGTGTTCCGCTTGCACGTTCAAATACATACTAAATTAAATTTAAACAAGAATGCTCTTCTTCCAACATTCATCTGAACTTAAACGAACCAATAGCAAGGAGGAGGAAAGGGAAAGTACAAGAAATCTCAAGGGGCCTGATGGTATTTGTTCTGATCTTAAAAGTTAACCTTCATTCTTGTCTATCGGCCTTAAGTAATGTGCTTCTTCGTCTATTCTCCTTCTTGGCTCGTTGAAAATTAGGATCTACCCTTGTCGCTTTTCTGAATGTTGTGTGATTTTTAAGATTTTTTTTGTATCGTACAATCTACGAGTAGGTATTGTACTTAACGAATAGAACCAGTAACTTTTTTTTAGCGGCTTTATTGTTTTTATGTTGCAATTAAAATACAAGGTATAGAATTGGCAGCTGATTTGTTGGTGCGTTTAACATTCTTGAACCATCACTTAGTCGCATGTTACTCGTAATTGTCTTATTATTGCTTGGCAGTTATCATCTACTTGATTGTGTTTCTAGTTATTGCGATTTGAGTCTAAGCTTTGCTTTGATCTTAATTATTCATCATTGCTAAAGCTAATAGATCCTTGAAACTTATTAGGAGAAGTTGCAATGTCGTGATTCCTTCACATGTAAATTTTGTTCAGTCCATAGTAGAATATTGCTCTCTAATTTGGAGTCCTGATTTTCTAAAATCTAAAGCATATTTCAGGTTTAGAGAGGGTACAGAGAAATTTCTCAAATTTTTTAATAAAAATACCAAATTAGAATTGTCTTCACCACCGTACCTGATAACAAAAGTTCATTAATTCGCAAAAATTCACAAATTTACACTGGTGATTACCTATTATTCACGTATAACACTTTTATTCACATAGGCGGCAGCTCTTCGTACTTTAAAAATTTTCAAGTAGTCTGCTTTAATTCCAAATAATTACTTACTAAACTGCGATAAAAAAAGTACAAGAAAGTACCAACATATAATGGCGTAATCTTAAAACCCGCCACACAATTTTATATACACGTTTTGAGAAATCTGCGTCCTTTAATTTGTGTTTGGCAGCCATTAAAGGCAGACGGGTTATGGGTTTTGAAGGAATCTTGTAGCGGTTTTAACAGGGTCTTGAGAGGGATCTTGAGGAAAATTTAATGCAGTCTTAAGGGCATATTGAGATGGCCTTAATGAGTTCTTGAGTGGGGTCTCGAAGGCGATATTGAGTTGGGTTTTGAGAGGGTTCTTAAAAAGGTCTTGAAGGGGTCTTTAGAGGTTCTTTAGGGGGTCTTCAGTGGCGTTGAGGTGGTCTTAATGGGGGTTTGCGAGTGCTTTGAGGGAGTTTTATTAGGGTATTTAGTTGGGTCTTGAAGAGGTTCTAATGAGATCCTGAGCAGAGTCTTGAGGGTGTCTTGGGTTGATTTTGAATTAGCTTTGAGGGGGTATTGAGGTTGTTTTAGGAGGGTGTTGAATGTGGTTTTGAGAGTGCCTAAAGAAGATTTTAAGGAGTTTTAAAGGGGGGTCATTTAGGGGTGCTTTGGTGGGTCTAGAGGAGGATCATGAAGTGGTCTCGATGGGGTCTTTAAATGGGCTTGAGGGGCGTTAGGAGGGTCTATAGGTTGTCTTGATAAGATCTTTAGGTAGTCTTGAGGAAAGTCTTAAGATCGTCGGTTAAGTCGGTTTTAAGGGGTTTTTGAGTATCTTTCGTGGGGACTTGATGAGGTCTTAACGGGATCTTTAGCGGATTTTGAGTGGAACGTGAGTGGAGCCTTGAGGGGGTCTTAAGAAGGTTTTGAGTGGGTCTTTCGGTGGTCTTGATGGAATCTTGAGGAAGTTTGGAGAGGGTTGTAATTGAAGTCTTGAGGGGGTCTTGATGGAGATTAAGGTGGTCTTGAGGGGAGTCTTAGGGAGATCTTAGGGTGTCTCACAAGGGGTTTTGAGTGGGTCTTGGGAGCGTTTTGAGAGGATTTTGAGGTAGTTTTAAGGTTGGACTTATCAGTTTGGGGGTCTTAAGGTGGTCTTGAGGTGTTTTCCGTTTGTCTTGAGATGGTCTTGAGGGGGGTCTCAAAGGAATCTATAGTGAGGTTTGAGAGGGTCTTGAGGGGCTTTTGGTAAAGTCTTGGGTGGGGTCTTGAAAGGGTGTTAAGGTAGTTTTGTTGTAGTCTTGAGGAGGTCTTGAGAGGGGTGTTATGGGGGGATCTCAAGGTGTTCTTGATGGCGTCTTGAAGATGGTATTGATGGACCGGCGGTTTTAGTTGGTATGTATGTACTCTTGAGGAGGTCTTAAGGGGTTCTTAGCGGGGTATTGACGGTTTTTGTGAGAGGTCTTGACTGAGTTTTGAAAGGGTCTTTTTTAATTGGGTCTTTAGTGTGGTCTTGCGGGGTCTTAAAGGTGTCTGGAGGGCGGTCATCCGGGTGGTCTTGAGGAGCTCTCTAGGTGGTCTTAATGGTTTTTTAGAGGGTCTTTGGGTTTATGACAAACTTTCCTCTGTAAAAAAGAAGCTATATGTTTCGTCATAGGTTTACATCTGGTAGATCTACAACAACTAATCTCTCTTTATTGACCAACTAATTTCTAAAGATTTTATGGAAGGTTCGAACTCATCAGTTTGTTGGTGGGGTTCAATTGGTCAAAATCGATAAGACTCTTTTAGACGGTATTTTTGTTCCATCTGGTGTCCCTTGGGTAGCTATATGAATCGATTACTTTTTCTTTTATTTATTAATGTCATCCTCGTCTTCTTTTTGCGATTTGATGAGATTGACTGGTTGCGTTGAGTTAAGGTTCTAGATTTAAATGTTTACAAGCGTCACAACTTCTTGTGTTTCAGGTATATACCTATCTTTCTATATATATACAAGAGACGTGGTTGAATGTACACGATATAACACAAGGTATGCTAAAATAAAGAAAGATCTTGACCTTATCTTAGATGATAAGTTTATGTTTCTTACCCACATACATTATAATTGGTTATTTAAGCCAATCATAGTGTTTATGGGAAGAAATACGAAATAAATTTCAAGCCCATACAGACTTAAATCAATAGTTCGATGTGTACCCGAGTACTGCATCCCAGTATGGAATCTTACAACAAATATTTGTGTGAGAAAATTGAAAAAGTTTAAAGAAAATTCACAAGAAACATGATTTACAAACTAAGTTGGTGGATTGATATATGTACCTTCTTATAAAACCAAATGCTTGTTTTTTGATATGATTGCTGGAGAATTGAGGTACATACTTCTCCATTATGTTAACTAAAGTCTTGATGAAGATGATGATGATGATCATAATTAGAGACATACTATCACATACTTTAGCACATACACAGTAAACCTACTGTGTATCTCGCAGTATCGCCCACTAGGCAGGAATATTTAATAAAATTTAAAAACTCCAAGCAGAAGTGAAAGAAATTGTCACCCAAGTTATATATTACGCTTACACCGGTCTGTTTTATTTTTCACAGTTATGCGTGATTTTATTTGCAATTAAAATATAATATTGCTTAACACGTATCTACTTCTTTTCCGCAACCATTTTCCGAGGATTATTATTCCGATTTTTGTTTCTATAATTTTTTGCGTTTCTGCTTCGTTGATTTAATTATTTTAAGTGATTTGGTTTTATCCCGAATACAGATGTTTTTTGTTTGTTTATAAAAAGTGCGCACTGCATCTTTTAGGATCAACTTTAAACGTGCAAAGACATATGAGTTTGGGCGGGAAATTTAAATATTCCAATGCGATGTTGCTGTGCGAGATTGCATAACTTTTTCTGATTACGTAAGTGGCAAAGGTTACTGCAAAACAACCCGCCTTTTGAGTGAAATCTTTTTATTCAGGATAGTTTGGATATGATGGATTTTTGTTGTTGATTGTTGCAAAATTTATAAGTAAGATGTGTGGAACACAACGGGAGTAATGAAAATTTATTTCAACTCAAGGTTGTCATATCAAAATTTAGTGAGGCGCCCCAAATCACTCAGGGGTGAGAGTGGGAAAAGTGTTTAATTTTTATTTACTATAATATCGATACATACATTTAAGATGTACATGATATATGTAGTTACAATAAGGTGGGGTGATAACACCACAGCAAAGCACTCAGACCATTGGTCGAATATATATACTCCATTTCCAATAAAATCCACTGTTCAAAACTTTTCAAAACTGATAATTCTCAGTGAGTTCCTTCTAGAGACTCGACTCGTAGTAGGAACTTAGCTTGGTCTGATTGACGCTAAGTGCAACCAGTGTACCAATTTCAGTCTCTGTCCTCGCGATTTATGAAATGCTCCTTTACATTGAATAAATGTAACCTAACCTTTTGATATTATCCACTTCAGGTTCATCTTTGAATTCTATGGAAATTGGAAGAGTGAAACCTTTGAATACGGGCGGAATTAGTTTATCAAATGTACGCTTCTGAGTAAATAAAGCCTCAGTTGAAAAGAGATACATCATCCGCATATCAGTGTATGAGAATGTCTAATGACCAACTTCCTAGAGCAAAGAATCGGCAACAAAGCACTACAAGAGCGCCGAAACAACTCCACCTGTCTGTCTTTATATTTTCCATCGTCTGAAGAAGTCTGCGGGAATGTATGTAGTGAATCCATTTTGTTAAGATTGGTTCCACTTCATTCCTTTCAGCATAGTTGCATATCGAGTCACAAAGTTCCCTTAGTATCAACATACAAGCCTTCACCACCAGCTTCACCCTCCATCATGCTACTCTAAGTCTTGTATACAAGACATACAGAGCATCAGGATCACATGATCTTCCAAGCCGATTTTTGTTTAAGCGATTTCTTTTGAGTACGAGGGTGGCCTTTTATAATTTGGTATTAGAAAACAAAAACAAATATTTATTTATAAAAAATGGATTAATTGTTTTTAAAAATATTCCTTATGTAGATCAATACATTTTTGCATGCGTTGGAAGCTATTTTCGAAGCACTCCGATTGAGGTACCTCCAAAAAATACATTTTGAACGCATCAACCGCTTTTTCAGGTGCCGAAAAACGACCTCGCAACCATAAAGCCCATGACACAGACAGACCTAGTGTGTAACTCGCAGTATCGCCCACTGGATAGGAATACTTAATAAAATTTAAAAAAGTGAACAATTGTCATCCCATGTTGTCTACCATACTGCCACCAGTCTGTTTTACTTCTCACAGTTATGCGTGATTTTATTTGCAATTAAAATACAATATTGCTTAACACGTCCTGCTATTCCGCAATAATTATCCAAGGATTATTATTCCGATTATTGTTTCTACAATTTTTTACGCTTCTGCTTCGTTGATTTCATTATTTTAAATGAATCTGTTTTATACAGAATACAGAGGTTTTTTGTTTGTTTGTTGTTAAACCGATTTTACATAAAGTGCGCTACATCTGATCAACATAAAACGTGCAAAAGCATACAAGTTTGGGCGGGCAATTTCAATATTCGAATGCGATGTTGCTGTGCGATTGCATGCATTTTGAACGCATCAACCGCTTCTTCAGGTGCCGAAAAACGTAGACCTCGTAATTTGTTTTTGATCTGTGGGAATAATACGGCAGAAGACCCATTAGTTCGATGTTTTGACCGAGTACATCTCGACCAAGCATTCAAGACCTTTCAACAAAAGGAACAGTAACTTCTTAACTTTCGCTTTGTTAAGCTTTTCAACTACATTTTCATTTAATTTCTTGTCTGCATGTTGTGTCTACACATACGATGTAGTTGTTTGAATTTGAAAACAAATTTTTTATTAAATAAAAAAGCATTAACGAGTGTCTGTGTCTGAATTCTCTTTCTCTCTGTTCGCCGATTAATACAAATACATTTAAATCAGACAAACCCCCATTCAATTACAAATGGACTTGATCAAAATATCACAACGAGTACAATAAGTTCGGATTTTTTTTTTTTACATTTATGCAATGCTGGAATTAGAGACCTTTTTAATATCAGACTTTTACTGACAAAGACGATTTGATTTCAGACCCGCTTAGAGTGTATTTTAAAATCGTCGCTACTTAGGCTTCAAAATGAACGTTAAAGATTCTTTCCTACTGCACATCAAAGACACACACAAGGTGGATTATTACTTCCCGTTTATTCCTTTGCTTGAATACCGCAGATACGTCTTAAGTTGGAACAGGTAAATAATTTCACCTAATGCCAACAGCATGTTTGTGAGTGGGTGTCTTCTTCTGCAGACATAATCCCTCTATGTGCAATGTATTTCGCTTTACAAAAGAAGAAATAAATAATTATTTTTTGGATTATTTGTATTTCAATTTTTATTTAATTGATTTCATTTAATTTATTCCGATTTGAGATTGGATATTTTCTGTTACGCGCCACTACAGGCTTTGTTATTATATTTTATTTATATCTTTATTATATCGCAATTATCTTGTCTAACCTAAATCTAAATTCTATGTATATGCAATAAGGTATTGCTTGAATCTATTATGTATTTCTGTTAGAAGCATTATCTGTTGCTCAGTGCAAATATGATATAATATTGTGTCACCAGCATTATTGTCGTTATATATGTTTGTTTTTTTAGTGCTTTTGTTTTGAACTTTGGTTAAAAAAAACTCTATTTCCGGCCTCTTGAATCCTTCTTTCTCTGCTATATCCTTGTGAGTAAATCGTTCCCGAGTTAAGAAGTCAATAAAAAGAAAATTACACAAAGAAAAGATTCAATTACAGTTCATTTTATTACCGACAGTATTCATATACTATGTATTAACTAAAAAAAATTAAAATTTGAATCGTCTTTGAATTTTACTCGAATCAAACTTTACAATTTGGAGGTGGACTACGTTGTACTCTTTATTTAATTTGAAAATATTTTTGAATTACATTTTTTTGAGCTGCTATAAGCCTCCATAATGGTTTTCATTGTAATATCGTCGTATACGATAATTTTACTGCTGCATAAAAATAGCTATCCCTCATAACATTTAAGACGATTACAGCAAATGAATTTGAATTTCTAAATTGTAATTTTTTTCATTATCCGATAATCAAATTTTGGTAATAATTACTATGTATCGCTAATCATACCTTTGACCATTAATTCAATTTTATGTAACGAATGCTGCGAGCATTGACACAAACCACTTTTAAAACGTCCTTACTTACATAAGGATGTATACCGTCATATTGTCGATAATCGTCACTCATACTCGTAGCAACTATGCAGAAATAAAAAACAAGTACATAAATGTAAAAAAAAAAACTTCGTTTTTCGGGTACAAACTTTTGTATATACATTGACACACGCAACACAGTTATTTCTATTTTTTCGGTCAGGCCTTTTTGCCAATTCTATTTTGTTTTTTTTCCCCGCATCACACGTACCACACGCGTCTCACGCGGGAAATCAAAATTGGCCGCTGACATTGAGCAGCTTACAGAATTTCAGCCCTCTAGGTCATGCGAAAGATGGTTAAAAAAGAACCTCAGAAACGAGAAAATGGCGGCATTTCTCACACGCGATGGTTTTGGTTTTGAAAAATTTGGTATCATCAGCGTAGAGAGAATGTGCGGAGTGTTTAATGACCCTCTTAAGATATTTTATAGTTAGGATGAAGAGAATGGGGCCTAAATGGCTGCCCTGTGGAACACCATAGGTAGCCAAGAATGTGACTGATAGGACGGACCTTAGCATAACGATCTTAACTGCTTTCCAGAAGAAAATTTTTCGTAGAATTGTTTGCCCCGTATGTGAGGAAGGATGATTCAGAAGACTCTATAATGATGAAATTTACGAGCGTTACTAAGTTGTTCCGGTGGACAGGACACCTAACCGCATATGTGAAAAGGAACCTGATCGGAAAGTCCTTTGAAGTAGGATTTATAAAACAAGTGGACAGCTTACGCCGAAAAGTTGGAGTAGACCAGAATGGTCAAAGTTTGGGGATGCCAAACATCGGCTTTAAAGTGGAATCGGTGGCGAGGACCAAAGCCGAGAGTTAAATTTGATTATGAAAATTATATTTTTGCGAACAGTTCATAAGAAACGCGGTGTTCGTTCGAGTCTCTGTAAAAGTTGACAACCCCAGTCATTGTCACCAGGAAATGCATTGCAGTTTTGAATTTGTAGTAGAAGCAGATTGTGTGGTTACAGCTGACGTTTCCCGTTATGTGTCCTCTTTTCTTTATCGCTATTCACTGTACGCTGATCCAGCGATTGCCACGTAAAAGATGAAACATGTGCTGATGTCACAATGTTCGTGCACAGCGCTTTCTTTTGCGATGTCACTTTGGCTTCATTTTCAATAACCCATTTCCCGATAATGACAACCACATCCTTCAACGCACATGTGGCAATGTAATGCAAGAGAGCAACTTCATAGTCGGCACCTGTAGATATTTCTGCACCTGAGATCGCATTTCATTGAAACTTTCATATAACATGTGGTTATGTACCGTTCAAGATACTTAAAAGGATTTTCACTTCCTGAATGTATCGTCCTTTCCTACCACAATCACGCAAAAACGAGTATATCAGCAGTTTATTTTATTTTTCTTAATAAAACTTCCCATTGGCTTCCGCAGCGAACAGAAATGTGTTTTCAAAGGATTCCTTTTTACAGATTCCTACTTTTCAAGTCATTTCATCGTTGCGGAAAGCATGGTAGGATTGTGAAGTTTCTTTTTTCATACTTCGTGCGGATACACAATGTTCCACCATGTGGTTCTCCCTTATCAAAGTGGAATAGTTGGCATATAATTTCTTGTTCACCGCATGCCTTCTGTAATTGCTGTCTGATCATTTGCATGAATGTGCAAATTTTCTTTATTGTATAGAGTCTTGGATCCTTTTTTAACGACGTAAGACTGTAGTGTGAAAAGTTGTAAGGAATCTGTTGGATTTTTACAAGTATCTTTTTGAGCAAAATCATACTGGCACATTATCAACATTGAATTTTTTGTGGATCTTTAGAGTTAAGTCTTATCGTTTGGTTTTTTCTTTTCGGGTTTATTGGTAAAGGTATAAATGATATGTATCTTTAAAGAATTTTTTGCTTCACTTACTCCTTTGTTTTACTATCAAAAATCATATTACTAACTACAAACGTGAAAGCAAAAACTGTATGAAATATGTAATTAGAATAATGTATTCATTAGGGAAAAAGCATTAAGTTGCATAATTGTTTCGCCAGTTACATAGCTGTAGGGAGTTCTTGGCAAAATTACAGAACAATATTACAAATAATATTTGCATCACAATGTTCACAGATTACACATTTCTCTAGAGGTTAATTACAAACGGAGTACATTATACGAGGAAAGGGTAGCACGTTACTTAAATATAACTACAAGAGCAAAGGGGAGGGTAATTTCCGCACATAGAGCTATTGTGTGACTCAATTCAATTATAAATATACAGTAAGAGCATCTTGTTATGCTTATTTACAGTAATAACCTTAAGGAAACCGCCGAAAAAGCAAATCAGCCAGAGATAAACTCATGTCTGACGAAACTTGGGTTACGGTTTGTTGTAGAATCTAAATCTATTTTGGGAAATTAATTTTGGTGCAGCTATAACTCACGATTTGTAAAAACCATAGCGTCATGTTGCATATAGTTTTGCGAAGTAGGAAAACTAACCTCGAGCCTATATGCTAAGTAATCCAAGCTATTACATTAGGAGTGTTGCTTCGGTTTGTCAAAAAATTGTATCTTTATAAGCGTAACTGATAATTGACAGGCTATCAGATTATCCAGATAATCGTGGAAGATTTAATGAGCTTTTTTCAGCTGTGAAATAAAAGAATTTAAGGTCAGCAGGCTTCGGTGATCAGGACCAAGAAACCCTCTCGTTACTTACTTTTTTAAATTCTCTATATTAACTTCACTTGCCCGTGGCTGGCTGGCTGGCTGGCCAAATCTTGTGATCAATTTTTAACCCACTTCGTACAGCCCGATTTTATTGAAATTTTGCACACATGTATATCTCCCAAGACAACACTTTCTATTAAATTTGAGGCCACTCGGGCCGCGGGGTCGGGGGGCTCTCATACAAATATTTTACAAAATTTACCCGATTTTCTTTAAATTTTGTACACATGTGTGTCTTCGATTTGGAGCGATCGGCCCCTTGGGGACCCCAATATACAATTTTAAAATAGCGCTATATCGCATCAGATCACGGCAAAGTCTGAGCTCTGTGCTTTGTGAGCAGCGCTGTTCGCTGCCGCTGCGTCATTTGTGAATGATTTTGCCACAAAACGAGCACGCAGTGTGTGTGTGTTTCCCCGATTAGAGAATTTACAAGAAAAATTTTAATTTTTATGGGTTTTTTTTTCTCCTGCTTCCTCTTGTGGGTCCTAAGGCCTCTCCGGTACGGTTCCTGAAGCTGAAGCTCATTCATTTCTTCCCCAATTGTCGTGTCTCCTCCTCAACGGTTATGCGCCATGTATTTCTCGGTTGTCTCGTTTGCATCGCGTAGTTTTCTATGGAACTTTCGACATTTTGAAGTCTATGACCAATTCACTGCCACTTTCGTCGTTGGATGGTTGTGTCTATTGGTTCCTGACCCATTCTCTGATAAGGATGTTCGTCGGAGATACGATTAGGCCAGAAAACCCTTAATATTTTCGGTACTATTAGCTATTTACAAACGTTTGTATTTTTTGTGACTGTAGCGGCCACCCTCCAAGTTCCCATACAACAGCATGGATTCGACATTTGAACCGAACAGTCGTAGCATGGTGTTTAAGCCGATTCTATTGCTTAGCAATATCAAGGACATAATTCCAAATTCAGACTTTGCTTTGCCGATTCGGTTAACAATATCCTATTCCGTTCCCCCTTCTACCTACCAGGTGGTTCAGCAATGCTAACTTGAGTGAATGAGTTAGTACAAAGGTTTATGATTTTTTTTTCTTCAACCCCACGGCATTTGCGTCCATCTACACACTTGCTGTCATTTGGTACATATTTTCTCCTCTATTCTTTAAGACAGGATAGCCGCATACGCTTAAGTCATCATTGGTCCATACCAGTGTGGATTCATCCCAGGTTAAGTAACAACTGATCAGATTTACACCCTTAGGCAGGTGATGGAAAAATGTCTAGAGTTTCAAAACTCACTACACCATCTTTTTATAGACTTTAAGGCCGCCTATGATAGCATAGCCAGAGTAGAACTTTATAAAGCCATGAGAGAATTCGGCATCCCAAATAAACTGACAAGACTATGTAGGTTGACCATGAACAATGTTAGAAGCCAAGTAAAAATATCCGGATTACTATCAAGCCCATTTAACATCTATAACGGGCCCCGACAAGGCGATGGACTGGCCTGCGTCCTCTTCAACCTGGCGTTGGAGAAACTGATCCGAGACTCTGACGTAACGGCGGAGGGAGGGTGGCCACGTCTGCGAGTAGAAGATCCAACATTAATCCTTTAATTCAAATAGTGGAGCGCGAATTGGAAGTAGTGCAATCCTTTAACTATCTCGGGTCAACTGGCATGGAACCAAAAATACGCGCACGGTTGCTTAAAGCAAACAAAACCTACTATAGTCTGTCAAGACTCTTTAGATCCAGGAACTTAACCATAACAACCAAGCTACTGGTATATAAGACAATGGTCATACCAAGATCCGAGACTTCGGTGCGTAGCAAAAAGCATTCTGGCCGGAGAATTGTTTGCCCCGTATCTGAGGAAGGACGATTCCGGAGACTCTATAATGATGAGATCTACGAGCGTTGCCGCCATGTCGCCATCGTAAAGAGAATTAAGCTCGGTAGGCTCCGGTGGGCGGGACACCTAGCTCGCATGGGCGAAGATTATCCTGCTCGTAAATTCTTTGCGGTAGGATTTCACGACAGCGAGGCCGGCCAATCCCACGCTGGAATAATGGCGTAAACCAGGACGCCCTTAGTTTAGGGATGACATCGGCTCGAGAGATTTTTTGCGGGAGGCCAGTACCGGACACCGGTTGTAGAGCCAAGTATGATGATGATATCGAAGGAACTTTCGTTCCAATTGGAGGAATCTGGCATTTTGAGGTTCTTCGCTCCATGAAATGTGCAGTGTCGTCACAATCCAAAAACCAACCGTAGTCCGTAGGTATAATAGCCAAAAGTCGTCATAATTTCTTATCTGAGGCGTATTGTCCGTTTCCGTAGCAAGCATTTTTCGGAAGCTTAGGGTGCTAATCCACTTTACTTAGACTAGAAACGCTAGACCTTTCGCACTTGTATAAGGATTTATATATGCAGTTGCCTGGGGATTACCACTAGGAGGTAAAGCAAGCACTGCATAATCAACTTGATTGTTGCGCTACAGGCTTAAACCCAGGTTTTGACCATACAATAGTTTTGTAGAATTTATGTGATACGACACCGGGGCAGACAAAGTCTTTGCTAAAGGGATTGCATAGATCAGGACGGCAGTTTATTAGGGATGCCAACCCTGGAGAAAATTTTTTTAAAAAAAAGAGAAAACACCTCCATTTTTTGTTCGTTTCAACGTACACTGTTATATGTGTTCGAAATCAATTACCCAAATACTACGAAATAATTGCTCTTTGCAGTTTTGTGCAATCAACTTTTAAAAGTAATGTTAAGCGTTATTTAAATGAATTAATGGTGCGATTCCTACCGAATTAGCAACACACACGGACACAAGCACTCACTCAAAAGCAACCAACCTCTATTGAAGCGAATCGTCAATTTACACCCACGCTCAGACAAAACCACGAAGACAAAATTAATTTCCTTTTAACACGCAACCGCCGGAGATGACAAAAGCGGGAAGAAAGTTAACTCAATTAACACAGTTTCTGCTCCATGAAGTATAATAGCTCATAGGAAATGCTCTCACACCAAAGAAAAGGAAGAGGATTAACAAGCAATTTTCTGTGCTATAAGATTCGCAGGAATTTCGTTGAAGAGAATTCTTCTCCTCGAGCAGCGAGCAAGTGTACAATCAGAGCAAACACAGACAGAGTTTATTCCTTGTCCAAAGATACTCGTTGTTAAGGGATGGCCAAAGTAAAATAAAAGGAAGAAAGGAAGGTTTTTTTTCTTAAAAGCGTAAAGTTTTCATATATCCAGCAAACATCCGATAACTAAGTTCTGGTTGCATATATACTCTTTTTTTAAATTGGGGCCAATGTTTGCGGAGTCTCAAAATTAATTTTCAACTTTTTTTTTATTAAACAAAAAAATTCCAATGAGTACCTGTGTTTTAAAGGTAAAATGCAAATATTCGAATTGATTTAATTTTTTACATGAAGTGTCAAGTGTTAAAAATTAACTTAATCCACCCAAAAGCGTAAACTTTTTCGGGAAACTTCATCAACCCATGACTATGCAGAAAATGGATCGTTCACTTAAATTTTTTTTATAGTAAAGTTAACGTTAAAATCAAGAAATAATTAAAATAAATACTGATGAAGGCAATCTTCCCTTTCGAAACCAATTAAAAAGCTGCTAAAAGTTAGGAGCGTTTTGCTCCTCTTGCGATCTAAATACAGGATGAACTTTTGTTAATTATTTATCCTTTTTCTTGAGTACCTACCTATCTACAAGTAAAAACACGCTGGATCAAATTTTAACGTAAACACAAGGTAAGTACACTACAGATAGAATGGCTTGTAAAACTTTTTTCGGAATTTTCGCTAGAATTTCACTCACAGGATAGAAATGAGCGTGAAAATTGCCATTTTGGGTAAAGTTTATCGGAGAAAAGGCAAATCCAACGTGCCATCAAGAAGAAGAAGAAGAAGAAGGGAAAACCATCTGCTTACAATTCGGTGCTCATTTAGTAAAAAACGGAGGCAATCTATGTCTGCATTTCGCACATTTTCTAAGGTCGATTGCTTCTCACCGGCAATGCCAAACTTTTCTCATTGCTTGATGCCCCTTTCCTGTTCCTTCTACTTGAATCCACTCGTTAGTAATATAGTATAAGCCAGGTGGTAAAATTACCTTTGCATTCTGTAAAAGTTCGATCCGACTAGAAAAGTTTGTCATCGCATTTAGCACAAAATTGCTATCTTTTTATGTTTGTTGTTTACCATTAACCGAACCGAAGAATACAGCGAGTGCTATTTGGCTTTCTGTCTTCATTGTTGTATAGTGGGGAAACGTGTAATCACAGCATTTGTGGTGGCATCGTTATCATTATCACAGCACACTCACGCAGACTCACGTTTACCTTTTTTACTGCACACGTTTTGAAGAACGATCATTTGTTCATTCAACTGGAAAGCGAAGTCTTCAAGGTGTGGGGTAAAAAGTTAAAAAGTATTTCGCTTTAGAAAAGTATAAAGTTTTCGTTTTATAGACATTTTTGGTTGCAGTAAATAATTCCATATAAAATTAGTTGCAATTGTTTTTGTATACATTTTTTGAATTGAGTAATAATATAGCGAAATCAGAACAAAATTAGAAACATTTGGAAGTTGTCCATATATATTATTAGGTTTTTGGACCAACTTTGTCTGGGTTATTTGTAGCTAGTTATATTAACATACGCCTAACGGATTTAAAAGTTAAGATTATGTATAGTCCGGAGTACTTGGCTCACATGAACGAATAGAAACTTCCTCGAAAAGTCCTTTGCGTTGATACTTACGAAACATCAGACCGCTCGAAGCACAACGTTTTAATTTGTGAGTGCTTGGTTGGATCTTTCAATTCCACGCTCTACAATGAGTTCCTCTTTTTCTATACCAATATTTCTAGGCGCTATAAGGGTGCAAGTCGATTGAAGAGCAAGCTAATTATAACAAAAACAAAAACGAAAGCATTCGCGTCCAGTGAAGTTCTCACGAATATTTTTCTTAAGACTTGAGTCTGCTTGCAGAGCCTGCAGGAAATAAATAATATTCTCTTTGGTGCCATTCAGAAGAAAAATAAAGACTTTTTTTCGAAATGTAAGATCTTCTGTTGCGATCCGAGAGATGAGGAACCATGCAGGAAGTAAATCTACTGAGTGAAAGCATCGACAAACTACCAATAGTTTGTCGACTACACAAAGCTCTTTCCCTTGACCACAACAACTCACTAGACAAGAAACGCTTAAATGTCTAGTAAAAAGCCATTTCCCCTGACAGTATAATACATACAAGACAACCAAGACGTAAACGAGGACATTAACATGCACCCATACCTCATCTCAACTGAGTCTTACAGACGCTGAGCCAGTATCTTCTAATTTATCTATCTAATTTGCTGGGCGGCCAAAACAAGTCTCCAGGTGCAGATGGGCTGTATCCAATCTTCCTTCAACGAGGAATAAAATTCGTTGGGTGACGAAACCATCACAATAGCGGCCACCAGAGGCGGCCCACAAGGCGGTGTCATATCGCCTGTTCTGTGGCTGTTAACGATGGACCAGCTACCTGACAGGCTAAGTATTAAAGGCTTAACAAACATTAGCTATGCAGTGACTAGTTCTATTGGTTCGAGGCAAATTCGAGAGCATGCTAACAGAACGGATGCAATTTGCTCTCGTGAAAGACTGGTGCAAAGAGGTTAGCCTAAGCGTCAATCCAGAAAAAAATAGACTGCACACTTTTCACAAAAAAGCAATAAATAACGCTTCCATCACTACAATTTCAAGGCCAAATACCCTTAAATTAATTAAATTGATAAACAACTGACATGGAACCCCCATATATCATATATTACCAACAAAGATAAAGCTTACTTTACCTGCCAACACATGTTTACCAAAACGTGGGAAATAAACCCGCAAATTACCTTACCAAGGTATCATTAGGCCTAGGATCACGAACGCGGCCCTGCTTTGGTGGCATGCTCAAAACTGAACACGCTTTCACACGCGAAACGTGATATACGTCATACGTGAAATATAAAAAATGCTATTTTGGACTCACAAAATTTCAACTATCTTAAGTCGTGTGGAAGGTGGTTAAAAAGGATTTCAAAAAGGTCGAAAAAAAATGTCACGCGACACAAGCGACACGCGTCATACTCGTAATATAAAAAATGCTATTTTCGACTTAGACACAAAATTTCAGCTCTTAGGTCATGTGGAAGTTGGTTAAAAGGACCTCAAAGAAGAAAAAAATTCCAATGAGTACCTGTGTTTTAAAGGTAAAATGCAAATATTCGAATTGATTTAATTTTTCACATGAAGTGTCAAGTGTTAAAAATTAACTTAATCTACCCAAAAGCGTAAACTTTTTCGGGAAACTTCATCAACCCATGACTATGCAGAAAATGGATCGTTCACTTAAATTTTTTTTATAGTAAAGTTAACGTTAAAATCAAAAAATAATTAAAATAAATACTGATGAAGGCAATCTTCCCTTTCGAAACCAATTAAAAAGCTGCTAAAAGTTAGGAGCGTTTTGCTCCTCTTGCGATCTAAATACAGGATGAGCTTTTGTTAATTATTTATCCTTTTTCTTGAGTACCTACCTATCTACAAGTAAAAACACGCTGGATCAAATTTTAACGTTAACACAAAATTTCAGCTCTTAGGTCATGTGGAAGTTGGTTAAAAGGACCTCAAAGAAGTCGAAAACAAACATTTCAACACATCACACGTGGCACACGCGACACGTGTCATACTCGGAATATAAAAAATGCTATTTTGGACTTAGAGATTCACACTCGCACCAGAAGTGATTTCAATGCCCATTTTCGGCATTCGGTCAAATTTGCCTATGACCAAAAATTAAGGCAAACTCCATATCACTAGGTTCTTAAGAGCCATCGATGTGGAATCCGGTTTACATTGTCCCTAGAGTACAAGTCTGGGGAAGCGTCTAAGCCCGAACATGGACAGATTTTTCTGTAATAAGAAAACAAAATGGCAAAATATTTTGCCATACTTGAGAGTAGTTAACAGGTGAGACAACTTTTGCCTCTAAATCATCACTGATGCTGAAAATATTGCTAATTGGATTTATTTTAATTTTCGGTAACATATCATCTAAAAGACCAAGTCTTCATAAACCGCTACAAATTAGAAAAGCAAAAAGCACTTTGTTATTTCATTTGACCAAACTTATTTATGTACATACACTGTATATTGACAATCCTAAGTGGCATAGAGGTAAAAAACCTAAGTAAAAACATGCTTAATTGAATTTAATTAAAAGTTCATTTGCGCCAACTACGAATCAATTTTCAGCCACAGAATAGATGTCGAACGAACACACGACGACCCCGAGTGTTATCGCAAAAACGTCCTCATTTGTATATGTAGTACATACTTCCAAAACTGTATGACAATCATGACCATGTTTTGCATATCCTTGGTGTTCGTACGAGTATAAATGTGTACAATGTGAGGTGTTCCTGCTACCTGCTAGAGTTCATTTGTGCCCTCCAGCAATGCATTAGAAAATCCATTTACGAGTAATTTGTGCATACTGTGAATTGAAACTCCAAAAGGAATTCAAAGCACATTTTCGACATCTTACTCGATGTACCAAATACCAAATGCTTTTGCATATAGCAGACAGAAGGGTATAACAAATTTAGTGTGCCGAAAATACCATCCAAAAGAAAAAAGCAATAAAGTAGCTAATCGTATTCTGATTTGGTTCTGTTTAGGTTCATAGATAACCTAAACATTTACATTTTAATTTATTTTGGTTAGCTGTAATTAGTCATTGTGGCTTGCTGGACTGTAAGTGAGATGTATCTGTAATCATCTACCGGGAATTACAGTTTGTTCTATTGGTTGCAGGTTTTCAATGTCATTCATTAGGCGATACAAAGATAAAAATTCTAAAACACAAATTGCCATCATCTGGTTGTTTTTACCTTTTTGATCCAACATTTGCATAATTGCTATTCACATTATTTTCTTGATTTAGTTAAAAACTGCTCAGTGAAGACATTTTGGAAAGATCGAGATGAACCAGATTCATCAAGATGTCAAGTAATCAGGGAGTATAAAAAAATTGGCTTCTTGTTTTGTCGAAATTATAATCGCGTTGAGAGTAAACTTTAAAGGCTACGTTGGAATGGAGCGTCGCTAACGTAGCAATAAACACGTTTTCTCTTTCTTATCTTCTTTTTTGGAACGCCTATAATTTTGCAAATTCCAGTCAAGAAGGCTGCGCTCTGCAACAAAGAGACCAGACCTTTGGTTATTGACAGGTATTCTCATAAATGAAGAGAGAGTAAGTCCTATGGCTGAGATGATGGGTGTTTTTTTTAAGCCCGATAGAACTTAAAATTGTAAAACACGGCATAACAAATTTAATTTTAATGAAATTGTTTTATTCATTCGAAAGACCAATACATGGCATTAACACTGGAAAATAATTCCGGGCATGTGGCCACCGCGGCTGTTCTTAACGAAGCGCATTTTAGACGTCCAATTTTGGGCCACTTTTTCGAGAATAACTGACCGTACGAGTGTATCACAAATAACATAAAAAATGTTAGCCTTCAAGGTGTAAATTGTTGCTGGTTTATCAGCATAAACCAGTAACTTCACGTGGCCCTACAGGAAATAATTCGAGAGGTGCCAAATCGTTCGACCACGTAGCTGCTCGAAATGTGGGTGCAACTAAGGAAAAGCAATTTTATCAACGCTATAACTAAGCTAGAACTGGTTCGTTCCAATCTAGACTTAGTACTGATATATAATCAGGTTCAGTACTGGATAGTGTTGATCACCGTAATTTTGGAAACTTCAATCATCTTATGGATCTTCTGGTGAAATCACGTCCCGAACGAATAACTTTACACTAGAACGGGCAGGATTGTCACTGTTTTACGAGTTTTTCTATCAACGTTGCTCAAAAGAAATTGCCCGGACCTGAATTCAACCGCAATACTTATGGCGATTTGTGTGCTCATCAATATGCCCTTCCATCTTCGGACGTACTACTAAGTTTAGAGGCTCTTTCTTTAGTGGTACAACACGAATATGGAATGCTTTAACAAGCTCTGTATTCCCACGTCAATACGATCCTCAGGCATTCAAAATGCCTCATCTCATCTTTCCTAAAGGGTTTAAACCCCTTGAGAGTGTGCCATTGGCAAAAAAAGAACGGGAAATGTACTAACCGTGGTTAGTGGAGTAGAGCATCACAGTATTATTTGTTGGAGAATGTTATTCTCCGGCATCATACCATCTTATTTCACTCAACCTCAAGATGTCTTTATTTTATCGCGTAAACTCACGCTCTAACTGGAGGAATCTGGCATTTTGAGGTCCTTCCTGTAGTGAGTCGAGGAGAGTCTTAACGTTCCACAAACCGATCGCTGTCCGTTTACGCCAACAAAGTATCCATCTGTATCCGAGGCATTGTATTACGTTTCGGATCAATTTGGTTTTTTAACGGTTGCGGCTCGCTGGGTCACAGACACGTATCCTGTTTTGTGGCGCAGGAGGCTCGCCACAATTTCCGCTCACAATTTCCAGAGAAACTCCCAGATGGCACCACGAGAAGGTGGACTTACTAACAGAGCTTCAAGTCATTCGGCTGCAGAGGCTCTTTCTCGTTATTTAGCGGACCATCACCTATCGGGAGATGCTGCAACTACGAGGCCTTTGTTAGTCGTGTACCATCCACTATTATTAAGTGTCCAGCCAAAATTACTCAAAACTTTTAGACCCGTTTCAAAGGTAAGCCATCGAAGAACTCCCTGATGGCACCACGAGGAGGTGGTTGTAGGACTTACTAAGAGAGCTGCAAGTTATTCGGCTGCAGAGGCTCTTTCTCGTTATTGAGCAGACCATATCGAGAGATGCTGCTCCTACGAGGCCTTTATAAGTCGTTTACCATCCACTATTATTAAGTGCTAAGCCAAAATTACTCAGAACTCTTAGACGCGTTTGACAGGTAAGCCTTCAAAGAATTGTGTGGGCCCTGATAGTAATTCAATAGAGATTATAACAACGGAATCTATGTGTGCTACATTAATGATGACATCAGGCAAAAAATCAAGCTTGGTAGACTTCTAGGGGTAGGAGATGTAATCAGTATAATTAAGGAGAAGTCTTTTTGGGGTAAGATTGATGGGTTACTGTAAAAACAACGTTGACACAAACTTCATGAGCTAAGAAACATCTGATACCAGTGTACGAGCATACCATTTTCACACAAAATTGGGTAGCATTTATGGGAAATTTATAAAAAAAACAATAAAAAAACTGTTTGGCAAGAGGCCATTTGGAAATATGAATGTTCTCTTCTTTTTCTGAAGATATCTTATAATAAAAATTAACGTCATTCTTTAGATGATTGCAAAGAAAGGTGAGCAGGAAAGTCTTCAATTTATAGTACGAGTAATTGACAATTATGACCCGTTGTCAATTGCTTGCTTTTATCTAATGGGTAATTCTTTATCCACCAACCTCAAAAAAATAAAGAAACACCTAAAACCCATTCAATTTTACGATGCTTACCATTTCATCGTCTCCCTTTTGCCAAACGAAAGATTTGTACATTTATAAGGTAGTCCATTTTTGAGATGCTTCAAAAACTGGAAAAGTACATGACAAACAAAACACTATGTGCTCATAGCAGCTAAGCTGCCGTTGGCCTCTTGTGGTTTTCCTTTCGTTTTTGTTTACCAATAAACAAAGGCACAGCAATGTAGATGGGAATTTCGGTGAATATTTCATCGTTGGAACATGTGCTGAAACTTTTATCGCTTTCCGAGACGACAACAACCACAGTACAAAAACGCACATAGTTAATCACAAGCGAGTCCCAAGATGCGTCGCTTCCTGCTGCAGTGGATATTTCCGCCTCAAAACCTCCAATTCATTTCCTACATTTCCTAAAGTGTACACAAAGTAATTTTAACATTTTCCCGTTAAGCTCACATTGTAGCAGTTACTTAACAGGGATTTTAACTTTGTATCTCCTTTCGGTTGGTTTTGTTGGTTGCAAATTCCTTCCTGACTCCTGTGATGCACTCTATTACAAAGCACTGTGTTACGAGTATGTATATGCCATGCGTGGTTAATGCATTTTTTATACATCTTACGAGTATGTTGTTTGAAATTTAATAAAAGTTTTTTTTGTTAAGAAAAGGAAGAAGTATGAAAAATGATAGTTTCTCTCATTTTACTGTTCCCAACATATGTCTCACCACCATAAGTTTTTAATTGTTGTGGTTGTGTGAGTTTTAAGAACCAAACCCTTCGCGAGCAGGATAAGTTGTAGTTTTTCGTTGCGTACATCAACAATGTCGACAATCGAAACTTACTAAATTATACATCACAAACAACAGGCAAACAACTTAACTTTGAGGAACAAGTATAATGGAAATAATATTCAACGATGCAAAGACTCCAAGTTAAAATTGTAATAGAAGATGTAGGAAGAACTTTTGTGTTTGGGTTATTCTTTGCTTTTTCTTGCACTTGGGTTGGCTTAAAGCCACTAAAAGGTTACAACTTTCAGCAAACTGGAAACAATTTATTAATTTTACTAAGAAAACTTGTTAACGCGCTTACTAATTGCAGCTGAAGCTATTGTCGCATCTAGCTGGTACAGTTTTGATAAGAAAAAAAAGCGCGTACATCTTAATGAAAGAAGTGGAGAAGTGGGAAAATGTATAGAAATTATGGGAGCTATTAATCGAATGCCGCTATAAACAATAAAATTTTAATATTTTAAGATAACGATAAAAATATGAGAGACTTATTAGTTGGATCCAGATTCACTCCGAACCAGCAACATAAGTAAATAAGATACAAAGTGGGTTGGTAGGAGTTATTCCACTTTGGCGTAACCAAACAAAAAAAATTAAACTGCGTGCCAATAATTTACGTAAATAGAAAAAAGGATAAAATAATTGAAGAAATATATTAAATACAATAATGGTTTGATTATAAAGCATAATCAAATTCCAATGCGCAGCAAAATTTTACAGCTAAATAATTAAGAATGTTCTATAATATAAACTATTGGATTGGCTCACATATAATATATTTTTTTAAAAATATATAATAAAGACAGCCACAAGATACCTACCGTAGAAAGATTTCCAAAAGACCCTTTAAAGAATAGCAAAAAATCTACTTCTCACAAGCCCCTAAAAATACATCCTAACATATCCCAAAAAGACCTCCTAAAAGATCCTCAAACACCCGACTTCCAAAACACTCCAAAATGACCTCCAGAAAATCCTCAAAATACTTTCAAAAGTAACCCAAAAATACCTCCAAAAGACCCCCAAAAGACTCCCAAAATATCCAGAGAAGACTTACCAACAGATCCCAACAACACGCAAAAGATCCCTAATACCCAAAAAACCTCCCAATGGCCCTTAAAAGACTCCCATAAGACCCCAAAACACTCCAAAAATCTTCAAAACAATGCCTAAATACCTCACAAATACCTCTAAGTTCCACCAAAAGACCTTTTAAAACTCCACCAAAAGACCCCCAAAAGACTTCCAAAAAGCTTTGTGAAGTTAGCTACGAAGTCAAGAAAATAGGTTCCATACGCTATTCCTTTTTTTTTATAATGTACACGATAAAGGAATCTGAACCCTTGTAATGCTTAGCACAGCGTTGGCGTTAATGAAAAGGAGAAGAAGAGATGAGATGTCTATGAGCTTGTGGAAAAAGCGATAAAACCGTGACAAGCAGGAAACATTCCTACGATGTTCGATCGATTCGATTGTTTTCGCGATATTTACATCACCAATAAGTTTTAACGCGCGGTTTTGAATACTGTTCAGTAGATGCAATGTGGTCTGTAAAATTTCACATAATTTATTTACTGTCTAAAGGTTTGCAAAATCACCAATTAATTTATTGTTCCAAGATTGGCAAAATTTAACTGTCTCACGCTTTGGAAAATTTTATTGTTTTCCGATTTGCAAAATCCCACTTCTGACACCAATTGTTACGAAATTTAGGCTTTTGAGTTCGTAAAGGAGTTTGCAAATAAAACACAACACAAGTTTATTGAATTATAACTTACAACTTTAATAAACAAACAGTAAAAAGAATTCCAAGTTCACAATTTATATTGGTGATAACTTTAAATGTACACAAAAACACTTATTACAACAACACTTATATTTCACTATAATTCCCTTACGTGGTAGCAGTATTTCTTTAAAATAACCTTTTGAACTTGACTGGTTGAATTCTAAACAATGAACTAACTAACTTCGGCCAAACGCCTCTATTTATACTCATTAAAAAGTTTCTAGAAACTTCCAATCTTATAGACAAGAAATATCGAGAAAAGACCAGAAAGTTGTGGCCTTATTCCCTTATTTACAACTAACGATACTCATATGCAATGAGTCATCTTATAAAAATAAACTATACAATTACGTTCTTTTACAAAAACCGGGCAAACCAGTTTGACTACAATTTCGACCAGTACATAATGATTTAAACTTACAAGCTGTTACATTTCAAATAATCTAATAAATCTTACAGCCTAAAAGTATGCTATTCAAAAGTGCTTAATTCTCATTCAGTGCCTATTTTAAGTATGCAGTATGTACATTGCGATTTATTTTAGGATTTCCATTATCTGCGCTACTAACTATTTTTCGTAACAATATCTATGACAATAAATTCCAATCAGATAGCGTCAAGAGTTTATTAAAATAAAAATTAAAACTCATCTAGATTGCAGATTTATTCTCACTCCTCTGAATTGCTTGCACAAAAAAACGTAATGTTGAACTGTAATTGATGTTGATTCTTGATTGTGAGGCATGCAATTTTAATAAGGACATGAGCAATGTTGACGTAAGCACTGGAGGAGCACTCGTCATCGACATTTACTCTTCCAATTGTAGAGCTTATAGTCGTAATTTGCTGCATCTTGTGTGCTGCAAAATGTCGTCTTCTAAACATCTCTTATAGAATATTAACACATAACACTCTTCTTGCTTGTCGTACATACTCGTACGTTGAAAGGTCCTGCCAAGGATATTGCTGCAGTGTTGAAACGGCAATTTACATTGCAGTTTTCCTGCGGAAACATTTGACCTGGTTGACAATCTGCTCTATGGTATTTGTGCAAATAATTACCCCAAATTAGCAATTCAATTTTGTAACATTTTGAATATTAAATAGTGTGTGTACGTAAATATCACCATTATGCATGGGAATAAAAACGCTTGTGGTTTGCTTTAAATATTTGCTTTTGTCACAACCACACAGTATTTGTATGTGGCTTGGATGTATGTGGTAAATATTCAGCCCAGTCAACTTTTGCCCTCAAGGTGATGACGTGAGAAAAGGCCAAATTGTTGACTGAAGCAAGTGAATGCTTAAACCAATGCCAGTCAGTCAGTATGGATGGTCTTTTTCTGTTGACGAATTCCCACTTGAGAATTGAGTTGTTGTTGGCCGTTGGTTAAAGGCTATGAAAAGTTTATCTCTGATTTTAAGTTGGCCACGAGAGCACACAGTCTCTTCCTTTTATAAATCCAAGTTTTCTGATCTATGGATGTGTGTATTCATACACTTATTTGACTTTAGGGGACTATCAGAAAAATTGAATTGGCATTGGGAGTTGAGCTGTTAAAAGAATAGGGAGAAACATCAATCGCAGTGGTATTATTTCTTACACTTAAACGTTACCACGGGAATTCGATTATTCTTTGGGAATTGAACTTCAGTACTCTGTTTTGTTTAATTGATTTGACTTACGTGGATGTTATCCTAATGAACTTTGAACTTTGATTAGAGACCAACAATAATTGCCCATGACCCATGACAGTTGAAGCTGGAAGTTGTATTTTTTGCTGCATTAATATATTTGGGAAAAAAAAGCAAAAATAAAACTAGAAAACTACTGAATTCTTACGAATACTGATAGATATTTATCTGTATAAATAAAAATGAAATTTTGTGCGGCTGTTATGAAAGTTCTATTCACCTTCTATAAATGGCACAATCTTATCCTCTGTGAAGAAGCTAAATATCTGGGTCCCATTCAGGACAGAAAGCTAATCTGGAAACAAGAAAGAGTTCGTAAAACCACAGTGGGACTCTTCTGTAAAAAAAGCCATCGGTAGCGGTAGTTTTCAACCCCATGTCACGCATTGGCTTTATGTTTCGGTAAAAAGACCTACGCTACGCTACCTACGCAAATGAATTTAATTATAAGAACCGTAATAATAAATTTAATTATAACGCCCAAAAGATATATATTGAAATCTGGTCATGCTGAGGTTTACACCGGCTGTGAAGATTCCGTTACAGTTGGTATCCGAAAGATTATAATTTATTGTTTGTATTTCGGTATCATACTCGTGTATGTAGAACTGATTTTAATCTGCATATTTAATTTTCATGAATTCCTAAAATCATCCCACTTTCTCACTGCACGTGGTATAAAACCAGCTGCTCAACATCACTCACCCCGTTTGTCATATGAGACGCAACGTTCAAATTCATATCCTACCAAGGTTCATAAAATATAATATGATATATGAGTATGTTGTATGTCAATATGTTCATATATTATATAAAAAAAATCCAGCAGTCTTTAGCCATTTTACTATTTATTAGAAGCTACCAGGCGTCACAGCGTTACGTTGCCACTCACCGATCTAATTATAGAATGTTATACTTTCTTGAGAGTAGGCGAGGCACACTATACCCACGTTTGTGAAAATTTTTACTTCCTTTGACGCTGCACCTATCCGAACTAATAAACTTCTCATTCTCGCTGCTAAGGCACAATTTGCAAATGTAGTTCGTATGACTAATTACGTATGTGTGCGCCTGCATCCAGAACTGATTTCCTTTTCGTCGTCCTGAATTTATTTTAAGTAACTATTTAAAAATTTCAACGATAAAGCTTAAAGTGAAGAATTCTGAAAGATTTTATTTGCGTTATGCCATAAAAAGGATATACGCGTGTCTTGGGTAAATCACTTGGGGTGACGTTTGAAAGGGCGTATCTTTACTTTGCATATTTCGCTGTGTATTTTTGAAATATACTTTTTATATTTTTTCACTGCTTCTCGGGCAAATTATATTCAACTTTCGAATAGGATTAGCTTGTGTTCAACACAAATTAAAACGTCGGCCGGCTTCGCTTGTTACATCACTTCACTTCAAAGAGAAAGAGAAGAAAATTTCAAAATTAATCATAAAGCGTTGGGCAGCATCGTCAACACACCTTATATGTTTAAGGGCTTTTTCTTTTTATTTAAACAAAAGTAACAAGATTATTAACAACATAATAACAAATGTATAATTTAATGGAATTGCCAATTTTACTCATATGTTTCCATATAGGTACTATATGAATATTCGAGTTAACGCCACATGTAGTTGTTTCATCGACTAAAGTGCGCAACCTACAGCTTCCACTCGAATACACGTATACACAATAAAGGTTAATAAAAAAATACTTGTCGTTTTGTACGTGCAGACGATAAACGTGATACCACTCCGCTCCCCACTCCCACTAAATGCTATCTAATTGCAATATTAGACTCTATGTACTCACATCCATGACCTGCTTTTCCGGCATTTTTCAGTCATTCGATATTCCTGCTTTTGATGATGCGGAATAAAGGAAAAGACAGTCTGCGCACACACCCACATAGAAACTATTTTGCTGTTGAATACTCCAGGATAATTGAAAAATTCCTTTCTCATATGTGTCCAATATTGCTATGAGTGAAATACAGATCGGACGACGACAACAACGTGTTGTTTTGTATATGCTGTTGATAAATGCGAAATTTAATTTATTGCAAATAATGTGATGGATAATTAGCTAAACGAGTCACATAAAATCACCAGGCATATTTAAGATTCAAAGCAAGTATTAGCTTCAATTGCTGTACCTCTCTTTGTCACAGATAATTGCTTGCTTTAGCTCTTTACTAAAACAATTTACAGTATACCTGAAGTTGAGTGGGTATCTTCATGCTATTAAATGTGATTTTGTTCGTCAAGTTGTTCATTTGTACCATTAGGGGCTTGTTACACATTTATGCTTATGCTTTTCGTTTTACATTCGGAATATCGGCTAGCTTGTAATAAACAGTTTACCCATGGGATTGCTATAATTTAGAACTAAAAAACGCAACTAGCTGACCAAATTAGAAAAGGAAGACAGAGGGAGGAAAATTAATGTTAATTGTGTAGGAATCAAAATAATGGAAATCGATTAAAATCAAGTTGAATTGATTGTAATTTTGTCCTCTTGTCACGTGTATCTAATCAATCGTGTTTCTAATTTATGTTATTCTGAACGTTTATCAATCCATGCACATACCGATAACGCACTTCGATTCCAGAGTTGAATAGAATTTTGTTTCGTGAGATGGGAATCTACTAAACGATAAATTTGGATTCTGGTTTAATAATCGACTAATAACATTATAACCGTTGTCTGTTTGTCTGTATGGATAAAATGCTTTTAGGTCGCCTCATCCCGCCTAAACGACTGGACGTAACGAAGCCATCATCATCATATTTGGCTCACAACCGGTGTCCGGTCCTGGCCTCCCGCTAAAAATATCTCCACCGGTCCTGATTTCGAGCCGATGTCAACTAGTTTGGCATCCTGGTCTACGCCATCCTTCAAGCGTAGGCTTGGCCGGCCTTGCTGTCGTGTTACATAAATCCATAAATACCGCAAAGGACTCTCCGAGCAGGATCATCTTCGCAATTGTCTTATATACCAGCAGCTTGGATGTTATGGTTAAGTTACTAGTAGGCTTTGTTGGTTTTAAGCAACCGTGCGCGTACTTCTGGTTCCATGGTTTTATCGGCTGCTACAGTTTACCCGAGATGGTTAAATGCACTACGTTTCACTATTTAAATTGCGGGACCAATGTTGGATCTTCTAGTCACAGACGTGGCCACCAAACCTTTGTTTGGCTCTCATTTATGTGCAGCCCCAGATTTAGTGCCGTCTGTTCGATCTGGATGAAAGCTTCCTGTACAACTCGTCGGTTTCTACCAACGATGTGAATATCGTCTGCGTAAGAGTATCTGAATGGACATATATAGGATTGTTCCTCTCGCCGTTACGTCAGAGTCTCGGATCACTTTCTCCAAAGCCAGGCTCAAGAGGACGCAGGTCAGTCCATCCCGTTGTCGGAGCCCGTTCTAGATGTTAAATGGGCTTGACAGTGATCCGGATATTTCTACTTGGCTTAAACCATTGGTCATGGTCAACCTCCAGAATCTTGTCAGTTTATTTGGGATGCCGAATTCTCTCATGGCTTCATAAAGTTCTACATTGGCTGTGCTATCATAGGCAGCTTTAAAGTCTATATTAAGATGGTGGTGTGGTGTGAGTTTTGAAACTCTAGACATTTTTTCATAACCTGCCTAAGGTTGTAAATATGATCAGTTGTTGATTTGCCTGGGATGAAGCCATACTGGTATGGACCAATGATGACTTTAGCGTATGTAGTCATCCTGTCTTAAAGGATAGAGGAGAAAATCGTATACGCGGTACTCAACAACGTTATACCATGATAATTGCTGCAGGTTGTGATATCACCTTTCTTATGTATGGGGCACAGGACGCCTTTTCGCCAGTATTATGGCATCGCTTCTTCCTCCCATACTTGCACTATTAGTGATAGATCAGATCCCGGGGCCTTAATATTTTTGAGCCGATTTATCGCTCTATGCTTGGTGGCGGCAGCATAACGTAGTCTTCGGTCATTGGTGGAGCCTCCAATTCCTCAGTTAGCTGGCCATTAAGCAACTCAAGAAAGTGCTCTTCCCATCGCTCTAAGATACCTTTGAGATCGGCGATCAGATTACCCTCAATGTCTTTGTAGTGTGTGCAACGCGGTGTATATTGCGGCATACCGCGAACTCTTTGGTAGAACTTCCTCGCCTGGTGCGGTCCTAGCTCTCTGTACTGTTCTAGTTCACGGACGAGATTTTTCTCCCAGGCTGCTTTTTTTCGCCGGTGAACTGTTTTTTCATATCTTCTAAGCTCTTTATATTCTATGTCTATATCATTTGCTTGACGAAGTAAATTATGCCAAACATTTTCCAAAACAGTTTTGCAGTTTTGATCTTAAGTGATTTGCAAAACTCTTATCGGCTTTCTGAGCCTACTATTTGTGCTAGTAACTCTTCAAGCTCCTTATGACAAACTGTTACATTGGCTGGATCAAAAATGTGCAGTTTGGCTGTAGATATCTCACAATAATATTATGGCGTTTGAAATCTTCTACATCTGGGTGAGCTGGGCAGTTATCTAAGAGTAATATAACTTTACGGTCGTCTTCAAGATTAGTATTCTTCAAATACTTTTTCTTTTTCACTACAAAGTTTAATTGAACCACGGAAGAAGAAGTTGTTGGGTTACCCAAGCCCTCTTGTTGACCTTTTAAATGACAGGAAGCTCTCTGATGTTTTTCAATGCTCTTGGGTCCCTGTGAGTCCCTTCAGCATTGGAGCAGACTAGCACAGTGCATCGTTCCTTGGATTCTTTGTAGCCCTCTATTAAATTTTCTTCTCTATACGCTAAAATATTTCCCGGTAAACGCTTCCAAAACAGGCTTGTCTCATCCGCATTGAATATTTGCTCATTTGTTAGGTTTTCCTTTTTTATTAACTCAGCTAGTTCTTCAACAAAAAGCGTAGCGGATCCATAATCCACCGATTGTTTTTCACCTGAACTTGTAAGACTGTGAATTCCGTGTAGGTTTTTAAAATTTCTCAGCCAGCCAGGTGAATACACACATCGAGAATCTTGGCCCAATTTAACGTGAAAGTACTTGGCCTTTCCACAATCATTTCGCCAGAAAGTGGAAAGTCTCTGAATCTTTGTTGACGTGTTTTACGTTTCTACAAACCTTTGATGAAATCACTTTCAGCAAAAAACTTTAAGATCCTGTCCTTATTTTTTAAACAGGTCATACATACACTGTTTGTGCGCCGACTTTATATTTTTGAGCTAAATTTTTCACAGAAATGTTTTTTTTTTTTCATGGGTGTTAATTAAATTACCTTTTTCCTTAAATGACAACACTTTTAAATGAAGAGGAAAGTTATTTATTAAATTGCATTATGTTACTTGCATTTGGGTAGAATACTCCTAATTAACTGCAGAAAATTGCAATTTAAATACGAAAATTAAAATCAATTTGTTTAAAATGCATCAATAACTATTGTGTCACGTGTATATTCATTGGAATTTTCTTTTTTGTAATAATATATGACGAGAACCAAATTCTATAAAGGCTTTCAATTTATTCGCAAAATCGAATAGATAATGAAATTTTATTATTAATTCTAAATAACGAAAATTAAACGCATTCAACAAATTTGCATAAATTTATTCGAAATAGCACAAGTTAGTTTAAAATAATCGATTGGAGATGTACGTACAATTTCGATGTATTTTAAAAGAATATCAGTGACCTTTGTATCCTTATGAGTGGAATTGTAATTGTATTTTCAAAGTAATTGTGTCCCACTTATCGCCTGCTAACGAATTTGTTTAAAAACAATTTTGGTTGTTATTGAATTAGTATTTGATATGCATAAGAGCCCTCGGTTGTTCAATAGTTTGAAAAATGAAATTAATTTGAAATTGATATTAGAAAATTTGTATTGAAATTTATTTTGAATAGCATTTAAATTGAGAATTGGAACCCAGCTCAATGGCATCGTCTGCTCATATTGGAAACGGGAAATTAAGTAATCCATGAATTATTTAGTTTCTTATATTTCTCAAAGTATATTGCCAAAGATCGTGCATTGAATAAAATGAACTAAACGGTCAACCTGGACCAAAAGGAAAACCCACAAAACCTGAACACCGCAAAAGGCTGTTTCGCAAATGGCAAACTGCGTGCCAAAAATCAAAATGTTTTCTTTTATGGATCGTACATTTTAACTAAATACGCGCACAAAATGACAATTCACACGAAACGAAAGTAACAAGAATGAAAACCAGGAGTTCCACAGGTGCTACAGTGACTTCCAGAAATTATGTTGTTCTGTTATATAGTGTCCTTTTATAGTGTGCTATCGAAATGGAATTTTAATAGTCAATGCCGGCCAGCATTATGATCCATAAAATAATGAAACTTTTAAATTGAATCTGTCATTCGGACGATAAATCCCATCGAGCAAACATTGTTTCACCTTTCGTACATTAAATGTCGTTACTGTCTGATATGCCTGGCATGAAAATCTCTCTGATATAAGGAGTCTAAAGGGATAATATCCATCTAGCGATACGGATTTTCTCTTATTACAGAATAATGGTCGTTTAGTTGTTATATACTCGTAGCATAATAACAACTAGATCACAAAAATATTACAACTAACTGTAATTTCTGGACAGGTAAAGGATTTCTTTGTTCCTTTTTTCAATAAAAATTTCTGTGAAAGGATTTTGAAAGCATTTTATGAATTGTTTTGTTGTGACAATTTCATTGCTATGTACATACAGTGATATTTTTTTTATTAGAAGGCTTTAAGAAAGACATAAAAAATTATGTTAACTAAAAAAATCTCAGTAGTGTGGCAACCTTGATTTGTTTTAAAATTTGTTGGCATAAATTGTTTGAGTTATATACGAGTATGTTATATAAGTGTTATATATGCAAGTAAATCCATTGTGAACTAAAAATAACTGGCTTTTGTTGTATTGTCGTACAGTTTTGGAAGATATACCATTTAATAGAAAAAGGGCTCAAGAAGTTCTGAAAATTTTTTATTTTTATGTAAATTATTTAGAAATTATAAATATAAAATGATTATAAATACTTTAATCTGAATCTTTAAATAAAAATTGCAGCAATCGTTATATTCCATTGTATACTTTAAGGGTTGTATCTTTTAATAAAAATGGAAAGGATCGTTATATTTGATTGCATACTTTAAGAGTTAAATCTTCTAATAAAAATTGCAACAATTTTTATATTTTATTGCATACTTGAAAGGTTAAATCGTCTAATAAAGATTGCAACATGCATTAACTTTCATTGTATACTTTTAGGGGCTTTATCTTTGGGAGTTATCTTATTTTAGAAAATTCGGTGTATCGTACAGCTTTAAGATATAGCTCTTTTCATAGAAACTTTTTTTAAGATGTATTCCTACCGCATATAAAGTTACCGTAGTACGTTTGTAATTTGTTTGTGATAGTACCGGTCACCTTCCAAGTGCTGCACCCATACAACAACACAGATTCAACATTTAAACGGAACAGTCGCAGCTTGGTGTTTAAGCTGATCGCATTGCTTCGCCATATCATGGACATCATTCCAAACACTGATTTTGCTTAGCCGATTCGGTTGACAATGTCCTGTTCGGTTCCACCTTCGGTCAAGACAATATTCCAAGATATAGCAAACTCTCTACTCTCTCTACCGGTTGTCCAGCAATGTTAACTTGACGTACTGAGTTAGTGCCGAGGTTGATGATTTTGGTATTAATCTTGATAACCGCAACATTTGCCTCGCTTTCCACATTTTTTGTCATTTGGTGCAGCTCCATAATCCTGTGTGAGAGTAAACAAACGTCGTCAGCGTAGTCCAGATGTTTGAGTTGAGATGATGTAAGAGTCCAACGAATTCCTTCGTTTCCAGTAGATAAAGCTGCGCGAAGCACATCGCTAATAACCAACAAAAAAAGTATCGGCGATAGAATGCAACCTTGTCGTAACCCACTTAGGATCTCGAATTCCTCTGACAGCAAGCACATGACATTTAAATGACATTTGTTGATGAGATTGTTACGTTCATGCAACCGTTTTAGCTCTTTTCATCTTTAAAGACGAACTGCCTTTTAAGCCGTTATTAAATCTTCCACTTTTTGAATGATGTAGGGGTTCAATTGAAGTTGATTTTTCAGTATCCGTCGGATGCTTCTATCCATATTTTTTGCCAGTATTTTCGCACTTTGTCATGGATTAATTCGTACTTTCACTTTGCGAACCATTTCGATGTGCTTCCGTAACACAACATAACAGACTAACGGTTGTCATAATATGAGCAGCAACGTGAAGTTAGTAACACTTCGATCGCCGGACCCCTCATTATGTGGAGTAGAATTATGCCCTCAGTCTTCTCGAATCTCTATACAAATATTGCATTATAACAGAATTAAAAAATACTATAATTTTATATCGAAAACAATTTAAAAAATAAAAAGAACGGAAAATGAAAAAAAAAACTTTAAGGGGACACCCGGGTTTGAACCGGGGACCTCTCGATCTGCAGTCGAATGCTCTACCACTGAGCTATATCCCCTAATTTTCTTGATGTGGTAAAAATTACAATTTTGTGTGAAAATTCTATTCTTTTCGATGATATAAGCGAAAGGGTGCATGAACGTGATAAAAGTTTGTCCAAAAATATAAAAATTTCTTATAGTCCAGCTATGTTGAGCGATAAGGCAGAATCTGATATATGCAGCTATGATTTTAACTACAACTTGAAACTGCTGTTTGTTTAAATTCTACTTTCTCACTGGAATGACTCAGTGTTCATTGGTATCTGGTGGTGTGGTATGTAAGTGTTCATTATTATTTCCTGTACTTTGGGGGTGCTGAACTTTTTGCTGCAGTAATAAAATTCATTAGCAAGTGCAATTAACATCTTTCTACTGACATTTTAAATTTGATAAATGTCCCTTTTTATGCAAATGTATCAGTAAGGTTTTCTGTTTTGTAAATCACCCCCCAGATGATGCCAATTATTTTGTGAGCTGCAAGGAAAGAGCAGCTAAAATTAAAATAATTTGTTCTGCCATATGTTGCATGGATTGGGAACAGTCTGTTTGTTCGTAGAACAACCGTAGGAAAAAAGACCGTAATCTTCGAAAAGATTAAATTGAAAAAAATTGTCTTGGCAAAATTGTTCCGTCAACGTCAGAAATCTTAAATTTCTATTATAACTTTACGCATTTCACGTTGACTTACAATTCCCTTGAGGGTATTGCGTAGTAACGTTCTAAGAATCAGAGAAATTGTTGTTTAAATTGTTTGTTGTCTGTCATTCTGTCTTTCCGTCTTGCGACATCTTCCGTATCTTCTGCCACATTCACTGCTTTGCCACTGGCAGACATGAATTACAGAGCATTTTTTGTTTTTATTATTTAAGCGATGATTATAGCAAATGGTGTCTGTTCACAAAAGGGTGGCGAAAAAATTCCCGAAATATGCATATGTACATAATTTTATTCAATAATCTCCGCAAGAGGCAGCAAGTGGTTATTGTTCTGCTGTGCCATTGTGCAAATAAATAATATGGAAAATTAAGTTAGAACGACGGATAAACGAGATAATGTTTTAAATGAACTTTTGTTATAATGAATCATTATTTCGAACTCCATTTAGCCTAATATAAGAAGTGTGGTACTCATTTAAAGCGCGAATTAGACAACTAAGTACCAGCGTTGATTTAAAAGTTTTCCGGATGAGGATGAAGAAACCAAAATTGTTACCAAATGTTCTGGTTTCGCCTTGATGATCTATGCACTTCTGCTTCCGGATGAACAAGCACTCGAAACTTCAACCACCACTTCTGATAAGTTATTGTGTCAGTTCTATATCATTATATAAACCCATCAGACCGATATTTCCGCCTGAACAAGATTTACAATTCCAAACAGGTTGAATGTTGTCTTTTCGGAATAAAACGAAATATCATTTCTAATTCTACTTCTAATTTTATCGGCATAAAGGCTAAATTTGCCATCGTCAACCCAATATGACCGACAAACCTCAAAGATTGTTTATGAAATCTCAAGTAATTACGAGAAATGGCGCAAATATGACATTAACATTAGGTGATTTTAGTACCAGAACGGCTATCTTAAAGGTTTGTGACGATATACGTGCTAATTTAGATAGTGACATGTCAGGACTAATTTCTTTTGTTGAAATTTCTAAGGCATTCGACTCTGTCAATTACAGCTTGTTAGTCAATAAAATTCTTTATGCTATCTTTGGTCATCATCTCTTCCGAATCGGTCGCAATATGTCGTCAACAATAATAAATGCTCATCGAAACTAATTGTTTCATTAGGTGTCCCGTAAGGTTCTATACTAGTTCCGCTGTTTTTTTCATGTTCCTAAATGACATCGGGAACCACATAACGTCTAAGTAACATATATACGCTGACGATGTGCAGCGTATGACATGTCAGGACTAATGGTTTTTCTTGACTTTTTCAAGGCATTCCACTCTGTCAATCACAACTTTTTCCGAATCATATTTTCCGAATCGGTCGCAATATGTTATCAATAATAATGATCATCGAACGCAAGGTGTTACACAAGGTTCTATACTAGGTCCGCTGTTATTTTCGTGTTTCCTAAATGACATCGGGGACCACATAACGTCAAAGTTTCACATAAACGCTAACGACGTTCAGCTATATACTCTCAAAAAATCCATAAAATCTGGCCTTTAGCAAAATCAATCACGGACTAAGTCCAGGATTTTTTTCTTTTTTCGAAAGAAAATAAGAATAAGAAAATAAGTGATTTTTAAAAGACTTAAACAGCGGATCAAAAATATGAAAATCATCCATGAATTTTAAGCGGGCTTCAGACGATCGATCAGATCTTTACGCTTACGACCATTGCCGATATCTACATGAGCCACAAAAAGCCCTACACATTTTTGTGGATGTTCGAGCAGCATTTGATTCTGTTTCGTGAGAGACACTTTTCTATAAACTCTATAGATATTGTTACGAAAAATAGTTAGTAGCACAGAAAATAGAATTCGAATCCCAAGATACAAAACCATCTCCGCTTTTTCATACATTCGTCAAAATACTCGTACTAAAAAAAAATTGTATAACTTTATTACAGCATAAAATTATTCCATTTCGCAATTTCGAAATTAACTAACCTAAACTGAAGAGTGAGAAACTAAAGAGTTTGGTGGGGGAAAATGCAGTTTCTTATTCCAGAAACAGAAACTCTTAAGGGTATTGTTTCACAGCCTGATGAAAATTTCTTAAAAGGATTGATTATGGAATGAGTATTCAAAGCGTTTTTGCAGCTCCTTCTCCATCAGAAAATTATTCCAATTTATTTGATGTAAACGCTTCAGTAGTTTTCCTTTTTCTTCTCGGAAAATTTGTGGTTTTCTGCATTAGGTTTAGAAAAAAAACTCGATAAAATGGGGTCAAACCGCAGGTTGCATAAATTTTAGTGCAGAGACCACACTAAATGATTCCAATTGTAAAAAGTAGAAACTAAAATAAACGCAACGCAAATAAATCACTGCCGTACGTCATTCAAAGCAACGGAATTGAATGGCGTGAGACAGTGGTAGAGAAAATGGTCAATAACCGCCTTTTCTCCTTTCACTAAAAGCTCAAAAAAAAAATTCATTAAGAAAAACAATTTTGACATTGAAAGCAATGAAGCCATCTTTAATTGTACTAAATAACAACAGGTAATATGTAGTTATGGTGAGTTGGTGTGACAATCCGACAAAAACCACACGAGAGCACTCAGAAAGTCAGTGCATTGTACTCGATCCCAGTGAGTTCACTATTCAAATATCTTCGTTACCTTAAGATACCGAAGTTCTTCCCTCAAAAACCGTTCATCCTTAGCCTAGAGAGAGCAGGGCCGCTACAAAGGAAATGTATGTTATTTCTTTTTCCTCCAAGCAGGACTTAATATTGGATCCAATATAAGTCCTAACTTGAACATATGACTTCCAGTCGGGTTATGCCCTGTAAGTTATCCGACCATGCTCCGACAGGTAATTCTAGATATTTCTCCTGAACTTTTGGCGATGTTGTTGTTCGGCCTATCCACAAAGTGCTTGATAGTTCTACAGTACTTCTGTTCGGCTTCCATGAATCTTCGAGTTGCCTGATTCAAGCCTAACATTGGACTTACATTCATCAGTAAGGTAACCGTTGGTGAAGAATATTGGTTCGAATTCCCCAATGATCTTGTCCAATATTTGTTCCTAGGGTATTGAACTTTATATCCTCTTTCGATACAGTACAGTACTGTACACAGACATCAGGAAAAAATTTGTTCCGAAACCTCGATTCAAGCTGCATCTTCCACTTCATCTTGCCAGACATTTGACTTCCGTGAAATTGGCAAAGTGTAACGTTTTAGTACAGGAGGACTAAGACCATCGAACTTTAGCTTATCAAATGTAAACTTCACAAAATCAAGATGAAATGTAGTTGCAATTAGATAGTTGTATTTGTGTGTAGTTTTCCATGCTTGATGGAACAGTTGATTACTATATTGTTGCAAGGCCTATATTTTCTTTGGATATTGAAATGAGTTACTGTTACTGTAGCATCATTTAAATATTTCTGATACTGCTTTTGGACAATTTGGGATCGCCGATTTCAAAGTTATTTCAGAACGATGGGAAGATTACTTTCACAAGTTGCTAAATGGCCAGCTAACAGAGAAATTGAAGGCTCCACACCGAAAACTACACAATCGTCGTATAACGTTGTTGAGTACATCGTAAAGGATTTTCTCCTTAATGCTTTAAGTTTTAAGACAAGCTTAAGTCATCATTGGCCCATTCCAGTGTGGCTTCATCCCAGGTAAATCAACAACGGTCATATGATCACCCTTAGGCAGGCGATGGAAAAATTTCTAGAGTTCCAAGACTCATTACACCTTCTCTTTACAGGATTTAAAGCAAAGCCAGACTAAAACTCATGTCTCTCATTCTGCCATTGCAGAATTCGACATCCTAAGTAAACTGACACGACTATGTAGGTTGACCATGACCAATGTTATAAGCCTTGTAGAGATATCCGCATAACTATTCCACATCCACAACGGGCTCTGATAAGAGGATGGACTAGCATGCGTCCTCTCAACCTGGCGTTGAAGAAAGTGTTCCGAGACGAGAGGCCCAATACTACAAAGATTCATCAAGATACTGGTTAACGCTAAAGATATTGACATCAGTGGTAGACACAAGCGGCATGAAACCTGTGTATCCACAAAAATGAGGGCAAAACAAATTACATTGCGATCACGTAGTAAAGGACCCAACCTTAGTCCCTCAGTTAGGATTGTGGAGCGCGAAGTAGTGCAATATATTTAACTATCTCGCGTGATAGAACCAGAAATACGCATACGGTTGCTTAAAGTCAACAAAGCCCTCTATAGTCTCTTAAGACTCTTTGACTCTCATCTCTTAGCCGTACCCTATAGAAAAGTCTTGCGCTCATATCCATACATACTGTTACGAAATTGAGGCTTTCTAGAGTTTGTAATGGATTTTGCCAATAAAAAGACAACACAAGTTCATTATTTCAATTAACAGATACCAAAAGTACACTTATTTACTTTGGTGATTACTTATTATTCACCTTTATCACTATTTTATCCATAGGCGGTATCTCTATCTACCTTTCAACTTTTCAAGTAGTCTTTAACTTACTGCGATGAAGCTTTAGTTCTAATACAATTCAATAAAATGCTTATTCTTATATACGATTAAAAATTTCAATTTACATTTTCGCAACCATATGTGCTTATTTATATATTTCAAATAAACATATTAATTTTGTTTAACACTTTCATACTAAAAACTTTCGAAATACTTTTGTTATACAATACGACTATTATCTGATTTGTAAAAAAGTGTTCATGTTATCTTTTCAACATTAAGCTAAACAGATAGGCGAGTGAAAAGGGTTTTCTATTTGTTTTTTGTTTTGTATAATTTATAATGAACTTTAAAACTAAAAAAAAACTTAAAGATTTAGCTTTAGCTTTAAACGTTCTCATTCCGTTAATTTAGGCATTTTGGTGTAGTCTTTCTCATCGTCTACTCTCAGCACATGACATCAAAACTAACAGAATGATACTTGAAGTCTTAAAACCTATCGACCCATCTTACATAAAAAGAAAACAGAAACCTTTTTAATTTATTCCACGTAGCAACTTAATTAAGGTGCCTGTCATCTGAGACAATCTACCACCCCTTTGGTGCGGATGGTCTTTTACATTTTTCCTCTACTGATTTTATGCGTTCATTCATTATTCATGTTTGACATCAGGGTTCACTCAACTGTATCGGTAAAGATGTTTTTGTTTTGGTGTTTTCGTTTAATAAATGGGCCTCGTATACTGACATCGATCTAAGCAAATAAAAAAGTGTTTGGGTACACTTTTCCCACTACGTTTGAATGTCATATGCAAGGACATTATGCAGCCGATCCATAAAATTGGCATTGGTAGTCATCAAAGTGCGTATTTATTTCTTCCTCATGAGACCAGAGAAAGTTAAACCAAAAGTACTGAATCCTTTTCCTTACGTCTATGACGACTTCGGAATTTTGTTTATAAAACTAATAGTAGTAGAAGTAAAAAAGTAGTTAATTTGTCTTTATAAAAAAATGTGGATTTGCATTTAAAATGGTTAATACGCAAGAGATGTGTATTACACTAATCACTAAAGGTATCAAGATCTTCTTGTAATATTGTAGAGTCCTCCAAGCTAGAAATTTTGAAAAAATATTCACCATCATCAGCAAATAACAAACTTTTTGATTATGTATTTGTGTCATTCATAAATAAAAGAAACAAAAGAGGACCGAGATTACTGCCTTGTAATCGAAGTGCCATCGTTAAAAACCATATGTCTAAGCATTTCACACTGTCCGTCCGATCTATTTATCCAGAATATTGGGTTTTTCATGTCGTCCAGGCAAAATCGTTGGCAGCCACCACACAACAGCGGACACACTACCGCACATATATATCCAGACAAAACCATACGTACCGACAATATGTGTAAATCGGCGACAGCCACTATAAATATATGCAGGCAAAACTGTACATACCGACACCTTGTGTAAATTATTGGCAGCCACCATACAACACATGAGTAACTGCCAAATAAAATTATAGTTCAGATTCAAATAAATGGACAAATTATAAAATTCACACCAGGCTTAGGCAGAATAACAGTTATGTTCGGCAATTTTTCTTCACAAAAGGGGTCGACTCTCGACTTCGTTACGAGACAGATAACGGGCTGGAGTCCTGACCGAACTTTCAGCATTTTGTTAGCTGACGTCCAGTCAGCACCAAATAAATTTTAACACAGACTAGGCCTTGAAACTGCGCAACTATTTTGACGGGTTCTATTCGAACACCATATCATTCATTTCAGACTCGACAACCGTCTAAAATCCGCGTCAAACTCAGAATCTAATGCAATCTCTCTGGTAAACACTCTGTACAGCTCCCTATGATAACTCGAGAGCCGCTTTTTTTCGCAGACTTTTGCCTTTGAATGCTTCTGCTCTTATCATCAAACGAATTGTTATCAATACTCGGTAAAAATCAAGGTATTTACGGACCAAGAAGCGACTCAAAAAGAGATGAGATACCACTTACAGACGCAGCAGAAATAGAAGCAACAGAACAAAATTCAACAAAAGAATTGGTTGTTGAGTTAGATGGTTAGTTATATTGGCAGAATTTGAATTGATTCCATGACTAGTGGGTTCTATCGAATACACTGATACACTTCTCCGACGGGCAGCCGGCGACAAAACAAAAGTTTTAAGGAATCATCTCGAAAATTCACACTTCCTACACAAACATATTATTTATACCCGCTTGATGATAGCAATTATTTATCGTATTAAAGATGTCACAAACTTGTTCCTGTTATTATTTTGCAAAAGTTTATCTTCGACATACATACCACGTCAGAGGGCAAAACTAATTTAGAAAAAGTATCTGCATTCAAATTGAACCAACAATTAGCTTCACTTCAAGGTATTCATGTAGCTAACATTCGACACAAAAAACTTGAGTTGTTTTGTGGGAGTTTTCCAATTCAATTTTTTATTCCGGGTGGACTGGACTTTGACGAAAGTTGGAAATCCGCATAAATTTCCAAAATTTATTTTTCTTTCCTCCATTCTTCTTGTCGCTCTATTGTTAAATGAGAAAAAAACTGAACTAAGACCATCCACTCCACTCTTTTTGGAATGGGAAATACAAACTGGAGGTCACAATTGATGTGTTAAGTACGGCAGATGTCTTTCAACTTGATAACTTTACTTATTCCCAATTGCAGCACAATCCAATTTCGTCCAAAACAAATTAAAAGTTTTCTCACAGTACCGTAGAAATGTTGTTGACAACTTTTAGCGGATTAACAAGAATCATGTCATTAACTAACTCATTTAGTGGACGCAATAGAGTTCTTCTTGACCTTTATAATTCGATTCACAGTTTTCACTGCGTAGGGGTAACGTAGGGGTAGTTAAGAATTCAAGAAGCTTCTAACATAATCGACGGGTAAAATCTCTTATCTCTTTTCTTGCTGATTTCTGAAATAGAATGTAAGTTAATTAAAAACCGCAAAAAGGTCGTGTTTTTAGGAGAACCCTTTGAACAACTTAATAATTAAAAATTTAGGAATTCTTAAACTCTGGTCACCTTAACCTTTTTTCTTTTCTTCTCTCTTTATCTCTCTCTCTCACTCTATCTATCTATGAGTCTCCAGAATGTCCTTTCCGCATTGACTGTGACCGCATTACCAGCATCATTGAAGAAGACGTATGGACACCTTCAGCATGAAACTTGCACCAAACAGTCAGTTGTGGATGTAATTTCATTTCGTGACTGTGTCTCGTGTCGCTCGTCGGTCACACAGGGACCCAAGGTTCTTATTTCTCTTCCTTGTTGATGCTCTTAAAGTGGAAAAGCTTTTTAAACAAAAATTTGTATATTCCATCAATGCCTGATGATTTTTTAGAGTTTCCACTCATAATGAAATCGCTGACAACAGCTGTCCCGGTAAACAAATCGACGTCTACGGTTGCATTAGCGAAATTTTCTTCGCTGAACCATATAACAGAATTTCTTGGAGACGTGGCGTCTTCCACAAGACTTTCAACTTCTTCAAAAAATTTGGAAGATGCGTTGGTGGTCGGTCCGTAAAGCCTCTTTCAAAATGAAAGGCTTCGGCTTTTTCTGCAACGCTAGATGGTAATTGGTCTTTAATCGTGATATTCACTGGAATCGAAATACGTTTTCCGATCAGACAGTTCAGTTTCTTAAAAACATCATGGCCGGGTTTGATAAATTGGAGCCATGTGGTGAGTTTATCATCCTGGTAACTCCGCACAGCTTGAGGAAACATATTAACTATACAACGCAGCTGCATAAGTACAGACTGTTAAATATTGTCTAAAGACGTTTCCTCAACCGTTGCTTGTGAGCATATATTGTCTGTTTATTCTTAGGCATCCTAGAGCGATGGGAAGAGCATTTTAATGAGTTGCTAAATGGCCAGCTAACTGAGGAATTGAAGGCTCGACCAATGACCGAAGATAATACTATGCTGCCGCCACCAACATAGACGAACTTAGCAGAGCGATAAATAATAATAAGGCCCCAGGATCAGATGGGAACCCAGCACTGATTAAAATAGGAGGCCCCACAATTAACCAAGCAATTCATGAACAAATAGTGCAAGTATGGAAGGAAGAAGCGATGCCAGAAGACTGGCGAAGAGGCTACCTGTGCCTCTACATAAGAAAGGAGATATCACAACATGCAGCAATTATCGTGGTATAACATTTTTGAACCACGTATAAGGTTTTCTCCTCTATCCTTCAAGACATCATCATCTTCATCTTTGTGGCATACCAATGTGGCTTGCTTCATCACCGGTAAATCAACAACTGATCAGATTTAAACCCTCAGGCAGGTGATGGAAAAATGTCTAGAGTTTTGAAACTCACTACACCATATTTTTATATATCGCCGCCTATGATAGTATAGCCAGAATAGAACTTTATAAAGCCATAAGTCCATTCAGATACTGGCTTACGCAGGCGATATTGACATCGTTGGTAGAAACCCAAGAGTTGTATAGAGATCTTTCATCCAGATCGAGCAGGCGGCACGAAATCTGGGGCTGCACATAAATGAGAGCAAAACAAAGTGCATGGGGTCCACGTCTGCGAGTAGAAGATCCAACATTGGTCCCGCTATTAAAATAGTGGAGCGCGAATTTTAAGTAGTGCAATCCTTTAACTATTTTGTGTCAACTACAGCAGCCGATAACCTACTATTATAGTCTGTAAAGACCGTTTTATCTAAGAATTCACCAAAATTTGACAAAGCAAAAAAGTTCTCTTACATATTTTTCTTGCCAAGGCTAGGTACCGATCACACTGCCCTCATAATGTTTTTTTTTTCAACTTAACTAACATTGTACTTCCTGGCAATAGAGAATAGAGAAACGCCGTCCTCGCTGCACCTAATTTCAAAGAACTTGTACAAAACAGAAGCAATTTCTTTAATGGATGTAAAAGTTTGAATAGTTCTCATATTTATGGTTGGTTATGTAAACGTAAACATAAAAAGAAATATTATAAATATTTTATGTTACTGTTATTGCAGTTGTTCTTTTGCAAAGTAATAACACAAATGCATCAGTACACATAAGTACATCTACAAGTAAATTGCACATTTGTTTTTGTTTTATCTTTAGCTAACTGTGTGGGCAAAAATTTAAGCTTTTGATGTACCAGACTTAAATGTGTACTATTCTCTTATGTACTGTGAGTGTGTTTGTGTGTGTCGATGGTCGCCTCTGTCATTACGTTTGCATTTGTTTTTAACCTTGCTGTGTTTTTGGTTAATATTTAGAATGTAAGCAATAAAGGGTATTTCAATTGAGGCGCGTAATTGGGTAAAAAATAGAATAAAAGTATTTTCAATTAGGGCGCCCCATTTTTCAATATAGGGTTTCTCGGCTATATGCATAAAATTGGTTGCATGGTTGTTTGACTTTTCGACTCGTCTATACTTGCTATTTAATCATAGAAAATAATACGCTTTCACAACGTTTGTAAATTATAAAAATGTGTTATCAAAGTTCACGTTGGGTTGCGACAATTATACGTGCGACAATCATTCTGAGCGATGAAGCTCATTTCTGGCTTAATGGCCATAAACAAAAGTGTCGCATTGGACAAGTCAGCAACCCGCAGTCAAGTGTAACCAAGTTGATTTAATTGAATTAAATTTAATTGAATAAACTATGTCTCAAACCATAATCATATTGCATAAGCAACAGACGTAGAAAACCCAGGCAATACGATTATAATAGCATAAACATAATTATATAATAAATATATATGTAGTCCAGGAAGTGGACTACCAAATCAATACTCACAAATTGCAATTATCACCCATAGTGCAAGAATGGCAGTATGGGCTAGACCACCGCCGACAGTTCTCAAGGTAACAAGATCGAATCTCACAACCAAAATGTGGCAAACAAGAAACTTTTTTTTGTAACATAAGTTATGGGATGATTTTCACATCCAATATCAACTCTGAAACGAAAAATTAAAATACGAAATGGCTACTATACACAAAGAATATACGTGTATACTCGTATTAAGATTTCTAAATTTTTCACCAGGAGTAATAAACTTTCCAGGCGGTTTAAACAAATTAAAGATGATATTGGACAAGGAAATATCGAAACAATCAGTCGACAAAAGCGGTGGTCGCTCTGGGAAGGCGTCCTTTTTAGAAACACTATGCCAGGCGTAAAAATGGAAATTAGTTGTTTGCGTAGTATAGAAGCAAAATCTGTCAGCATTAAAGTCAACGAAGCTGAGATCTTGCTAGTAACATCGGTGTACCATCACTGTAATGCAACGTGGAAAAACATTCAACGGGATCTGCAAACTGTCTGTGGCATCTCATTTAGGCACAAATACTGTATGGTTGGAGGGGATTTTAGCGCTAGACACACTGTTCTAGTTCACGGACGAGGTTCTTCTTCCCGGCTGCTTTTTTCGCTGGTGAACTGTTATTTCATATTTTCTGAGCTCTTTATATTTTTCTTGGCGTGCCTGCGTTCTATGCGTTTGCCATGGCAAAAATCCACGAATTATGATTTGAACTGCTTGACCAACGTCCTTATTCACCAGATCTAGCCCCAAGCGACTTTTTCCTGTTCCTTAGCTAAAAGCTGCGCTCGGAGGACAGAGGAAGCCATAACCTTTGTAAACAATTATTTTGCAGAGAACGACGCCGAGTACTATTTGGACGGGTTAAAGAGATCGGAGCATCGCTGGAAGAAGATGAAAAATTAAAATAAATTTGAAGAAAAATTGATACTAGACATTTTGGATCGTTGGACACTTTGTTGGATCGGAAACTTTTCACACCACCTTCGTATTTCTATTATGTGATGATTGTGCCTCCTTGTAGCACGGTTCGGTATTCTCTTTCTGGTTCAACTTTTTGAGATGGTGTCTTAGGCGCCAATCTGTTTTCATCTGGAAGGAGACTCACATTGATTCGTTATTCAAAGGAAATGATTCCCTTGTAGAAAAAAAACTTATAGACTATTCTATGTCTTCTATACTAGACCTTTTTCGTATGAGTTAATTGTAGCTGTGGCAAAATCAGGGGCTGAGTAACCCTTTATAATTCTCTTAGTCTTGGAACAGTTCTAGGGCATCAAACCAGCATCTGATCAATATTGAGTCTACCAAACCTAATGATCTCAGGGCCGCTTGATATTAATTATAGATTACGATTGCTAGGTCACTGATACCCTTTTTCGAGATTAATTCTTTGATTTGGATAGATATACCGTCATTCTAGTCTGGTATTGAATATAACAACTTAGCTTCGGTATTTCAGACCAGACTTCTTGGATTAGTCTGCGGTTTTTAAAGGCGCGATTTTTATTTGCGCAAGTTTTCCTACAACTGTACGTGGCAGTCGAGAAATCTGTTCCGCCACGATAAGGCTTACCCAAAGTAAAGGCATCGAACTCTTAGCGTCGTTATTTTAGCGAATACTTCCATTTATTGTTTTAAGTAGTTCTTGGTAGTCACGATGGTCAAGAACGTACAGTAATGAATTGTAAGGTTTTTTGGTTCTTTGTTTGTTACCTACATTGAAAATTAAAAATTTCCATCTTTTAAAATAAATTTTCACACGCCCATAGACGAAAGTGACTGTTTCGTACGCTATAAACTAGCCTCGAAAGTAGCCCATAACAACACTAGTTATGTTATGATATAAACGTCTTTTGTTATTTACTATAATCTCAGCGAACACATTTCGCATGAGCAAGAATTCTCTTTTGTTTGTCGTTTGTGATTTCTGCTTCTCTCTCGATTTAGCAGAAAAATCGGTTTGGACGCGTGAAAAATTCATTTCTTTGTTATTTACTGCAGTCACAGCGAACACACATTATCACATTTCTGTTACTCAATCGATTTAGCAAAAAAAAAACGGTTTGGACGCGTGAAAAATAGCGTACACGCCTTGCAGAAAAGAGCTCATCGTGCTCGTTAGATTGCCGAACGATAAACTCCACTTTCCTTGCTCGTTCTGTAATATACTTTAAATAAATTAAAATAATAAAATTAAGTTTTGGAGAGGTTGTCAAAGACATTTCCACGCTAAAATGTTTCTGTTAAGCTGATGGAAAATGTTCCATTAAGTCTTTTATGCTTTCTTGACGTTAGCTTATGTTTTCCGTTTGATATTTCGAGATATTACTGCAATGCCTGGGATAGTTTTGTATCTTATTTGTAGACGAGAAAACATTTTGCAAAAATAAAAGATATGTACTCGGTAGTGTTGTAAAACTCCTCTTGTATTAATACAATTCAACAATTTTCTTTCAATTTCGCCTAAAATGCGAAAATTGCGTCAGATCTTAATATTGTTGTTGTGTTGAGTTTGTTTGTTTTTCCCCTCTTACGCTGAACCTGAGCTTGACATCCTTACAGATAAGACAGACAGACAGACAGACAGACAGACAGGTTCGTTGAGTGTATCTAACGAATCTGTCTGCACCTAAGTGTATCCCTTACAAATTATTAAGGGCTACAAAGTTGTTCTCTTGCACTTTTCAGCTTTGCTGGTAAATGGATATTTAATTTACAAAAGTACAGTTTTTTTTTCTCGGAACTTATTCGTATTTCGCTATACATAAAAAAGAAATTAGATCTTGTTAGCGGAAATTTTTATTTTTTTTTATTTTCACATATCGCTTGGTTTTTGCTGCTCTAAAAGTACAGAATATATACTTTTTAGTATTTGAATAACATCCGATTCCATTCCTTCTGTTTTCATTTTTTTACGTAAAATGTTTTATCACTAAATTAAATGTCATTCATATGACATAGCATAGACAGAGCATACTCTTGAGGAAGGTATTTTCATGGTTTTGATAGCTTTGAAGCATCGATAAGAAAATTCAATCATTTGTCAAATTTACGCACTCTTCTAATAGGAAAATTTGAATGGATCTCTGACACTTACGCTAGTAATTTAGCAGGAGATAAAAAAACGTTTAATTTGGGCTATAAATTATCCCCACACAACCTAAAAGGACAGAAGGCGGAAAGTAAGTCGTCATCATTACCATCGGATGGCTTCCCTGGGGCGTGCAAGTGACGCAGAATGTGCTTTCGAACGCTTCTGAGTCGCCATAAAATTGCCAATAGAATTTTTACTTCACTACATCGTGTTTGCTGCCGAGCGGTTATTCATCATTCCACCTCTTTTAAAGATTCTCCTGACCTAATATTGATAACCGTAATGAATCATGACATACTCTTCCTTCATGACATACTCTCATTGAACAGCTCATATAAACATTTCTTTCTGATAAAATAGAAAGTATTATTGATGTTTTGGCTCCTAAAGCATATGAGAAGCTTTACGAAAAAACGCAGTTTATATTTTTAGCATTTTCGATTAATTTTAAAATATGTTTTCGATTATATCTACTCAAGCGTAGGTACGTAAAAATTTTAAGATATTCGTATATTAGGATATAAAGTTTTAAAGTTATCTTTAAAAGCATAAACTTTTCCAGCGTACTTAGGTTGCTTGTTTAGAATCAGAGTCTGGAAGAATAAAATCACATTGATGAATTGCATCCGTTTTGAGTCTTCTACGCATCGGATAGTTATTGATGCAAAGAAAGTTGTTCTTATTTAAGGACGGACAAGTAGAAAGCTATAAACATTTAAAATAAACTAATCATCATCAGTCATTCTGAAAAGGAGCGGAAAATTAAGGAAATATTATCCTTTTCGCTACTTGTAATCAGATAGAGAAGCAACAATGAAGAGTCCCTTATCTGCAGGCTCAGTGAATCGAAATTTTTCCATGGCGCCAATTGATTGATCGCACTTGTCTTTGCTTTAGCTGTAGATAGATAGTAGCTGTTGTCCATGTCACTTGAGATGCTGTTTGAGATAATGACGTTTATCAATTCATTTGTTAGTCGTTTGATTTTTACATTGCAACGAAGAGATAACAGTTATATGTAATTAATTATATTTATTATTAATTTATTTATTTATTTTAATTATTTATTTAGTTTTTTTCGTCTTGGCAGAGTCTATAATGAGAATGTTGTGCAAGCTCTTTTGAGTATATAAACTCTAATGCTACTGGTCAAGATGAATTAAATCCTAACTTTGTCAAAATTCGGTTGCCTTTCATACTGCCTTTTAAAACGTATTTTATTAACTCGGTGCTAACTATGTCCGTATTCCCATCCGAGTGGAAGAAAGCTAAAACCATCCCATAACCACAGACTAAAAATTCTAGCATGACGGAATAAGGACCAATTGCTATTCTACCTTTCCTGTCAAAAGTCTTAGAAAAAAATTATCAGATCACAAATCCATATATACGAGTATCTAGACTTTTCGAAAGAATTTGACACATTGAATCTCTGCAAAACTTGTTTCATCATATTTAGAAGGAAGGCAACAACGAGTGGTGAAAAGACGTAACGTTTAACTGAAGTCCGAAACGGTGTACCGCAAGGTTCAATCCTAGGCCCAACACTCTTCTCGTTATATGTGAACGAACTACTAATTAGGCATTGTTCAGTTTACATCTATGTGGGCGATATTCAACTTTTTATGAGCTGTCCTATGAATGCGATTGATGACACTATTCATCCAATAAACGATTATTTGTCAAGCGTAAATGACTGGTCCCTAAAACATGAGCTACGTTTAAACTCAAAACAGTCCCAGGCGCTTGCAGAGTAGAGTTATAGATGTATCTGAATTTTAATCGGTTAAAATTGGTAACAGTCCGATTATGTGGGCTGATACAGCTAAAAATCTGAACTGATCTTTATTCGTATGCTTTCATGGGACATAGTGCTATCGGTAAGGTGTATAGTGGACTGTGTACAATGTGGGCCACTCAGCATTTTCTACCTATATAAAAACCAAGCTGATGCTGGCAAAAACTCTTATATTACCAGTATTATTATATAGAGCTCTTATGTGTCCCGATCACAAGTGTTAGAAAAAACTAAACGTTCTGTATAACAACATCGCTCGATATATTTTTACTTTGAAATGTGGTGACCATGTTTCGAGATTCTCTAACCAGATAAGTTGATGTTCTTTAAAGACCTTTTAAAATTTAAGTCCCTGTGTCTTCTAAGAGACACATTAAATACGCGTCAGCCAGAATATCTATATGATAAGCTGCAACCTCTCCAATCTCGGAGATCTTTCATGTTGACTCAACCTAGGTACTTATGTCAACTGTCCGAACGTAAATTTTTTTATGCAAACTATTCGATTGTGGAACTCTCTGCCAATAAAGCTTGGAAGAATTGGAAACACAAACAAATTTAAAACTTCTCTTCTTACACACCTGACCACAATATCATCCGAATATCCGAATGCCTAGGTAAAACAGCGACCGGCTGAAGATCCCCTCAGTACGCCAACAATTAAGGGATAATTTATCGCATGAAGTGGAAGCAATCAGCATCTTACTGCCGACAACCATCCAGGAACATTGGAAGGCTGTGAAAAATGTTTTCACATCTGGAGCGGAAAGTATTGTTGGTAGTATTGCCAGGCAAGGCACAGCACGTGGCTTACCAAAGATACCTGGAGGCGGATTGAAGAACGTAAGCTACTTAACGCTAGTATTGTAGATACCCCAGCAGCAGCGAGGATCGAGCTAGAGTCCCTGTATCGAAGAAAAATGAGAAGAGTGCAGCGCAGTGTAAGACGTGACAAACGTAATTATATATGGCCTCAGAAGCAGAGGAAGCAGCGAGAAGGTGCGATAGCAGAGCCGTTTACGGAATCACCACAGAGCTGACAGGTGGTTACCAATCTTACCTCAACTCCCAGTAAAGATGAGATCGCTACGGCGATCAACGCACTAAAGAACAACAAGTCGGTAGGAATAGATGGTATTACCCGCAGAGCTTCTGCGTGCTGCTTCAACGAAATTAGAAAAGTGTTTATATCATCTTGTAGAGAGAGCTTGGAAGGCAGAAAGTTTCCCCGACGAGTGGAAGTAGGGAATGATTGTCAAGCTCCCTAAAAAAGGTAGTCTTATGGAGTTCGAAAACTGGAGTGGCATTTGCGTTCTTGCTGCAGTTGCCAAAGTAGTGCTTGAGCGAATTATCTGGAAGATACACTTAATGCTGAACAAGCAGGTTTCCGCACTGGATCCTCCTGTGTCGACCACATCAACACCATGCGGATCATTATTGAACAGTGCGTTGAATTCCGGTCAGCACTGCACCTGCTGTTCATCGATTTTTAGAAGTCGCATAACAGTGTCAACAGACAGTTTATCTGGCTCACCTTGCGCAGGAGAGGTATACCCGATAAACTAATAGCTATTATTAAAGTAACCTATGATGGCTCTAAATGTCATGTGCTGCATAGAGGAAAGTTGTCAGAGGAATTCGAGTTCCTAAGTGGGGTACGACCAGGTTGCATTCTATCGCCGATACTCTTTTTGTTGGTGATAAGCCATGTGCTTTGCGCAGCCTTATCTACTGGAAACGGAGGAATTCGTTGGACTCTTACATCTCAACTCAAACATTAGGACTACGCTGACGAGGTTTGTTATCTCAGGATGGTAGAAGAACGGGTAGTCCAAGAAATACATGGCGCAGAACAATTAAGGAGGAGTCATGGCAATTGAGGAAGAGTTGGAGAGAGCTGAAGCTCATTGCGGTTTCTGGCACGCGATATCGCGTAGGCATAGTAGTACCCACAAGGGGATCTATGACATAACGACAACTATCCCTATCAATGTATTGGGTGTTTTTTTAAGCACGATAGAACTTGAAATTGTAAAAAATAACACAAAAAATTTAATTTTGATCAAATTATTTTATTCATTCAAAGGATCAATACATGGCATTATCATATATCTACTTTCGAACGTCCAATTTTATTATTATTATACTATTCATAGTTGATTCGGAGTTAAGTACTTGACTGTCAAAGTAGCAAATACTCTTACATGAGTGACTTTAGTCTCATTTCTCATTCACCAATTCCTGATGAACTGTTTATGTTTCGGCATAGAAATATAATTGGAATCCTAGTTATAGTTAAGTTCACCGCAACCAGCCAGCCAGATTAATTTTTTTTCTCAATTCTTCCTAATAAAATAAAATTTTACTAAAAAAAGTCATCTTCTTTTTTTGTCAGCAACATAGTTTCACATTTCCAATGAAGTAATTGATTTCAATAAATAAATATTGAAGAATAGACAATAAGCCGAAACAATTCAAAGACTTAAATTATCCTACGTGCTGGTTAGGAAATGAAATCCGGCTCCGCCAATTGTCCAACTGCGTGAAAAGCAATTTTCCACTCCTTCGCTCATGTTTTTAATATCCATCCATACTCGAACATACAAAATCGTGCACGTGATTGGCATGGAAAGAGCTTATATGTCTAATGAAATGTTTCTAGGGGCTTTGATACGGACAGTACATGTTATTGCACTCGTCCTATGTGTCCGCCGGTTGAGTGGCAAAAGCCCAGCTATAAACGATTTACGTTCTCTATGTGTCGCGCTCACAGTCAGTTAATTGGTGTAAAAATAGCACTATCATTAAATCCTTGCCATCCTTCTTCCTGACTTTCTTTCCCTGGTTGATGTGCTGTCGTCACTTTGCCCAGTTCTTTGATATTTTTTCCCAGCTTGCGAATGGCAATTAATTTTTGATTTTTCCCTCCTCTTCGTGGCCAGCCATTTATCGATGAAATTAAAGTCATGAATTGCGTTTACGATGGTATGAAAGCTGTACTTCTCTGGTTATATGACAGAAAAATCTATTGGAGAGATTTGAGGCCGTATTTTGCTAACAAACACCTAAAAGCTAAATGCATTGTTAATTCTATTGAATCCCAAAAGTAGTAAAAAGTCAACAAACATTTGAGTGACGTTCTTGTGAATAATAATCAGTCAACAAATTTTACGAATTATCAAAAAATCAAACAATCTGGGTAATTGCCTAGTTAGCAGTTTTGATAAAATTTAAATGAGGCAGATGATGTGTTTATGAGTTTGTTTGCGAAAATGAAAAATAAAATATTCAAAAGTATCAAAAAGTTGGCCTCTTCAGATACATAGGCAACATCGTTCGAGACACATAATTAAGCGCATTTGTTGTGGCAAATATGTACATCCTATATTTTCTTTTGAATCACTGAAGAAGAACACAAAATCATACTTGAATGGGTTTACTTGTTCTCCTTCTTGTTAAGGGAAAACAAAATTAATCTTAAGGAATATTTCTTCACACGCCTATACTTGTACATATTTTCCCGCAAACACTTAGCTCAAGTATGTGAGACGATAAAATGGCGATGATTTATTAAAGAAATTATACAACATTTTCTTGGTTTTTTTTATGTTCGTTATCATCATCATTATGAGTCTTTATTATCTCAATATTATTTTACCTCTATATAGATACAATTTATCCATAAGTCTAATGTTATTCTGATGAAATACCCGCTTAATGTTAAGTGTATTATAACCACATAATAACCTTGTGGGGACTTATAGATATTTTCAAGTAATTTTGCTCCTTATCAAATGCTAAGCATATCGTTGGCGTTATGAAATTCAGAAGATGAAAAGATTAGATATCTGTGTATGCATATGAGTCTTGAATGCCTGCAGATAACAAAAATGTGGAAATATTGAATCCGGTTGGCTGGTAAGGTCAAAATGGGTTCCTTAATGTAGTGGGAGAGGAAGCAATAAAATTCTGTAGTATTACGAGATCCTTTACCGGTCTAAGTGTTCCAAAGCAGCCATTGAAACCATACCAAACGCGGGGGAGCATAGGGCTTCTACAAACGCCAGCCAACGAACTCGATTTATCGCCTGAGTTTCGTAATATCGTCCGCTGGCTTTCTCAAAGTGTGGCCAATCCAGTTCCATTTTCGTAGGCTGATGGTGATCGCGATTGCTTCCTGCTGCGTTACTCTCCACATGCCTTGATTGGGGATAATGTCCGGCCATCTTATTCTTAGTATCCGCCTTAAGCACTTGTTGACGAAGACTTGGAGGCGCGTCGCAATTGACTCTGTGACTTTCCACGTTTCGCAGCCATACAAGAGTACTGAGAGAACGTTAGATCTGAATATCGTTAGCTTCAGATTCCGGATTATTTGCGAGAAGTTCCAGATATTAGAACGATAGATCTGAAGATCGTTAGCTTCAGATTCCGGGAGATTTTCGAGGAGTTCCAGATATTAGAACGTTAGATCTGAAGATCGTTAGCTTCAGATTCCGGGAGGTTTGCGAGGAGTTTTAGATATTAGTTAGCATACTATAGGAGTGTCGCGCCTTGTTTACACGACAGCACACATTCGAGTCAGCACCACCATTTTTTGACATCCAGCTGCCCAAGTAACAAAACTTATCGACTTCCTCTATGTGGTGGCCGTCAATCGAGAGATCACATATTCCACTAGCGTTAACGCGAAGTAGTTTTGTTTTTGATGTTAATTTTTAAATCCAATTTGTTAGCGTGGAATTCTAGTGAGTTTAATTTTTGCTCCACGTCACCTAGCGATTGTGATAGGAGACAGATATCATCGGCATAGTCCAGGTATTCTAGGCGGTGGAAAACATTCCATGGCAAACCCGATGGAGTACGGGTTAGTATTTTCATCACCCAATCGATGACAATTGTGAAGAGCAATGGTGAGAGGGTGCAACCTTGCTTGACTCCCGAGTAGATGTTGAAAGGTGAGCAAAGATTTTGAGTCACGGTACAGCTCCTAAATGATGTTAATGAGTTTTTCCGGAACACCATAGCTAGACAAAATCTACCACATCATCAGTACAAGAACGGTTTGGGCGAAATCCTGCTTGTTCATTTCTCAAAATTGGCTCTAACGCATTCCGTAAGCGCCTAGCTATTAAAGAGGATCTCACTTTGTTTATGGTGTTTAGCAGGGTAATTCCTCTCCAGTTTTCGGAATTGCTCAAATCACCTTTCTTGCGTATTTTGACTATAAGGCCTTCTTTTAACGACGATGGAATGGTTTCAGATTCCCAGATACCTTGATATATCGCATGCAATGTTCGCGTAGTTAACTCGACGTCGGCTTGAATGAGTTCTGCGGAGTTGTTGTCATTGCCTGCTGCTTTACCTGATTACAGTGAAGGAATTGTGGTCCTTATCTCATCGAACGAAGGAGTAGCGACGCTGATGTTAAGTAGCCTATAAGGGTGCATATGTGGTTGTCCTTATCTCATCCAACGAAGGAGTAACGACGCTGATGTTAAGTAGCCTATAAGGGTGCATATGTGGTTGTCCTTATCTCATCCAACGAAAAAGTAGCGACGCTGATGTTAAGTAGCCTATTAGGGTGCATATGTGGGTTGATGGACGTACAATTCAAAACATTCTTAAAATGTTCTGTCCAGCGGGTTAATTGTTGTTCCTCTATAAGGATCAAGGAGCCGTCTATTGCCTTAACAGGGTAGTTCATGTGGTGTTTCTTGTTTGCGAGCTTACGAGTCAGTTGGTAGACTGTGCTGTATTGTCTACTATCAGCGGCTAGCTGTTCTTGTGTTGCGATATCGCTTAGTTTGTCTCCTTTGTCGTTCCTAGCTGAACGACCAGCTTGCCGGTCCAGATTCCTATACTTCCGCGCTAATGCGCTTCGCTCGGCACCCGAGGCCGCGTTTAACTCTGCTTTGATGGATTCGCTTTCACGAATGGTGTTCCATGTGCTGATATCCTGTCTTTTCTAGTTTTGTCGGGATAACCTAAAATGGTAGAGGCTGCTTCCATATACGCATTTATCTTCGTGTGGCTATGTAGTGAAACAGAAGGCAAAAACATAAAAAAAGTAGTAACCTGTTGCAGTCATTTGCAGTTGGGGTCACTGATTCATTGATTATTACAAATGTACGCAACTAACGCCTTCGAGATTTGTCACAATGAAATATTAATTTGATCTGTATATCAAATCTGTCGAAATCTGATCCGATTTTGTCTAGTCTGTTGCGGGTTTTTATAAGGATTTTTATGGTGCATATGTATTTGGAATTTTCGTGGTGTGTTTTCGATGTAGTGGATTTCTTGGTATAGCTGCGTTATAGCAGCATTCAGTAGATTATCTATAGAGTATTCGATGTCGCCTTTCTAACAGGGGATTACCTGATTAGGGTTTATGTTTAATTGTGACAAACCGCTAAATACATGACTTTGGAAAGGGTTTCAGTTGGCTTAAATCTTACACTTTAGTTCCCAAAAAATAATTATTATTCCACTGAAGCTGTCAAGTGCAAAAATTGATAGAATTTTTTTTAAAAGTTAACCCAGCTAATTTTTACTGAACGCACATTTTTTTTAATGAAATCAGTAATTAATGCATAATTATAACTTTAAAAGATACCTCGTTACCTCGAAGCTTAAATTTTTTTGGGGGATTTTTAAAAGACATATCCTACTTGAAAACTGCAAACTTTGAACCAATAATTGTACCAAATCTGAACCGAAATTTTAAAGGAAAGAAAGATTGCACATCTTGAAGACGATTGCTCCTTCATATCCTCTATGTGAACTATGCATAATTATAACTTAAAAAATACCTCTTTTCTTTAAATGGTAAAACTTTTTCCAAACCTCACAGCTACTGATTACCGCTTGAACTGTACGAAAGTATTAACTCGCAAACGAAAGTTCACTACACTCTCCGCTGTGGGACTTAGCCGGTCCTAGGAAAAATAGGTGTCAATTGGATTTCCACTCAAAAGATAAAAGGAAAGAAGAGAGAAAAAAATCGACAAGACTTATGATCTACTACAGAATGCTCAACCAACAATAGCAAGAACAAAAACAAAGAATACGTATTGTTGGTAGAATAGGGTTGCTTCCCTTTATCGTACGCCATCTCGCCTGCTGTTTTAGTTTTTTTTTTTTAAATAATTCTTCCAGCCAACTTCTTTACCCAACGAGGGAATGATTTTTTATTTGCACATTTTTCTCGTCGGTCGATTTTCCGCCGCACAAGAAGTAGCGTAGTTGGGAGAGTGGAATCCATTATCCTTCGTTGTGCTTTACTAGCGTGCAATCAACTCTCCTGGTGGGTTGTGAAAGAACAAAACAATAAACAATAAAAACACAAATATATCAACATGTGAGCATACATTTTTACAAAAAGATTTATAATCGTAGTGGTATAGATACTTGTAGATAGGTCAATCGTTCGCCTGAGTTTAAAGCGCCCCGGGTGAAGTAATTAACTTGGATAATTAATCAAAAACGAACTGCTCGTTTGTTTTGATTGGGAAAGTAAATGAAAGTAAAAAGTTGTTGTTCTAAAATACTTAAGATATCACTTTTGTCGGACTTATGTTAAACTAAGCCGTTTCTTCAGCAAACGACATGATTGTACCGCTGTAGGTATTATAACATATTTTATTCTCTCAAAGCATATTTTATAATAAATTTAAAATATATAATATTTACGCGACTAGCAATAAATTGAAAGTCGCCAAAGTTGCGTTTGATATCATTTTATCATTGCACCGACCACACTCGAATTGCACAAATGACCACTCTCGAATTGCATTTGTAACAATAAAACCGAAATCGAAATAAAATAGTAAATCTCTTTTCTCTACATGTCGACATATGTAATATGTGAATATACACACTAAATAAAATAGGAATTGTTTTGATTTTATCATGCTCTTGACGTATCATAAACCGCAGACAATTTCGAGTCGGTTAATTTTATTGACCGTCATTAAATTTACGAGAATTGCCCTGCGGACAAACCAACGCGAAAGCGATAAAAATAAATAATTAATTGCACAAAAGAAGCAGCTTCACAACAATTTATCATAATTAGACATAGTATATGTAAATGTAGATGTAAATGTACAGTAGGACCTCGTTAATGTGGATTAAAAAATAAAAAACTTTGCGAAGTGCAAACTGTGAACCAATAATTGTAGCGAATCTGAACCGAAATTTTAAAGGATAGAAAGATTGCAGATCTTGCAGACTTCTTCATATTCTCTAAGTGAACTTCGCGTCGGCATTGTTCTGTAGTCTGTCATTCGTTCGGTGGTGGAATCTTTCGATCAATTTTTAACCCACTTCCCAGTGCTTGATTTTATTGAAACTTAGTACACATGTGTATTTCCGGTGACAACACTTTCTATCAAAATTTGGTACTGATCGGACTTCGGGGTCGGGGGGCTCACATACAAAATGTTTAACCATTACAGCGGCATCAGAAAACGCCATACTATAATGACTATGTGGCTGCGTGAAGCGCCATGAAAAATTGAATTTTTTTTTATCATACGAATATTTGTTTTAATAAAGAAATAGTGTTATAGTGGAGCAGTGGATATTCGTAAAAAATTAACTGGGTTAGCCGAACGAAACGTATTTATTTTTGCAGTAAACCCAATTCCTTAATTATTGGATATTAAGTACTCAGAAGTACTGCAAATGTAAATAATATTATTTGTTTATATATAAGTGCCGATAAGTTCGGCTTTAGTTTTATCATCCTTATTCACTTAGTTTCTGTCAGCCCTTTCCGACTGTGATATCTATCGGATCGTTTAACATACGAATATCACAAAAAACTCTAAGGATGACGTGTACCCCTTCCTTAACCGAACTGTTCCATTGTAAATATTGGATCAGGAAAAATTCCTTCCACCTACTCGATGAACCAATTGGAGCTTAGTATGAAGCGTAGGAGAAGGTGAACTGGAAGTTTTTGTTGAAATGGAGTTGCGAAATGGTGTAGTCTATGTTGGCTGGGACTAAATTCTGGATAGAGGAGTGACCGATTTCATTTCTAGTCCACTGGGAGATAGCAGTAAGGCGATTAGCCGAACTACCAGTTACTTGCCTGCTATAAATGTCGAGTGGTGTAAGGTCGAACAGAATGTCCAATGCGGTGCAGGGGGTTTCACGAAGTGCTCCGCTCATACATAGACTAGCTCAGTTTTGGACTTTTCTTAATTTGTCAAGGTTTATTTTCTAATTTAAGGCAGTCCACCATACAGTCACACCGTATAAAAGAGTATACCCCATCTGCTACAAATGGCTTTTTTGCATAAGAAGAGTACCACTGTGGCTTTACGAACTCTTTCTTGTATGTTAGGTTTCTAGGTTAGCTTTCTGTCCAAAATAAGACCCAAATACTTGACTCTATCAGAGAATGTTAAGCTTATACCTTTTATAGATGGAGGGTTAATAAGTGGAACTTTATATTTCCTGGTGAATGAAGCACAGTTTTTTGAGGATGTACCCCTAAACCAAAGCGATCTACCTAGAAAGTTAGCTTGTTGAGAGTATTTTGCAGGAGTTCCTTTAAGGTATTCGGGTATTTTCCTGAGACGACAAATAGCAACGTCTTCCGCATAAGCGATTACTCTGCAGCCCTCACCTCTAAGGCATACCAGCAGCTCATTCAACGCTAAGTTCCATTGAAGGTGGGACAGGATTCCACTTTTTGGGGTTCCTCTGCAGACAGATCTTCTGGCAGATAATACACCCAGCTTTGAGTTAATTACCCTACTTAAGATCAGAAGTTTAATCAATTCACCAAGCGAGTCGTCCTCCGTCAATGTTGACAACACATCCGTAATCGCAGATATGTTGACGTTGTTAAAAGCGCCTTCAATGTCTAGGAATACCCCTATTGTGTATTCCTTGTGGTAAAGGGAATGTTGAATAGAATAGTACTCCGTATCAGCCGACGTTAGTAACTTCTTTTTTCTTGTGATGACTATTTGCGTTCCATTTGCAAACCGCTTATCACGAAACCACGAAAACTCAGGCGCTTTTACAGCGAAAACTTGGTTTCGATTTCGGGTTTTAAGGTTGCAAATGAAAAGTGACCAGAAATGCTTAATTAATTATTTATATAGATTTGTATATCATTGTGTTCATTGTGTGTGTCGAGCAGTGTGTAACTCAAGCGATGCGTATATCTGGTGGATGCGTAAATCCGTGCACGTGTGTATGTTGAGCTATGCGTAGCACGCAGGGTGCATAGATCATAGGTTACGTATATCACAGGATGGGTACTACAAGATACGATGGCAATTGGGGGTGTGTACAAAGCAATGTATAAATCTGAGCTATTCGTATCTTGAAAGATGCGTAGCTTGAGTTATGTGTAAATCATGGTGATACATTGCCTATGATGATGTCTATAGTTATGCTCTTATGGTAAGTTTCAGCAAAAAACAAGTACACTCTTCTTTTGTAAACAAGACAATATCTTTTTTCTTTTTTTATTTAGTTTGCTTGGTGTTATTATGTGCATTGTGTTGTGTTGGCAAAACATGCCTCTCGAATTTTGTTCTCGCTAAACTTTTGTAATCTTTTAAAATTTAATAAGACATTGTTCCATTTTTGATCGAATCTGGATTTCCCTTTGCGCTTATTGCCTTTCCGAGCCAAAAATTGCATATTTTTGTTTCTACAAATTTATTTGTGGAAGAAATTTCTATTAAACAAATTAATCATAAGTTATCAGATATTTGCATAGGTTACCATTAATCATTTTCTTACGCACAAGACAAAAAACCCATAACTCTATTAGATTTGTTTCTTTGTATCCTCCTTTATAAACCAAACTACAATTCTGATATTCCATATTTATACAAATAGAAGAATGCGTAATATGGGAGATCCCAAAGCTGCTTGATTTATAGCAAGTGTACCGCTAAACACAAGCTTTTCACGGAGTAATTAATTTGGTTTTTTTTGCTTCGTACTAAGAATGATTTACTTATAACGATTTAGTAATTTTCCACAATTTGATTGGGAAAAATGATGACTCTAACTGTGGTTATAACAGGTGTTAGCTTTGGGTGTCGTGTTTGGATCTAATTAAAGCCACTTTTTTTTTAGCGAAACCTTGGAGTAAGCTTAGCACGAATGCAATTAATTACTCAAGTTGAGCTGCTAAGATACACAATACATATGTAACTTTAAAAACTTTTCGGTTTTGGTAGGTTTCTGTGGAGGCACGAGTATATGGCGCTTCTTAAATTTTCTGCAAATGTTCTGTCTGTAACTTGTCATACTGATTCAGTCAGGTGTTTGGGAATAGTTCGGTTTTAAAAATCAGATCTATATTTTGACAATTTTAATTTTGAACAATTGACAGACACTTGCCTGGTAAAACAGTTTTAATATGAAATTTTTACTAAAACCCATCAACGTCGAACCTAACATCTAAAGGAAATTAAACTCACAAAAAAAAACTACTATTCTATATGCATGTTCAGTACTAATATTTTTCAAAGGGATTATATTCATTAATTAGATGAAGAGCTCTAGCGAACGACCAATGCAAAAGCTACGATTGTTATCTTGCTTTAATTCCACTATAACCGACTGGTATTCGCAACGTTTTTTCCTTCTTTTCTTTCATAGTAAGAACATTGAGCAATGAGCAGTCTTCGTGCAACACTGCTGTAACATATGGCACGGAGAATGTCCATTTGTTTCTGTCCCATAAAGTAATTTCGTAATTTTTTCACCAATGTAGTGCTGGTGCTGCTATATGGTAAAAATGCGTTCAATTCTTTCCGGAGAAAAATGGATACCATTTGCGACAGCGTGCATGAAGGTTGACAAAAGTACCTACTCACCTTTTTTATTACGAGTATTATAAAGTCACAGTGTCGTGTCAAAATCTGTTACCAATTTGTCGTTGGTGTGCTTGCTTGTTTGTTTGGCATGGATAGAGGGTGCTGACTTCAGAATTGGTTAAAGTCACAAAATCTAATTACCATATTTAATGGATGTCGTAAAAGTGTTTTTCTTTTTTTTTCGTTTGCGTGTTTTTGCAATAAAGTACAATTTCACGTGTTGTTTTGAGGAACAAACTCATGCAACATACGTCGGTAGTCCTTCTGTTAGTAGGTACGCTTAATGTGCGTTAATGTGACATAGACCGCATTGTCATTGTTTAGGTTGGATGATGAAATGTGCTCTGGCAGTACTTATTAAAAACATTACAAAAACCACGGCAGTGAATGCAATTTAGCTAAATAACTTTTATCTTACGTGATTGATATCAGTTCATATAAAATGTAACGAACTAAAAAAAAATATAAAACTTTTCACCTATTTCCTGTTTTTTTCTTTGATTTTTATAGAAACTGAAACACCTTAATAATAAGGGTACGACTTGCAGTTCTTTCAGTTTTTTCAAAACTGGAATTACATATAAAAAAGTTGCTAGTAGCCTGAAATACGCATGGCATTCTAGAACACTTTCTATCAAAACAGCCATATACCTACCGAAGCTGTATGATGTATACAATTTTCGAATTTTTTCATTTATAATAAATTTACCCTAAAATTATGCAATGAAATTTTGTGATTGTTGCAATATTTTTTAAATTCTTCAACTCTTAAATTATATATTGAAATAATGATTCTTACAATATTTTTGAAAGTCATACAGAATGCTCTTAACAGGCTGATGGGCAGATCGTTGTGATTTTGTGATAAAACCCCAAAAAAACAGAATTTTTAAAGCGACAGTGACATTCTTATCCTGCAAAAAAGTCAAAAAATAAGTAGGGTCTTCAACCCCATATCAATCATTGGCTATATATATTGGTAGTAAGACTTACACTTTTGTACGGTGTCGTTGTCTGGTGCATTTTTTTCGTGGTCCACGCTCAAGGGGTTTAAACCAATATGATTCTAGGCACAGCCTTGACACTAAGGTATCAAGGAAGGAAAGAGGAGATGTGGATGTGCATACTTTTTGAATGCTTGTGGATCATATTGATGCGGGAATACAGAATAAAAAGTAAAGCATTCTAAATTCCTGTTGTACAACTAAAGAAAGAGTCTCTAAACTTAACAACACGTCCGATGATGGCCTTGAAGGTAAACTGATAAGCATTTAGAGCGCCAGGGGTATTGTGGTTGAATATAAGGTGAGGTGGCGCTCAACTGACATGCACTGTTTTAACAATAAATCGTAAGTAATGTCCAAAGATCAGCTTGTTTATGTATGTGCGGAGCACTTCGTACAACTCCCTCTGCTGCACTCGACATTCTGTTCAACCACTCGAAATCTTAAGTGTGCAAGTAGCTAGAGCGGCTGTTCGCCTCAGTACAGAAAAGGAATTCTAACACATCAAGTGCTGTGCTGGTGACGGAGGCGGCGGAGGTGTGGCAGCCACGCTGCCAAACTGGAAATTCCACTCAATACCTTTTGCAGGAGCTGCTTAGATGTGAATGAGAAATAAACTCTCATTCATTTTCTTTGCAAGTGTCCAGCCCTTGCGGCTCTTCTTTTCCGCAAACTCAGTATTCCCTTCTTTTCTGACCTGAATGAGCTTTCAGAGTACGGCATCATCGATCTGATATCGAACCTCAATGCTACAGGTTGGATATACCTACACACAACCATTTTTTTTTTGGACTGTGGCAGTAAAACGGCGCACTAAAACGCTATTTGAGGACCTCGCCAAGTCGACGAGGACCGCTACTCTTCCTACCTACCTAGCTCCGTAAGAGCGCCGGATTCAATGGGGTGGAATTGATCTATAGATATCATTGCATTATTCCGTGAGTCTCGGTTCACTTTCTCTAACGCCAGGTTGTTAGTAAATTAATATATCGGTATAAAAGCTCTACCAAGGTCCAGTCTGGCTATCCTTACATAGGCGACTTGAAACTATATAAGTTTATAGGACTCTATAGCCTTTTTCTGCTTAAATTTGGATTTCTAAACTTAAGAGCTCCTTCGTATTCAACACGGCAACCTCAATAAAAACCGACTACACATGGAAAAAGGTAATAATTAAACAAAAACATAAGTAAATTAATCATAAGCACAGACTTTTAATTTACCACAAGCCCCATTATTACCCTGTACCGCATACTACTGTTTTGCACTGGCGGGTATTTCAACTTTAAACCCACAGGTGGGCGTTGGTCAACCGAGAGAACAAATTGTATAAGGCTATCCTCCCCTTCTTCATTTTCTTAAATTGCATGATAATTTTACGTTTTTTTTAATAATAATCCTAAATCACGCACGTATATTGTACTATACTCCTAGCTAAGCGTGATACAAGCAACTGTAATATAAGATTTGTATGTGATTTTGTGTGACGTGCAGAACTAAAAAACACGAAAAGACCAAACTGACCTACATCATACCTTTATAGTAAAATTGAATGTAAAAACAGGGTGTGGAGAAAAAAATCACAAAGCCCTGGGTAAAGTGAATGTCAGCTTTACTGCAGAGCATACTCCCTTGGGGAAACTTGCAATTATTTCAAGCATTGCGCGTAATGCCCCTCAGGTGCTACTAACAATTTTTCTACCATTACCTAATGCATGGCTATAAATTCTGCCAACTCCCTGGGGTCGATAAATGTTGCAAGAGGACCCCCATTGTAAATGTATTGTCTTCGTCACACTCTCCCCAGCTCGGACACAATGAATGCTCCTAGAAGAAAAAGCTAATATAAATAGTGTTGCTAATGGTGGGTGGGCCGACAACCTTCCTCCATTGCCTATTGCCATGCGAATCTAAGTTCTGAAGAGTCAAATTTCTGTACTGTGGAAAATTTGTTTCCTTTAAAGCTATTTTTAATTGAAAAGTCAAAATAGATTGGCAATGGTTAGAGGGTTCGAAATAATGACGGCGCTTCGAATGCTTTCAACTACGAGCACATCCACTCTCGTTACATATCTAACGCTGTGCATTGTTCCAATTTTAAAGCAAACATTGCCAGCAAGAGTTGATGAACAACAAGAAAACAATTATTAGTTGCGCCTGATGGCGCATTTCCTGTACAAAAACGTACAACTGCAACGATGACGACCTGACAAAGTAATTTCGCACAAATTGCCAATGTAAGATGAAAAGCAAGAGTTTAATTTTGGGTTCGACTAGACGACTACCAAGCCGCCTCACTGATTGAGGCGGGTCATGGCGTCAATTAATTGCTTTAGATTCTGTGTACTTAATTTTGTTATACCTTGAAAGTTTGTTATACCTAGAAACGAAATTGTATCGAATACATAAACGCTACGTCATATATGAATGGGTGGTTGAAAATACAAAATACATGAAGAACATAAAGGTTAATTTGTTTAATTTAATTTAAAAAAAATATATATATTTTGTGTTAAAATAAGGAATGAATCAGTATTTTCATTGGTTCCGGACCAGTAGGAATATCCGAAGAACCACTTCTTGCAAGTGCATCAGCAAATTTATTTCCTTTTATACTTGTCTGTCCCAGAACCCAGATAAGAGTGACGGAATTCCATCTTGAAATAGAGGTTAGTCTTCTCTTACATTCTAGAACAATCTTTAAATTGACACAAGGTGATTCCAGTCAGTGCTTTTAGAGCAGCTTGGCTGTCACTACATATTGCAAAGTTTTGTCCTTGTATCTTTTTAGAGACAGCCCAGTTGGCATATTGTAAAGTAGCAAATATTTCTGTTTGAAAAACAATTGGCCATTTTCCAAGTACGAATGCCTGCTTAGAATTTTCATTTAAGAACCAGGTTCTTTCATCGGAAAGAGAACCGTCAGTATAGAATATTGGTTCGAATTCTCTAAGGATCTCAGTTGAATTTTTCTAACTTTCCCCGCTAGGGTATTGAACTTTATATCCTCTTTTGAACATAAGAATTGGTACAGTACTGTCCACAGTCATCAGAAGCGAAGGAATTTGTTCCGAAATATATTTCAATGCCCAGTCTAATGCTCATAATGCCAGACCTTATTCTTGCGAAGTCGACATATAGCTTTTACCGCTTCCATCTGAATAACTACATCCAGAGGTGGGAGATTTAGCAGTGTATTGGGAGCATCTGCCGATTTAGAGCGCATTGCGCCCGTTATTCCCAGGCAGACGTTCCTTTACAAATTGTTTAGTGTCCTCTTAGGCATTTTCAGACAAGTTCTTGGCCACCGAACTACTGCCGCATAGGTGAGCTTGGATCTGATTATCGTTAAGTACAACCAGTGTACCACTCAGGACGGACTCAGCCCCCATGATTTACCAAATGCTCTTTTGAATAAAGGTAAACTGAGCTTTCGATATTCCTGGTGAATCTTCCACATCTCCTTGAAATCTGGAATTACTTATAGATATTTGACTTGCGTCGAGATTGGCAAAGTTTGAAAACCGTTTAGTACAGGAGGAATCGAATCGAAATCGACCATCGAATTTACGCTTAAAGAGAATTAAAAATGAATTAAGACGACTCACTCATAAACCAGAGGAAAATATTGCAAAAATTTGTAAAGAGAGACCGAAGATTAAAAATAGGGGATATAGCTGAGATCGTTGATATCTCGTATAAAGGGATCAAAACATTATTTGAAAAGAACTTGCGTGTCCAAGCTTCCACTTCCAAGCAATATGTATTACGCCGATTTTAGAAAGGCAATCGTCTCACCCTGTTTCGCGAGTGTTTGGAGCTATTTCAAGGCGGTCCAGAGGATTTTTATGGCCCGATTTGTTTGCTAATGGTGTCATAATTTTATCCCTGCGACCAAACAGCTATTGAAAGATTGGAAAAGATCTGGATCACCAGCGCCGAAGAAATCTCTCGGCGTATAAAGTATTGGCATCAATTCGTTGGGCCGCAAAGTGAATCATTATGGTTGATTACCCTATCAAGAGTCAAACAATTAACTAGGATTACTATTGTGGTCTTTTGCAATGACTGCGGTAGAAAATTACGTCTAGGAATGTTATGGAGAAAAGTTCTCCTTAATCAGGATGAAACACCATAAGACACGTCTCGTAAATCCTTGGCTAAAAACCAAAACTGTGGGTTTGAATTTTTTCCTATTCGCCTGATCTTGCTGCGTGTGACTTTTATCTGTCCCCCACAAAGGATACAGATTTTCAATTAATGAAGAAGTCGAAGCTGCATTTAAATATATTTTTTGAAGGCTTTGAGGAAAGCTTTTTAAAACCGGTGCTACGATATTATATACCAGATGGAAGAATGCAGTTAGCTTAGAGGTTATTATGTTGATAAATTACAGCATTTTGTAAAATGCAGTCTTTTTTTTGGTCATGTCGCGAACTTTTTAATTCACCATCGTATAAATAGATGCTTTTAAAAGGCAAATCTACATATTGGCTGAATACAGAAATATCATAACTTTGTGCACCGAAGCGGTATCACTTGTGTTTATTTGTTCATATTCTTTACATCCTTCGTGCTATGGAGCTTACATAGAAGCGAACATGAGCATAAATATAAAGATTAATGCAAATTCATTTCATTTACTCTCTGAATACATATTGCATCTACAGAGAAAAAAAAACCCAAAATAAATTTGCTTTTATTTTACATTACATTAAAAAAGTTTATAAAAAAAGTCGTTAGTAAGAATTCATTTTTTTTTCTGTTGAAATATTCGCGGCATTATTTCTGTTGAATGCGTTATCACAGTTGCATGAACTTCTGCATTCGTTTTATTTGTTCAAGCAAAATGCCAAACTACTCTCATCATCAAAAGGAAACATCTTGCTTTGTGATAAAGATCAAATGTGTCCCTTAAGTTTATTGTCGTCTTATGTATGCAATAATTTTATGCATTTTATGTTTGCTTGTTATAGGGCGTAAAAAAAGCACTACACATCTTTGCTTTGCTTAAACACTTTTTTCCCATTTAAGAAGCTTTCAAAAGAATTCATATGTGCGCAAAGAATCTTATAATGCTAGACCCTTTATGTTAAAAGAAAATGTAAGTTCAAGAATTTAAAGTTGATGTGCTAATTTCGTAGAGTAAGTAGATATGTGCAGAGACCCTGTGTAACATTTAAACTAAACCGGTAAGCCAGGACATCGAGTGGGTTCGCTTCTTAAGGAACAAAATATCTCCCCTAATATGTGAAAACCTTTACATTACGAAATTAGACTTTCTAGAGTTCAGTCCACAAATTTGCACTGGTGATTACTTATTATTCACTTATAACAATATTTTTCCCATAAGCGGTAGGTAGGGTTTAGGTGGCTGTCAGTTAAACTGACACACCTAGGCTAGTAATGGTCCTTTGTGACACCACGTGGATTAAGAAAATTTGTGCACCTACTCGTTAAACCAATTAGAGCTTCCTATGAAGCGTAGTCTGCCAAGACTCTTCAAATCCAGGAATTTAACCATAACATCCAAGCTGCCGGTGTATAAGGTAATGGTCATACCAGTACTTACATATGGATCCGAGACTTGGGTGCTTAGCAAATAAACATTCTGACCTCTTAGCCGCGTTCTAAAGAAAAGTCTTATGGATAATTGTTGGCCCCGTATGTGAGGAAGGACGATTCCGGAGACTCTACAATGATGAGATCTACAAGCGTTACCGCGATGTCGACATTGTGAAGAGAATTAAGCTCGGTAGGCTCCGGTGGGCAGGACACCTAGCTCGCATGATGGAGAGGGTTATGGAACACGACAGCGAGGCTGGCCAAGCCTACGCTTGAAGGATGGCGTAGACCAGGACGCCCAGAGTTTAGGGATGCCAAACTGGATGACATCGGCTCGAAATCAGGACTGGTGGAGAGACTTTGCGGCGGTGGGCAGGACACCTAGCACGCATGATGGAGAGGGTTATGGAACACGACAGCGAGGCTGGCCAAGCCTACGCTTGAAGGATGGCGTAGACCAGGACGCCCAGAGTTTAGGGATGCCAAACTGGATGACATCGGCTCGAAATCAGGACTGGTGGAGAGACTTTGCGGGAGGCCAGGACCGGACACCGGTTGTAGAGTTAAATATGATGATGAAGCGTAGGAGACTGCTAATGTCAATATGGATTAGATCATTAGTGTCGTTCCGGACCAAGTTATATCGTTTGACAACCTACGTTTAGTTTTTTCATTAGCATCCCGCTTTAAGATAAGTTTGATGTAGCGATTGGCATGCCTAGAAAACTATATTCAGGTAATATGTATAGTGTAGTTCCCTGTTTGGCGAGTTCGTCAGCCCTACAATTTCCCGGAATGTTTCTGTGCACCGGCACATAACACACACATATAATAATTAGCTGATCACCCCGGAACCCGCTGACCCACCCGACTCTACAAAAAACCAAGACCCACCAAATGCCGAGACTCGTAACAGAAAAATATAAATACACATTTGGGTAAATATCTCGAATCTTACGCCATATACCGGGTCCAAAACAAGTTTCGGAGCACCAAACGAACTTATGGTGTGAATATGGCTTCGATACGTCCAGTGGCTTAGACGTGATGATGTCTCGACTTCAGCGCCACCATGCGGGTGCAAAAAAAACTTTAACTTATCGGAGTACCAAACGAATAAATGTATTCAATATGTCCAGCGATTTAGACGAGATAAAGTTAGCTATATATACAGAATGACATTTTCAAAAACCCCAAACCACATTTTCGTAAATATCTCTACTCCAACGCCACCTACCCGTAAAAAAAAGCATGAAGTACCAAACGAATATATGTGTAAATATGGCTTCGATATGTCTAGTGGCTTAGGCGTGATGACATCTCGACTCCAGCCACTACTCGCCACCTAAGGGTCTCAAAAAAGAGATAAACTTATCCGAGCACGAAACGATATGGTATAAATACGAAATCGAAAAGTACAGTGGATTAGGAGTTAATCGATTACATATACGCCTAACTTTTATATACAATATTACTGAGCCTAAATGTATGCTATAATTTTTTTTAATTTCTTAATTGTAATACAATTCAATACACTGCTTATTTTTTGCTTGTTTTTTGGATTTGAAATTTCATATTTGTATTTAATTGCAAAAGTCCTCAATCGACTTCCTAACGCAGTAGCTTTGGTTGTAAATAAAAAAAGAACTGGTTCTGTTGGTTGATTATCTTCTTTTAATTGCTTAAATATATTTTAAAATTTTCCATTACTTTTCTCGAATTTTCTGGCAATAAATTCTCCGCTTCTTGTCAGATGGTTTCCTCTAAAATGGCATGAAGCAAACTCTGGTTAATACGGTGAATGCCTCTCAGCTATTCATAGCGTAATTCGACTAATCGCAACAATCACAGGAAGTGCTGCATTTGAGTTTTTCCTTTGTACGTTTACTGCATTGCGTATACGGTACTGCTTTGGGCAAAACTCTGCAACCAACCAATTCAGTCAATTGGTTAATCACTCTTTGAAAAAAGTTCTAACTACCTGACGGGGAAAAATTACAGCCAATTGATAAAGTGCATATTAAAAAGCTTGCTTTGCTACCATCAAATCATAGAATTATATTAAAAAATAATACAAAAAATTATAAAAGTCATGTTTGATGCTGAAGTTTTTGCTAAAGCATCGATTTTAAGCTATTCGCCCTTTCTTCTACTTTTACATCCACTGAAATAGATGTCAAAATTCTTATCGCCTAATGCAAAAACTCCAAACTGAATTCCTCTTCCAAATACCTTCCGCCACATGGGCATGGATCTGAAATATATAAAAGATTCAACTTTTGTGTACTTTTACGATTGTCAATAAAAAGTAAAATCTATTGCAATAAAAATACGAATGGCATTACGAGCGAGCAGATGATAAAGATAAACAAAAATATCCAAATTCCTAACACGATAGGACAACAAACTCAAGTGCCTGCATGTGAACGACCCATTTAGCTGGAAACTACCAGAATAGCAAAGCATCGTACGTGCGAAAACCTGCGAAAATTTTTGTTTTTTGCCAAAAAAAGAGGAGGTGTTTTACGTATCTCCTAAACCAATTTCAACCCCTTCCCTCCCACTATTGAAGTTTGAAAAAGTTGTTAAACTTTTTTTCCAATTCTAAATGGAAATTTATGTTTGAAAGTCACCCTTTTCACCCCTTTTTCACATAAAGAAATTTGAAAAATTCTCCAATAAGTTCTCTAAATAACGAGATTTGTTCGTGCTTCTCTATAAGAAAAGAAAAAGTTATGGTAAAGAAATCTTTAACACATTTGAATAGTTGTTTGCAGTCAACCTTTGCAAAAACTACTAGCACATACTTGAGTTTATACGTATATGTGTATTATTGTATTATTATTAAATAAATTCAACAAAATGTCGAAAAAAGATAAAAGTTGAAGCAACGAATGCAATCAATTCGATGAAGGTATCGATTGCAACTGAGATGCTTAGATGAAATGATAACAAAGACCTCTTCATCTGTTATCATTCAATTTTATTCCACTTGTGTTCTTTGTCATTTCAGTCAATTGTATAATTCAAGTGTAAACAATATCCTTTATGTTGCCATTATTATTCAAACTATATACTTTGTTGTCTTTGAGACATTCCCAGATCGTAGATACAATGCTCTCACATGACAATGACGACTGACAAACTTTGTAATAAAATTAACATAAATGTATGGCTGCTCATATATATCTTCCTACGAATAATATATTTTTAATTTATGTGTTGTAACAATTGCAGACACGAATGCTTTGAATTGAATATTTGTTTAACAACAAAGTTGGAAACTTTCATGATGTATCTTATAACTAAATATTATCGAAGTATTATTCACTTTGAAATCGATATAGATGTCTGTCTGGGCTTTCTTTGTTGGCATTTTCGGTAGCAATCATAACAATTCTGAAGTTAATTTTTCTTAAATGCAAAGTTGAATGATAAAAAACGCAATGAACTGTATATATATCATTTCAAAGAAGAACCAACGAAAAGTTCGATTTAGGGTGAATGTGCTTCTACAGATGAAGTAAGATAGAAAGATTTGATGCAAAAATGACTTCGATAACTTAAATATAACGATAACGAAAATATTGAATTTGGATTCGGATTGCTATAAAATAAACGCACGCCTCGTTTCAGTGGTTCGACTCTCGCAAATATCTGATAAACGTTGGAACGTTAATATCGGTTATGAAAAGGCTCATAATCAGCATCATATATCAGACATCAGGAAAATTAGAAAAACCTTCGGTAAATCATTTACAACAAGAAAAAAGAGAACATGGCCCAGATGGGATCCTTCAGGTACTCCAGAAGAGAATTTTTTTTGCCTGGAATACAAATCTCCGATAAGAACTTTCTTAACTTCTTTAAACCAGTAATTCGAAAAATTAGTGTCGGACTCATAGTTTTCGGAATTGCCGTGAGATGAATAGTGCTAGTATAGAATCGTGGTCGGTGATCGGATGTTATTGGTTGAGGGTGAGGCCTTTCGATATCTAAGCTAGGTGAGATGAAAAGTGGTGGTAAGAGACCTTTATGTGGTGAGGGTGATCGATACTAGTGGTGATTCTATAGTTTTCGGTGTTGCTGAGATGAATAGTTTGGTATGATATGACTTCGGAGTAGCGCATCGTGTAAACTCAATTTTGGAGAACATTTTCGATGGTCATAAATAATAATATTTGGCGCGACAGACCATTGCGGTCCAAGGCCTAACTTCTCGCGACCATTTGTGCTGCACATGTTAATTTTTGGACACAAATGGAAGGGAACTACAATTTAAGGCCGGATCCGAACGGCGAATTGAGAAGCTTTCCGTGACAAGGTATTAATTAATTCGATGGTCATAAGCCCTGTTTCTATTAGCTCGCTCGATCAATATTGTGCTTAAGTGCCTGAATATTTTCAGGATTGTAGCGTAGCATCAATATTAAACGGCACTCCTTAAAAAAAAACGATCAAATTGCTGCTCCGTGTAGGATAAGCCACATCAGCAGATCGGCTGATTCACTACCAATACACTTGGTGCACGTGCAGCAAGTAGCGCCATTCTGATGGAACCATAACTCGTTCAAGTCCAATTCATAAATTTCTGGTATAAAACCAAAAAGGTTATGAAGAAAAATGGATCAATAATACCGCCATTCCAAAAACCACAGCATAAAGTCACACGCTAAGGATGCATTGGCTTCTTTATGACTACATCAATTTTAAGCGGCCCTTAAGCCCGACCAGAGAAGTGAAAACGAAGTTACTTTGTCTCAATGCCTGAGTAAATTGGACCTTGTAAGAGAATAATCTTAGGTATTTATGCAGAATTCACCTCAGACTGTAAGGCTAATCTTAACTTGTTGAGATTTGTGGCGAGCTGAAGTTCTAGGGTTTTAGGTACACACTTTCGACCACAGCAGCAATATTCTAGACTTAACGCGCCAAACGAGCACATGGGTAATTTTTTTAACTTTTCAAATCAAGGAACTCAACTATATCATCAAAACCGGTGATGAGTTAGCGAATGACAATGTCAGAACTCTCTTGGAACAATGGCTTTATCTTGTCCTTATAAAAATTAAAACATCAACTTGTATTATATTGGGAAATGTCATTTCCTGGTTTATTTGTACTTTAACATCTCTAAGAACATAGTTCACACACACAAATAAATAGCTGGTATTTCGCCTAAACTGCCCATTTAGTTACTCATTCAGTTCACTTCTATATTGTCCTCGTATTCCATTCAGACTTCATAAATATGTTGTCTTTTACTTGTTATCACGTAATCCAGTTACATTTATGTGCAAATATTTACTCAGGCGAATTTCAGGAGGATATTGTCGCCAAGTGAGTGTCAACAATGTAACACATGTAAACCTTATAGAGGGTGATAACTTGTATTGCTTGCGGTGACTAAGCCGGTGACACACGCTTACAGATTTCAATGTTATTTCATATTCCCAATACAGTTATCCGCCCTTAGAAAGCTTTAAATAACTTCATAACCAATATCAACCAAAGTCAATATTTACTCGATTAAAACGAGATTCACAAAGGAATAGGAAATAATAGTCTCCATGGAATGGTGGTTTACACGCATCAGCCTAACGCAAGCGACCAGAAGTGCGGGTGAAATAATTTGAAGAAATAAACTATAGGCCAATTATGTATTATCGACTCGCAGCAATGTTGGGTAAACAAAAATTCGCTCATTGTTTGTATTGGGTTAACATGGAATTTCAGTTTTAGTTTGCGGTTTATTTGCCAATGAATGGAATTCGCAGCAGCTGTTACTATTTGCCAAATTGCCAATAGACCCGCAGCTGCACATATTAATTCATTATGAACTGCTTCCGAATTCAGAGGTTGACATTTTCGGCTAAATCATGCAGGAGGCGTTTTGTAATAAAATGTCGTTCGTTAGAAGGATAATTCGGATTTCTACCACTGCTATTTGCTCGGTTTTCGTTATGTACGAAATAAACTGAGCGCACCGATACCATACCGACAGATCCAGGAAGTGATGGATTTTTATGTCTTGTGTTTTTTTGGAGTAATAGGTAATAATGAGAATTTTAGCTGTTTCTTAATATAAATATAAATCACGGTGGGTCAATTAAGAATGTCATTAACCAACTGCTTATGCAGTAGGTCTCGGTAGCTCGATAGACATAGGACATATAGCTCAAAAACTTTCACATTTGCGGTAGGATTTATGGAACTAAGTTCAAGTCCTTTGCTGTAAGGACGGCGTAGAAATGGTCGTTGGTGCCAATCTGAATGCTCTGATACTTGCCAAATTACTAGTCCGGATCCGGATGCAGATAACTAGATCTTTTTTAACATACTCTCTTTTCTACTTTTAATGTTGAATTCATTTTCCGGCGCATGGAAACAACCAACGACCTTTTCTCACCGGGACCGATTATCTAAAGGATTTTTCAATAAATACATGACAGTTTTGTATTTAAATAAAGCATAGAGTACTTGATATATCAGGCTGAAATTTATTCCAGGTGTAGTACATATGTTAAATTTATGGAAGTCGATCTCGTTCTTATGACAAACGCAAGCTCGTTTGCAGCGATCGATTTTTTTGAGATCATTTTCCACCACTCTTCCACACATATTGGCCGGAATGTTTACAATTTCGTGTTCGATATTCCTGAGCTCATCTAACGTTGTTGGCCTGCAACCACTTAACGTAATCCCATAAAAAGAAATTCAACGGCGTTAAATCGCAAAAGCGAGCTGGGCATTTGACCAGACCGTTTCTCGAGATTACACGATTACCGAACATCCCCTTCAATAGATCAATTGTTTCACCAGCTGCGTGGCATTTTGTTGGAACCACATATCAAGTCCATCCAATTATGGCGAAAAATAGTCTTCGAACATGGCACGATAGCGAACTCCATTGACCGTAGCATGGCTATCATTTTCACGGACGAAAACATACGATCCAATCACATCTCCGGCATGAAATCCACACCACATGGTATCTTTTTGTAGATGCAATAGAATTTCGTTAGTAATTTTTAATAATTTCCAAACTTTGCTCGTTCGTGAACTTCACTATGATAAAAATGTAGACCATGACTGACGTTTTGACATTGACAGATAATACAAAAAGTATAAGAGTGCATTTGTATTAAAATACTAAATTTCTATGTCCCGCTTGAAAAACCTTTTAGATTCCAAATCTCATCATACGATACTGTACAGTTGATGTATACTATTACTGTATGCATATGTACGACTGAGTTATGTACATAAAGTAGTAAAGTGGTATAAGTCAAGATGAGGAAAATATTCTTATTTAGGAATGCTCGGTTTCTTTCTTTCTTCTATCCCAATATTTAAATCCCACGCCATGCCTTGCCCTAGTCATTACAAGGGTGCAAACTTCTTGAAGCGTGTGCTACTTATAAATAAATGTAGATGCAATTTAAATGCAACGTTAGTATTAAAACATAAGTTTCAATACTCAGAATAAGACTAAAGTTCGACATCAATTTTCTGTTAATGCTACGTACTCGTACGTAAAGTCCACTTGATCGGTAGTGGGTGTAGTAGACCAACCTCCTCCGTTAATAATGATGTTTTTAAGCAAATCAAGCCTTGACACCAGCTTGTAATTTTTCCATTCGACAGATTAATTTGACGCAGACATTGTAAGTGCAATCAGTGAATTAAACCGACAACAACGACAACAATTTCACCCACAATTATACGGCGGCCCCCGTCTTTAATCTGAGTACCGCCCCACTAAGAAAATACAAACACATGCTCTGCTTATTAAAAAGAGATCAGAGATCAATCATGTTCCGTCCGACCAGCTTATATGCTAGAAGGAACATTGAACTTATGGTTCATATGGGTTTGTAGACGACTTAATAGCACCTTTGGGTGTACTGGTATTATAGGCTTTTGTGTTTCGACACTAATTCTATGTTTGGTACAGGTGTTATTTCCATTCTTTTAGTATTGGAAATTACTTATTGAGCTTTTTATGTTTGTGTTATACGACTTTTTCTTTATTTCCCTACTAGACAGTCGTAAATTTTAAACAAAATTATTATAAATTCATAACCTACTGTATAATGTAATTGTAATTGGTTTAAATAAACAATATTCCAATATTGGTGTCGATAAATACGAGTACATTATGTATTGAAACAATATTGGGATGTCAAATGAAAACAATTATTTCAGCAACACAAACATTTATAGTGTTGTGGAATGTGGGTAGTGTAGTTGTGACCACTTGTGTTGGTCGCATCATATCAGTTCATTTTGCTGGCAGGAAATGCTTAAACAAATTTCACACATGCATCTAAATAATTCATATAATTTCATTTCCGCTATTTCCTATTATATGTGTATTATTAATATATGCCGTAGCTGAATGCTTGCGGTGTACACTGGAACAAAAGACCAAAAAATGATACTTTTTAATAGAAAATGTACAATTTTTTTTATCAAAAATTGGGTGTAATAAAAAAGCTATTACAGGTTATCTAAATCAGGCGATTGGAATTAATTGATCACAGCTAAAATAAGGACTTAATGTATATGGGGGTCCCCAGGGGGCCGATCACTCCAAATTTTTACAAAAAGTGTTTTCCATCGAAGACACACATGTGTAAAAATTTTAAGAAAATCGGGTAAATTTTGTAAAATATTTGTATGGGAGCCCCCCGAACCCGAGCTCCGAGGGGCCTAAAATTAATAGAAAGTATTGTCACCGGAAATATACATGTGTGCAAAATTTCAATAAAATGGGGCTATGGGAAGTGGGTTAAAAATTGATCAGAAAATCTGACCAGCCAGCAAACCACCCAGCCAGCCAGCCACGTGCACGCGAAGTTAATATAGAGAATTTAAAAAACCTCATCTTCCGGGTAGAAATTTTTATGTATACTTAGACACATGCCACATAGTCCTTTATTATTTGATTATAAACTCCAAAATATCTGTTTTTGAGGTCGGACCGGACCTATTTTAAGGTATTTTCTTTTTTTCACGCATCACACGCGCTAAACTCGACGCGTGACACGGGTCACAAAATTGGACCTTGACATTGAACTGCTCAATTTTAAAAGTAAAAAAACGAGAAAATGGCGGCATTTCCAACCTTTACACACGCCACATACTTCACACGCGGAATAAAAAAAATGTTATTTGGAACTTAGACACTCACAAAATTTCAGCTCTCTAGGTCGTGGGGAAGGTGGTTAGAAAGAACCTCAAAGAAGTCGAAAATAAAAAAACTCAACTCATCACACACGCCAAACGTGACATGCGTCAGACGCTGAAGTGGCGCCAGGGCCGAATGGCTCCCATATAATTTTTAAAAAATTTAAATTTTTCGTGTGTTGTGGTGAGGTGGAGGGGGAGAGGTGTCCCGTGAAAAATACATTTCTGGTGTTACTGGGATTGGAAACACGAACCTCCTGCTCAGAAGTCAATGATCTTATCCACTGAGCCACAGCGCCCACTTGGTGGGGGCAAAAATGGGTTTGCAAAATTTGCTATCGTGGACGATAGAACGGACCTGCAGCGACCCCTATAAAGAAGGTTTTCCAGATAAGAAGATATCCATTTTAACAATATGGGTTCAAAGCCGAGGGCAGACAATTTAAAGAGGATTAGTTGATGAGTTAGTTATCTTATCAAATGCCTTACTAAAATCAGTTACAACAACTCTCTAAGGCTGAGAGGGCGAGAGATGAATACAACAAGATTAGTGGTGGTTGATCTACCTTTCAGAAAGCCATGTGGGCTGAGAGAAAGAGGGGTTATAAAAGAGGTCTTTAAAATCTGAGGAAATTCTTCTTGTGAAAGGTATATTCAAAAGAGTAAGAAAGCGAAAGTGAGGGGCTGGAAGAACATTTTTTAAGAAATATGGCGGGAAGGCTTACTGTATTATTAGGAGTTGAAACGTGAAACAAGCCGCAGCCAGCTTTACGCATAGTCAAGAAACAAACCATATTGGAAAAATAGTGTTTCAGAATTAAAAACTCTATACATATACGAGTATCTAAAGGTGTGAAAATTTGACTAAATCCTGTACATACAGTTACTGTGTGTTAAAATCAATAGTCTACTTGATTTCATTTCATTTTATGTGTAAAATTTTGTTGATTAATATATAAATGGATATTTAGAAAATGACTATGTCAGACAGACACTAGTTTTCTGTAGGTGATTTTATTGATGAAAATGCAATTATTGCCATTTTTCCACTGCATTAACCAGGAGTAGTAAATCCATCGTAACCCAATTTAATCAGATGCATTTGATTAGAGAAATATCATTTCTGTGCCAGCGGTTTTGAACATAAACGCCACTATCAAGCACTACCCCCCTTTGGTTAACATTCAGACTTTAGATCAATTTTATGTGGGGTCGTTTTCTGCTTGGATAATTGTAAAATATGAATGTAGCTGAATGTTTTGATTGATTGATTGGATACGATATTGCACATCAAATTTATTATTATTATTACTGGCAATTGGTTGGTTTTAATTATTTTTGCTCTGATAGCATACTACGTATTTAATTGCTTGGCCAATTATTGCGAAACGAGCTGAAACCTACAAATTTAAATTGAAAATGCTTGACAATACCCAACAGTAGTGGATGGACGCCTGGAGGAATAATTTGGCAAATTAATTGGATGTGTTGTGTTAATTAAGCGGTTGGCAGAAACGTTTTACGTGATGATGTATGGTGTAGCAGTGGAAATTTCAAAAGATATCCTTTTTGCGTTTTCATAATTTATTGAAATATTTTTTCCGGAATACTTAATAGTGTGTCAACAATTGATTGGTAGGCTGGTTGTCTACGGGACTTTGATGCAGGTATTGTGAGCGTAACAACATTTGCATGAAATGAAATGAAATAAAATTAATTTTACAGTTTTCAGTTAAATGTTAATGTTTTATGTTATATTATATTTATTTTTAATACTTGCATTTATTGTTTTATTTATTTACTACTAGCTGACCCGACAGACCGTTGTGCTGGCCAACCTTCAGTTAATTTGTTTGTGATCGTTTTGTGAAAATGTGAAGAGCTATTTGAAATGAGGGTCCTCTAGCGGGTCTTTTGTAGGTCTTTTAAGGTCTTTTTGGGGGTCTTTTGAGGGTCTTTTGGTGGTCTTTTTGAGGGTATTTTTGGGATCTTTTTGGGGTCTTTTGAGGGTCTTTTGGGGAGTCTAGTGAGGATGCTTTGTGGGCCTTTTAAGGGTCTTTTGGGGTTCTTTTGAGGGTCTTTTGAGGTCTATATTGGGTCTTTTGAGGGTCTTTCGAGGTTCTTTTTGAGGTCTTTTGGGAAGTTTTTTAAGGATCTTTTGAAGGTTTTTGGGGTAATTTAAGGATCTTTTAGGGGTCTTTAATGATTTTTGGGGTGTTTAAGGATTCTTTTGTTGGTCTTTTGGTGGACTTTTAATGGTCTTTTGGGTGTTTTGGGGTCTTCTGAGTGTCTTTTGACGGGTCGTTTGTGATTCTTTTGAGGGTATTTCGGAAGTCTTTTTATGGTTTTATTGGGGGTTTTGGGATCCTTTGTAGTCGATGTCCAATGTTACGCCCTTCTTCGCCAGAACGTCCGCCTTCTCATTGCCGTCAATGTCGCTGTACCCCGGTACCCACACCAGGGATAGGTCTGTGCTTTGGCTTACCGAAGCCAATTCAGCTTGGCACTACCTGACATGTTTTGAGTTATTGCTAGTCGCAATAATGGGGTCCGACTGCAGCATAATAACTATCAGTTATCTTGCAGGACTTAAAACAGCAGAGTAAGAAACGGTTTACTCCAAAGCGAGGACCACTAAGTAGCAAAATATAAGGAGTGGCTTAAAGGCGAAATCCAGGTAAGCCCGGGGCTCAATCCCCAACTCCAACCACGACAATCTGTCTACGTGTATACCAACCCTACCAGTTATACTGGTATTGTTAGGAAGTGCCCTGTAAGCCTCTCTAATCGCTAGGATCTCCGCCTGAACCTAAAGCCACTCTGATTAGGATTAAGAAGGGCAGCTTCCTCAAAAAAAGAACAAGCTGATTCTTAATGAGCTGTTTATAAACTTTAGACAAGGCTGGTAGGATGCTAATATGTCTAAGATTAAATAAATCAATTGAGTTATTGTTCTTAGGAATAGGATGGATTAAAGCTGACTTTCAGGCAGATGGAAATGTAGATGAAGTAAGGATAAAATTAAAAATATAATTGATATTGAAGGAGATATTAGGTTTAAGCCAAGTCTCAATAGCCCCCACAACATCAAGAAGGTTTCCATGTAAAATGTTACGTATCTCTTTAATTTTGGTAAGATGATTATCAACAAGACTCTAAGAATTCAAGTGTCCGATATGAAAAGAATGGAGCCGATTGGTATGCAGTTCAGAAAACAAGACTGCGTTGTCACAGGCAGTAGGATACAGCTCTGAAATTAAATCACACCACTTTCAGGATAAATAATTACAGAAACGTTCGTTCAACATTTTACCTGTCGCCCTGTTAATCCCTGATGAGTTTGAGTGATTATCAAATTTCGCCCAATTTTGCCATTCATATCTTAATTATTTATTGCTTACTGATACATCCGAGTCAAACTCGTTGACATATTCCATTACCAATAGATCTGCTGCTCTAAATTAATGAGTTCCTTTTTCGCAAAGGCAATCATGAAAAGGTTTGGTGACCTACAATGCTACCTGCTGTTTAAAATCGAAATTAAAAATAAATTCGTTGTGAGTAATTTTTGTTGACTTATTAATTTGTAAATCGTGCTTTCCAATAAAATTTGATTGCATGAGCTATGTGATGGTGGTGTGTCACTTGTGGTGATGATAGTGATCAGTCAATCCCACTGGGTACTCTTGTTTACCATGCACAAACCAACTACACTTCACTTCTTCACGTGTATTGAACGCCACCCGTGAGCCGTGACCCATCAGAAATATCCTATGATTGATTGGGAAAATCTAATTAAATAGTCACGGTGTAGTGATTTGCAATGATCTGCGAGAGTTTCGTATGTACGTATTTGTACATTAAATACTCTGCTGTACTGATTATGACCAATCCCGAATAAATGAATTTGGCCATGCCTCCATCATCGCAAGGAAATCAATAAGTACATATACAGGTACACTTGCAAGTTTATTGCACAAAAAAAATCGTTGACTTGTCTTATCCTCGACCTCGTGTCGTACTTTGAAATCAAATCAGTACGAGTGCCAAGTAAATTTTTATTGCATAGATCCTTTGCTGTTCGCCGTCGAGTATTTCAATCGAACGTAAAACCAAACGTAACGTACAAAAAGAAATGAAACCAGAGACTCTGCTTTCTTTTCATCATAAAAGGAAATAAAAACGCACCGGAGAAAATATCCAATTTCCTGTGATAAAGTTTTTACAATTTGTTGCTCTCATTATTTGGTTGCAATGCGGTAAACTTACATTGCATATCAATTCTTGGATGGATTCATTGATAGAATAGGGAAAGGGAAATGTCTGTAAATAGTTTTTAAATAGTGTTTAGTATAGTAGGACATTTAAATGTGCTGTCTTTGCCAAAGCAACGCAGCAATTGATTAATAACTTCGAGTTTGAATCAACTTCGTTACAGTATTACCAAAAACCATTGCATATTTTTGGATTCAGTAGTATTGTTGGGAGCATATATAAAGGTTCATATAGGGAGTGCTAGTTATGTTTAAAAAATGTTTTTATTATTTTATTTAAAATTTTAATAGAATGAGAGAGCGGATGGATGGCATTAGCAATAAGTAAATTGATAAATGAAAAAGAAGTAAAGCCATCTGAAGCTTAGCACAGTGGGTAGGGATTAAGGTGGAAGTTTTTCTTACTTTGTTGTCACTTTGTTCGCTCTGCGAACTTTCTCCACTTTCACATTCGACGCCACAACCAAAGCTACGGGTGAGCTGTCAACTACGACGTGATTTACGTGGTTATGTGTGGTGTGCCCTGTGTATTGTGCAAATGCAAAAAAATATTCATGAAAATTTTATTTATTTGCATCCATCTTCATACAGACAACTATGGTGACAGCGAAATAGATCATTATTTCACTCTAACTCTTACTCTCTTAGGGCGTCGTAACTAAATTGACAAATCTTGTCTTAGAGATGTTAGTTGATAGCTTTGGTGCTTCACTGCGCTGACGAGTACCAAACTTATGGTGAAGGCTTCCAAATGAAACGCAACATTACTCCAATTTCTGATTATGATTAGCAAATAGAATCCACAACTTAAGCAAAGAGAAAGAATACTTTTTAACGCTACCTTACAACTGGAGCGCGAGAGTTTGAAAAAACAGAAACGCACGGAAATTAGCGTATTAACTGAATAACGCCTAAGGAACGTACGGCACGTGTGGTCGGTGTCGTCGCATGTAAAGTGTCGTTGCTTGTCATGTATTATCGTCGATATGGGAACCGTCATTTTTAACGAATTGTAGCTGGTTTTAAAAAAATTTTAATTCACAACGACATTCCTGCAGTCTCCCCATAGGACGAACCATCGTGTCTCTCTTCATACCGACTCATAGTACTTGATATATCTCAGGTACTCACACATGCCCGCATATCGAATCGACGCTGCGTCAATGAATTAGAAGCTATTTTCAAACCGTCCAATCCAGATTGAATATTACAGTGAATATTAGACATCTTCAAGTGTAATATTCAGCGCACGTTGCACAGGGCTGTGATTTGCCTTTGACTTTCTTACTTATTTTTATTACCAATCTTTTGGCTGCTTCTTCTAATCCCATACATTCCTTCCTCTTAGCTTTTCATATGTGTTGTTAGGTTCACGTCTCCTTTCTGCGAGTGTAGACTAAAACAATTACGTTATATAGTAAACTTCAGTCATTATCAATGAATGGCACTCACATCGATGAACCGGAAGAACCCATTTTTGGACTTACTGTTAAGTTCAAAGATTCTTTTTTCAGTCATGCAACACGAATGTGGAATGCTTTGTTAAGCTTTGTTTTTTCGCAGCACTATGATCTGTATGCCTTCAGAATGCATACACATAGGCATCGCCTCCTCCTATCCTTAATACCTTAGTGCCCGATTTGTTCGGTCTTGACCGCTTTAACTTGTGTCAACTTAACCATAAGTTTTAAGGTAAAAAACATGTAAAGATTTGACAGCATAAGCTCTGTACTGTCCGCAGCGGTTGCATCACACCATACGAAGATGGGTCGACGTGATGTGGTGTTATATGGTGTTTTTTTAATTAGCCCACGCTTTAAGGGATTTGGAGGGTCTTAAGGGGGTCTTGATGTTTTCTTTTTGATGGCGAGGTCTATATTGATATTAGTGTCGAATCATTGGTCGCTGAAATTTACAGCGTTGGTAAGACAGTAGTAGGTTAACTAAGTGTGGTGTTGTAGGGTGGATATTTTTTTTTTACGCACGCTTCAAGAGATTTGACTTGAAGGGTCTTGAGGTGGTCTTGGGAGTTTTTGTTTGAGGGCGTGCTCGATATTGATATTGGTGTCGAATCCATAGTTTTCGGAGTCTCTGAGATATAGTGTTGTGTACGACTGTGGTGGTTCAAGGGGGCGTGGCGTTGTATAGTGGACATTTTTTTTAAATTAGAGTACTCTTCAAGGGATTTGGAGGGATCTGGAGGGTCTTGAGTGGGTTTGGGAGCTTTTTTCGGGGCCAGTCTCGATATTAGTGTCGAATCCATAGTGTGGTGTTGTACGATGGGTTGTATGCGGGGTTGTATTTCGGGGTGGTTGAGATGAAAATTGTTGGTAAGGCAGAGGTGTGGAGTTTTTAAAAACTTTTATTTAACTTGACCTGACGCTTTTTTGTCTGTATTTTCGACCACTTTGAGGTCCTTTTTAACCACCCTCCACACCACCTAGAGAGCTGAAATTTTGTGTCTAAGTCCAAAATAGCATTTTTTTTATTCTGAGTATGACGCGTGTTGCGTGTGGCGTGTGTGATGAGTTGAATTTTTTTCCACTTTTTTGAAGTCATTTTTAACCACCTTCCTAGTTAAAATTTTGTGAGTATCTAAGCCTAAAATAGCATTTTTTATATTCCACGTATGACGCGTATCATGTTTCGCGTGTGAAAAGTGTGATGGTTTGAAATCGCACTATTTTCTCGTTTTTTAGTTCTTTTTTAATCACCTTTCGCACGACCTAGAGGGTCAGGCCCATTTTGATATCCCGCTTTTGACGCGTGTCGCGAGGCGCGTGTAGCGCGTGTGAAGCGTGGAAAACAGAAAATTCTTTGAAATAGCCCCGACCTCAAAAACAGATAATTGGGCGATTATTACCAAATAATAAACGACTGTGTGGCGTGTTTCGATCTATATATAAAAGTTTGTACCCAAAAAACGAACGCTTCAAGGGATTTCAAGGCTACTTGACATTAAAGTAATGAATACAAACTAGGTACTCGCTTATTTCTACAACGGGCTGCGTGCATACTTGTGCCAATATAATTGCTGATCTATAACCATACTTTGTTTTGTCAGATATCTTTGATATCATTTAACAAATTCGAGTTATATATTATTAAAGATTTTATCAAGGATCTAAAGCTAACACTGAAATCAAGGCTATAGGAAAGGGCAGCTCTACCTACTAATCCGATGCACGTCTTCTCTCTCTCGTTAATATTAAAATTATGAATAATAAATATTATTATGAGCATTAAATTAAAATGATTTGAATTAGCACTAAATAAAATACTCGTATTAACAGACTTTTAAGTAAATAAAATCCTTTTGTGGTTGTTGAAATGTGCACGAACCATAAAGCCGTTTTTTCAGCTAAAAAGTGAAATATCAGAATTAAACTGCCAGCTGCAGCATTAAAATTTTATTCTTATAATGAATGCTAACAGGTTGAACGTACACAGCATAAGGTATTATCTGGCTGGAGTTACTAGTAAACTTCATGCTATTAATAAATACGAATTCGAAAATTGCATTTACGGCTCCAATCCTTCTGCATTTACTATAATGGATTTGCACAGGTGATTTTTATCGAATTTTCCACTGGAATCCTTTTAGTGGTTGCTTTTGTGATGTGCAGTGTGCAGTGCATACGAGTACCTGTCGCAGACATACGAATATGCCAGCGTGGATATAGTGTAATATAAACTTCTGTGTATACCTAAATGACATTTTACTGTCCGGTGAAATAAAAGGAAAACAAAAATCATTTCAAATTTAATTCAATTTGAAATTCTTGAGTTTAAGTCCTCTCCTGTGTATAGAAGCGAGTGATTCTACACTACCTGAGGTCGTATCAGTCAGGTCGACAAATGATTGTACATCATCAATAAATTATTAGCAAACTTTGCTGAATATTCTACATCATAACGAGTAGAACCGCAGAAAACTATTTGACCTTTTGCCGTTTGCCGTTTGGACATTAAATATTAAATTCTATTTAATTGATAAAATATTTATTACAATTATTGAAAAGTTTTCCTGCCGACAGCATAATGAGTTGAGCGATAGGAGTACGAGTAAATAGTAAAAACCAAAGCCAAAACCACAGACGATATTTGTGGCTGATAAAATTAGCTTCGAAAATTTACTATTGGTACATACATGTATGGTTTCGAATTCAGAATCAAATATGAAAGCAGTGACATGAAAAATGTGGTATTATTGCAGTTTATAAAATTAAGTTTTTTTATATTTTGATACATTAAGTTAAGCTCTTTTCAAGTGAGTGATTTTACGCATTTTTCGAACTATATTTATGGTGAAAACCATACCGACTGAACTAAGGGAATGATCTTTTGCCGTTACTAGTCTATGTTCCATATATCAAAGTGTCAGGGCAGTTAGTGTAAACAGATCCTGGTCGGATCAAATGCTAAAAAGTTATCCCAAATCTTGAAGTAAGAAAGATCATCAATTAATCAATCATCTCAAGCGTCTTCTTTTACTGTTTTTCGACATGTGAGCGAAGTCCTTGCCTTCACGTACATGCTAAACGCTAGAACTCCTCACACTTGAATGGTTTAAGAGCGAATGCTTTGCCTTCTTCCTCACAGTTGAACGGCTTAAGAGCAAAGTCCTTGCCTTCACTTGCACGCTTAAAGCTAGAATTCCTCACAGTTGAATGGCTTAAGAGCGAAGGCCTTGCCATCTTACTCACAGTTGAATGGTTTAAGAGCGAAGTCATTGCCTTCACTTGCACGCTTAAAGCTAGAATTCCTCACAGTTGAATGGCTTAAGAGCGAAGGCCTTGCCATCTTACTCACAGTTGAATGGTTTAAGAGCGAAGTCATTGCCTTTACTTGCACGCTAAATGTTAAAATTCCTCCCAGTTGAATGGATTAAAAGCGAAGTCCTTACCATCACTTGCACGCTAAACGCAAAAATTCCTTCCAGTTGAATCGCTTAAGAGCGAAGTCCTTGCCTGCACTTTCACGCTTAACGCTGGAATTCCTCGCAGTTGAATGATTAAAGAGCGAAGTCCTAGCCTTTACTTGTACTCTAAACAATAGTAAATAACTTATCTTCCAGTCAACGCCGAAACGGTGATACTCCCCTCCTGGAGATACGTCGTTCCGACATCGAAGTTTTCCTAAAGGCAGCGATAAGAAAAAACGGCAATACGTTAACCTAAACACAAATTTATAAAAAGGCAGAACACTACATAGTCATAAGCACAGAATAGGAAACAACTCCAAAGTCGAAGTATTTAAAGTTTCAACAGTGTACAAATACCTGGATTAGAAACGTCTTCACTACTAACTCGAGGTAGTTAAAGGATTGTACTACTTCAAAGTCGCGCTCCACTTAATCTTTACTGACCAATATTGGATTTTCGCTCGCAACTGTAGCCATTTTATACTTTGTTTTGCTCTTATCAAGGTGCAGCTCCAAATATAGTGCCGCGTCATATACACCTGTTGGGTTTCTACCAATGATGTCAAAATCGTCTGTGTAAGCCAGTATTTGGATGGACTTATAGAGAATTGTTCCTCTGGCCGTTACATCAGATTAAATTCCAGGTTGAAGAGGGCGTTTAGTCGCTAGCTTCATAATCGAACCAATCGATGATTACAGCATAAGATGAAATCAGCAGTCAGACCCGAATTTCAGCTACAGAACTTACTTTCCATTCGTTAAGCGCAATTCCTATCGCTTCACCGTGTTGTTATCAACATCAAGCCTTATCAAGTCGCATTCTATTATCGCCACAGTCACTTCCATCGGCTTAAAAAAGAGTTTATTTATGACTTGGTTTTGACATTTCAATACAATAATACAAGCTGGCACTGATATCATAAACATTCACTTGTATGTTTATACTCGTATTCCATATGCACTTGAAAAGCGGCTCATTGACATCATACGGGAACCAAAACTACTTACAGGGCATTTTTAGCCACTGTCAATGCATTGTCTAATAACCTAACCGTTGTTTCGAGCTTACATGTGACATGCCACATACCCATGTCACTTGATACCTAGTGGAACATATACCAAGTGAACGAATGACAGTGTATTTTATTTATCAACGAATTAAGAATCTTAATGATGCAATCTGACACTGTTATCTTTATCATTCACTTGTATGTTCATACTTGTAATGCTCGAGCACTTAAAAAACGCTTCATTGAGATCATATGGGCATCAAAACCTCTTGCAGGGCTTTTTTGCCACTAGCTGTCCAGTACAGCATTTTGTTCATAAGTACACCATTGCCGGATTGTACACATGGTACATGGACTGCGACTGATGTAAGAGAAAGAATGATTTTGAGGGCGGAACAATAATCGGATCGATACTATTGGTTAATGATTGTTCAGTTTAAAATCAGCCAAATCAGTCGATTCCACGCCGTTCACAGGAATTGGGAAAATCTTAGTTCACACTATGATGAATTTTCCGTAAAGATTTTCGACTACACCCTTACAAGATCAAATTAACTCAAGAATTGTATCCTCTTGTCCATTTGAAGCCTTCACATGTTATTCCACCTATCTGCTGATGGCTGACCGCCCTCAAACAAGCTAACTAAAGAGCTAGTGAGACAACAATTTGAAGCCAATTTCAAGCACTACTGCCTGCATACCTGAATATTCATTTGGATTCTTGGGTGTCTATTATGGATATGTCATCTGCCTGATTGTATCTGTTGGTGTCAGATGGAGGAAGGTATTTGCATGTTTTTCTTCTAATCCAGATTTTAGGATTTTACACCCAATAGGATGTGTATTTTCAACAAAAAGCAACAGCAGGTCCTTTAGTTGTTTGATGATTTATGTTTGCTTTTCATGGGGCATGGGGTTGTGTTACTTTTGTTCTATCTAAAGTGAGTGAGTGAGGTGACGAACGTCAAGGGAATACAGAATGGGGATTTTTACAGCTGTTGTGATGTTGTTCTTTTCCTTATATAATAAGTGCTGACAAAAATCTGATGCCACTGAATGGCTCTTTGTTCGCTTCCAATTTGAATTCCATTTGTATTGTTGGCGCAAACCCGAGTATGTACTATACAATCAATAAAAATATAATAAAAAGACCCAAAAATAACAAAGGGGTTAAGTTATAAATTCCACGTGCCAAAGAGGTTCGCCTTCCTTTAAGGATTCGAAATTTTTGCCTTTCTCCTGAAAGCACAATTTCAGTTTAGGTAATTTTTCTACATGTAAATATATACGACTGCCTGCCTGTGCGTAGTAAATATTTCCCTATCCTTTTATATATGTGTTTTTTAAATTTCAACGTTCTGGAATTTTTGCAACTATCAGCGAAAGGATAGATTTGTTAATCGAAAAAAATACATTACGGAAACTAGGAGGAAATAGCCGGAAACCAACACCAAATTGGTTTGGATCTCTGCCAAATTAATGCAATTTGCATTTTAATTTCAGATGTGAATCTTAGGCATTTTAACGTTGGTGGTGAACAATTTTAAAGCAGCAAATCCCATCCATATATTCGACTTACACTCACTCGTTTTTCAATTCAATTCATTGTTTTATCGATCTTTTTGTTCATCAATACTTTTATGTTTTACATTTCTCTTCACAGTGGCCAATTGCAGTTACCAGGACATCTATTACTGTTGATCTGTGGTGCTCTGCTAATCAGTGCAGCATCTCAACGAAAACACACAACGAGTAGGAAGGACATTTATTAAATTTCTTCGTCGAATTGTTAGTATTGATGTTCAGAATGGACTGGAAAACCCATTGGAGATGGGGTTTAGTGTAGCCTCCATGCAAACGGAGGCAGCAAATAGAATCGTCCAACATTCAATTTTGTAGCCTCATCATCACCATAATATATAGAAGAGCAAGAAGAGCGAGCGGCTCCTGCGATAATGCACCGATTGCGTACAACATTTACGAGGTCACGTACACCAACTGGGGCTGAAATGAAAACCCAAAACAGCCTCGAAGTACCAAAACAGGTGTGATAATGAATGACATTTGTTTGTTGTTGTTTCGTTTGCTTGCTCTTTGGTTTCTTCAAAATTGCACCAAATAATATGAAAATGCCAAAGGATTCTCCAATGTTTTTTTTTTTTTTTTTATCGATAACATTTTAATAATATTTCGTTGATGTTGTTGTTGTTGTTTTTCACCCCCAATAATCTTACTTTTTTTACTTCGAAATATGAATTGTTACTTTATTTATTAAATTCGATAAAATTGCATGCATTTCCTTTGATTTCGTTTATTAAGCGATGATTTTTCTTTAGTTATTCACTATACTTCAAGAGTCTTATGAATTTAAATAAATAAGTGATGACCGACCCTGCTATAAATATTGGTTTTGGAGTTTTTTAATTGGTCTGTTTTAAGAAGCCTTTTTTTATTATATAATTATTAAAAGGTGGAATTTAAAACCTAAATGTTATGCCCAAGTATACAAGTTTGGTGACAGCTTTTAAAATTTAAGTCACAATGCAGAAATAATTTAATTTCGAAGAAGTAAACTCCGGTAGAAACCCAGTAGAAATATTAACTCTCCAGCGGCTTATGCAAATTTTAAATTCTGTATATTTTTTTTTCTATAACCCTAGCTCTATTGGCTGACACAGCGACCTAAAAAGATCTATTGTACTAATCTAAGAGACTAACTACCTCCCGAATAAATTATAGTATATCCTTAGTGGCAGAATTACGCAAATCCATCGACGAACATAATGCCTGGTGGAAAATATGTCTTCTTAGTCAGATCAAACCTGGACAATCATAGAGGATGTGCCCGGATGTTTCGTTCTCCTCCAGGCAGAACCTACATTCCGTGTTTGAGCAGCCCAGATTAATTTTGTTAAGGTGATATCGCAAGCCACAGTGACCTGTGAGAAATCTCACTAGCTTCCTGATGCTAAACCCTGTGGTATTATCCCAGTGGGCCAGACGAAGTTTTCTTTCTCAATTATTAATCATCGCTGTGTGATGACAGCCCAGCCAATACAACAGTATGGTTCCTGTCTTAAGAACACAGATTCTGATGCAGCCCTTGCTAGTACTTATGCATACTCGTTGCCTGCAACACCCTGGTGACCAGGGACCCAACCGAGTTTTACTCTGTTGAGACCTGCCAGGGATTGCAGTGCATCGTAGCAGCATTTCAAGTAGATTTAGACGGTGGTTTCAAGTCTGAAATACATCACATAATTTCTGGCGTTCCCCAGGGCTTCGTTTTGTCCCCGAGACTCTTTCTCATTATCCATGAATGGCACTTGCATCGAGTAAACTGAAAAACTCGCAATTCTTGGTATACGTGTTAACGACAATCTTCGTTGGAATGAAATAATGAGTGTTAAAGCTTATCGGTGACGAAAATAGTCAGTTGCATGCCAACTGTCCCTGGATTAAACCGAAATATTAATGTCGCTATAAATGCTCACCAGTTTATTACCCTAAAACCCATCTTGGGCCGTACAGTTAATTTCAGATATTCGTTTTTCAGCAGTAGCACACGTATGCGGAATGCTTTGCCAAGCTCGGTCATTCATTCATTCAAGGAAGAAGCTCATAAACGTGTACTCTTTTCTTCTCTTTTTCATTAACGGCCACGCTCTGCTAAACATATAGCCGAGCATTTTAAGGTACGCTACACAAATTGCACATGCTTTTAAGGCCAAAATACTTATCTCTTACCATACTGTGCTCTAATGAATACCTGTCGGTTAACAAATTATAACTAAGGGTTTACCAACGTTTTCTCGAATGAAAAATATTTGGTGCGAGAGACCGATGCGGTCCATGGACTAGCTTCTCGCGACCATTTGTGTTGTGCTTGTTATATTTTTGCACACAAATGGACGAGATCTACAATTTTAAACCGTATCCGAAAGTTGGATTGAGAAACTTTTCATGACTGATATTATTCTCGGAAGTTTGTCAGACAATCTCGAGAGGTGTGACCGTGTTTTTCTTGGATTCAAACATCGAAGCTCCCTAGTACATGGCTCCCAAATTTTGATTTAGCTCGTCAGACTTACTTACTTAATGTTTTTCTGGGATTCGAACATCGAAGCTCCCGCTGAGTAGTACACTAGGGCCATGGCGACCAAATTTTGATGTCGCTTTTAAGACTTACTGGGCCTCAACCAACATGCCTCTCCATTAACCACTTTCTTTTACCTTTTAACTGCGCACACCTTATCTTTTGGAGTATGGAGTATTAAAGGCTCTTCTTCGCTGAACCTCTTGGTTAGATTTAAAGACTGGGAGACAGAACGTTGATGTCCAAATGTCTCAAATGTCCAGTACATAGTTTCTTTTCTAGGGGAATGTTGCTGTAAACCTTGTATATTTCGTCTCCTCCAAACCCGTCAACGCAAACGGGACCGAAAATCATCCAAAGAACTTTTTGCTCGAAACGACCAAGGATGTCTCAATCGGCCATGCTTCTGCAGGTCTTATACAGGGTCTTCTTAGTAGTACCAGAGGGAGCTTTCCCTCAATCACCTTCTTAGTCCAAAGAAACAACAATTAGCAAGACTGATTGTTATTTGATTTTTTAAAATGGTGTTGTTATTAGATGTTTTTCCAGAGTCTATATAGACAAAATCCAAAATCAAATTTAATTTTTAGCTTTCAGTTCCGTTTTGTTATTTTTTTCTTTCTTAAAATTTTGTTGTTGTTTTCGAGGTGCTCTTCGCATGTGAGCACAATCCCTTATGTGTTCTGAAACATCAAGAAAACATTTTGATTAATAAGCTTCTTGTATTTTTTTCTCTTCTTGCTTTTTCGCTCCTTAATTCGCTGCGCAAAACAGGTACGCTCTGCTTCCTTCGATGAAATGCAATTGGGAGCTCAACGCTCCACCTCCCACCTGCTCAAGCAGCAGTCCTCGTCATCGGCTGATGAGCGTTCCTCTGTGGACGGCGGATTACTACAAGTGCCTCAAGCGACGCACTCGCAGCGTTCGCATTCGTTGGATTCGTCAGCGGGCAGCGATGATTCGGGAACATTCCTAGATGTGCCGCGTCGCATGAAGGCACGTCGTGCCTCAAACACGAAAACACCCCCGCCTTGTATACACTGTCTGTACCTGGAAGAGTATGAGCAGCAGATGACTGCGGATCAGCGATTCTTCATCGATCAACGAGAACTTCAGTCGCTGTCGTACAGCAGTAGCTCCAGTGACGAAAGCGATGGAGGCAATGATGAAGATGCTGAAGGTGATCACGATGAAGACGACGCCGATGTTGAAGTCGATTTGATCGACAATGAGGGGAAAGATTCTTCCAAGGCGGCGCGACATTGTGGTCACCGACAGATTAGGCGGCGCACTATTGGTAGCTCGGCAACTACTAGTGAAGATGAAGGTGTCGACGAAGAAAATGGCAGTCCGCACTTTGGCAGTAACACTCTGCTGCAACCGCCGCAACTGACGACAACACCATGCAATATTACGTTCACACTATCACCAACCAATGGCGATTATCCGCCATTCCCGTTCCCCATCGAACATGGTTCACCGCCTATATCGCCTGCCTTCTCATTATCGACATGTGGGTCGCCTATTCTGGAAGTCGTCCCTCCAGTCGAGCCCAACATTAGCACACCGGAACCGTTACTGACACAATCACCAATAATCGATTTTCCACTGCAACTGCCACCAGCATTTATCAGCGGTGGCAGTGGTACCAGCGGCGACGATGAAAGCTTTGGCGGTGCCCAGGCAGTGCCTCCATCGCCGTCAGCGTTGCGACCACGTCGACGGTCAATCTCACGTCAGGAGGCGATTTTCGTCGAACCCACAGGCAATTCACTCGAAAATGTTTGCAACCAAGAGGAAGTAAAGTCACGGCATGATGGTGACAACGATCATGTGTTGGATGCAGCGGAGACCTGTGGGTCCCCAGAGACGAAGCCCGCTCTTGTTGTACGTGATATTTACTTAGCTGTACCTGATTTGAAGCGTGATCGTGCCGCCTCGGTAGATTCGTGCTTCTCGAAGCTGTCGTCGGGTGGAAAAACCGAAGAGCTACAACCAAGTGAGGACGGATGTTTCCTTACTGTGCCGAATATCAATGCGACGAGGTCGCGCTCTGTTGACATAGTGCTGCCAACGGACGAGCAAGCTCGCTACAAAGCTCTGGCGTTGACGGGCTCATCGGGGATGTATGCCGATGGGTATGTTATAAATAGTTGTTGTTGTTATCCTTTTGTTGTTTGTTGTGTTTTATTGAGTTTTGTTTGGTGCACATTTCGTTCCATTTTTGTGCCATGCTATTCCATGTCATGTCGCTGGTTGGTTAAGTGATTGATGGATTTTTTCCCGAGTGTCCCTTTGGTTGTGATTTCTTAGCGCTACTCGGTGCCATGTCATTTCAACAACCGAGTGCTGTTTTTCTGATGGACTGCAAACACGGATTGATCCATTAAAAAAGCATTTTTCCCCCGTTCGAGATACTAGCTTTTACCATATACATACGTGTGTTTGGCTGAGAATGACGGCCGAAATTTACTCTCGAAGAATAAGGGCGATGATAAAAAAAAAGATTCCCATTAGAGATACACAAATTGCAAGAACAGTACGAGTAATACGAGTACTACACATAGATAAGGGTCTGTTGTGACTGAAAAAATTCGTGAAAAATTGTTTTCTAGTGGATCTGCATAGAGAAAGACAATTTTTTGCGATTTTATTCTCTGAACTGAAAAAGCATTTCAGAGTTGCTCATACGATGTGAACGGAAAAACAAAAAGCCTCTCTGGAATAGATTGGGGAACACATATGTTTTTTTTTCTTTATCGATTCTTTCATACAAATATAGAAGTATTTACTACGAATAAAAATGGAGTTATTTTTGATAGGATATCTTCAAGATGAGAGTTCCAATTAAGTTGATGGTCGAGTGTTATGCCAAGATATACAAATTTGTAACATTGTGTAAGTGGTAAACCATTAACTTGCAAATAAATGGTTGGGATTATTTTAGGTTTTTTTCTTTAAGAAAATCATGTAGCTCGATTTGTCCAAATTGATAGATAAACGATTGTTTAAGAGAGAATTATTAAGGTGAACTATATAAGATTGCATATTAATTTGCAGAATTGAGTAGTTCTGGGCGAAATAAACAATACACATATCATCAACATACATTTGAAGATTTCCTTTTCACCCTCCATTTATACAGGGTGTATCCGTTAAGTTGGCAAATAGTAGTAACACAACCTGCACTATCTCGCTCTTTTTGACTGAATGCACAAATATTTTGACATGGATTTGTAGGAGATTGAATAGGCTTTAATAGTATATTTATCAAAAAAAAAAAAAGAAAAAAAAAACGACCTTGACGACCTTTATATCGGTATGGCTAAAATAATTTAAGAAAGTGTATATTGTTGAATCTTAAAAATTTAATTTTCTTTCAAAAAAGATCAACAGTAAGATTGTAGCTGGAAGCGTTCAAGAGTTACAGGGTGTGAAGGCATGTAAGGTCAAAAGAACGTTTTCGTTTATTTTACAAACTTTCATTTTTAACCCTGCTTCTGTTGGCCGAATGCATAAATATTGTGAGGTGGATTTGTAGAAAATTGAAAACAAGCATACATAAGCAATACTTCTGAGCCTAATTGTATGCCATGATTTTTTCTAATTTCTTAATTCTATTACAATTGAATTGTAATAGCTTTTATATACGATATTAAGTGCGATAAATGATTTCTATTTATATTTTCAATTCAACTTAAATCAACAAATCCTCAAACATCGTTTTTGGTACTTAAACCCGACGCCAATTGTGCACATTTTTTGCACCTTTTCTTATTTATAACTGCACGATGAAATTTTTACCTTGCAGAACCCTAAAATCCATTTGCGCATTCCAAAATGCACGAGTATGTAGTCCCAAACGAGCACTCATTTAAAATCGCTTAGCAGAGTAGTTAACTAGAATTCTATAGAAAATCATTTAATGAATGAGGGCATCCATCCATCAACCCCCACTTAATTTTTACTCAGGTCTTACGTTCGCGTTTTGCATCAGCTATTCGATGACATTCACTTATTATTCCATTTTGTTACGGGTCGTAGGACTCGTGTAACTCGTCCTTGATCTGCATACGAATATTTATTGGGAATTAAGAATACATTAAACAATCACATGTATCACTTTTTTTAAGTGTGTTGTAAATATTTGAAAAGTTGATACTTACAAGACATTTTACATATCCCTACTTGTACACGTTCGGATGTATGACAATGACCCCCAAGTTTCATTGTTTCAAAGATGATTTGAAAGGACGATGACATGATTTTCCCCAACAGTGTAAGTCATATATAGGATAGCAACTATAAACGTAAGTCGTATAAAGTCGTCCTGATGGTGAACTACGCGCAGTGACAACGCTTACATAAACAGCACCATAAAGAAGTCATTGGCATAAATGTTCAGCATTTGATAGATGAAGAGGTTTCTTCTATGTTGTTTTTGTCTGCTTGCATTTAAAATTCCTGTTGTGTAAAACGTGCTTTGATCCTTGCTACCCTGCCTACCAAACAAAACGTGGAGCAAGGAGCTAACATAAACCTAGAAAGTAGAAAGATGATAAAACCAACGCCAACGCGCATCTTAATAATTTCATACTGAGTTGTTCTTGCGAAATGCTGCACATAATGTAACGTCGTCGGATATAAGTGGATATATCTGTGCGATGTGCAAGGAACGACGTGACTTGAGGGTTTTTCTGGAAAAAATTTCATATGAATTTAAATTAAATTGTTAATTTTAACGTAAGATACGTTTTTGCCACCCACAAAATAAAGTGTGCCTTTGGAACATCCATTCAAAAAAGGGAGAATACACCAATCAAACCCATACCGATACGAATAAAAGGATTGAACAGCGATTTCGCGTAAACGGCACAAAATTTATGTATTTTTGATATCCTGTGTCTTAGGTTAGGTAAGATTATGTTTAGGTTTGGTAAGGTAACATTGGGTTACGTTAGGTTAGGATAGGTTAGGTTAACAAAGGTTATTTGTTAAGGTTAGGTTAAGTAAGGCTTTGTTACTTCTTGGTTGATCTTATAAGGCTTTTACTTGTTGTAAAGCCAGAAGGGCGAAGCTTATATTCAGAGAACATGAAATTGTTCAGCAAACGTGGGGGCATTTGTACGCTGTACGGTTGTACGTTTATAGGTTTATACGTTTGTTTGTCGTGTCATATATCTCGGCTTCTACCAGTCAAAAGTTCCTTTCTACGATTAACCTTCCGTGGTGTTTTCCAATAGAAGTGTTCCCAATGTTCCTATGTTTTATTTTTTAACGAGGACATAGTCATATCTGGGGACCGTTGAAGCAATTGATCATTGCTTTAAAAGTAATGGTAATAGACTTTAGCTGTTAAGTTCAAGTCAATATAGGTAAGTAGAGTGGTGAACCTCACTGCACTTGAGATAGCCTCAATTAGCGCTAGATTGCGCCATTTTGAGACCACATAACTCGAAAGACCTTACAATGTATCTTTGAGTTGTTTAGATCCAGTCTGTAGTGTTTAGATACGAAATTAACCCGGTGATCCTGAAATCTAAGAGCTCTTAAAGGTCGGCGAAAAATGATTTACTTAAAGAGCGGAGTCTACACTACACAGAAAGTGAGTGAGCGTTTCTTTCTCATTTACATCCTTGTGCAGAAATTATTGTGCGGTATACCCAACTTGGCATCATGGCTGCCAGGCTGCCAACTTTTCAGTGACCCATGCTGGTGGCCACAACTCTAGCAACATCCTTCCGGATTCTTGATAACAACACGGTGCTTTTCTGTTCTATGATTGCCATACCTTTGTTGATATGGCGCAGTTCTCTAGACTGTTCTACCTTAGTTGTGACTTGGAAGTGAACAAGTAAATGTAAAAGAAACTTAATTTTTCGGGTACACACGTTTGTGTGGAAGTTTACTATCAACACGCCTAACAAAAAATTCACTACAAAAAATCTGCTGGGGCTTCCTATTAGACAAATCATGGAAAGATGATAATAAAGATTTAACAAATCGAAAAACGTGGTCCTAAGCCGACTAGTGGTTCAGTGATTCATTTGTCTTTATATTTGCTTCAATCACTGTCTTAGAGTTTTCTTAGTTATTACCGGACACCTAACTAGGATACCATGTAAGCGTTGTTTGCTTTATTTTCATAAGCATAAGAGATCAAACGTATATTGCGAGCCCGAAGGTCGAAACTTATATTCAGAGGACATGAACATTTTTCAGCAAACGTGGAGACATTTGTACGCTGTACGGTTGTACGTTTATAGGTTTATACGTTTAAACGTTTATACGTCTAACGTTAATACGTTTATACATTTATACGTTTATACGTCTAACGTTTATACGTTGATACGTTTATACGTCTTACGTTTATGCGTCTAACGTTTATACGTATAAACGTTTATACGTATATATGTCTAACGTTTATACGTATATACGTTTATACGTCTAACGTTTATACGTATATATGTCTAACGTTTATACGTATATACGTATAAATAACGTTTATACGTTTGTTTGTCGTGTCAGTTTTACGATTATCTTTCTCACACATTTCAGAGTTGTCTTTATAAGAATACGAATTGAACTCATTCATTAAATAATTTTATCCCCGTAATGGGGATATATGTTGTACATCCATCTGTCGGTTATTTTTCAATTTCCATGTGTACGTGTATGTAATGACAAAAAAATATCCCAGGACAAATTGAAATTCAAATGAAGGTATCCGGACACTCATCCATATTTAAATTCAAATGTTTCCACTGAGATTTTGCATAACGAGAAAAAAAAGGATGACATTTTTTCTTGCTGCTGCATTACATTCAATTTGGATAAAATGGAAACTGATGCGACGAGTATCATTCTGTTCAGGTAAAAAAGTGCCAAACAAAAAGAATAAACAACTTGGGTATATTCGCTCGTATTTTGCTACTGATGATGACTGCTATTTCAGAGGGATTCAGATAAACTGCTAAAGATTTAATTCGATTAAATTTAGGATTAAATTCCGAATGTCCAACTCATCATGATTCTTTATGAATTCGCAATTACAATACTCAGACATGACATAGAGACTTGCAACTTTGTTCCTGCACTGGACGCTAGAGGTCTGGTTTGGTTCACAACTGGAGTTTGAGCTGGAGCAGATTGTATCCAATTTGTAATTTTCCGGAGAAGCCTTTATCTGCCCGTTGACAAAGCTTCAATGTACGGTTTATAATATTTCTCTGTAATCTTATACAGCAACAATCATAATTAGAATGGCATGAACAACAACTGTTTGGGACGAACAGCTCTTCTATAGCAGCAGCTGTTCCCTTTTGTTGGATAACAAGAATATCCTTTACAAGTTAACCATTGCTTTCATCACTGGCACAAAACATTCAACTTCCATTATGAAATGCTCGAGTAGATTTGCACTAAAATCGACATTGTGAACATTTTAAATAATTCATGTAGTCCTTTAAGTACTCACTGATGGGCTAATCCGTCACTCACACTCTGTCTCATGATGTGATGTAAATAATAAAACATGGAAGAGGACGATAGATGTGAACAAAGCCAGAGCGAAAAGCGAATGTCTGAATTCCTACTCAAAACAGAAGGTGCTGAGCGCTTTGGAGTCGCATGCAAAGTGGTGCTTGTGTCACAAGACTTTTGTATTTACTTAAATTATGTCAAATTCCCCAGCCGCCACATTTCTCGACTTTTTCGTTGTGGAGCGACCGGATGCAGCGACTATAATTTCCACTACTTTCAAAGGATGTGTATTACGATTTTTTAAATTACGACTCTTAGTCACAATTTAACGTTTTCACGAGCGTTTTAGTTTCTTTTTTCTTTCTACTTTTGAAAGACTCGATTTGTCAAAGAGTAATGAGAACAAAGTGCTTATATGCAACCTAAATGATAAACGTATAAATAAAGAACGCGAGCATTACCATGTACTTAATAGAAGTAAAACTTTTTTGGCGTCCTTTGTATGCCTTAAATTAGAATGAATGGGAATTTGGATTTTCGGAGGCCGAGAGAGATAGGGTATTTCAAAAGGAATATAGTACTTAAAAAAAATTGCGTGCGTACAGAGTACTCGTGTCAGAAGTTAAACTTCTTTGCCAATATAAACTTTAAATGCTAACAATTTGTAAGTAAATAGTATGTGGTTGATGGCAGAGATAGAGAGAGAGAGAGAGGGAGAGACATAATAATAGAAAATTATTTAAAAATACTTAAAGTATTTACAGGATATTTAAGGATATTATTATATTATTAAAGGATTTATCATTATACTATTTAGCTCTACAACTGGGGTCCGGTCATGACCTCCCGCAAAAAGGCTCCCCATCGGTCCCGATTTTGAGCCGATCTCATCCAGTTTTGCATCCCTAAACTTTGGGCGTCCTGGTCTACGCCATCCTTCCAGCGTTGGCTTGGCCGTTCTCACTGTCGTGTTCCATAAATCCTACCGCAAAGGACTTTCCGAGGAGGATCATCTGCGCTCATGCGAACTAGGTGTCCTGCCCACCGGAGCCTACCGGGCTTAATTCTCTTTACGATGTCGACATTGCAATAACGCTCGTAGATCTCATCATTATAGAGTCTTCGGAATCGTCCTTGCTCACTTACGGGGCCAACAATTCTCCGTAAGACTTTTCTCTCGAACGCGTCTAAGAAATCCGAATACTTTTTGCTAAGCACCCAAAAAAAAAATTTTTATGTAAAAATTTACCTGTATGTTCTGGCATTTTCTATATGGTTCAAATGGAGCAGAATAGAATAGAAAGGAGAAAAGAGTAGAACATTCTCGCAACTGTTGATTAAGTATAAACAACAAATACTTTATCGCAGTTAGTTGTCATATGGATTTGCAAGTAGAAAGAGCAGTGTTTTATGTAAATATAACTGTTATATTGTGAATACAAGTGTCATTTGTGCTAATAATAAGTAATCACCAGTGTAAAATCATTGGCATTTGTGAATTATAGTTGTAATTTGTGAATAAACGAACTTGTCTTGTGTGATTATTTCTAGAAAACTCTAGAAAGCCTTAAGTTCGTAACAATGCGTAATAGTTGTAATTAATGCTCGTATTTTATTTTAAAATGCTTATATTTATTATTAGCAAAAAAGTTTAAGGAACTTTACGTCTATAACGATTATATAATCATTTGCTACGCCGCATTACGCATTCTAGCTTTAGGCTAACTTTGTTTATTTATTACGAAGACTTTGCAGTTGGTGTTACATCTTGGCTTTCTTTATAGGTTTTTAGGGCCTGATTACGAGTATGTACATTTTTGGCGGCAAACAAATTACCCTGTTTCTAGTTCATAAAATTTATCATAGAAATTTTCTTTAATAATAAATCCTTAAATCAATTACAAATCATCGAGTTTGATTTTGTTTTAGAATACAACATTTAAACTTTTTTATTTTAACTTTAAATTTAAACCTCCATATGAAGGAACGATCTCCATTCATTTCGTGAATCATTGCACCTCAGATACCACTCAAGTTGTATTTTATGCCTGCCTATTTTATATTCCCACTATGGAAGGCACCGTTTTTTTTTCAATTTTGCTCCTCTATCTGATGGAGCACTGAAATTTCAATTCCCAGAGGATATCTTACAGAGTCATAGATATATATTTTTTTAATGTTTTTAATGTTGCTGTTATAGAATACACAAAAGAAACCTTAGATGTATCAGATTATCGTCCCAAAAGTATTTTCAGCAAATGCTAATCCCCATAGAATGATGATGGGAACAGAAATATAACGGCAAATAAAAGAAATAACTGCGGATTTATTTTGCTCAACTTTTGAGACAAACAGATCACGTAACCTGATGGAACGACATGGCGCGCGCTGTGTTTGGACAAAGATAAATAGCGCTTTGAGAGTTCGCCCGTTCGTCTCTTCCTTAGTGTTTTATTACGTGAGCGAAATGAATCAAATGTTTTGTTAGCTTTGGAGCAGTGATTCTACCCGCGCACCAAAGCAAAAGGCTGGATGTCTGTGGCAGACGACATCAGCTCACATTTAAGATCGGTTAGGCAATTTTTTCGCATTCCTTTTATTATAAGACAACACAAGTTAATTTTTATGCCACCAACCTACTAGCATAAAAATTATTATACGAACAGTGTGCTAGTATCCCGTTATCCCAGTTTTTATTATATATTTAATTTTATGTCAATTACCCTCGAAATTCCTTGAAGCGTGCGTTAATTAACAAAAAAGCATATAACACCACAACCTCTCGACCCACTACTGTATTACCAATATTCATCTCAGCAACTCCGAAAACGATGAATTCGACACTAATAGAATTTAATAGTCTTCTTCTTACAACGAAAATATTTCTCAATTTTATTTGAAGTTTTGCTCAGTATTACGTCAATTATGGTTTATGTCACTGTTAAAAATCTGTGAACCACTGAATTGGTATGCTGATGGTATTTCATCACATTTTTGGAACCACGTTGTCCATGAGTCAGTAACATATAGAAAAAAGACAGGCTTTTAATTTTAATCAGCAAATAAATGGATATCACAGGTTTTAGAAGACAACATGTCATTGATATATCTCAAGAAAAGCGCAGGTGAGAAGGACGAACCTTGTGGCACTCCAGCACTGATTCCATGCGAAGCTTAATACAACTTTTATTTTACGGTTCCATAAATGATTTATACACGTCCTGAGTTTATTCGTAGAATTTAAAATAAATACATTAATTATTACTTAAAGCTACTCCTTTTTTGCCACCCAAGTAGTAAGGCTAAACCAAAAGAATCCATATAAAGGGTTTATCAGTTAGAACATAACATAACAAAACATAACATAAGTTTCGGTGCTTCAAATTATGAAGAGGCTTCAGTTCTTGAGTTAATTTTATCTTGAAAAGGTCTAGGCCAAGATCTTTACGTAAAATTCGTCACAACGAGGACCGAGAGATTCTCAATTCCTGTGTGGTACAGGAACATTCAATAGTGAATATTTTGACTCGAATTTATCCAGTATAGCACGCACAGCCTGTCTGGTGGGAGGATTATTATGGCCTAAAATTGGAGTAAGCCCTCAACCACCGACTCAAAATTTCGATAGTAATTTTTAATAATTTTCAAGCGTTGCTTGTCTGTGAACGATACATGATAAAAATTTAAAAAAAAAGTTTAAGGGTTCCTATTGAAAACCCCTTTATTATTGACTGCCGCGGTTTGTGTATCCCATATATTTACCACATTAGTTCCTTTATGAGTACCACCATATCTGTCAGGTCGATCGGTATTAAGGTATTGAAATCTTTTCCTGGTAAGGGCATCACATATGAAGAGTATGTGTGAACGGTCCGTTTTGGGAGTTCACCATTTTTATTAAGTGGTCAATGAATGGGCCGTGCCTGTCATATTACCAGACAAGAGATCTGAGTGCATGGCGGTTTAACTGAACTGCCTTGTCTATGTCTTTTTGGTTGGTCACATTCTTGCCTTGGAATCTTAGTGTGGAAAGAGTTATTTCCTTCTTTTTTGTGAAGACGGTGCATACTATTTTGTCTGGGTTAACACTTAGGTCGACCTCTCTACACCATTCGTTTACTAGTTTGAGAGCGAATTTCATGCGTTGCCTCAATTTGGAGAATGCAAAGCTGTTCCACTCGATAAGACATTTGTCAGAGTTTGGCATCAAGCTCTTTTGGAGGTGCTTATGGAGTCGATGATAAACTGCTTCACTGGATTAGAAGCTATCTTTTGGACCGCTCAACTCAAGCTGTATTGGACGGTTTCAAGTCTAAAGTACATTACTTAAATGCTGGCGTCCCCCAAGGCTCTGTTTTGTCTCCGACACTCTTTCTTGTTTCTATTAATGATCTCTTATCTGTGACTTCTAATCCAATTCACTCTTTCGCTTTCGACAGCACTCTCATTCACCGTCGCCAAAAATGCTGCGAAATGTTTAGGTTTTCTAGCCCGGTGCAAGAAATATTTCACTCCCTCGATCTGGCTACTATCTACAAGGATTTTATTCGCCCTAAAATTGCGTACAATGGCCATATCTGGTCTGGTGCGCCTTAAACTACCTTTCATCAGCTAGATAGAATACAAAACCGCGAGATAAAACTTATCGGTGACGCAAATATGGCGAAATCAATAGATTCATTTCTTGCTTGTCACTGTTTTATCGCTTCTTCTACCAGCGGTGCTCAAGAGAATGCCACCTCACCTTGAATTCAATCGCAATACTCGTGGCGCTGTAAATGCTCATCCGTTTACGCTCAAGCCCATTCGTTCTTCAGCCGTACAACACGTATGTGAAATTCTCTGCCAAGCTCTGGCTTCCCACATCACTATGATCCACAGGCATTCAAAACACAAGCTCATAGACATCTCCTCTTTTCTCCTCCTTATCCTTAACGGCCAAGCATGCACCCGAGCATTATAAGGGTGCGAACCCCTTTAAGCGTGCGCGAATTATATATATAAAAAAAAGGTTGATAATGGAGAGTCTAAGTATTAGCCAGTAGACAATTCTTAATTTGATTCCTCTTTTGTTGTATATCATGTCTAGATACTTTCCCAGGTACTTCACTACCTTGTCAATAGAGATACTTTTGTTATTTATTTTTAGTGGTTCGGGTTTATAATTTGTCTTTGTTGTGAATATAACATGCACCGTTTTGTATTCGTTTATTTTTATACGACATTCCTTAAACCATTTGCAGAAGCTCACTGTGTTTAGGCATTTGTTCGAGTAGAGCAGTATGTTGTTGTCAGAAAATGTAGCGATCATCAATTTTGTCTGAGTATGTAGTGGAATATCTGTGGTGAAAGTGTTATAAAGGAGTGGTCCAAGCTCACAGCCTTGTGGAACTCCAGCTTGTACTGAGTATTTAACGATGCTTACTTATACTTAACATAGACTTGTCGATTCGTTAGGTAACTGTTGATTATTAATTAATAGTCAAATAAGTAGAAAGCGTTCACTTTGGCAACGCAGAATCTTTTTTTTTCTCTTCCAGTACCTAAAGTTGATAATAATTACTTGATGTGACGACATTTTAATGATTTATTCAAACAATCCACACACAAACAATGACAATGTGTCAAAACGTTTGGTAAGAGTAACTAAAAACAAATCTGAAAAGTTGGTGATGCATCTAATTGTATCAGCAAACTACGAACTACGAAACAACTTGAATGGTACTTAAGAAAAATATGGAAACCCACGAATTATGGTGTCCTTTTTAATAAACACTATCGTTACTATCGCAACAGTTACACTTGACAAACACCTTGACTGCTTAAAACATTAAGCATAACATGACATCACTCAGAAATACATGCTAGACCCTGGAAATATCTACTGAAAACAATACAACCAATACAACGCATTTGGTAAAGAAAACTTTATAAGGCCATTCACACTCCCTGTAAGAACAATCGTAAAAGGCAATGATATTCAGCAAGAGGCCGTACAAATTGAAATTGTAAAGAATGGTGTCTTGCTTTGTTACTTGTTTTTCGTATATCGTCAGAATAAAAACTTTTTTAATTAAGAACAAAGTTGGCTCATCCTTTGTTATTATACACGAAACTTAAATATAAAGTGTTTTATAAAAACTTCCTTAAAAATTTACCCTCCACAATGTAAATTAAGTTTATTCATTTTGTGCTATTAATTAACCGCAACCATAATTTTTAGCGGTAATATCCACAAAAGCAGGAAATGGAAATTTTGTCCTCGATATTAGACGTCGACATCTCAATTTGTTTCGAATATATACCGTGCGTACATGTTAATTCCATGTACTATAGTTTATATATATATTCCACCCAGTGACTATGTGATGCGATAATTTCATCAGCTTTTCCATCAGCATACACATTCCTTCGAAGTTCCCATTTAATTGACTTTTACAGCCTTTTGATATCGAAAACCATTAAAAACTTCAAAAAGTTGAACGATCACTTAATTACATCCTTTGAAATGTCGTCGTCCTTAGATAGGAGGGTGTGCTTGTGAGTATTTCTTCTCTTTTCCGATACCTAAATATATCCAAAATATCGTTATAAGTCGAGGTTATAAAATTAAGCACAAGTAATTACGAGTACATCAACGGGGAGCTATACATAGCATACATAGATACAAATTTAACGATAATTATGCACGCATATACAGGGGTTTCCAAAAATATGTTTTCACTTATATCGGATTAACTTTGTACTTTGACTATGTACATAAGTCCAAAGGAAGCTATTACACTTCTTCGACTTGTACTCCTTGGTTCTCAACGCATTTGCGAAATCTTTTCACCATACTGGCAATAGCTCGTTCACTCATTTCAGTAGATATAGCGCGGATAACACTGTTGTTATGCGTTCTTTAATGACATTAATGTCAGTAGATCTTGTAGCATACATGCGTTTTGTTACCATACCCCTCAGCCAGAAATCACATGGAGTCATGGACGTCCACTGTTTTCTTTACAGTCATTGGTTACAGACCCGGTGCGCACAAATTTCTCATGCAGTCGACGAGTAGTTAAAGAGCTCCTGAGATTTGTTTCTTACTATTGAGGTTGATTCCATCCAAGCTGCTTCCTTAGTTCTCTCTTCCAAAGTCTGGTGGCCATATCTAGTCTGTAACGAATTAAAATTTAAAATTATGTTGTACCATATGGGTGGCAACATCTTTTTGGACACCCCTGTATTTATATTGACACTACCACTAATCATCACTCACACCAACACCCACACGGTCATAGTCCTCGAAATTATGGACGGCAAATAACTTTACGAACTTAAATCGGTAAAGTCAAAAGCTTTGAATCAAATTTTGTGTGCTTTTTAGTGTAAAACTTTATCACTTTCGAAAGTTCAGCGAATGTTTACAAACTCGCGTTCACAGACATAAAGTTTTCTTTGCATTTTGTCTGATTGCCTGTGCGTATATGTGGGCGAGCAAATGAACACTCCGAAGCTGGAATTGTTCCAAGTTCAACAAACCTATCAATTCAGACATAAATTTCCCGCACGTGAACACAAGTGAACTTGAAGTTCATAGCCTTTTGTAGTCTTGTGTTTCTGTATAAGTTATTGCCGGGTTGTGATTGCGTAATATACTTAACTAATATGTTCGAATCTGGGTAGAAAACCCAATCCCACAGCAAAACAACAAGCAACATGTGTCTCATGCGACCGACATTCGATGTTGATAAAGATAGATATCGTTCGTTGCTTAGTTAAACTCTGTCGAGCAATATCGTCCTCCTACCGGTGTGAATGCACTCATTAAAAACCAACCCATACAAATTGAAATTGTTCATGTCAATTCTCTAATGACCAAATGACAGAATGTTGTAAAAACTTGTAGTTCAATGCGTAGGTTACCGGTCGACACCAGACGGATATTTCCACTATAGGTAGGTGGAGTGGTGAACCTTGCTACACTTGCGAGGTCTCCAATTAGCGCTAGAGTACGCATTTTTGATGCCACATAGCTCTAGAGACCTAACAATGGATATGAGTGGTTTATATCCATCCTGTAGCATTCACTCGATGTATTATCGTCAATTACTCCGTCAACCTATTATCGCCTCTAGGCTCGTCAAACCATTGTGTTGTATCAGCTAATTTCTCGTTAATAAACCACGCAGTGAGAAAAAAACTCCCAAAAAAATTGTATGGCGATACAAGAAAGCCAACTAGGACTTCTTCTTTGGGAGCATTAACTGGTCGCTATTATTTCGCGATAGCAACGATGATGCCGCCGCTGATGCGATCAGAAAGAAACATTATCCTTATTAGTATGAGAGACTTTTACCCCTCCATAAATAAGTCCTTTACACCAAAGGAGGATCGATGGTATGATTCGAGCTGTAAAAAGGCTTCTAGGATTAGAGAGGTATGCTTTTGGTTTTACAAAGTAAACCCTTCTGAGGAAAACCGAATAAATTTTAAACGAGCCAGAAATGATGGCAATGCCCATCTTCGCCGAGTCAAATTCCTACGACCAAAAATTGAGGCGAAAATTGTTGGTCATCCATGAAAAGAATCAAAAATATAGCCTCATCGTCGATTCCAACGCCCATTTATAATGAAATTCCAGTTGTTAACTCTAAAGACAAAGCAAATCTCTTTTCTGCGCATTTTACAGCTAGCTCCACGCTTCCAGATTGTGCATTGCTGCCGCCTGCACCTCCCAGTATTGAACACTCTATGGGACAGATCTTCATTCGTACTCGTGCAGTTGCTAGAGTTTTAAACGATCTCAACACTCACAAATCCCCTGGACCAGAAGGTATTTCCCCATTACATTTTAGCATTGCGTAAGCTTTTCAATCTATCCTATTCTTCTGGACTCTTCCCGAGAAGTTGCAAAACAACCTTTGTCCAGCTCATATCCAAAAAAGACGAGCCGTCGTTTCCTTCTTCGTACCGACTCCGTTTTTGGTAGCTTTGGTGTCAAATATGTTGCTGTAGTGTCCCACCTGCGGTCAACACTTTTGTGCTATTTACGGTAGTTGTCGATTCTGTCGATGTTCCCCTTGAGGTGTTTGTTTTTGCACTGTTCACTTACCGTTTCTTGTTGTCTCGTTGTCGAAGGGAACAGTCTCACTGATGTCGCAGAAAAAAGATCAATTCTTCCTGTAAGATTTGCTTCTTGGTGGACTTTGCAGTTGTTATGCTGGACTTTATATGTGCACAGTGAGTGTAAGACGAAATTTGACGCTCAAAATCATTTCGTTATTACATTGCGAAATCAATAAGTCCATATTCGGACGTACAGTTAAGTCCAGAGATTCGTGCTTCAGCTGTACAACACGTATGTGGAATGCTCTGCCAAGCTTTGTCTTTCCACATCACTATGATCCAAGGCAAAAGCTCATAGACATCTCTTATTTTCTACTCCTTTCTCTTATTCTTTGCCAATTCGTCCGCCCTCTCGTTTACATCTATGTTACTGCATTTCTAAAAAATTAAAAATTTGTGCGAAGTAAAGGAAAGAATTCAAAATATGCGCCTAAAAATATTTTACATCATCTGCAGGGATACGAGTGTAGCCGGGCACAACAACAACAAAATATATTCTAATTTTCTTATTCATCTCATAATATCTGAATGTATGAACATATGATTATTTAAACAGTTGTTGTTGTACCGTTGCCTGGAGAAAATATAAATAATGGCCCTTCTCCATTCGCATCGTATAAAATTCATTTTTTACAATCTATCATAGCTGACATACGCCCATCCGTATCTGTGAACACGCATCTTCATTTTCCGTTTATGGAAAATTACATTCCTTGGCGATGCTGCTTTTCACAAAGGGTGTCAATCCAGTTGTGTTGTTACCTTGTTTTTTATTTCCATTTGTCTGATTGTATGAATTATTCGGTAGGCCAACCTACGTAAGCGATCCTTGGACGTACGAGTATTCCCTCTGCGTGTGCCACTTAAACCCTATAAGGAGAATAATACTAATGTAAATTTAAGATTATATCCCGAAGGAATGGATGGAGTAACAAAGGGACGACGACATGATTTATGGTATTCTGTGGGGTAAAAGCTATCACCTGGTTTCTGTTTGCACACGCATAGTCGTAGAGATGTTCTCAGCGTGCGATTGTTTAATGTGCTTTTTCTTTAAAGATGAAGATGTAACAGACCAATACAGAGCAATTTTAAATAGTACCTTTAATAATTTGTCCTAATCCTTTTACTCTGCACTGATTCTAACACTCCGATTTATTAATATATCTTTTTTAAAATAATTTTTTGCAAAATTCTAGTAATAATTGATGTACGAGTATACTAATTATTTTTTTGGATAGTTGTTATTCAGTCTAAAGACTGAATTGGCTTAATATGATTTTAGTTTATTGAAAAAACCCTTTTTTATACCTTTTCTCATAAAACTCCTCCTATGAGTCTCACGCTATCGCAAACCGAGCGCTAAACAATTATTTTCAAATAAGTTCCATCATATTCTGACTGATAGAAGTCGAGATTTACAAGTGGACAAACTGACAAACTCACAAACAAAAAAATTGAAAAAATTGCTTTGCCCTGATTTATAGCTTCGCCTTTGGAGCTCGTAATAAACTGAACTAACTTCGACTCTTTTAGAGCGTGGCTACACAATCATGTTCAGCGAAGCATATAGGTTTATAGTGAGTTGGAAAGAGAAAGCTTGATTCCACCAAAAATCCACCAAAAGTCATTGCCAGATAACAAAAGCCAGCCGTAAAGGTTAGACCTCACAATGATACTAGAAGACTATATTTGCCCCCACACTGCAAATATAGTTTTCTAGTATCATTGCGAGGTCGAACCTTGCTTGCTAACAAGCATTGTCTTGCATCAGAAGAAAAATTGTCACTTAAGTATGTGGAAAATGGACCATTACATACCGCTGCTCTGTTAAGGACCCACTTTCAAACATTTGTAACTCCCAAACATATCATCATCATATTTGGTTCTACAACCGGGGTCCGGTCCTGGCCTTCCGCAAAAAGTCTCTCCACCGGTCCTGATTTTGAGCCGATGTCATCTAGTTTTACATCCCTAAATTCTGGGAATCCTGGTCTATGTCATACTTCCAGCGTAGGCTTGGCCGGCGCGGTAACGTTCGCAGATCTCATCATTATAGAGTCTCCGAAATCTTCCATCCTCACATACGGAGCTAACTATTCTCCGTAAGAATTTTCTCTCGAACGCAGCTAGGAGGTCAGAATGTTTTTTTCTAAGCACCAAAGTCTCGGATCCATATGTAAATACTGGTATGACCATTGTCTTATATACAAGCAGTTTTGCTCTCATTTATGTGCAGCCCCAGATTTTGTGCCGCCTATTCGATCTGGATGAAATCTTCCTGTACAGCTCTTGCGTTTCTAACAACGATGTCAATATCGTCTGCGTAAGCCAGTATCGGAATGGACTTATAGAAGAGGATTCTAGCTCTCGCCGTTACGTCAAAGTCTCGGATCACTTTCTTCAACGCCAGGTTGAAGAGGACCCAGACCAGTCCATCCCCTTGTCGGAGCCCGTTAAAGATGTTGACTGGGCTTGATAGTGATCCGGATATTTTTACTTGGCTTATGCCATTGGTCATGCTCAACCTACATAGTCGTGTCAGTTTATTTACGATGCCGAATTCTCTCATGGCTTTGTAAAGTTCTACTCTGGCTAAGCTATCATAGGCGGCTTTAAAATCTATAAAAAGATGGTGTAGTGAGTTTTGAAACTCTAGACATTTTTTCATCAGCTGCCTAAGGGTTTAAATCTGATCTGGTGTTGATCCACACTGCTATGAACCAATGATGTCTTTAGCGTCTTATACCACGATAATTGCTGCATTTAGTGATATCTCCCTTCTTATGTATAGGGCACAGGATGGCTCTTCGCCAGTCTTCTGGCATCGCTTCTTCCTCTCATGCATGATGATGCAATCCGCACCGCAAAACACCTTCCAACAAAACATATACCATGCTAGAAAATTACTGATCCTCGAATAGCAGCAACTCTTTCAATAATTCTCAAACTTTTCTTTGATACTCTTTGCAGTGATACTGAAACTTTATTCAGTGATTCTCAAACTGTTAAATATAAGTTGAGAAATATTTTCGTTGTAAGACAATTGACATCAAATAATACAATACGTTTATTCTAATAATAAACTAGGGCAGTTTGTTAAGTCAGTGACTTTTCAATTTCCCGCGCAGTAACTTTAAATGCAACACTTCAAGCTTGACTTATCAAACTAACCGTATTCATGTTATGATTACAACCGAACATTGTCCTGTGAAAAGATGTGCTGCAAGCCGAGCAATGCACTGTACTTCACTTTATCGTCTTATGTGCGAGTGCTACCAGTAATACTCGCATAGAAACCGTTTCGGTGCCAATTACTTGTCGTTCATTTTTTCTTCTGCTGATTAAGAATGAAACGCATACACCAGAGCAGATCAGCCGTAAAGTGTTCTTTTTATTTATAGGAGCTGAGCATAAGTTTTAGTAGACTTTATTTTCTGACAAAAGACCTCGTTGTAAGAAGAAAAACTACTTCGTCTACGATATCAATTACATTTTATCTGCTCAAATAATGCGCACAAATGCATTAAAGTTCCCAAGTGCTCTGCTCTGGCTCTTCTTCCAAATTGCAAACGTTAACAAATCAATGAACTCAACGCACTCGTATGAGGAGTGGATTATATGCAGAAACCCCTACTACTTTAGCCACTTGCTAGTTTGCCAACGTACAAGCAATATTGCGAGATTAGAACTAATGGAAAGTAATACCATCGGCACGAGCGAGTGAGCAACTAGCAGAAAAAATGTCAACATCAGCAATTTAATGGATAGTTTTGTAACATTTTGCTTAGCAACTCGTGCCACTCGTCGGAGTGTCGCAAAGAATCTTCAAACAAACTTTGCTCAGTCTGTCGTTCGAATGCTTACACTTTATCTAAATCTTTCCCTGCTTAGTCGTTAGTATGACATATAATTCTACTATGATTTATACTGAGAAGGTATCTCAACAAAATAAGCTGAGTGAAGGGAATGCTCAATACAGGAAAGACATCAATAAACGTTTTTTCTCTAATCACTGATGGTGATATAGAGCGATTTGTTTGGCAGAAGAGTTTTGAACTCTACTCCCCGAGCCATTACGAGTATTTAAAATATTAAAAGTATTTTTTTTTTAATTGAATTGAATTAATGACCTTTTAAACTACAGTAAATTTTATAAGATAATTTAATAATAACACTTCGTTAAATTAACTTGATTAAGAAAACAACAATGCACGGAGGAACGTCGTACAAATACAAGTACATGATGGTCCTGGTTTATCTTCGAAGTTGGATGGGGTTATTACGCTCTTTCATATTCAAAGAACGTAGCTAATTACATTACAACGTTTTCGTTAGAAATAATTTTGCTGACGCTTAAGTCATTTGGGAAAAGTATGCCAGTAACAGTTGACTTCTCGGCACCTCCGGCAGTAGTATTACCAATAAAGGTGATAATTAAGTAATTAAAATGGTAAAGAAGGGATTATCCTGTCCATAAATTGGATAAAGGACATTGTACAATAAAAACAAACGATAATTGTATGGCAAAAGTGGACAAAAATTAGTTCTGTAAGTCTTAAAATGTTGTTTGTCACTTTCATACTTTCATGGTCGCATTTACCTCCCTGAAGTAATGTTTGTAAAGATATTGAGAACTTTTTTCACATTAACATTTAACTCGTCTGGCTTTACAACCAGTGTCCGGTATAGTTTAGTTTTGTTTAGTTTATTCCATTTTAAAGATACCTAGAATTTTTTACAGACTTAAGATTACATTTAACAATTTTTTTGAATTTTTCCTATCAAATGATATATCATACTTATCATTAATTTCATTATAACTATTAACAAATTTATATTTTATATTGAGCGATGAAAAGGTTCGTTGAACCTTGGATTAATTCTTAAAATACTGTTCGAAATATGGAATTCAAATTAACTTAATATTATGACCAGTTAGCAGATCTTGAAGAAATATTATATTATCTGTAGACTCAGTTATTTATTCATAAGCATTGTATTGAATTTTAATATAATTAAGAAATTACGAAGAACCATTGCATATATTTAGCGGTGTCATTTACATCGATTACCTTGAAAAAGGTAAAACGATCACCGGCGAATATTATTCAGAGCTTTTGGACAGATTCGGTACTGATTTTAAGCAAAAACTACCGCATTTGGCGAAGAAAAAAGTGCTGTAACCATCAAGACAATGTACGGCTGCACATGTGTGTAGTCACTATGGCAAAAATCCATAAATTTGGCAACGAACTACTACCCCATCCAGCATATTCTCCAGATTTAGCCCCCAGCGACTATTTCCTGTTTCCAAACCTAAAGAGGCAAGAGATTTTGGGCTAATGAAGAGGTCATCACTGAAAGCAACGCCTATTTAGAGGGCCTTGAGAAAACCTATTATTTGGAAGTAATAAAAAGATTGGAAAAGCACTGGTCTAAATGTATCGAGCTTAAAGGAGAAAAAAAACTTTGCCGATAAAAACATATTTTTTTTATTAAAAACTCACTGACTTATCAAACAACCCTCGTAACATCAAACGTACAAGTGAATATAGCAGCTATACGGCAAATATTTATCACTTGTTCATCTAGGACTAGATGATCAGTGCGGTGAGAAAATTTCGAATGTTTTTTAGACGTGCCGGTTATCGAACCGGTGTCCTCTGATTGGTAGCCAACTGTTCCTATATCTACATCTTACAATTGAGATCGTCCACTTCGACTAAACTCTCTTTGAACTGACTTTCCTACAAACTCAATCAAATTGAAATAAATCAAAGTTGAATCGAAATATTACAGAAATCTATTTCAAAAGAAAACCATAACTCCCCACTGCTTTGCATTCAAATCACTGACGTCATTATTTACCTCAACTTAGAAGATACAATTATGAATATGTGTTTGTATCTATTTTTTTCACTAAATTTGCAAAGCGAAAATCAAAAACAAAAAAGATAAATGCATTAGCAGACCGTGATCGTGTACTTCTGGCAAGCAGCAAACAGATACACACACACACAGAGACTCATTCGTCGTCATTACCTTGCCTTCTGGCATCCAGGGAACAACAGATGATACGATTAGTAAGTAATTGCAGATGCTCTTGCATGCTTGTGATTGCGCGCAATATAGACAACAATTAAAAATTCGCTATAACGCAAGTCAGTTCAGTTTAAAAAAAAAACTCTTCTTAACGGACATATTTTTGCGCTTATTGTTTGTGGGAATCTTTTGTTATTGTGCTGGACGCGTCGGAGTTTTTCGAAAGATCGCGAGTGACAATTGTACGTGATAGTGTTACTGCGTAACGAGCATTCAAAGTTTGATCGATCATCAACTTTGACGGTGATGACTCAAATAAACTTTAAGTGACACAAGTGGAAAAAATGCATCAATTGATGAAATATTATTTCTCTAACAGTCATGTGTCGTGTTTTTCGTGCTGTAATGTATCTCGATATATCCAAAAGAAATGTTTCTGTTTTTGGTGTCTCCGCATTTCATTTCGTTTTTTATTAAATTGTCTTTTATAACAATAACTATATAGGACTACTCGTAAAACTACCAGTATTTTTGTAATAATACAGATGCATTTTTTATAAACTACAACATTAAAGTCTTAAAGCTTTGTCCACCCAGAATTAAAACTCTCTGGTTATAACAAAGTATTCACCTCATTTCCAGTCTATATAACCGTCTGTTTTTTTACGATTTGAAAAATTTGGTACAAAAACTTTCCTGACTTCCTGGATAACACAAAGTTGGTTCGAGTATTGTGACTCTCGCGCACTAGAAAGAGGCTGCGCTATCGTTTTTCTATAACAAGGACTTGAACATGCACTTCATTTCGTCTGATAAGCGGACGTATAATGTAAAGATAAAGTAAATTTTAAGGAAAATCGTAGCTAATTTGAAAAAATAACCGACTCATTTCATTTTGCCAAACTATTTAGTAATTTTTTGGGCACCTCGTTGGAATATGCAGTATCTATAAGAAAAGCCATCTAACTACATACCTCTTACAATATGTATGTAGATTTTTTTTCAAATTTAAAAGTCAAAGCTCCCCTTTGCTTTGATAAATGCACAGATAAAAATAGCATACTACGGCGACATGTTTTCAGATAAAAATAGAAAACTCAGCAAAGTTCTGCGCTTTCGAGTCACATTTTTTGCACATTTTTTTTTCTTTTTATAAAATGTGTTCAGTTGACAATGCGTTGTTCTTAAAACAACAACTGACAAAAAGAACAACAATATCTACTTAACCAATTTAACGTGCGAGTACATTTATAAACGCAATACCAATTGAATATGCAATTTCACAACTTTACACTTAAGGATCATTAATTGGCATGAAACGTTGCGTGAGATGCTTTAAAGTGAACCTTAGAAGACATAATACAAAAAGAATTATATTTGAATAAAAAAAGAAAAATTAAAAATAGATTTCGATCGAATTTAGACCAACTAACTGCAGATAGAGATATATAAATCGTTGAAGGGTTGTAATTCTCGCATTTAAAGTTTAAGAAGAGGTAGAGAGCCACAGGCTAATGGTTTCATTGATTCATTTTATTAATTTTATGTTAAGTATTCAAAAATAATACATACAAAGGTTTTTTAAATAAGGACATAACAATAACTTTTGCAGAGACCAATAGGAGACGTTTCGGCGCCTCAAATGATCGCGAAGCTTAGAGTTCTTGATTAAGATTAGATCGTAAAGCTTTGTAGTCGACATAATCTTATAGCTGTTTGGCACCCTCCAGAGTCCTGTACAGATTCCCAGGTACTTTGTCTCTGACTTGATGTTTATTGTCGTGCTGTCCGGAAGGGTGATTTTTAAGCATCTGCACCGGCTTTAGGAATTTCTTATCCCTGTTTTGGTTGCTGGTACTCGAAAGCAGATAAGTTCCGTTTTGTTACCGTTGATCTTCAGTCTTCACTTCAAGTAGTAATCCCAAAGATTTCGGAGGTGTTCTTCCACTCTTCGGGCAGCTATCTCAGGACAGAGGGAAACGGCATTCGCGAAGAACATGGTCCTTGTTACGGCTATATTAGTGGGTTGATTCGCCGTGAAAATTCTAAATAGGACTGGTCAAAGTATGGAACCTTGAGGAACTCCGGCTTTAATTATTTTCCTTGTCGATGGGCTGCCGTATACCTGTAGAAAAAAGAGCCTGTTAAAAAGAAAATTTTAAATTAATTTCACAATATAATTGGGGAAACCAAAACTAATGAGTTTGTACAGTAGCTCGTTTGTCCAAACACAAGCAGGCTACTGTACTACTTTTGAGGTTCAGTTCTTTAGTAACGTCAATGTGAAGCTTTAGCAGAGTGTGCAGGGTAGAGTGCTTCTCTCGGAACCCGAACTGAAGGGAAGCAGTAAGATTTCTTTCCGAAGAAAACGTATTGATCTTTTTACGGATCAAAGATTACAATACTTTACTAATACAACACAGTAAAGCTACCGGTACTACTTTGGCCACCTTCCAGTTGTCTGGAAAGTAACCATTGTTTAAGAAATTGTTGAAAATTGCACCGCGACCTGCATGTGTCTATTGTGCCCCCTATTCTCTAAGCCTTCTCTAAGTCTTTAGGAAATAGTGGATTGTTCCTTTGGCTGGAATTCGTTGGTATTTCTCTACCCTTATAGTTATTTTGCCCATAGTGTTAATCCTTAATTTTATTAGGGCTGGACAATCTGCTGGAGGTGCTCCATTGTCTCCTATTCTTCATTGCAGTATCTACAGGTCTCATCATCATTATCATATTTGGCTCTACAACCGGTATCCGGTCATGGCCTTCCGCAAAAAGTCTCTCCACCGGTCCCGATGCCATCCAGGTTTGCATCCCTCTCTGGGCGTCCTGGTCTACACCATCCTTCCAGCGTAGGCTTGGCCGGCCTCGCTGTCGCCTCGCCTCGTGTTTCATAAATCATGCCGCAAAGGACTTTCTGAGCTGGATCCTCTTCGCTCATGCGAGCTAGGTATCCTGCCCACCGTTGCCCTCCGAGCTTAATTCTCTACACGATGTCGACATCGTGGTAACACTCGTAGATCTCATCATTATAGAGTCTCCGGAAACATCCTTTTTCACATACGGGACTAACAATTCTCCGTAAGACTTTTCGCTCGAACGCGGCTAAGAGGTCAGAATGCTTTTGCTAAGCACCTAAGCCTCGGATCCATATGTAAGTGCTGATATGACCATGAAACTCTAGACATGGACCAATTATGACTTTAGCATATGGGGCACTAAGCGTAGATGAAGTTAGTAGAGCTAAAAAATCGCCCGGAAAACAATATGTTCTCGGGATCAGATGGCATCCTAGCGGAGGTTATTAAATCGTAGAGCTCGCGTTACACCAAGCAATTCTAGAACTCATAGTGAAAGTTTGGTAGGAAGAAACGATGTCAAATGACTGAAGAATAGTGGCCTATGAGAGAGCTCTATCACCTTTTAGCCACATTTGAGAGGAAAGCCTTGCGGAGAATTGTTGACCCCATGCAAGCGTCGATTTCGAAGACTCTACAATGACAACATCTACAAGCGTTATCGCAATCTCGACATCGTGATGATATTTAAGCTTGGTAGCCTCTGGTGGGCAGGATGTCTAGTTCGCATTAGCAAAGAAGATCCTACTCCAAACGTCTTTTGAGGTGGGATTTATGCGACACTACAGTTAGGTAGACCAAGCCCTCGCTGTAAGGATGGCCTTGACCAGGACGTCTTGAGGTAAGAGTGACAGGATTCTTATGAATAAGTTCCTGGGTTTGAAGAGAATTGCAGACTTTATGGTAGGATTGTAGGAGCTTTTACGAATTAACCTGAAGTAGGTAAAGGTTTGAGCGAGCTCGAATTCTCGCTCCATTACCTTAATTGTGAGGCAAATCATAGACCTTTTGTTCGCAAACGGGATTTCCGATTAGCTCTAATGAATATGCAGATTATAGATATTGCACAATCATCTTGATCAGCTTCTTTTATATAAAGGGTGTTTTTTTGGGAGGTTTGTTTTTCCGATAGATGTCGTTTTATTTTATGACAGTTGTTTTGACAGCTCAAAGTGGCATTTCTACTCAGTATTGTTTGGCAAATCATTATGAAAAAAAAAAAAAAAAAAAAAAAAAAAAAAAAAAAATGACATTTGTGAAAAATAGTCGTGGTAGCCATATGCCAGAAATTGTGTTTAAATGTTAAATGCCAAAAAATTATCTACCAAATAAAAAAAAATTTTGGTCATTTCATAATTTTATATGTGTTTTATTTAAAAAAAAAATCGGCAACCTCTTAAAAAAACACGTTATATCTAACGGGTGTTTTATAAATGATTTGCCAAACAATACTGAGTAGAAATGCCACTTTGAGCTGTCAAAACAACTGTCATAAAATAAAACGACATCTATCGGAAAAACAAACCTCCCAAAAAAACACCCTATATATGTAAGAGGTAAAGGTTGACATTTCTCAGGCCTCTGTCATTGTTTTTTCCAGCGCGTTAAGTAGAACGTCAACTTTTTACTGGTTTCATGAAGTAAGTCGCTATTTGATTAGTTATTTGAAGATTCTTGACTGATAATAATTTAATTTCTTATTTCAAGAAAAATAAATAAAAACTAACAAAAGACCCTGATTGAGTGTTAAACATCAAACATAATTATTGTGGTGTTGAAGTTGTTCCAGTGACTCAACAAAAGATTATTAGATTAGATTATGTCCAGGATTCTGTTAACGGTATTTCGTCTTAACACAAATTTTCACAACTTTTCCAACATTAATTCGTCATCAGTAGGAAGTCAATTAAGTTCATTAGTCTGGCAATTTAGGTAAACGATTGTGTTTCTCCTTGCCATCTTCTACACACCTGTAACACACAATTACGAATTGTTTTTCTTATTAAAGGCTTTGCTTCTGTTTATTGTTACTTACGAGTTCTTCTCCTTCTATGCACACCGCAATGTGGACTGTAGCATATATACTCGTATAATGCTTTCGTGTTTATTTTTGCAGAATACGCTCTTATCCAGCGATTATTTCATTGGCCTTTGTGTGAAAGTTTAATTGTGTGCCAGTACACGATAGAAGAGGATTTACCTTCTCGTAAGCACACGACACACACTTATTCCAGACTTATTTCGATAGTTGTGAGTTTAATGAACTACACTCATAAACAAGCAAAGGCTAAATTAGCTAAACGAAGAGCCAATAAAGTCATATTTAATCCTGAGATTTGCTATTAGTGCGGGTAATACACAAACAAGTTTAGAATTAAAGGAATTGTGTTTTTGCGTTGCTTCGATGAGAGAAATTCGCTTAACAATAAAATATCGCAAGTTATGACTTGGAAAAGTTATTTCTTTTGTTTTGAGAAAAACATCAATGGATATTGCGGCAATTAAAAATTCATTAAAAAAACGAACTTGAAAAGTTATATAGATGCATAACATCTACAGGGACTTTGAATCTCAACAAAAAAACAAAAAAATATGGGAATTTGTAATTTATTCCTTAATAGCTCCAGATTATGCGGCTTAAGTTTTGGTAAAGTAAGAATGTTCTTTAACGTTAAATGTTAAATTAATTATTTTCAATTATTTATGGCTTAGGCATAAAAAAAAGCAACATTTCACATAAACTTTGAAAGAATTGCTTATTAACGAGTGACTTATTACTTGTATGCGGCATTTATGAAGTATGCATTTACAGTAGTATGTCTATGGAAGGGTTTTTCAATAGGAACATAACAATTTTGTTGTTTAATACAAACGCACCCTTAAACTTTTTTTATGATTTGTGTTTGTCAAAACGTCAGTCAAGGTTTACGTTTTTATAATAGTGAAGTCGCGAATGAATAACATTTGAAAAATTATTAAAAATTAGTATCGAAATTCTGAACCAGTGGTCGTAACTTTAAGAGCGCTTACTCGAATTTTCGGTCGTAATAATCGTTCCACCAGACAACCGTAAGTGCTTCAGTTCAAAATTAGCTAAATCAGTCGATTCCACGCCATTCACAGGAGAATTGGGAATCTCTCAGTCCACATTGTGGCAAATTTTGTGTACACATCTGAGCCTACACCCTTACAAGATCAAATTAACTCAATAATTGGAGAGTCTTGATCATTTGAAAGTTTGGAGAAAATCCTGAATTTTATCGAAAAATCATCTTCAGTCATTTTTGGCTTAATGGCTTTGTCAATGAGCAAAAAAGCAAAATATGTGTTAGTGGACAGCAACAAATCTACATGTTCTTGAAGAAACTCCATTGCATCGCACCAAAAAAAAATGACCGTGTGTTTTGGATTTGTTTCGTCGATGTAAATGATATCGCTGCTACGGTCAATAGAGATCGCTATGGTGCCATGTTGGAAGACTATACGTTATGCGAAAATGTCATGAAACATTGGGATCTCAAAAATGGCCTATGACACTGAGCTACTCACAAAATGAGACAAACGTTCCGAGGGTAATAACTTGTCACGGAAAGCTTCTCAATTCGCCGTTCGGATCCGGCCTTATGCAGACATAACTTAGACATAACATAAACATCAGTACAAGATATTATACTAAGCTAAAGATAAAGAAATAACATCAACATTAACCCGAGACAACACATCTAACATCGGACTTATGACCTAGGTCAGTATAATAGTTTTCCGAAATTTTATTATCGTGTTAGAGCGAAACGGTACAGGTTACCGTGTTATACGATTGATTCCGAAATGTTCTGTATCGTGTTCGGGCGAAACCGTGTTGTAGGAAACCATATTGTAGGAGGGTTACCTATACTGTAGTTTAGGGTAAAAAATACGTCTTGTAAATAGTATCCAGAGGTCTGAGGGAGTGATGTCTCCTTTAAAAAATACGTATTTTATTATTTAATTAATTATTTTATTAATTATTAATTTGTTTTTCTTTTTGTGTGCTTGACAACATTTACGTTTCATGTAACCTACGCTGATTAATTTAAGTTATTTCTGGATTATGCAAAAGCAACCAAAAAATCTAGAGGATATTTTGTTGCCATTGTTTGATCTTATAAACTGAGCAAAACATTCTATAGAGCAAATCTTATCTATGGCTCACGTAGCTTATGAATGAGGACGGTATCTCTATTCAATTTAATTCAAAATGCTGCTGCATGTACAGCCTAAAGGTAAGATTTAAGGACTACATTGACTAAAATGTGATGGTTCTGTGCTTATGTAACATTGCTTAGGATAATAACATGTTATATAATTGCGCAACAACATGTTTTAGTAACTAAACCTATTAAGAGATAACAAACTCAAGCACTAAGCAGTACAGAATGATCGAAGGAGGGCGGGTGGTAGTGTACAATATTATGTTTAACATTTGATGTATAATCTAAGTACAGCAGAGATAATTAATCTGCTTAGTATGCGTGCTTGTCAGTGGTGAAGCTGCAATATAACCCGATTCTCAAGGCACTGCATTATTTGTGTAATAATTAGGAATATCTTCTTAAACATTATATTATACAGCATTTTTAATTCCATTTTATGTTCAATATTATATATTATAATATCGGCGCGACAGACCATGCGGTCCAAGGCCTGACTTCTCGCAACCATTTTGTGTTGAGCATGCATATTTTGCACACAAATGGAGGGACCTACAATTTAATGCCGGATCCGAACGGCGAATTGAGAAGCTTTCAGTGACAAGTTATTACTCTCGGACGTTTGTCAAACTTTCGCGAGAGGTGGGACACCGTGAAAAATACTTTGGTGTTGTTACTGGGATTCGAACCACGAACCCCCTGCTCAGCAGTCCATGCTCCTATCCACTGAGCCACGGCGCTCTTTTGTTTTTATTTATATTGCAATTTGAAATTACTTCTCAGCTTTGTTACCATTTTTCTATGCAACTCTTTCTTCGCTCTCTTTAAATGAACCACAAGCGGTATTTCGAAAACTCGTTGCCATCTTGAGTAATTAATGTAATTTGTAATTGTAGACCATAGCAACCATAGTGGGATAACTTTGGTTAAGTTTGATTTTCTTACTTTGTTTGCTTTCATTGGCAGAAAGCTCAGTCACTTTTACGTTACTCGTAGCTCATTATAACAACAAGTTGTGTACCGATGACTTTGATTACACTATAACCATTTGTCTTATATTAGATTTTCTTGTTTTTCCCACATTTTCGTCGAATTAACTTTGTCAGAAATTCACCATCGCCACTGGTACATGTATTTGCATCTGTATCTGAGCGGCACAAAACAAACAATGATAACGAAGATATTGCAATCAGATATCATAATGGCGCATCGTCTACTCAGTTTTAACCGAAATCGGAATATATGATAATATCAAGAGTGAACGTCTTTCAATGTCACCAAAAATTAAATCTTAAACTATAAACCGCATGTTTTATAAGATTTTCCTTCTTTAGCCTTTGTTGCAATCGGTTGAAAGATAATGTGCATCTTGTGATTTTTGTTTGGCTTGGAACTAACTTTCAGTGACATCCAACCTACTCTTATTAAATACAAATACGAAGCTGCTTTTGCTATAACACAAAAAATATATTTTTTTTAATAAAATATAGTGAAACTTTTAATATTTGAGTAACGATCAGTGATGAAGTGTACGTTCTCCACCTTCTCGTTGGTTATTGCCAGTTTTGATAAATTTTAAAAGAAAACAATGTCAAGTTTAAAATTTTAATCAGCGGAATGCGATACAAGAAAAATGTCCATCGAATTGTGTCCCACATTTTCCGCCGTATCAGTGACCGCCGATTCGGACAAACAGACACTACAGCCTCCATGCGCACAAGTATCTCAGGCGAATTATCGATTCCGTGAATCATCGATTGGAATGCAACGGAAATCAGCATTTCGTCAACGGAAATTGGACTCGGTGGGTTATTGGAGAAAGAAGAGGTAAGAACAGTCAATGAGTCGTAGATAAGGACTTAATAAAACTGCAGGTGCAGGTCATATATTAAAAATTTATATTTTGAAGTGTTTTCAATTAAATATGCCGTTAGTTTCGTCAATTATCAATCGTTTTTTAATATTTTAAGACAATTTTGAAAGTACGTTAAATTCGTTAATACACTTCTCGATATGGCTACCTCTGGCGCGGATCATGGCTTTAATTCTTCGAATAACGCATTGCATGCTGTAAAAATGTAAGCCTCTGGAACTCATTGCCTATCCCGACAATTTCACATTTCTTTTGCTGACACCTCCAAAATTCGCCATAAGTGGAGAATGGACTTGCCCTTCAACCACACACGATCATTTTGTTCGCTAACGTATTGTTGAACAGGAAAATACCAAATTTTCAAGGTGCCACTTTTGATCGTTGTAGACGAACTGCCTTTTGTACCGGTGTTCAATTCTGCCCTGTAAGGCTGTAAGGCTTCAGTTAAAGTTTCTTTTCAGTATGCGATGTATGCTTGAGTGGACCACGTTCAGATTTTTAGCCAATTTCGTTGATGTGACGTGACGTGAATTGTTTTGAATTCGAGACTTCACCTATCGAACCATTTCTGGTGATCATACTGCAACGTGAGAGCCTTGCAGGATGCGTGGTCCTGGCCAATGCGTGAGCCTTGCACGACGCGTGATCCTGAACGATGTGCTAGCCTGAGCGACGCCGACGTGATCCTGAGCGTTGCGTGAGCGTGAGCCTGAGATAAGCGTGCACCCTGTGCGATACGTGAGCGTGCGCCAGAGACACCCTGAGCGATGCGTGTGCGTGAGCTTGAGATGAGCGTGCACCCTAAGCAATGCGTGAGCGCTAGCCTAAGATGAGCGTGCACCTTGAGCGATTCGTGAGCGGGAGCCTGAGCGACGTGATCCTGAGCGATGAGTGAGCGTGCACCTTGAGCAATGCGTGACCATGACTGACGTGGGCCTAAACGGTGCGCGAGCCCTGAACGAACGTGAACCTGCACGAGCGTAAGCCTGGACGTTGCGCGATAGGTAAGATACGTAGGCGTTAGTATGGGTCAAGAGTATAAGTAGTGCACTACTGCTACGACAAACGTCGTGGCCTGAGATTCTGCAGGTACACGATTTGTAAGCTGTAGTTCGATTCGTCAGCGAACGGATGCTGTGAAACTTCAGCAGAGAAATTTCAGTAGAAAACTTCGGCTGGGAAATTTCAGTAGAAAACGTCGGCAGGGGAACTCCGACAAAATAACGAACGTTGCGGTTTTTCTTTTGATAGATCAACTTACCTACTCTGATCCAATCGGTTCACCCAAGAGACTAAGAGACTGACTGGCTTGTTGTTCGCTCTTTTAAAGTATTTTCGCGAAAATGTACGCAAATCGCTCCACTGTGATTGGCCGATGCGGTGGCGTGATATAGACTGCCATTTCTGTTATTGTCTTTCCTGTTTGTTGGCTGCAGTGCATTGCTACAGGGTGTATCCGAATTTAGGGGAAAAGTATGTTTCTTGTTTTGTGTGAATAAAATTCGGCCACAAGTACCACAGCACCATTCTATCCAACACTATTCATCAAGGCGATCCCGAAAACTATAGGTTCGACATTAATATCGGCTCCCACCCCACTACGAAAGGTGCTACCACCTACCCCTTATGTTCGATTCCAGATTGTAAGTAATATGTATATCCAGTTTACTCCTCCTTACGCGTCGAGTTTCCTACCAGCGAAAAGTGGAAAGATGGGGCAGTAAAGAGAAAATTTTACGTAACAATATTCACTGACGTATCCAAGATGAAGAATGGAACCGGTGCAGGTATCTTCTTAAAAGATCTTAATCTGTCAAGGTCAAACAAACTACGTGACTTAGCTAGCATCTTTCAGACGGTAATCCTAACAATTAGGGAGACCTGCATGGCACTAAGGCTCAGTAATGCACAAATCGGAAGGTTTGGCATATGTGCTGATAGCCAATCTGCCATAAAGGCGATTCATGCGACCACCATAAACTCGAAACAGTGCTAAGAAGAATAGGCTTCGATTAGCAAAATCCTGGCTATAGTATGGGTGCCTTGGCAGAGAAAACGAGGGGGCGGACGAATTGGCAAAGAAGGGTGTCACTATAGACATTTGCGTCTGTCGTTCGGTGGTGAAATCTTGCGATAAATTTTTAACCCACTTTCCAAAGTACGATTTTCTTCAAATTTTGTACACATGTGTATTTCCGGTGACAACACTTTCTATTAAAAATTGGTAGTCGGGGTTGGGGGGCTCCCAAACAAAAAATACTATAATGCCTGTGTGCGCTATGTGCAGCGCTGCTTTACGATTTGGTGGTTGTTTTTGGTCATTTACTAAACCAAATGGAACAAACCTCCTTAACCGAAAGAATATGGACAGTAAAATTTAAGAACATAAAGCGCTAAATACGTTTTATGTACAAAAACACAATTGAGTCTCCTAACGTTTAACCACCAACTCACATTAAACTAAAGTATCTAGAATGCATTTTATTGTTCCCTTACCATAAAAAGTTTTCTTCTTCTCCTAAGTTTTGTTCAACTTTGATGCGAAACGTGCTTAAAACTTATAACAGATGTATTTAATTTTTTTTATTTTCATTTTGCAACTTAGCAACTAATTCACTCAATCCAAACTGCATATTATAAAATTATACAAAACATATTTCTCTTTACAAAAGCATGCGAAAAGCATACAAATAATAATCTATTCGGATAATTCGCTTGGAAGTATTTACGTCCGTTCGTGTTTTCCTCACGTACTGCGAACTACCAATAACAAAAACAACAATAATAACAGCAGCACATCCATTTTGCTCGTCTTTTGGTAAATGCTAAATGTGTATCTGAATGCATCGTGAATCTGAATTAGGATTAAATTCCTGCAAATGGATGCGACGTGCAACGTTTAACCATTGCCACAATTGGAAATCCGCCGGATCATCTTCGAAGCAATAAACTTTAATGGAACAGTATTCAGATTGCATTTCGACACGTGTGGTAGCAAGGAGCAACCAAAGAGGATAATTATCATCTATGCCCCCTTGGGATATATTTCAGATTAGAACTTTTGCAATTTAAGAAGAAGATGTTCAAAGGCGACCTTTTCTTTATTTTAGTTGAATTTTTTTTCTGTACAGTACAGCCTTGGATATTATTTATAATCTTTTCGTTTGTTTGATTGTTTTGAGATTTGACCTTCTATCCCAATGCACCTGCCATTAATATGATACTAGTATGTCCATTATACGAATAAATGGTCCCCAAGTTTTATTATTTAATTTAATGTCAATTGTCTTAAAACGAAAATATTTTTCAATATAAAAAAACAGGTTTTTCTTAACAAAATCACCATTAATCACAATGCACTCCTTCCATCTGGTATCTAATGCCATTACAGCGGTTTTCAAGAAGGTTTCCTCAACGCCATCAAAAATTACGTCTACTGCAGCTTCGACCATTTCTTTTTGTTGGTAATCGTTGTCCTCCTCTATCTAACTGCAATTAGTCTGGTTTGAATCCAAATAATAACTAACTCACTGCGATAAAGTATGTATTTCGAGAATGTTGTACTCTTTTCTATTTAAATACCAGAACATACTGGTAAATTCTTATATAAATCTTACCATATAACTTTTATGTAGAAGTACATACAAGTACAACTAGATATATTGTACAAATACGAAATATAACTTTTATACACAAGTGTATAACCAAATGAACGGCCAAATTTTGCCACCACACTCTGCGACAAAGAGTCAGACTTACAGTAGATATCCACACAAGAAGTAGAGATTTCTAGATTTCCCAAAATACCTGGAAGGAAATTGAAAGGTAGAATCAATTCGGAAAGCGATGTTTATCGGAAACTGATCTTAAATAATGAGTATAGAGCAGCTTATAAGATAGTAAGAGGATTAGAGTGAACAAACTTGCGGAGAGTGCGGCATATGCTACTGGAACAGGTGATACACGGCAGCTGTAAAAAATCACCAAAGACATTGTTGGAAAGCGTAGTAGTACGAACCATCCTGTACTCGATTTGAACAGCAACCTGTTGGTAACTATAGAAGATTAACTGCGAAGGTGGAAGGATCACTTTTGTGCTCAACGATGACCAGGATGCAAATTTAAATCCTCAACTTAGAACGCACGTAGCTCCCGAACAAGCTCAGAAAAAAAACCGAGATTCATCTTCTGAAGGCAAACAAAGCAGCTGGAGTTGATGGCATACCTGCAGTATTCTTGAAAGCAGCTCCGTAAGCAGCTTGATGTATTTTGCAACCATTAGTGAAGAAGAAGAAGACTGTTTGGGAGAATGAAACCTATCCTAGTAATTGGAAGGATTGTGTGATTGTTAACTTACCAAAGTAAGGTGACCTATAAAACTGCAATAACTGGCGTAGTATCACCGTTTTGTCATATTCCCGAAGCTAATGGCAACTATTATAGTCGAAAGGATAAAGTCCATGATCGAGTCTACGCAGGCAGTGGTCGATCTTGCGTCGATCACAATAACGCTCTAAGAATTATATTTGAATAATCGTCCGAGTTTGAATCACCGCTCTGCCTTACGTTCAACCGGGCTATTTGGGAATGCATCTGGAGCTCGCTTATTGCGAGGGGTATCCCTAGAAGATAGTTAATGTTTTTAAAGGGTCCTACAATAACGCAAAGCGTTTCGTTTTGCCTCTTTCCCATTCTTTCGAAGTACGTCAAGGTTTGAGATAGGGAGATGTTCTGTCACCTATCCTGTTTTTACTGGCAATTGATTATGTGATAACTACCACGATGGGATTAAACGAGAAGCATGGAATCCAATGTAGACCGTTTGATAAGCTGAGCCATAAAGACTACGCCGATCATATCTGTCTCCTGGCAAATAGCACTGCTGTTTTGAATCAAATGTGTCAATCACAGCAAGTTAACGGAGAGGTGGCTGGCTTAAGGGTTTACGTTAATAAGACAAAAATAACAACAGGCCAATATCTCGAACAGGTTACAGGCTTTCATTAATCGGTGTCTACGGTACATTCTGAAGATCTGTTGGCAACAAACTATATTACACGTCGAGGTGTGGAACAGGGCTGGTCAGAAAAAATTGGATGAAGACATTATGCAACGAAAATGGCGTTCGATTGGTCACACATTCAGGAAAGCAGACAATAGCATCCCGAAACAATATTTTAAATGGAGTCCTCAGGATGCAAGGCGTGAAACAATATGGAGGTCGACTGTATTGAAGGAAGCTAGGTCTAAGAGTATTCGTACGTGGCCACAGCTAAAGCCCTTTATGGCGAATCGGGAAAGATGGGTGGATCTTGTTGCTGCTCTATGCTTCATATCGAGTTGAAGTGCTGCTTTAGCATATATATACCTACATACATATATAACTTTTATATACAATAATTCTAATCCTTAATATATACAAAGGTTTTTGGTAATTTCTTAATTGTAATGCATTAAAATACAATACTTATTCTTAAACAGCTGAGTCTACAGATGGCACTGTAAAGTACACTAAATCCTCAGGATGCAAGCCGTGTTGAAAAACCAAAAATGGCTTTCAAGAAAATTACGTGTTTATACTGAATTACAACTATCCATATGGCGAACTGTGAAGCTCGCTTTACTATCTTAAATGACTGCAGTCCTCTTCCATCATGTTCATAACTATTTTAATTTCCATATTAGGCCTCTCTTAGCAATATATTTTGACCTGTAATAAAATGAAATTTTAAATAACAAAAAAAAGTGCAGAGATATAGAAAAAACATCTAAATCCCTATTACGGCATTACAGATACTTACAGAAAATCCTTGAAAATCGGATGAAATGCGTTATAATGCATTTGTGCCGCTTCCATGAACATCATAGACACGAATAAAGGCTGAAACTTTTTTGTCTTAGTGTTGTATAGAGTTGCTGTCCTTTTCGACATGTACGGCTGCATGGCGGTTGAATGTGGGCGCAGATATGACATGATGGAGTGACAGTCATCACAATAAGAGAATGGTTATGATGTTGTCCGTTCTTTTTTTTTATTATTATTATGAGGCTATTCGTCTGCGCGTGGGACTCGTACATAAAATTTTATACTTTTCGCATTCATAGAATTATCACATATACACGCTAGACGTACGAGTAACGTATCAGTTAATGCCAGAAAAAGGACATTTGGTCACTTCGCTTGAATGCGTGATGAAAATTTATGCCGCATTGGATTAGTGCGATACATTAACAAATAACCAACAACAACGATACTCGCACTAGCTGACGTGTGTATTTATTGTGTGTGTTGAAATTTTAAGTATACAATACTCGTACATACGATATGTTATTACAAAATTTTAAAAAATATTTATTTTTATATGTTTCTTTGCAGAAGAGTTGCCGGCGGTACCATACGACCGATACGAATTGTTCCCGATTGGACGGAAAGTGCAATCCAAGGAGATCACTTTTGGAAACCGTCGTCAGTGTCGGGTGATCTATGTTGTATAAATGAGGAGTGTCAGGTATGTTAAAACATGTAATGTTATGTTAAGGCCAGACGAAAACATTTTCGTATTTAAATTTTCTGAATTCTGTTTGGCAAAATTTTAAATTCCTTCTGTAAAAGACCATTCACTAATTTACTATCTTAGTTGATAGAAGCTCGTTTTTATCGCCATATGATGTCAGTGCCCTAAATAGCTGATAATTGCATCATTTGAGATTTTGTCTTCAATTCAGGTTTATTAAGCCAAGTAAAAATTTAATCACTATCAAGCCCATTCAAGATATATATATATATATACAGGCTCCGGCCGATAGTAAACATTTTTGGTATTTGATGAAAGAATTAAAAATACAGCATCCTCGTCGATTCCAACGCTCATTAATAATGACATTCCAGCTGTCAGCTGTAAAGACAAGGCCAATCTGATGGATGTTCATTTTGTAGCTAGCTCCACGCTTCCAGATTGTGCATTGCTTCCGCTTGTGTCCCCGAATATTAAGCACCCTATGCATTTGCTAGAGTTTTAAATGATCTCAACACTCACAAATTCGCTGAGCCAGATGGTATTTCCACATTAGTTCTGAAAAGGTGTCCTTCCAAGCTGGCATTACCGTTGCGTAAGATTCTCCATCTATCCTATTCTTCTGAACTCTTCACGAGAAGTTGGAAAACCGCCTTTGTCCAGCCTATGCCCAAAAAAGCGAACCGTCGTCTCCTTCTTCGTAGCGACCTATAGCACTTACATCCATTATTTCCAAGTTAATAGAAACGCTGATGAATTATCAGCTAATGAAAAATCTTGATACTAACGAAATCGTCGAACAGTAGAACCAGTATTTTCGTCAATTTGGTGAAAGCAAAGTCGCTGCACTCGATATTTCCAAGGCATTTGATAGAGTTTGCTATGAAGCTCTCTTGTCCCAAATGTGTGCTATTGTATTAGAAGTTATCTTCTGGACCGCTCAATCCAAGGTGTTTTGGGCAGTTTTAAATCTGAAATTCACCGCAAAAATGCTGGTGCTCCCCAGAGCTCCCTCTTGTCCCCAACACTGTTTCTGATTTTTATTCATAATCTCTTGCCATATTTAGTCAGGTGTTCTTATAACAACCTACCTTGCATCTGCAAGATAGAATTCAGAGCCGTGGGATTAAACTTATCGGTGACACAAACAATGTGATGTCAAAGACTCGCATGAACACCGCAAGAATGTATCCTGCTTGTTTCCTGCTATATCCTGCAGTTTTACCGCTACTACCACCAGCGGTGCTCAAAAGAAATAGCCGGTTGCATGCCACCTCTTCTTAAATTCAACCGCAATACTCGTGGTGCTCGAAATGCTCATCATTTCACTCTCAAGCCCATCTTCGGACGTACAGTTAAGTTCAGAGATTCGTTTTTCAACCGTACAGCACGTATGTGGAACGCTTTGCCAAGCTCTGTTTTTTCAGATCGCAACGATCCACAGGCAATCAAAACACAAGCCCATAGACATCTCCTTTGTTTCTCATCCTAAACCTTAACGCCAACGCTAATGATAAGCCTAGCATTATAAGGGTACAAGCATCTTTTCGCGTGCGTAAATTATTAAAAAAAAATGGGGCTGCAGAACAAAGTATATGGTGGTCACGTCATCTAGCAGAAGATACATTGGTCTCTTAAGATAGTGGAGCAAAAATTTAAAGTATGCAATCCTTGTGGATGCCGTGTCTCATTGGATTGGTGCATGGCTTCTGAGCAGGAGGTTCGTAATTCGAATCCTAGTAACACCAAAAGTATTTTTCACTGTGTCCCACCTCTAGTGAATGTCTGACAAACGTCCGAGAGTAATAACTTGTCACGGAATGCTTCTCAATTCGCCGTTCGAATACGGCATTGAATTGTAGGTCCCTTCCATTTGTGTGCAAAAATATACATCCACACTACAAATGGTCGCGAGAAGCTAGGCATTGGACCGCAACGGTCTGTCGTGTCGAATATTATTATCATCCTTTAACTATATCGGGTCAGTTGTACCATGCGGTAACAGTATGTAATCAGAATACGCGAAAGGTTGTTAAAAGTCAACATACCATTATTTTCATATGGATACGAAACTTGGGTGCTCTATACTAAGAGTTCGAGAGAGTAGTCTTACGTGAAATTGTTGGCTCCGTATGAGGAAGGACGATTCTGGTGACTATAATGATGAGCGTTACCGCATGAAGAGAATTAAACTCAGTTGGTTCCGGTTGACAGAACACTTAGTTGGCATGCAGGAAGAAGATCCTGCTCGTAGAATTCACCTTTTTACCCTTTTAATTATTTGTGGATGAATTAGATTAATGGGGAACGACAGCAACAGGTCAAGCATACACTTGAAGGCTTGGGAATGCCAAACTGTATGACATCGGCTCAAAACCGGGACTGGTGGAAAGATAGATTTTTTCGCGGTAGTTCAAGGCCGGGCTCCAGTTGTACAGACAAATATAATGATGGTAGTCCTATAGTTCTTTAAAACATCTCAATACTCGTACATGACCCCTGCAAACTCTATCAGTAGACAATAGCCGATAGTAATACTTTGTAATATTAGGACACAACGTCATCTGCATTACAATAGCTGTGCGGTAAGCCATTTGATTGCCTTTTTCGCGGGCATAGATTATATTATAGGTTCTGCAAGTACCCACCTGAGAATAATACAGTTTTAGTATTTTTTTAAAACTGATAGTGCCAAAAACATATTAAAGATAAGACCGATAAAGTTACTGAACGAAACAATCTTATTTCTTTTCCAATAGTACGGATATTGTTGCTTAGCCTTTTACGTTTATCTTTATTTATATTTATTATGAATTTTAAAGTCTTTTTATAATTTCTATAGAATATAATAGTTTAATTATAGACTTTTATTTATTTGAAATAATAATATATAGATTTATGCCAATATTTCGGTCTTTCTGACCATTTTCAAGGCAATGCAAGTTTTTAAGCTACTCTCCTGACTATTTACGAGTAATTAAGCTATTCGATTAAATAAAAAGTTTATGCTCATGTCTAACCTTTTGCGCTACTCAACAGTGTTAAAAATAGTGTTATTAAAATAGCTCATTACTTAATAAAGTGCCTAAAAATATTGTTGTCATTTCATTTCAGAAAAATGGTCCACGTATGAAATGCTCAGCTTGCCAACTAATCGCCCATCAAAGTTGCATTCCATTTGTCTATGACAAGACTCAATTAGTATGTAAGCCGACATATCGTGATGTAGGTGTAAGACAGTATAGAGAGCAGACAACGATCCACCATCATTGGGTGCATCGGCGAGCGGAAAAGGGAAAGTGCAAGCAATGCGGAAAGGTAAGAAAAACTTATTTACATTATATTATTAATAGTTAGCAAAGAATGCCGGAATTTTTTATCACAATTAAGGGGCGTTTTATTTGTTATCTCAAAATTAGATTATTCGCAACGTGACATTTTTCTCACTGTGTTGTGCCAAAGTCGTCACACATAGTGCAGTAAACAAGTAAATAAAACTAAAAGCGACTAGATCTTAATATAAATAAAATTTCAATATATAAATTATTTTAATTTTATTTATGTGTGATCTATTATTAGATACGCATTAGCAATACTCGTATGTGCCGTCGGTTAGACGTTTGATATGTGGCCCATTAGCTCAGTTGGTTAGAGCGTCGTGCTAATAACGCGAAGGTCGTGGGTTCGATCCCCCCATGGGCCAATTGTTTTTTTTTCAACAACAAAAATTTCTAAAATTCTCGCACATCTAAAAAAAATTTCTTTTGTAATATTTTTCTCTCAGAGCGAGATTTATTTATTTGTGTGTTTGTTTGTTTGTTTGTTTGTTTCTTTGTTTGCGGCCAAATATAATCGATTATTAATCCACTTCCTAAAACCACAATCGTGGTATTTCTTAAACACCAATGGGGAAAACACATACATTATTTTCACCTGATTGAATTTTCCAGCTGTAACATCAACCTCGTTACATCAACCACGTAACACTCAACTACTGTTAATGATGAAGATGATTCATATTTAAAACTCTTCATAAAATCGTAATCACTTTCAACCGATTGAAATATCTTCCGCTATATGGGTGAACGAAACTATCTCTTAAGTCAGTTTTGAGATTTTTTCGATTGAAAGTTTACTTGGTACTTTTCGAAAGAAAAATTGCTGCAGAGCGATATCCTTGTTCTTTGCACGTTTATTTGTTTGAGTTGTTTTATAGATTCATAGCACTCTGTGAGCCAAGTGGAATGTTCAAAATAAAAACACATAAATAACTTACCTAACGCTTGTGCGGAGCTTGTGTCCCAAAGCCCCGTTAGTGCTTTTGCTTGTACACGTAGCGTGTGAAATGTAATGAATCCAGAGAAAATGCAGAATTGCATCAACTGAGCAATTATTACTGACGTGTGAGTATTTGAAGTACTTCGCAATAGTATACTCGTTTATTGAACTCCCTCAAGGCGCCCTCTTGTATGTATACCAACCAGTATTTTACAGCAATATATCGTCGTTAGTTTGATTGTATATTACGATAGTTTCTTGGTAAATTATTTCGTAATGAAGTACAGCACCGTACAAAATAAACACTGCTATTGGCTTTAATTATAAAGTAGCATCCTTATTGATTTTAACAAAGTTATGAAATTTAGTCTTTTTAAAGAGTTCGTTATGGATTTTGACTATATGGCCGAACATAAGTTCGTTAAATCACAAATTACAACTTTAATTAACAAATAGCAAGATTTCACAAATTTACACTGGTGATTACTTATTGTTATTATTTACTTAGGCGGTAGCTCTATCTACTTTTCAACTTTTAAAGTAGTCTGGTTAAATTCCAAATAATAATACAACATTTCCAATAAATACTTCATTTACCACGTATAACGTTTTTGATAGGCAACAATAAAGTAATCATCCAATATGGCTACTAATTTCAAGCTACCTAAGGACAAGTGGTTTAGGGCAACAAAGTGATAATCGGTCTTATACTCATACAGCTCGTGAAGTTAAAAAATTCCTCATATTTTATTAAACCTTGACTTACATTTCTCCTTTTTTCCCATATCCTGCTTGCCTATGTATATACATTATGGTCTATAAAAGCCAGATGTTAATTATATGAACATAAAATATTGAAATCCTCCTCAATCGTTTCGTAGCTTTCGATTGAGGAGGATTTCAATATTTTTTTTCATAGACAATTCTACATGACTAATCGCCATTACGTGTATTTACGACTGAATACTCATATATAACAAATCGAGATACATAAGCTAACACAAATTCTATTTGGTTTGTTTTGGCTCGCTCATCAAACGAGTAATCAAGATAATTACATCAACTTGATTTGGATTTAACTTCTACTTAAGTTAAACAATTAGGCAAACTTAAATGTACAATTAATGTTAATTAATTAGTTAATTATTTTCTCATACATTACTTTTTTAATAGATATGGATTTTTAAAGTAATACGAGTAAACTCCTCAGTTCTTTGGAAGTACCCAAAGAAACTAAACAGAAAATATGCGGAAACCCAAACTTAATTAGAATGTAAAAAAAAAGAAAAAGATTCTTAAGACTTTTAAGACCAAACGATGTTAGTTTTCTTTTTTTCTTTTTCTTTGCCGGATAAATATCTTACCACATTGAGCACAATATTTATTCCCTTTTTATCTGAAAAACGGTATGAAGCTCAGATCAAATTTCAATTAACTTTACTCTTTTTGTTCTCATCTCTATTGTTTTAGGCTGTACAGGGAAAACTATTTGGCTCCAAGGAAATTGTGGCATTATCTTGCGCCTGGTGTCACGAAGTCTACCACAATAAGGAGTCATGCTTTAATCAGTCCAAAATTGGAGAAGAATGTCGCCTAGGTTTGTATAATTTGCGTGAATATTTTCTTTCAATTAATTGAGAGAGTTGTTGGTGGGTAGTGTTGTCTTTTGGTTTTCTGGCATCTGGCATACATTTCTGAAGAGAAATGAATTGGAGGGGTTCTACGATTGCAAAAGGAATGAGGTGAAGTAGTTACGTTCACAAGTTTCAGCACAAAAGTTCAGCCACTTTTATTTGCTGAAATGAGCAGTTCGGTTTTTGTAATTGGAATTTATTTAATTACTTTAAAATGGGCCTTTATGGTGGCTTCAAATGACTGTGTTGTTGCCACAGGCTATTCGTGGTTAAATATAACATTTTCAATGGATAACCGTAAAGGAAAATGTGATGTGATAAAGCGAGAATTGTCGTTATGTAATTATTTTACCCCTAAGCGTGTGTGTTTTAAAGTCATTTTTGTAGAAGCGAAAAATTAATGACAAATGCTATGGGAATTTTGGGAATTCTTATAGTGAAATTAATAGCCGCATCCATTTGGGTGGTTTGGGTTTGTTTTCTAGTTGGCAAATATTCATCATAGTTTTGGGTTAATTTGCTTTCAGCTTGCACAGAACTTTAATAATAAAAATATAACAGTCGACAGAATGTTGAAAGTTGGCGGCCAACAGTGTGCTTTTGTCCAAGTGCTGGTCAGTGTATGCAATGTCTCCCGTCCCATTTAGGCCTCCACCGACCACGACTTCGTGTCTTTTACCTTCCATTCAATCACACATTAATTCTGGGCTTCCTGATGGTTCACGTCAAACTTTCTAGCCAAAGGAGTGTTCTTGTTCGCAATTGTGGTTTTTTGATCATATACTGTGCAGATTAGCCTGTCAACGCTTTTAATATCTGTCCATGGCCATTATCTCAATAGTAGGACTATTAAAGAACAATTTATGTATTCAGATATCCGTGAAAACCACCAACAGAGGGCATAATTGCACGATCCCCTTCGGACACCCTCGAGGGGACCGCTGTATCTTACTTTCTGGTAGGTTTGATACTCGGTTAAACTCGGAAGACAAAAAGGGGCAAGGCTGCTACTACTTAAAATGTCTATAACGGGCACTGTCTTCGTATGTAGAAGCCTTACCGTACAATACTGCAGGATACATACGTGCCTGGGATAGTTTCTATCCTGGGCGGCCTAGGATATTAGAGGTCGTATCCTAGTGTCAAATTATGGGGTTTGATGAGCTGAGTCCCTTGATGTCAGATCTCACCAAGGTCGCGTTGGTACTACGGGAGTTGGCAGTAACCCGCAGATAAGGTTGATCACCTTGGAGGTTAGCTGAGTCTGGGCCAACTTTTGGTTGAGGACCAGTTTCCTTCTGGGCTTGACCTACGTAGTGGCTTACGTTTTACTCTCGAAGAAAGGACCACTAAGTGGGAATAGTTTCATGAGTATGCTTAATGACGAAAGCTAGGCAAGCAGGGTTCGTCCCACTCACAGATGATGGTCCTCTTCGGACACTACGGATTGGTATACGACAATCAACGACCATCTCAACAGATGTACCAGTATTGACTCAATGGTTATAGCAGGACCAGGATCGGTTTTGTAAATGTGACTAATATTGACACTTTACATTTCACACCCCCTGGTAAAAAACGGTCTTTTTTAATCTATTAGCAAGTCTTGCTGGCCAAACTGTTTTGCTCTGAATCAGAGCTGGAATAAAGCAAAACGTGCTCAGACTAAATTTAAATTTTCAAATATTCTGAATTTTAGCAAAAATTGAAGCAAAATCAAAACTTATATTTCCAAAATTAACAAAATATTCAGACAGAACTAAAATGTTATTTAACAGCTACTGAATAAGCTATGATTTTCATTGATATAAGCAAATCTTTCTTATTAGCAAACAAATTGTTACTTAGGAGACCCATTGCGAAGCGATTATTGAATTTAATAGATCTTTTGTTTACAAACTGGCGGAAATACCCGACGTTTTCCGGCTGTCTAATCTCACTGACTGACCGCCTGCCCACTCACCTTCCGCGCACTTACCTCCAATGAACGTCGGCGGAATCACTCGAATCGAATCGATTAGATCTTCTTCTTCTGAAACACCTCCAAGCATTTCTTATCGTTCGAATGGGTGCAACAAACACGTAAAAATATATGCATGCAAACACAATCACCCTTTTCAGAAGACAGTGATACCCTGCAATATTTATAACAAAGACAGTGTCAATAACATACTGCCAAACCACAACCATATCCACTACAGGAACAGCATCATAATCCTTCAATAGTTTTCAGTTGAAATTCTAGAATAGGACTTCGTCTGTTTGTGTCATGATACCTACAACCCACAGTTGAGTGCAATCGAGTAATAAAATAATTTCTACATGACTGGCGCCACAAATGCAATCACACATATAATAGAGAATATGTGTGGTGATAGTGTTGTGCTTTCAAAAATTAAAACAAAGAGAACTTGAAATAGAAGCTTGTGATTGTCTATTATCCTGAATTTGAAGCTCGAGATTAAACCTTAAATTGTGCAAATATGGTAATATTGGATGTGGGATGTTTTCTGCAATAATAATAATATTTGGGGGCGACAGACCGTTGTGGCCTCTAGCTTCTCGCGACCATCGTGTTGTGCGTGTTATATTTTTGCACATAAATGGTGTCCCGGTCAAGTTTTTCTAAAAAATTCGAGTGGTGAATTGAGAAGCTTTTCCTGAACAGATTTATTACTCTCGGACCTTTGTCAGACATTCGCGTGAGGTGGGATCGTGAAAAAGATTTCTGGTGTTTTTCTGGGATTCTAACTTCGAACATCCCAACCAATAGTCAAACATACTAACCACCAAATGCACGGCGCTCACTAAAAACTCAAGAATGAGAAGTCCAATTTCAAGAATTCTTAGGCTAAAATGAGTTATAGAACAACGCGGAGAAATGATTATTGTTTGTATCTGTCATACAAACTGACTCCACAAAGTGAACGTTTTTACTCTAACTCCTTATAGGAATCTCTGATGTAAAAAATGGTGTAGTTCGCTTTTTCCCGCCGACAATTCGATACATTTTTGACATCTACACGTCAATGATTCTGGTCCTCCAAAAGGAGGTACACGTGGACTTCTCCCAGACACACAAGTTATGCAACGGCAAAAAACCAAAATGAGTACGTTACCATCAATAAAAGATTCCAAAATGCGGTAAAATCTACAAAATCTTGCCCAGGGTTGATGTAGAGCTCAATCATATCCCTGTTGTAGCCGAAATCATGATAAGATCTGAAGAAACACCTAGAAAATAGAAATCAACAACCAAAGAAAGAGTGGATGACAAACGATATTTTGACCCTAATGAAATAGAGAAGATTAAACAAAGAGATCTCACTAGATACAAGGAAATCTATAGACTGATCTGAAACAAAGTTAGAGAGGTAAAAATACATACCTAGAACAGCAGAGTGTATAGCTAGAAATATTTGACAGAAACCATGACAGCTTTAACCTCCATAAGAAAATAAAGAAAATTTCTGGGATTGAACGGAAGAAGCAATACGCCACACTAAAAGATAAAATTGGCAAGATCCTCGTAAATACGAACGAAAAATTAGAACGATAGAAGGAGTACATTGAAAAGCTTTTTTGAGATGAACTAGGTGTACTACAACCGGATGGGGGAACGAAAGGGCCACCTATTTTGAAAGAAGAAATAGCAAAATAACTAAACGAAGCCAAAAGTAAGAAAGCCACAGGCTTTGATGGAGTACCAAACGAGCTTTTAAAAACTAGTAAAAGAGGATAATATCCAAGTACTCTCGAGTCTCTTTAATGCTATATATAAATACGAAAAGACCGCTGAGCTCTTTTGTAACACTACCTAAGAAGAGCAAAGCGTCAAATTGTGAGAAGTATAGGGCAATCATTCTAATGAGCAATGCTCTAAAATGCTTTCTAAAAATCATACATAAAATAATATACTCGTACAATAAACTTGATGGGAAGGATGTAAGTCCCTCACAGTTTGAATTCAGAAGTGGCTTTGGTACTCGCGACGCATTATTTGCTTTCAATATGGTAATCCAACGACGCTTAAAAATGAACCGAATAATTTATGCATGCAACGTAGACTGCAAAAAAGCCTTTGGCAAAGTTCAGCACAAAAATATGATAGAAATCCTCAGGAATAAAACATGGATATGAATGAATGCAGAATTATCGAATCAAAAAGCAAAAATAAACATAGAAGTAGAATAATCTGTTAATATAAACATTAAAAGAGGTGTCAGACAAGGTTCTATTCTATGTCCACTTCTATTCATTTATTCTATATCCACTTCTATTCAACATTTACTCGAAATAAATCTTCAAGAATAAATAACAGACATCGACATGTGACAATGTGTGCGCCTGGTGATGCGTGAACTTGAACGATGTATGAGCCTGAACGATGTGTGAGCCTGAACGAATCCTGAGCCTGTACGATGTGTGAGCCTGACGATTCGTGAGCCTGAACACAGCCTGAACAGCCTTGGACGAACGTGATTCTGAACGATGTGTCTGCCTGAATGATGCGTGATCCTGAACTATGTATGAGCTTGAACAATGTGTGAGCCTTGCACGTGCCTTCAACGAACGTGAGTCTGCAAGATGTGTGAGCCTGAACGATGCGTGATCCTGAACGATATATGAGCCTAAACAATGTGTGAGCCTTGCATGTGTGCCTTCAACGAACGTGAGCCTGCACGATGTGTGAGCCTGAAAGATGCGTGAGTCTGAACGATGCGTGAGCCTGAACAATGTGTGAGCCTTGCACGAGCCTTCAACGAACATGATTCTGCACGATGTGTGAGCCTGAACAATGCGTGAGTCTGAACGATGCGTGAGTCTGAAAGATATGTGAGCCTGAATGATATGTGAGCCTGAATGATATGTGAGCCTTGCACGAGCCTTGAATGAACGTGAGCCTGCACGATGTGTGAGCCTGAAAGATGCGCGAGTCTGAACGATGCGTGAGCCTGAACGATGTGTGAGCCTTGCACGAGCCTTCAACGAACATGATTCTGCACGATGTGTGAGGCTGAACAATGCGTGAGTCTGAACGATGCGTGAGTCTGAAAGATATGTGAGCCTGAATGATATGTGAGCCTGAATGATATGCGAGCCTTGCACGAGCCTTGAACGAACGTGAGCCTGCACGATGTGTGAGCCTGAAAGATGCGTGAGTCTGAACGATGCGTGAGCCTGAACGATGTGTGAACCTTAATGATATGTGAGCCTTGCACAGCCTTGAACGAACGTGAGCCTGCACGATGCGTGAGTCTGAACAATGCGTGAGTCTGATCGATGCGTGAGCCTGAACGAAGCGTGAGCCTGCGCGATGCGTGGGTCTGAGTGATGCGTGAGCCTGAACGATGTGTGAGCCTTAACGATGTGTGAGCCTTGTACGATGCGTAAGTCTGAACGATGTGTGAAAAAATGTGTTTCTTCGGAGAAACTTCGGCAGAATAACGAACCTTGTGGTTTTTCTTTTGATATATCAACTTACCTGTTCTGATCCGATTTGCACGAATTCACCCAATAGTATAGTATTTCCTAGTGTGCCGAACTTACATGCAAATCGCCACGTGCTCTGCTGTGTTTGTTTGATGCATTGGCGTGATAAGGGTTGCCATTTTTGTTGTGCTGCTGTTGTCTGCACTGGATAGATACAGGATGCACCCGAACAAAATTCGGCCACAAGAATTTTGTTCATCACAGTTTATAAAAGAATACTACGGGTGTCTTGGATGGATAGAATAAGAAATGAAGGAGACGAGTGAGAAGAGAAAAGGAGATAATAATCGAAGCCAATTACTGGATAACTTAGGTCATATACTCAGACACAGCAAATACCAAATACTCCATATCATCTTACAAGGAAAGATATAAGGAAGGAGGACAAATAACAGCATGGATAGCATAAAACTGAGAGAATGGCCCGATCTCTCAACACCCGAGTTACTAAGAATAGTAAAGAATAAACAAAAGTTAAAAACATGAGAAACGGAGAGGAACCTTAGGAAGAAGAAGACCTCTTATACAAATTGAATAAAAAACATGTACTTTTTAAAGACTTATTTTTTTCTTTTGACGTTAAGCGATTTTTAAGTCCCAAGTAGACAGTTTTTTTATTACTTTTTAAAACTACTTTTTAACTTCAAAGATTCATGGGTTTTTTAACAGTTTTCTTGTCCTACTTTTAAAGGAAACTATGCCCCGATTATTGTACCACCTTCATGGATTGTAAAACTTCCGGTAAAGGGAAGCTTCAAGTCGTCATTGCGTCAAAACAATAATCGCAGAAAACCATCAACAAAGAAGAAAGCTAACAACGAAAAGCGAGCATTTGTCGTGAAACCAATACCGTCACCGGAAGTCATACCAGTTATAGTGTTTATCAATCCGAAATCTGGAGGAAATCAGGTGGGACGAAGACGTCTACTATTTCTCTCACTCTTTCTAAAAATTTTTGTTTTTTTCTTACTCTCCAAAAATAGGGCGTCAAACTTCTTGGAAAGTTCCAATGGATTCTTAATCCGAGACAAGTATTCGATTTAACGCAAGGTGGTCCAAAAATGGGGTAAATAAATGGGTTTCGCCATCTCCTCTTAGAACACTCAAAACTAACATTCTGTTTCAGTTTGGAGCTGTTCCGAAAAGCGCCTAACTTACGTGTCCTTGCATGTGGCGGCGATGGTACAGTTGGCTGGGTGTTATCCGTTTTGGATCAATTAAAATTTACCCCACCACCAGCTGTCGGAGTTTTACCACTTGGAACGGGAAATGATTTGGCACGCGCCTTAGGATGGGGTGGTGTAAGTTTTTGTAATCTTTTAATAAATATGCGATGTGATACTGACTAACGTTTTGCAGGGATACACCGATGAACCGATTGGTAAAATTCTCCGTGAAATTGGAATGTCCCAATGCATGCTGCTTGATCGTTGGAGCCTCAAACTGCGGCCAAACGAAGATGCTGAAGATTGTGACAAAGGAAAGGATAATCTACCACTCAATGTGATCAACAACTATTTCTCGTTCGGTGTCGATGCCCATATTGCCTTAGAGTTCCACGAGGCACGTGAAGCTCATCCGGAAAAATTCAATTCACGTCTCAAAAATAAAATGTACTATGGCCAAATGGGTGGCAAGGATTTGGTCCAGCGGAAATACCGAAATCTCGCCGATTGCGTTACGCTGGAATGCGATGGCACAGACTATACGCCAAAACTGAAAGAGGCTAGAGTGCATGCGATATTGTTTTTGAATATTCCAAGGTGAGTTGAGAGTGTTGACATTTCTGTTCGCGTTGATTTTAGGAAAAGCAATAGCACATTTGATCGAGCTATCTCTTACAGCTATGGTGGCGGCACCCATCCATGGAATAACTCATTTGGACAATCGATACCGTCAACCGAAGATGGCCTCATCGAAGTGGTTGGTCTAACGACATATCAGTTGCCCTTCCTACAAGCGGGCGCCCACGGTACATGCATTTGCCAATGTAAAACGGCAAAAATTGTCACTACGAAAACCATCCCGATGCAAGTCGATGGCGAGGCATGTCGAGTGAAGCCATCAATTATTGAAGTTTCACTGCTGAACAAGGCTGTTATGTTGGCAAAACGGAAAAATGGTCATGCCGATGTTCAGTAAGTATATCTACATATACACTGTGGGTAGAAGTGCGGTAGAGTCTCCTTGTGATGACTCTGCCTGTCTGGGGTAGACGAGGTTTCAAGTTTGAAATGGGAGCATAAAATTATCCAGTGAAATACTGCAACGATATATTAAACTTAATTAAAACGACCATACCAACCAACTATAGCGAAAGGCGGACAGCTGGACATTGATAGTGCCGGTTGGGTGGTTCTATTGTTCCGTCTGTTGACTTTCATCGTACGCACAATAATAATTTTAAATTGCAATTTACTTACATTGTAGGAATACCCTATGGGAACTACCACAATCACAATATGACGCTGATGTCACATCCGTCTCTATTAATAATTTCCTAACTATTAGTCTTAGAGACGTAAGTGCGGTGTCGTTATTTAACGTATATTGTCAGCTTGCTGATAAGTTTGCCTGACGGGTGGTCGCTGGTTGGCCGAGAACGGGAATCTCGCAAATTGGACAAAACCGGCCCTCTCGATCCTTTCTATTTAGTGTAACTCACGGCTCAGACGTGCTAGTGCGGTGATTCATGTGGCGTCTGGCTGATTGTTCTCCCATAATTTTATTTTGCTAAAATATAACTTGAAAACTGAAGCAATAAATAACTTAACTGGTTATTAAATTATTATTATTTATAATTATTAAAAAAGGAAAAAAGGAATTAAAAAAAAACAAATTTAAAGGATCGTAAAGAATTTAATTATTCTCCAACATTTTTGTTAAAGATGTTGGCGTTTATTCTACGAAATATAGGCGGCCGATAATGTATTTAGGATTACTTGTTCGAGAACAATTGTACGAGAACAATTAGCCTAGACTCGATTCATGTGTCTGTGAATAGCGATTATTTAGATCTAGAAATTTAGGCAAAATAAAACAACTCATAAAAATTTTTCGTGTAAATTCTCTAATCGGGAATACACAATATATATATTAACTTCGCGTGCCCGTGGCTGGCTGGCTGGCTGGCGGACAGGCACACCAAATCTTGTGATTAATTTTTGACCCACTTCCTAAAGCTCGATTTTATTGAAACTTTGCACACATGTGTCTCTCCTATGTAAACACTTTCTAGGGTTTACTTTTTGTAAAATATTTGTATGTAACCCCGACGCCCGAGGGGCCCAAAAACTTTTTTAAAATAATTTTTGTAAAAATTTTGGTGACAGCGGGCCACAACAAATTTTTTAAAAAAATGAACCCGATTTTCTTCAAATTTTATACACGCTGTTATCTCCGATGGACAACACTTTTTATAAAAAATTTTAGAGCCCCAGGGTCATGGGGCCCCAACAATTATTTTAAAAAAACTAACCCCAATTTTTTCAAATTTTATACACGCTGTTATCTCCGATGGACAACACTTTTTGTACAAATTTTGGAGACCCCGGGCCCCGAGATTGTTGACCCCATACACATTTTTTAAAAAAATCAACCCGACTTTCTTCAAAAATTTACACACTGCTGTACTCCAGAAGGACAAAAATTTTTGTACAAATTTTGGAGACCCCGGGCCCCGAGATTGTTGACCCCATACACATTTTTTAAAAAAATCAACCCGACTTTCTTCAAAAATTTACACACTGCTGTACTCCAGAAGGACAAAAATTTTTGTAAAAATTTTGGAGACCCCCGGGTCATGGGTCCCAACAAATTTTTTAAAAAAATTAACCCGAATTTTTTTAAATTTTATACACGCTGTTATCTCCGATAGACAACACTTATTGTAACAATTTTACAGACGCCGGGCCCTGGGGTCGTGAGGCCTCATACAAATTTAAAATAAAAATTAACCTTATTTTGGTAAAATTTTATACATATGCGTATCTCCGATGGACAGAAGTTTTTAGAAATTTTTTGAGCGAATGGGCCCTGAAGCCTGAGCCTGTAGCCGTATAAATTTTTTAAATATTAGCCCGATTTTCTTCAAATTTCAAACATGTTTATCCCGATAGACAAAACTTTTGTAACTTTTTTGGAGTGAATGGGCCCTGAGGCCTGGGGGCGGGGTCATACATTTTTTTAAAAAAAATTAGCCCGAATTACTTTAAATTTTAAGCATATGTGTAAACAATTTTGAGTTTTTTTCCCATACAAATTTTTTTACACATATGAGAACAGTTTTTGGGAAAAAGGGGGGCTCTAATATTAATTTTTCCAAATTAACCCGGTTAAAACTTTGCACACATATGTATCTCCTATTAGAGAATTTTCGTGAAAAATTTTAATTTTTATGGGTTGTTTTTTTTAAGTCTATTTGAGAAATCGCTGAAATGACTGAATGGCTTATGGCTTATGAATGAGAGACCTACATTTTACGTTTATGGGACTCGTTTTAAAACAATTGTGACGCATGTGGCGCGTGTTGCGTGAGGCGCGTGTAAAAAAAAAGTTTGTTTTTTAAAAAAAAAGAGAGTTTTTCTTAAGAAATAAAAAATTCCCCAAAAAAAAATAAGAAAAAAATTGTTACGAATTATGTTACTTTTGGGCTTTTAAAATAATTCTATTTACTATTTTATATATATATGGTTATATATATATAAATAATATAACTATAGAAAACGGGGCATAAGATAGTGACTTTACAGTGGTACATAACAGTGTGACAAAAGTGTGACTAAACAGTGGGATATTAACATACAACTTTTTGAACATGCACCCCTTGTTCCATGTAGAGTGAGACGTTGTCAAGTTAAAAAATAATTCCTTTCTCCTCATTCCTCATTCACAGAATAAATCCAATGGAAACACTAAATCTAAATATTCTACGATTAACTATGGCAAACTACGAGCAATATCATTACGATAAGGATATGCTACGCCAAACAGCTGGCAAACTTGGTAGAATCCTAATTGATGCAACATGCGATCTGGAATACGTTCGCAGTCAGCTGAATGCGAAATTCGAGGAGTCTGCAACATATCCAAAAATGTCACAGGAATGGTGTTTTGTCGATTGTAAGGATGTTTTTATGTCATTAAAAATGAATTAATGTTTTCAACGATATATTTCTAAATTTCTCCCATTCACAGCTTGCACCGCTGAACACTACTTTCGTATCGATCGCGCCCAAGAGCATCTTCACTACATAACAGATATTGCAGTCGATGAGCTATATGTGCTCGATCAGGAGTGTCCCACAATGCCACAGACACCAGATCAAGAGCGTTCATTTTCTCAATTCCAACAGAGGCAGGAGCAGATAGAACGTCGTAATATCGATCAGACTGGACGTACGGGTAATACTGGTACGCACTTACCGTTTTGTTGTAAACGAATGTTTTTGAATTATTATTTCTATAAGAAAAATTTCGAATTGTAACACACTCACATATATAATACAAAAATCGGGTTCGTCGCTCAATAACTTATAAGAAAAAAGCCATAGCAAGGGAAATACATATGTACTAAATGCTAACACGTTTAGCAGATGTGCAATATTTTAAGTTAACTTTTTTCTGTTTTGTTATTAATTTATTCTATGATTTGATTTCTATGCAAATCTATTTAATTTCTATTCTAACTTATTGTTAAAGCTTAGAACTGAATAACTAGAAAGGTAACTCACTTACTTTTGCTTAGAAGATAAAGATAAATCACTTACTTTTACCTCTTACTTAATTACTCGTTTAGTACAGAGATATTGAAACAAATGATTTTTCTTCTATTAAACTCTAGAATATTGAGAACAGGATCAATTTCGAGGCTGCATTCAGATCTTTCTGGTTATTCATAGATTTTATTTGAGGTTTTCTTTGCATGTTCTAATAGTTATTGTTCTATGTAATTATGTACTTATATTAAACACCTGTCTCTGTACCTAGTCTGTAGTTCTCGTGAAATTAATATCAATTACGTAACTAATGTTTTGTTTATTCGGCCCTTTTTGTTAAATAAAATTCAGTTAAATTATATCAAAATCAAAAATAACCTTACGCTCTTGATTATCCATTCATTTGGAACAAAAAACAAACAAAAATTAACAAGAATTTGTAGTTAAGTAAAAGTTGAAGGATTTCAGAATACAGCTTAGTCCTTGCCGCCTGGATGTAAGTACAAAAACTGAAAACATCTATCTACTCACAAAAAAAAAACAATTCGCCATTTATGAAACGCATAACGTGAAACAAAGCACCACTTATGAATCCCGCAAAGACTAAACCGTATTCCGAAGTCTTCCTGAATGAGAGCAAGTAAGCGAACAACACAAAGATTATTCTAGTATAGCATGCACGTATGTATGTATTTATTTAAACAAAAATTTCATAAATTTATTTAGCAAAAAAAAGTATTATACACTACACTCAGTAATACACTACAGTTCACTAGATTAGAAGCACATCGTTTTGGGAGATAAAATTGATATTTCTCCAGCTATATTATATGACAGGAAACAACAAACAAATGATGGTGACAGTTAGAGTAGTTTGTGGTTAGCACAAAATCAAGTTTTTAAAAATATTCCGAACAAGATAACGGTTTTTGCCAAGTTAGTCAGAATGGCATTCATTTCAATCGGTTCATAAGATAGGAAGCATCTTACAAAATGAAATGGTATCACAATGAAGCATTACTGGTCTAAGTGTGTCGTTTTCACTGACAGCAACCCGTAACCTAACCTAACCTAACCTAACCTACTTGTTCTGACCGATCTACATGTAGGAAATTAGGCAAGAAAAAAATCTGGGTTAACAATGCGATGCGGTGTGTATATGAGCGTTGTCGTGTTAAAATATCCATGCAAGTGGTCCAAAGAGATTGTAGATTTTCGGACCACTAAGTCGACGGTGCCATAATAAGATATTGCAGCCGAAACCATTACGCCACCTTCTCTGATATGATGGCGGTTTAAAAAGATCTCCCCTTTTCTTAGATCGTGGAAGTAAAAGTTATAGCCATCCGGTCCATCTTAAAAGAACTTTTTTCCGTCAGAAAATACTAATTTTTCCAGTTATTCGAACTTGCTCTTTGTTGAACATCCCATGTTGTCCTTCACGAAGCGTTAAATCTTTCGCGAAGCATTAAGTGGTGACTTTTTCTTCAGCTTTAGTCGCATGAGGTATTTGACACTGCGAATCACATGTCGAACCAACTGCTTCTCTGATTTAAGCTCTCGAAACAACTGAATTTGAGGCTAGTTTGGCAATTTCTCGTTTTTCCTTTGCTGTAAGGGCCGTAACAACATTCCCTTTGTAATTTTTTCCGTACATTTTCGGATCCTTAAAATAAATGCCGAAAGCATGATCACTTCGATTGATCTTGCTAGCTATAGCACGCTTAGACAAGCCTTCCGAATGGTTAACATCTATTTTTGCCTTCTCTAACAAACAATTCTTTTTACCCATTCTTTAAAACAACTTATCAACTTTTTATACAAAAAAACAGCCCATAAAAATTAAAACTTTTCTTGTCTTCTAATCGAAGATACACATGTGTATAAAATTCGAAGAAAATCGGTTAAATATAGTAAAATATTTGTATGGAAGCTCCTCGACCCCGAGAAAGTAGAAAGTGTTGTCATTGGAGATACACATGTGTGCAAAGTTTAAATAAAATCGAGCATTAGGAAGTGGTTTAAAAAGCCAGCTAGCCAGCCAGCCACCGGCACGCGAAGTTAATATAGAGAATTTAAAAAAATGGACCACTTCACAAACAACGATAGTACTTTGACTGCTTCTAACCTTGTGAACAAATTTAAATGCATGCCATTCTGATGCATTCAGGTAAAGTTTATTAAACTACCGTTAGGTTGTTCTGTTAAAGTTTTGGAATTAACCATGGCATGTACCACTGTTTCCCTTTTTTTTCTCACTGCCATATAAGAGGAGAAAGATCACGTTTTCTTCTCATTATTGTCTGCTTTCAATCTAGTGAATCGCAGTGTACCTCAACTAACAAGGGAAAATATTATATAAGTTTGCCCTTTTTATTCTGTAGTTTTTTTTTTATTTTGAGTAGTTTTTGGTTTTCGTTTGTTTTTTTATCAGTTATCAAAAATCACAAAAAAAATACATTAATGTTTTACTAACCATCGACCTTAATTATTTTGCGCTCATAGGAAAACCGGTGGTTAAAGTACTTAAGTGGAAAAGGTAAAAAGAAAGTGTGCATTAAAATCATAATAAGTAAAAGATTTGATAAAAAGCATGTTGGAAACTCAATTCCACCTTCTTCTTCAACACTCCTAAATGCATACTGCATAGTGCTACAATTTTCACAATTCAATATCGAAAAGTACAATCCAATTATAATTGGAGAGCAACAATGTCCACTAAAATGGCTACCATTTTTCTGTTTGTTTTGTAACTGTAGATACGCTTAGTCACACAAGCTTCTTTAAATGCTTTTGTTTATGAATTAATCCTCTTATATGTTATTTCATACTTAATTTGTATTTTCCATTCATTTGTCTGTGGATTTCTTCTTTCTGAATGGTTTTTTTATAAACTTGCAACCAATATAATTATGCATGCAGCAATAAAGACAGATTATTCAGCTTTAACGAGGATGTATTTGGATATGGATTCAGGTATTTTTATTTTCTGCATGTGCAACCCACATTCACAACACACAGACACAAAAAACAACGCATTTATCAATCGAGACTGAATTGGCTTCAAGCAAAAAGAAGCTAAGTCATTCCCATTGAGTAAACAAAAGAAACTTGAAGCATGACTTAAAATGTAATTAATATGCACCTCCTTACATCTATATGTATGTTTTTGTTTTGTTTTAAAATAGTACTTTTGTTATTTTTTCTCTCCCTCTTTCTCTCTCTCTCTTTCTTTGTTTATTGGTATTATAGCTCTGTGCTGGAAAAATCTTCCGATGCCGTATTATTAGCTGCCCAACGTGGCGATTTAAATTTGGTAGTTAGCCTTTCTTGTTCGTTTTGTTCACAATATTTTTAACTCTTTTTTGAAAAAAACTTAACATATATGTATTTATTAATTTAATTATAATATTTACTTAAAAAAATATCTCATGAAATTTTATACCTGAGTACGAGACACACTAATTTCAATTTCAACTTCTCTTTCGAATACTTTCTGCTGCTTCTTTAATTGCAGTTACGTGCACTACATGAACAAGGATACTCATTAAAATCAGTAGATCAAATTGGACAAACTGCATTGCACTATGCTTCCAAAAACAATCACAAGGACATTGTAAAATACTTTATTTCAAGCGTACCACGCCATATAATTAATCTGGCAGACACTGCCAAGTAAGTAATTGTTATCATATTAACATAGTAAATAATAAGTCGAGTAATGCCAAAAATGGTACTGAATTGTTACTAAAAATTCTAATTACTACTTTTTTCTTATGGTGTGCCGGTTAGTCAATTAATTTAAAGAAAATTTTATTTTTGCAAATTCTTTATGCAATCTTTTACCATCATATCGGTAGTAATACGAATTGGTACAAACAAAATGATATTTTATTAGAACTTAACACTATGAAATATAAATCAAGACCTATTTGGTGAGAGGCAAATAAAAGAAAGAGAGACATAGAACATAGATAGAATAAAAAAAACCGAAAATGTACGCCAACGGCCGAGAACATCAATTTGTCATCGTGCATCGGATGACACTCATGTTCGAATGAGGCTCTTAACGCCATGACTCGGGCCAATCCACACCACACGGTCACTTATGTCGTTTTTTTTTTTTCATAAAACTCTGCCCCAGAGTTTTTTTTGGCTGTCAAGTTGTACGTTTCCCCTTCAAAACGACTCCACCGTAGAGCAGAAACAGATCAGTATATTTTGGGAGATTTACCCCTCTTTATACTAGCACAACAACAACACATACAACAACAAAATGTAAATAAAAGATTTTCGCATTTCGTGTTCGATTTCCCTTTTGAAAAATTCTGCTGTCGAGCGCACTCTCTGTGGTAGAGTTTTTACGAAAAAAATTACCAATATAGTGAGTGGATGTAATGGAAACTCTTGAAGCACGTGTGGATTTGTTGCTATCCAGTAACGCATATTTTGCTTATTGACAAAGCTATTAAGCCAAAAATCGCTAAAGATGACTTTTCGATGAAATTCAGGATTTTCTCCAAGGTTTTGCAGAGCCCAATCGGAGAAGTTTCGGCTCTCAAATGATCAAGAAGCTTCAATTCGTGAGTTAATTTAATCTTGTAAGGCTGTATGTAGGCTAAGATCTTTACGCAAAATTCGCCACAATGTGGACTGAGAGATTTCCAATTCCTGTGAACGGCGTGGAATCGACTAATTTTGGCTCATTTTTAACTGAAGCACATACGAATGCGATATTTGCCATACTTTCACCGATGCGTTGTCTTACTGGCACGGAAACATTCAATAGTGAATATGTTGACTCGAATTTATCCACTATAGCACGTACAGGCTGTCTGGTTAGATGATTATTTCGACCAAAAATTTGAATTAGCGCTCTTAACGTTGAGAACACAGACGTAGAATTTCGGTAGAAATTTTTAATAATTTTCAAACGTTACTCTTCACGAACGAGCACCATGAAAAAATGTAAACCTTGACTGACGTTTTGACATTGACAGATCATACAAAAAATTTAAGAATCCGTTTTGTATTAAAATACAAAATTGTTATGTCCTTATTGAAAAATCCTTTATTTAACATTCTAGAATAATCCGTAATTAAACAGCAATCTTTTATTGTGTATTTTTCAATAGAGGACAAACCGCTCTTCACATCGCCGCAGAACACAAACGTCGAGACATCACTGTAATGTTGGTGGCCGCCGGCGCTAATTTATCGAAACGCGATTCAGCTGGATGCACACCGATGATGTTGGCATTTAATGAGAATGCAACTGATATAGCAACATATTTAGAAAGTAAGACGACCACACTATACTGTCCAAAGGCATTGTAGATTTGTCCTCAATCCATTTTCATCAGTCATCACCAGTCACACAGTCGCACTCCATTTACCACCACTCCTGAAGAAGACAACCTAAAAATTAATCACATTTTCTAACGTATTGTTCTTCTTCTTCTTTATTCTCTTTCATTCTATCTTTAACTACTACTGCTACTAATACAACTACCGTGGAACACAACAATCACTTATTACTAATACTATTTCCTTGTATAACAATACAAACCAACAAACAAACATTCCACTTAACTTATTGCACCTAACCGCACACACAGGCCAAGAACGATTTATACGTATGGACTTGCAAGCTGAAGTTTAAATTTACTCACCGTTTTTTATTAGTACATATAATAATGTGTTTTTTTTTTCTTAATTAATGTATTTATTCATAGTATTATAATTATTTTATAATGTTATTATTAGTGGTGGGCGCCGTGACCTTACTGGTTAGAGCTTTGGACTTCTGAGCCGGAGGTTCATGGTTCGAATCACAGAATAGTAACCAAAAGTATTTTTCAAAGCCCCACCGCTCGTGAATATCTGAAAAACGTCCGCGAGTAATAAACTTGTCACGGAATGCTTCTCAATTCGCCTTTCGGATACGGCAATAAATTGTAGATCCCTTCCATTTGTGTGCTAATTTATATCACACGCACAAAACGAATGGTCGCGGCGAGAAGCTAGGCGTCAAATATTATAATTAACAATTATTTAAATATTAAAAAAAAAAAAAGAAAAAAACGTTTGCATGTTACTAAGCGTATTATGTAAAAGGCAAACATAGATATTAGTTTTGAAATTTAATTATTTAGAAAATATAATTATTTTAACTTTATTATTATTAATAATATTATCAATAAGAATAAGTAATAAGTTTAATAACAATAGTTCATACTTCATAACAAAAAAACAACAATAATTACACTCTGTCAACATCAGTAGGGAATATTGTTTTAATACAGAATTCTATAAAAATTTTGTGTACGTAATTTATTTATTACCTTCCTATTAGAAAAAATCAATAATTAAAAATAATCAACCTAACTTAACAAAACAAGCAAACATTGTGATATTCTCTTCTATCTGCATAAAAAAATAAATTCACACTTAATAGTAAATAAATAATACATTTTTGCAATTAATAACACACGCATTAAGAAATGTTAAAATAAATACTTTCTGAAATGTTTCAAAACTTTATAACAATTATGTAAATGTTTTGCACTCAATTTTCTTTTTAGAATTTTGAAATTTTATTCATATATGTACATACATAAGTAATTCGAATTTAAGATTTTAATTCAAAAGCAATGTACTGAAAATTATATCCAATATTTTTCGATATTCTGACCAACCAGCCTAAACTTTAAAATCTAATCGGTCTTTAATTTGTTAAAAGTTTCAACAGTTCAAGACTTAACTCTTGACGGTTCCGGAACAAGTCCCTGATCAATGTTTTATTAAAGTCTTTAGTTTTAGGGAGAAACATTCTGTGTATGATTGGCTAGTTTCTTTTTAACAGCCATTCGCGTATTTTAGGCAAAAACAGAAAGCTTTACAAAAATTTACTGCAAATGGAAACGGTATAGTAATTCAGTACCAGTGGGCAAGAAAACCCAATTTTTTTCGGCAAAATTCATTTTCTTTTTCAACAAAGTCTTCTTTTAGATTCAAACACTTCGTCCAACACGATATTCAAATTTTTCTATACTCTCCGAATAATACGATTTCTGAAAGCCCGCAAAGAAGGTCTCTGTTTCAGTGATGACTTCTGCATTCGACCCAAACCTCTTTTATCAGCGAGCCATTTCTTCAGGTTTTGAATTAGATAATAGTCGGAGAATAAGGTGGATGAGGAATCAATCCGTAGCGCAATTCATGTAATTTTACCATTGTCTTCGTATATAGCTTCAAATCGGCGTCGAATCAATCCAACATCGGTGATTGTTTTGCCCCTTTTAAGATAATCTATGTTAATGATACCGCGTTCATTCCAAGAAACTGTGGCTATGACCTTATTGGCCGACAGACCAACCTTTGGCCTCGATTTGCCAGGAGCAGTCCACTTCTTATACGATCACTAACATAATTCTCGAGGGTATGAGACAGTTTATCCCTTACAGCGCATAGTGTATCAAACCGAAGGAAAATGCTTGGTCTTTAAGATGCAAAGAGGCTATTAGTAACCGTGAGGTATGCTTTCGGTTATATAAAAAAACCCACTGTGAAAAACCGAACAAAATTTAGACGTAACTTTGGTTCCTCGGAGTGTTCTCTACCATTATATGTAGTGGTAGTAGCCAAAGAATTACCTCCATTCCAGCCGTGGGGCAGGTTCTCACGACCCCTGTAATTAAAACACATTTCCATTACGTGTCGATTGCTTCGTGGGAGGAACACCGATATTATTATCGGTTTAGGTATATCATCACAGTCCCTCGTCACTAGCTTCGGACCTTTCCATGTTTAGAGGATCGGAGCGTGTACCTTCAGCCAAGCGGCTGTTACCCCGTCGCAGCAGTCAACCAGGAGCATTCCCGGTCTGAAGTGGACGCCGTCAAAGCCAATTTTAACCTTCCAGCCGAGCGCCACTTCGTCCAGGATAGCGTTGGGTGTTATCAACAGGAGGTCTTTGTCCTACTGCGTTCTTTCTTCATCTACCTTCCTCTTTGCCCCGCTCCAGGAGTCGAAATTAGAGTCTGAAACCCCGTCCGTGCCGCCAGGCTGTCCCTTTGGTGGAGGTGGTGGACCCCTCCGTTTTTTTGGGAATGTTCAGACTGGGGGGCATTAATCGATTGCGTTAATTTACAAAAATTCTCCATATAGAATCCCACGAGTAGTGACGAAATATAAAACCTCCAGCCCATAGCTTCTTGCACTGGAGGTCCTACTTACACGTGGACGTGGGCAGGTATCTACTTTTTATGTATAGGAAGTCAGGTGAGATCATTATAGATTCGTGTTTTTTTTCGCTGCAAACAAATTCATTGATAAGCAAACAATTGCAAGCATCCCAGCATTCTTGGATTTTTACACACCTTCCAGTGAATAGAACTGTGCAGTGTAACGCGCTGTAAATGTAAAATTTCTATAATTCTTATATTCTAATAAATATTCTCCTCAGTTCTATTTAAATTCTCTTTACAATAAAACGAAACAATAAAATGTAACATATGAATAAATAAACACTTTATGAAAATACTCAACGAAACAATTTTAACCTTTTTTTAATAATAATAACTACGTAAATAAAAAAACAATTTTTGAATAACTACTTAAAAAAAAATTTTTTCAAATAACTACGTAAATAAAAAAAAATTTTTTGAATAACTAAGTAAATGATTTTATTTTTTCTAATAAAACAACCCCATTTAAATTGAAAGATGTGATTTAATTAAACAAAAAAGACGATAATGTAATTTCAATATTGTACTAACTGCAATATTTATACATAAATATAACATATACTCGTAAAAATATATTTTTTTACAAAAGACTCCAACAAATTGTAAATAACTTTGTAAATTTTCAAATCCAAAATATAAAAAAAATTGTTATATTAAATGAAACTCAAAATTTTTTCCTTCTAAGTTATCCAATAAATTCTCCCTCATATTTAATTTAATTAGCTAATAAGATGATTGATAGTAAATAAACAAATTAAGTAAATTAGTTATTAAAAAAACCAAATTATAATAAAAATAATGCTATTTGAGAAGAAATTAAGTCAATTAAAAAAAAACTTGCTTTGGTTCCATTTAACGATGGAATTAAAAATGTCTTATAATATTTAATAATACATAACTTTATATAAAAGGGAAAAAACTTGGCTATAATATTGGTAATTATGTTAAACAAAATGCATTGAACAAACAATGATTGCAATGATTTATTGCATATTTTAGCCCCTGAATTTGCAATAAATCGTCAAACATTATTGTAGGATGTGAGGAAAACCTGTTGATAACTTATATGAATAATGCAGACAAATCATATATAAATATCGCGTAGCAAATGACAATCTTCATAAATTGCATCTTTAATAATTGCTAGAAAACTAAACCCACTTACACTTGAACTGGAACGCTTTTGTTTTTATAAAAACTGATCGATAACGACGGATGCGGCAATTTTGAAAACAAATCCAAACTTTGTAAATACACAAATAACATCTTTTTCTTAGCCAGTCAGTCATAATTTAACTCGATTGCTAAGAACTTAAATTCCTACAAAATCAAATCTTGTTGACTATTATTATTATTAGGTAATAACACCTACATTTAATGATTGATTGAAATGTTCCAAATGATAAACTTTGTACATCGAATTATTGTTTTCCTATTGTTGTCGTCGACCATTTGTAGTCGTGATTGTTTAATTTTTTGCCATTAAGGCGTTAACCTTAATTGGTAAAAAAAACTTTTAAAACTCGAATCGAATCGAATTGAATTAACCAACTGAACACTCAACTATTACCCTTTCATTCAAAAGCAATGTATTATTAATAATATATTATAAATAGGCATATAATGTGAAACCCCCTTTACTTACATATGTGAGGAACTTATATAAATGTTAATGAGTGTTTTGTGTAATAAATAATAAAAGAAACATTAGGTAGAAAACAATTCTTCTCATTTAAATAAAATTTTAAATATATAACAAAGGCAAATTGACTAATTCTGTTTGTTCGGAACAATACCGGGTCCAATGAGCATATAACACACTACAAATTTAAATATAGAGTATTATACTTCGTAGACAACCCACTTGGTTGATGCATAAATGTTTTTTAATATTTTCAAAATCATAAATTAAATCAAAATCGTTTATATTTAATAGCACTACCAATTTTTCCGTTTTTCTCTCCGTGGTTTTATTAGAAACATACCAATACATTAGTTTTGTGAGTACTCTAGTGAAGCAAAGGCAAACACTATTCAATTATTTTGCAGTAGTAACCTATTTTCGATTTGTATTTGAGAAGCTTTTTGGTTTGTCTCATCTCAATTGATGATTTCAATTCCGCTTCGATTGCGATATTTACCCACTCATTTATTTTGTTCTTGAAGTGGCTTGTAGAATAGGCAATGCTTGGTTCGGGGCCTTTGAAGATGTCGTCTGAGCTTTTTCTTGCTGCCTCGTTCCCTTCGATGCCTAAATGGCCGGGAGACCACATTAGGGTGATCTTGTTGGTTCTTGTCAGTTCGTTAAATTAACAGTAGCACGTTTCCATGTTGTTTTGGAATTGAAAACTAGTCCTTTCAATGCTAGAAATGCGGCCTCGGTTCCTCCATATATTATTTTAATGCATTCGATAGTGCATGCTTCTATGGCTGTTGTTTCTGCATGGAAAACGATTTGGGGTTTTCCAATGGGTATGCGTAGGTAGGCGCCGTGGCTCAGTGGCAATGCGCGTGGCTACTGAGCAGGAGGTTCGAATCCCAGTAACTTTAAAAGTATTTTTCACGGTGTCCCACCTCTGGCGACGCTAACTCGACGAAACCTTAACTCGATCCAAACGTGGTAATTGGTATTTCTTATCAAAAACACTATTACTTCGTTTCCATGACCACGGGTTTTTATGCATGGAAACGCAAATTTGAGTTAGTTTCGTTAAACCCAAATTAAATCCACGAAACTATAGCGGTTGAGTTAGGTTCCGCTGACATTCAACAAACAACAATAACAACAACGCAGCTGTCAAATAAACTCTTCTCAGTTCATGGAAACGCTAAGAGTTAGCGCCGCCATGTTATTAGCTTGACGAAAACCTAACTCGAGTAAAATTCGTTCCCTGGAAACGTAGTATATTCTCTGTGAATACATCTTCTCTCTATGCGCTGTGTTGCCGACATAAATCGATAATGCAAATAATATGCAAACTTTTTTGTGCTATCTTCCATTAACTCAAGTACTTGTTTGTAGAAGATAAACAAATCGCAATATTTTAATTTTACAAATAATCAAGAGCATCATCATCATATCCTGTAACTTCGGTTTGCGGATAGGGCGCCAACAAGTCTTCTCAATCCTTCACGGTCTGTAGCTAGGTTTTTCCATTTTCCTCTTGGAGTCTGCTTCTGCTAAGACTATTAATCTCCTCGTTGTTTTTGGTCTTCCATTCGTAAGGGTTCTATTCAAAGGACTGCTTTATGATATTATCTTTTGGCTTCCTCAATGTGTAACCAATCCAATCTTATATCGATATCCAACAGCTCTTGACAAGTCCTACGTAACTTGGTTTGATATTATTTGTTGCCAACGAATCCGTAGGATGTAGCGCAGACAGTGATTCACAAAAGCCTGCAATTTCCTCAGATGTTTGCCGGGACTTTCAAAGTTTCGCAGTCATATAATATCACGGACTTAACATTGGATTCGAAGACTCTCAACTTATTGCCTGAGGCGATTTGGCTGGATTTCCAAATTGGAGATAAAGCACCGATAAATCATCAGCCTATACAATGGAGGAATTAAACTGTTTGACCGCTACAATAGGTGTCTTTTGCAAAAACGCTGATGTGTGAAGCGGAATTAAACTGTTTGACCGCTACAATAGGTGTCTTTTGCAAAAACGCTGATGTGTGAAGCGGCCTGTGGGCATTATTTATGTCTTATTGCCATTTATCCTTAGACCGATTCGCTCTCCTTTCACCTGCAGTAATTGACACATCCTGTTAAGCACATTGATGTTACTTGCCAGGAAACAAATATCATCGGAATAATCCAAGAGGCTAAGCCTTTGAAACTGTATCAATTGAATGACATGTCTCTCCACTGTGCCAACAGCGGCAGTCACACATGGCGCTAGAACAATACATTGTCTAAATGTAGTTGGCCAGCTTTTTGGAAGACAAACAGCAATTATTTATTTAACTGCGTGTGTAAAACTCATTTTATGTTATTTATAGTATATTGCACAGTTAACGCCACCCTAATCAATTTTCGAATGTCACGTACAACACATTATAACAAAAGATTCACATTTTAGTTTATTTTCAAGTCACTTAAATGCCTTTTTATAGAGCTTGCAAGAATCCTGTTTTCTTATTCTTTATAAAGCTCACCTCACTATAGTAAGAAAAGGTAAATTTAATATTTAAATAATATAAAATAAATAATAAAATAATTTAATTGATTGAATAAATTTATTATTGTACTATGTATTTTTGTGGATATTTACAATGAGACACACACTGAATCGAAAGTCTAATAAAACATAAATATTTATGAGTAATAAACGAACTTCAAAACTATCTAAAGAGAAAAGCAAGAAGGAGAAATCTGTAAATAATCAAAATAATAAATCACCAAATAACATATAGTAACTAAACCTAAAATTATAGCAAATAACTACGAAACTAATATTACTACTCGTAGTATATAGGAAAATGCAAGCAATTATTTATTAATTTTTGATTTACTTATGCATTGTGTACCTTTAAATAATGAAAAATAAACGAAGTAAAATTCAAACAAACACAACAACAATTGAATTATTTCTTAATTTAAGAAAAACTTAAAAAAAAAATAATTTAACTAAAACTTGAATTCATTAAAATGTTTCCAACATTCATACGTAAATTCCTATTATTACATTAGATTATTCCGTATAAATAGTAATATGCCATTTACAGAAGATTATGTACATTTACATTATTTTTATATATTAGATTTTAGATGATCGATTGCTTTATCATTTCATGTTTGCCTTCGAAACTTATTCAATTGTTGTTACTTTTTTATCCATTCAAATAATTAGAACTAATTACTGTTGCCCCTCCACTGTGAGTATAGTATTATAAAAATTGCAAGTGGATATTTTCTTTTACATTTCTTTTTTGTAGAGCATGCTTTTTATGAATAGTTTTATGTTTTATAATCTTGCTCCGATGCCGAAACTAAGGGAATCAGTCGTCGAACTTTCCTTCTCTACCTTTTTTTTATTAATCTGTTTACCAAACTGAATCTTAAGAACTGGTGTTAGTAATAAATAAATAACTTACTGACTATGTTAGTTATAACTAGTAAATTACCCTACGGGGGCGTACACTTCTTTCAATAATTTTTATTTTGCTTTGTTAGCCTTTATAATTCAATCTCTAACTTAATAATTTAAAGTAATTAACTTAATATTGACCGGAGCGACAGAATAGTTCTAACTTCAGAACTTGATATAATTTCAATGATCGTTATTATTTATATACCTTCCAAAAACGTTCATCCTTATTATGAAAAAAGCAGGTCAGCTACAAAGGAAATGTATGGTTGTTTCCTCTTCATCCAAGCAGAACTTACCTATTGGATCCAATAAAACAAATGACTTCCAGTCGACTTATGCTCTGTAACCGACCATGCTGCGAGAGTTCCTTCTTGATATTCCTAAAATGAACTTGGCGGTGTTTTTGTTCGGCCTATCCACAAAGTGCTTTATGGTTATACATTTTATTGATCACAGTGCTCCTGTTCGGTTTCCATAAATCTTCGAATACAATTAGTTAAGCTTGCCTTACTCACGCCTTAGTTCGTTCCGGACCATCGGAAGAACCACTTCTTGCGAGTGCATTAGCAGATTAATTTCCTTTTATTCCTTTCCTTCATTATTAGGGCCCGAACCCAGATAAGAGTGACGGAATTTCATCTTGAAATAGAGATCAGTCTTCTCTTATATTCCAGAACAATCTTCGAGTTTACACAAGGGGCTTTCAATGCTAGTAGAGCAGATTTGCTATCACTATTGCAATATTGTAAAGTTTCGTCATTGTATTTTTGGACAGACAGTTGGCAACTCATAAAATAGCAAATATTACCGTTTGAAAAATCGTTGTCCATTTTCCAAGTGCTCCTTAGAACTCTCATCTAAGAACCATCCTGCTCCAGTTTCTTCATAAGTAAGATCAGATCAGTGAATTGAAGAATATTGGTTCTAATTCCCAAATGATCTCAGTTGAATTTTTCCAACTTTCCCTGCTAGGGTATTGAACTTTAATTCATCTTTTGTTCATAACAACTGTCCCCGTATTCAGCAGCGGAATCAGCAGCAAAGGAATTTGTTCCGAAGCCTTGTGGATATGTTTCCATGCCCACTCTTATGCCCATCATGCCAGAAACTTTATTCTTTCGAAGTAGACATATAACTTTCACCGCGTCCATCTGAATAACTAGATCCAAAGATAAGCAGTGTATTGAGAGCATCTGTCGATGTAGACCGCCTATTGCGCCCAGTATTCCCAAGCAATTCAAGTACTGCTTGTTTAGTGTCCTCTTAGCCATTTTCAGACAAGTTCTTGGTCACAAAACAAGTGCCGCTTAGGTGAGAATGGAATGAGTTAAGTACAACCAGTGTATTAATTTCGGACTCAGCCCCACTTATTTACCAAATGCTCTTTTATATGAATGAACCGACAACAAAGCTCGCAGAAGAGGCGAAAGGACTCCACCTTGTCGGCATTCTCTAGCCACTCACTTCGATTGAAACTCTATCATCCATATTCTCCCCTCTGTGAAGAAGCCGGATGGAAAGCAAATAGTGAATATATTTGAGTTAGGTTAGTTCCACTCCATGCCTTTCAGCAGAGTTGCGCATCGAGTCAATGGTAATGGTGTCTAAAGCTTCATCAATATCAATAAACACCTCTACGACGATTACTCTCTAAAAAAGAAAATTTCGAAAATATATTAATTCCGATTAAATTCTTAAAATTAATAATATATCTGAACTCTTCGTATAGCATTTAGCTCCAGTCTTTAGAAAACGACACCAGTTTATGGCATTTGATGATTTAGTTTATTAAAATTCCCGATTTATAATTCTTTTTTTCTAACTTTTATTATATTGCGTAAAAACATAAATAATAATAATAATTATCTTTTGTATAATAATAACGTTCTTATTTTGAATCGATTTCAATGCTAAGCATAAACCAATCAGATAATTTCGGTGGTTTGTGTCCTTTGCATACTCGCAACACGAAAAAAAAACTTTAGAACAAAGTCTGAAATAATTCACACAATTTTTACACACTCATATCCGTCTTTTCAAAATTTAAAATACAAAATACACTACTATTTTATTGTAAATATTCTATGTAAATTGTAAATAATACCTAATAGAAACACTGACGAAAATCGAATAACTTTTTTATCCTACTACATTTTTAGCTTTCTGTTTTAATATTTATTAAAATAGGTTTAATTAAAATTGATAACTCTATTACTAGAACTATATGCATATACGTATATTAATATTGAAACATTTTAATACATAAGAAAACACATTATATATCTGCACTGCAAGCACTGAGGAATTTGAATGAAACAACACATTTGGAAAATTAATTTTAAAAACAAAATATACTTAACATTAACAGAACATATTATGTACAAACTAAAATTTGTTAATTATTACAAAATAAAATCTATTTACTTTCAAATAAACAAAACATATTTCACATCTACTATTTATTCTTGTTTTTTTTCCTGGACTAAAAATGCACATCCCCATTAACATTTGTATGGAGAAAGAAGGAGGATTATTTACGCCATTTGAAATCCATGATTTATGAGCCAATCTAAAATGTGAAAAGAAAATTCCATGCATAAAATCCAGTAAAAGCCCAGACAGTTAATTTAGCATGGAACAGTGTTTGTGCAGGAACTCTGCAATTAAGTAACAGAGCTCTCACAATGGAAAACTTAAGACTTAAAGAGCTATGAATGTATTGAAAGTAAGTTAAGAGAACATCTTGCTTCTTTCTGCAAAATACAATTAGTAACTTAGTATAATAATCATAATTTTTGGCTCTAAAACCCGCATCCGGTCATGGCCTATGGAAAAAAATCTCCTCACCGGTCTGGATTTCGAATTAATCTCTTGCAGACGATTTAGCTGAGCTTAGCTCTCGCTCGGAGCCCAACTTGGGAAAAGTCATATTCAGTGGACTCTACAAAAATTTTCCACATTACTAGATTTAGGTAGCAGGTAGCATTCCTAGATCTCATTCCACATCAAACTGACACATCTATCATTCGGCGTTGTACTAGTTATTTTTGCACTCCTCGGATGTAGAAAAGACGTCAACTTGTGGCCGTCCACATTTATACGAGCATTTCGTATGGAAATACTTTCGGCACAAATCACGATGCTAGCGTGCTCAGGGTACTTAGTGCAGACTAGCGTTTAATTTAATGTTGGATGTAGTATTAAAATACTGAACATGTTTGCTGCGACTTTTTCAGAGTGAAGAATCGGTTATACCTTATACTCATAACTCATTGATGGCTACAAGTACAGCTTTATTTGATACAGCATACAGAATAGAGAAAGCGTGCCTGCGTATTCTGATTTGTAATCAAAACGTAATAACAGAAGGCGTTGTTTCGTTTTGTCGGGTTTTCGTTCTTAGACCAACTTCGAACTACTGGTCGACGTTCTATGAGTCCCATTAAAAATGTGTCCTGCTCATTCTTTAACCGTCCGCGTCCAGTAGACTGCACATGCTCTGGTCTCTGGAGCAGTTCCTGTTTTTGTTGGAGGTCTAAGTTTTTAGTGCTTTTGCTTACAACAAACAAATCTGATCGCGTGACGCTTTTGTAGGGCTCGCCGCATAAACGATGCATTTTTAGCCTTTTCTTTGTATACAAAATAGAAAATACCAATGTTTGCTTGTTCCTTAATCCTCTCTTCTTCATCCAAAAAGATTGTACTTCTCGTTGCCAACACAAAATTGTCGTTAAAAAAATCAACGCAACTGAACAGACTAGTCTACGCGTTTGAAAACAAGTACTGTTGGTAAAAGTCTTTACATGCTGTGAGCAAAAACAATGTAAGCAATTAAAGGCCTATGCTATAATTAAATTAAAATAAATCAGTTATAAGAAGGAAATTAATCCCGGATTTGTTTCCTTCTTCAGGCTACTTAAAGTTACATATATTTCCACAATAAAAATGGTCTACAGATGACATTTGCATCAACATTTTATTTTGAAAATTTTTGTGTTTAACTTCATTCGTACACATGAACTTGAGTTAACCATTGTAAAATCATTGGATGGAAACGTAGTAAAGAACAGTTGATGTAGATTTAATGCGTTGTAATATCTATAATGTAAATAAATGGCAAACGTAACACAACTGGACTATCTTCGTGCAGTTTATGCCTGAAACACAAACACGCTTCAGCTTCGTCTTCGCTTCGTTACTATGCAGGCACTTTGAATTTGCTTTGAATGACTTTTCTCTATATGGCATTTCTCAAATGAGAATTCTGCCACAGTTCTCTGCTTAGAACTGTCAGGCAAAGCAAATGTTCAGCACTTTTGAACTAGAGCTTCCGTTTGTAGCTTTGTTACGTGACATTACGTTTTTTATTTACGATTGCCAAACGAAACGTTGAAGCCGAAGCGACATTGTGATAGGAAACATAGAAATCGTATGGCTGAACTCGTAAACGTCAGGCGAAGCCGAAGCTGAAGTGTGTTTGTGTTTGAGGCATTAAGTTTAACGAAACTAAATTCTAATTTCCTTTTCACATATATCAACCATTGTTTTACTTGATCATGAAACCCTGGGTTACGCATGATTTACATTTGTGGCGGGCGAGAAAAATGAGTAGGACGGCTGTTAAGTTGAAATTGTAGTTAGCCAGACGAGTGAAGTAGTATATTTTTCAATGCTATCATAATGCTATAGATAACATTTCCCATGTTACTACAAAATAACTGTAACATTCGTGTAGTGTCAATCTCTTTTGGCTAACAACAAGTTCAATGTAACTATAGTCGGCCCGCTCATTTTTTCTCGCATGGTTATAGTCTAAATTCTCCATTAACAGCCTGTTTTCCTGTCTATGATTATACCGCACAGCAGTAACAAAAACAGAACTATATATTATGAATAATGGTTCAATTTCCTAACAACACCAGAGTTTGGGCAACTTATACTCATGCCATACTAGAACAATTCGCTACATGAAATTACATACATATTTAAATTTTAATGCGTAAAAGTTGTTGATGTCCAAAATGGATTGGCAGCATTGCAAACCGTGTTATAAGTGTTGCCGTTTTTAATTTTTCTGTCGAATGAAAATTCAATTACTTTTAAAATATATAAATTTTCCAACATATTTTAATACATATAAATATTCCAAAGTTAAAAAAAACAACTACAATTACAAAAAAAATAATAATAGGCACATTCATTTTTCATTCATTTTAGTCTAAATATTAGAAGTTCTTTTTTAAAAGATAATTGGAAAAACATTAAAAAATAACACAGATAATTTGTTCATAGCTAACAAAATTATAAGTAAAACTTCTGAAATTTACACAAAATTAAAAGACAAAATCCCTTTTAGTCAAAAAAGCGGTTTAATAAATAAAGTAAATTGTAAAAATATTCGTTCATGTTATATAAGAGAAAGAAGTAAAACATTAACCCAACGAATTAAACAAAATAAAAGAGATGTTACAATGTTAAAAAACTTAGAGACGGGCAAAAGACAGATAGACAGCCAGAAATATTTTTTTATTTTTTCTGACTCAAGAGATACGGAAATGGGTAAATCTGCTGAAATCCCGAGTTCGAAAATGTTCATGATTACTATACTTATAATATACAATTTACTATGTAAAAGAAAGTAAAATCGGTTCCACCTGCCAGTGATAAATTTTATGATAATTTTATTAGTATATATTTTAGAAATTTTTTTATTTTGCATTATTCGAATTGAAAACTTTATCATTTATTTTAAGTTAAAACTTATGTTTATTTAAAAGCTGGCAGCACTGATTATGAAATTTCTCGAAATATATTATTATTTGCTTCGCATTATATGATGATTGAACAGCCGCCGATAACGGTATCATTGTTGGCTTTTCTTTCTCCACTTTTTGTTGCTATGAAATATTTAAAAAAAATTTATCCTTGATAATGTAACCGTCAGTCAACTTTCATTTTGTGTCGTCTCTAAATGTATTCGCAACGATTATTGTGAAAACAGTATTATTAATTTTGTCCTTAATAAAAATAAATAAAAGTTCTTAAGAGAATTCATATCATTACTAAAACGTGAGAATAAATCAAATGGATCCGGCAATAATTCAGCAAATGAATGCTTTGCAAGTGGTTGAAACCAGAACACAAACCCTTAAAGCGACCTGTGTTTATAAAAACGCTAGCAACATACAACCCCAACAGTCGCAATGCCAAGAGCTTGTCCAAATGAATGGTCGTAAAGTTCTTGGGCCCCCGGAAAATTGGTTGGGGACACCACCGTCAAGTTCCTGTGAACTTTTCATTCGTCGCATCCCAAAAGACTTCGACGAACAAAAACTCATTTGCCCATTTTTGCGTTTTGGACGTATTTACGAATTTCGTCTACCGATGGATTTTAATCAAGCAAATCGAGGATACGCATACGTCAAGTATACGAACGAAGAGGATGCCGCTTGTGCCATGGAAGTACTTGAGCATTACTATATTGGTATTAGGCAAAGTCTTGAAATTCTGCACTCTTACGAAAAATGTCGTCTCTTTGTAAGCAACATACCAAAGCATCTAAGTGAGACTGAAATCGAGACAAACCTGCGACAAGTCTTCCCAACAATGCAAAGAATTTTTACACGAGGGGATGATAGTGGTTCTACCAATATCACGCCAGTCATTGATAATCGTGGTCATGTTTTTGTCCATTTTGCCTCTCACGCATTGGCCGTTGAAGCAAAGAAAAGCACAACGCCCGGTTTAATCCGTATGTGGGGACGCGACTTAAAGGTTGTCTGGGCTAACACGGAAAGAGAACCAGAAAAAAACAAAACGGTAAGTTATCAATAGTATGTGTAGAAAGATTCCCGGACATTACAGCTCTAGACATCCCTTTTGCAGACAAAAACCTTGTTCGTTCGAAATGTTGATCTGTCGGTAAACAGTCGAGATATCGTCGAAATGCTGGTCAAACATGTACCACGCACTTCAATTCGGAAGATATCCAAAGTAAGGACAACAGCATTCGTTGATTTTACTACACGTGAAGCTGCTGAGACAATTTTACAGCAAATTCAGGGAACTCTTTTGCGTGGTCACCGGCTGGACATTGAGTGGGCTAAGCCATCTGATCAGTAAATGGAATTTCGTATTTCTGCTACGATTTTTGATTATCCGATGCGGGATTTCTATTTAATCTTTACAGAAAATCTCTTCACCGCATGCGTAACACAGATTTTGATGCCATTCTTCGTTTAAAATGTATTGCCAATGGATGGCAAATCCCGGTGGTCATATTTGGCACCTACTATGAAGTTGATGATGTCCAGTATGGAGCAATTATGTTACGTGATGATTTCGGCAATACACGAGCAGTGTACGCATTGTTGAAGCCGCATGAACTTGTCGATATTCATGCTCGTTTGTGTGAGACGGCATGTGCACTCATCGAGACAATTGGATGTTTTCCTGATTACAATTACCTGTTCTATGTTCAAAAGGACAGCGCACACTTACGTAAGTAAAAGAAAAAATTGCACAAATTTAACTGTATAATTTCATTGTGATTTAGTTGGAATGGTTAGTAGCCGCGAGAATATGATGTATGTGATTGCCGCTCACGGAGTGCCTTCAGAATTTCTATTCGATTACAATGAGATATCTGACTTAAGTTGGGCAATTTGTTACCTATCGTCGGTGACTGACCAGGTATTAATTCACGCCTACCAGCAGAGCTTTTGCGTGAAAACCGCTTGTACGTACCTACATAATTGGTCTGTTGCTCAACGTTGTTTCGGAACAATTATGCCAAAATATCGCAATAAACCTCCGCTTAAGTATAATTTAAATGACAGCCAAATTGTCCTTGCTCTGTGCTATTCTGCGACTGGAACAAACTGTTCTTTTCCCGGACGTCGTCACATCACGTATCCTGTTTCCCAATTCGATAACGGTTACAGGGATCTGCCTTATAATATACTCAAATTGATGCCAATCGCGTTGACGCAGTCGCGCTCTGCCGCAACACACTTAATTAGTTACATTCAGTTTGGCGGATTACAATATTATCATCCCGCTCAGCGTATTATGACGCCACCGATTTGGATTTCCCTATGGCCATATAGGGTTAGTATAAAACAATTGCCATATAATAGAGAGCTCACACGGGAACGCCAACGGTCTCCACCGCCAGCTATCTTACCCCCTAATTAAGCACAGTTTTTATATGCATGTATTACATTTTTTATCATGAATTTCTACTCCTTTGTTTGTTTTTTTTTTCGTTATTTTCATATATGATGTACGTTTGTTATTATTGTCTGCGTTAGCAAAATGCTAAATGGAATGAATTAAAAACATATTTTTTTTTTACTTATTTACAATATTAAATGTATTATTGTCTGTTGTCTAATCGAATGGGTTGCTATCGGCTCGAAACCGGTACCGTCCAAAACAACTTTTGTTAATATAAATAATCATTTTATTTTAAAGATGGAATAAAAATATTTTTGCAAAATAATCCAACGCTATTAGCGAAGTTAAATACTCATTACATTGCGGCCATTTTATTTGACGGATTTTTCATCGTGTCCAGGAAATTTCGAAAATTCTGTATATATCTTTAGGCTTCCTGATGTGGTTCATTTTGGGAATATATTTTAAAATTATCTATACTCACTTCATGGTTGTTGTGCTTGTTGTAGCAACTATTAATTCGTGTTAGTACAAACGTTGGTTTGTGATGTTTGTGTAGGTTTTGGAACACTCCAGGCCCAGAAATGCGGCTGCTTCGACAGGCTATGTCTTTAGATATAGCGGTGTGGGTAGCTTCGGATGGGACGGGCAGCTGTATAGATGAGCAGTTTTATATGTTGGCGCACCACAGTCCGGGCGTTGATCGATGATGCTGTCACGTAAACGGTGTATGTAGCTATTCAGAAAAGAGCTCCAGCTTGATCTCAGTTGTACCAGAGTTGATCTGGTTTGTATGGGAAAGTTTTCCACGCTTTGGTGTGTAGGTTAAGAGGGGGTGGTGTGTTGAGGGTGAGCAGGCCACGGTTCAAATGATCGGGTTTGTGGCATGCCAGTAGGAATTGTTTAGCGAAAAGCTCGTTGTGCTCTTTCACAGTTAACGTTAGGTTTTCTTGGTGGAGGTGGTCCTCATGTGACATGCGGTGGCAACCAGTTATGATGCGTAGAGCTTGACAATCATTCCCTTCTTCCACTCAATGGGGAACCTTTCTGCCTCCCAAGCTCTCTCTACAAGAGGATATAAAAGCTCTGCGGATGTCGTTGGAGTGGCACGCAGAAGCTCTGCGGATATATCATCTAGTGCTACCGACTTGTTGTTCTTTGGTGTCGGCGTTGATCGCGATAGCGCTCTCATCTTTACTGGGAGTTGAGGTGCGAATTCGGGAAATTGTTACTTCCGGTAGCTCCGTTTGATTAGGGTGCATATCGTTGGCGAATACACGGTTAAGGACCGTAGAGAAATGCTCCTTCCATCGATTGAGCTGATTCTTACCTGAAAGTAGTACGGCACCATCTAGGCCTTTCACTGGACGTTGACTAGATCGGTGACCGACCACCTATCAGCTCTTTGGTGATTCTATAAACGGTTCTGCTATCGCACCTGCTCGCTGTTTCCTCTGCTTCTGAGGCCAGGTTGTTAATATAATTACGTTTGTCACGTCTTACACTACGCTGCACTTCTCTCATTTTGCTTCGATACAGGGACTCTAGCTCAAACTGCGTGGTTCAACAACTAAAACTAGCTGATTATTGATATAAGAATGATTATGCTGAGATTAGACACAAAGAATATTGCTGTAGTGGTCCGGACACACGATACTGGTTTCAAATATATAATAGGTTCTCTTGTATCTCTTTAAACCACTATACAGGGCGGTTTTATTTTATTGCTAAAGCAAAGGTTTTGTTGGAAGAAAATCATAAGTTGGAAGAGTTGTTCTATTGTGAACTCGATGTTCACTTTGAAGCATTTTGCCGAAATAATGAGCAGAGAGACTACTGCAAAAGCTCACAAACCGAAATACTATTTTACAAAAGAAACATACGTTTGGACGCTTTTCTAAAAATAAAAAGCCAGCGACAGTTTTCCGCTCGCACATTTGAGACTTTAGCGTATTCCATAGTGTTCTCGCAGGAATCACAATCGTCATAAGCTTGTTAGTTAGCTCTGAAGATTCGAATTGGGCGCACATCATCGGTGGATTTCTCTACTGTAGCAGCAGCCGGCAGATTTTCTTCTATTTTCTTTCCATTATTTTTGTCAAATTAACTTTTTTCTGTTGTTTATATATTATTTTTAGAAGAGTATTAACGCGAACGAAAATTTTCTTCCGGGAAAGTAGTACATCCGCTTTCCGTTACGCGGGGAAATATCGCTATTCTTCTGACCAATTTGAAGACGTGTTGTTTTTGTGTAGCTTTGTGAATGCGGGCAACAATTTCCCAATATATAATGTGTGGACACTTTTTCCGATCGGTGGCTAATAGTGATTCGAAAAAAGTGCATTTGGTATTTTCGTTGTTGTAGCAATATTTCAACAACCGTCCGTCATTATAATTTTACGAATATTTTTGAAGAGACAATTTTTGCGCTTTTGGCATCATCATGTCATCGTCGTCGTCGTCGTCATCGTCGGTTATGTGTTTGCGTCTGTCAATTCTACTTGTGCTCCTAACATATCCACACGCATCATTTGAATTTAGTTTAAAAGTCAGTGACGGAGACGCCACTGCAACGACACGTCGAAATCCTGGGAAAAAATTTGAATTTCGCAAAATTACCCGAGTTTTCCGTGACGGCGGCGGTGACAATGATGATGTCGACGAGGATTGTGCCGATGGTGGTGGTGCGGACGATGATGATGAAGATGCTGACGAAGTGCGCACGGAACGTGCAGCCCAAAAGACTGCTGCAGCCAGTAGTAGAGCTAACGAAAATGAAGAATTGCAATTCGAGCGAGTTCATAAGACAGAATTTGCAAAAACGAATCCGTATGCCAGAGTTTCTACGCCGACCACAGAAGCGCCTTCCGAACGGCAGGAGGAGAGTAAAAAACAACGCGAATCAGGGCGAAAACAAAAACAAAAACCAGTTAAAGAGACTTCATTCTTTGATTTTTCATCATTCTTTGGAGGATGGTTTGCAGGCGATAGTGCCAAATCAGCCTCAACTGTGCCCCAGCCCACAGTGCCTGCTTCTGCAGATCCATCAAAATCGAACGGGATGATCGACTGGATACAATGGATTCTTAGTAAAATGAGTAAGTCTCCAGTTCCACCCGAAGAACCACCAGCGAGCAGCCTCGTAGAAGTATTGTCATCATATTTCAACCGTTGGCCATTCAATACGTTATTTCCGATTGGTAAAGCTGAAAAGCCGATCAGTATGCCACGACGTGGTGATTCTAATGCAGGCTATGGCTTAGCTGATCTTCCGCCCATGAGCCAGGAACATTTCGAATCGTTGCTGCACACACTTCCAGGATTCGTTGTAAACGCATCGCATGTCGCCGATATTGAATGCAAGCAGCAGATGCAGGTATTCCATCGGCAACTGCGCGGCAATAAACTTTGGACATTACAAAGTAAGATATACACTGTTACCCTTTTACACGATAATTTGCATGCTATTTTTGTTTGGTTTTTTCTCCCTTACACTCCCCAACACCAAGTGCTCGATTCCACGGGAAAGATTACATCAGGATTGCTGCGTGGCAACATCAATCAGTTTGGTGACTTTGATTTGTGTACCCAAATAAGAGCATTGGTTAAGGTAACATCTGATATTCAAATGCGCTTTCGTGGCAAGTATTGTCTGGCGCACATTGAGACACAAACGACAGTTCCAGAATTAAAAGTTGCACTACATTTGGCCCATGGTCGTGGTCTCTGGAATAGCCACTTGGGAAACGTATGTTTTACATTTTGGTGGTACCACCAAAGTTGTGATTTATTTCTACTTGCAGCCAAACCATTTTGTTCCACGCTATTCAGTAGCCAACTGGGGTGTATGTATTCCGGCTTCCTGTTCCGCTGCAGTAGTAAAAGAAATGATCGAAACGAATCTTAGACCTTACAATACAACTGGAGTTGAGTTTCATGTGGAAGTTGGCGAACATGATTGCTATATGCGTAAGAGTCGACGATTTTTTAAAATTCTGAAAAACGACACCAAGTTTGCAGCTAGTGTGTGAGTTTATTAAATTGAGAAAGTTACCAACATCTCTCCTTAATCTTAAAAATTTGTGTGAAAATTTAGTTTTTACTTCGCCGTTTTCGTGATAATTGTGGTGGCCGCATTTCTTTCGGACAAATGGGGAGCCATTTTAGCTTTTATCAACAGTTGCTTTAACTCTAGAAATAATACCGAATCTGAGGATACAGAAAAACAAACCAATGAAACAGATGTGAAAGATGAAAAAGAAGAATCGACTACTGATGCAGAATCCCACAAAGGAATAGATGAGTCTGTTGAGCAAATTCCAGTTGGTTTGTATTTGAAAAATGTATTTTTCTTTAAATGTTTCAAAGCAAATATCTGTATGATCTGTAGTTAGTTAGTTAGGTTTTAATGACTTTCATTTTAAAAAAGATTTTTTTCATGTATATGAGATAAGGTACAAAGTCTGAATGGTTTGGCCTATGACAAGATTATAATAATATTCGGCGCGACAGACAGTTGCGGTCCAAGGTCTAGCTTCTTGTGACCCTTTGTGTTGTGCATGTATATTTTGGGACAAAAATTGAAGGGACCTACAATTTAAGGTCGGATCCGAACGGCGAATTGAGAAGCTTTCCGTGACAAGTTGTTACTCTCGGAACGTTTGTGACCCATACGCGAGAAGTGGGACACCGTAAAAATACTTTTGGTGTGTCTTGGATTCGAACCACAAACCCCTGCTCAATAGCCATGCGCCTTTCCACTGAGCCCACGTGATATATCTTATCTCTTTCAAAAAATAACTTGCTATCTCGTTTAAAGATAGTGTCATAATAGCTTAAGCGATTTCTGATATGGACTGATAAAACCATATTTACACACGCTCGCTGAAAAAATTGTTCGCCCTTCGGACTAGCAATTATGGTCTAGGTAAATACTCGTAAGCATCTCCAATGTTTTTATTAATTAACATCTCTTATTCATTACTTCTAATCCAATTCAATTCATTTGAGGAACGTACGTTAAACACGTTAAGTTCTGACCTGGACATAATAATAATAAAATGTGGAGAAAACAATCGAAAAATAGCCAGTTGCATGCCACCTCTCCTTGAATTTCCATACTTGTACACTTTTCCGTTTGAGGCAGCCACATATATTTTCTAAAATAATAAGGTCTGGTGAATATTGTGGCCATGGTAAAAGTTCAACATTTTCACATTGGCAACAAGCGAGTTATCAATGCGAGCGGTGTGTATAGGAGCGTTATCGTTTTGAAATATCCATGAAAGTGGTCCAAAGAAGTCGTGGATTTTCAGAAGAGCTGATTTCAACACCGCTTTGTAGCTATTTCCTGTAATTTCTGAGATTTGTACAACTAAGTCGATGGTGCCTAATAAGATATTACAACTCAAACCATTAAGCCCCGTTCTCTACTATGATGAAGAGCTCGTCTTTTTTTAGATCGTGGAAGTAAAAGTCAAACATTTAAGTTACCGTCAGAAAAGACTTCTAATCTAGTGAACTGAAGCGTATATCACAATCGTATTGTTACTTAATTTTTGTAATGTACGAGTAGCCATGCTCAAGGAATTTGCAACAACACATTGCAGACACAAGCGTGTGGAAATAATGAAATAATGAAGTATTAAAATGTTCTGATAATGAAATATTGAACTATTTAAATATTTACTAATATGAACCTTAATTTTCCATGAAATCACATCTCCGTTTGAAAAACCCTATCTCTTCACTCAATATTTCAGATGAAACCTCCCTAAGGGCCGTGCTCAGTGACATTTTCAGATCATTCTCGCCCCTACGAACACTAAGTGAATTATTATCGCAAGATCGCAGCGATATGCAATTTCCAGTATTCCATGTGCTAAAAATTGGCTCCACATTAATGTTGTACATTTGCCTTAAGTACCTGATGATTGGTCACTTGCCAATATCGAATCGTGACAAACTGGTACGAACTGTCGATCAGCCCTTGAGTATTATCTTTCGATCGCCAATGATCTACACCGATGTTCTGCTTTTAATAAGTGGATTTTTGTCAGCCTACTCGCTCTCGGAGGAAATGGAACAGCGGACGTATATAGGAATCCTGAAGAGGATCTTCGCTAAAGTCTTGAGGTAAGAGGTCTTGATCGGAATTTCTTAAGTTAATTAGTTGAGTTTTTACTTATTTATCATTTTTTTGTTGTTGCTCTTGACAGGTACCTTCCTACGCTATACGCTGTTATCCTCTTTCAGACCTGGATCTTGCCATATCTTGGCTCTGGTCCTCTATGGTCGAATCTAATTGATCAGAATGCCAAAAATTGCGAGCAGAATATGTGGAGAAATCTTTTTAGTGTTCAAAATGCCATAGATATCGAGGAGACTGTAAGATACTGAAAAAAAACTTAAATATACTTGGGATTTACTTCTCGTCTTTGCTCTTTAGTGTTCACCAATATCTATTCAATTGGCTCTTGAGATGCAACTTTTTCTACTTGGTCCCCTGATTGTTTGGCTCTATTATACAGACTCTGATGCTGGGTTTTTTGTTTACGGTGCAATCCAAGCGATGTCTGTTGCTGCTAGATTCTCTCGAACAAATCAAGAGCATCTATCTACCACATTGTTCCATGGAATGAAGTAAGTATTACCTAGAATATGTAGCGTAGTTCCTTTTGTTAACGTTCTTCTTCTTATCACCTTTTCTGCACCAACATAAAAGTATCAGCAAATTCTATCGCACTGCCAACCTATTGTATTCGTCACCGATCAGTCGAGCAACTCCGTATTTAATTGGAATCGGTGCAGGGATTTTGCATCGATCAACTGATGGATCTCTTGAGGTGGCTCCTGCATTTGTGGGCGTCGGTTGGATAACAGCGATTGTCAGCATTGGCTGGTGTTTTTGGTATCCTTCGTCTGGAATGCGTTCAGATTTTATATACAATTCAACAGAGGCCGCCTCATATGCATCGTGGTGTCCACTTATAATTGGCTTGGCGATTGTATGGATTATATTCATGTTGCCAAATGATGACGAGTCAATTTTCAAAATCATTATGACATCTCGTCCGATCATTTTCCTCTCGAGGATATCATTTCCTATGCAATTGGTTACATTTGGTGTTGTAATCTACACAACTGCCAGCGTTCGAGACACCAGCAAATATAACATCAACGATTTGGTAAGTCAGTCAGTTCAGTGAAATTTTGAAATAACCTATACGCTCGCAATTTTAGATAAATTTCGGTGAAATCTGGATAATTATGGTGTGTGCATTGATAATTTCCTTCCTAATTGATGTGCCATTTCAAAATGTTCGCACTATCATAGTTCGTCGATTGTTCGTCGAGAGTTCTTCCGCCGAAGTAGAAGAACCAACTTCCGGTGGTGAAATTGATCAATCCGAGGAGATTTCTGAAGGACAAAGTGACCATATACAACCAGATACCCCAGAACCTGCCGAAAGTATTTGGACGTCTGATCCTGAAGATGAAGAAAATACGGACATAAAGGGTCGACCTAGTTCAGCAGCATTGTCACAAGATGAAGCACCATCACCGGAAGCATCGGAAACAGAAGACGCAGAAGTTGAGCCCGAGATCATTTCAATACAGGGTGAGGAAGAAACCGAAGAGGAAGACGAAGTAGAAATCAGTGAAGATGATGAAGTTATGCGAAGACCGACAACGCCAGAGGCACCTTCACCCACCGAAGACGAAGACAAACCGAAGGCAACAATTCGAAGACGACGCCAAATTAGTGCTGATGAATGACAACAACCAGAACCAACAACCAAAACCAACGAAAACAAAAACAACTGATTCGAATCCCACATGATTTGTGTTCTGATTCACAATTTTTATTCACTGTGCAATGTTTTTACAATATAATGTTTAAATTACTATGAAATAATAAATTATTAACGAAAGCTTTTACCCTTAAAGTAGTAATGCATTCTATTTAATTGCTACGTTCCAGGGCATAAATTAAGTGGGCAAGATTTATCACACATCACACATCAATGCGCATTTTTGTAGGCCCTCTTTTTACACTGAGTAGAGATTTGGTGCGCCTGTGCACCGGAAATTAAAATCACGCTATTTGTTCTTCAGACGTACTGGGCGTCCGGCATTCATTTTTGACATTACCATTGTTATGAGTGTTTTCCGTTTTTCCATGGCTCCGCAACAAAATCCTTTCGAGTGCATGAATCGGCGATTCGAATAAAAGGCAAAGTACCAGTGCCAGAAAAAATGTGTCCAGACAATGAATGATTGCGTCGTTCATCTAGGAATTAAATATAGGAAGAAAAGGGTTAATTCAGAAGGGTCTAACAAATATTGATCGAAATTTATTAATTTTTGAAAATGTCTTTTTTCAATTCCTTACAGTTTGACGATATTTTATTTAAATTGTCAAGGGTGGACACAAGAAAAGGTTATGTTATTGATGTTAGAGGGCAGGGTGAGATAAGTACTTAGCCTAGGTGAGAGATTGCGTTACTACGAGGATGGATAAAAACTTTGCAAAAGAAAGAAGACTAATCCTTTGTTATTTCTCAACATAATACCTCTAAGCTTAATGCACTTTATCCATCTGGTGTCTAAAGTCATTACACCGGTTTTAAAAAAGGTTTGCCTAAGACCTTTAGGAAGTAAGTTTATTGCAGCTTCGATCTCTTAATTCGTTGGAAATCTTTGTCCTCGCAAATGTTATTTTTATGTTAGAGGTGGGGTTAATCGATCCACCTTTTCATGTGGGAGGCGCAAAGAGAATTTTTCATACAAATTCATTTTTTAAGCGTGTCTGACGTCTGTTGTGGCGGTCTTCCTCAAAGGCACCAAATAAAAGATAAATATCCGGCAATAAAGTTGATTCGGATTGCGGAGCGTGTTTAATACGTCGATTTATAACTGTGACCGAAAGATGAATCCATCACTGCACTCCAGACATAAAGGGAATGTCAAAATAATGGATACTTCTCCTAGTCGGGACTAAAGAAGCTAAAAATCATTTCATCAGCTGGATAGGCTATGGCTACCACGCAATTCATTATAATAGTTAAGACCTACCTACCTATCTTCTTGGTAGTGTCCTCGCCACCATAGCGAAGGCCTCAAATAGCGCCTGAGTGCGACCACAGTCCTCGCGGGATCTAATTCAATGATAGATAGTTGGGTTGATTATATCCAGCCTGTAGCATTCAGATGCGACATCAAATCGGTGATACCGTATACCGAAAGCTCCTTCAGGTCGGCAAAGAAGGGCTTGCTCAATTTGCGTAGTCGGAAACTCTCCAGAGCCGTACATTTACCTGTTTCTTTGTGTCTTTCTCATTTACATCAATGTAACTCCTGCAAAAGGTATTATGTTGGATTCCCAATTTGGCTGCGTGGCTGACCACTGACCAATGGCCAGTAATTATGGCAATTACTCTGAAATATAATTCTGTGATCTGGAGATCAGCTTGGTGGATTTGTTTTTATAAAAGGCCACATCGCTCTCGTTGTGGTACAGTTGGTGTCCTTAGCTGTGCCTTAGTGTTAAGGAATGTGAGAACACGTTCCCTGACGGAGCCCAAGTGTACTCTAAGTGTAGTCAATTTCCAGTGTGATGCACTGCTTTGCCAATACGTCTGCTTTATCATTGCCGTCAATGTCGCCGTGCCCTGGCACTCAATCTATTATTTGGCTTTTTAAAGCCAGTTCAGCTTGACACTGCCAGTCAAGTTTAAGATAGTTGCTTGTCGCAATAATGGCTTTGATTGCAAATTTAATGTCTGCGTATATGCCAAATTTGTCAGCAATTGCGGTAATTGTGAGATAGGGCCCTGCATGTCTCCATTGAGATCACCACCTGAAAGATGCTAGCAGAGTCAAGTAGCTTGTACAACAACACCGACGCAATTTCTCATCTTGAAGCCATCAGGGTGAGGATAAGATTTACATCAAAAAGTTCCAAAACTCATCCGTCCTTCCAACTTTCATAGACACACGCTCATTATAATATGGCGTGATCTGATGCCGCCGTGTATGAGAGCCCCCGACCCTGGGGCCTGATCACTACCAAATTTTAACAGAAAGTGTTGTCAGCGGAAATACACATGTGTGCAAAGTTTCAATAAAATCAGGCTTTGGAATGAGGACTAAAAATGTATCGCAAAATTCCACGACAACGACGCATACGACAGTAAGCTTGATTGTAGATGTTATGTGGAGCTTAAATTTTAGGTTGGTTTTAGATATACATATATATATAATAAAACAATAAAACTACAAGATAAGAACAATCTTTTTATGCTTATTTTTTAAAAGTATAGTTGAAAATTGGTTAAAGATCTAACATTGGCTCCTCACTTAAAATAGAGGAGCGCAAATTTGAAGTAGTGCAATCCCTTAACTATCTCGGGTCAACTATAGCAGCCGATAACAAAATTTAACCGGAAATACGCGCCACCAAATTTTGCTTTAGTCTGTCAAGACTCTTCAAATCCAGGATTCTAACCATAACATGGTGCTGGTGTATAAGTCAATTGTTGTGCCAGCACTCACATATGGATCCGAGTATTCTGAACTCTTAGCCGGGTTCTAGAGAAAAGTCTTACGGACATCGTGAAGAGCTTGGTAGGCTCCGGTGGGCAGGACACCTAGCTCGTATGAGTGAAGAGAAGAGAAATAAGTGAATAAAAAGCGGTTTTTTAGATTCTAAAAGTGGGGATTCTTGCGAAAGTTTAAATACAACTCGTTTATCGGACTGCACATACTCGTCAACAAAAAGCTTTGCTTTGAATCGCAATAGAATTACGAAATTATGTACTAAAAATCATGACATACAATCAGGCTGAGTAATAATAATAATGCACAGCCTAAATTTTGTAACAATATCGTTGATTTGGATAAAATAGGTTTCTTATTACTTTCAAAAATATAGTTCCTAATCGAGTGTCGAAATCTCGTGTAATTAATACATAGTGTAAAAAGTACGCCCCTTTAATTTGCTATAACGCTCTCTTGCATAATTACTTCAGGCAAACAGACAGACGATCGTTGTCATGACAGTTAATCACTAAGAGATAGTAACGAGCGATGGTTTTTGCCTTACCAAATGCATTTTAGTCATGTAGACAGGACTCCGAACAACACTGGTGTGGTAAAGCTCAACGATGCCATTCGTCAGATAGGCACAATACGTGAGGCGACTAATTGGCGCAAATACCCGCCAGCCAAGAACCCCCTGAAGCCATCCCGCATGACCAGTTGTGGCTGCAATGACCAACCATGCAACTGAGAAGCTCCATCCAAACTTATGCAATCCAGCATACAAAGAACTTTCCAAATTTGTAAATGGCCAAATGTAGAAACTGGTCACGGCAAACATAGATGCAATGCCAACTATTGCGGAAATTGTCCACAGCGCCCAGACGATTGCCCGGGACAATTTCGTCCTGAAACAAAAGTATTGTAAGGCAAGTATATAAAAAGAATTCACATACGCTACTCACTTCTTTTCCTGCATCAGGTGTACAACAAATCCCGTCATTAAGCCAACCACGTAACCTGAGGCACGCATATGTGTCTTGATGTACGTTGAAACATAATATTCGTTTGTGGCAAAGTCGTTTACTTCACTGCAGAAAAGAAAAACGGGATAAATGAGAACATTTTCGAAAATTTGCAATTTTTGTCGTACTCTGAATAAACCAACAATGTCGGATCCAAGCTTTTCACGTAGGTCACAACGAATGGAATCGCTGCGGTGAAAACTATAAGAACTGACAAAAATTGAAATCCGAACTTCCGAGATTTATACAGGAAGAATATCACAATAGGTGCCAAGAAGAATAGTTGTGTGTCCACCGAAAGGTACCACGATTGAAACATGCACTACAAGGAAAAATTGTGTCAATAAAATCTGCATTACATAATTGTAAAATACAAATAACTCACTAAATTATCAGTGCCAATGTAATTATTAATGTACAAGATGTTTAGCCACCACGATTTCACGCAGCGTTCCTGTTCGCGCATAATGCGACTATTCCAGATCGGACCATCGCCGATTGTAGGCAACCACGTCATGTAGAAACCGATAACCGCCAGATATGCAGGCGTCAAACGGACAAAACGAGCAACATACAGAATGGCCACATTCAGTTTGCCTCGACGACGTTCCAGCTCAATAAGCAGAATGCGACAAAATAGAAACCCACTGAGAAGCAGAAATGTGTCAACAAAGAGAAGCGAGTTTGTCAGGAAGCCGTATTGGACTTGTTTAATGTTCTAAGAAAAAGAAAATAAAATTTTCAGTTTTAGATTTACTAATTAAAGCCTACCTCGTCCATAGAGTTGGCATTATATGTGGCACCACCATAGATAAAGCACAATGCATGTCCGGCAAGGATAAAAATCATAGCAATCGCCTTAATGCCATTAATTGAGTTCAATCCAAGTTGATCCTTTCTCGCTTGAAAGAGCTTCCTTGTGTTTTCTGTGCAAGAATTGAGCGATATATGTTAAAGCTTCTCTCAGAGCCTATATCTTTTAATGTCGGAAAACGCTTATGAATCTTTACCATTGTTGTTAATTGAATCTTACCAATAATTGAAAACGTAATCATAACCATTTGCAATGTTTCGTTTTTCCTGAGTGGATCTGGTTTCATTTGTTTGCTCCGTGAATAGATGAGGTATATATGATAGATGGTACTGATAGTTGCCGTGAAGATGAAGAACAAAATTACGATTCTGGAATTTTAAATGTTAAAGTTGTTGAAAGTATTCAAAGCGGACGTTCACGCGTAAGCTTTATATAAATAAACTTTAAGAAAAATTTCATTGTGAAATGGTACCTAAAAAGTAAACTACTAATATGGTTTGTGACTTAGCTTAATTATGAGCACATGGTACATAGGGCTGAGAACGAATTTCTTCGCTGTGTACGCCAATGTCCATGTACATAGTCCACCATACAAGCGGAAATCATGGCTTTTAAGGAAGCCTTGTCTTGGCTGAAGAGTAATGTCATATCTGTTAAGGATATCCACATTTTCTCGGATAGCCAGGTTGCGCTTAAGTCCATGGAATCAGTCTCCACAAATTCCTTTCTGGCCAGGAATTGCCGATCGTCTCTTGAGGAGATGGCAGAGCATTTCAACATTCACCTGTGCTGGGTGCCGGGGCACAGAGACATTCCTGGTAATTGTATGGCTGATGAACTTGCCAAACATGGAACCACACTACCCCTATTGACTAAATATGGTTCACTAGGCATGCCGATCGCTACGAGCAAACTCATGTTTTAACGGGATGCTATAATAAAAACTAATTATAGATGATCAAACGGTACAAGTTCCATAGCAACGAAGCATTTCTCGCCCAAGCTAGATCCGAAACGCTCCAAGTGTTTGATCTCTCAAAACAGACTGCATATTACTGCCATTATAGGTGTCATAACTGGACAATGTCTCATAGGCAAGCATGCAGAAAGACTAGGAGACTTTTCCAACGATCTCTGCAGAAGCTGCATGGATGAGGAGGAGGAGGAAACCACTCTCAATCTACTTTGTACGTGCCCAGCCCTCTCGAATATGCGGAAGCTCCATTTGGGAACGTTTTTTTTTCAAAGATCTCAACGATCTAACCCAAATTGACATTAATAGTCTATTGCGCTCCATCGAAGCTCCAAGTGGTTCAACGAGTAGGCGTGGGATTTTCTATATCCTTCAACCTAACCTAACCAAACCATCGTAAATAACTTTTCACTACTATTGACACACGAGCTAATGTATTCTGCTATGCGAGTGACTACACACATGTATATGTAATTAGTTCTAATTCATTCTAAAGACTAATTTATCTTAAAAGCCTAATAGTATGGAACGTTATATGTAGGTCTTTCATTCATAAGCGATAGGTCTTTCTGTCATAAGTGATTTCTGAAATAGACTGAAAAAACCACATTTAACTTTGCAAACCTTTAGGCTTAAAAAAATAAATAGCGATGCGTAGATTTAGTATTATTTTCAGTTTCCGTAGGTGTAGTAACCCCTATTAATGAAAAAAAAATTACGCCATCGCAAGCCGAGCGCTAACCAATTGTTTTAAAACAAGTCCCATCAAATGTCGACTAGTAGATGCCGAGATATACGGCACGGCAAATAAACGTACAAACGGGCACACGCTCGGTGCAAAAATTTTCATGTCATATAAATATATGACAGACCGTTGCAGTTCAACCCCTAACTTCTCGCGACGGACTAATCGTGTTGTGCGTGTTATATTATTGCACACAAATCGAAGGGATTGAAAGGCGAGTTCATATAACAATTTACTTACGCATAAATTAACATTCGTTTGGTAATTATAGGTTCCTTTGAAACTTGGCACTTTTCCTCGTGGACAACAACGGATCGCTGTAGATAGTTCTCCAAAAATGTTGCCAAATCATTTGCATTACATGTTGCTGGTACGCATACGCCCCAATGAACCACGGTGTAGGTCGATGGCTAAAATGAAAATTAGAAAACTGCACTTTAAGTAAACATTCCCAAAATTATTTTACATTATTATTCTTAAATGCCAACTAAGAGCTAAAGAAAGCCAATCGCCACCTAGATGCAACCGCCACCTAACTGCAATAAAATTCAATAATTTTTGGCCAATATCAAAAGTATGTAGAAGAAGTTAGAAATAAGATAAATAAGCTTAAGACAGAGAAATCACAATGTGTCGCTGTTACAAAGTTTTTGAGTAAGCATACAATTTGTTCCCGCAGTCACCCTCCATACTTTAAAGTTATAACTGGATTATAACTATCATTTTAGCTTTGTCCCAAAACAATCAGGCAATGAAAAATATCTTAAGACTTATGAGAAGCTGAAGAGATCTTTTATTTAACGGTTCCATAAATAACCCTCAATCCAAGCAATGAAAGAGGTGTGTTAGTTAAGCGAACGAATCCTATTTATAAGACAATCATGCCGTGCTCTATCAAAAGCCTTTAAAATATCCAACGCTTGATTCACTTAGACTTTCAATAACTCGCTTCCAGCAATGAGTCATGCACGTCATGAGTTAACCTAAAGAGCGATTTTTACGAAATCCATACTACACATCGGACAAAAGAGCATTCGTATCCAGATAGCTTATTAGTTTGAAATAAACGAAAGATTCCATTATCTTCGATAAAACCGACAACAAAGCAATAGGGCGGTAGTTAGTAGATGCAGATTTATTACCTTTATTCAGAACGGATTTAATATTAGCCATTTTCCAAATTGGGGGGAAAACACCTGCAAAATTTATCGGAACCTTTCAGCTTCCAATTGAGAGTAAAACAAAGTATATACAAGGTGACGCGTCTATAAACATCATGCAAAAAATTTAGCTCGGTAGGTTTCTGGTGGACAAGCACACCTAACTCGCATGATCAAAACGAAAGGAAAGTACATTGGAGTTCGATTAATTTGACACTCACTTAAAATATTTTAAGAGACTATAAGTTAGTAACGTTCTGCATTTTTAGACAGCATGGAGGTAAAGTGTATAAGCTTATGTTCAGGAAAGGATAGATTAGAAGTGGAGATATTAAAACCATTGAAATGTCTTTTACATCAACATATCTTCCAAAAGTTGAAAAATTTAAGATATGGGAAACTTCATTTGATATTTTCGAATCGAGACACCTACTTTAATTTTACGTGTGGCTATGTTGCCTACGGTTATCCCATCCACAGTTACATCTGCCAAACAGTACTTTGTTCGCACGGGCACCTCCTCATCTTTATTAACATCCATAATCAGCCGGTGGTTATCAATTAAACTTAAACACTCATCGTAGTGACCGAACTGATAGATCATTCCATTTTCTACGCCAGAAGGGCCTTTTGCTGATGCATCGTACACTGAAAGAAAAACAAAAGCATTTGTAATGTATAATTTTGAATTGAAAAATTTAATTATTTGTTTAATTTCAAATTGAAAAGAATAAAACAACATAAAATAATTAATGTTTATTCTTTTAATTATTTTTTTATTAGAATTTGAAGGCTTGTAGCCAGAGGAAACCCTCAGCATTCTATCCCCTCTACTTAGGAACGTAGTAATCAATGGACTGCTAAGGCAGCTGGAAGGAGAGGGTATGAACGCAGTCTGTTATTCTGATGATGTAGCAATAGCTGTCTCAGGTAAGTTCCTAGTAACTACCAAGGAGGTTATGCAGAATACCCTCTATTCAAACAGGACACTCGACAATTAACAATTCGCTAAAGCTAGAACTTGAGAGTGTACATTACCGGTTTTATGCTTTAAGAAAGCTTTCTGGGCCAATGGAGTGATTGCTTGCTACACAAAATAGGATTCTTCACGGGTCCAAGGTTGACGGTAAGGTACGTGTTGGGATCTTCAGTAACAAGCCTAGCGTGAACATTTCTGTTCAACTCTCAAAGTATTGCAGCGTTTATCTGACTATGGTGACAGTGATTTAGAAAGCATTGATCTGCCTGAGGCATAATATTTTTTATTTTATCATTTGCGCACGCCTAAAGGGGTTCGCACCCTTATAATGCTCGGCTATATGCTTTGCACAGTATGGGCATTGAGGAAAAAGAGGAGAAAAGAAGAGATGTCTACGAGCTTGTGTTTTGAATGCCTGTGGATCATAGTGTTGTGGAAAGATAATATCAGTAATGGATATTGTAATATATGTTGACAGTCAGGCGGAAATCAAATCGCTGGAATAAGTCTCACTGACTTCAGGGGTGGCGTTGATCTGCTTCACATTTCTTATGGAGATGAGCGAGTATTTCGATATCCGCATGGTCTGGGTTCCCGAACACTGCAACATCGTTGGGCTTTGGGAATTGGCTAGAAATGGTACAAAGCTTCAAGTGATACCGGAAAGGGCAGGTATAGGAATGTCATTATTAAGTTAATGCTTCAGAAACAGGCGGAAACATTAACAAATGAAATGTGGACGTATGTCACGACTATAGCGAAACAACTTCGACCTAAGCTGGACTTACATAGAGAACATGTGGGACGGATGGGCCTTGAGTTCAATGACTTCTGTAGAAGCTACAATGATGCTGAGGAAGAAGAACCTCCTCTGTTAATGTCCGGCGTTATTATTTAGTAAACAATTTATCGGTCGTCGAAAGCTGTAAAGTGTGAGACATCCTGAGATTTATTAAAAGATTAGAGTGGGCTCTGTAAAATGGAGGGAAAGGTATTGATCGTGTGGTACCACAATGGACCGTCACCGGTCTAATTCTCGAATGCATCCACCAACCCTTACCTTACCCTATCCTATTTATCAGAATTACTCGTAGATAATAACGACTAATAAAGCTGGATGAGTACTTGTTACCTGGTCTATCAACTTTCTTCTAATTAATTAATTACAATGCAAATGAACAAGATTTCAAGCACAATTTGACTTTGTGGTTGACATGCTCTCAGATTACATGCTGTGGATGTTAATTCTCGGGACATGGTGTTTTCTTCTTAATGACAAATCCACATACAACTGGTGTATGGTGGTAGCGTGGTGTGGACATGCACTTGCAAGCTACGTGGTGCTTGCATGGTGAGGCGTTCCACCGGCATGCCATTTCGGTGAAACGAGTGGCTTACATGAGTGGCGCGCACCATATGAAGTCTCTATTTATTTAATTATTTGTTTCGCTCGTCTAGGTGCAAAATGCGTGACGATTTCCAATTTAATATTAAGTTTGGCGAAGAAGTGCAACTTTATGCAAATTTGTACAATAACAGACGATCGGATTACTGCAATAGAAGTAGATAGAAGAAGGGAAGTGAATAGAAGAAGGGAAAAAAAGCTCAGATACGATGCAACCAGTATCTTTTTTGCCATTGAAATTTTAATGTTAGTTAAATATACGCAAGGTCCAACATATCATGGTCATCTTCGTAGTCTGAAAGCATCTTCACTTCAAATAAAGAACTGAAACCAACTGTCTCTTCGACGTCCCTGTCTGTTTGAATTGAGTGCGCCACGTCCGCTACACGCCCTCACAACGCCTGCCAGTTTTGTGTGGATTATGCCTAATTTGGCCTAATTAGGATGCGGATGTAATTATATTGCAAATAAAAAGTTTGTAGTTGTATAAATGTAATAGTTTAGCTCAGTTTACTTTAGTATTGAATTATTATTATAAAATTATACAGGAAATAAGACAATATGGTTATCTGATTTGACAAGAAGTCAAAATATTTCGATGAAATAAAAAAAAATAATAACGCGCCAACTGGTGCTCGCAACTGGGAAATAAAAATTTTAGTCTAATTATTTATGCCCAGATTGAGTGGTCGCATTACACGAACAACAGTTTAAGAACTTGCGATCACATGTCAAAATCATATGTCTCTCTGACATAATCGCTATTATTATTATTGTTAGTAAGTTGGTTATTTTTACTTTTCTTCAGAAAATAAAAATAAAAATAAAATTTTTTAAATATAGTTCTTTTCTCTTTTAGTTTTTCTCATCATCCTGAAGAGACCAGTCCGCCAAGAATTTTGTAACTTGCTCAGTGGCTGTCACAATTTGGTTGCCGACGGAAGGTATCTTCTACTAAATTGAATTTATGTACCAAGGTGGCACAGTCATAATATTTCGTTTTAAGAGGTAACCACAACCCTTCTTTTCTGTATTTTTGGTAATTAGTATAATTATGGGTTTTCTATATTATAACTATGGGGTAAGCTGATAAATGCATTTCTTCTAAATTATTTCTTATTTTACAGTACCGTTTACATGGCTTTTTTTATGCAATATATGAACATTAGTCACCGGTGTATGCGATGGCACTAAGTGGCTAAATTTAAGCTTTTTTCATTTGTTAATCGATTTGCAACAATCACCGCCAAACTGGAGATATAAATGCCGCCGTTCAAGAACGCAAAATTGGTTATTAATACATAATAGCCTACTTCGTGGTATGAACCTTCAACTAAAACATCAACAATAAATGCAGGAAGTCGATCGAAACGGCTTACATTATATTTGTTAAGTAATATTTTGCGTTCTGCTGAGCAGTTAGCAGCAATCCGGTGCACTTTGTTGCGTACATTATTTCTAAATGATTTTACTTTGTTTTTATCTAAATGTTCGTGGGCGTTTTGAGGCCGCACGCATGTGAGCGCTTGATTTCCCTACCGTGAAGCGCTACGCGGGGTAAGGTCGTTTTGAATGTGCACTAACGCTAACATCCATACTTTCTTAAGTCATTGAAACGCTAACCAATCGTAATCTTATGCAGTACCTTGGATCAAGTGAATTCTTAGTAACCAGCAGTACGGTTTTCTAAGGAAACGTTCTACAGGTGATGATGGCATATCTCACCGCTTGAAAATCGTAGGAATGTTTACTCCTTGTCAATGTTTTATCGCTTTTTCCACAAGCTATGTTCAAAAGAAATATCCAGATGCAACTCCCCTATCCTCAAACACATCCGCAATATATGTCTACCATTAGCCCAATGTTCGAACGTATCAACCAATTTAAAGATTTCTTCCTTAGCCGCACAATAATTATGTGCAATGTTTTGAACTTTGAACTCAATAACTCGTTTTTTTAGACATAATGTCAAGCTCTTCCAATTTAATCTAAAAACAGTCAGGCAACATTGTCCGGTAGCGATAATCTTTGACTGTAATTGCGTTCCCAGCATCATTCAATATGGGCCAATGACCCTTTCAGAGTGAAAACCTCCACAAACAGTAACTTTTTTTGTGGAATGACATTTCATGAATGGCTTAAATACTTGCCCAAAACGCGACAAATTTGCTTATTACCGAAATCGTTTAGACAGAATGGGCTGAGAATGCGAACTTTGATAAAAAAAAATTGCAGAAATTGTTAAAGAGTATAATTTTCCATTATTAAAAGGCAAGTATAGACAAGTTGAAACGTCCAATAAACCACAGTTAACCTTGAGCATAGCTGAGATAAACTCTATTGGAAAAATGGGGCGTCCCAATTGAAATACCATCGCTAATACGTGCACAAATACCGCCTAAATTCATATGTTTTACATACAGTTCTGTTGTTTAATTTATAGCTATAACTATAAATACCTAAAACTTATATATCTACAGATATAAGATTTACATACATAATGATGTAGTACGTATAAAGATAAGCCTTTGTGACATGTTCGATTGCAAATCTAAGATGATTATTTACTCTAAGTACTGTTGGCAAAGTAATCAAAGATGAAAAGCCTTGCATGCTTACCGGTTATAGTTGTTAGCTGCTTAGTATTCTAGTTTAACCGGATTAGAATGTGTTCATCGTGCTAAGGTCATGAAGTTCTTAAGTCTTACTAAAGGAAACAAATAAATGATAAATAATTTTGTTCAAATTCAAATGCCTCTACAGTATATCCAATCCTGTTAACCAAATTAACCAATTGTGTGTCGATTGTCTGTAGAATCATTTTTTGAACAACACGATTGCTTTTTACCTATGGATCGTTGGAGTAACAAGAAGTGTCCTTAAAAAAATTGCAAAACGAAATTCGTTAAACCTCCAAGAGACTCCTCCAAAATAAGCACGGTTACCGAATTCATTGTGCGAAAATATCGATTGTTTGAGGGCTGATGTTGAAACCTATTTGAGCCAAAGAAGATAACTTTTTTATCGCTCTTTTCTGAGAAACTGTTTGGTTTGTAGACCAAAAAAGTATTAAAGTAGTAAAACGTGATGCGTGTGCGAGTTTGTGAAGCACGTAGTTATGTTTTCAGAGTTGGTGGAAACCACTTTTCGTTGATGGGCCACGTCACGATTGAAATGTTTAAAAAATTGTTCCTTTTATTTTAAAATTCACATCAAAACATAGTTAACATGGGTTAAAAGATGATAAAAATAATCTTTAGATTTAAGCTTATTGTTTTTTGATGCCGATTGAAATGATAACAATAATAAAAAAAAAGGAATTAGACTTGAGAATGTTTATTGCTTGTGTTTCTCACAAGTGTTCTATGTGTGATATGTGTGATGAATAATGCGTTATATTATAAACTTTATGATTATATTTTTAATTACATACATTAGAATTACATCTTAGGAATACATCATCCGGTAAGATTTTCAGTTCTTTGAATAAAAAACAAAAAAACCTCTTAAATTAACTCAGAAGCAATCGTTAACTACTTTTCATCATCATCTCTTCAACCGGGGTCCGGTCCTGGCCTCCCACAAAAAGTCTCTCCACCGCTCCCGACTTTGAGCCGATGTTATCCAGTTTTGCATCCCTAAACTGTGGGCATCCTACGCCATCCTTCCAGCGTAGGCTTGGCGGGCCTCGCTGTCGTGTTCCATAAGTCCTGCCGCAAAGGACTTTCCGAGCAGGATCTTCTTCGCTCATACGAGCTAGATGTCCTGACAACCGGAGCCTACCGAGCTTACTTCTCTCCACAATATCGACATCGCGATCGCTCGTAGATCTCATCATTATAGATTTCCGTAAGACTTTTCTATCGAACGCGGTTAAGAGATTAGAATGCTTTTTGCTAAGCACCCAAGTCTCGGATCCATATGCAATTACTGGTATGACCACTGTCTTATATACCAGCAGCTTGGATGTTATGGTTAAGTTTCTGGATTTGAAGAGTCTTGACAGACTATAGTAAGCTTTGTTGGCTTTAAGCAAGCGTGCGCGTATTTCTGGTTCCATGCTGTTATCGGCTGCTACCGTTGACCCGAGACAGTTAAAGGATTGCACTACTTCAAATTCGCGCTTCACTATTTTAATTGCGGGACCAATGTTGGATCTTCTACTCGCAGACGTGGCCACTATGTACTTTGTTTTGATCTCATTTATGCGTGCAGCCCCACATTTCATGCCGCCTGCTCGATCTGGATGAAAGCTTCCTGTACAGCTCTTGGGTTTCTACCAACGATGTCAATATCGTCTGGGTAAGCCAGTATCTGAATGTTCCTCTCGCCGTTACGTCAGAGTTTCGGATCACTTTCTCCAACGCCAGGTTGAAGAGGACGCAGGCCAGTCCATCATCTACCTAAGAGTGAAAATCTGAACAGTTGTTGATTTTCCTGCGATGAAGCCACACTGATATGAACGAATGATGACTTTAGCGCATGGGGCTATCCTGTCGTGAAGGATAGAGGAAAAAATGTTATACGCGGTATTCAACAACGTTATACCACGATAATTGCTATCCTGTCGTGAAGGATAGAGGAAAAAATGTTATACGCGGTATTCAACAACGTTATACCACGATAATTGCTGCAGTATGCGATATCTCCGTACTTATGTATGGGACACAGGATGCCTCTTCGACGGTCTTCTGGCATAGCTTCTTCCTCCCATACTTGCACTATTATTTCATGAATTGCTTGGTGTAATGTGGGGCCTCCAGTTTTAATTAGCTCCGCTGGGATACCATCTGATTTTTTTTTGATTTTTTGCCGATTTATCGCTCTGCTAACTTCGACTATGCTAGGTGGCGGCAGCATAGTATGGTCTTCGGTTATTGGTGAAGCCTCCAATTCCTCAGTTAGCTGGCCATTTAGCAACTCATGAAAGTACTCTTCCCATCGCTCTAAGATGCCTTTGAGATCGGCGATTACATAACCCTCTTTGTCTTTGCAGTATGTGCAACGCGGTGTATATTGCGTCATACCGCGGATTCTTTGGTCGAACTTCCGCGCCTGGTGCGGTCCTTGCTCACTGTACTTTTCTAGTTCACGGACGAGATTCTTCTGCCAGGCTGCTTTCTTTCGCCGGTGAACTGTTTTTTCATATCTTCTGAGCTCTTTATATTCATCTTCGAGTGGCCGCGTTGTATGAGATTGTAGCATTGCTCGGTACTTAAAGCTCTTACGTTCAGTCGTCATCGAACCAGTCGTTCTGTAGACTACTAGTCTAAGATGGAGTCAGCAGTACTAATGGCAGTATTCTTAATGCATGTCCATTTCTCTTCTACGCCCAACATCTCAGCCCCAGGACTTACTCTTCCCGCATTTAGGGCGCGTCCTATTGCTTGACCGTAGTTTTTTCTGGTCTCTTCGTTGTGAAGGGCAGCCGTGTTGACTCCAATCTGATTCGCGGATGCAGTCTTTCGTGATAATGCAAGCCGCGCTCGGAGCACCATACCAATAAGATAGTCGTCAGAGTCAACGTGTCCACCTCGGTACGTTAGTACCGTTATCAGATTCGGGTTGTCGCGGCGGTCTATCAACACGTTATTGCTTGCTGCCAACTCTATGACTCGTTGTGCATTGTCATTAGTGTTCTCGTATAAGCTAATTGATTAATCTTTATTTGGTGGTGTCTTAAAAAAGACAAAGATGAGATGACGCCGATATTTACTTAGAGCTGGTGCCAATGTACTGCCTGAACACTGGCTCCCTAACTATTTTTACATTCATATCCCCTAGAATGATTTTTACATTATACTGAGGGCAGGCATGGAGTTCCCGTTCGACTGATTCAAAGAATTCTTCTTTCATCATCTGGGGAATCTTCTGTTAGTGCGTGAACGTTTATGAGACTTATGTTTTTAAATTTGCCCGGCACGTGATGGGTGCATACCGTTAATTTACTGCTTTAAAGCCGATAACGGTGGTATTCATCTTTTTGCTGACTAGAAACCCCACTCCGAGCACATTATGTCTTGTACGACAGCTGCAATATATATCATATTCTGGTTTTTGTAAGACACCATTCCCCGTCCACCGCATCTCCTGCATTGCTGTTATGTCAGCCTTATATTCGGACATGGTATCGGCCAGCTGCTGTGCAGCTCGAGCTCTATACAGTGAGCGTACGTTCCATGAGAAAATTATTCAATCGTTTAGCCGTTTTCGTTGCCGTGGTCGTCGTCGTTCATCAGTGTATCCGAGACTGATTTTGGGTTCCACAATAATAATTTTTTACGGGCGAGGCTATTAGCCTCGCGCCAACCTTACTTTGAAGGGACTAGCCCGATCATTCAGCTTTTACTGTATTGGAGGAAAATTACCGGCGGTTTGATCGCACTTCCACCAGTCAGAGATAGTTACGGCCACTTGCAATTCTGATGCATTTTGTGTCATTCCCCCTATTCTTCTGATGGCTGACCGCCATAATAAAGTGTCCTCTAAAATGGGTCTATCATCAGGTCCAACCATTGTAAAATTCTTATACTATGTTTTTTTGGAACCCAAAACAGAATTAAAAATCTATAAAAATAGAACTGTAGAACTTTAAGAATTGATTAGTCTTAACAAAATGTATTAAAAGGCACACAAGAGAATCATTTTGGTTTTTATTAGTTTATTGGTATTCTGATGCCGCCGAATAAAAACACGAGCCTGCTCCGAGGTGTGCTTCCATGCTGTAACGGCATCTTGTTGTATCTATTTTCTGATTCATGTTACGTCCTAACGTGCTAAATGCATATTCTCGATTCAAAAACTCATAATGATGGACTCAAATTTTGCATTCGTATTCTGTTTCCGTTTTGAATGTGAATCGAAAACGTCCGATTCTACGACTAAGTGAACTACCAAAAGAACATTCATTGCTGACTGACTGTTTTGTCATGTCTCACGAGCGTATAGATATCAAATTTGAAAGGTGAAGGAACTTTAGTAAAAGGAATGATTGCTTTTTGCTTATACGAGTAAGGTGTAGTCGGCGTATGTGTGCGTTTAAACGAAAACTACGTGTGTCTTTAATGAAGTTTGCAATTTTACTTCTCAACGAAATTATAAACATGTCTCTATTAACCCATAGCGAATAGCTCTGTGCCAATAGTTAAGGTAGCTTATATCGGCTTAGGAAAATTCAAATCTTTTAGCCGAACACGTTGCAAATTTTAATTTTTGTTATTTCGGTCTCGCTTTTCTAATTGCGCTTTCGATTTACTGGGTGCAGTGAATGTTTGGTCTCCCATTTCTACAGCGTTCTCTGGTTTTCGTCGAGAACATTTTATCAGTTGTGTGGGACGCTTGTTAACGCCGACAGTTTGTAACTTTGTTTATGTCTGTATGTCTGTATACTTTTTTTACATAGTAAAAGGAATTATATGCCTCTTTCAATTTGCTTAAACCATACCCGAAACGTTATCCACGCATTTGGTTTGCAAATAGAACGCCAAACCAAAACCAAATTTAACAAGAACAACAAACTGAGAAATAAGTCTGCTTGCTCTCTCTTCGCCATCTTGCTGAGTAAACGAAACCTTACCCGTCGATTGCCGACGGGTAGTAAAGTTACAGTGTCGGTTACAAAACCTTGGAAATAAAACGCAAAATCAAACTGTACCCCGGGTCCGCGGAGGTGTTTTCTCAAAAAAGCAAAATCTTAGCCTCTCTTTCTTCATAATAACTAGTGTTTTACAGGCTGAAATTATGGCAATAAGTGAAGTCTTATCTTGTCTGAAGAGAAACGTCATATCCGCTAAAGATATCCGTATATTCTCGGATAGCCAAGCTGCACTGAAATCCCTGGAATCAGTCTCTACAAATTCAATTCTAGCCCTTAACTGCCGATCATCTCTCGTGGAGATGGTGGAGAAGTTCAATATCCACCTGTGTTGGGTGCCGGGGCACAGAGACATTCCGGGTAACTGTATGGCTGATGAACTCGCCAAGCAAGGAATTAAACTACCCTTCTTACCTGAATATGGTTCCATAGACATACCAGCTGAATCCAAAACGCTCTAAGAGTTTGATCACACATCGGTGCTATTGTAGGTATAACCACACTGTCACTGTCTCATAGGCAGGCATGCAGCAAGACTTGGAGTCTTCTCGAATGAGTTCTACAGACTCGTAACATAACATAACGACATAAAATAGGTCTAAAAAGTGGTGCAACAATTATTTCCTATATGTCGACTTCAGCATTGTACAGCCAGCATGTTTGACACAGTGACGTCATCGCAATAAGATAAATACAGTTCATTGATTGTTTGATTAAAAATGCATCATAAACTTGAAAGACCCGCTTGATTAAAACGCACATCAGGCATTAGGAACGAAAACATATCATTTCCCCATTCGATGACTAGAATTTCAAATTGACAATCGTAACGGCGTGGCGCGCACATTTGTTGTTGTACTCGTAAGCGCGACAGGTGACTGCGTTTACATCTGCTACCTCTACAATTAATCTCATTACTCTAAGTTTTTACTAAAAACCATCTATCAGGTGTCGGTTCGAACATTAATTACACAGAGAAAATAATCGGTGGCTATTTATAGGATTGTGGCTCTTTAATTAGAATAAGTCTTCTTACTTACTTGCAAAGTTCAAGAGCCGTTGGCTGTTAGGCCAATAAGAAGGTTACGCCGCCTTTTTATTATACATAAAAAACATCTGTAATTACTGTTAAAACTGTATCCTTGAACTACAAAAATAACTTTATTAAATAAATTTGCTTTCCATAAATGTATACTTAATATTTAAAGTTATCACGTTATGCCAAAAGTTCAAGTCTTTAGTTCGAGTTAAGTCGATTTAATGTCGCTTGGTGTGCCCGAAGTGTGCACTCCAATTCTGCTAACTTTGTTGTAATCCATACATATACATATAATATGTAATGTATTGTATCATTTCCTTACTGTTGATCATTCTGTAACAAAATGGCTACGTAATATACATTCGATATATAATTGAAACTTCCGGGTTTATAAAGCCTTATTTTATTAAGTTAATCCATACAGAAGTACCAAAAAAGCCTTCGTTATTCGTATCTTTTGGAAAATATGTAAAAAATTATGGCGAAAATTAGAAAAAACATTGGAATTGAATGCATTGAAACATTAGAATGCGCAATAAAACAGCAACAGCCATATATATATGTAACTTTTATGACAAGTGTGTTTTTTTGAGTGTACTACGGAAATGAAATCAGATGTATCGAAACATCAGGTTTTGTGTTCAACCTGGCGAAACTACGACAAAAGTTACAGCAATCTTACGGATAGCTTCGTATAAGAACAGTGGTAGAGCCAAATATGATGATGAAGTATTGAAGGTGGCACAAAGCGTTTCTATTGGTCCGTGAAAACGCTAAAACGGCTCGATCAGAAAGACTCTCCACATCAGAAAACGAGTACACGTTTGATGGCCCGAAGGTGTTAGCGATATCGATGTTACGATTTGTAATCAGGCGGCCAGGGTCTTCGAGTTTCGCTGGAGATTTATGAGTGGGCATGGATTTAGTAACCGCAGTATTTTTAATCTATCTTAATAGAACTGATGGTCTGCATGAAAGTGAATGTGCTAGGCGATGGCGCATTGTGGGAGCCAATTGTGAAATATGTGCTGAGCGAATGATAGAGGCAGCTTCTAGCTTATTAGCTCTTAATGAAATTTGAGTGTTGATCGTCAAATTCTGACGATCTGGATGGTCACCGTCAACGATGTCATGCTTAGCAGGGTGGAAAGCGTGCCAAATGCTGGACGAGTGAATTAAGTGTTTCAATGTGGTCCAATTTAAACGCGCTTATCAGCGTGGCATAGGTGAATACCGAATACCGAATGCTGCAGAGTTGTTAGAAAATCCTCAGTGATGGACAGAATGACTGGCGTGATGTGTAAAAGCATCTGGCGGGCATTCCGGACTGTATCTCAGCGATCTTCGAGAAGTGTATGGGTGAATGTTAATTCCCTACTGCACGGAAATTTGCGAAAGTGGTCATGCTGCTGAAATCACCAGGTACAATGCTGTCATGCTTGTGAAAGGCATTGCCGGTTTGTCGCACTGTCTCCACGGAGGCAATGCAGGTGTTACGGGTGTTCCTCCTTTTGACTTGGATGTGATCCGAATAAGGTCAGAAGGGCAAAGCCCTTTATGCAGTGTGACTGGTTGGCGGTGGTTGATGTGGCTAACAGGAGCCTTAGTCAGTGCAAGGTACTTCTGGAAGAACTATGTTGTCTAGATGGCAAGCCAGATGGAATGAATCATGGACGTACAATATTCCAAGGTAAACACAGTGTTCAATTTTACCCTTATGTTGGGCTTTTTGCCCACTGGTCATGGTTTTTGCATCAAAGACACATCGGAGAAATTTGAATGTAATGGGTGTCCGAAGAGGAACGTGGGGTAGAGCCTTCCCGGCAGGTACTCACGTTAATCCCATAGAAAGTTTTTGTAAGAATTATTATCGCCGAGGGGGCCGTTGTATCTTAGTCCATCAATTAGTAAGATACTTGGACACTTTAGGACAAAAAATTACTGGACTGCTGGTCATATTTAGTGGCCCAGTCACATTAACTGCAGGTCTGTCATTTGGCAACTGATGTGGTTCGGAATTCCAGATGGATGTGATGCTAGTGTCTGCTTTGTCACCCGCCTAGGCACGCGTTATTACTACGGGAAGTTGTAGGTGCTTGCAGACGAGGTTGACCTGAACAACTAGCTGAGTCCGTGCCAACTTTTTATTGTGGACCCAGCTAGTTCTGAACATGACCTACGTAGTACTTCTGGTTTATTACCCAAATGCGGGTATGGTGTTAGAGTAGGTGCACCATTGTATATTATACAAATATATACTGGTGTAGCCAGGGCGTGGAGCTGCACATTCTACAACCACTTGCCGTCATCCCATAAATCGGCAAGGGTAAAAGATAGGCCCTGATCCTTCAATGAGTAGTGAAACCGGCACATCTGTTATATAGTTGGACGGTTATTGTCTAATTTAATCTAATCCGTGTATGACGAGGACCATGATGTAAAGCCTTCCTGGGAGGTACTCATGTAAATCCAAAAGACAGTTTCTGTCAGAATTATTAGTATTGAATTCAAACTTAGAGCAAATAGGGATTTCCCTTAAAAACACATTACTAAAGACTAAAGCTTCAAGAAAACGTAGCTTTTAGAAACTTGGAAAATTGGAAAAATATCAGGTTGCTGATAACGAATTGCTCTGCAGCAACAACGCTTCATGGAACACTTAAATTGTAATTGCCCAATTTTTCACCGAACATGTGACTTATTACCTATTGTTTTTCGAATGTACATACATAGTCAAATATTGGGATGCCATTTTGACGCTGTGGACGTGTCAAAGGGAAACATTTTGAATGGGATAAAGTTCTTTTTTCAAAAATAAAAAGATAATTACAGAAATTAAACATTATTCTTTACTTCTTGAACACATCTCGTTTCTCGTATTCTGTAAGCTTTATCGTGTTCTTAATAGAATCTATATTGCTATCTATTGAGACTTCGCATGATGCATATCGCAATGCATTTTTTGTTAATTAAAAGCAACATTTAAAAATTCCAGAGTATTTACTAGTTGTTTGTTTTAACATGACAAAATCACACATTAACAGCCATAATTATTAGTGTTTGACAATGACAACCCTTCGTCAGCTCACGCTAAGTACGCAAATGCTAAGTAAATATTTCGTCTCAGTTTGAGAATTCTATTAGTAGGTACTTTCTAGATTTCCGTTGCTGAACGTGGAACGTACGTAGTACGTAATCCTAAGTATATTGATAGTAAATAGGTTCACACAATTTCGAATATATGTTTCTACTCTACTCTTTTCACCCAATTGGGCTTGTGTCAAAAACCCTTAGAATTGTGTCCAAAAATTCCCAAAAAAAATGTCTAACCCACCACTTCCGCCAACTTAACTATCTGTCATCCATTGACCATTCATTTTCATATATGGAAGGCTACAGGTATCAAAATTATGTACTTAACAACGATCGTCAGCGCACACACAACAGCCGTCTCCCATGTGACTGAGGACGCAAAATAATTGATTTTTAGCTTTTGAAATCGGTAAGACAACATTCTCAACTATCTGTCAGCTTAGCAATAAAAACTGGAAAAGTCAACTAATAAAGCATGAAGAGACAACGGATCCAAAAAAAAATGTAGCCTCATAAAATCTGAGAAATTCTTGGAGTTCTCAGTGAGTATTTGTGTCCCATTTAATGAAATGACTGAGACTAACTGAGGGATCCTTACATGGGGCAAGACTAATTGCTTGCAAAAATAAAAATTAATGAAAATGGCCGCAGCATACGCTTTTAGTGTTTTGTAGCGAGTTGTGACACTAATTTGATAAAAAAAGAATTTCGAAAAATTATTGTCACCGTATGTGAGGATGAACGACTCCAAATTCCAATAATGGTATAATTCTGTAAAATTCCCAAGCACTTCGTTAGTATGCCGAGTAAAAAATAAGTTCCATTCAGAACTAAAGGCACTATTTTGAAGTCTCGGGTTATAAAAATTAACAGCGGGATCTTTCAGGGGACTGATTTGGCCTACTGTGGTTTTGCTTGGCGTTAAATCCATTGCAGCAATATTCGACGAAGTACTAGCTATGGGTTCAAACTAAACGGACACGCGAAGTTAATATAGAGAATTTAAAAAGAGGAAGTCGACACAGAATAGTCTAACAAATGGCTTACCAAAGGAAGCTTGTCTCCCGAAACGGAAGCATTAATGCTTGCCACTCAAGATGAAGTAATATGCCTACCCGAAACTATGTGAAGCATATAATGGAGGACACCAACGCCCTCCAAGATGTTTGCCACAGAGTGAGGCGAGAAAACGAAAATATTGGCAACATTCTTTCGGTCTGCTCAGTTCTGGACCATACAGACTACCTAAGAATGAATAATAACGTCGTGAAAATTATGTACATCGAGTTTCTAAGAAAGTACAAATTTTTAATTCAGCAGGACAGATATTACCTTCTAACATCGGATCCAGTTGTTGATAATGACGATGCAAAAAGGCTAGATATAACTATTGTGGATAAACCTTGCAAGAAGGCCATTCTTGTAGATGTGTCAGTGTGGATTTGATTCGAACTTCGAACCTCCTGCTCAGGAGTGCAACGCACTAACCACTAGAACCACGATGCCCACTAGAATATGTATTAGGGCAATGAATAATTCAGGTAATAACCTACTAAAGAAGCGAATCAGTACCACTCGGGCTAACGAAAACCCTCGAACTCTTCTACAAATTTTTTTTCAACATCACCTCATCAAATGATTGCAACAGCAAACTATGTATTTGTTTGTTTGTTTTTTGTTGTTCGCACTTCATTAGCCGGCCTTCGATTTTATTGTAATGCCATAATACTTTAATCGACAATTGTGCAACAAAGTAGAAAACTACTTTTAAAATAACTATTTAACTATGCGTACAACAGGTTCTCAGCATTACAGGTTATAACTCTTTATTTGGAAGATAACTCTTACGACCTTCTTTTTTAAAATAATCCTAAAAGTTGTTTGCTTGTCACAAAATATGTATTCAATATTACACAACTTACTAGCAACAGCCCATCTATGCTCATTGACAATGGCCCATAGAGTCGTATTCAAATCCTTGCGACACATCTGATCACTGACCAATTGTAAACTTTGCGAAAATCGCAAAAATTCATCTAAACGAAAAATGCGCCCGAATTCCTTATCATGCTTCTTAGTAACATTAACACTTTCCGAATTTTCTTCCAATATAAAATTATCATTCTTATTGCTGGGTGGTATGACCGGCTCAGAAGGATCTTTAACAGCGAGGACATTCGTTTTCGATAATAATACAGCAAACAGCACAATTACTATTATTGTTCTAATAGATATTCTTTGCATTTTAGTTAACACAATTTTTACTTTCTACTCAATTTGTTAATTATTCTTAAAAAAATCGTAAATTCTACAATAGTTTTAGCGTAATAAGTACTCGCGCCTTTCTATACTCCCGCTGAGCACCTAACACGCCGATTGTTCCAAATCAACTGAAATAGACGTTGTAATGCGCAAAGTTAAATGATAAACTTACAATGTTAAGGCGGCGATAGCGAAGGCAAATCACAACTCTTCCATTTGCAGATGTAATATGTTTGTTTCATCAAAACATAACTTGGTTTACTTTGAATTAATTAACTACTCGTACTACACTGCGGTTCACTAGATTGGTAGCAGGCAATTTTGAGAAGTAAAAAAAAATGGTGAAAGAAACGGAGTTTCATGTGGAAAATAATTGTGAATTACAAAATGTTAGAGAACAAGCTAATGGTAGTTTTATGAAACTTTAACTGAATTAGTCAGAATGTCATGCATTTAAATTGGTTCATAAGCTTAGAAGTAGTCAAAGTACAAAGGTTGTTTATGTAGTGGTTAAATTTTTTGTATAAAAAGTTAATTTTGTTAAAAAAGAAAGGTCTTATTTTTGCAATGCTATTTTAGGCTTAGACACTCAAAAAATCTAAGCTCTCTAGGTCGTGAGGAAGGTGGAAGATCACTAAAAAGTCGAAAAAAATTTCAATCCATCACACGCGCGACACGCGTCATACGCCGAATATAAAAAATGTTATTTTGGACTAAGACACTCACAAAATTTCAGTTCTCTGGATCATAGGGACGAAAGAGAAGATAACAGAGATCGTCTTGTCTGTGGAACGGATACACGAACGGAAGACTCAAAATGTTGTAGTTCCCGAAATTCCAGATCCTAATGACCATGGGATATGGTTTCCATAGGAACACGTCTTAAAGTCACATCTTAGTCCTACATACCGAATTTCATGCGAATCGCTTGAGAAATTGCTTTGTTCCCAAAATTTCAGACCATATTTCAGAGTTTATGTAGGAACAAGTCTTATAGTCGCATCTTAGTCCTACATACCGAATTTCAGGCGAATCGCTTGAGAAATGGTTTAGTTCCCAAAATAGTTTTAACATGTATAACAGTGGGACATTTAACAGTGGAACATGTAACAGTGGGACATTTAACAGTGTCTCACTTGACATTTTACTTTTTGAACATTTACCCCCTTAAACCTTGTAGTGAGACGTTGTCACGTGAATTAACATATAAATAATTTTGTTATTTACTGCAGTCATAGCGAACACACATTTTGCATTGCGCATAACCGGTTTAGCAGAAAAACCGGTTTGGTCGTGTGACTCGCAGAAAAGTGCTCATCGTGCTCGTTAAATTGCAGCTTCTAACTTGCACGATAAACTCCACCTTCCTCGCTCGTTAAGTTACAGTGTATTAGTTACTTTGAGCGATCTAAAAAATGAGGAGCTTTTTTAAACCGCCGGAAGGGGGCTGCATTATCTTACTATGGCACCATCGACTAAGTGGTACAAAGCTAAAAACTGACAGGAAACAGCGACAAAACGGTGTTGGAATCAGCTTTTCAAAAAATCTACGATCTCTTTGGTCCAATTTCATGGATATTTTAACACAACACTCCCATATACACCACTCGCATTGTTAAATCGTTTGTTGTCAGTGACAATGTTTACCATGGATCGGAATTTTGAGGTTATCTTAAAAAAATGTATTTCTACTGATTATTTAAAATTATATCTGATGTATTAATTTAAAATAAAAAATCAATTTTTATAAAAAAAAAAAACAAAAACAGAACTTTTTTCATTCATTTGTAAGTTGCTTCTAATCTTATGAACCGATTGAAATGCATGCCATTCTGGCTCATTTGGCAAAAAGGTCTCGTTATTTTGTTCTAAATATTTTTAAAAACTTGATTTTGTATTTACCACAAACTACTCTAAGGTTCACCATCATTTGTTTTTTCTTTCCTAAAATATCAATTTTATCTCCTTAAATCATGTGCTTCTTTCAAGTGAACCACAGTGTAGGTACCTTATCTACCTACCTAGGTGTTTATTGTGCTTTGAAGAAATAACTCGGTATTATACCATACGAGTACATTATGCTGTTCGCTGTTCTCAATGTTTACGCATCAAACGACATTTATGGCTTTGCCAAACCACGTGTATATACACAGCCGCAGCTTACAGCTGTGGTTGTGTGTTGTTTAGTTTGGCTGTGCCTCTAATGTTGAAGGAACATTATGTAATATTCAAACATTATTATTTTATTGCTCCCAGTTTGCTGCGAATACGCTTCGTTGTCAATATGCTATCGAAGAATTGAATTAATGCATTCATAATTAATTATTCATGATCATCATTTATGTTGTCAAATACTTTCAGTTGACTTGCTACGTTAGTTGGTTTCTACTTTTTATTTATCCATTATTTTACTGTTTGTGCGTATTATATTATTTATTAAACAAAATGATTGGTACCTTGAAAAATCACGTCACTGTACGTGCGCTGCAATGTAGAGAAATCTGTGTTTTTTAAACCTTGACAATGTAATATGAATATTAAAACATGGCATTAAATGTTTTTCAGAGAAAAGAGAAGATAGCACGAAAGCAGAGAAATATTGGCGTACATACAATATTGGAGAGTTAATTTGGTTTTGCAATTTCGCATTAAACTTAGATTTTCCTTAGCACTCTTACCGTCGGTACATATAATACAAGAAATTAAATTTAGACTTTGTAAAAATTGTTGTGTCAAACGAGCTTATATGATAGTGCTTGGTCCTGCTGGAATGTCCAGCGGTTGTTACCGAATTTTTTGAATGCCCAAGGTTAAAACGCATCATTTAATACCTTTTTCACACGCCCATAGACGATAGTGGCTGTTTCATGCACTATAACCTACCTTCGAAATTAACTTATGCACACTAGTGAGTTCACATATAATAGTATATTACAGAACGAGCAAGGAAAGTGGAGTTTATCGTGCGAGGTCGAAGCTTGACGAACGAGGCGGTAGCCTGCAAGTCATGTACGCTATTTTTCACGCGTCCAAACCGGTTTTTTTTGCTAAATCGAGAGAGAAGCAGAAATGTAAGAATGTGTGTTCGCTGTGACTGCAGTAAATAACAAAGAAATGAATTTTTCACGCGTCCAAACCGGGTTTCCTGCTTATTCGAGAGAGAAGCAGAAATCACAAACGACAAACAAAAGAGAATTCTTGCTCATGCGCAATGTGTTCGCTGAGATTGTAGTAAATAACAAAAGACGTTTATATCATAACATAACTAGTGTTGCTATGGGCTACTTTCGAGGCTAGTTTATAGCGTACGAAACAGTCACTTTCGTCTATGGGCGTGTGAAAAATACTTTTGTTATTTACTGCAGTCACTGCGAACACACATTCCCAGAGTATTTTTGCATTGCGCATAAACGGTTTAGCAGAAAAACCAGTTTTGGTCGTGTGAAAAATAGCGTTACTCGCAGAAAGTGCTCATCGTGCTCGTTAGATTACCGCACTCGGCTACCACCTCGTACTTCAAGATTCTAACTCGCACGATAAAGTCCACTTTCCTCGCTCGTTATGTAGTATACTATTCCCGATACACTTGTTGATTTTCCTAGGCGTCCTGATCGACAAAGACCAGCGGAGAACGACCATTTACAGTTACTGTGGCCCGACCTCAAAACAGATATTTTGGTGATTAGAACCAAATAATGCAATGTAACAAAAAAACAACCCATAAAAATTAAAATTTTTCGTGTAAATTCTCTAATCGGGAATACACAATGTGCAGTTTGAATAAAATAGGGTAAATTTCTTTAAATTTTGGTTAGAGCCCCGCGACTCCGGGGCCATTTCACATCAAAATTTTTACAAAAAGTGTTGTCCAAGTGTTGTATACATGCGTATAAAATTTGAAGAAAATCGGGTTATTGTTTTTATAAAATTTGTATGGGTGCCCCCCGACCCCAGGACCATTTCACTTCCAAAGAAAATCGGGTACATTTTTTAAAAAACCCCGAGGCCCGAGGTGCCCCAAATTTTAATAGAAAGTATTGTCATGGGAAATACACATGTGTGCAAAGTTTGAATAAAATCGGAAAAATTTAGGAAGTGTGTTAAGAATCGATCACAAGATTTTGCCCACCAGCCAGCCAGCCACGGGCACGCAAAGTTAATATAGAGAATTTAATAAAAGGACTGCGTATTAAGATATAGTAAAGCGAGCTTCTCAGCTCGCTATTATGGATAGTTGTAGTTCAGTCTAAACACTGAATTATCTTAAAAGCCCAATAGTAACCATTTAATTCACAAAATTCGTTTTTTTTTTAATTTTTTTTTTTTTTGAGAAATTTCTTCTTTTTTGGGAAATTTTTCATCTTTTTTTAAAAAAAAAGAAGAAAGGTACACGGAAGGCGTGTGCTAGAAACCCTATTATCTTTGCTTGCAGATACTTTTTCATACTCGTAGTGTATACTATTTGAGACTGAACGGACAGTAGTGTGATTCCAGGTGTCCAGTATGACTGGATTTATGCTGTCTCTGTACGACCTAATGTCTTGATGTATGCAGCATGGAGACATATAACAGACAGTGATGCCGTAAACTGCGTGTGCGGGGTTGTGACAGGCAAGCAAGAATTGTTTTGACAAAAGTTCATTGTGTTATCTGGTGATTTGATTAGGTTTGAGATTAGAAAATAATGTTGTCGTCGCTATTGCAGTTGCTTCCACTTCCAATCCCAAAATGCGCCAAACATAAACAGATTCAACAAAGTCCGATTAATTTTTATTATATATTTTTAATGTATATTTTATGTTTTTTTGTTTGTTTGTTTGTTTGTTTTTTTTACTCAAATACAACATTGTTCTTATTTGTTTTTATTTCATAATATCCGCTGTTTTTTTTTTGTTTCTTAATTAATTGTATATAATAATATAATATTTTCATATTCTTTTTTCTTATGTAGTAACACTTTGTTTTATTTTTATTAATTATTTTAATTAATTTTGTTGTAAATATAATTACAAATATGCGATAAGAATAATATTGTAGTAATTAATAATATTAATCATTAATTGATAATCTTAATTTTAATTGTTTTTAATAAATTAATAGTTAAAATAAAATTTCATTACAATTTTTATTTATTTCTATATTTGTATTGCGTTTTGTATTCTCCCAAACCGATTAAAATTATACATACATACGAAGTTTTTTTTATATTACAAATTTTATTTTTATAAAATTAAATTATTATATGTTAAAACGGAAAACCTTTTTTTTAGATAACTAAATATTAACTATAATTGTTGATTAAATTATGAGTTAAAATTTATGTTACAACTTAGCAGTCTATTTGAATGTAAATTTGAATAATTTTAATGAATTTTTATTTGTTGTGGTATTTTGATGATGCTTCTTTGTGGTTATAGACATTCAAAATGAAGTTATTATGTAAATAAAGACAATTTCTTTTGTTGATAATTGCAAGGTCTTTTTAATCTCAATTTTTCTATTCGCCGGTGCACCGAGAAATAGAAAAAAAATATTTGTTATAACTTATATCTGCAATTCCAATTATTTATGCTTTTTTACAAACTTTTCTTTTCGGGAAATACAGGCAGCTGAGATTCCTTCACAAACCAACATTGTGCTACACAACAGAAAATATTAATTTACAGAATTAAAGAGAGCAAGTAATTCTGGAATTTTTATTGCAGAAAAACGAAAATTATGTTTAGGCTGACAGTAATTACATTTAGTAATTTTGTTTTACAACTTTTGATATCAGCTTTTCCTTTTCTGTTTTAAAGGCACCTGGCTAATTTCACAATTTGGAAGCTCTATTAATCGACGTATGTGTAAAGACGTTCAACGTGTTCCCATTATTGTTTTCTGTGCTACTTTTAAAGTGCTCCTAAGTGAAAGATATTATAAAATTTAAATATGTAAATAGAGAACAATGCTGGTCTTTTGAATTATTGGCTGCATTTTTTTGTTAAAATTATACCAGCAGTTCAAGAGTTAATAGAATTAAAGAATACATTTATTGGGTCAGCAACGAAAGTGAAATTAAATTAACTAAAGGTGCTTTTCAGAGCTTAAAATTAGTTCTGGACATCTTTACGGCAACTGACATCTGCAAGGGCGATCAAAAAAGAAGAGACTTTTCTCGATTTTTTCTTTTTGCAACGCCCAGAAATAGTCGTAATACAAATGTGACAGGTCAAATTTCATGTACATTTAGATGGTGGCATACCTCACTCTCTTATTATGAGGATTATAAAACCTAAAGCTTCTTACAGACTATCGAACTTGACTGTAAGTTGTAAGTAAGTGTAAATGCATGACTTACTTACTTGTCAGTAAGTAAGTCATGTATTTAACTGATCGTTATAAAACATTTTTGCGGTTGAGTGTCTGTCAAAGGCAATGTTTGTTTATGATGACAGCACTAGAAGCTGTTGTAGGGCTTTCACCCCTGCCAATTTTCGCTATTAAGCTGCAACTAGAATACGGGTACAAACTAGGAATAAGTCCCTCGGTTTTCCAGGCGGAACTCCATGCCATTGACATCTGTGCCGGGATTTATATCTTTTCAGATACCCAGGCAGCACTTAAAGAGCTGGCGTCCAATTTAATGGACTCAATATCAGTCAAAAACTGTTACGATGCTGGTTCAATGAGTAGAACGAAAAATCCTCTCGATCCATGTGGCATCACAATGGACCATCTATTGGTCAAGTGGGTCGGCTTCCAGCCGACAGCCACCCCAACTAAACCAAACATATATAAGTGGGGACATATTTTTTGACACCCCTGTATATTGCCATACGTTTCTACAAATAAGTACCTGGTTATATTAAATAACGCATAATGGAAGACAGCAAATCGTTACAACCAAAAAAATTCCACAAATTTCTTTTCGGCGTTTTTCTTTCTTTTCCTCTAGAAAGTAATGAAATATCGCGACCTCTATCTCCCGGAGAGCACATCATATTTGCTCGTAAAATATGGAAAGTTTTTTCTAATTCTCATTGGAAGAGGCGATAGAAAGGAGATCTTTTTGTAAATTATCACACGATTTGTTTTTTCGAAAAATTGAAAATTATAAACTATAAGAAAATTATTTCGCATTTGTTATACATTATATAAATAAACTGGAATATTAACAATTTTTAATTTGTATTTCGCAAGCGATTAGAATTTAAAGTGGTGTTTTTCATCTGTTGTTACAACTCGTAGTTAATTTACTTCTTTAAAATTTATACATAATACATATTATATTTCACCTTAGAGTATCTATATGTATATATAATATATTCTAATTTTTTGCTATTTCTTGTGTTTTTGTAATCGTATTTATAATTTCATTTTATTTTATATTTTCAATTTCTGTGTAATTATTAATATATGTATTTTATTTGAACGTAAGATATTACTATTTTTTTTATTTTATTGTATTACCTTAAATAAACTTTGACTTTAAAATTAAAATTAAATTAGTTCTTTTCTATTTACTGCACGCTTTATTTTAGCTTTAATTTGAAATTTTGAGTTTGTGTGTGTGTGTGTGTGTATGTGCAGGGTGGTATGGAAATTTTTTTGTTCGTTTTGGTTTTTTTACTTTTGTATTGGTTTGTTGTTGGTTGGTTGGTTTCAAAAAGGCATGCTAAAATAAAGGCCCTCATCGGGGGCCACTCTCAAACTCTATAAATATCTTGGTGGTCCGGAATTGTATGTCCCCTGCGGCGGAGGAGGTGCCGGTGACGGTTGTCCCTGACGAAGCACATCGAACGGTGAGCCAGAACGCTGCATAAAGTGATGAAAGTTACTTGGTGGCAGTTGATGCTGTAAACACAGAGAGAGAGATTAACCAATTTTCCATATTAACTTATATTAATTTAGCTAACCTGCAATCCTCGTAACCCAATTGGTCCTGCTGCGCCCATTATGTGACTCGGCCCATCGCCCAAATCTAGCTGCAGACTTTCGGGCAGTTCTCCCGCTAAATGCAATTGTCCCAGAGATGCTGTGGCCATTGCCACATCGGGCATCATATCGGATAGATGGCCATCGGCACAAGCTCCGCCTGACGTTCCACTAATTTCGCCGTCGCCGTTTAACGACTGTGGAAATCGATAGTCGCCCTCGGTTATCAGGGCTGGCAGTTCACCACGATGTCCACCAATGGCTGAGAGACGGGAGGCATAGCTACCGTGTCCGCTACTGCTTATGCTTAATGCTCCCCCACCACTAAGACCACTGCCACTCGCCACCCCTCCTGCTATACTTACGTGCGGTCGGGGGAAAGTCATATTTATACTATAACACGGCATATTGCTTTGTACTGATGCATCGTTTCCGGCAACGGCCGGCGATGGCGGTGGTGTTTGATCTTCTTCGATATCTTCAGTCTGTGTTGTTGTAGCGACAACCTCGTCAACTACACTTTGGCTACTCAATGAACACTCGAGCAGCTCGGACACCGGGTCAGGTAGATTAAATTCACGGACGACGCGCAAACGGATCTGCCGATTAATTTCATGCTTTGACGAAAGCGACAGCAATAACGCTCGCTGGCACATCGGTGATTGGCGGAGTTTGTATTCACGTTTTATCATTGCACCCATTGTGGCACCGTCTGGCGGTGGGATAGCTGCTGCTGCTGCTAAAATATCTACATTTTCTGTGCCCGTTCCACCGCCGCCCCCAACTCCTCCACCAGTCGCCGCATTCATTCGAGAGACCATGTAGAGGGTGTCTGGAATATCTGGTAAATGTCGTGACCGACGCATTCGCAACAATTCGACATGATGTGAGGATGCCATACGATCCTCAAGCAACGCTTTGACCTCCTCGAAGTATGGCATGAAGAGACGTGGTCGTACAAAAAGACCTTGATTTTTGCCACCACGAATCCAAGCGTTCACCCGCAAATTTTCTCGTTCGTCGCCTATCATGTGGGATGGCGGCGTACTGACGAGGCCACGTCTTATTGCCTGGCAGAGTATTTCACTATTTGGCGGCAGTACATGGTCCATTCGTACGAGTGGCAGTAATTCGGAAAGGATTTCGCGCAGCTCAACGTCACTAAGGTCACGTTTTTTTACGCCCTTGCGCGTTACCGAGTGCGCCGTGTGCGACAGAAGATTAGGCTCACGATCCTCCATTCGCCGGATCAACTCTTGCTCACCCCATTTGAGCACCGATTGCAATACCTCCAGCTCAGATGCTTGCAAAAAGTTACTTTGAAGTACGCATATCAGTTGTGCTTTGTCCAGTTGATGCAGCACCGGCGATGATATGACAGCTGAGAACTCCTCGCGCAGGTATTGGCATGCTTGTCGGAATACCCAAGCGGAGCCATGCGCTTGGTTGCCCCATTTAAGTACAGTCGGCAACGTGTCCAGCGACAACCACTCCAGTATAAGATCCTCGCAACCTTGCGCCAATATATCTAACTCTAGAAACCTCCCGATTTGATATAATTCCATTGCCTCCTCCAGAGGAGTTGGTCGTGCTCGACCTGTATGGGTTAAGGCATGAACCTCACCCAAACTGCCAGCACTGTTACCACTTCCAGCTCCACGCAGAATCAACGTCAAGTCGACCGTATCCAAATAGATGGCATGCAATAGAACTCGAGCATATCGTTTCGGGATGACAGTCTCATCGAGAACAATTCGCGTGGGAACATGCAAGGCGCGCTCTGTGTACTCCTCGACGTTGCGAGTTCGCCGCTGTATGAGATTCCTAAAAAATGGCGATCTAGCACTCAAAATAGCTTTGTGGCATGGCAGCTCCAATTTCGGCCGGAAACCGTACTCTGAGCTGCCCGAGTCGGGCCGATGGTAATCGTTCCCTTCGGAAGTGAATACAAGCGCCGCATCCGCATAGTCACCAGTCTCCAAAAGATATCTTAAATCGTGCTCTAATGGATTGGGCGTGCCAAAATCATCGCCCAGCTGCCGTAGTAGATTTATATCAATCGACGGATCATGTTGACACAAATCACCAGTGTATAAGTAGCGCAAAAGTGATGAAAACATCTGTACGTCTATCGGTGATGATGGCAACTCAAGGCAAATACGTGCACCAAATCCAGGACAACCCGCCAGCAAATCACGAAAGTACGAACAGCGCGACGACAAAATTGATCGATGTACGGGAAAAATTGTGCCGCGAAACACCAAGTCACAATCTGTGCAACTCTTCATATCAAAAAGTGCTGCAAGATCCTGTTTAAAGGTAGTTGCTGGCGGCCGGGCGAGTTCAGCTTGAACCGACAGATCTCGTAGGGCAGCAAGCGCCTCATACTCCTCACAAAGTGCCGCCAACTCTAAGGGACTCCAATCAGAGACAAAGTCCCGCAGAACTCTCGCATGATCACAGGCTTTTGACGAGCGCCGTCTCCGTATGAATTTACGTTTGAGTGTAGCAAATCCGGTGACACGTTTACGACGCTGTTCACGAAAATGCGGCCCAACTCCACCGCCAGATGTTGAACCACTACCAGCACAACCGATACCACCACCACCTGCTGCACCGGCTGAACTTGAATGCATTGAGCCTCCGCCCGATGTCGAGGCCATCGGGTAGCCCGAGGATGACGTTGCTCCCATTATTGTTGATTGTGGTGGTATGTTGTCGTTGAGGCAATGGGACTGATGCTTGTATGAGGTTGATTTTGTTTTTGCAATGGATAAACGGTTGGCAGAGTTGGCTTTTTGCCTTGAGAATTGCTCTTAAGAGCAATGTTACACATGTGAAGTTATGTTCCTTTTTATTAATATGGTATATTTCTAATTTTTTAATTCGCTATAGATGAATAATTTTGCGATAATTACTACTTCCAGCTACTACTTCCAGCAATTAGCAGACGAGATACATTTTTGTCGTTTTTCAATATTCTAAAATGACAAAAAAAGAACAAAATACAATTTCATTTTGAAAAACACAGTAGAAACATTCATTATTACATTTCTTCAAAAAAAAAAAAATTAATCCAAGATTTCAATAAACTGCAGAGTAAAACATTGTGGCTACCTACTCCAATAAAGTCCATAGTGCACCTAGATGAGGCAGTTTATCAAAGATGTATTGCTTTGCTTCCTACTATGGCAGCTGTGTCCCCAAAACCAGTTTGAGTAAACATAAGGTTCCCTGGTGAAATGACCGGCTGGCTAAACTTAGAAAGAAAGTTAGAAAGCTTTTCAACACTGCTGAACGCATGAAGATGTGGGAAGAATATAGGTTCGCCCTTACGGAGTATAACTCTGAATTGAGACGATCCTAACGATCCACATGGAGGAAATGCTGTAAAAGCATTGCTGATATGCCAGTAGCGGCACGAATCTACAAGACACTCGTCAAGGATCAGGTAAACTATGTAAGCTTACTGAAGAAGACAGATAGTAACTACACGTCGGACCGTGAGGACACAATTAGAACGCTACTTGAAGTTCATTTCCCCGATTCGTCAACTTGTTTCACATATACCTCCTAATGCTCGTAATCATAGGGCTACGGTTTTCATTGGTGAATTCAATAGCCGTCATAACTTATGGAGATATGAAAACAACGATGACAATGGAGATAGATTAATAGAATGGGCGGATTTGAACGATTTGCATTTAATATTCGACACAAAGATAAATCAACTTAGGGCTACAAGCCAGATCTGTGCTTCGTTGTTTGTGGGAACATCACCCTTTACCAACTGCCAGAGCAGTGCTGGCGGCTGTGTATTTGCCTATGCGTGCTTAAGCTGGCAAATCCAAATGTCAATTATAATAATATCTGATGCTACAGACCGTTGCGCTCCAAGGCCTAGCTTCTTGCGACCATTTGTGATGTGCATGAATATTTTTTCACACAAATGGAAGGGACCTTCAATTTAATGCCGTATCCGAAAGGCGAATTGAGAAGCTTTTCGTGACAAGTTATTACCCTCGGACGTTTGTCAGACATTCCCGAGAGGTGGGCAACAGTAAAAACTACTTTTGGTGTTACTGGGATTCGAACCACGAACCTCCTGCTCAGCAGCCATGCAGTTGTTATCCGCTGAGGCACGGCGCCCACAATATACGACTATATTACTGAAGAAGTCAGTGCTTTCAGTAGACACAAATCGAATGACAAATTGTGCCACGTGCCAAACAAAATGACATCAGTTGCTGGTGTTAGTAACAAGAGTGGCAAATCTGCCAAAATATACAGATCTGTTAGAGATGATCTCAGATCGAAAATTACGCTGCATCGATAGTTTTTTTCAGGGAAAACGAACAACTTGACAGCCAAAAAATCAATCCGCGCCAGATTATTTGGCAATTCGAATTCAACATTATACTTCTACGCTGATTATTTTGATCATAATACCAAATGATAATTGCATTATGAAAATTATATAGATGAATACATAAAAATCTTAATTGTTTGTTGCGCTTAGCAAAAAAAACTATTAACTTGTTTTGGTGTTAAATTTACAACCGTCTGGTTTTTGTGACTCAATTAATAAGCAAAAGTTTTAATTAAAATCGCAATTGACGCTTTTCATAATACAGTTTCTAATTCAAAATACAATTGTACCCTTAAATTTTAATTTAGCAAAGTGACACTTTTACAAAGTATGAACAAATAACGAAAATGAAACCAAAAACCTTGACATACTCCATAGTCGAGAGGTATTCGCTATCACTAGGCAGTCGTATTTTGTCTTTTGCCTGCACGAACTGTCAAAATCTTTTTCTGACAGTATGTACTCAATTTTATGAGAATATTCCAAAACAAATGCATTTTTAATTTTTATACAATATGAAATATTAATCAATGTTTTTAAAGGAGCAATGCTAAGGCAATTCAAAAATATTCCGACACATATCATATATTATTATGCAAACAGAATTCCCGAGCACTTTCCACTTTTGCAGATCCTAAAACACACGAATCGTCAGCCAAATCAACAATAAATTATAGCAATCAAAATTATATGCGAATATTTCGTCTGTTCACTGCCACAGCACAACAAAAATTTTTTTTGTTAAAATTGTCAATAAATGGTCGACTATAGGATTGTGTGGCAATGGCTATCACTCTCTAGGTACCTGCATAAATGGCAATGAAACTCGTTATTTATAGTCTGCCAACTTTTATTTAAAGACTCTGACATTATTGGGATAACCAAGAAAATTTAACGCGTTTTCCAATATATTTTTAATTTTGAATTATCCTATTTTTTTTTTTATTTTTAAATTTTTTACTTAAAAATCACTAGGAAATTGTAGGGCCAGACAAAATGAAGTGAAAAACACACCTAGAAGGCGGAACCGAACAAACGAAAAACTTTCCTCCTAATCACGACAGCAGCAGCAGCTTTCACCAAACCAACAGAACACAACGATAGAATTAATAAAATCACCCACAAAATGGACATCCACTGTTAATTACCTCTCTGTTTAAATTATTTTACAATTATAGTTTTTAATCAATGCCATTGAAGGTAGACTCGAAAAATTGAAAAAATAATTTAAAAGAAATTGTCACGACGAAAGCGAAGGAAAAACCACAGGAAAATGTTCACGACGACGACTCCAACTTCGAAAACGACGACTCCAACGACGACGACGTCTTCGAGATATTAATTATTATAATTTTCATATTTCCTGCATTTCCATCACATTTTCACTTCACTAAACTATTAAATTGCAATAATTTCTACTTTTTTATTATTTATATGTATTAACAAACACGACTTTTAACATCTAAAACATCTATATTGTCATGGAATGGAAAGGAGAAAATTATTGTAGACGAGAAAAAATATAAACACCCTCAAAAAATTTATGACAGAAACAGGTGTACATCATTTAATCCAACAACAACAAAAGTACTAGATTTAAAAAAAGGGTACCGACACTGTAAATGAAATCCAAAAATAAAGTACTCTTTATTTAACATCATTACCGACACATAAATCGCTTAGTGCAATTAATTAATTTTGAGTATTGCCTATCAGGCGATAGTTTGAAAAAGAGATCGAGACTATAAAGGAGGGATTTTGGTTGCAAAATGAGGCATGAGTATGACGTATATGTATGAGGTGTACGCTTTACAATTTAATTGTTTTTTAATATTTATATATTTAAAGTCTTTATTTATTTAAATGGTATATTAATGGCTGAATTAAAGACTTTGTTCTCTTTTTTAAATAAAAATTATATTTAATCGAATATTTCGGTGTGAAAAACATCAACGATTAACAAAAATTAAAAATTTAATTGTTGTGTGCTATTTTAAAAATTAAGTTAATAAAATAATGCGAACTATTTATTTTACTCTCACTCTCGTTGAAGTTAATTGTCAGATGCGTTGTAGTTTCTTAGAAATAAAATGTTAGGCACTGAATTGTTAAGCTACGAGGAAAAAAATTATAAACTACGCTAGCAACATTGACAACTTAGTCGATATTGTTTATTGTTGCCATGTAGAAAATGCGTAGTCAACGGAAAAAGCTAAACTCTCTATGTACAGCTAATAATTAATATTAATAGCTTAAGAAATTAAAATGACAGGAAGAAAATCGACTGGGCAGTATGAGCCTCTAAATGAAACTGATAGAAATAAAAGAAAGTCGCCATAAGCAAAATTTGCAATTTGATCTTAAAAAAGTGCAACACAAGCCGCTTATTACTCATAGTTTATGAAATATTATCATAATAAGTTTTATTTAGTGAAATCTAAAAAAAAAAGGGGGGGGGGCATTTTTTCGATTTCTTGTTCAAAGTTGTAGTTAACAAGATAGTTAATTAAAAAACTGACTACTAATTGACAATGTGTTGCTTTTGATGATTGCTACGTTTTTATCTTCTTAACTTAATTTTAGCTTTGGAAACGAATGCACACTGCATATCCGACAACAATAGTAGGTTAGCATTATTTGACCATTTGACCGCGATCCATCATTAAATTCTGACTGACATTTTAATTAATTTCCTTAGTTGTCAAAACACGAAAAATTGTAAAGTGGAGTGTGGTATTCTCTTGCGTAAAGACTAAAGATTAGCTTGCTATTTATTTTACCAATATTTGAAAATTTAAAATTATTTGTGTCTAAAACGTTCGTACCTTTCTTTAAGCCTGGCCAACAGTATTCATCATTTTGCTTTCCAGCTTATTTGCTTATTTGTGCTCGCATTTACCTGCGAAAATTCGCAGAATATCATATATCAGATGTTAACAGTTCTACTGCGAGATACAATCGTAAACATACGATTATCTTTCGCAGCTAGAGCATTATCTCTTACGCCATGTCGTCACGTTCAATTGCCCCAACTATCGCCCTATGATGTAAGTCGCTTAAATTATCCCGACATGCACGTGCCTTATGTTCCAAAGTGTTATTTTCTTGCAGGTTAATCTTAAACTGCGCGAGAACGAGTTCACCCACACATTTGTCGATGAAAACCCAATTCACAGCTACGAGTCAAATCAGCTAGCTTCAAATAAACCTTGCGAGGACTCCCGCACTGAAGCCAGTTTCTTACACAAACATGGTAAGTTATGTGATTCCTTTTTAGTTTATATATATATTGGTAAAACTTTAAAGTCCCTCAACTTTAAGGTTTTATCTGTGGCATTTTTGATGGTCATGCTGGACCAGCATGCTCTCAGGTTATTTCAAAACGGCTTTTACGCTATATTGCTGCCTCGTTGGTACATGCGAATATCTTAAAAGATGAGATAGCCAAAGGGTGCACAAGTCAATCGTTTCTTAAGTGTCATAATGATAAGGTGAGTTAGAATCAGAGCTCCCAAATTTTAGAATAAATTCTAGTAATTTTATCCCTAGGTAGACTTTGTGAATGAAATCAAATTTCTGTATGAGGAAAGTTTTAGTAATTACGTCCAACAAATTTCTAGTCAGTCTAGTGTTTCAAATCATACAGCAGCGATCGAACAGGCATTTATTTGTCTCGACAATGATCTCTCGAAAGAAGCACTCAACAACACAAATGCACGCACAATGTCGGTTGCTATGTCGGGTAAATAAAAAAAATTATTCTATTAATAAAATGTAAAGCAAACACAATTTTGCATTGCAGGTGCAGTTGCATGCGTAGCACATATTGAAAAATGTGATCTTCATGTGGCCAGTACTGGCGACTGTTCAGCTGTCCTTGGTATTCAGTGCGCCGACACGGGTCGTTGGACGACAAAAAAGCTGATCCAAGAGCATAATGCAGACAACCTAAAGGAAGTGCATCGAATTCTTAAAGAACATCCTAATGAGGAACACGAGACAGCCATACGAAATGATCGATTACTCGGACAGTTGGCCCCCCTACGAGCACTCGGCGATTTCCGATACAAATGGTCGAATGAGATTTTACAAAAATATGTTGTGCCCTCCTTTGGTGAGCATGTCGTCCCGCCACATTACCATACACCTCCATATCTCACAGCTCAGCCAGATGTAATTCATCATAAACTAAGTCCAAATGATAAATTTCTCGTAATTGCTAGCGATGGCCTATGGGATTTTTTATCGCCGTCCCAAGTTGTTGATTTGGTTGGCGAGCATATGTCTTCAAAAAAAATAATTGAACCAATGAAACTGCCACGTAACGGAGATGTAACGCTTGAAGAAATTTCCACGGTACTTGCACAACGAAAGTAAGTAACCGCTTTACAACATTATCTAGAATATAACACAACTACATAATATTTGATCTCACAGAGCTGGACGCAAGCGAAAACCTCTCGATCAAAATGCCGCAACACATTTAATACGAAATGCACTCGGAGGAACTGAGTACGGCATCGAGCACTCGAAGATTTCCTATTTGCTGTCATTGCCACAGGATGTTGTTCGCCTGTATCGTGACGACATAACAATTACGGTTATATACTTAAACTCAGATTTCATCGCCAAATGTTCATAAAGCCCTTCTAGTGTCGTATCAGATAAGCTTGTCACGTTGTTTTTAATGTCTTTTTTTGTTTTGTTTAGAATATTTAAACAAAATAAAATGAACCATCCTTTTCCTATAATGATTAACGAGTACATAATAAATATTTGTATGTACGTGAAATATATGTAACAATAATTATTGCCCGTTGCAAAACACTTGAAGATAACCCTGAATGTTAATAGGTAACTATTCCTATATTGAGGTCTTTTAAAAGCTTTTGCGTGAATAATCTCCAATCAACTAACTTTAAGCTAATTTTATTTTCTGTACACACAAACCGCTAGCAAAATATAAAACAAATGTCTATTTAATAAAAGTTTAAAATGTATCGAAATGTTTTCATCAAATTAATAGTCGCTGAATTTATTGCAGCTGCAATATAAAACTAGTAAGCAAAGACTTTCTTACTAGTCAAGAGTTTCTAATACAAACTGCGGTATTTAGTTCTGGATTTTTTGTTGTCTTACTTAGCAGTGTTACCTAAAAGGGAAATCTTTATCAAAAGCCTGAATTGGAAGTTGCTCCCGAGGACTTGATTTGGCAAGAGATTTTCTCTTTTTTTTTCAAACTTCATTTGAATATAACTCTCGCTCGTCCTTGGTGCAATGTTTGGTTTCAAGAAACACATTGATTTAGTGGAATTTGCAAGATTTTTGAGTCTTTTCAGATTTAGATGCTGTATTTTGATAGGCATATAGGCTAGATTCACTGTCAAGTGTTTCTGATTGGAAAAGGGCCTTTAGGCTGTTCTCCAAACGAGTACTTATTTGTTTGTGGAGACTTTTTTTAATAAGTTTGCTGACGGGTGACTTATTAATGGCGTCAAATAAATTTATCCAAACAAATAAGAACTCGTTTAAAAACAGCCTTAATACTTAAGTCTTACAGGATTGTTTGGATTTCAGTTTTGACAAAAAACAATTTTTGCTCGTTATGTTGGAAATCCCAACAATCACGTAAGTCTAAAGTATTGTTTTTCCATTGTGAGAACTCCCTTAAGATTTCTCTCGTACTTTTGGTTTGACGTTTTATTTGCAAACTGTGTCCGTGGTATGATTTGATTTGGCGTTATATTTGCATTGTTTTGTAACCAACACTGTATCTATGACTTTGATACCCGACGGCAAGCGACGGGTATGGTTTCATATACTCAGCAAGATGACGTTGATAGAACAAGCAGACTAATTTCTTTAGTTTTTGTTTTGTTATTCCTGTAAAATTTGGTTTTGGTTTGGCGTTATATTTGCAAAGCATTCACCACGAAAACTCCATCACTTTGACTGCTTACCCAAGGGATATGGTTTGAGATAATCGAAAGAGGCATAAATATCAGACAAGTTCTGTAGGGCATAGGTTAGTTTTAATATGGCAGCCAGAGCCAGTTCTATCTCTCGTGTTTCATGTTGCTCGAATAATTAATTGGTTTTGTCAAACGTTGGTCCAAAGAATAAACCAACACTTATGTGACCAGCTCCCTCTACATCACTTTTGCCCGCCGCCTTCTCTTAGACTCCGTCGATTGTGCGGACGATTAACTTAAATCTTACCGTTTTCAAATAAAAAATCCTTCACCATTTCCCTTAGCATTAAGTGTTTGTTTTTAGTCTTAGTCGTTTTTCGGAATTGAATTTTTATTTTTTTTAATTGTTTTTTAAATGATAAAAATTCAGAACAAAAGAACCAAATTTACAAATCTTCATCAAAGGCCTGAATTGGAGGTTTCTCCGGAGACGACCCTTCACCATCTCTGACAACCGTGAGATATTGGTTCAACGAATTTAAGCGTGGTCGTACATCTCTTTTTGATTAGGACTTGACTTGAGAAGCGGCCAGGCAGAAGTTGTTATCGAAGAAATCGTCAAAAGGGTCCACGACATGGTTCTCGATGATCGCCGAACTAAAGTAGCAAAGGACGTAGCCGTGTCGTACAGAACGGCAATTAATAATTTAAATGATATTGATAAGTGTGAGAAAAATGTCGGCCCTCTGGGTACCCTCACAATGGACAACAAGCGGGTACGGCTATCTATTTTGAAGCAGTGTTTGGACCTCTTTAGCGGAAGTCGCTGGAGTTTTTGCGTAAAGTCGTCACCAATGATGGATACATTATTACATGCCAGAGACCAACCTATAGTAAAAACAATGGATTTTTGTCGGGCGAATTATGTGGAATGAATTGCCTGACTCTGCGATAATTTAGGACACACGTGCATAGACATCTCATATTTTCCTCTTCCTAATTTCCTAACGCCCTAGCTGTGCCGAGCATTGTAAGGGTGCAATTTCTTGAGCGTGTGTACATTATAAAAAAAAAAAAAAAGACGGCCCTAATAGCTGGAAAGGTCATAACCACGATTTTTTGGTATTCGAAAGACATAATTCTCACAGACATTTTGCAGAAAGGAAGAACAATCACGGTGCCATACTACTGTGACCGATTCGATAAGAAATTGAAGGAGACACGACTCCACTTGGCTAAGAAAAAAGTGCTGTTTCACCACGATAACGATTTATCCCGAAATGTCGCGGCCAAATTGCATGAACTGCGTTAAGACTAACGAATGACTGCCGCACCCTCCGTACACGTCCGACCATGCTCCCTGTGATTTCTTTCTGTTCCACAATATGAGGAGGTTATCACCGAGAATGAAGAGTTTAATGTTAAATTTTTTTTCGTAAAACTCTACCCCAGAATCGCGCTCGACCCCAGAACTTTTCAAAAAGGAAATCGAACATGAAAGGCGAAAATCTTTTGTTTACATTTTTTTGCTGCATGTGTTGTTGTTGTGCTAGTATAAAGAGGGGTAAATCTCCCAAAATATCGAGAGCTGTTTTAGCTCTACGGTAGAGGCATTTTGAAGGGGAAACGAAACGAAACGAAAAATCTGGGGCAGAGTTTTACGAAAAAAAAATTAACATAAGAAATCGTATTTTGTGGAGGGGTTAAAGAAATAGCAGAAACGCTGGGAAAAGTTTATTGACCTAAAAGGAGATTATTTTGAAAAATAAAATAAAAATGCGAAAAAATTTCCTTCTTCATTGCCAACACGGGTACTTATTAATCGCCCCTCGAATACATATACATTCTATTCTGCCATTAACTTAAGTTATTAAAATTTTCTCTAGTTTTGTTTGAATTAAAGAAAGTAAGCTTGTGGCTTCATAGTTACCCTCAAAAATAGGTAATTTGACAATTATAAGCAATTATTCAATTTAGAAATAAAAGGACTGTTGTTATTATTTATTACCCAGTTAACGAAGATTTTGTGCATGATTTTACGGATTAAAGTTTTCTTTTAAAAATAGTTCAACGTAAACACAACGCAAGTGATATAGCCGCACTAGAGTGGATTTTCTTGGTAAAAGAGGGAAAAGAAAAGTTTATTTAATCACAAAAAATACAGAAATTATAAAGTTAAATGGATAACAAAACTTGCAATATAATTTTTGCAACATATATTGTAATAATAATAAAGGAAATGTTAGTATTTTGATTTTTATGAGGCCTGGCCTCCCAATCTTATAATAAATAGCCGTTTTTCATTTTTCTTGATTTACATCTAAAAACTTTTGACTACTCTGTGTAAAGTTGGGTAGGTATGTATGACCTTTTACTTTTATGTAGCTAAAGTTTACCACTGAAGTGGAGACATTTTCGTCTAATTAATATGTAACACGAACACACTGGTTATTTTTATTTAGTTGCTGGCTCTTGAAATGTATGAAATCAGACCACGTTTATTTTTCCACTTTAAACTTCAGCAAATGTCTCTTCTTCGTCGGATTCCACACCCATCCTTGATTTCGTTGAATTGTAGTGTTCACCTAGACTGTACATGTGTCGATGATATGTAATCGTTAAAATTGGCTCTAAAAATTCTTCAGCACCTTGAAGTGTCGGTGGCCCACTCCCCTGGAGTACTTCAATGGGAACTTTAAGTGCACTTGAAAGTGCATTTATTTCGATTTGACCACCCCAAGATGGTGAGTTGCAAATATTTTCACAATATTCTACAAATTCGCCGTCTGTTAAAACGTCACCTGTATTTGGATTAGTCATGTAGTATATTAAAGCATCCTTATTATCTAGAATATATTTAGCCGCCAATTGGCGTAACTGAGCGACAGAATATAAGCCATGGTTAGTTAGTTCAAGTTGATGTTTAATAGCGTTGTAGAGGCAATCTCCATCAGATGGTATCATGTGAAGATAGAGATTACGCTCTTTGAGAATTTTGTCGATAGCGCAAGATTCGAGTGCCTTCGGCCCGTTTTTGTTATCCTCTTGTGCTGCTTGTATTTCGGCCTCACGAGATTTTGCATCACGAGATTTCTTATCGCGACGTTTTTGAGCCTTTGAAATGCGCTGATTATTACTTTTTAATGTAGAAGTCCCAGTGTCTGATTCACTGCCGTCATCCTCAATATTTAAATATTCCATGTTTATATGTTCAGCTTGCGATTCCACTTCTTTCTTTTCCATACTCTCTGCATCATTCAATTGTTGGGCATGACGCTTCTCCAGATCAGCCTCTAAGCGTGAAATCTCTTCAAGAACTTCTTTGCGTTTTTTCTTATCAGATTTGGGGGCATTTTTTTTAAGTGCCTGAATTTTAGATTGGAGCTCTTTGCGTTCTTTTCGATGTTTACTTGTGAGGACGTCAATATCGATAATTGATTTTGAATTTTCACTAAGAAGCACCTCCTCTTGTTCCGTATTGTTAGCCATATTTTCACACGAAAATAACTTCTTGCTCTTCAAATTTTTGAAGATTACTCAATTCTGAGAAACGCAAAAATCAAATAGATAATAGAATATAGTAATACAGAACAAAATGATGAAATAGGAGAAATCTATCGCCCGGTAAGTCAATGTGCCATTAGGCGTCTTTTATTTGACGAGGAATAAGGAATTCGATTGTCAAAAACAGCAAAACAGCAGGTTTTATAATTCCAAAGAAGTAATAAGACAGTGCAATTGTTACCTGTATTTTATTTGCCGAGGAATTCTTTGGAATTGGAAAACCTGCTGTTTGGCTGGTTTTGACATTCGAATTCCTTATTCGGATTCCAAATAAAGTACTTGGAATACCGAGGAACAACAACTATTGCACTGTCGAATTCCTTCTTTGGAATTGTGAAACCAGATGTTTGGCTGGTTTTGACATTCAAATTCCGAACTCGCTCGGCAATTAAAATGCAACTGTTGTAATTCCTTATTCCTCGGCAATAAAATACAGCTAACATTTCAGTGCCTATTGTTAATGTACCTCACGAAAACTCAAGGGTCTGTTCGATTAAAAATCTATACATTTTAAATACTTTTATAATAACTTATGTGAGTGCTGATATGACCCTTGTCTTATACACCATCACCTTCGATATTATGGTTACATTCCTAGATTTGAAGAGTCTTGACAGACCAAAATAGGCTTTGTGGGTTTAAAGCAACCGTGCGCGTATTTCTGTATCCTTGCTGTCGACTGCTACAGTTGTCCGGAGATAGTTAAAGGATTGCATTACTTCAAATTCGTGTTCTACAATTTTGGATCTTCTGCTCCCTGACGTGGCCACCGTAAACATTATTTTGCTCTCATTTGTGTGCAGCCCCAGAATGAAAGCCTTCTTTACAACTCTTGGGTTTTTACAAACGATGCCAATATAGTCTGGGTAAGCCAGTATCTAAATGAACTTATAGACGATTGTTCCTCTCGCCGTTACATCGGAATGTCAGATCAGTTTCTCCAACACCACGTCAAAGAGGACGCAAGCCAGTATATCCCCTAGTCGGAGCAACTTATAGGTGTTGAATGAGCTTGATAGTGATCTCGGATATTTTTAATTTGCTTATAACATTGGTCATGATCAACCTACATAGTCATGTCAGTTTATTTGGGATGCCGAATTCTCTCACGGCTTTATAAAGTTCTACTCTGACTATGCTATCATAGGCAGCTTTAAGGTGTTTTACGTGGGATCACTGTTTTTTCATATCCTCTGAGCTCTTTATATTATTCTTTGCGTGCTCGCGTTCTGTGAAATGGTTGCACTGCTCGGTACACAACATTCTACGACTACTGCCTAAGATGGAGTAGGCGGTGCGAAGGGTATCCATGTTGACTCTAATTTGATTCACCGAAGCAGTCATCAGATTCGGATTTGGCGGTGATCTATCAACACGTGGTCTATCTGGTTGCGATTGGCTCCATCAGGAGATACCCAGGTGACATTGTGGAAATTTTTACACGCAAACTTTGTACTCACAATGACCAAGTTAATGCTTGCTACCATCTGTATGACTTGTTGTCCATTGTCATTAGTGTTCTCATGTATAGTGGTTCCCTATATATTCTGCGTTCATATTTCTCAGAATAATGTTTATATCATACTCAGTGTATGCAAGGAGTTCCCGTCCGACTATTTCAAAGAATTCTTCTTTTTATCATCTGGGAAATCCTCTGTAAGTGCGTGAACACTTATGAGTGTTATGTTTTTAAATCTGTTCCGCACCCAAAGAGTGCATATCCGTTCATTTACTGCTTTAAAACAGAAAACGGTGGGCTTCATTTTTTTGCTGTCTAGAAATTCCACCCAAGCACTTGATGTCTTGCATGACAGCTGTAATATATGTCAAATTCTAATTTTTATAAGACTCCTTTTATATTACCCGTCCACCGCATATCTGTTATGTCAGCATTATATTTGGATAGGGTATCAGCCAGCTGATGTGCAACTTGATTTCTATATAGTGAGCGTACGTTCCATGAGAAAATTCTTTTCACACGCCCATTGAAGAAAGTGACTGTTTCATACACTATACCCTAGCTTCGAAAGTAGCAGTCACACCCACTAGTTATGTTCACATATAAAATACTTTTGTTATTTACTGCAGTTACAGCGAACACATATTCCCAGAGTAATTTTGCTTTGCGCACAACCGGCTTAGCAGCAAACCCGGTTTTGATCGTGTGAAAAAAAGCGTACATTAATCGCAGAAAAGTGCTCATCGTGCCCGTTAGATTACCGATTCAAGCTACTAACTGACACGATAATCTCCCCATTCCTTCCTCGTTATATAATATACTATAAATCTTTAGCCATTTCGTTGCCGTCAGAGTAGTTACGGCCAAGGTCCCAAGGCTTACCGCCTCCAATTCAAATTTACTTGGAAAAGGAAATACTAAATACAATTCAAAATAATGTTATATTTATTGTTACCAATACACAGTAATGTTTTTTATTTAAGATTTTGCCAATTGTTGCAATTTATTAAAAAATACCAATAGAGGAATACATTAATAATAATAATCGATATTGCGAAAAATAAAGATTGTTTAAAGTGAAAGCTTATCATTACTACATACAACAATGTGATATGTGTCAAAAGTAAATTTCGCACAGGGTGCTATTTTGCAAAAAACCGGTCGCCCGCCAGGAATACTTTCTGTCAAATTAAGGAAAAAGTATATTTCGAAGAATCGACAATTCGAGCAGCGCGAAGTTCTTTAAAAACTGTTTTGCATTAAATATACGATATACAATGCGTGCGGCTAGCATGCAAATGCAATAAATTTTAATTAAAATCCTAACAAATATATTTATTAATTTTTGTTTTGCATTTTTCTTAAAGTACAAAATTTGTTATGTCCTAAAAAAGCTCGCTGAACAAGGAAGAAAATTATTAATTTAAGTGAAAATTTAATCTGTTGTAAGAAACCGATCTGGAGAAAATATAGATTATTGTGTTCGCTGTAGCTCCAACTGGAATCTAGCTTTACTTTATCGCCAATTAACAGTTTAAGAGGAGAATTATCTTTTTAATGAAACTCTTGAAACCGCAGTGGGTTCATCATGATGGTAAGTTAACCGTCCACTTAACTCACACCCCAAACGCAGATGGCATAAATTTACTCCCCACCCATCGTAGATAAACCAATTTTCTCTGTCGATGTACATCAGGAATGTCTTAAGTTCGCAACCGGTGGACAAGGCAATGATTCAGGGCGCGTTGTAATATGGAATCTGCTGCCGGTACTTTCTGAAAAGGCTGAGCTCGATGATAGCGTACCGAAAATACTCTGTCAAATGGACAACCACCTGGCATGTGTCAATAGTGTGCGTTGGTCTCAAAATGGTCAAATGTTGGCGTCTGGCTCTGATGACAAACTGGTTATGATATGGAAGAAGTCAAAAGTAAGTCGCTGAGAACTGGTTATAGAAAAATTAATGATTTTGATCTGTTTATATGATAGGGCTCAAGTGGTGTTTTTGGAACGGGAGGCATTCAAAAGAATCCCGAAAGTTGGAAGTGTATTGCAACTCTTCGTGGACATTCAGGTGATGTTCTTGATTTAGCTTGGTCACCGCAGGATCGGTGGCTAGCTAGTTGTAGTGTAGATAATACAATTATAGTCTGGGACTGCCAGGCATTTCCTGCAATGGTCGCCATGCTTAAGGGTCACACAGGACTAGTCAAAGGTGTTGCCTGGGATCCAGTCGGAAAATTTCTCGCCTCACAGAGTGACGACCGTAGTGTAAGGATTTGGAAGACTTGCGATTGGACGTGTAATAAAACAATAACTGAACCCTTTGAGGAATGCGGTGGAACAACGCATATTCTACGACTTTCGTGGTCACCTGATGGACAGTATTTGGTTTCAGCACACGCTATGAATGGCGGTGGTCCAACCGCACAGATTATCGAGCGAGAAGGATGGAAATGCGATAAAGATTTTGTAGGCCATCGCAAGGCAGTGACATGTGTTCGCTTTCATAATTCCATTTTAAAGCGACAAGCGCCAAAATCGAATAAACCCCAACAATATTGCTGTTTGGCAGTAGGTTCACGCGATCGTTCGCTATCAGTTTGGATGACTGCTCTGCAGCGGCCATTAGTTGTAATACACGATTTGTTTCAAGACAGCATATTGGACTTGTCATGGGGTCCAGAGAAATATATTTTGTTAGCTTGTAGTGGCGATGGTACGGTAGCCTGTTTGCAGTTTTCCGAAAACGAATTGGGAACGCCACTGTCCGAAGATGACAAGGTAATGTGTTTCGAGTCTGTATTACTCAATACGTAATTCAAGTCTTTTATTTTGTAGAACTCTTTGTATCAGAGAATTTACGGTAAGAGCGCCACTCTCGATGCGGGAACTTCAGGGCGCGATATGCTTATTGAGAATGCTGAACTATTAAATACATCACAGGAAAAACTAAAACCACCTAGTTTGCCAACAATACACGCAACTAACCACAACAACAATTATGTTGAATCACCACTGCCACTGCCATCTAACGGTTTCGCCACCATATTGCCCGCATCAGAATCTAACGCGGGAATTCTTATTGGAAACAATACGCCAGTTAAAGCAATCAGCAAGCAAACAGAAACTAGAACTGCTGATGGAAAACGACGAATAACGCCTGTTTTCATTCCGGTTAATCAAGATGTTGGGTATGCTCAGCCATATAGATTCATATCAATAATCCCAAACTAATTGAAAAAATTTCAGCGATTTCACTCCGCAGCTAAGTAGTTCATCTCGACCAAGAAATGATGTAACAATCTCCTTAACGACAACAAATGTTGCATCGCAAAATATTACATTTGCCGTTCCATCAGTTGCAACGCCCGTAATTAAGCCAATCATCACTGAAGCGGAACAAACGTAAGTTTAGTTTTGGAAATGTTTTTGGTTTCTCAGGCATATGATATCTCTTATGTTGTGCTAAAATAGGCGTCTGGATAGTCGACTAACTAAACTAGCCACTTCGGCAGCCATCCAGCCATCTCAAGCTAACTCAAGCACAGTGAAGACATTCCCCACCATGTCTAGTAGGTCATCTACAACTACAGTCACTGCAGACTCACGGCAAACATCGGCACTGCCACGTATCAATATAACACAGCCAAACACAAAAAATGATTTACAAAAATCCGCCCATGACTTTCGAATTCATGTACAAAATGGCCAAGTACAGACCGCTATGGGTCCTCTATGTAAAGTTACCGGCTGGGCGATAAGCTATTGCGAAAAGCTTTGGGAAGTGTTCATAGGTATGCACAGAAAGTTTAAAGTTAGAAATTAATATCGTATTAATTTTATTTTTTTATTCGCAATAGGATCTCCAGTTGTTAATTTTAGTCTTTGCGTCAAATATGTGATTCTCTGCAGTCTTGATGGTACCCTTAGGATTCTTAACATTCGAACAGGAAAACCAATGTTGCCAATTATCAGTTTGACAACGGCGGCGATACAATGTGCTTTTGTGAGTAGAAAAGGGTTAGGCCGCCATTTCATTTATTTAGATACTACCAAAATGCGTACGTCTTCTTTACAATTTATATGAAAATGTGCGAGGAGATCTATAATTCACTTTAAAAAACAATTAATTTTATAAAAATAATTAACAATTTATCACATCAACCGAATGAGTAAACCGTATTAGGGGAAATTTGCTAAGATATGTAGATGAGCACAATGCACACTCCATTGACTACTCAAACAGCAATGACAAATAATTGAAACGTCGAAAAGAAACCTAAAGCTGCATGATGAGATGAGATGATGATAACACGGCACGGGTTTAACAAAAGTCGAAACGGACCTTGACTCTTTGACAGCTAGTGCCAAGGAATTCCATACGCAAAGGACCCTTGCAGTAAACGATATGTCCATAATGTTTTTGGTGTGAGTCGGAATAATAAGAAGACTAGTACTCGAAGAGTCAATAGAGATCGAGATTGTTATCGTTGGCCTAGAATGGATAGCCATAAGATCAATATTTACCTGCGAAACAGACGTCGTAAGCAGGGCAAGAGGTGCCAAGTGAAGTAGCTGGGCAACGTCAGAAAGATCGCTTTTAAAGAGAGAAAAAAAGACAGTTGACCCATAATTGTACCCTGAGGGACACCTTTATGCAAGGGCAAGAAGGAGGAACAAACCTCCTCCTCTGAGACACATTGTGCCTGATTGGTCAAGTTTGAATGAACTAGGTTAACAGCCGAGCTAGACAAATTAACATGCGACGAAAGCTTGGATAAAAGAATGTTATGGTCAATGCTATCGAAGGCTTTGCTAAAGTCGAGAATAATAAGAACTGTGAACCTACCCTGCTCCATATTCTATCGAGCCAACTCGGTAATATCCGAAATATTACGAAACTTCCTAAAGCCACAATGAAATGGGCTAAGTAAGGATCCATATTAGAGATATGATGTTAATTGGAATTTGATAAGACGCTCGCAGACCTTGGATATAGTCGGGAGGATTTTTTTTGAAGACAACCATAGCCCAAGTGGCTGTTACTGCGACCTAAAAGGATCTTTTGTATCAGAGGGTGTAGCTAATCTAATGAATGATAAAATGTCCTTAGTGGCAGAGTTTCGCAGATCTGCCGACAAACATAGTGCCTTATGGAAAATACGTCTACTTCACCAGATCAATGCTGGGCAATTACAGAGAATGTGCACGGATGATTCATCATCCTCCGAGCAGAACCTACATTCCGCTTGCTAAGGTGATATCACAAGCCACAGTGACCTGTGAGAAAGCTCACTAATGCTATCATTGTCTACATCAAGGATTTCCTTATAGGAAAAGGGCGCGATTAATCGTTTGGATTGTCTAAGCTTCTAGCTAAGCTAAGCTTCTTCTAAGTTTCTAGCTTTCTAATGCGTTTGTCTACATCAAGGATTTCCTTATAGGAAAAGGGTGCGATTAACCGTTTGGATTGTCTAAGCCCTGAGATATTATCACAATGGGCTAGACGAAGTTTACTTTCCCACTTATAAATCACCGCTGTGGTGGCAACCCAGTTGACACCATAGTAAGGTTCAGGTCCTAAGAACGCAGATTCCGATCCAGCCCTGGCTAATTCATCTGCATATTCGTTGCCTGCAGTTCCTTGGTCACCAGGGACTCAACCGAGCCTCACCCTGTTATGTTTGCTAGGGATTGCAGTGCATCGTAGCAGCATTTAACTGATTAAGAGTCCATTATGTTGGACGATAACGCCGGGAGGATACTAATGGGCCTAAAGTTAGTCATTATAATTACATTAGAATTATTTTTTTTTGTGGTGTAAATAACACGAGCCCTCTTCCAATTGAAACATCGAGCAACGCAGCACGCTGTTAATGATGTGAATAATATGTCGTGAGTATAACCAGTTTATTGAGTTTGGTGGGCACCTTGGTCCAATAGCATTGGACTAAACAGTAGAAACTGCATGCCATAATTCTTCGATGGAAAGATTGCGGAATGAAAAGGAATTGGAATTGATAGTGTAACAAGAGTAGTAGCAGAGTTCAGGCATTGCTGAAAAAAGCAAAATATGCATTAATAGTGTCCGGGTGGAGTTCAGAGTTGTGTGGATACCAATGCCTATAACCTTCCGACAGAAAGACTTGGGTTATTGGTAACCGTGAAATAAGATGAACCAAAGTTCCTCTCCTGAGAAGGGAGGTAACTAGGTTACAAAGTCTACAAAAGGATTTCATCAGAAATTTAAACAAAAAAAAGTCTCTAAACAAGAAATGGTTCGAAAGTTAAAATTATAATTTTCCCTTTTAAAAGCATTTAGGGATTAATGGGAACATTTGACAATGGGATTTTGATTTTGGAATATTTTATTTGGGAGATCATTAGAAATGTTGTTATGTAATGGCGACCTTACGAATGTTCTTACAGTAGTTACAAATTATTTGAGTTTTTAATTCTGCGATGCTTCTTACAGTGTCCCTTTGGAAAACTAGTCGGCGTTATTACCGAATGCGGCCTGCTGCGCATTTGGGACATCGAAAGGGAACAAATTACTGTCGGTACCACATGCACAGAGATATTTGGAAAATTCGGACAAGTTGTTCAGTTCAGTATCACAGAACATGGTGTACCATTTGTTCTATTTTCAAATGGCAACTCTTATACGTATTCACCGGGAATGCAATGCTGGATGGTTCTCAATTCAAAGGATCCAATTGTTCGGCATGGCCTTCAGACGACCATCCCAAAAGATTTCCAAAAGAATTTCCGTTCGTATCCATTAACGACAGTACAATCATCGACGAATAATTTTACTGGCAATGCGATTGATATGTGAGTAGCATTACAATGTTTCGAAGGAACATATACCAATTTTTCCCAATTTGTTCAAAGGAATTCGAGCGGCTGGCAGTCTACAGCTAAATTGCTCTTCATTGAGAATCAAATTAAACTCTGCGAAGCGATACAATCACCAAATGAACTTAAACATTGGTATTCAATGTTGGCATATCATTTAGCAACAAATGGGACCGAAAAAAGGATTCGTTTGTTGTTGGATGATTTGCTGGGAACAGCGCATGGTTTTTCCACTTCGTCCAAAGGGAATCACAAGATATTGGTAAGAGAAGATTGTGTTATTATTTTTTTTAATACAATAATAACAACAAAAAACTTTCTCACCTTCTCTACCAAAGACAATTCCAAAGCGAACCCTCCTTGATGCAGTTCTTAATGTCTTAAAATTACACTCCAAATGGCAGCGCCTTTACATGGAATATTCCGAATTAGTCAGCAGCAGTCGCAGTAGTAGTAGAAGCGGCTTTAGCAACGATACCAATAAAAATGGAAATTTTGTTGTCCTCGATCGACATATGGAGGATTTGTCCTAGGAATTACCGTGGAGTGCTGCTGGTCTCCCACTCTGCTTTACTTGACTGATTCTCGATTTGACGATGAATATAATATGTGTTAATTTAAATAAAAAATAAATATTTATATTGTAATTAGGCATTAAGGTTTAATTATTTTTTAATAATTCATATTTTGTATGTTGTGTAAAATATGCCCATAATATAATTCATTTAGTTGTATGTATATAATTGCTGATAATAAACCAATATGTATTTAATAAAAATGTTGTTTGGCGCGCGACAGTAGCTATTATTGAAAAAATGTGCACACACAAAAAAAACAATATAAAGGCAATTACTACTGCAGACTGAAGTGTAAATGTTTCCATCTAGTCATGGACTTGAGTTGAATGATATATTTATTGGGCCAATGATTGTTGAATATAATCACTAATATCGTTGCCACCTACAATGCTTCTTATTATTTTAGTTAATATGTATTATTATTGCATATAATGCGGGCCTGGTGTGGGAACACTCTTGAGCGGCGAATCAAAATCAACTTCTGTTGGTTCTTGTACTGGTGTCTCTTGCAATGCCGTTCCAATGCGTTCCTGCAATGTTTCGTAGAGTTTGTGGACGGTTTCATTGTGTCCGGCAGTAGGTTGCATCGCTTTCATAAGACTACCCAAACGACCTGGTGGCAGTTTGCCGTGAATATACCTGCGGCGTTAAGTAAGCAGACACTTGTTAGTAATAGCATCAGAAAATCAATTTTTTAAACATCACTTACCAAAGTAACTTGAGCATGTGACGGGTAACATTGTCACGTGTTAATCCGGCAAATAGGAACTCGTCAAACAGCGTTGTACAGAAATCTTCTGTTGTGAATTCCTCAGACATTGGAATAAAAAGTGCAATCTTTTTGGAAGGCCACCATTTTAATATTAAACTTTTTTTCTACCTTATATAACACAAATCACTCACCACAGAATGCAAAAATGGGTCCTCATATGCGCGATCGTCCTTACAAGATGATAGAATAGCCAACACTCGTAAGGCACCAACCCTATCCTTAAGGCGGGCTGTGTGCAAGGTATAATACATGGCTAAAATACTGGCGACTGAGCTCTCCTGTATGTAAGCCTCTACAGCATCTGGAGCTGGGCCTGAATGTTCAATTGTCGTTAGGGCAGACTCTCGCTCATCTGGCGGTAACTTGGAATGCAAGTTACGACATTGGTCATCTACCATGAGGGACATCAGAGCTGGAAGAAACTTTGTAACGACCTGACAATCGAGTTTCGGTTCTTTAAAATCTTGCGAATCAATCATAACCCAAGCGCTAAGACCTAGCGCAAGCATGCGTAAAAGCAAAATCAATATTGTATTATCACGCGGTAGACCTTCGTTATTGATCAAATGCTGAAGAATCTTGATGGCGGAGGTAGCCAGAAAATTAATCGCATATGGATCGCAGAGTGTCATCGATAGATCTCCCAAAACTTGCTCTTGGCCACGTTTGATATTATCAAGAAAACCCTGAAGCTCTCGCGATCGCTTAATGTCGACGTTTTTTTCTCGAATGCAAGCATCGAGACACCAAGTAAATTTGTGACATGGATCGACTGAGATTATTTCCTGGACTTCTAGATCATGCAGTGCCATAAGAAGTTCTGCACGCAATGTACAATAATGTACATTGCGAGTACGCAAGAAGAGCGTACGCAAGAATTGAAGCACCATGTCGTATAGTTTTACACTTGTTCCAATCATGTTGGCCAACTTCTGGACGACTTCACCCTGGCGACGAACTTTGGGCGAGGGGTGGAAAAATAAGTTGTTAAGATTTGTATGATCGAAAAGGACATGCTCCTTTTCACGAATGTACTGCGAAAGAAGAGGTGAAACCTCATCGCCGAAAAGTGATTGATTGTCCCTCCAGATTTGACGCTTTACTTCGGTATCTGTGTCGGAATAGAGTTCTCGATCACGCACAAGAATGCGAAGATATTTATCCTCGATATGGGTGGTGTTTCGCAAAATGGCCATCACGACAGGGCGTAGTGCCTTTACGCGTACTACTGGGAAACTTTTAATTAGCAGTTCCTTTAGCTTTTTTTCACGTTCGCGCGGATCCTTTTGTCCGAGCTCATTAATGTGGACAATTAACTTTTCTCTGAGTTCCTTTAATGGAAGGTATGCATTGTTAGTTTTTCCTGGTTGTCATTTAAGCCAAACACTTTCAAACCTACCTCCATTAAAGACGTATGAAAGTCTAGCCGGCGAACGCCATGTAAATCGAGCAGTGGAAGCATTGGCCGCAAAGATGGTAGAAGAACGCCATTTTCAAGCTATAAAATATTAATTAGTAAAATGTTATTTTATTTTGATCTTAACATTTGAATAAACCTGAAAACTTTCAATCGCCTTTAAAGGATCTGTACATGACGTTAATGCTTCCCGGAGATATGCTTGACCAGGGATATTCACTTCCTCCAGGCCGGTGCCATTAAATTTCGGTATCGTCGACATTGGTTGTCTTAATTTTAGTTTCGGTTACAGTTTTAACTCTTATGTATTAAATTTTAGTTATAATTTGATAAAAATAACAAATTACCCGGCCAATTTCCACTTGCAAACAATGACAGTCGACTTCTTTATTGTTAGATGTTTGTAAACTTTAAAGTTTAAACCTAGGAATATATCAAAATTTTATGACACATATAAAACGTGTTCGATTGAACTGATAATAGCATATAATAGTTTCAACATTTGTGAAAATCCTGTTCGATTCACCAACTCACCTTTTAGAGCAATTGAATTTAGTGAAGATATATTTTGCTTGTGTAGTTACTTCAAATAAGTAACAATGACATTTATATGAGTTGAGGAAAACCAATCGCACATTCTCTACTCTTCAGTAGCTCAATTTAGTATATGGTTACTCATTTAATTCTAATTTTTTGTACTCAACTGTCCAATCGAACACGCTAATATTCAGCGGGGTGCTTGAGCAGAGAGTAAGAGTTGTTTTAAAGGGGAAACGAACATCTTGACAGCCAATAAAAAAACTCTGGGGCAGTTTTAGAAAAAAAAAAGATAAGACTAAAAATGGAGACTGAACTACATTACTCCATTTTCGTTATCATGTTCATGATATGTATTACAGTATTGCCAGATAAAATAAATGAACGTTAATATGATCAAGAATAAGAAAACAAATAAAATTGTACAGTTGAATTTACATTAAACTATTGACATATATAGAAATTCTTAAATTGAAGAAATATGGTCTATATGATTTAAACGTATTATTAAGTATTATATAAGAAAATATATGATATCTAAAGCTCTCTGCCCAAAGTTATCAAAAACCATTACTTCTAGCTACAATTACTACATACTATACATTTGAGCTGGAGCTATTTTCCATTCAATATTTTTATGTCGTCCTCAATTCCTACTTATTTGATAATATGCTTATAAATAAAAATCTAATTAATTAATTAAATTTATTCAACAATATGTAAAATCACCACATAATTTAGACAATTTAAAATTGCAAAAATATTTAATTACTTGGTGTTCCCGGGCGCTTCGCTACCCGTACACATGAACCCACGGGAAGAGGGGGTGTACTATAGACGGGGTTTGGTTACTATAGAATATCACCTTCCGCCACCTGCCAATAATACATAATAATTGCAAATTTCATTAAAATCGGTTCGTAAATGTGGCTAATATAAACATTTACACTTCAAAACCTCAGGGAGGGGATAGACGGGTCCATTATAGCCTATAACCATCATCCACCTGCCAATAATATAGATTTAAAATTTTATAAAAATCGGTTGGTATGTGTGAGTTCCCATAATATTCAATCAAAATTTAATTTTACTTATATGGATAGGGAGGAATATAAATAAATATGTAATAAATGTAGGCAAATTTTTATTTTTTAATGCAGCACGACAACTCTTTTAAGAAAGAAGTAGCTGTCAAAATTTCAATGATATTTTTTGTTTTTTGTACGATTTCATATGCACACCGAACATTAAAGCCATTTAATTATAAAAAGTTGACATTAATATTTATAGAAAATTCGAAACATTCGAAAAAAAATAAATTTAAATATTTGATATTTTCTAACTGTGACTCGTTTGTGCGGCGGAAGTTTAAATAAAACAGCGACAACTAGCAAATAACCCAAGGAAAACAACGAACGAGTAAACAGAATCGAGTATCACAAATACAAGTTATATTCTTTAAATAAAATATGCAAGGTAAAGGAATCCGTTAAACTGAAATGTTCTATAAGTTCTGCTTTTTCTAAACATTCTAGCAGAGAGAAAGCGATATGCAAAAGACAGGAATCCTTCGGCTGCCGATGAGATTACCAGGCTCATTCAATTAGTTCGGCAAAATCCAGCGCTCTACAATTACAAGATGCAGCCCAGCCAGCGCAGACGAAGCGACGTCAACCGCGGATGGGAAAGAGTAGCATTAGAGATGGGTGGTAAGCATTCTAGAATGTTGATTAAGATGTCCATAAGAAGCTCACCTTGTTACCGGTTTTTTGTTACCAGATAAGTACACTCTTGACGAATGTCGGCGCAAATGGAAAAATCTTCGTGACACTTACCATCAGTATCGACTAAGAAAACCCAAAATCAATGATGGATTAAAAAAGTGGCGCTATTCGAAAGACTTAAGTTTCCTTTCCGATGTATATCAACCAAAACTTAAGTCAGAGCGGCCTAAATATAAGCTGCTTCACTCCGGCCATTCTCAAAATGAATCAATAGATCAGGACGATTCCAAATTCGACTTAATGAATAATTCAACAGATGATGGTAACACAGTTAACGAAGAAGAGGAGTTCATAATTCATGCATATGAAACTGTTCAGGGACAATTATCGACTGTGGATGATAGTATTGAAGTAAATGATGATCAGTGTATGCAAATTGAAATGTGTGAAGACGAAGTCGACCAATCTGGGCACGAAGCAGCGGATGATGTTGAAAATGTGGTTGATCGGCATCAGGTGAAAGACGAGAATATGCAATCAACGGATAACGACGGCGTGATTGACTATGAAGAAGTTTGCCTTTACGAGGAATCCGATGGTAAACCAGAGACTACAAAAGACTTTCAATACATCGATACAGCGCAATTTTCCGTTACTGAAGTAATATCAGATGTGACATCTGATCAACTTGCACTGGAACAACAACCACAACAACACCTCCACCAACAACAACTGCCACAACAACATGTGTTTAAAGCAGCTGTTCCAATCGCTTCCGGCAATAACCAATTGATTCATTTCCATGAATCAAATTCCCAAACAAAAGACGAACTAGATTTGTTTTTTGATTTTTTAAAGAATAAAATGCAACGCCTTTCACCGGTCGACATAACAGCAATACAAATAGAATTTCTTAATTGCGTTCTCAGACGAGAAGCGGAAAATGCACAAAAATCGAACGGGGCGATCATTATGACAACAAATCAGTCTTGTGCGTCGTGACATCTTCCTCCTCCTCATCATAAAATGTAATGGTAAACTTAAAAACCTATGCCAGATTAAATCCTGTAGATATCCCCATCCAGTGAAGTTATTGGATAACCCAATCGTTCTACAAATCCGTTTTTTTTTAATTGATATAAAAAAATCACTTCACTACTTTATTGATGTTAAGGGTTATGAAAAATATTAAAGTAAATAAAATAAACTGAAAGTTTTAAAAACGTACTTTACTGACTAAGAAAAAAGAAACATTAGCTTCTTTCCATTTTTAAATACTGTCGGGATGATGATAACAATATGCAGATGCGACTTAAATGCCTGAGGTTCATATAGATGGCAAATCATTCCACATTCGTGTTGTGCGACTAAAGAAGTAATATCTGTGCCCATGCCGATGCGTAGCAGATCCAACTCAATTCTACAAATCATCACACAGCTATTACCTTCTGAGATATTTATCAAATATGTCGCGAGGTGCAGTGCAGAGAATCTGGGTGATTTGTCACCAGACGGTACGGCCACTGTAATACACTGCAGATGGTACTAAAATACATGATACCAGTCAGTCCATTGAAGACTGACTACTGTACTCACAAGCTGAACTTCAACTCTAGCTTTAATTTTAAAAATAAAACAGGTTTCCACCCTTATAACGCTAGGCTTAGCTCAGCGTGGGCGTTAAGGTTTAGGGAGATGAAAGGCGGAGATGTCTGCAAGTTTTGAATGCCTGCGGATTGTAGTGATAAGAAAAAACTCTGCAAAGCATTCCACATATGTGCTGAAGAACGAATATCTGAACTTAACTGTACGTCCGAGATGGGCTTGAGGGTATACTGGTGATTATTTCTTTTGAGCACCGCTGGTGGTAGTAGTAGCGGTAAAACAGTGGCAAGCTGGAAACGTTCATGCGGTGTTCAAGCGAATCTATTTACTTCGCAATGTTTACGTCACTGATAAGTTTTATTGCTCGGTTCTAAATTCTATCTAGCAGATGCAAGGTAGATTTAGATGACCCTAACAAGATGTAAGATGTTGTACTCAAGTTTAAGGCGAATGAACGGCTTTTAGATTGTAGCCAGATCAGAAGGAGTGAAATATTTCTTACACCTTATGAAAAAATCTAAACCTACACATTACGCAGCATTTTTGGCGGTTGAATATGTGTCATTTCAACGAAACTTGTCGTTAGCGCACATACCATACGAGTTTTTCAGTTTCCTCGATGCAAGTAAGTGCCTTTAATGGATAATGGCTGAGTGTTTGCGGTTCCAGATCAGAATTTGCGAGCTAAGCAATCCTGTCTCCAGAAAAATTGTCCGCTACACTTTTCACCGCCTGGACCAAAGAAGTCAACCTACAGCTCGACATCTTGATACACGGCAGGACAATCCCTACAGTCAATTATACAAAAATCTTGGGAACCACATTGGACAATCTGTTGACATTTTCCACTCATTAAAAAACTTCAATAAACGAGACATGTCCAGAAACAAAGTTCTGACATCCTTGGCGGGCAGCACATGGGGAAATGACAAAGAAACTCTGGGTACCACATATCAAGCGATTGGCAGATCGATCAACTATGCAGCACCCATCTGGTCTCCGCGTCTCTGCCAAACACATGGGCAGAACCTACAAACCCCATGAGAATGGTGCTATATGCTTCAATCACTGGCTGTCATCACATGTCTGGCATACTGGCCTGCCACCGACCCGAACAGGGACCTGCTCTCAGTCTCAACACACAAAAAAAAATGATTATCAATATTATCTATATTATTTTTAAAATTTGTAATATTTTCTTGGTCAAGTTTCCCTGTCCATGATCCATTGACGAAAGCATTTGGACTCGCGTCGTTTTAGTTTTTCGTGATCGTTTTTCCGTATTGCTTTTTCAAAGAATCAGAGAGAATTCCGAGAAAATAAATTCAAACCTGCTACAAGATATGTGATATATATTGTAAATCACATTATGAGATCAGGTTGGAGCTCCTTTCTGAATAGTTACATACACCGCTTACGTGACAGCATCATCGATCAATGCCCAGACTGCGGTGCGTCACCACATATCACCGCTCATCTATTCATTCGTTTGCTTCAGCGATTACCTCTTCATTCGACCCAAAATCTCTTACCTCCAAGCCATTTCTTCATGTTTGGAAACAAGAAATAGTCCCAGGGGGCTAAATCTGGGTAAAAACTCAGTCGAATTCTTCTGGAACATCGCCAAACAAAACACAACAACTTTGAAGTTTTGTCGATTGTGAGGAAACGCGGCACCCATCTTGCGGAAAGCTGTTTCATGTCCAAATATTTATGTAAAATCGAAATCAGTGGGCCATGTCATAAGCTTTTGTTTGGTTTGCGTTATAGTTTTTTCTCGGAAAAAATAGTGTAGTGTAAAAAATAAGCACTCGAAATTCACCTTTTTCCATTTTAACGAAAAGGCTCGTAGGGCGTCTATATAAAATGGCTGCCACAACAAAACTATTTGACAGATCTATCTGAAAATTTGGTTGCGTTCTTTTGAAAGATGATTCTCGAGAAAAAAAAATTATAAATTGAAGGTGACGACACTATTTCTGTTAATTTTCAGGGACTTATTGACCCACCCTCGTATTATGTTTGTGGCTACCACATGTTGTGATTATTGCTATTTTTTATCAACTTCCTAAGACTTCTAAAATTACACGCACGTGTATCTCCGGTGACAACACTTTCTATAAAAAATTAGGAAGGGATCGGACTGCCATTTAAATTTTTTTAAGTAACTAATTTATACTGTTGTATATTTATTGAATTAAAATGCAAAAAGCAGTTGCTCTACTGTTCACTGCCCAAAAACTTCTGCCATGTATCACTCAACCGATCACTTCTATGCCTCTGTTGTTTATTCTTCGATTATTACCAAATGTTTTTTTTACAGATTATAAGGAAAGATTACATATGGCTCAATAATAGTTTAAGGTAAAATGAATAAGTTGTGTATTTAAGAACTTAGATAATTTACTTGAACATTTTTAATTTTTATGGGTTGGTTTTTTATTTACAAAATATAAATTTGCTTATCTATTTGGCTAACAATAACTGTTGCATTGCACCTTAATTTTTTCTTTTACTAATCCCCTAATCACATATTTTGCTAAATAGAAAAATATTTGCCACTTTTATTCTGATTGCATATAACATTATTTTAGATTTGCGATAGTTTTTAACAATTGCATACTATTAATATAATTGTAAATAGATTAACTTTTGATTTTTGTTTTTACTTTTAAAAAAATCCTATACTAAGTATGGAAGATTTGAGTTATTGTCAAGAAATTGCAAAATTCTGTGCAAAAACGCAGCATTTTTGGCGGCGCTACATATCACAAGCGATAATTGAAAAAAAAAATTAATTGCTGTGGATTAATATTTTAGTAGATTATGCTAATAATTGTTGTTATTATTTCAAAGAACGAGTGTGCTATCCATTTTGTCTGTGTGTTTGCTTACGAAGTGGAAAAAACGGCGGGTAAACAGCACAACCAGAAAATTATTCCTCTTTTTTATCAGCCTTCGGTTTGACTGGGCTGGATTGTTTAGATTTTGATGTCTTCTTCATAGGCGAAGAGCTTTCTGCACTCGCCAATTTTGATTGAGTATTTGGATAAATAGCGAAAAGAGCAAGTTGAATGCTGCCCAGGAAAAGGAGAAACGCATTTTGGTACTGCAATTAAAATTTAAAAGTAAGAACGTGTTTTCTGATTTTTTTTCTCGATATTTAACCATCACTACTCACCGCTACAACAGAATTTTTAATCGATAATCCATACAACATCCACGATGAAGAGACTACAGTGCCTGCAACAATGATAGGAAACGGCAGGCCTTCAGTGCTCTTCTTTGCAATAATTTCGCTCAAATCAAGTAATGGTGAGCCAACCAAAATCACAAGAATTGTTGTGATAAGCATGCCAAAACGGAATTCAACCAATATAGGATCCTCGAAATTGGCATAAATGAGTGCAGCCATAATAAAAATACCAGCCATTCCGACATTACTCCAAACTCTCATTTTTTTCTCGTCCGATGCATACCAGTAGAAGGCGACCGTAAAGACTACATTGATTGCAAAGCCGATAATGTTCACATTAATCATAGCAGGATCTCCCATCATGGAACCGTACTTTAAACTAAGAACTGTTCTGTTGGGAGTAGAATTCAATAGAAAATTTTGTTTAAAATTAATTATTGATAAGTCAAAAATTTCGAGAGGTAGCAAACAAATATTGATATGCACTAATGAACTGCTATTACTTTGACACAAAACTTTAGCTTAACTACATTAGTTATTAATTGTGTGAAGCCGGCTTTGAAAAGAAGTAGTGCGTTGTGCATATTTCCATTTGTTCAGCTTCGAGCGCTGATTACATCATCACGAAAGACTACATCCGCGAATCAGGAGATGACCAGAGAGACCAGAAACAACTACGGCCAAGTGATAGGACGCACCCTAAATGCAGGGAGAATAAGTGCTGAGATCTCGGGCGTAGAAGAGAAATGGACACGCCTTAAGAATACTGTCATTAGTACTGCTGACTGCAACTTATGCATAAGTCGTAAAGATCGGAACGACTGGTTCGGTGACGAATGTAAGCTAGCGACTGAACGTAAGAATGTGGCGTACCGAGCAACGTAATAATCTCATAGAAAGCGGACACACGAAGATGAATATAAGGAGCTCAAAAGATATGAAAAGAACAGTTTACCGGCAAAAGAAGGCAGCCTAGGAAAAGAATTTCGTCCGTAAACTAGAACAGTACAGATAGCGAGGACCACATCAGGCGTGGAAGTTCTGCCAAAGAGTACGCGGTATGACACAATATACAGACTGGAAAGACAATCTGATCGCCGATCTCAAAGGCATCTTTAAGCGATGGGAAGATCACTTTTATGAGTGGCTTAATGGCGAGCTAACTGAGGAATTAGAGGTTCCACCAAAGACCGACAACCACACTATTCTTCCGCCACCAAACATAGACGAAGTTCACCGAGCATTAAATCGTCTTAAAAACAAAAAGGCCTCGGGATCAGAAGGTATCCCAGCGGAACTGATTAAATCAGGAGTTCCCGCACTACACCAAGCAATTCATGTACTAATAGTGCAAGTATGGGAGGAAGAAGCGATGCCAGAACACTGGCAAAGAGGCATCCTGTGCCCCATACATAAGAAGGGAAAATGTCCAGCAATTATCATCGTATAACGTGCTGAGTACCGCGTATAACATTTTCTCCTCTTTTTTTCAAGACAGGATAGCCCTATAGGCTAATGTCATCATTGGCCCATACCAGTGTGGCTTCATCCCAGGAAAATCAACAATTGATCAGATTTTTACCCTTACGCAGGTGATGGAAATATGTCTAGAGTTTTTAAACTCACTATACCATTTTTATAAAGCCGCCTATGATAGCAGAGCCAGAGTAGAACTTTATAAAGCCATAAGAGAATTCGGCATCCCAAAAAAACTGACACGACTGTGTAGGTTGACCATGACCAATGTTATAAGCCAAGTAAAAATACCCGGATCACTATCAAGCCATTTCAACATCTATAATGGGCTCCGAAAAGGGAATGGACTGGCTTGCGTCCTCTTCAACCTGGGGTTGGAAAAAGTGATCCGAGACTCTGATGTAACGGCAAGTGGAACAATCCTCTATAAGTCCATTCACATACTGGCTTGCGCAGACGATAGTGACATCGTTGGTAAGAATCCAAGAGTTGTAAATGAAGCTTACATCCTGATCGAGATGGCGGCACGAAATCTGGGGCTGCACATAAATGACAGCAAAACATAGTACACGGTGGCCACGTCTGTGAGTGCAAGATCCAACATTGATCCCTTAATTAAAACATTGGAGCAAGAATTTGCAGAAGTGCAATCCTTTAAATATCTCCGATCAATTATAGCAGCCGATAACAGCATGGAACCGGAAAAACGCGCACGGTTGATTAAAGCTAAAAAAGCCTATTATATGTCAAGACTATTCAAATCCAGGAACTTAACCGCAACATCCAAGCTGCTGGTATATAAGACCTCTTTGACGCATTAGAGAGAAAAGTCTTACAGAAAATTGTTGGCCCCATAAGTGAGGAAGGACGATTTCGGAGACTCTATAATGATAACATCTACGAGCGTTATCGCGATGTCGAAATCGTGAAGCGAACTAATCTCAGTAAGCTCCGGTGTGCAGGATGGGATTTATGTCCCTGCGCATTTTAAGTGTAGCCATTTGATGTACATATGTAATGAAAATCCACAAACTTTTATTTTAATTATTATCTCTCCGAAAATTTGGGACTTATGTCCCATCTTCAACACACATTTTTTGGATTTATGCCCCGATCGGTTGGAAAAATAAGTCCGTAATTCGACCCACTAAAATGGGACATAAGTCAAAAGTAAATATTGGAACTTATGTCCCTCCGCCGGGCAGGACACCTAGCTCGCAGAGGGGAGGATCCTGTTCGGAAAGTCCTCTGCGGTAGGATTTATGGGACGCGACAGCGAGGTCGTACAAGCCTACGCTGGAAGGATGGTGTAAACCAGGACGCCCAGAGTTAAGAGATGACAAACTGGCTCGAAATCGGGACCGGTGGAGAGATTTTTTTGTTGTAGAGCCAAATTTGATGATATGAGTAGTGATGCTACCCAATTTGTTCTTGTGCTATATTCTTCTGCTCCGTATATTTTAGTTGTGTACAGCATTGAATACATACAAATTCGGTTCTAAAACAATTTGATTTTTTATTTTGAAATGTGTAGCTTCAAGTATACGCGAGACAGTGTCACTCAAAAAAACAAACATCGCTTGAAAACCTCCAGTTCGTTTTAAATGTTGTTTTGAGTTCGTTTATACAAGATCTTAGCTATCTCCCATATTTTAATGTCGGACTCCCATGATCAGGTTATAAATATCCATAATGTTTTCCTCTGAAGTTCTTTAACTTTGTGGGTCATCTCGACCAGATTTGAATTTGGCTAACATACTTTTTAACAGTTGTTTTCGAATGCTCTACTTCGCTATGGGTGGCTGCGAACTTTCAAATCCATCCTGGTACGTATATAAACAACGTCCAACAGCAGACAACGTTGTAACAGAAAAAATCGTCAAGGCAACATCATTGAATACCTATTAACTGAACACCACAAGAATATTTTATCAACAAAACGTCCCACATAAATTTAGTCCTTTAGTCTCTATTTTATTAATTTAATCGTAATATCGGCTATTAGTATATTCTCTCTGGATAAGGTCAGGACTCTACATTTTTTTGTATTAAAGTGTAAGTCATTTTGTTAACAACATCGTTTTGTACAATTTGTTTTTAGACAAAAGATTGTACTACGAATTGGAAAATCGCATTGGACGGTTTGGTTATTTAAGTTTCTACATTTTTGATACATCAAAAGTAACAGATACATAAAAAGAAAAAAGAACATTTATTCGTTTTACATATTACTCAGACGGACTCACGGACAAAAAGTAATGAATGTTCGTTTTAATTTCATTAATAAAAAATAATATTAATACAGAAAACTATAAGTAAATAAAAAAGAAATATTCTAGGCTATTTACATATACGATAGTTTCTATCTAATCTATTAAGTGATTTAATTGGATTGCAATTCACTTCACTTAACCTTCTGTGTTGTCATGGTCTTACCTCTCGTTCTATCTGTCAAGTTAGCAAGATTACATTTTTCTATTTGCCCAACGAATGTGCTAGTGTTTGCTAAATCAGCATGACAAGAACGAAACGCTACTCTTATCAACGCGACCGAGAATACATTTTACATAATATGTAGGTTATAGCTAATACATAATTCATTGATTTCGGTTACAGGTCACGATATTAAAAATGATGGTTGATATTATAGCTACTGATATGAACTTACAATATGATACCACCAAGGAATGGCCAAATCGGATAGGGATCGCTTGATCCTTTCTTGCAAATATCTTTTACTAGTAAAACTCCTGAAAGGAATTGCAAACATGTTACGGTTCCAGCAAATTTAGCGATTGTTTCGCTATATGGTCCTAGAATATCTCCCAGTGTATCCATGATGAGTCCAGATGTTGTTTATTATTACTTGAGAAATTCCTATGAAATAACAGATGAACTTCAGCAGCTCATTCCTTCTCTACGACGAGTTTTTACGATTACGATTTTGCACGAGAACCTGCTCTTTATTGCAATGACTGGTATGAAAAAATCGACTCTCAACATTAAATTTAAAAATTGAAATAAACTAAAAAGAACCCGAAAGCTGATTATTTCAGCGATAATATTTGCAAATCAACTTTGTTTTTTTTTCTATCAACGTCAACGTGGAAACGATTGCCGCTTGCCTCGCCAAGAATGGTTAGTTAGCAGAACTGCTTCGACAATCGACAGACTGGTCACAAGGCAAACGAAAAACGATGTCCCCCTCTTTTTAACATTTACCAAATCAGCTGGACCTGGAATGTTGTTTTGCTTTTGGGTTCTTCTGTTCTTTTTTCTTCGCGTTTGTGTTTGCTCTTTTAATTCTCAATTTTGTTTTGCTTTGTTTGTTAACACAGTCATTCTTATCATGTAAGGTAATTCATGCCAAAGTTTGAGAGCTGCTGATTTAAGAACTGTTCCCATTTTCACCTGAGTAATTACAGAGCTTTCAAAATGGAAAAAATTTAAGACTTAAAAAAATTTAAATATATAGGCTGCGGTCAGGAATTCAGAAGCAGCGCAGCTTGTGCTGCTCAAAAACAGGGACAGGCAGTCGGTATGCACGAAATTGCGGCAATTGCATTATAAACGCATGCTTTGGCTGGAAAACTGAATTTTTGGCCAACATGCAACGGCTGAATTTGTTAATTTTTGTCCTAAGATTTCTACCAAAAAACGATAAAATTTTTTTTTGTCAAAACCAAAATCCATACCATCTTCCGTCGTTTTTTTTTTTTCATTAAAAATCCGGCGCAGATTGATTTTTTGGCTATCAATTTGTTTATTTTGTTCTAATGTCGGTTTATTTTTTTTTTTTAATCTGGCGCAGACTGATTTTTTGGCTCTCAAGTTGTTTGTCTTCTCTAAAAAACCAATCTACGGTAGAACGAAACTGACTTTTCCGTATTTATCCTTTCTTGCAAAAATAAATATATTTTATTAATATAACAAAAACAGAAAATTACGTTTCAGAACTACGCATTACACACACTTGCAACAAGACAATGTAAACAAAAGATTCTACTTTTTCCGGTTTCGAATTGCCGAGAAAAAATATAAAATAGAGATCTAACAGATCTCTATATTTATGTTAATTTTTTTTCTCCTAAAAGCTCTGCTCCAGAGCGCGCTCGAGCGCAGATTTTTTCAAAAGGGAAATCGAACACGAAAGGTGAAAATCTTTTGTTTACATTTTATGCTGCATTTGTTGTTGTTGTGTTAGTATAAAGAGGGGTAAATCTCCCAAAATATTCAGATCTGTTTTCGCTCTATGGTAGAGTCGTTTTGAAGGGGAAACGGAAAAATTGGCAGCCAAAAAAATTCTGGACTGGACTCTGGAACTCTGCCTAACTTCAATCCAATGATTTTTGAACCTTCCTTTGTTTACATTTACATTTTGTTTTGTATAATTCAATTTGATTTGGTAGAAGATGTAAATATAATAATAAATATATAAATAATAAGTAACAACAAACAAATATTAATAAATCGTGTTATAAAAACAACCCAACCCAATGGCATTCTGTGTTATTCCCCCTATTCTGCTGATGGCTGACCGCCATTAGGATTTAATAATTTAAGTACAATGTACAAGTAAACCAGAGTTTAATGTTTGGAGGGTTTCCCCTTGATCACGTTTCAGGCCTGGAGCTGCTACAACAACAACAGCAACACCCGACACACATCTCGAAATACAAACTATTGCAGTCAAGTCCAACGACACTAATCGAAATCACAAATGTCTATATTTCTCCAACTGCTTCCTGCACATCCGGATACCTTCCTTCTTTAGAACATCTACTAACATGGTAACCGCCTGATTGGTGGGGATTTTAACGCCCACCATGATTGCTGGCACTCTAATCTAGAGAACGATCATCGTGGCACGCATATTTCCGAGCAAGTCGACGAGTTAAACTTTGGTACCATCAATGAAACCTGTCCCACCAGAATCTGTGCCACTTGCTTCAGCTCCCCAGACAGCATAGTGAGTGATTCCTTATTAGCCTGTACATTCTGGAGAACAGATATAGCGTTTAACTCCGACCATATCCCGATCATCGTTACCGTGGATAAAGCCGATGACTTTGTGTCTGTTGATAAACGTACATTTGTCAATTACGACAAGGCGGACTGGCCAAGTTTAACCAGATTTGTCGACAGACAATAGGAACAGTTACCACCCCCCACCAACGCAATCTCAGGTGAAATGATCTTCCGGATCGGCGTCAGAGCAGCGGCCTGTTCCACTCCAGCCTAAGGCCTAACTTCCCAGCCGAAACAGTCCAGCTCGCTAACGAACGTGACCACATTCGCAGCATCAACCCCGCGAATACTAGAATTGACCTACTAAATCACGAGATTGATCGCCTAGTCAACGAACACAGACGAGCTAAATGGTTGGAGTACCTTCAACCTTGTGACGGGGGCTCAATGAACCATTGGTCCACCATCAAAGAGCTCTCCAACACCACCAGACGTAGAGACCTAACAGCCATCTCCTTCAACAGCACACAACAGGAAGTTTTCGCACTCTAACTGTAACAAGAGCAAGATTGCTACTCTCAGGAATTGCACTGCCGTGGCACTGCCGTTCTTAATTCGAAAGAAATCTTCACAATGTGATATAAAATTTCTCCTGTTGCCTTAAAAATTGAGAATATTACTTCGATCGTCTAGTTATCGAACACGCTGTTGTTGTAGCAACTATAAATTAGTGTTAGTCTAAACGTTGTGTTGTAATGTTTGTGTAGCTGTCGGAACAGTCCAGGCCCAGACATGCGGCTGCTTCGACAGGCTGTGTCCATAGATCGATCGGTGATGCTGTCACTTAAGCGGTGTATGTAGCTATTCAGAAAATATCTTAGTTGTGCCAGGGTTGATCTGGTTTTTCTTGGGAGGTTTTCTTCGCTTCGCACACGATGTTATTTTGGCGATCATCTAGTTCGGTTCTGACTGACGCTTGATGAACTGCATTAAGTGCTGCTTTATAGTCTGCTAGATCTAGAGGTGAATGTGCGTCAATGCACGAGTGTTCCGTAAAAATTCAAATACATTGCTACCGATGCCTTTGCCTTACAAAGTGTTATAATTATTCGTATGCAGCTTATGAAATGTTAGTAACATCCGAATATTGGAACATGTACATACAATTATGTATACAGTCTGAAATCATTCTATCATTTGAATGCTGATATGCAAAAAAGCGTAACGGACACACAAAAAATTCGTTTATACTTTCGAAATATTGGTTTATATATGAAATATTTATTTAATAATAGCAAATATAAGTACAGTTAGTTATTGAATGAGTGGTTATTATGTAATTACTTATTTTATTGTATTTGGTTTGATGATGAAATTTAGGAATCATTCGATTTTTATTGTAGCTTTAAAAACTAGATATCTTCATCGCTACACTTTAGTTTATGTTAAATGTATGTACTTAAAAATTAAATAAAAAATAAACAGTGCATTTTCATTAAATGTTTATAAATGTTGTTACGCTCAAAAACCTCGCGGTCGCGCAGACGACACAGTCTTCCCCTTTTTTATTTGTAAAAACTAAAACCTAAAAATCTTGTTAGTTTTCATTGTGAGAGCTGTTTTCTTATGAATTGTAATCAGTTTTTTCTGTTCCATTCAAAGGTGAGCAGTTTTGGTTTAAAAAGACTTAAAATTAAAGAATAATAAATAAATAATTGAAACTACTTATTACGTAAATTAAAAATTGTGCATTATACAAGAACAAACTTTCCTTTTGTTTGAAAGAATTAAATGTTATTTTTATTAATTAAACGATATTTAAAATATAACAATTACACAAACTGGCAGTAAATATATATTTTTAATTTAATGGAATATAAACTTAACATCAGAAGGTGTCGCGTTTGACAGAATGCAGTTCCCAGAGACTTGTTCTTAGTTGTAAAAATACTACTTAACAGCAAAAAATAAAAGAAAAACTGATTTTATAAGGGCGAAGGTTGCGAAGGACCTCGTAAATATCGAACCAACTGCATATCACGGACATTGAGCGTCACCCGACCTCGATGCAAAGAACATGCGTAAGAGTCCTGAAACATTTGGGTTAAATATGCCTCAGATGCCTCTTGTAGTGCGATCAATGCTGGCAGTGTAATGCGGTTTGCCTCGGTTGATAAAGAAATCAGCAATTCTCTTATTAAACGCGAGAATGGCAGTCTCGGAATCATATTATCTGTAACCAAAAATATAGTGCTTTTACAAATACAGTTGGGAATTAAAGTGACTAACCGGTTCGTTTTAAGAGCTGCTTATATTCTTTTACAAAATTACGCTTTTGAGGCTCTTTTTGTTTTCTTGTTCGTTTTGATATTGGCGCAGCAACTACTTGACTTCTGCCAGAACGACTCGGATGGTTTTCGGGGCTTTGCACTGCATCGTCCACTACGACCTGACTGCTATCAGAACGACTTGGACTGCTTTCCGGGCTCTGTAATGTTGCGGCAGCTGTGTCCCGACCTCTCTCATAAAGACGAGAATTTCGTTCCCGGCTTTGAGAGTGTGTGTCCTCTAACTGCCGATAACTTTGTCGAGCCTGCCGACTTGTTGAGGGCCTTTCGTCGTCTTGCACAACTTGACTTGTAGTATATTGCAAATCGTAATCAGTATCATCTACATGAAGCTCTGGCGACTGAAATTCTTCATCGTCGCTAACTGCACTTGAATCCTCACCCATCAGTTTACTGACTTGTTTTTGCTTCGACTTTGGGCCCGGTCGCGGTCGGCGCATTTCTGTTGATTTTCGAGGCATTTTATTTTAGTAAATTAGAAGTTATTTACAAATTTTATATTAATTGTAAAGGAATTCGCGCTTGTCTTTTAAATGGGAATAAGCGGTTTATTTTTTCAATTACTGACAGCGTCAGTTGGAAGAGAAAAACGAAAATACAAAGTAGTGAGCAACAGCCATCTTACTCTTACACACAGGTGTTAAAGCTGACACGCTTTTAAGCATCGAATTCTCTTTGTATAGAAAGAGAAAAAATAATCTTTCCGTAAGGTATGGGTGACACTGTAAATATTAATAGCAAGTTAAAAGATCATTACTGATAAAAGGTTAGGTTTAATATCTATTCATCAGGTCAACATCACCAAAACAGGTTTTCTTATTCCAAAGAATGAATAAGAGAGTGAAAATGTTAGCTGTATATTTTTTGGAATCCGAATTCGAATGTCAAAACCAGCCAAACAGCAGGTTTTCAAATTCCAAAGAAGGATTTTGGCAGTGCAATTGTTGTTGTAATTCCCAATTTGAATTCAAATAAAATACAGCTGTTTTGTAATTCCTTTTTCCTCGGCAAATAAAATACCGCTTTTATATCGTTTTTTTCCTTTAAAATCTGGCGAAGTGTGGTTTTTGGTGTCAGATTGTTCATTTCCCTAAAAAACTAATCTATCGTAGTGGAAAAAAAGATCAGTATATTTTGAGTGATTAACGAATCTTTTTCACTACCTCAAGTCAACCCAATCGTAAATCCAAACAGCGCTGCTCTCAGCGCACCAGCGCACACAGACATAGTATGACATGATCTGATGCCGCTATATGGAAAAAAAATTGTATTGGAGCCCCTCGACCCCGCAGCCCTATCACTTAAAATTTTAATAGAAAGTGTTGTCATGGGAAATACACATGTCTGCAAAGATTGAATAAAATCGGGCTTTAGTAAGTGGATTGAAAATTGATCAGAAGATCTGACCAGCCGGCTAGCCACGGGTACGCGAATTTACCATAGAGAATTTAAAAAACGGTATGGGATCAATAAGAGTGTGGTTGTACTATAGCCTATATATATATATTTCCTCCACCGGCCAATACTATACATGCACAATTTCATGAAAATCGTTTGATAAATATGACTTAATATTGAAATTTCGAATTTCCCACCCCTAGGAAGTGGTAAGGGGTGTGTACTATAGCCTATAACCTTCCTCCACCTGCCAATACTATACATTGAAAATTTCAAACAAATTCGGTTGGTAAATGTGACTAATATTAACATTTCGAATTTCCCACTCCCAGGGAGTGGTAAGGGGTGTGTACTATAGCCTATAACCTTCCGCCACCTGCCAATACTATACATTGACAATTTCATAAATATCGGTAAGTAAATGTGAGTTTCCATAAATAAAAACCAAGCCGCCCCATCCCATTGACCACCATCCAACTTAACATCCGCCCACTGATCCCCGCCCTTTGACCACCCACCCTCAGACCACCACCCAACAACACTCACTGACCTCATGCCAACAGACCTACCCACTGACACACCCCCCTCCCCACACCCTTTGACCACCACACTAATACAGAAAACTATATAATCGACAATTATATCCGCAAAAAATTTATACGTGTTCGAATATTGTTTATATGAATATTATATAAGGGAAAGCTACATTTTCCAACCTAGCGCCAGCTATCGGTTCCAAATTTTGCCAAGGACTATTTTTATTTAAATATGTGGTGTGAATTTCAGCCAAATAGGTCCATAAATAAGAATTTTCGAGAAAAAAAGCAAATGCAGCGCCACTTAGGAGGTCTAACACAAACAAAAACAATACGGAGCACCACACTAACATATAATGCTGAGCACAGTGATGTTTCCAAATGATCTCAAAATTAATTAAATAATTTCAAATTATTATGATATTTATTTTCACTCTAGCATACACATAATAAAATGCGAAAAGAGAAACTCCATTTCAAATGTCCTCCCGCAGAACAGGTCTCTCTTTTTCATTGACGAATGGTACAGTTCCCGGTTTTGAATGAGCTCGAACATTTGCCTCCTTTTGCTTTTCCTTCGTCTTAATGGCTCGCATTTTTCTTTGTGCATTGATAACATGTTTAGGCACTTGCCGATGTCGTGCAATTCGTTTGATCTGTGGATGCGCTGCATATTTCTCCTTGAGTGCCTCCTGATAATCAAAGTTGGCCCGTTCACGTGGCCGAACAACTCCAAGTTTCTCTGACGCTTTTGCCTTCCACACACGAACATTCATCTCGTCTGATCCAGAGAAAATATATTTATTGTCTAGAGACCACCCAATGCAGACAACATGTTGCATTCTTTTGGTGTGATAAATGTCACGTGAGTGACTTTGATGAGCGTTAAAAATGCGAATAGTCTTATCATAGCTGGCGGAAACAAATTCCCGGCCAATGGGTGCGTAATCGACGTCTGTTACGGCTGCGACATGATCGTAATGAATTTTGATTGGCTTTTTAAGATGACGTGTATCGAATGTGTACAAGCTAAAAAGGCAGATTAGCAAAATACCAATATAAAAGTGTTTACAGTCTCAACAACTTACTTGCAATCCTCATTGGCGACAGTAAAACTAAAAGCTTCCATCGGATTCCATGCGAGTTTATTACTTTTCATTGTTAGAACGATCTTTCTCAGCGGATATGCTTCCCGTTTGTCATAAAATATAATACTGCGATCACTGGCACAACAGGAGAGCAGTGATGTCTCAACGGGATTAAACGCTATTGAATGCAGAGTGTCCACACCCCACTTTAGTGTCTTAAGGGGATCATTACGACTCTCGTCCCAAATGGAACAAATCTCTCCGCATGTTGCAAAAACTGGATCCTTTCGGTGATGTGAGATGCCGGTGAACATTGTCCGGCTGAGAATGGTGTTAACCGGCTCTTCATCTTCGCCGATTTCAGGAACGTCAGCCTTCCAAACTTTAATTGATTTGTCATCACCAACAGTAAAAAAACGGTCACCTTTAACAGAATATGTTAAACCACGGACAAATCCGTCATGTGCAACGAAATTTCTAATGCTGCATTTATTTGCCAAATCCCATACACGAACTTCGCCATCGTACGCTCCTGTGATTAAAGTTGAAAGGCGTTTCGGATGTTTGCCAAAACATGAGACGCCATCACGATGTCCACTTAAATTGGCAATAAATGGCTTCGCAAACACTCGATCCAGTTTCGTTGCATTTAATGCCCGAACATATTCACGAGCAGCTTCCATTGGATGCAAGCTCGGGTCATAGTTGCGAGGGACTGCGTAGGGACTTTAAAATAAACGATTTAAATAAATATTGATAATACACCTTTACCTTTGTGAATGTCTTTCTTTGTTTCCCGTATGTAGTGATCCGGATTCCGGCTAATAACTTTAACCTTCATTTTATTTAAAAATAAATCCTCTAATTTATATTTATCATCAACGTGGAGTCGGAGTGAACTTTATAAATGCAACAAATGTGTGTGATGATGTCAAATAAACGTCAAAATAAGGTCATTTGACAAACGCTTTTATACCGCCGAGAATGTTCAAATTCACAAGTCACGACATATGAAAATTCTAACTGACGATTGTAAGATAAAGAATACTGGGAATACATTTCGACTAAACGAGATTATTGAGTCTAGTCGTTATTTCAACTGAATTGTTTGTTTTTCAGTCGAACACCTATTTGGAGTTCAACATTTTTTATTTTTCATTTTTAGAAGCTGAATATTGGTAAATCTATCGGGTTGATAGTTGTGCGTGCCTTTTTCGTTTGTGAGGTGAATGCAATACGATTCCCTGTCTAGCTGAAGACGTCAACTTATATCTAAACATCCGTATTGTACAATAGAGGATCAAAGGATTTTGAAGGCTCACGTATGTCATTATTTGTAATATTTTCTTTGTCAAGATTTTTTGTGGTTTTCCCTGACCATTATCCCATTTGGACACTTGTCATTCTAGTTTCGTGATCGTTTTTCTTATTGCTAATTTAATGAATCAGGAAGAATTCTGAGAAAATAAATTGAAACCGGCTACATACGTGAGGAATGTGATACATTGTAAATAACGTTCCTTCAATTTTTCAAATTAAATAAAGGGCATAGCCATTCTTATTGCTGTGGCGAAAGTCATATAGCATTCAGGGAAAAATTGTATGACCTAAGATCAAAAGTTTGCAATTTTTTTTTTTAGATTAATATATTTTATTAAACATTTAAGTAATATACAATTTTGACTTAAAACTAAACTTATAAATAACTATTATTAATAAGTGTCGGCTCAGCAATAGGGGCCTGACGTATTTACATTGTTTAAATTTATTTTGTATTGCTTAGAATTAAACAATATTTTTGACTACTTAATCTACTACATGTTATATTTAAAGCAATTTAATTTTAAACAATAAATTTAAAAAAAATAAATATGAAAAGAATATGAGAGGGTATAACAGGGCGATCTTCAGCCTCTGTAATGTTGATTGCTGGCCTTCTCGTAGAAGGAGACGTCTTGATTATTAAAGATGTCGTCGAATCTAGCATCTGTGAATCCTCTGATGTTTATATAGTGGTGGCTTCAATTTGATCTTTTTGTTAGAAATCCCTATAATCTTGTAAGTCTTAGTATTAAGATTTTCCATTGTGAGAGCGCCCTTATTTATTCGCTTTAAAATTTATCCGTCATTAGGATTCGTGATGCCCCAATTGTCAATAGAACCTGGCATTAAAGGACCCATAGAACCCGTTACGTCCGTTGCACCGACGTATTAGTTGATGTTTCCGTATGTAGCGCAAAGAGATGACACAATGAATACGTTGTCGCCGTACAGGCAAACTAATGTTAATTTTTTTTTCGTAAAACTCTGCCCCAGATTTTTCGTTTCGTTTCGTTTCCCCTTCAAAATGCCTCTAGCGTAGAGCTAAAACAGCTCTCGATATTTTGGGAGATTTACCCCTCTTTATACTAACACAACAACAACACATGCAGCAAAAAAATGTAAACAAAAGATTTTCGCCTTTCATGTTCGAATTCCTTTTTGAAAAGTTCTGCGGTCGAGCGCGAATCTGGGGTAGAGTTTTACGAAAAAAAATTTAACATAAAACAACTGCTTTAAACTTCCAATCGCTTTGAGAGAACTGTCAACGCAACGGGTACATCAGATTCTTCAACGCAGAATAAACAGAGCTGTTTACCGTGAAAAAACAAAACAAAATTTCGTAATGTCAAAATATTGCAATTTCGATCTTCGAATTCGAAATCGCAACCGTACTTATCAGGAGCATAGGAGATAGGACAAGGAGTTTGGTTTGTGCTATTTTTTCTGTCTGGTGAATTTTTTTTGGATCCTGCAAAGAAGAATTTGGAAAAAAAGGATATTTTCATTGTTCATTAAAAATTTGTACCCTGCATTTTTTAAGTGTTTCAAAACAAATTTCTGATTGAAATTTAAAGTGCTGTCGCCGAATATCTCTCTTTAAAAGCGTCGCAATATTATATCCAATAAAATTGCTAGATCGCATAGTCCGTGGACGAAGAAAGGTGAAAGTTGTTCGCCTGGTGCAGGTATAGTTGCTGCTTTCGAAATGAACAATTTGGTAAGGAAAGATAATCTTTTAGAGAGAAAAGCGAAAATAAGAATATGTCCTTTCCATTTTCTTGCATCTTTAGGACCATGTCAAAAATTTCTATCCAGAAAACTATAAAATGGACCTTTCGGAAACCATGAAAGCTGCACTTTCTAAAGGACCAACGCCTGGTGGTGGAAGTGGTGGCGGTGTAAACGTTGGATCTATGACAGGAATGAGTCCTCTTGGATCGCTAAGCCACACAAGCTCTTTGACACCAGAAATGCCACAGGCGAACACAAATATTCCTGGACATGGCTATGTAACTGAGAAGCTCTATATGTTGTTGCAACTTTATCTGCAGAACAAAGGATGGAATCCGAGCGTAGAATTGCTTCAATGTTTTTCCGAGCTTAAGGACAGTGCAATGCTGCCTAGTGCTGCGTACTTGCAGTGAGTTTATTTTTCAAACTAACAATAAATGTTTGCAATATTTAATTATAATTATATTAATAGAGTTCTCGCAAATCGTCTAACACTAGATGCACAGGGTCGTTTGATTCTACGAGAAAATGGAAAAATTGTATTGCCATTCGAACATTTTGCAAATGCTGTTATGTTAAAGCATATGTCTGGCCCGCATGGTATTCATTTAAGCGTTGACGCTACAGTGCGTGCAGTAATCGAGTCGTATACAATTGGACGTGATAATTTTGGCATGGAAAAAGAGTTCATTGTTGAAGTGGTGCAATCTTGTCCAAGTCCAGCTTGTCGTTACTACAAAAATCATATGGGAATTTCACCGTTGCCTTTTATCGATCAGCAGTATCCGGGAGTATCACCGGAATTTCTTCAGCACATACCTCATTTGCCACCACCACCTTCCCATCCAATGGCTAGTGCTGGTGGGGGGTCAGGTCCGTCAAGCTCAAGCTCAAGTTGTAGTGGTAGTGTTGGTGGAAGTGTTAGCGGTGGTGGTGGTGAGGTTGATCTTACTAAGCCTCCACAGCAGCATAGTAGTCAGAAAGTTCCTCCCCAAATCCAGCATTTGACGAAACAACAACAGAACAGTATTCAGTCGCAATTGTCGCAAATAACTGCTGCTGCAGCAGCTGCCGTGCAACAGCAACAACAGCAACAACAAGTTGCGGCGGCTCAACAAGCAGCTGTTCACCATCAACAGCAATTACAGCAGCAGCAACAGCAACAAGTTGCCGTCGCTCAACAACAGGCAGCGGCTGCAGTCGCAGCACAACAAAAACAGCAGCAACAACAACATGCAGCACAGCAACAGGCGGTTGCCGCTGCTGCTGCTGCAGCTGCTCAACAACAACAGCAACAAATTACTGCGGCAATTATTCAGCAACAAAATCGTGCTATTGCCCAACAAAATCTTGAGAAATTCGGTAACTTTACGGCTCTTGAAAAGCAGCGAGTTCTGCAACAGCTCGACCAGAAGCATTACGAACAGAACATACCAATGGCAGTGGCCGCAGCAGCGGCTGCAAATCTCCAGATGCAAGGTAAGATGGATTGAAATGTCGGTATGTAGTAGGAGTAAAAAGTGAAATATAAATATCATAAAATCTTGGCTTGTGAATCTGTCTATGAAAGGCGAAACCGTCAATTGTTATAATTCTTGAAAGTATACCAGTATATTATTCTTTACTTAAAGGTCTAATTCATAATCAAAATGCCATTGTTGGAACTAATTCCTCCTCGGCCAATAGCAATCACCATCAATTACCAAGCCCATCGACATCACATTTGCCACCACCTCCGCCTTCGCCGGTATCAGCTATTTCTTCGTCGCATTCATCTTCTTCATCGTCGTCGTCGGCGTCTCATTCAGACCGCGAACAACAGCAGCTACAACAAATAAACCAGAAGAACGTTGAAGTACTACGGTACGTTGATTGATGTTCACCAAATACATAATTATTTGAAATAATATTGAAAACATTTACACAATCAGGTCCAATTTGGAATCACTTGAATCGAATAAAGATCTTTTAGCTTTGCATAATGGTGCATGGGGTGGCCACGATATTCGCGAAGGCATGATGGTCGGTCAAGAGAAAATCGTTCGCGCTTTTACCGAGCTAATGCGGAATATGGCGCGAATGAAAACCTACATTCGTCCATCGATGTGCAAGCCGTACGGCAAACAAAGTGAAAGTCTTCAGAAAAGTAAGTTAATCCATGACATTTTATTTACCTAAATATTTCATTTCGCAACAGCATCGTTATCACATCGCTCGTAATCATTATTTGTTTCATTTCATTTCATTGTGCTAACAAAACATATTATTAATCCCCACACATCATCCATAAAAACAAAAAGCTCTTTTGGATACTATTCAGTTAGTGCAATCGCTGCGCAATTGTTTGCCGGCACCGCATATTCCGGTGAGTTCGTGGAAAAGTGAAGATCGCCATCGCAAAGAACCGGAATGTCCAGGAATTCCCGGTGGCACTGGCATTGGCGTTGGCATTCCACGAGTTGAGAATTTAATTAATTAAAGGAAAACAACTGCAGTTGATATCCATGAGCGAATAAAGGAGGATAATATGCCGTAAAAAGTAAAATCCTCGAATTGGAAACCGAACGAAAGTTATTTTAAAAACAATTTTCGTTTAAAATTCATAAAAGGTTTTCAAAACCTTTTCGTGTAACTTATAAAGGTAAGGTATTATTAATTTTATTTTGATTTAGCCAAAATTACACTACTAACTACGCTAAGATTAATAAATCAATACTGGACTGATATTAGTTTGCGCTTACAAGTGAGATTAGAATTAAAATTACGTTTGAATTTGAGAATTTACGAAGGTTTTTTAAGAGAATCTTGGTTTTTTTTAAATTTTTAATCTTTATACGTAATTAACACTTAGTTATAACCTTAATGTAGTATTATGCGTGCCATTGAATATCTCTTATTCTCTGATTTCCTTCCATTTCTCTTCTGTTCTTTAATTACGGCTGAATATGGCTTTATTATGAATTTAGAAAAATTTTGAGATTATTACTGAGGACATTATTTTATTTCAATTATTATTTCTTATAGTATAGTTGTAGGTATTCAGTTTGTTTTTGTAAAACAAACAAGAAAATGTTCCTTTCCTCCAATGTTTATTTAGTTTACACCTCTTACTCTGAATTTTGAATCAATGACAAATTCTTTAAAAATAAAACGACAAAATCAATTAAATTGAAACGAATAAATTGGCAATTTATCTGTGATAAAAACTAAATCGAAAGTAAAAAAAAGTGGAAATTGAAAAGCTAATGATTTTTTATGAGGATGATAAAGTTTTGGTGAAATTAATTAAATTAAAAACTCATGGTAATTTAGGAATATTTTCGTCAAGAAACAAATTATATATTAATCTTAAGAAGAAAAATTAAAGCCTATTTATTATGTATTGAGTATAGAATCTTTGTTTTCTTTTTACTTACGTTCAGTGCAATAACAATTTAATTTGTTGAAGAAAAATCATATCATATCGTTTAACTTTTAAATCATAGATTAAGTATATTTTTTTACTAAGTACTTTTGCGATATTTTATCTCTTTCTTTGCTCTCTCTTTATACCTCGTGACGGAAAAAAATGTAACTAAAAAATGTTAGTTGTGTTCTTTATATCAAAATAATCTTTTTCTCCGCTGGGCAGTAAAAACCTTGCTAATAAAAGCGTTCGATTTGCTTACTTTTTTTGGAGTTTACTCCTTAAGAATCGATTTTCATATATAGAAAAAAGTTACATAAAACATTTTATGGACAAACAACATTTTTAATATTCCGCGTGTGACGCGTGTCGCGCGTCATGTGCGGCGCGTGTAATGCATGGAAAAATGGAACTGGTATATATCGGCTTCTACTAGTCAGAATTTGATGAGACTTGTTTTAAAACAATTGGTTAGCACTCGGCTTGCGATGACGTAATTTGTGACACCCTAAAATTAGAAATACAAACACTCATTTTGAATCCAATCGAAAGCCCAAAACGCTAATGCAAATCAACAAACTTACAAAACGAATAATGATATAACTAAGAAGCGCATATTATCTGAAGATTATATTAACACCTGTTTAGAGAGCAATTTAGCTTTCATGAAATTAATAGCGAATTCTGCATCTTATTGGTCTGCGCGTAAGCGAAATCTATTTGCAATGATGCGCCAGTTAGGAAGACTAATCATGTTTTTGACGATCAGTGATAGCGAGATAGGGTGGCTGAATCTTCTTAGGATTCTACACAAATTCAAAAATCAGGGAGGAGAGTTGATAGGTGAGCAGATTGAAGCATTAAATTATTTGGAAAAAACTACTTTTGTCAATGAAAATGCCGATACTTGAACAATTCACTTCAATAAGTTGGTTAATGTCGTCATGCTTATTTTACAATCAAAGAGATTAAGTCCTTTTGGAAAATATAGAGTTCTTAATTACTTCAAACGCATTGAATTCCAACATAGTGGTAGTCCATACGCCCATATACTATTATGGTTGGATAACGCACCAATAGATGAGTTGGAGACCGATTATGAAGAAGCGATTGCATTGATTGGTGCTCTCATTTTAATCGGTTCATCTGAAGCTTCTGGACACATAAAACTTCAAACACATAAGCACACATTCACATGCTATAAAAATACTCGTGCGAATGTTCGGAAATGTCAATTCAAGGCGCCTTTCATGCCTATCCGTAAAACTGCCATTCTCGTACCTCTAGAGAAGGAAAATCCAAAGTTGAAAATACTCAAATCCCAGTGCAAATATGTATATACAAAAAAAACTAGAAGATGATGACTACAACAATATTGAGCACTTTTATCAAAGCAATAACATAATATCGGATGAAGATTATATCAACATTTTACGAGCTGGGTCAGTACTGTTCGTCGCTGACTGTTATTTATATACTTACTTACTGGCCACAACAGCGAGAACGAATCAGAAAAACTTTAAAAGAACTGACACAACTTGATGAAAAAGACCCGTTGAACTTGATGACGTCACTCTAGCCTAGTTGATATAATGTCACTGCTAAATAGGGGGAGGGTATGCATATATGGGTATGGTGCTTGGGCTTTACCACGGAAGATAAATAAAATGGGCCGCGGTCACTTAAAGTGTGCTCAAGGTTGGGCAATGTCTTCGTACTTTAGCGACCCAGATGGGCTACTACTACTTAGAATGTCTAGAATGGGCACTGTCTTAGTATTTAGTAACCTAGTCGTATACTGCAGGACCGTGATGTGCCTGGGATAGCGTGCTATCCTAGTGACAAAAAATGGGGTTCGAGGTTCCGGACGATGTGCTGCCAGGATTAGCTTTGCTTCGCCTAGGCACTCATACTGAACGAACCGAGGCTTTTGATGTCAGATCTTACCAAGGTCGCGTTGGTACGGGAGTTGGTTCCGCCCACAGATGAGGTTGATCTCATTGGAGGTTAGCTGAGTCTAGGCCAACTTTTGGTTGAGGACCCAGTTTCGTTCTGGGCTTGACATTCGTAGTGGCTGGTGGTTTACTACCCAAATGCAGGTAGAGCGCTGGCATCGGTAACATCCGAAGTGTCCCTGGTGTTACCAAATTCTTTGATTCACCAGTGATGCCTTCTGATGTTACTGGTGCGATGATGTGCTCTCTGTTGAGTTGCATATCTCAACCGGTTGTCGTGAACCGAAGATCGACAAGGATTTAGATAGGTCTGGCTCTAACCAAGGCGTTATTATTGGCACATCTGTCTAAGATGAACGTTGACTGTCGTATAACTAATCCGTGTCCGAAGAGGACCGTTGAATTATGCCCTTTGTTGGCGGTGTTCATGTTAATCCAAAGACATTTCATTATGGACTGCTGACCTGCATTTTTTATTAAACCCCTTATTCTTACGAATATTGCTTTTCTTAAAGGAGTAAGGAATGAAATTTTTCATTCCTAGCAAAATGGTTGACGTGATAAAATCATCAGCATTATTGTTGTACAAGCAGGTTGACCAATCAAATGATCTATGAAATTGTTTTAGGAGCTCCCAGTTAGCATTCTTGAAGTGTCAGAGTAGTCTTTTACAAATAGGCTCTACAAGGGCAGGGGTTATTGAAAAATTGGCTATTACCAGAGCGTGGTCGAAAAGTCATAATGGAGCAGATAAATCAATTGAATATTTCTCTGGCATAGTAGTTAAAAATAAATCTAAAAGGTGAGGTGGTTGACCAATAGATACCTAGTAGGCTTATCGACGAGTTGAGTAAGAAGATTAATATTTGAAAATAGTTCTACGGTTTTACCTGTTCTCTACTCACTCACTTTTTACTTTCCGACTCGGCCATCAGTACATAATGATTTAAACTTATAGTCGGTTAATATTACACAGCCTAAGAGTATTCAAACTTCTTAATTCAAATTGCTCGTATTCCATTGTCGATCGGGAAACGCCTTGTTCCTTTTATACTTCCATGGCAACATCTACTACTACTACTACAAACTTTACAACTTTAAAATCTGTAATTTCAGATAGCTATAGAACGGTTAAAAAAGAAACGGATTATTTTGATAAACAAAGAAATATTCAAAAATTCTTATTCTTTTTCTTATAAGTTAGATTATGCTTTGTTATTCTCGTATATACATATTTTCGTCTATTACTGTGTTGAGGCTCGCAAAATTTAGTTTACTCCTTATATATTAAAATGATTTATTGCTACGCAACAAATTTGAAACAACAAAGTTCACTTAAGGAAAACGTTTGATTATTTTCCAACCACCCGAAACTATATTTTTTACAATTTGTGCAATTAATTAAGACTATATATTTTGTAAAGGATTTCTTTGTTTGGAATTTCATTAAAAACATAAATTAATATCAACATATATCATTAAGTAATAATAAACAAGAGACCCACCTATAATTAATATTTAAAGAATGGATTGCAACTTACAATATCAGCTTCAGTTATTGCTTATATCTTAAAGCTAAAGATACAACCATACTTATATACATACATATATATATACTACCGCATGCTATAAAATAATAATTGTTGATAAAGACAACTTCTTTCATACACGATTTCGTTTTTTATTTCTAATGAACGATACATGAAACCGGATCGTGCCGAACTGAACCGACCTACTAGAACTTTTAAATTATAATTATATAACACCTTTTACGGTAATACTGAAAAACGCAATTATGTGTGGTGAAGTTGCAAACAAAGCAAATGTTTTTTTTTCATATTTTTATTAATATAACAAATGGTTGTGCTGCGATTCTAATTTTTCGCAAACCATTCAAACAGACTGTTTTTTTATTATTTAATTGTATACTATATATGGTTTTTTACAATCTACATAAGTTTTGACTGTTATACTACTCAATTTTATAATTTTTTGTTTATGTGCAAGAATAATGTAAGCAAACAATGATTATTACTCAATAAAACAGATATCATACAATTTAATACAGTATTATAAATAATAGTAAAATGCCATCACTACTTTCTTAATGAATTTATATCTATATGTATTCTTTTTTGAAATTTTCAATAAAAAAATTAATAAACTATAATTATTATTGAATAACATAAATAACAATAAAAAAAACAAAAAGTTGACTTCTGGACTTTAAAAAATGTTAAATGCAAGTGTAATTCGCTTATAATATTAATAAATTGAAATAAATTAAATCATAAAACTGTTTTTTTTTAATTGCATTCCGTTGGATGGTTTTGCTCTCAAATGCCGAGCCATAACCATATGGATGGTAAAAAATAATTAGAGGGTATATGTATCGCAGTACCATTGAGAGAAATAAAGCTTTGGCGGCTAAATCAATATACAAAATAAAAACCAAAAATAATACTTATATGGCTATATGTATTATGTTATTAGTTGCAGGTGAATTCCCTTAGATGCTCTAATTGTCTTTTTCAATTCTGTATATTTACTTCACGTGCCCGTGTTTCGGTGGCTGGTGGAATATTTTAACCCTCTTCCTGAAGCCCAATTTAATTCTAACTTTGCAAACATGCGTATGTCCGATGATAACACTTTCTATTGAAATCTGTTCGAGTTCATCAAGGACGTACAAAATTCCAGGGTAAACATAGAGTTCTATTTTAGCCTCAAAGTCTTAATGTCTTAATGAATTTTTGTATCAAAGGCACCTCAGGTAGTCTGAGGGCTGTGTTTTTGTGGTTACCTTAGGGCAGACTGCCGTTATGTCCTCTGCGAATGTTCGTTGTACTCGGACGTTAGAAATCTGAATGCCATGGGAGCTAAGTGGCTAAACGATGTATATGATGTTAGATCAGCTTTAAGCTGCAGGGAACAAGTTGAATCTTTGAATTGGTATGCGAGTTTAGTGTTTGGGTGGCGGAGAGCTTGGCAGCTTGGTGTTGTGGCTGTTGGCGTCGACAGACGGACCGACTAATTACGAACGAATGGACATGTGGACAGCTTGGACGGAATTTGACGGACATAGCGACCGAAATTACTGATTGACTAAGGGTTACCAGTCCTGAGTTGTGAGGAACAGCTACGTGATTTCTGGTTGCTAGGATAGTTTCTGGCCGCTAGCTTTCACGTGGTTGCTACGAAATCCCACCGGAAATTTCTGGTACCACGGGTGTCGGGCAGCCCACGGATGAATTGTCGTGCCAGGTAGTTGGAGCGGCTCTTCGGGGAGTTTCGTGGTGACTGTGGTTATTCCAAAGCGGGAAGATAATAGTCGGTGTGGAGCTCCATTTAAATCAACCGCGTGCCGCGGATTTAGATAGGTCTTGCTCCCATCAGTGTGAACGCTGTGCCCTTACACCCAGTTATACTGATTCATCTGCAATAGGTTCGGGCGCTCCCTTATTTTTTTTTTTAAATTACCGATTTTATATAAATTCTGTACACACGTTTAACTCCGATGACAACACTTTTTTTTAAAAAATTTGCACTCATTATGCTTTTTAGCTGGTACTGCTGATATAAATTTTGACTATCGGTCGCCGAGCTGCTTAAGATTTTCTTGAGGCAATCAATGCGTGCAAGGTAAGTGTTTAACCACTTTTAACTCAAACGTCAACTGTTTTGCAATTGAAAGTCGTCAACCATACTAAGTATTCGATGCAATATTTGAATAGAGTTGTAAAGCAGCTTCTTCATATTAGTCTATATTGTCGTTCGCCAATCCTAAAGATGGTATACGATGGTTTGTTCGAATTCAGACTTCAATATGGGATTTAATCATGCAGTTCGTATCTTACGAAAGGTTAACCGTAGAACACCTAGCTTTGAATTCTTCATTGGTCTTAAAATACTTCCCTTAATGCATCTTTATTTGAGAGCCCGAAGGGCGAAGCTTTTAATTTGTTTTTATAAAATAAACTTATTGCCAAGGGAGAACTCCCTGAATGACTTGCGCCACGGCAATAAGCTGGACTAAGCCCTTTATTAAAATTAAAAAATCCAAGGAATTTAATTTACAATATATCGCATTCCTCGCGTTTGTAGCCGGTTTCAATTTATTTTCTTAGAATTCTCTCTGATTCCTTGAAAAAGCAAAACGTAAAAAGATTACGAAACTAACAACGACGCGAGTCAAATGCTTTAATTAATGGATCATGGTCAGGGAAAATTACAAATGACTGAAAGAGCTACATTTAACGTTGCATACTATTAGGCTTTTCAGATAAATCAGTGTATAGACTGTAGTCTGTAGACTGAATTACAACTAATAATGGCGAGCTGAGAAACTTGTTTTTCTATTCCATTAGTTCATGTGTGTGACCGCTCAATACATTTGTGCGGGTGTGTAGTGACTCGCATACAAAACCTTCGCTATAGAAAGCCCAACTGTTCCGATCGTACACAGACACAGATTTAGACCAAACGCATTTGTATTAGCAATCAATCCATATAAACTGTTTCTGTTTCCCACTACCACATCTTACGTTTATCACTCTTTGCGACTGCTTATTTTTTGTACACTGTATTCACATCAAAACCTTCTCTATAGAAAGCCCAACTCTACGAATACTAATGCTGTAAACCAAGACCAAACGCATGTGTGTTTGTGGGATGTGAATACAGTGTACAAAAAATAAGTAGGCGCAAAGAGCGAGAAACGTAAGATGTGGTAGTGGGAAACAGAAAAATTTGATATGGATTTTGCACTTTAGTTGATTACTAATACAAATACGTTTGGTCTAAATCTAAGCATGTATCTGTGTACGATCGGAACAGTTGGGCTTTCTATTGAGAAGGATTTGATTCACATCCCACAAACACAGATGCGCTTGGCATGGGTTTACAGCATTAGTATGCATTGAGTTGGGCTTTCTATAGAGATGGAAATGGTAGGAACGATTTTAAGTACTTCAGTAAAGTTAAAGTACAAGTTTTGGTAAAATTGTTCAAAAGTCAACAGTTAAACAAGTTTGAAAATTTCCACTGATAATCATTTTCTTCAAACATATCCGACAGTGTACCTCAAAAGACTTTTAATGTTTAAAATAAAAATAAAAAAATTATTGTATTCCACTAAGCTTTTAAGTTTAAATTAAAATAAATAAACCCTCAAAAAAAATGTGATTATTTAAAGCCAAAAACCGCTGGTTTCTAAGGTTTTCTGATTTGCTGAACATGCTCACTCTCACTCTACGCCGTCTCTAAGCGTTATTGCGATTGTCAAAAATATTGCAAGAAAATAATAGAAGTACATTTGCTATAACAATTTGTTGATTTGGGTATGCATGTTTTAGATCTGTGAAAGATCAATCTGTATTATAAAGTCATTCGACTAGTAGTAATTAAGACTGAATTGTTGTTGGGTAAAATAAATGTAACTATAATTATTATTTTTGTATGAAACCAAACGAGTTAACTTTAAAGTAATATTTTAAAATTAAGTTATTTATAAGATTATTACAAAAATAACGTATTTGTAACTTTATCAAAACTAACTACATAGAATATTACATTAAATAAATAAAAGTATTAGTTCTATTTAAAAAATATAAATATTTTTACTCAAAAACACCAAGATTATAGAAAATGTATATCTTTCTAAGCAAAGCGCTAATTTTATTTTAATGTTTCCTAAAAAAAAAATTAAACAATGTACTTACATTGCGGTCGCGACCATTTGTTTCCGTGATAATTTTATTACTATCGGAACGTTTGTCACCCATTTCCGAGAGGTGGGACACTGTGAAAAACACTTTTGGTGTTGCTGGGATGCGAAACACGAACCTACTGCTCAGTAGCCATGCGCATTTCCACTGAGCCACGGCGCCTACAAACAAGTATAAACCGCAAAATATAAATTCGAAATGGCGCTATTGGGTAATTTCAGTTCGAACAAATTTTTTGTCGTACATGCTTCAATAATTGTTATAGGTCGAAATTACGACTTAAGGCGTATTTTATTCGCCGATGAATTAGAAATTCGAATGTCAAAACCAGCAAAGCAGCAGGTTTTTTTATTACAAAGAAGAAATAAGCAATCAAGCAAGGAAGCAATTGTTGTTGTAATTCCTTATTCTTCGGCAAATAAAATACAGCCTTTGATGATTTCGGCTTGCCGTAAGTCGAAATACGACAGATTCATAATCGGTCCTGTTTGATAGTCGATCCACAAATTAATCAGCTAACGAACAACTTGTCAACCAAAACCCCAATTTGCTTCCACATTCATTCCACACATTTTGATCTTTGTGGGAATTCCGAAATCAACATTACCCACCTACCCGTAATATTTACAAAACCTAAGAAAGCAAAACTGCCACAAGCAGCAACAGCAAGCAGTCGATATTTAATACTCAATACCTATTGACAATTGTTATACGGGCATTCGGGGATATCGTGTTGCAAATTTTGCACCGTCGATTAGATTTTGTGTTTTTTTTTACAAAAAAAAGTGTTAAATTGATTGGTTAGTAAAATATATGCATTTATATCCACAGTTTACGGGGATACATAAATTATTACGCGTTGTTCTCCGCATGTGTTCGACAGCTAATAAAAAGCAAACGCCGATTTAAACATGAGCTTTGTTTTTGTTTAATTAAACAATTCATAACTTTATGTTAATTGCCTTTTAACGTAATGCAAAATAAACAATATTTAGGCGTCTGCACTCTTCTTCGCAGCTAGAGCTGGAGGAAATTGCTTTGATCATTTTCGCACAATTTAATTTTTCATCGACTGCAAGTAAGCTAGTTACGACATTTCTGCAGAACAATGCAGAAACTGGTAAAGCAGCTTTTCTTAACCAAAACGCAGTATACAGACAAAAACAATAATAACCTTGTGAAGCATTTTCCGTATTGTGAGCGGGTGGGAAAGTGACAGATTACGAGAAGCACAAAATATTTGCACTGCACTGGGCAGTTTTTTTTCCGTTCTCACATCACCTAACGTCAGATATCGTCATGTCGATACATATATACACGCCTTCATATAAACACGAAAGCATATGAAAATCGCAATAACATAAAATTTATATTTCACTTTCAAATAAGAAAAGTTTAATTCTTTCTGTTTGTAGAGTAATCCTACGAACCGTTTTTTTGAAGGTACCGTTGTTTTTGGATAAATACCTTAAAAATTTTTGGGTTAGGCACAGTGACATACTTTTACAGTATAGGTATTGGAACAAAAAAAAACCAAACCCAAATAATTTATTTGGTTTTTCCGAAATGTCCTCTTTACTCAGAGATTTCTCCTTTCTCCCACTCATTGCTGTATGTGCACTTCACTCATGTCAATCATGTCATTGTGTTCTTCCCGAGGGTGTGTGCGGTGGTTGTTTTTGCGATTTTGGTCATTTGCCATTTTTTGGTTGGCTGTGGGTTTTCAGAAAGTTCACAAGTTTGTTTTTCTGTTTATTCATTCATAATTTTCTTCGTTTCGACTATTTGTTGAAAACATAAAAACAAAGAAAATAAACTCATTTTAGAAACCGGCAGGTGAATTTGGCTGTGGTGCTTGTTGATAAAAATCAACAGTTCTGGGGGGCTGCGTTAAAAAAAACTTCAGGCATCAAATAGCAAACGAAAAGTGTTGTGAAAATTAAATTCCTAACAAGACAATAACATTTTTTTTTTTTAAAAAAAAATTATTGGTAAAAGTGCATAAAAATTTTCAAGATTTTTAATAAACCACGCGTATATCGTCATCTCCAAATAAACCAACAATGTACAAAATGATTACCTCTTCAAGTACGAGGCGCATGATTGTGCACTACGGATTAACATCAGTGGTAGCGTTACTATTAATTACATGGTAAGTACTAAAGTCAAGTTAAGAGTATAATGTTTGTTTATTATTTACAATTTATATATTTGTAATTTGTTTATAACTTGATAAGCTTACTACAAGATTCTGTTTGCTGTTGGGAAGTTTATAGATTCCTGTTCTTGCTGCACTCATTATATTCTATTTACTTTGTGGAGCGAACGAATTAGAATTTTGTTTTTGTTTTTTGCTAAACTGTCACTGGTAGGGTAAGCAGGTAGCATGCAGTCATACACTGACCTCGTCATTAGTTCTGCTTGATTTAATGCAGCCACTTTAGGGCGTAATATGCTGTAAAATCTACATGTTTTTGGACAATAAACTGGATGTTGCAGAAATAAAACTAATACACCAAACACTTTTCTATAAAATTTTGTACGAAAGTTATTTTTATGACATGGTAGATTTGAATGAAGTTTTTATATGCGAATAGGACAGTTTGACATATGAAAATTATGACCCCATCAAGACCCATTGTTACTTCCTTAACACTCCCTCACGACCCATTCAAAATGCTGCAAATAAGCCAATCAAAACACTCAAGACCACCTTAAGACTCCCCTTAAGACCAACTAAGAACCCCTCAATACCACTTTAAGACTCCATCAAGACCCTCTCAAGACGCTCTGAAGAAAACTCAATCCCCGTAAAATCCCCTTCAAATCTCTCAAGACCCCCTAAAGACCTCCTCAAGAATCCATTCAAAACACCCAATAAACCCTGTAGACCGCTCCCGAGACCCCTTTAAATCACCATCAAGATACCCTTAAGACCCCCTTAAAAATTCTCAAGACTCCACACAGGACCCTCGCAAAACCCCATCAAGACCCCTCAACACCTCCTACAAGACCACCTTAGAACCTCTCAAAACCCTCTCTAAATCTCCTCAAAGACTTTTTTCAAACCACCTTAAGATTCTCTGAAGAACCCTTTCAAGACACTCTCAAGACCCCACCCAAGACCCTCTCTAACTCCCAAAAAAAACCCGAAAGACCATCTCAAGAACCCTCAAATTACCCTCAAAACCACCATTAAAACGCCGTTAAGACAACGTTAGGTCCCGTCTTAAAACCCTCCGAAGACTTGCTCATGACAACCCACGATCCTCCTAACCCTACTAAGAAGAATTCAAAGTCTATTTCAACACCTATCCAGTTGTACCCTTTTGTACTTATACCGTGCCAACAAAGTGATTATGTAAAATGCATACAGTAGGATTTCGCATTAGCCTCTAAAAATAATGCAATAACAACAATACAATAGGATACCGCGAAATCGCTCGTTCGGAATTGTCATCATTCGCAGATTAACGCTTAGCTTGAACGGTCTTCTATCGATTAGGTCTTCATCTTTAACAAGAAAATGAATACCACATCAGAGGTAGCCGTTCAACTGGATACACTAATCGATGCGGGGCAGAACCAAAGTTTATGTGGCTCGACAACTAAATTTGAGTCGATTCTCCGTTCATCGAGTGTGGCAGAGATATCAAGAAACTGGCGGCTTCAGACGGCGACAGGGACACACACAACACAGCGTGATAACCACTTTCTTGTGAAGACTTCGTTGCGAAATCGTCGTTTGAATGCGGTTCTACTGGGACAGCGGCTCCAGGAAGTTTGTGAAGTCGAAGTCAGTCGGTGGACAGTTAGAAGACGACTTCGAGAAGGTGATCTGACTGCACATAGACCAGCAAACGGGTCGAAATTGACCGACGAGCCCGCCTTCAGTTCGCTAGAGAGCATTCGGATTGGACAGAAGAACAATGGTGAACAGTCCTGTTCTGGACGAGTGCAGGATGTGTTTATATGGCAACGATGGGCGGAGAAGAGTGTGTAAAAGATCAGGAGAGCGATTTTTACAATGTTGCGTTGAAGAACGTGTCTCATATGGCGGTGGACCGTGCATGTTCTGGGGAGGCATATCACTGGAGGCGAAGGCAGATCTTGTGTACATCTCCGAAGCGAATACTGGCCGTCAATCAAGAGGATTGACTTCTAAACGGTACATTGAGAAAGTACTCGAGGACTACGTCGTACCTTTTGCCGGGTTTATTGGTGAATACTTCCTGCTTATGCAGGATAATACAATACCGCTTACTGCTGGTATAGTGTACCCAGTACCTTCAAGAGGTTGATGTTATGCAGTGGCCAGCTCGAAACCCGGACCTCAATCCCATCGAACATTTATGGGACGAGCTGAAAAAAAGATTTCGAGTCAGAGATATTGCTCCAACGAGTCTCCAGGAGCTGCAACAGGCAATCGCAGGGCAATGAGAGGTGATACCTCAAGATTTGGTGAAAACTTTGGAGAAATCAATGAAACAACTAATGGAAGCTGTCATTCGGGCTAGGAGAGGGTTTATTTCTAATTAATAAATTAATTGCCGATTACCATGTTTTAATTCGATTTTTTCCACTTATTTTCATGCTGACAAATTCACAAAAAAATCGTGTACTTCAGATGTTCAGATGTAATCTGTATTCAAGAAAATTAAACAAACATTGCATTTTTTGATATTTGGATCAATGTGCGATTTTTTTGAACCCAAGTGTAGAAAGCTTCTATTCTGCTATATTAGAAAAGTAATGTAATGTTATCCAATTCATGGTCATAGGTGTAATAAAAGTACATTTCAGCTGTTCGGCTGACTGTTTTTCACTTTTTTTTTACACCGCTACCATGACTGCATTTGATATTATATCTATGTTTTGTATGGAAAATTAATAAACAATTGAACCAGCTTGGAATGTCGCAAATCGATTAAGTAAAACAGAATTCAGTTTAAATCACGAACACAAACTTTGAAAGTTGAAACTTTCATCAGAAGAATGCCTTTTCTTTTAATTACCTCAAGCGCACGCATTTTAAGCCGTTATGAGGGTGGAACTGGAAATCACTTGAGCGTGTATAGGTATATTTAAAAAATATAAAAATAAAAACGAAAATCATGACTATTATAAAATCGGGTACAATTTCAAACTTAACATCGAATTTTCACGATCGATGGCATGTATGTTCGCCAATCCGCATACGAAAATATTTTTCATTTTAAAATGTAACCAAAAATATATTTTTAAAGTGCATCGCCTGAGGATAACGCATCGTTAAACATGTAAAGCGACATCATCGTCGGAAACGCCCAAAGGCGAGATGTTTTATTTTTGTCAGTATTCAGGTCAAAAAACTTAAACGAAGACGACAAAGAAAAAAACTACTCACGCCAAATTGGTGTGCCACAAAAGAGTGATTAAGGCATTTTACATTTTATGTTAATTTTTTTTTCGTAAAACTCTGCCCCAGATTTTTTTTTTTGGCTGTAAAGTTGTTCGTTTCCCCTTCAAAACGACTCTACCGTAGAGCTAAAACAGCTCTTGATATTTTGGTAGATTTACCCCTCTTTATACTAGCAAAGCAAAACAACAACACATGCAACAAAAAAACAAAACTTTTTCGCCTTTCGTGTTCGATTTCCTTTTTGCAAAGTTCTGCCGTCGAGCGCGCTATGTGGTAGAGTTTTTATGAAAAAAAATTCAACATTAGTTTCTATTGATGATTGGGGGGAGCATCACGAATCCTGCTGGCGGATAAATGAACAGGCAATTTGATATGTAGTTCCATTTTCAAGCAAATGAAACGGACACTGAAACTACTAGATAGAAATCTTAACTTTACACAGCAATTGTAAGGAGTCAGTCTATATAAACTGTAAAAGATTTTTTTATTCGTTTTTTCCCCTTTGTCGAGCTCAGATTTTTTCTCGGCAAATCGAACACAAAAGGCGAAAATCTTTAGTTTACATTGTTTTGTTGGATGTGTTGTTGTTGTAGTTAGTGATAAAAGGGCTAAATCTCCCAAATTATACAGATCGGTTTTCGCTCTACGGTAGATTGATTTCGTATGAAAAACGAACAAAAGTAAGTTAGTTATGTCACTTTCTTTTGATAGAAAAAGTGCAAAAAGGCTGCACTCAATTTCACAAAAGTGCACCCGATTCGTTTGCTTGTGTTACAATTTCATAATAAAAACATTAGTTATCATTCTTATCTTCATCATCATTCATTCATTTTACCACCATTTTGACACAAACTCACGTACAATTTTTTTCGCTTAGCGCCAAAAATTAGTGCACTTGGTTAAGAAAGTGTAGGAAAAAACGAACACTATGTAAGTAATTGTCATAAATTCGTTCACATGTTAGGGAAATTTTTGTAGTAAAAGTTGGCAAAATTCGCACGGAGGGGAAATGAACTTACTCTCTATTTTCCTCTCTCTATTTTTTCGAGTACGGGAACGCTTTTGAGTAAAAAGCCATAACAATTAGCAATAATTATTACTACTTTTGAGTACCTACTATATATATATGTATGAACATGTTAAAATTGTAAAAATTCAAAAATACATATGCATACATAGCCTGTTTACCATCATCGTACGCGCGCAATCTAAAAAATCATAATATAGAATGAAGCGACCGTTGAACTCGAACAAACAATGCTCTGCAAATAATAATTTTGTGCATTAACAACAGTACCCCAATAACTTTGTTTTTTTTATTATTTTATAAAAATAAAATATTTGCCAATAAAGTGAGAAACAAGTAAAGGTAAAAAAAACTTAGTTTTTCGTGTACAAACTTTTATGTATTCATCGAAACAGCCACACAGTCCTTTATTATTTGGTAATAATCACCAAAATATCTGTTCTTGGGTTTGGGGCTATTCCAAAGTATTTTCTTTTTCCACACTTAACACGCGACTCGCGACACGCGTCTAACGCGGGATTTCAACCTTATTATTTATTATTAAGTAATAATCGCCAAAATATCTGTTTTTGAGGCCAGGGCTATTACAGAGTATTTCTTTTTTCAACGTTTCACACGCGCCACACGTCTTATGATGCTAGCCATAGCGTGGGCACTAATGTATCAAGGAAGGAAAGAGGAGATGTCAATGTACATGAATTTTGAATGCCTGAGGATGATAGTGATGCGGGAATACAAACCTTGGTAAAGCATTCGACATTCGTGTTGTAGGACTAAAGAAATAGTCTCTAAACTTAACATTACGTTGAACTTGATATTTCATTTGAGCAACGTTGATGGAAAACCGGTTAACCAATACATTAAAGTGATTTAAAGGAGAGAATAATAGATTTAATAGGCGAGACATCAAAAAACAACTTTTTAAATTTTCTAAAAAAGTAATCCTTAAATAATGTGTCAAAAAAAATTCACCACACCATGAATAAAGTTGGTTTCAAGCTAAGGGTGCTAAACTAAATTTGTAGACTATGCATGTAGAAATACCAACGCAATTTGGAAGGAATTTTGACGGCTTTCCATGCTCCATGATAGTCGACAAAAAGAACGCCTCAGAGAAAAAAGATTTCTCGGAGAATGAAAAAAAAAAAAAAGATAAGACTGTTAAATTATCTCGCCGATTACTTCGACAGCCAATATGTCAAAATAGTATATTACAGAACGAGCAAGGAAAGTGGAGTTTATCGTGCGAGGTCGAAGCTTCTAACGAGCACGATGAGCATTTTTCTGCAAGTCATGTACGCTATTTTTCACGCGTCCAAACCGGATTTTCTGCTAATTCGAGAGAGAAGCAGAAATGTGAGAATGTGTGTTCGCTGTGACTGCAGTAAATAACAAAGAAATGAATTTTTCACGCGTCCAAACCGGTTTTTCTGCTAAATCGAGAGAGAAGCAGAAATCACAAACGACAAACAAAAGAGAATTCTTGCTCATGCGCAATGTGTTCGCTGAGATTGCAGTAAATAACAAAAGACGTTTATATCATAACATAACTATTGTTGTTATGGGCTACTTTCGAGGCTAGTTTATAGCGTGAAATAGTATATTACAGAACGAGCAAGGAAAGTGGAGTTTATCGTGCGAGGTCGAAGCTTCTAACGAGCACGATGAGCACTTTTCTGCAAGTCATGTACGCTATTTTTCACGCGTCCAAACCAGTTTTTCTGCTAAATCGAGAGAGAGAAGCAGAAATGTGAGAATGTGTGTTCGCTGTGACTGCAGTAAATAACGAAGAAATGAATTTTTCACGCGTCCAAACCGGTTTTTCTGCTAAATCGAGAGAGAAGCAGAAATCACAAACGACAAACAAAATGCTCATGCGCAATGTGTTCGCTGAGATTGCAGTAAATAACAAAAGACGTTTATATCATAACATAACTATTGTTGTTATGGGCTACTTTCGAGGCTAGTTTATAGCGTACGAAACAGTCGCTTTCGTCTTTGGTCATGTGTAATAGTATATTACAGAACGAGCAAGGAAAGTGGAGTTTATCGTACGAGGTCGAAGCTTGGCAATCTAACGAGCACGATGGGCACTTTTCTGCGAGTCGTGTACGCTTTTTTTCACGCGTCCAAACCGGTTTTTCTGCTAATTCGAGAGAGAAGCAGAAATGTGAGAATGTGTGTTCGCTGTGACTGCAGTAAATAACAAAGAAATGAATTTTTCAAGCGACCAAACCGGTTTTTCTGCTAAATCGAGAGAGAAGCAGAAATCACAAACGACAAACAAAAGAGAATTCTTGCTCATGCGCAATGTGTTCGCTGAGATTGCAGTAAATAACAAAAGACGTTTATATCATAACATAACTAGTGTTTTTATGGGCTACTTTCGAGGCTAGTTTATAGCGTACGAAACAGTCACTTTCGTCTATGGGCGTGTGAAAATAATTTAACGACACCATGAAATTATTTTCAATTTAAGGGTGTTGAACAAAGAGCGCGGCTACACAGGCATGTGAATGAAAGCCATGCCCATGAACGTTGTGGCTACACTTAGCGAAGCATTTGTGTATGTTTGTCAATTTCATGTTGTTTTGCCGTATAGAACGTTCGTGCTTGCGCTGAAAGTCTTCTTTCGTAGTGGACTTTCGGTGGATTCTCGGTGGAATCAAGCTTTCTCTTTCCAATTCACTAAAAACCTACCTGTTTCGCTCCACATGACTTTCATTTCCATGATCGTGTAGCTACGCTCAAAAACTTACCAATGGTTAGAGAATACGGTATTTGGTTGGATGCGGAATATGCATGTGAAAGCAGCAAGAGAATTTGGTAGGGCATTTTGACAGTTGTCCACATGTGGAAATGTCTGTGGAATTCGCAAATAGGGCCCCATGACTTTCATTGTGTTCGAACGAAAATGGAACTCGACTATCGATGGCGTTTTTCGAATAAATTCTAAAACCAACCAACCAAGTGCAAGTACTTGCTATAAACTTATGCTACTTCGAACAGCTTTAAAACCATTATGCATATACATTAACCACTTAATTAATTAATTATTTGAAATGCGCTAAAAAATATCCCCTTAGGGAAATTCTTCGGCTCATCTTGGGATGTTTAACCTGTTTTGGGACGAGTAGCAAGTTTGAGTTAATTTTGATTGCCAGCGGATTGATTTCAGCAGGCAAATGAATGAGTCTGTCAAAATTATCTGAAATTTTGGTGAAACCATAGACGGAGGTCTTCGTTTATCTGTACAACTGGTTTACTTGTACGCATCGGATAAAAATAGTTCAATCATGAGCGGTGTGGTGTCGTGTACTATGATGGTCGTGATAGTTTGTGCTCAATAATTCAAACAATTTCACTTTCAGTCTCTTGGGATCATGTCATAAACATTGTTATCGTAATTATGGACTATTTATCCGCGGTGCGATACTGGCCTTCCACAAAAAATCTCTTCACCACAGTCCCGATTTCAAACTGATATCAGTCATTTTGTCATCCCTATACTCTGGGCGTCCCTAAGTTTACGGCATCCTTACAACCTGCTACGCTTCCAGCTTTGGCTCTGTCTTCTAAGCTGTCGTGACTAATAACAATCACATCGGTTAGCATTATTTAACGCAAGTGAAGTGAACGTAAGCTTTAGTGACCGAGATCATATAATCGGATCACACTTTTAAACGTAGCTATTGTTCAAACGGTTGAACATCAGAAAATATGCTTAAGCCGCCTTTAAATTATGTTTTTGTTTAAGTTTTTATGATGTGTTTTGCTGTTTAACATTGCGACCTTATTAGCAACAAGATTTTGGAAGCTTAAAATTGAATTTCTAGATCTGAAAATAGTTTCATTACACAGCTTATCAACAAATATACGCGACTCTTAATTTCATAAATGCTAAACAAGAATCAAAACATCTTAGAGTATACCTTTTAAGTCCAACATTGCTCTTGTATTGCTGCCCAATTCGGTCATGTCATTTATTTGTGACATCAATTTGTCTCCGTCTACCATCATGATACGATAGCTTTCACACAGCATCGGTTTGAATGGAGCTGCATTGGAATTTGGAAGTGCCGCACCTCTTTGCCAAAACATTGAGAGGAGGTCATTCAATTCGCTCGTCGGCGTTGGATGTAAGCTGCATTCATGTGAGTCGTTTGGTATCGCTTAGTACTAAAAATCAGTCTACAACCGACTGCACCTTTCTGTTTTGTTGGCTAATTGTCAATAATTTCGGTAAGGCTTTATGCATTGACTGCACGGAGTAGTAACTGTTGTTGCTGTAGCCCGGCTTACCAGCAGAACTCATGCTGCTAGTAGCTAGTAAATAAATAAATTCCAGCCAGTATGTTGTTCTTTTTATAGCAACAAAAAAAAGATACACATTGGCGAAAATCGGTTTGATATTTGGATCACACATATTTGCCGTAGGGCATTTTTCTTTTTTTTAGATGGTTGCAGCGATTTACGTATTTAAATAAAAATTTCGTTTATTTTCTTTTTATGTTATATTTGTTTTGAAAGGAAATATTTTCCGCAACAAATTGAATCAAATGTGAAGGTAGTATAGATTTGAATTTTCCCGCTGATGATGTTTTTGTTTACCACATTTGTTTGCTTTGCTACTGCGTATGATGGACGACTGCATTTAATTTTCGAATCAAATTAAAATGATTTGTGTGGGGTTAAATACTCGTAGAACTACGACACCATTGGCCATTGGCTGCTCGAAAAATTCGAAGAAAATATAGGCAGGAAGTGTACATTGTACATAGTTGTAACCGCTGCGTATAGTGTTGATACAAAGTTTAATTATGCATTTGTACATCTTGCTGACTTAATAAGAAAAAACTTAAATTGTATGAAAGAATCACGTGGTCCGCGCTAGAAAAGTTGCTTTCGATGACTAAGAATTGCGCGTTCCGATGGCGCATTTATGTCGTATGACATGTCTGTTTCTATTGCACGTGTGAAAGGATAACTCTTTTGAACACAATACTAAATTAATGATTAATTGGAATTTAGAATAATTTACAAAAATTACGTATTACTCAATGAATTTTAGAAAAATTTTACTTCGTTTTGCTATCACTTCGCAAACCTCATCTTACAACGTAATCTTCAATAGCCACGGACTAAAGAGATTTAGAAATCTTTTACTAGATTTTCTAGAAAATGATTATACTTCATATAGATATAGATTTAGAAGTTTCTTAATCGATTTACAAGTGTTCTTTTAGAAGAGAATGTTTTTTGGTTAACTTTGTTAGGGATATCATTTCGAACTTTATTGATAGCCCTTAAAAAAATAGGTGGGAGGCCAGAATTCAGGCAGTTAATTGGCAATTGGCACCCATATTTTCTACGAGAGCACTAATGACAATGGACAAGTAGTCATAAAGATGGCAGCAATTAAGAACTTGGTCGTTGCGAGTTAAAGGTTTGCGCGTACGAATATTGACATCGGGTATCTCGTGATGAAGCTCCAACCAGATAGACCACCGCCACAACCTGAACCTGATGACGGTACGAACTTAAAAAAATGCTTACTCGCACCACTATCTTGCGTTGCATATCACCAAGGAAGACTACAATACTTGATGACGGTACGATCGTACCGAAGTGTTGAGTAAATTCGGGATCCGAAAGAAAATGACTCGACTATGAAAGTTGGCAGTGACCAATTCAATGAAGGTAGGTGAGTGTAAATCACGCTCACGGTTGGTTAAACTAAACAATGTTTACTTTAGTATGTCCAGACTCTTAAAATCCAGTAATTTATCCATAACATCCAAGTTGCTGACGTGTATAGACAATGGTCATATCAGTACATACATATGGATTCGAGACATGGGTGTTTATCAAAAATCACTAGTACCTCATAGTTTTTGGAAGAATTATTAGATTCGTGTTTGAAATTTTTTGGTTTTGTACGTACGTATGTACGTGAAATTTTGACAAGTCTTCTTATGGATTGACTGGGTGGTCCTAAATTATTACATTGTACGAGTATGTTATTCTATCCATAATAATAGCCGTATTTTATTTGCCGAGGAACAACAACAATTGCACTGTCGAATTCCTTTTTTGGAATTGTGAAAACCTGCTGTTTGTCTGGTTTTGGCTGGTTTTGACATTCGAATTCCGAACTCGCTCGGCAAATAAAATGCAGCTAACGTCAGCTAGTATAAAAAACAATGACAGTAATTTACTTTGAAGTTTTACTTGAAGTTGAGGTTGAGTTCGTAATGATGGACATGTCTTACTTTGATGTTCGAAAGTCACTCAAGATCTATTTACGTATTCATCTCACAGGAGATATTCACATTTTTACAGAATCTCAGACAGACAGATTAGACAGAATATTGCGAAATTTCGTGAAATAAGATTGTCACTTGAAATAAAATTAAAGTCATGATACATTCATGGTCCATTTATATATTGTAAACAAAACAAAAATCTACATGTTGACTTTCTTTCATGTGACTTTATGTTTTTAACCCATCGCCTGAGCAAGAATTTTTTTGTCTGCAAAAAATTAATGAATTTTTAATTCTGCGCATCGGCATTATCTCCTACGCTGAGTTGAGTCTGCCATGCAATTTTTTCCTCTTTACCCTGATTGCGACAGTTTTTCCTCCTGTCTATTTGATTATTAATTATTATTACCACTGAGAGGGCGGACAAAAATAAATTTTTTACACAGCAGTGTGTCCCACATTCGCCTATAGGCAATATCTTTTCAAAATTGTTTTGGATTTCGTTGACGCCTGTGTTAATTCGCGTTTTTCAGGTTATTTTAGATGGCATGCTTTGAGTGTTTGACATCATTTGCTTAATGCTTATAATTTTAGTTTTGTCATAAAAATGTTGACTTTTCTACTTTTAGTTCTAATCAAAAATCAAGATGTCACACAAGACAAGCAATTGCAAGTCTAATGTTCTAGACGTAGAATCTGCTAGTGTATAATAGGATGCCCCTTGTATAATAGGCATAATAGGCACCTATGTATTTTTCGTAGCCTCTTTTAGGTTCCTTTTTAAGCAATCTATTGCCGTGTTATTGATCTCTTGATAAGTTCCTATATCCACTCGTACTTCTCGCTTGTTGCGTCTTCCTAGTTCCCAGACTAAAGGCGCAATTTCAACATACTGCGATTTTGCCTATTTTCCAATTTAATTTGAATGGCAATATGTGGTTCCGATTTATTCGGTGTCAGGCCACCAATTAATATACAAAACATATCTAATATTTTTTATGGATGTATGTATCAATTTGTATAAACGTACCAGCACTGGTGTAAATGCAATTTCATACATTTATACAAATACTCGTAAAACAAAAACTGAGTCATGTGCGGACGGACTACCTACTGGTTAAGGTATAACCTTCCTGTTATTTTATTTGTTAGCATTTTCTAGGTATCCATTAGCGTCGGTCGTATGAAATTACAAGTTTTTAATTCATTTACATTTGTCCAATCTTATAATAAAGTTAGATTGATAGTTTTTGTTTTGTTTTTAGATACAATAACTTATCAGCATGTATCAATAATGGTATAGCTTGGGTATTTAGCATTAGAAATGCATTGATTGATTGGGTGGTGGGATGATTTAATACCTTTGACATAATGGCATACTGAAACTAAAGGGTTTTTCAATAGGGACATAACAATTTTGTATTTTAATACAAACGCACCCTTAAACTTTTTTTATGAACTGTCAATGTCAAAACTTTAGTCAAGGTTTACAAATTTTTAAAATTTACTACTGAGTCGGTGGCCGCAACTTTAGAAGCGCTTACTCTAATTTTCAAAAATGAGCAAAATCAGTCGGCTCCACGCCGTTCACAGGAATTAGAAACCTCCCAGTCAGTCCACATTGTGGCAAATTGTGTGTAAAGATCTTCCCTTCACCCTTACAAGATCAAATTAATTCAAGAATTGAAGCCTTTTTTGATCATTTGAAGCGCCGAATCTTATGTTATGCTATGTTATATCTTTATTGAAAAACCCTTCAGTTTATTGTTTGTACAGGGAGCATATTTATGAATATTTTTATTAAATATTTAAGATAATTTTAAAAACATTTCAAATTAGTTGAGAACCACGATAATGCTCGATATTGCCATCTTTGACGCGGCTGATACTATCGAGTCTTTTAACAAAGGCATTGCATGTTGCACTAACGCGACCTGTTGGTATTTTGGTCCATTTTATACGAAGAGCTGTCTTTAATGCGTTCACACCTTCATATCTTTTTGTCTGGCCTGGAGTCTGGTGAGTATGGAGGCCATTGCTGCGAAGAAATTAAATATGGAACGTGATTTTGTAATTTTTTTGGGTCAATCGAGCTTTATGTGTGATGGTGCTGATTCCTGTTGGATAGTCCAGGGGTTTTTACCGAATTTTGTGTATTTTCAATGTAGCAATGTTTCATTTAATACCTTTCCCGGTACACTTCTTGATTCACCTTGACGCCCTGATCGATAAAAACGGCGGAGAACGACCATTTGCAGTTACAGAATCCAAAACCATCACAGGATCCGGCGCTTGCCTGCGAAGATCAACTCATTTGTCCAAATGATCGTTGGAATTGTCCTCTAACCACACACGATCATTTTGTGTGTTTACGTACTTATTGAACCGTAATTTTCCTATGGAATCAAAGATAGGGAACACTTTTTGTGGTGGGGGTCGGTTGGAATGGCACCACCCACCATGTCGAATCCATAGTTTTCGGGATCGCCGTGATGAATAGTGCTCGGTGATCGGGTGTTGTTGGATGGTGGGATTTTCCAATATCCACGGTACCTGAGATGAATTGTGTTAATAGGTTGCCGGTGTCGATTCTATGGTATTTTAAACCCGTTCAACGCCGGGAACTAAACTACTAGTTTTCACTAAATCGGAAAGATCAAAAGTTCAGACCTTATTAAAAAAACGGTTTGTCAGAGAATATAACGAAAACCAAAAGGGATTAGAACTAAAGAATTAGAATTAGAATTCAATCGAATGGACATCCAGTGTTTGGCGAGTTCGCTGAGCGCTCGTGTAGCAAATTTCAAGCACAACGCCGCAATACAGAAATTACGAATGTTTACATTTATGGTCGAACAATTCGCCTAAACTGTAGTAAACTATTTAAAAAATTGCTTGGCCTGTATATTCATTCACATCAAAAACAATTTTCTGATTCATCATGTCATGTTAGTAAGGTAAACGAATGCAATTGCACGGAAAATTAAAAAAGAATTTTGCAATTACCTGACTGCTTCAAGATTTGAATTTGTCTGATTATCATGAATCACAAAATTCGGTGCAATATTGAAATAGTGTAGATATGTACTCTCGTACATATTTCCATGCTGCAGTTCACTTTACATTGTTGTTCAATTTGATAACTGATGGAAATTTTTATATACGAAGTTTAATAACAGAGAGAGTGTGCATACATTTCATATACACTGCGGTTAACTGGATTAGATGCACATTATTTTGGGAGGAGAAAAATGTTGTTTCTCCAGTTATATGGCAGAGAAGAAAAAAACAAATGATGGCAAAAGTTAGAGTAGTTTGTGGTTAATACAAAATCAAGTTTTAAAAAATATTCAATGTTTGATAACGGTACATTAGAGACCTTTTTGCCAAATGAGACAGAATGGTATGCATTTAAATCCATTTATATGAAAAAAAATCTGTTTTTGGTTTATTTCTATTTTAAATTCTTACTCCAGATAAATTCGCCTAATAACATAATTGGTTTTTTTTGTTTGTTTGTCTGTATGAATATAACGCTTTTTTATCGCCTCATCCCGCCTTAACAACTATATGTATCATATATTTATACACCATATGATCGTTTGGTGCTCCGGTAACTTTATGTTTTTGACCGCTGTAGTCGAGATATTTACGAAAATTTGTGTTAATGTGATTTGGTTCATGCTTACACCATATGTTTGTTTAGTGCTCCGATAAGTTAATGCTTTTTTAAATTCTCTATATTAACTTCACTTGCCCGTGGGTCGTCGGTCGGTCATCGGTCGGTCGTCGGTCGGTCGTCGGTCGGTCGTCTGTCGTGGATTCTTGCGATCAATTTTTAACCCACTTCCCATGGCCCGATTTTATTGAAATTTTGCACACATGCGTATTTCCGGAGACAACACTTTCTATTAAATTTTGAGGCCCCTCGGGCTGCGGGGTCGGGGGGCTCCCAAACAAAAATTTTAAAAAATTTACCCGATTTTCTTCAAATTTTACACACATGTGTATACCCAATAAACAATACTTTTTCGAAAATTTGGTAGTGATCGGGTCCCGGGTTCGGCCGCAAGGCCCTTATACATTTTTTAAATATCTGTACTGGCATCAGATATTCGTCGCCCTTTATGGACTTTGTGCGGTGTGTGCTGCGCAGTCGGCTGCGCTGCATGGTTTTGTTGGTGGTGGAGAGAGAGAGAGAGAAATCTTAGCGCACGCACAAATGAACCCAGCAAATGAAACGAGACATACATGTTTTATACTTCAACTTACATTTTTATTATATACTGAATTGTATTTTATTGATGTCGTTTTTTTTGTTGTCGATATCAACTTACAGATAGAACAACAAGTTTTCACAATATTCTGTCATTTGGCGTTTTCATAAATTAGTTCAGAGCAGTCAAAGAGTTCTCAAGATAAATGTTCGTGTTTCTTATTTGCTCAGAGTATGAGCGTGCTCTAAGTGCTCAGAATAAAATGATCTGAGCTTTTTCAATTTTAACATCTGATGTCAAATGTTTGTTTCGATGATTTTCTTCTACAATAAAAAAAAATGGCCCAGGATCGAGGGGCTCCCATATCAATTTCTGCGATTAGAGAATTTAGATGAAAAATTTTAATTTTTATGGGTTGTTTTTTTTATCCTTTAGGTGGCGGTGGAGTTAAGATATTTACGAATGTGTGTTTATGGTTGGATTTGGTTCATATTCACACCATATGTTCGTTTGGTGCTCCGATAAGTCTGTTTTTTAACCGTTCGGTGGCGTTGTACTTTTTTTTTTTTTTTTTTACCAATTAGGTAGGTAGGTAGATATGTTCGTTTGGTACTCCGATAAAAAATGTTGAAACTAGTTTTTAATAATGAGTAGAACCACCCTTTTTTCAAGATAACCCAACAAATTCGATCTTTAATGAAGTTGTACAATGAGGCCAAGTTATCGGGTGAAATCTCATTCCAGGCAAGTTTAACGGCATCGATCGGCGCTTCCTTGTCATCGTATTGTTTCAACCTTCGTTTCCTTTTTCCCCAGACATTTTCTATAATGTTAAGGGGCCATGGTAAAAGTTCAACATTTTCACTTGCAACAAACGATTTAACAATGCGAGCGGTGTGTCGTGTAGCTTTGAAATATCCATGAAAGTCATCTAAATAGATTGGATTTTTGTAAAAGCTGATTCCAACACCGCAGTGTAGTGATTTCCCGTCATTTTTGAGTTTTGTACCCTTAAGTCGATGGTGATATTACAGCCTAAACCATTACGCCCCTTTTTTGCTATGACGACGGTTTAAAAAGAGCTCCTTTTTTCTTAGATCGTGGAAGCAAAAGTTATAGCCATCCGATCCGTCTAAATTGAACTTTTTGTCGTCATAAAAGACTACTTTTTTCCTGTTATTCGAACTTGCTCCTTGTAGCATATCCTTGGACGTATCATCTTTCGCGAATTGTAAGAGTTGTATCTTTCGAAGTGGTGGTTTTTTCATCAGCTTTAGTCGCTTGAGGTGTTTGGCACTAAGGAACGGTAGATTTACTTACAGCTGCTTCTGTGATTTTAGCTCTCGAAACAGCTGAATTGTAAACTAGTCTTACAATTTTTCGTTTTTCCGTTGCTGCTAGGGCCGTGAAAACATTTCCTTTGTAACTTTTCCCTTACATTTTTGGATCCTTTAAATAACTGCCAACAGCAATATCACTCCGTTTGATTTTGCAAGCGATAACACGCTTAGACAAGCCTTGCGAATGGTAAACATCTATTTATGGCAATGTCGAACAATTTGTTTATCCATTCTTTAAAAAAATAAGGCAGAACCGTTCTCTTTTTCCGAAATCAACTTTTTATAAAAAAATGAGCCACTTCACAAATAATGATTATTGTTCTTTGACTGCTTTTAATCCTATGGACCAATGCATGCTATTCAGACTCAATTAGTTCATAAAACTTGGCTTGTTCTCTTAAAATTTTGTAATGCACCTTTGCATTCAACATTCACTGTTTCTCTCACCATAATTTTTTCTCTCAATCCCATGTAATGGGAGAAAGATCATTTTTACTTCTGAAAATTGCCTGCTTCTAATTTAGTGAACCGCAGTGTACATAATCGTTGAAGTTACGAAAAGTAAAACCAAAAATGTTCAATTGTAACGAAGCACTTCCTTCCTTTTGCTGGCAGACGAATCAAATTTACATACTTACGAGACACGAGTGTATTATCAAAAGAATTATTAGCTGCAATTGAAAATTAGCACAATCGCAACTGGCAAAAATAGAATAGAAAAATATTTTATGCAATTAGCTGTTGTTTTGATTAGAATCGTTGATCTACGTCATTCTCCTCGAGTGGTGCGATCTAGCTTTGTGTGTTCCTATCGTTAAAATATTAATGAATGAACATTTTGTTTTCGTGATATTGATTGCACTAAGGCATTACAGGGCAGCAGCACAATGATCGGGTGTTATTTTTAATCGACTTATCGCATATATGTATGTATTAATGTATGTTTGTACGAGGGCGGCCTGAAAAGCAATTGGTCTAGGCAAGTGATGGTGCCTACCAGTATTAAAGAAATGTTGGGTTCCGTACATACCTATCCTTCAAGTGTTTCCTGTCAGCTGCGTGATTTAGTTTGTCATTGAAAGAGAATAACTTTTGTGTTTTTACAAAAATGAATAACATTGAAATTAAAAATTGAAAAAAAAACAACCCATAAAAATTATAATTTTTCATGTAAATTCTCTTACCAAAAGTATTCTGAATTCCACTATAAATATGTATTATAGTACGGCGTGATTTGATCACGCTATATGGTATTATTATGATCGTAAGAATCCACGACAAACAGACAAACACATGGGCACGTAAAGTTAATATAGAGAATTAAAAAAGAAAACGAACGATGAGATCAACACCGAATTCAACGATGCATTTTTGACGATGAGCGTCTACGCCATCCCGAAAAAGAGGTCACTACACCAGAAATGGTCGATAAAATCCAAAGTATGGTAATTAACGATCAACGTGCGAAGGTACGCGAGATTGCTGAGGCTGTGGGTATTTCACGAGAATGAATGGAGAATATATTGCATGAATATTTGGAACTGAGAAAGATCGCTGAAAGATGGGTGCTGCGTTTGCTTTCTTTTGACAACAAGCACGACCCTATGACAAACTTCAAAGGAGTGTTTGAGACAAAGAAACAGTCGAAACCATTGATGCTCCTGACGAATCGAAGCCGAAAAAGCCTCGGGCTTCAGGGCCGGGATTCTGTGTGGATTTTCCGCAGCCCACACTAAGATTCGTCCCTCCAAAGAATTCTGCAAAACTAAGGAGGACACTTTGAGCACCTGTTATAACTGCTTTAGTACACTATAACTAAGCTTTTTCTTAAATCCCCGATAAATGATGTCTACATTAGAGATAGACCCTTACTGTAGAAAGATTTTTTTCTTAGAATATATCCAAGAATCATTACCAAAATTATTGTTGAAGAATTAGGGGACATCCTGTATATAGCAGTCAGTTTGGTTGGGTCCTATCATAAATCCTTGCCGTTCTTTGGTTCACCACAACCGGTTGAGATGTGCAACTCCACAATGAGCACATCATCGCACCGGTAACATCAGCTAGGGCTCTGATGTGCCAAAGATTCTGGTAACACCAGTCCCCTCTGATGCTAGCGCTCTACCCGCATTTTGGTAGTAAAGCAGCAGCCACTATGTAGGCCAAGCCCAGAACGAAACTGGGTCCTCAACCAAAAGTTTGCTCACACTCAGCTAACCTCGTAGGAGATCAACTTCATCTGTTGGCAGAACTAACTGCCGTAGTACCAACGCGACCTTGGGGAGATCTGGACTTAGTTCGTTGGGAGTAGGTACTCTAGAGCCCGTCACATCGTCAGGAACCCCGAACCCAATCATTTGTCACTACAAACCTATCCCAAGTAGAGGTACTGGTACTCCAATCAGTTTGTTACGACAAGGCTGCTAATTACGAAGAGCTCCACCAAAGAAATCACCTCTAAGTATTAGAAGCCCTTTCAGGGTCGCAAAGTACGAAGATATTGCCCATAAAGAGCATACTCTAACTACTCGCGGCTCTTATTAATCTCCCGTTGTCAGGCCCCGCACCATTCCAGATAAGATTTTTGATGAGTCTACCACTCCTCCTTTCTCAACCGGGCTTCTGACCGGATACGGCGGAGTTATTTTGGTTGGGTCAGCTGGGTGTGAGACGCAGCCAGATTACGTCTGTTATTTTAGCTTTTGATGTGTCTAAATGTTGTGGGTTTGGCGGGTCCGGGTTACGCCTGGGCTAACAACTATTATTTCTATATTTTATATTATAAAGCATTATGTATCCAGTTGTGACATTTTGTTGCGCAGTGAACTCAACTATTTTGCTATATTATATATCGAGTCGTGCGTTATCTTATTATCATTTATCATTTTACTCGTATGGATTATTAGCATGCATATTAACCTTTAATCTTTCAATCAGGTCAAAGAAGTATAATTTTAACGCGCGTAGACAAGTCCACGCACCCACTTTTTTTGACAAATGGCACAATATTTGTGTATTCGGTCAACAAGAGCAGCGTGATATATATATATTGTGATACTACTACTAGGTATAAGAAGAGTTACATGCCGCATCAGTGTTCCTGCAGTAACGGATGCACTGTTACCACTTCACTCCAGTGCATAATCCGCTTCAAACGGACTTGCCCAGAAGAACCTAATGTTTTGAGTGAACACATGATCATTCTAATATCCACTCACAAAATTTTGCGTTTTGCGTCTTCGAAAATCACATTATCACTCAGTCGATATGACGATATCCACTGGTTGCCTAGGAGCGGCGATTTGACTCTGTTAGACTATTTTTTTTGTGGAGAGCCATTAAGGAAAAATGTTATGCTAATCATTCAGAGACGATTGAGGCTTTGAAAGACGCAATTAAAGTGACTATTGATGAAACAGAGGCTCAAACGATTGAAACTGTACTGAAATGGGGTTCTGCAGATCCAGCCGGGACAGTCATTTGAATGAAATAGTGTTCCATTATTAATTGGAATTGAATTGGTCATTTGTTGCATTTTTATTTAATATAAATTTTTAAAACGAACTAAAAGTTGTAAAGTGTAGTAATTATTAATTTTAGTTCCGTTCTCAGTTCACATTTTTAAATTCTCTATCTTAACTTCACGTGGTTTGTTTGTAGCCACCAGGTCTTGTGATCAAGTTTTAAAGAACTTCCTAAAGCCCGATTTTATTCAAACTTTGCACACATGTGTATCTTCGATGACAATTGTTTTTTTTTTAAATTAATTTACTTGTGTATTGCATCCATCCGTCTATCGATGTAAAAAAAGATATCAAGTCAACAACAATGATGTCACACAATGCAAATGATTTTTATTTTTTTTGTTCTGTATAGATTAGATAGATAGCTTTGAGCAATGTTAACGTGTAATCTGATCAAGAGCGAATAACCGCACAACTCAGCCCACACCCATTTACTCGTACTGTTTACACGACGAAATGTCGGTCAAGAAAAACCAAAACAAGTTCTTCGCCTATTACATTCGAGTATTATTATAGCGAATATTGTGTTACAGCAATTTCGATTCATTTATATGACCCCGAAAAGATTTTCCCAGTGACACCTCGACGACACCATTTTGATTTTGATTTTGAATTCCTTTTGACAAGGGCATTAACATCACTTGAACAGCACACGAATATGATTTGCAATTATTTTGCAAAATCGTCGCCGTCTCTTCGAGGTATATTAAGAATTTTGTAAACAACTTGATGGTTTAATTTCCTATAAATTATAGATAAAATTAGAGCACCACGGAAACCACTCTGGTTTGCGTCTTACTTAAATCCAGAAACACATTTTTTTATCATATTGATATCAATCGGGGATATGAACGTAAAAATAGGTAGGCAGGCAGGCAATATTCTGGCAGTACATTGACTCCCATAGTTTACACGAGAATACTAATGGCAATGGACAATGGGTCATAGAGATGGCAGCAAGCAATAATTTGGTCGTTTCGAGTACAAGACTTACACGTAAACTCAGATGTTCACTCAGATGTTCTCCAGCGAAAGAAATCAGCTTGGAAGAAGAATCTCGTACGTGAGCTCGAAGAGCGAGGATCGCACCAGGCGCGAAAGTTCTACCAAAGAGTTCGCCGTATGACGCAATATACACCGCGTTGCACATACTGCAACGACAAAGAGGGTAATGTGGTCACCGATCGCAAACACATATTAGAGCGATGTGGGGAAGAGCACTTTCATGAGTTGCTAAATAGCCAGCTAACTGATGAATTCCACCAATGACCGACGACCAAACTATGCTAAATTGACTTAAAAATAATAAGGCCTCCTGATCAGATGGTATTCGAGTGGAACTGATTAAATCAGGAGGTCCTGCACTAAACCAAGCAATTCATAAACAAATAGTGCACGTATGGGAGGAAGAAGCTTTGCCAGAAGACTGGCGAAGAGGTAACTGAGCCTCATACATAAGAAGGGCGATATTTCAACATGCATCAATTATCGTCGTTTAACGTTGTTGAGTACCGTGTAAAAGTTTTTCTCCTTTATCCTTTAAGACAGAATAGCCCCATACGCTAAAGTCAACATTGGTCCATACCAGGTTGTCTTCATCCCAGGCAAACCAACAACTGATCAAATTTTTACCCTTAGGTAGGTGATTGAAAAATGTCTATAGTTTCAAAAGTTTATAGTTTTTAAAGCCGCTTAAGATCTATAAGATAGAGCATAGCCAGAGTATGACTTTATAAAGCTATGAGGGAATTTGGCATCCCAAATAAACTGACACGACTATGCAGGTTGGCTATGAAAAATGTTATAAGTCATGTAAAAATATACGGATCTTGATAGTGATCCGGATATTTTTACTTGGCTATTCAACATCTATAACGGGCTCCGACAAGGGGATGGAAAGGCCTGTGTCGTCTTCAACCTGGCGTTGGAGATAGTTATCCGAGACTCCGATGTAATGGCAAGAGGAACAATGTTCTAGTCTGCTTCATTCACATACTGGCTTACGCAGACGATATTGATATCGTTTGTAAGAACCCAAGCGCTGTACAGGACGCGTTAATTAGATCGAGCGGGCGGCACGAAATCTGGGGCTGCACATAATTGAGAGCCAACTAAAGTACATGGTGGCCACGTCTGCGAGTAGAAGATCCAACATTGGTCCCTCAATTAAAATAGTAGTGCGCAAATTTGAAGTAGTGCAATCCTTTAACTATCTCCGGTTAACTGTAGCAGCCGAAAACAGCATGAAAGCAGAAATACGCGCATGATTGCTAAAAGCCAACAAAGCCGCACTTTAGTCTATCAAGACTCTTCAAATACAGGAATTTTACCATAACATCCAAGCTGCTGGTGTAAAAGACAATGGTCATACCAATGCTTACATATGGAAGCGAGACTTGGGTGGTGCTTAACAAAAAGCATTCTGACCTCTTATCGTTCGATAGCAAAGTCTTGTTGAGAGCTGATGGCCTCATATGTGACGAAGAACGATTCCGAAGTCATCACAAAGAAAAGAAATGCAACATTCTCAATTATCAACTATCACCTTTGACAAAGCGAGATAATAAAACAAAAAAATTTTATTCCCAGAAAATCCGAGAAATTCTCTGGTCCTCAACGAGGAATCGTGTTCTATTAATTGAGATGACTGATAGTTTTAAAAATAAAAACCTCCAATATGACCGGCTGAGCGAGTTAAACAACTGCAGTGAAATTGGCTGAAGGTTAATCGTTTTAAATGTAGCTATCCACTGACATAGCCAACAACAAACCACTTTTAATGGCTCGCCACAAAATAAATTGCACAAAACCATAAGCTCTCCACTCTGTGGCTGAATAAACTTATCAACGCCTATTTATGAAAATTACTTTTCTTAGTTTGATTGGCCACTTTGCAATAAATGCTATCGACTAGGTGAAATATCAAATTTGATAAGATTCATGTAAAGTATCACTTCAACAACTGTTGATTCTCTCAGTTCGCGTGGGATATTGCGAGCAACAAAGGCGAAGCTAATAATCAGGGCAAAGGAATTTTTTTCAGCGTGCGTTTGTTTGTTTGACTGTTTGTCCACTCGTATATCTCGTCTTCTACCATTCAAAATTTGATGGGACTTGTTTTAAAACGATTGTTTAGCGCTTGGCTTGCGATGTGGTAATTTTACTTTTTTTATTTAATCATAGTAGTAGTTTTGGCAGGAAAAATATAAAAATTAGTAATTACTCTTAATTACACCTATCCATATGGCGAGCTCCGCTTTTTTAAATTCTCTATATTAACTTCACTTGCCCGTGTGTTTGTGGGTTTGTGGGCTTGTGGATTTGTGTGTCATGGAATCTTACGATCAATTTTTAACCCACTTCCTACAGCCCGATTTTATTGAAATTTGGCACACATGTTTATCTCATGACAACACTTTTCTATTAAAATTTGAGGCCCCTCGGGCCGCGGGGTCGGGGGGCTCCCATACAAATATTTTACAAAATTTACCCGATTTTCTTTAAATTTTTTACACATGTGTGTCTTCAATGGAAAACACTTTTTGTAAAAATTTGGAGCGATCGGCCCCTTGGGGACCCCAATATACAATTTTTAAATATCGCTATATCGCATCAGATCACGGCAAAGAATGAGCTCTGTGCTTTGTGAGCAGCGCTGTTCGCTGCCGCTGCGGCATTTGGTGGATGATTTTGCCACAAAACGAGCACGCAGTGTGTGTGTGTGTGTGTGTATCCCCGATTAGAGAATTTACAGAAAAATTTTAATTTTTATGGGTGGTTTTTTATCTTATGATATGTACATACGAGTATATGTATATGTATTCCTTTTTTAATTAAAAATTTATCTATTTTAAACGAAATATTGAAGATAAATCATCGGAGTCGACTTTTATTAAGTCTCTGAGTATCAAACCAGAAATATTTAATTTAAAGCTTTAGCTTAAAGGTCAAATTATATAAGTTGTTCTGTTTTTGTTCTGTTTTGTTTGTACGAATGTTGATTTGAAAGTTTTATGGAAAGGATTTATGGATGGAATAAGAAAGTAGAAAGTTTTTTATTTCCAATTATTAGTCTGAAGCCGCCCTCGAATTTCAGTAAAAATTCGCCATCATTACTAATATTATAAATTTGAAAGTAACTCTGTCTGTCTGTCTGTTACCTTATCACGGCTAAACGGCTGGACCGATTTGGCTTATTTTTCTTTTAAAATTCAATTCGGGAAAAACTAGGAAAATTTGTAGAAAACTGAATAAATTCCGTTTTCCATGTGATTTATGTATGAACCCGCGACCATAACTCACAATTCGAACTCATTTTATATACATATTTATAAAAACTTTAATATACATATATGTATATATAAAAACTGTCTTTTTTTAAAACAATGCAAAATTACTCTGGGAATGTGTGTTCGCTGTGACTATAGTAAATAAAAAAAATATTTTATATGTTAACTCACTAGTGTGTGTGTAACAGCTACTTTCGAAGCTAGGTTATCGTTATAGTATATGAAACAGTCACTTTCGTCTATGGGCGTGTGAAAAATATATTTCTTAACAGCAACCTAGTCGTCTGCACAATTAATGCTTGGTTATGTTAGTTTTGTACATATTCGTTAAAATGTAACAGATGGGTTAATTAATTATATTCACTATTCAATATTTTTTTAAGCTTTCATTCAGATTATCTAACAAAAAACTAAAGGTATTTGCTATTGGTCTTGCCAATAGGGGGTCCCCTATTGAACGACCCCCGTCAATTATTGTCAAATTTTGACATGGCCTTGCTTCATTCACTTGGCTTGATACTTATTAGCTTTGCATTTTTCTTATTAATACCATTTACCAACGCAACAAAGGAACCAATGCGGGCCAATTACTTTTGCTTTTATTTTAGTTAATTTATGTGTCGTTTTTTGATTTTATTTTATTGTTCAGTTTAATTAGTGGATTATATACAAACAAGTACATACATATATTATTTTAACTTACTGTGTGCTTGCAACGATCTTGATTAATGAGAAGAAAATTGTGGGACAGTAACTGCAAAAAGTTTCTAGTCAAGAATTGAAATTAAGAAAACTAAAATTTTAAGTAGTTCCGTTTGATGTGACGTAGCCGTTGCCGAAAACACGAAAACACGCCTATCCACCCTAGTGGGCGGAAAAGAGATGTAAAATATCGATGCTGATGTAAAAGCAAATTAACAAAATTATATCGACTTTTTTCGTTGATAGAATACTATCTTATTTTTAGTGATAATGGCCGGACTTTAATAAACTTTATCTTCGGAAGTATTTGTTAAAAACATTTACCATTACTTTGTGCTCTTTTACGAATGTCAAAATATCGGCTCAGACGTATTTGACAACTACTGGAGTACGAACCAAAGTTTACTATTCGCTGGAAGAACAAATAAATGACATTTTAACAAATGGCAGTTGAAAGTAAAGTGAGCCATTAAACAATTTCAACCAGAGCGTACGGACCAGTCAGTAGACGGAAGCTGCTTTATTTAGCCAGCTCAAAGTTATATGTTGCACTGAAATTTAAAACCGACTTTAATTTGGAAACCAACAAATACTACGTTTCCATGATCAAGTTAACCCAGGCAGGTTCGTCTGACATTTCATTTGTAAGAAAGTACAACCAATCTATCAACTTAACTCTTCTCTGTTCATAGAAACCAGTCATACCAGTAAGCACGGCCATGTTATTAACTCGACTCAAACTCTGTCATGTACTACGTTTCCATGAACTTAGGTTGGAATGAAACTTATTTTCGTCAAACGCAAAATGGCGTCAGGCGTTTCCTTGTAATCAAATTGAAACTGAGTTGAAATTTTGACAACATAATATAAAATCTGACGTCTACTTACAAAACAATAAAAATCGCCATTTTGAATTTCAACTCTACTCAACCCAGACTAAACCCACCATTACTTAGTTTTAATGAAAACGCAAATTCGTTTCCACAAAACTAGAGCGGTTGAGTTTGGTTTCGCTGACATCTCAACAAATAAAAACAACAACAACAACGCACCTGTCAAATAAACTCTACTCAGTTTATGGAGACGCTAAAAGTTAGCGCTGCCATGTTATTAACTCGACGAAAACCTAACTCGATTCAAACTCGGTCCATGGAAACTTAGTACATGAAAACGAGAAAAATCTGTTTCCATGAATCTGGTTGAAATTAATTTTCGTCTAATGCAAAAGGGCGTCAGGCGTTTCGTTTAATCTGATTGAAACTTAGTTGAAATTTTGACAACCTAATACAAAATCTGACGACTACTTGCAAAATAATAAAAATCGCCATTTTGACATTTTCGTTGAGTTTAAACTGAGTTTAACGAAAACTCAACTCAACCCTAATTCCATGAGCGCTAACCTAGGTTCAACCCCTCATGGAAACGAGTTATCTGTCATGGAAACGTGGTAATATGCCTGCGAAAGTCCATTATAATTAACCGTTTTCTTGTAAGTTTCAGTCAGACATCGTTTTAGATCAATATGTAAACTCAGTCGGCAACAGTGCCAACGATTGTTCCGTATTCCAATTTTCAATTGTCAGAAATTAAAGTATTCACACTTTTGATCTCTAATGTATCCAAAGCAAACAGGTGATTTAAAAAAAAGTATGCAATGCCAATATACATTATTTAAAACATTGCGCCAAGAAGTAAATTACTCAATTTAGATAAGAGCTTTTCAACTGACACATTTACAATTTCAATGAATTGATGGGGTATATTCTTAGCATGGTCCAAATTTTTCACACTTAGCAACATTAAAATGTGTAACGTAATTATAGAGATGTTTACTGTACTGAAAGTAGTTGTTGGAGCCGCCAAATGCTATTCTTGACTTCTTGTTTATCTCGACCGATTGACTATGATGTTTATGTTTGTTGTTGTTCTTTTGCACACTCACACTTTAAGTGTATTAATGCTCTCTTTAATGGCTTTTTCAGGTTACACATTCGACCTTTGTGCATACTATTCATTGTGATATTCTCATATTGGTTCTACAAAACACAAAGTAATATACGACTTGTCCCACCACCGGAGCTTCAACGAAAATTTGGAGGTTTTTTCGAGCGTCTATGCAGTCTGCGTCAAGATAATCCAGGCATGTTTTGTGCCAAATCATCGGTGTGTCTAGGCTCGCTGGCCATACTTGGGCATTTACTGTCCGGATCGACTGTTGTGCTAATCGGACTAGTGATCGCAGCAGTTGTATCCACCAAATACAATTTTAAATTAATGAAAATCGAACAGAATGGTAAGATGGTTGAATAATAACAGAAAGATTTTCAAAGACATCCACTCACTGTTCCCGTTTTAGATTTTCCAGTGACAGAAAAAAGCAATCATGATGCTGACGTTGATGAATTCCTTCCCGAGGAAAATGAGATAAATCTGTTTGTTCTCGAGAGAGCCAGTGATCAGGCTACAATCAGTTCAGCTGCAGACGATGCCGATGCAGATGAGGATAAAAGCGATGAAATTCCATCGGAATTGCTAATTCCTGATTCGATACCGGAAATCGATGAGAATTCCAGCGATGATGATGATCTCTCGATTGGTGTTCCCGTCGTCGACAAGGTAAAGATACTATCAGCCGCTAAAGCCAAATCTGAAATGGAATTCAAAAAGGGTCACTTCAAGAAAGACTCTTCGATTTCATCGACATCGTCATCATCTGATGAAGAGAGCCTGTCCAAGGGTCTCAAATTTCCCGAATACTCATCGGTCGATGGGAAAGAAATCACCAGCAGTCGGGGGCAGCAGTATCAACAGCAACAGCAACATAATGAGCTAGAACAAATAAATCCTTTAATTGCTGCTACAGCACAATCACTGCTTGCAAGCAGCAATATTTTGCCTAGTCTTGTTTCGGGCATAGTTCAGTGGAGTAGGGGAGTGGGTGACAACACCGCCACTGAACGTATGTCAAGTTCAGCTGTGTTACCATCAGCAAAACGCCTAGAATCATCCGACGAAAGTGATTTCGAAATTTTGGAAAACGACGATTTTAATTAGTATGCTATGTGGTTTAGCCTTCAAAAAACGCAACAGTTTTTGGCTGAACAGGCAATTTTGGTCTCCTCATTTTTTATGTCCTGACAATATTAACATTGCTTTTCTTTTTCAATAACTATTTGCAGCCTGCTGCAAGATACTTTTGACGAAAATTATTCTTCTAATAGCAGTGATAAACGTTTGTGGTTGCTTATGCATCCTAAATTCTTAAGTAAGAAGGAATATGAGCCCTACATTCTTTTTCATATCTATTTTGTAATGATTTCCGTCTTCTAAATTATTAGTCATATATATTTTTTTAATGATTTTCCATTTGTTGTTCTTCTTTGTGTGCATTTTATTTAATTACATGAAATATCGTCTCTCATATGATAATGAGCACATCCGCACAGAAAACAACATATTTCATCTTTGTTTTAGGGCCTTCGATCAAACTGTCCTTTTCATTAAAAACTATCGCCTACAAATTGGGCACAAACTTCGATTGATATTATTAGAACTTACATCAAAGATGTAGGCATCTTTACAACTCTTACGCAATACTTTGTACATAATGTGTGTTAACATCATTGTAGCATTTAATGCTTTTAATCTAAAAAAATAACTCACCAAATGCAGAAATTTCTCAAAAGTATCTTCGTATGTGTTGATGACTTCTTTTGTTAAAAATTTATATGAGCGAATAACTCGTTCTTGGATGGAAATTTTTATAAAACGTATACATATATCTCTTTTTTATAATTTCAGACCTTTTCTATGAAAAACTTACACTTACATTAATAAAAAAAATCCAACTATTAAAACCAAAGCAACAATTAAATTGACGGACTTAAACATGTTAGTGAATAACCACAGTATAATTATTTATAACAACAATTAACATATATACTCCCACAAAACAAACAAACAAACATATATAAATGATGCAATTAATAATACACTTCTACATTTATATTTATATTAAAAGCATAATACGCAAGAAATATATATAATGCAAATATATTTTTATACCTTAACAATATGACATTTCCTGCTAAAAAGAGATTTTACTCATTTAACGACATATAATTTAATTTTTTCTCTCTATTTGATTCTATATATATATTCTATATATCAACAAAATTAATCGGTTGTATTTTTTGAATTTTGAAGCGCTGGCGCCAATTAAATTGTATTCCTAAATTGATCACCAAAATCTCGTGTGAAAGAACACTCTTCTTGTAACCATAATTTTTTTAACGTGCTCAAATGAAGCTACATATTTTCAGTTAACATTAGCGTATCATTTTTACTTAGTTTCTGTGTTATAATACATAACATCTAAAAAACTATAATTTAACTATACGTATTTATTGTCTACTTAATTACATTTAAAAGTTTATATGAACTTAAAAAAATTAAGAGTAATATAAAAACAAAAATAATATGATATGTACTATTTTGACATGTTTGCTCTCCAAATTCAATCTTTTGTATATCTATTTCGTACGTTTACAAATAATATTCGCCCTATGCTTTATAGTAAATCAAGTCCATTCGTTAGCCGTGTACCATGTAATGATCCCTCCGTATCCAAGTCATCTTATTGAATGATTCTTTTTCTGAGTCCTCACTAATATCTCTTTCTATTTGCTGGGTAGAGTTAGATTTCTCTATCGTTGTTTCAGTTTGACGTTCGATTTGCAAACTGTGGCCGTGTTACGGTTTGATTTTATGTTCCAATTGCAAAGTTTTGTAACAGACACTATAAAGTCTGAAACAGAAGTATTGCGGTGCGGTATATTGACAGATCGCTTATAAACAACGTAAACGTATTTGGCGAACACAAAATCAGTGAGCGGGAGTGTTCTGCACTATACAGCACCGCGACAGTTTAGCCAAATTTCTTATGTCGTTTTTTTTTCATTAAAAAACTGGCGCAGATTGATTTTTTGGCTGTCAAGTTGTTCGTTTTCTCTAAAAAAAAACCAAACTACAGTAGATCGAAATTTCCCTCTAACTGATCTGTATATTTTGGGAAAAATGTAAATCTGGGCTCGAGCGCAGACTAATTAATTAGAATTGGGTTTCGTTAAACCAAAATAAACTCCACGAAACTAGAGTGGATAAGTTAGATTTGTCTGACATTTTATTTGTAAGAAACTACACCCATCTGTCAAATTACCATACCTTTTCTACCCTGCCCTACTCTGTTTATGGAAACGCTGCTATGTTCTTAAATCAAACTCTGTCATGGAAACCTACTACATGAGCACCATTTCTACCAAAAGAAAGCCACATGCTTGCTCTCTCTCTGAGATATTTTATGTCAATTTTCTCTTTTGCTAATTTTTACTACAAAAGGTACGGGAACAGACCTATTATTACATTAACTCTCTAATTGGCCAATTTCCAGGTAATTTTTTGATGTCAGTTTGTAACGTAAGTATTTCAACCCGTTGACGTACAGTCCGGTTCACTTAATTAGACGCACCTAAATGTTTTCTGTAAATCCCTTGTTTTTTTAAATTTTCATCGGAATACAAAATTAGCATAAAGTAGAGATATATAACACACAAGAAATGCATGCTAGGAGAAAGTAATCTAACGCTACTTTTTCAATCTTTTTTATAAATGCTCTCAAAACAACAACATTTTTCGGTTCATTTGATTAGACGCATAGTCAAAATAATTAATTTTCAAAAAGTTGAGCAAGTTCCAGCGGAAAACTAATGAATAGTGAAAAGGACCGGATCTGTGTTTTGGCATAAAAACGGAATATACAAATATTTAAACAGCGGAGGAAAGAGCAAACATTGACGTTTACCACTCCGATGGCTCTTAAAATCGTGAAAATCGACCGAAGTGATCGTTGTGTCAGGAATTATTGAAAAATCGCGAATCTTATGGCAAGAACTACCGGGAAAGATCTGTGAGAGATCTGAGACTGGCTTCCAATTCAGCTCTTTCTACAAACAAAAGCAGGGCGTCAGCTAGGTTTAATGCCAGTAAATCAACAGTACAGTGCTTAAAAATCTTAAGAAAGCGGCCACTAAATTCTATACGAAAGCAACAGCGACTGAAATTCGCAAGATATCACATGTACTGGGATGTGCAAACTGAAAGTGTGCCAATGATAAGAGAAAAGATGTCTTTCCGGATAAAAATAAATCTAATTTGGACCGGCCAGACGTCTACGTTTATTACATAATGCTCGTATCATGAAAAGCCTGGGTTGCGAGTGAAAACATCCAATTATTGTCGTGGCCACCATATTCACCGGATCTAAAAATTATTGAAAAATTTTGTGTGCTCAGCATGCATTCATGTGTGTTTTATTGAGTATTGATTTCTCTCTCTACTTTATGCCAAATTTTTTTCTGTGATGAAAATTAAAAAAAAATAGAAGACATTTAGGTGGGTCTAACCAAATGAACCGGAATGCACATCCCAAACGAAAATCTCGTTATCAACACTATCGAGAATTACGTTCCAATTCGATTCCTTTGTCCGTTCGAAATATTCGTTTTGGTAATTCCGATGCACTTCAATTCACGATCCGAACAGAGACTGCCCATTTATAAAATTTTTAATTTTTCTTACAACTTTATAGCGCGAACAGTTTATGCCACCATTTTTTGCACAATACTTTTCGCAGATTGAGCGGATTTCCCTATGCCAATGGAAATTTTTTTCCGCTCAAATTCAGTTCCGCTTGAAATTCCCGTATTCGATCTTTCTATTGTTATTCCAAATTATTTTCGGCGAATTAAGTCTTTTTTGGGGTTTTCTCTTTTTATGAATTGATTGTAATTAAGACTTTTATTCAGCATATCACTAAAAGGTTGGGTCATCCAGGTTGTTATTAACAAGGGCTTAAGAAAAAGGTTGAATTTGGACCGCCAATATGCAGGCATATAACAAATACAAAATTGTGATTTATCAAGAAATTAAAAATCTCAAATATAAAAATGTATGTGTAAGATATTAATGACATGAAGAAACAAAGTTTTTTTTTGGTAATCGCTTGACATCATTTTATACATTAATTATACTTATGTTTGAGTTTTCTCTACTCATCACTTCTTGGCATAAATAAAAAAATAAAAAAAAATTAAAATAGAATCTACACTTCCCAAGTAGAAAAAACTCATCTTGGAATTCGTTTTACTTTTAAGACTTTAGTATTAAGTCGTGTTGTATATATCAGTTTCAATAATTGAAAACAAAAATAACTTTTATTAGTTGATAAATATGAAGAGAAAAAAAACGACAAGATATGTAAATATATTTACAAATTAAACACTTAAGCACTGCCCATTTTTTTAATAACTAACATATTATATAAGATTTAACAATTTGTCGTCATGTTTTTCGCTTGTTGGATTTTTTCAAATCAACACATAATTATCTGTAGATGTAAAAGGTATATCTTCAGACTTTTGCTGATTGGGAGATCCTAGAAGATCCGTTTGTGTCTTTAGTTTAGCACCTTTTCGCACTGGCATCGTCTCTAAAATCGAATCACTCCAAGATTTACCCTCGGACAGTCGAAGAAGTATTTCAAAAACTGCGCAACAATAAAATATGGATTATTTCTAAAATGAATTTTAATGAAAATCCTGCTCACCATGATAGGTACTCAGAACCGAACGTGTTTTCATGTCAACATGCTCGCTAAGTGGTAGCCGTGCTGTTTTGAGTTGTTGTTTCTCAGCACGTTCATGACTGAGGCCTTTGTGATGATTGTGATCGACCAGGCCGCCGATGATATAGACTTCATCATCTTTCAGTTTCTCCAACACTGTATCTGATTCACTGGACAGATAAACGATTTCCGATTTTGGAAAAAAATCCAAATATGATTCGTTGAAATGCCATTGGATGTCCCAATTTTCGTAGCCATCGTTTTTCTTGAGGGCCTCATGAATTCGCCCGTCAGTTTTGATTCCAGTGAAATGAAGGTTGCACGGCATTTGCGAGCGTCGATTGATGGTGTATATTCGCAACAGCTGTTTAACGCATTTTGCCACATCCTTGTTGATCATAAGATCATCGTAGTCCAAATCAATAGCGATGCGAAGTGAGTTTTCACTCTTTGCCTTGTTTCGCTTGAGCTCTTTTCTACTTGGTCCTATTCTTGCTGGTAAACCCTTTTCAATAGCTTCCTGACGCTTTTGTTTGCATTTTTCCCGTTCTTTAATCCGTTTTAGTTTTTTCTTGTGCTCCCACTGTTCCAGTTTTTTCAGCTTCTTTTGTTGATTCTTGGATAAGGGCGCTGATGACGTATCGGCCAAATTGACACTTTTTACTGCTTCGCTTGGTACATTATGTTCTTCAAGCGTTTTTGTTTTGTTGCACTCCGTTTCTGTTTCATTTGCTTTTATCTTTTTGTTGCAAGGTTCTTCTATATTGGTCATCGTCCTTTCTATTAACATTTAGAATGTTTAATAAACAAAATCAAATCCATTATCAGTATCATTATTTTACCGCAGAATCCCTATTTACCACGCGGCTCCACTTTCCAAAGCATTTTGCATTTTTGCAATTGACATTTCAGAAAAACTTCAGAACAGCTGTTCAACATGTTGAACAATTATTCAAAGAGGTGAGTAAAATAAAATAAAGCCGCATCCACATTTATTGTAGCATGGTGACGAGTGGTGCGTGAATTGAAATTATAGCCGTATTTAATCGAGGAATAAGGAATTACAACAACAATTGCACTATCGAATTCCTTCTTTGGTATTTGAAAACCTGCTGTTTGGCTGGTTTTGACATTCGAATTCCTTATTCAGATTCCAAATAAAATTCAGCTTATTGTTATGTCTAGTAACTATAAAAGGATGGGTTCCAAATGTTTAAAATACCGCATGAAAAATTAAATTTTTGAATTTAAATTTGCTACAATATTTTATGGGTCTATGCCCAATAATGTCGTTTTTTGTTGTCTTAGAAATCCACCATCTAGATTGAAACCACGAAGAACAAACGAATCAAATTATTAATGCGACATTCTGATTTTTCATTGGGTTTAATTATATTTTGTTACATTTTATGACAATACATCTATATATATAAAAAAAAAGAAAGTCTTGTTAGTTACACCATTTATAACTCGAGAACGGCTGGACCGATTTTTATGATTTTTGTTTTGTTGGATTTGTCTCCGCCAGGAATAGCATAATAACTATTAAAACATCGGAAAAATTCACCAAAAAAAATTATGTAGAAAATTCATTTTCTCATACATTTTGTATTAAACGGATTTTTTGTTGAAATCTAGAGAACGGTTCGACCGATTTGGATGATTCTTTTTTTGTTCGGTGGGAGGTCAGTGGGTGGGGGTCTGTGGGATGGGGCAGCCGGGAAACGCGAGTGTAACTGGGCGTGGCGTCAGTGGGCGGGAAGTCAGTGGTTGTGAGGTCAGTATGTGAGTTCAGTGGGCGGTGGGTCAGTGTGTATGAGGTCAATGGGTGGAGGTCAGTGGGTGTGAGTTCAGTGGGCGGTGGGTCAGTGTGTATGAGGTCAATGGGTGGGTGGTCAGTGGGCGGGAGGTCAGTAGGCGGGGGTCAGTGGGATGGGTCAGCCGGGAAACGCGGGTGTAAGTGGGGGTGGCGTCAGTGGGCAGGTAGCAAAGCGCCCGGGAACAGCTAGTATATTTATATATTCAACGTTTTTGTTATAGTTGTTACTGATGATCCTTCGCTCAAAAAATTGTACCAAAAGTTATGTCCATCGGAGATACACATGTGTTTAAAATTTGAAGAAAATCGGTTTAATTTTTAAAAAATTTATAAGGGCACCCCTCCGGCCCCAGATCATATTATAATCACATTATAATCATAATAAAAAACAATATAAAAAAATAAAAAAAAGGAACTTGCAGATGTGTAAATTTGTTCTTTCTTTCTATAAATCATGTCGGTGCTGTCAAGGGTCGATGGCAGAGCTGGTGGCTAAATGTCATTTTTGCCATCATTTTTATCTATAATACATTTAGCCATCAGTATGTGTCAGTAATATTTCAGTTTTCATTGGAAAGCAATGTAATGTAAATTATATTCAGATACACGAAGAGTAAGTAAATTCATAAAATGAGAACCTAATTTAAAAAAAATCATATTTTTATTGTTCGATTAACTATATTTTATGAATGTTGTGTCATTTTGATGTATGATACTCTTTTTGACAATAATTTTGACAAGTGTCTGGTTTTATGTCACCCGCAATACAAACACGAGTAAATGTTTACATGACACAGAGAACGCAATTTATTTTCGTTTTGTGTGGACAAATTAATTCGAAGAAAACGGAAAACAACTCTGACAAATTTTGTTTTTCGAGTTTTATATTTTTTGGTTTTCTTGAGAAAACGTCTCACTTGTTTCATCTGAACTCGACCTAAGTTTTTATGGAGTCAAAACATAGCTCAACCCCGCATATAAACGTAGCATTTTTATGTGTACGCATGTCGCATCTGCTTGGTGAAATTAGAATAATAACTGTCACAGCGTTTTCGAAATAAAAAAATTAACGGCATTCGTATTCTGATTTTTTGCTTTCGCATAGGCCACTCGGCGTTTTCAGTTTCGATTGTTCTAAAACAAAAGCACATAATTATTGAAATTAAATGGAGGGATTATAAACGCAGCATATTATTGTTATTATTTATGCATATTGTTCTTTAGTGGAAATATAAAATAATAAGTGTATATAGATAGGGGGAAAACTGTGATTATCAATTTGTTTTGCTATTTTTTGTGTAATTTTTTGTTTTTGGCTTAAAATGGATTTAAAAACATGGAAACGAATACTGCTTCAATGGGTAATTATGGAGAAACTAGCCGCTAAATACATATATTAATTAAAATTAATCACAGATCACCCAGTGCGGGTTCATGGAGAAAAACTATTTCAACATTGAACAGTCGGACATTGAACAATTTTTCCAGAAATTCCAGGAACACATTAATCCGGGTGTTAAAAGGGGAAAAGATTTGTCAACTTTTATTGCAGGTACATCTTTGCATCTTGTAGCATTTCCCAGAATTTAATTTCTTATTTTTCGCCTTAGAGCACTATCCAAATTTCGAACCACACTTCGATGATGAGAACGCTCTTAGTTCAGCCGATTATATTTATGTTTACTCGATATTGTTGCATTTCGGTTGCGTTAAACATCCAGAAGAATTTTTCCACAAACTCTGCCAAAGTCTTCGGGAGGAAACGCAACAATGTATTGCAATATTTTTTAAAGAGCTTCTAGAAACAACACACATTTCTAAGGAAACTTTACGGAATGCGATCGCCGGTATTACAAATAGCCCAAATCCAAACGATGATACGATGAGCAGATGCGCTAGTATGCAATCACCTAGATGTACTCGAGTAGAGTCTCCAGCAAAGAATGTAAATCGTCCTCAACGCATTTCGCCTACGACACCGAAAACCTTTATGCTCGAAGAACGAACCCGTGAGTTGTACCATTTAAGGGTGAGTGAGTTAAAATTATAATCATAAATTGTAGAAAGTACATGAAAGATTTTTTTGGGTCTACTTTTATGATAGGCACAACTTGAGACGGAAAGATATGAGAAAGGTCTCCTAGAAGTGCAAATAAAACAGAATGAAGACAAAATCACGAAATTGAGTATGTATTTATGATCACACAGTATGTTCCTTTTAAAATTCAATTTTTATTCGATGTTTTAGATCAAGAACAAAAGAAGCTGCAATCCGATGTTAAGAGCTTAAAAAATGATTTACTTATGAAAAGTACAGAAAATAGTTCGCCAACTAAAATGGATGCAGACGAACAAAAGGTAATTATAATTGTTTTATTATCTTTTAAACAATTAGAGCACGTAGTTACTTTAAAATCATTTCCTATCAATGTGTTGGAGGGTTAAGTGTTCTGCCCAAAAATAAAGTATAGGCGTAAGTAGGAATCTTTCGTACTTGTCACTGTTTTATAGCTTTTACCACTTAAAGAAAATATTCATGTAAATTCCGCCTATATTTGAACCCATCAGCAGTGTGGTCGTCAAATAAAGCGACTATTTTAGCTTTTATATTTATTTAAGTAAAGTGTGTGTTTCTAATTCTAAGTTTGCGCTGCAATTACAGAATGCAACAACCTGTCCGTCTTGACCGTCTTGTCTTGTTCAATAATTGTTTGTCTCTGCTCTTTAAGTTCGTCGTGTCCAGTCGATGCGGCGATGATCGCGCTTTTCCTTTGTTTATTTGTACGAATGCTTGTGTTGTTCTTCTTAGTTAGTTGGTACATAAGTATGTGTGTCAATTAGGCACGGTGCGCACGGGTATGTTTGTCGACAACATGCAGTACTCGTGCCGGACGTACCAAGCAATACAGAGATTTCTTCTTTACTTATGTCCTATATCCCCTTGTGGGTCATAGGGCCTCTACAACGCCTACGCGCCATCGCGTGCGTTTCCTGGCAATGGGTACAGCTCTCTCCAACTGTGACTCCTCAACTGTTCTGCGCCATGTATTTCTCGGACTACCCGTTCTTCTACCATCCTGAGATAACGGATTCCATTGCATTGCGTAGTTTGCTATAGAACTGTCTATGAACTGGCAATGAGCTTCAGCTCTCTCCAACCGTGACTTCTCCTCAACTGTTCTGCGTCATGTATTTCTCGGACGACCCGTTCTTCTACTATCCTGAGATAAAGGATTCCATTGCATTGCGTAGTTTGCTATGGACATGTCGCCTTTTCGGAGTGTATGATCAATCCACTGACACTTCCGTCGTTGGATGGTTGTGCCTATTGGTTCCTGACCCGTTCTCTGGTAAAGATGTTCGTTAGGGATACGGTTAGGCCAGAAAACCCTTAAAATGTTCCGTAGGCACCTATTTGTAATCTTTTTGTGATAGTAGCGGTCACCTTCCAAGTGCTGCACCCCTTCACACAGATTCAACATTTGAACTTGGTGTTTAAGCTGATCGCATTGCTTCGCCATATCATTCCAAACACTGATTTTGCTTTGCCGATTCGGTTGACAATCTGTTCGGTTCCACCTTCGGTCGAGACAATACTCCCAAGATATTGGAAACTATCTACTCTCTCTACCGGTTGTCCAGCAATATTAACTTGAGTCTGCGGCTATACCATCTAGCCCTACCGACTTCATCTTTACTGTGAGTTGAGGTGCGAATTCGGGAAATTGTTACTTCCGGCAGCTCTGTTTAATTTGGGTTAAGGTTAAGGACCGTAGAAAACCGTTCTAACAACAATATTTTCCACTCCTGATGTGAAAACATTTTTCAATGTTCTTGGATGGTTATTGGCAGTGAGCTGCTGATTGCTTCCACTCCTTGCGATAAATGATCCCTTAATTGTTGGCGTACTGAGGGGATCTTTAGCCGGTTGATGTTATACCTAGGCATTCGGATGATATTGCGGATTCTTTGAACTGATGCAGTACGTTTCTGGATAGAAGCTACCATAAGGTGATGATCCCGCACCATACCCATGTCGGCTCCTTATAATTATATATCGTGACCTGTGATATCCATTCATTTGCTGATGATATAACGCTATCGGCTTCAATAGAGTTTGTAAGTCAAAAATAATGCAATTCTCGCTTGATTGGTTCGCGGGATATATTGAATTGTTGATTGTCATTGTTGATTGGAGCAGATCAAATAGGGTGGAATTTCAGGCTCTGTAGCGGGGCGGACGGTGTGTGATTGCTTTGACAGTCGCTCAACTCATACTCTTGGAAAGGCTTTTGTTTGGGTGCTGTCAGTGTTCTTTCGTGTCACAGTTCGTTTCGGTTAAATCGGAGTGTGTCCTATTTGTCTGATGTGCAAATCATCGTGTGCAACATTCGTGGGCTTAGATAGAATCTGTCGGCTACGTGCGTCCATTTAGCAGACCACAAACCTGCTATTCTGGAAGGGGATGGATTGGCCTGCGTCATCTTCAACCTGGCGTTCGAGAAAGTGATCCGAGACTCTGACTTAACGGCGAGAGGAACAATCCTCTATAAGTCCAGAAGTTCAGATACTGGCTTACGCAGACGATATTGACATCGTTGGTAGAAAGCGAAGAGCTGTACAGGAACGGTTGCTTAAAGCCAACAAAGTCTACTATAGTCTGTTAAGACTTCAAATACAGGAAATTAACCATAATATCTAAGCTGCTGGTGTATAAGACAATGGTCATACCAGTAATTACATATGGATCCGAGACTTGGGTGCTTACCAAAAAGCATTCTGACCTCTTAGCCGCGTTAGAGAGAAATGTCGTGCGGAGAATTGTTCGCCCTGTATGCACGGAAGGACGATTCCGGAGACTCTACAATGATTAGATCTACGAGCGTTACCATGTCGACATCGCTAAGAGAATTAAGCTCGGTAGGCTTCGGGCAGGACACCTAGCTCGCATGAGCGAAGACGATCCTGCTCGGAAAGTCATTTCTAAAGGACCGAATTGTTCAATAGATGTTCCAGGAATTGAAGGCTCACTTACGTCATTATTTGTATTATTTGCTTCTCTCACGTGGAGCCCATCTTGTTGCCGTGGTTGCCGTAAGTCATGCAGGGAGTTCTTCATTGGCAATGAGTTTATGTATAAAAAAAAGTCAGTCTTTCATGCCGCTGTGAATAGAGAAATATTGAGGAGCGAAATTGCAGGTCGGTCCACGCAAAGTGGGAAAATCATTCGTCCACTTCTATGGAAGTATTATAACTTAGCCCTCTTTTACATTCCTTACGGAAATACACTGTTCTTATAGCTACAGCCTATGGAATGAAAAAATTTCTATCTAAAGTAGGTGGAAAAATTTAAAATAAAAAAAAATAATTCAAATCGTTCCACACTAAAATTTTACCCAATTTTATATTTTTTTAAATATTTTGATATTCGTAGTGCTTATATCTTTAAACGAGTGCAATATAAACAGTTTCAATATATTTAGATAAATCGGCGTTTGTGCAAGAAAATTTCCGAGAACCAAGAAGAGATTTCAAAATTAAGTGATATCGTGAGTTCACTAACTGAAGAAAACAGCTGCATTGAAGAAAAAGTAAGTACGACAATCAATCCAACAATGGTTAGAAATAAAAGTTGTCCCCTTTTTGCTCCAAACAGCTAAAGTATTCGAAAAAGCAGGTGTTAACCTGTATGGAAAAAATCAAAGAGCTCGATTATAAGGTTGACGAGCTAACAAAGGAACTGGAGGTAAGTTATTGGTCCTCCTTTACTAATACAATTTGTGTCAGTCAATTCGTTTTGTTTACCATGGCCTGTTTTTAGTTCAACTTTCGTGTGTGTAAATTTCCAAAATTTAAGAAATTGTGTTTTCCCTCTTCCCCCATCCCAACCACCATCAAACATCATCAATTATCATTCTTTGAAACTTTTACAACAGGTTAAAAACGCAAACATCGAATTTCTTACCAATAACAAGCTCGAACTGGAGCAATTCATTAGCGAGACGCGTTCCGCATCGGCGAATTTCCGCTCCGATTTGAACGTATCGGTTGACTGTTTGGATATGTCATTTTCGCAGGCAACAACAAACAGCTCGGGCAGCCTGAGCAGTCCCGAAAATCTAGAAACGCTCGGCTGTTCAGTTATCGATGTGCAACTTCGCGAAAAAGAATATGAAAATATGAAATTACGCGAAGATATCGACGCCATCCAAATGAGTAATTCCAAATTGGCAAAACACATTCGTGAACTGATGGCTGAGTATTCGACAGCTTTTGAAATATGCAGTACAACAAATTTAATTGTTAATGACGACAGTGGTGAGCCTGCGGAAAGCTTTGTAATATTTGCAAATTATGTGGACAAATTGAGTACGCGATATTTAGATCAAAAGAATGAAGTAAAAAAACTGCAAGATGAATCACACTCAGTGCAGGCACAAAACGATCGGTTGAAAAGGCGTGTGGACGAATTGGAAGCGGGAACCAATGCGATGAGGAACCATATCAACGTATCGGAGAAAGCGAATGCTACCCTTCAGGCTTCCAATAAAGAATTACAATTGCTATTCGATGATTGCAAATTAGAAACTCATACGATAACAGAACAGAAGAGGCAAATAGCGGCATGTTTGGACAAATTACAGGAAGAATTTGATGCCTTTAAAATAGCAAGCGAATCATCAAATGCAAAATCATCAGCCGAAATTGATGCATATCGATTGCAGCTTGATGAAAAAACCCAACAGAATGCCACCTTGGAAGCGACTAATTTAGCTCTTCAAACAGAAGCTGATCGTTTGCAGTCGAATATTGAAGAATTGACTGCCGGTATACAACTCTCCTGTAGCAGATTTGAATTGGAGAAAAATTTGCTCAGCGATTCTCTGGCTAAGGTGCAGGCTCAACTGAAACAGCAACAACAACGCGAATCAGATCTTCGGCAGCAATATGAAAAATTGTTGATTGAATGTGCAGAGTATAAAGAGGTTGGAAGACATCTGCAAACAGTGCGACAAAATTTGGCAACAAAGGAAAAGGAAATGTCGACTTTGGGTGATGAAATCGCCGAGGTAAAACTGAAAAACGCATCACTTCAAAACCGAATTAACTCACTCACGTCAGACTATAGGAGCGAAAAGGAAAAGTTCACTAAAGAAATCCAAAAGAGAGATGATAAAGTGAAAGCATTACGCGCTGAGAAGGAGCAGCTTGAAGAATTGAACAAACAGCAAGCTGAAGTTACCCAAGAGGAGATAAACAAATCAAAAGCAATCTTCCAGGAGAAGCTAGATGAAGTAATGGACAAGAATAATTCACTTAAAAATCAACTGGAAGAAAACAACTCACTTGTAAAACTTTTGCAAAACGAAATAAAGGAAAGTGAGGAAAAAATCGCTTATATTGAGAATGAATTACATAGGAATAATCTACAATTGGCCGAATTATCAGAAGAAAAAGATGCAGCTCTTAGGAATGTTGATAATCTGAATGGTGAAAGGAGCAAAATGGTTGAAAATCTTGCATCAACCGAAGACAAACTGAGGGCTACTTTATCGGAAAAAGATTCTCTGGAAATAAATGTTAGAAACCATAATGCAACAATTTCCGATTTAAAACAAAAACTTTCAGATTCCCAACAGAAAACGGATGCAATACTCAATGAAACAAAAGTACAGCTGCAATCTAAAGAAGATGAAATCGCTAAACTTGAGAAAAATCTGGATGAGAAGACAGTAGAATTGCAAAAAACTAAGGCTTGTTTGAAGGATCTCTCAAACCAAATCCAAAATGACACCAGAAACCGCCAAATGCTAGAGGAACAAATGCAAATTCTTGAAAAAGCTCATGAATCGAAGCTAATCGAAAGTGAGCGAAAAATTCAACAAATTTTATTGAAAAACTCAAATGCTATTGCAGAATATGAGAAGAAGAACGAAGAAGCGTCCGCAGAGAGAGCAACATTACTTGAAAAACTCAATGCATCTGTAAATGAACATAAAAAAGCCCAAAAGCTGTTGGAAGATAAAATTAAAGTTATTTCTGATGAAAAAGAAACATTAAATCAGCAACTTAAGACTGCTAGGAGCAATCAGATGCAGTTGAATGAAAAACGTATTGCAACACAAAACAAAGCAGAGGAGCTTAACAAAGAATGTGCCAAATTGTTGCAACAACTGGAACAAATTACAAGTGATAAAAGCTTAGCGGATCATAGAATAGCAGAATTACAAAAAGAAGTTGAAACTATTTCCTTAGAGAAAGAAGAGCTAAAAGCGAAACAAGACCAACTTCTCGAGGAAGAAAATAAAATGAAAAAACTTCTTATAGAGATGGAAACTGCTATTCAGCAGCTACAATCAGATGCAGAAACAATGACCCAAGAGATTTCTGAACTGCGCACTTGTGTTGAAACCCTTGAACAGACAAAGTCTGACCAATCATCGGTAATTAAAGATCTGAATGAAAAATTAGCATCGCAAACGACAAAACTTCTCTCTGTCTCTGCTGAAAAAGATGATCTTCTTCGAACCAACAAGAAACAGGAAACTCATGTGACTGATTTGGAAAAATCATTTCAAGAAAAGTCCAAAACGTGTTGCTCACTCCAAAATGAACTCAAGGATGCCGAACTGAAGTTGCAAAACTCAATAGAAGAATCTCGAGAAAGGGAAATTAAAATTCGATCAGATCAAGAGGAAAATGCAGCTCTTTTGCGTTCTCTTGAGACAACAAGTGACCAACTCAAATTGGCGATTGAAGAAAAGGAAACTCAGCAACAGGAAAAGGCATCTATTTTGCGTTCATTGGAGGAAACAAGCGACCGACTCAAGCAGGCAGTTGACGAAAAGGAAAGTCAGCAAAAGGAGAAGGCATCTCTTTTGCGTTCATTGGAGGAAACAAGCGACCGACTCAAGCAGGCAATTGAAGAAAAGGAAGATCAGCAAAAGGAAAAGGACGCTCTTTTGCGTTCAGTTGAAGAAACAAGTGACCGACTCAAACTGGCAATTGAAGAAAAAGAAGACCAGCAAAAGGAAAAGGAAGCTCTTTTGCGTTCCCTTGAGGAAACAAGTGACCGACTCAAACTGGTAATTGAAGAAAATGAAAGTCAGCAAAAGGAAAAGACCGCTCTTTTGCGTTCCCTTGAAGAAATAAAAAATCGACTCAAACAGGCAATTGAAGAAAGGGAAGCTCAGCAAGACGAAAACGCCAATCTTTTGCGATCCCTTGAGGATACAAGTGACCAACTCAAACAGGCAATTGAAGAAAAGGACATTCAATCTAAACAATTGACTGACTCTTGTGAGAAACTCCGATTAAAAGTTACAACAGTAAGTGAGCAAAATAAACGATTGCATGATGAAATCGCTGCCAAAGAATCTGAAATCTTGCAACAACTGGAAAAATTCACAATAACCCAAGAAGAGCAGCAATGGCGAATCGACGAACTAAGTTCAAATCTTGAAAATAAATCTCAACAACTCAGTGCTACAGATTCGGTGATAAATGCATTTTTTGTTTTCATGGAAGAAAATGGATATACTGTCTTAGACGAGGCGACGATGGTGAAAAACATTTTTGATGCAACCGAGACGACGTGTACAGACAGTCTCAAGCAACGTTTAAATTTACTTGTCCATAATTTCCGACAATTGCAAAAGGGTTTATCTTCTGGGGATAAACAAATAGTCGATCTATCTGATACAGTCAACGAATTGACGAAACAAAATTTCTCATTGGTTGCGGATATTGCACGTGTCAAAGATGAATTAACCCAATTGCAGGAGAATATCGGTCGCAAAGTGAAATCCCTCGAAATTAAACATTCAAATGAAGTCAAACGCCTTAGGGAGAATTTACAAAACATTGAAGATGTTTGCGATCGTCTCACCAATGAGAATGTCTCCTTGCAAACGAAATTGTTTGACTTTGAGGAAGAAACCAAGCGACTAACGAGCAAAAATATTGTCCTTGCCGAAGAGAATGCCAAACTGGTTACCGATCAGCAGGAACAAATGCAAATTGTTGCAAAACTTTCCGATGCCGAGAATGCACTTAACAAACACACAAATCAGCTACAAACTTTTGCTCAGGAGCTGCAGGCACAAATCAAAGTACTTCAAGAGAATATTCAAGCAAAGAGCGAGGAAGCTATTGGTTTGCTCAACGAGAGAAACACCACAACCGAACAATTGCAAAAATTCCAAGCTGAAGCTAACACATTGCAGGCGAACCTTCAGAAAGTTCAATCGGAAGCTCAGCATCTTAATGAAAAGTGTAGCGTACTTAAGGTGGCCAACGATTCGCTGGAAATTGAAATCTCCGCCAAGCAGAACGAAATTGTCAGCCTTCGAGCGGAAATATCCAACATGCAATCGGATCGCAGTCGAATCGAAGAAGATCTCCACAATACTGCAGTAAAACTGACTGAAGCAATTGATTTGAAACTTGTCTCTGAGAGTAAATTTGAACTTCTATTTGTGAAATCGGGGCAAACGCAACGTAACCTGGAAATGGCCAACAACCAGCTGGCGAACAAAAAAATTGAAATTGAAAAACTTTCCGGCGACTTACGTTCGTTGACAGCTGAAAAGAGTGAACTTGCTGCCGAAATAAAGGATTTCAAACGTGAAATTGCCCGCCAAACTGATAATGTCTCTCAGTTGATTAAACAGATTGACTCAATTCGTCTGGAGAAGGATGCAGTCAATGAAGAGAAGCTTCTCTTGTCCAAACAGCTGAATGAGAATAGCAAAACGCAATCAACATCCGAAACAAAACTCAAAACTAGTCATGAACAATCACAATCACTTGAACGCAGTTTGCTTTCGGTGCGAAATGAATTAAAAGTGGAGAAATCTCGTCTCTTGGATGCTGAGGAGAAACTTGCGAAAATTGCAGTGGAAAATAAGAAACTTAAAGAGACAAACGAAATCTCAAATAAGCGAATTGAAAAACAAGCACTCAAACTGGGAGATTGCCAGGCGAAATGCTCCAAATTGGAAAGGGAAACCGAAACGCTACGTAAGAATCTCACTTGCCTAGAGGGTATACAACGTGACAACCTTAAGCTGCAGTGCGACTGTAAATCCCTCAGGGATCGATTGGCCCGAGGAGAACGTTTGCAGGAACAATACTTGACGAAAATCGAATCACTCGATGCAGTTGTCACCGAATTAAAGGCAAAACAGCATAATCTAGTAGCCTCTGAAATCGAACTGAAAGATCAAAAATCAAAATTGGAAAAAATGCGTGAACTGAGCGATGAAAAAATTCGAAAACTCACAAACAGACTTTCCGAACTCACCAATCTAGAACAGGAAATTGTTCGTCTCAATTTAGAAGTGGGTGCCTTGAATTCGGAACTTGTCGAACAAAAGCGAAACGCTGCTACAGTAAAATCATCAGAAGTCGAAGTAATCGCAAATAATTTAATTGAAGCGAAAAATAAAGCAAATCAGCTCGGTGAACTGAACGAGAAATTGCTAGCAAATGTGAATGAGCTACGCGAGGAGAATTCTCGTGTTACCGATGAGTTGTCAAAAGTTGAGCTACGTATGCGCATTACCCAAGAGGAACACAAAACGCTTGAAAGTGAAGTCCAGCAACTACGCACAGGAGTTGACGAATTACGCCGCGAGAAGGAATCAATCGAAAACAACCATCAGAACACACTGGCAAATCTCAAAGAGTTTGAAATGCGTCAAAAGGAATTGCTCACCGATCGGCAGTCTATTGTGGTTGATCTTGAAGTAAGGATCGAGCGATTGCATAAAGAACTCGATGAAAAATCCGAGGAAATTACAAATCTCCGTCAGCAGCTGGATGAGTATCGATCGCGTGCGTTGACAAAATCGGATGTTGAAGAGGAGCTGCGTACACGATTAACTACAGCCGAAGATTTAGTCGAAGCGGAGAGGAAAACCACCAAACAATTACTTGAGGATAATGCCGTTTTCCAAGCCAAATATTACGAAGCTAAAGAACGGCTTGTCCAGGAAATAAAACTCTCCGAGGAGCGCATCAAAGAGAATCGCCTTGAGCTCGAGGGTAAACTCGAAAAAATGAAGAACAAAATGGTAAGCATTAAGATTAGTTTTATCAAACTATTATTAGACTACTTAGGATGAAGAAGGGCATCACACTGTTTTCTGTTGTTGTTGTTGTTGTTTTTTTTTTATTGTAGACGGTTTCCTTTGTCGTTGTAATGGCATGCTGATCATAATTATGAATGTTGTACTCGTATTGTGTTTTGTTTCATAGTATATTTGTTTTCCGCGCTATAATAATAAACCAATCACCAATTAAAAAAAAACTTATATCGTTTTTTTTTGTCCAAAAATTATTGGTCTGATGATGAAAGATACATACAGGTACATATATGTGCACATAGGTCAATTTGTATAATAAAAAAAAAATATTAGGTAAGAAGGGAAGATTCACCGAAGTTAATTTGCTATTACTGCCACCGATTACATGAAGCCTTGTCTAGAGTTTAAAAAATGTTTATAGACTTTATAGCCGCCTAGAGTAGAACTTAATAAAACCATTAGTGAATTCGACATTCAAAATAAACTGAAACCACTATGTAGGTTGCCTATTGGCAATGCAATCCGTTAAGTTAATCAAAAATTAGAAACAGTCCCACAATTTTTGTTTTAAAGTTTTCTTCGGATGTTTATTTATTTTTTTAGTTTCTTAATATTTTTTTATTCGTGTGTCTTCTATTTATTTTTAAGTATAATAAACAAAAACCAAATAAACAAATATTGCTGCTAGGAGGAGCATAGAGCGGAAACGATCTTCTTCCAGCGTCGTCTGTCATTCGCCAGCAGTTTGACTTCATTCCATACTCTTATTGTACGCGATTACCTTTCGATTGATCTGCGCCACGGGTTCACTGGGGTCGGGGTTTCCTCTTCCTTCAGGGTTCCATTCAAAGGCCATTTTCCCGATGTCATTGTCCGGTTTCCGCAGGGTGTGTCCTACCCACTCCCATTTCCCACGATTAATTTCGATGTAGATTGGCTCATTGTCAGGGCAAGCAGTTCTGAGTTTAAGATCGTGTTTGGCCAAAATATGCCAAAGGTACAATGGTGGTTCTTACTTTCCAAGCTTCCTGTGAATCGGTATCAAGTCGTCGACGTAAAAGTCTCTTGATGCGACTTCGGCTGCGATTGGAAATCTGTTCTGTTCGTCTCGTGTGAGCTGATGGATGGTACGAATTGCCAGATACGGAGCGCTGGGAGTGCCGTAAAAGACAGTGCACAATCGAAAATCTCGAACTGGTTCTTCTAGGGAATTTCGCTCGGGTGCTATCTGGATATGTCGGTACGAAAACGAATTTATGGTTGCGAAAACGGGTTAGTATTTCGAAATTGCTGTATTGAAGTTTGGGACCAATACGAAGCTTTTGATTTAGCGATACGCCAGTCGTTGTTTTATGCGACGCGTCGAAAACCATTACACGTGATGAGGAAGATAACACATTTGATCAGGCAATTTGTTGTCGTCGTTCAACACTTCCTCCATATGGTCCGATTCCAAATAATCTTCCATGAACTCTACACTGAGTTGACAATTCTTAGAAAACCGACGTTCCATATGTTGTAGTCTAAGGATTGCAACGTCTCGTGATCTTCCAAGTGGTGATGAATTGTCGTTGAATGGCAGGAAGATTGTGTATCTTCCATATTCATTGCGATAGTGTGTTGAATCGTAATGCTGTTCACATTTTGTTAAGTTCTCGACGTGAACAAACGTTATCGATCTCCAAAAATGACCTGTGTGTTCCTCTCAATGGAGTCATTATTCTCAAATGTGGTGGTCGAACTCAACAGTTGATTGGTTGCGTTGAGTTCCACCTTGCCGAAGAGGATGTATCCCAGTTTCGTGTTCTGTGCGGAGGGTGAACCGCTGACACCAGTGATGCAACCATCCTTTTGAAGCATTTCAATAACATCGACTCTTCCTTTAATTCTTTTTTGTTTATAATTCGCGCACGCGTTCTACATGCATCATACATCATACATGTCACATCGTGGGCGTTAAGGAAAAGGAGGAGAAAATAGAAGATGTCTATAAGCTTGTTCCTTGAATGGCAGTGGTTCATAGAGATGTAGCAAGATGTAGAAAGCTTGGCAGAGCATTCCACATGTGTGTTGTACGGCTTAAGAACTAATATCTGAACTTAACATAGCCATAAGATGGGCTATGGGTAAACTGATGAGCATTTAAAGCGCCACGAGTATTGCGGTTGCATTCTAGGGAAGGTGGCATTCAACTGGCTATTTCTTTTGAGCATCGCTGGTGGAAGAAACGATAAAACAGTGACAGGCATGAAACGTTCCTGCGGTGTTCAAGCGAATCAATTGATTTCGCAATGTTTTCGTTACCCATAAGTTTTTGTCGCACAGTTTTTATATTATTTAGCTGATGTAAAGTAGTTTTAGGCGCACTAGACCAGATATGACAATTATACTCAAGTTAAGGCGAATAAAAAAGCCTTCAGCTACTGAAGTGAAAAGACTGTTCGATTGGTATTCTTCACTTCAGATAAATGTCAATGTAACTCATCTGAAGTAACTACACGAACAGAACACCTCTTCACTTACTTCAGTTGCCCAACTTCACCCAATTTTTAACTGAAGTGAAGAGTTGTCAATCAAACAGTCTTTTAACTTCTGTTACTTCAGATACAGCTACTAATTCAGTTAATTCAGTCCAATCAAACGCGGCTATTATGTGGATTTCAAAGGAAAGTGTAAATACAAATAAACGAGAGCAGTACACAGCGGGCATCTTGAGAGTATTTCTGATCCCATGCTCTTATCGGCTGCTACAATTGACCAGAGATAGTTTAAGCATTCCACTAATTTGAATTTAAGCTATGTTTGTGATCGTATCAGAAATGGCATCCACATTCCACACCACTGGCCAGTTAAAGCTCTTAAAGAAATTGTTCAAGCCATCCCAGTCGGTTTTCTTAGGTAGCCATACTTTTCTTTTAGGATTGATTTTTTGCGCTCTATACAGATCCGTTAGTTGTATCTATAGCTTTGCCTCTCAATCAAATAGTTATAGGTATTTTAAATCACATTTTTCCAACATCTTCCGTTCAATCGTTAAATCCCTAAAAAAAACAACTGGAACAACGTAAAAACAGTTGTCATGTCCTTTCCTAAGTTGTTATTATCAACTCCCTTTTCTTTTCACCTCGAATATTTCTTCTCTTCTCTTCTCTTCCACAAGACACAGTGTTCAATATTCGGTATCAGTAAAACTGGGTCAAAGTGGAGAACACGCACAAATGCCTTTATGAAATACTTTTTTGTTGTTATCGTGACGCACCTGATTTTTGCGTTACTAGCTCAGTATATTATAACCAGTAATGATTTGGAATTGATTTTAAAAGTTAATGCACCTAATGTCTTTTAAAGGTATTTTTAGTTAATAATCGTTGTAATCGGTCGGTGTCTGTTTGCAATATTTGTTAAGTTTTTGATGTCCGTCTGGCAATTGTACTTTTGTAAAAAAGAAAAAAATTCAGTTGTGATGTCCTAAATTTGTTTGTTTATTAATCAGATATACAAATGCATTTTGTAAAAATATTTATTAACCGAAAACAATCAAATAAAAACAGTTATTATCAGAGAATGAATAAATCTATAGATTTTAGAACTTTGAAACTTGTTTTTGATTCACTTTCTTCTCGCCTCTCTGTGGCTTTTTTGTTTTTTTTTTCTTGTCCCTCATTCATTTGTTTGCATAGAAAACTTTGTATAACGAAGAAACAACGAAACTGAAAAAGAAACAGGAACGCGATATGGCAATTTACAAATCGGAAATGGACGTTATAAAGACGCAGGTAAGTGTGTCTTTTACAGCTTTTTAATTCTCTGTGCAACTGATTTGAAATGATTTCTCTGCATTGTAGAATGAAAAGTTTGAGGCCCACACGGCGAAACTTTCCAAACAGCTTTTCCGGCTGAACGAGAATATGCTCGAGTGTCAGAAGCAAAATACATTCCTTAAGACCAAATTAAAAAATTTGGAATCAACATCATATGAGTCAATGATGCGCCACCAGCATCAGCCGCCATTCAAGCGACCAAATACGATTCACGTATCATCAACATCGTCGTCATCGGCTGCTGCAGCAACATCATCAAATCACAGCTCAAATCTTGCGATGGAAGATGAAGAGGGTGAAATTTTTAACAACACATATTTAGCTGATTTGCAATCCGGACGTATTTCCGAATATTTTGGCAGGGATGTGTGGTAAGTTGTTGTAGAAAATATCGTTTTTTTTTTTGTTTTGTTGGTAATGCAATTTCTTTCTTCGAACAGCGTTGAAGAGTTGCAACATCGCAATTCCCTCCTGCCACCACATTTGAAAAGTACCTACGCTGCACAATACATCGACCATGGAATGTCGGAAGATGATCTGAAAGTAAGGGGTATATCTTTGGCCAAAACTGCTAATCATACGACTGTGGTTAAAAATGAAATTCAAGGAATACAAAGCCACCTGCACAACATGTAACATTGGACAACGCAACAAGATATTGAAGCGATATGTGTTTTATTTTAGAATTTTGACGAAGTGCATTTTTGTTTCTATTTGAATTAATTTTCATTTAAATTTCAATTTTACTACTAATAGACTAAATGCAGATTTAAGAAATAGAAAATGGCAAATGTTTACTTTTTATTACCTTCACAAGTAATGTTATTTTTTTTTATTGAGTGTATTTACGTTTTTTGTTGTAGAAGTGCTCGTCCTACATTTTACATATAAATTTGTCTCATCGTCCAGTGTTATATGTGCGTGCGGCGTGTGTTACGCTCGGCTTATATTTTCTGCTTACAGTGCTATTTACCCACATCCCATAACACTCTTCTAATATTTCATTCATTTCATTTGATTTAGGATGGTGGCGGCATGCCTAATTTGGATGACAGCATGAGTGCGCTGCTTAGTACAACTACCGGTGGAACGCGCAAAAAAACCACTGGATCAACATCGTATAGACGGCCAGGACCACCGACGCCAAGTAAAAATGCTGGTCGTCTATCATTTGGTCGTAGTGGAAGCTGTGAACCAGCGCGTGAGATTCTCCAAGAGACGCACGATTGCAGTGGTAATATTGTGTCATCGTCATCATCATGCGTTGCATCGAAAACTCCAGCCAAATTTAAATTGTTCACATCAAGATTCAGCATGGGTTCAAAGGATGAGGTATGTTTCTGTCTGTAGTGTATTTATTGTTAATAACTTGTTCTTGTGTTGTAGAACCTATTTTTTAGTCCTAACTGTCGTATAACGGTGGAGGAGATAAATACGTTTAATGTACTGCAGCGAGTATGTAGAAAACTGACCAGTTAAATACTGATCTGGTTGTGTTCTCTTACTTATTTGTTAATCAAGATGATGATATTTTTTCTTTTTTATTTGCATCAGTTTTGTACACTGAAAACATGTTAGACGTTCCATTAAGATATTCTCAATTACACAATCGCGGGCACATGTAGAAAATATTGCCATAACAGGTTGAGTTTGTCGCGTCCGAACGCTTTATTAGAACCAGTTTTTTTAATGCAAATATCGCAAACGTCGTCGTTTGCTGTGTGTTGTGTGTGTTATATAAAATGATTCTTGTTTGTGCTTAAATCTGACTGGGGTTGTGTCCTTGCTTCCTTAAGCTTATACAGAGTGGGTCGTATGTCACCATTAGGCTTTTAATGGCGGTTATTATTTAATTGAGAACACCTGGGATTGTTGCACTCGAACAAAATATTAATATCAAATCTTTCGATCCTCTTCTATTTTTAAGGGTGCAGATAGACGTCTAATATATTTCTATTTCCAAAATTTTAATGTTTATGAGGGTTGCCTTTTACATTTCTAGATTAGAGAACAAAAACAAATATTTATTTATCGAAAATTACTTAAAATTGTTTTTCAAAATATTCTCCATGAAAATCAATACACTTTTGCATGCGTTTGAAGCAATTTTCGAAGCGTTTTTGCCACTCCGATTGGGGTACCTCCAAACATGCAGTTTGAAAGCATAAACCGCTTCTTCAGTTGTTGAAAAACGTCGAACTCGCAATTTATTTCTTATTTGCGGGAATAAAAAGAAGTCACTGGGGGCTAAATCAGTACTTTATGGCGGATTACCCATTAATTCGATGTTTTGACCGCTCAAATATTCAGTTGCTTTTGCCGGTGTGTGAGAGTAGGTCGCGTTATCGTGACGAAGAATGATCCGTCATCGGCGGTTGGTATTCCTTATTTCGCAGAAGACTTCTGGCAAAAAAATGGTTGTCTAGTAAAAAGAGCTCATTGGGTGCCAAATCAGGACTATACGGCGGATGACTCATTAATTGGAGATCTTGACCGCTTAATATGCAGTTGTTGTGACGATATGTCTCACATGCTCGCATTGTCGTGGTGGATAATGATCCCTCGTCGTGGATAATGATCCGTCGTCGGCGGTTGGTTGTCATTATTTTGAGGAAGACTTCTGTACAATTCAGAATCGATTGTTTTACGTTGCACCAATGGTACGGTTGCGACATGTTCCATTTTTCCGAAAAAACAGGCCATGATTTGCTTCGAAGTGCTTCGTGCCCGAACTACTTTTGATGGATTTGGCTCACATTGGAACACCCATACCGTCGACTGCTGTTTGGTTTCGGGCTCATACGCATAGATCCAAGATTCGTCACCTGTCACGATGTTATAGACATGTTTTGAACAACCACGACCATTTTTTTTTTAAAAATTAGTTCAACCAATTGATACGAGTTGTTTTTTGAACGATTGTCAAATTATGTGTTATCCAACGCGAATCTTATTGACGGCCAAATGTGCATGCAATATTGCATGTATGCTGGTCCCACCAAAGCCCAAGGATGCCTCAATCACACGATCATTCACATAACAATCTTGCAGTATCAATCAATGCACAGCATCAATGTTTTACGGCACAACATCTGATTTTGGAAGGCCTTCACGAAGTTCGTTGTTGAGTGAACTGCGGCCACGATTGAATTCTGTACACAATCGATTAATACAGGTCCTTGATGGTGCTTCATCTCCAGAAGTTGAATTAAGTTCATCAATGCACTCTTGTTGAGTTAATCCACGTCAAAAGTTGTAAAAATCGATTGAGTTCCATTTTTGCACTAAAATAAAATTCTGAAGTCACTATAACAAACAAAAACAAAGACGGTATAAAAACCATCTCACTAAATATACCGTCTAAAAAGTCAAAATTTACTAAAGAGACGTCATCAAATGGCAGTCTCCCAGTCCCGAAATATAAAAGCAACCCTAGTAATATCTCGGAAGACGCAGTATTCGATTGCGCGAGTCCAACTTATAATTCTTTGTAACTCCTTTCAGCAAACGAAAAAAAAACCGGATGACCTGTGCCTCAACTGCAAGTAATATGCCTACAGAGAGCAAGGTCTTTTTCTTACTACATTGCCTTCTTAGCCCAAAGAAGATGCGATTGGGATGAGTGATTATTCATTCGATTACTTAGCTGGTATCGTAATCATATGTTACAGCAGCCCCTTGGTGGAAAAATTTCAACTATCAACAATTGTGTCGTTCTGATGAATAATTCGATGTTGGTATCCCTTCTTGTTGACAGAAAATACTTCGTCTTGTCCTAATTAAACGCCCTCTTGTCCTTATAATATCCTATGTCAGCCATTCTGGCTCAATGCTGGTAAATGTACTAGTGACAGCTTGCTGGGTTCTCATAATCATGTCAATGTCGTCAGCGTGTCAACAGTTGAACAGATTTGAAGAAAATTATGCCTCTATCGTGGATCTAGAGTTATCTCTGCAATATGAAGTTAAAGAAATCACATGACAGAGCGTCACTACGCCTTCTTTTTCTTCTTTTCTTTTACTTTTTGAAGGATTCGGTCATGTTGTTTTCGACCTGGACGGAGCAGCGATAATCCTTCGTTGCACACAGTCTAACGAGTTTGACAGAGATGGTGAATTTTAGACATGTCGTTGTGTAGCTCTTCACTAAAAAATGATGTCATATGCGGCTTTGAAATTGATAAAATCGAATTGAACTTCTTGGATCTTCTTCTGGTATCTGCCTAGAGTATGAATATTTGTTCGATTGTGGACTTTACTGACGTCAAGCTGCCCTCATAGGTGCCAAATAGGTTGCTGGATGAGTGTCTTCAGACGTTAACACGATTCAGATAGTTTGATGATGATTAGAAATGGGGTGTAGTAGCACATGTGGATCAATTGGGCTTCCCCCTGACTTGTGCTACGGAGACAGTGCATGCCCATCCATATAGCACTCCTTCCATACCAATGGCTCTTAAGAACTTAATAATATGGAGCGGGTTCAGTGAAAGTCGCACAGACTCTGAGATTACGTGAGTTTCCATGTGATCTCTGACGGATCGTTGCTCCGCTTTCGTTGAGATGCCACGGTGCCTCCTTCGCTTTCTCACAAAGTCTACAGCTGCTAACCTCTTCTAATTGCAATTTCTTTCGATGCCCTTTCAGTTTGCAATGTTCTGTTAGGAAACCCGTAATGTTTCTTACATAACTTCTACTTAGTCTGTTGCATTGCAACATCCCGTTTTTAAACGTAAACATAGTCCCAATATCAGGCGAGATTCTGTGGGTTATAGTTCCCCAGCATTTCCTTTGCAGGCTGTAGACCTGGGAACTACTCCCATCTTACGAAAGCGACTGCCTTACCTATACTGCGTATCTCTTCTCGCATTGCTACAGAACGGTTCTGGCCCTACAAGCGGAGTTTCTGCTGCTTTATTAGCAAGCCTATCCGCTGCTTCGTTGCCTTCTATGCCAGTGTGTCCCGGCCCCTAGTACAAACGTACTTTCTTTACTTCGCCATGTCTGTTTAGCTTCGCGGATGTGATATAGAATGCATCCAGGACTCTTAGCGCAGCTTGGCTGTCTGTGTCATGATAGCTATTTCCTGCCTCATGTAGTTCCTTTCAAGGTTAAAGTAAGCACATCCTTCGTGTCATGTACTGCCTGGAATATACTCGGGTACTGCCCCATTACTACTTAGTACTTGGACTCCAGCTGATTTCTGATTTCTTTGATCCATCCTTATACCACTTTATGGCACACGGATTTTCTGGTATTCAGTTTCAGATCTGAATTATTTCTTTGTTCTTATTGTTATTTCAAAGTTCTTTTTCAATTCAAGCTTTTGCATCATGTTATCACACGGCATGCTCGCTAAGGGGCCACCAGACTATGAGTGCTCTTTTTGATTTTTGGAGTACTGCTTGTTGCTGTTTGTTCCAGTCCAAGGTATTTGGTATTTTTTCAAATAGTTTAGAGGTTCTGCTTGTTGCGAATCAGACAATTTATGCTGAGATTCCTTTCATCAGTCATCCTTTCGTGTGACCAAATTTTTGAGATAAACTTCTGAAAGCACTCTACCTAGTCAACTCCTGCTGCCGGAGCTAGGAACTTTGTATATTTTAAGTTTGAAAATTGCGATCCTCACTTATAAAGTGATGCGGACGGACATTTTAAGTGTTATTGTCCAGGTAGAAAGGTTTGTTCTGCGGAATGTTGATTTTAATCGCCGTTTAATGGTCTGCAGAGTTGGTCTTTCCAAGTTCTCACCGCTGACTGTGTTATTCTAAAACGAGTTTTCTTTGCTTATCTCGACAAGTTTCTGTTCGGGTTTTGTGTCTTTGAAATGTTCTCATTCGTGCCTTTTTTTACATGCGTTTCATTCCAACGTGGCCTCGGAAGATTACTCTCAACATGCGCCTTCTTTCACTTCACTTCAAAATATTATTAAATTTAGAAACTCTCCCGTGATAGGTGCCCTTCCCCAATTATATATGTTTTTTGTGTATTTAAGTTGTCCGTGTGTTTAGTTTTTGAACGTTATGTCTGTTTGTTGTTCGCACCACCTCACTCACTCATGATTCATACTGATGCTTTTTGTTTTCCCTCCTCTTCTAAATTTTCTCTTCCATCCTCCAGTATAGAAACAGTCTGAGAGTATCCATTTATAAAAAGAACCAACAAACAAAACAGTTATTCTATGCACACACAAATGGGGAAACTGCGTGCTCTTCGACGCCACGCAAAAGCACAGCACGTTTCGATCAGCGACGTCTACTAGATCAGCTTATGTCGTCGGCATCGCCATCGCCATCAGCAATAACTGATGATCAAATTGTATCAACAACGACCGTATCTAATCCTTATTCTCCTCCAGAACGGGATGTCATTGCAACGCCAAAACATAACAACAGTCGTCATCGTCGTCGAGTGAGTTTCTCGAAATGGCGTCAGCCAAACAAATTGTACACATCGATTGAGAGCAGTGACGATACTTGCTCGCCAGCAGGTCCGCTTCAGTTACAGGCTGCACCACCTATTACGACTTCCATTAAAAAAACAACGATGCCAAATGTTACAAAGTCGTCCATTGTGAGGTGTGGAAAATTGCGCCCTTCAAAGGAGCGACGTGTGTCAATCTGTTTGCGCGGCAATATATTTGCCAAAAGTCGCAATCCAAATCGTTCCACATTTCGCGACCTGTACAAGCGCAAAGCGAAGCATCAACGTAATGCTAACTTTAATCAATATCGAACTATTCCAACAACGCCAAGCTCGACGCCAAATTCGGCACCTTTATCATCCGTCAGACATGACATTAAGAACAACAACAATTACGCGAATATTAACCGAAATAAAATTAGTAATGAGGAGGAGGTGTTGCTGTTGCAGGATGAAGGGGCAAATAAGCCAATTGATCCTGTAGGCGATCATGATGAAAATGCTGTGTCGTGTAATGTTGACCTTCCTCCAATTGATAAAGCTACGTGTGATTTACTACTTATGAGTGAGAGTCACGACGATTTAGAGCAAGATCACCTTGTTGCTGATGACAATCAAAGTACAAACATAAAGGAACATTTCCAGCAACTTCTTAGTGAAAAGGAATCTCATGCACCGTTTGAAGTAACAAAAATTCAGTTTGGCACATCGTTGTCGTCACAGCAGTGCAGCTCTATGAAAACTTCTTCAGCGAACAACAGTACCATAAGTAATGCAACATCTATTACATCTCCATTCCATCTAACAGGCGGTAGTCAATCCTCTCGCACAATTTATGGCTGCAGTTTTATTTACAATCGTAAAATTCCAAATGTCGATGCAACTATTGTTCGCAAATCATCGATCTACGTCAAGTCAGATGATCCCAATCAGGATATTATCCTGGTGACAAATCAAACGATAACTCTCATAGATATCGCTCGAATGTGGAAGCAAATGAATGTCTTAACGCAAATCAGTATCGTCTTTGGGAGTGTCGCTTCCTTGGCAGCGATTCTGTTTGTTGTGTTAAACTTTTTCACATAATATGTTAAAAAATGTTTTATTGATAAGAATTTGTTAATTTTTTTATATTTATTTAGCAGGAGGTGTCGTTAAGTATCGGTTTCATTGTTAAAAACATTTGAATTTGTTCGTTAATTACTACATTCATATTTCTGTGACAGTTTGAAAAGCAACTGAAAAGCGCATTCAAAATGGCGCTCAGATGGTTCGAATTTATGTAATTTATTTATTTATGAATATGAGTTTCCTGGGAATAACCTAATTTGTTGGAATCCTATTATATTTTGATTCTATTGTTATAATTTTTTCGTCAAGCCAACGGTTTGTTTGTAGTTTTGACATTTTTGATATGTCATACGACAACGAAAAGTTGACATCGATGGTTAGGTGTGTACCCCACGTAATGTCGTTTCTTTAATGCAACTCATATTCAGTTGAGTGCACATGTCTCCACGTATTAATGCGTCTCCAATTAAGTGAAGTGCACATGTCTCCGCGCATTAACCTAAAGTCGGTTTAATTCTTATATTGCTTTCAATTGGCAGAAATATTTCAAAAATACTGTCAAAAAATTAATGTAAATTAATTCTCACGTTTTACATCACAGTTTTTTTATTTAACAAATGTAAAACTTGAGATAACATACAAGGTGGCGCAAAAGTAATTTCATAATGTGAATGTGCCATAATTTTTGCATACTGCGTCAAATGTCATTGTGCTTTAACATTTATGTGGTAGACAGATAGAGAATATGGAGCGATACACACCTGAAGAAACACAAATAATAATAATGTGACAGCAACCACAAATACAAATAGAAAAAGAGCCTGTGCGAGTGCACTTGTTTTGTCCGTTTGACGCCCAAAAACGAGTGGACTCGGTTAAAAAAGGCGAAAAATCAAACGTAATCCACATAAGACATTACTTTTGCCCCACCTTGTAGTTGTATTAGTTGCACAAGTGGCAAAATGCATTTTCAAGCTTCTATTGGCACGTCCAAATTTAAATTGATGGAAATAAAACCAATAGAACTCGATGTTAATTTACAAATTTTGTTTAATATTGGCTTTTCATTGCTTGTAAAATTCAAATTATTTGAATGGGTTGCGGTACGCTTAACGTTCATTATATTATCATTTAAAGTTTCTAGAAAAAATAAACGATATTTGAAAGCAAATGCGAAAAGAACAATTATTCTTGTTAAGTATAAGGTTTGTCAAAGATAGTGATGTCATTATTGACATCAAATTCAACCATTAATGTACTCGTTGTTTTTTATTTGAAATAAAATGGTAATGTAGTTCAAAACCACTCTCAAAATGTAACTGATAGCCTGTACAAAATGTATTATGTATTTTTTTTGGTATAAAACAATAAAGATTTTCTTTCAGTGCTCAAAACAAACAAAAAGTTTTGAAACAATTTATTTATCACCAACAAAACGAAAACACTTTAAAAACAACAATTTTCCTCTTCTTTTCAGAATACACCGCCAAAGAGACGACTGAGCAATATGTTCAAGAGAAAATAATAAGCGCTCTTGTTGATGGTCACAGACTTAACTCATATTGTTGTTGTTTATTATTCTAGCTTAGAATTTAGTATTAGAATTTATTAGTAATATTAATAACCGATCTGTCGTTTGAACCTAACAAATACCGACTGGCTGTACAAAATCCTTTGTATTATTAAATGTTCGTGTTTAAAATTTTATGAATTACCTTTAGTTAGTAGTTTCATGGGTGGTGAAAATATGAAATATAATTTTACATACCGTAAAGATCTATGCGTTATGGCTTTATTTTGTATTTGTTTTAAAAGAAAAATAGTTTTGTTTTTTTCATATGTAAGGGATCGCAATGTGTGCCTTTTGTTAACAAAGAAAAATAGTTATGCATTTTTGCTTTCCCATCAATTGCGTATTAAAATAAAATAACAAGGAGTAACATTTGTTGTTTTTGTTATTCACACTTGGAAAAATTCCGATCACAGCGTTAGTTGCTATCGTGTGGTTGATCTGCATTAGAATTCTATATTGCTTGATAACGTCGTAAAAGACAGCGGGGTTAGTTAATAATATGTGGGTGTAAATGGGTGGTGAACAAGTTGTCACTTTTACCGCACGAAAAACTGTTGTTATTGTTAGAAATTACTAAAAACAAATGGTAAAAGACACAAACTTTTAGTGGTGATGCTAAAGTTTAAATTGAAATTGATTACCAAAAGTGGTAAGTTGTGTTTTGTGTGTGTTTTTTTGTAGTTATGTGTGATTTCATAGTGGTTCTCATCAACATACGTGGGTTGAGAACGAATTCTCTCGCTGTGTTTAATTATGTACATGTCCACAGCCAGCAATACCGGGTTTCCATCGTGATAGTATTATTATATCACAATGGAAATGCGAAGTTGATAGCATAATAGGTTATTTTAATATTTCATTATACTAGCTAGCAAATTATAAATTTGACAGTGTATTGTTTTGACACATTCAGTTCAGTTATTTCAAATTTCGCAAAAAATTACTCTTAAGAAGAAAATCTCCGGAAAAAAAACTCGTGGATTATAATGGTCCGACGAGGATATTAAAAAAAAGGCTGCAGACAGCAATAGATATTAATGTAATTTATTGTGTAATAACGTAATAGATTTGTTTAAATTTTGGTAGTGTTTATATTATGGTAATGAAATGTTTGATTCCCATCGGATCAGCTGCGGCAGCATTCTCAAAAAAATAGCTGAGGTTTTTGATTCTAAAAACGAAGGGCAAATAAATTAAAATAAAATTTGAGAGCTTGCGTCGAAAGTACAGCGGCCAGCGACTTGAACTACAAAAAAGTGGTGCTGAGAACACCATTTACGAGAAAAAAATAATTTTCAGTGCCACAAAATCACTTGGTAGATACTAACAAAACAGGATTGGAGGAAACGGCCAAATGACCACATATTTACCGTCGCCAAAAATGTTGCGAAATGTTTAGGTTTTCTAACGGTGCAAGAAATATTTCTGATCTGGCTACTATCTACAAGGCGTTTATTCGCCCTAAACTTGACTACAATTGCCATATCTAGTCTGATGCGCCTAAACCTACCTTGCATCAGCTAGATAGAATACAAAACCGTGCAATAAAACTTGTCAGTGAAGCAAATAGCCAAATATAGCGAAATCAATAGATTCGCTTGAACACCGCAGGAACGTTTCCTGCTGGTCACTGTTTTATCGTGTTAATATTAAATTGTTTTTTCATTAAAATTATGTAATACCTATGCTTTTCAAATATTTAACTAAAATGCACACAATATGAGTAGTACTGTTGGGTAACTACTTAAAAGATTTATTAAACTTAAATTACAACGTGACTAGTTTTACTGAATTTACCACGGGCCTCAGATGGTATAGTTACGCCACTGTGGACAGCCATCAATGTGAGTTCGTGAACTCAACTCCACCCACTACAACACTTTCTTTCTTTCTTTTTCTATCCAGCATTATAAGCGTGCAAGTCCCTTGAAGCGTACACTAATTATATAAAAAAGAAGCCTCTTTACAGCTTAAATTGTACCATTCCATCATAGTTTGACAAACTTACTGTCCTGGAAGCAATAAAGTCGCTTATGACAATAAGAATGATGTTTGTGATCGTCAGTCATTTGCTATCAGGGAACAGTAGCGACCGACCCCTTAAAATCGGCTTGCTAAAAATCATAAATTTGCCAAAACGTAGCTTAAAAGAATTTTATTGCTTAAAGTCTCAAACCTGCACAAAAAATTCCTGACCACTTGTGTACACCTCTGAATGTATTATTTATTTATGATTATTCATTAATCCAGTTTTTCCGTTTATTTTTGGCCTCAACACGAAAAACAACTACATACTATTGTATAACCAATCCAATACAGAGAATATCGTGGTTTGCTTTCTCTTCTTTGAATGTCCGCCATGTTAGAAGTTGTGTCAGTCAAGTCAATGACATTAGAAGGAGTGTGTCCTTTGGGAAAATGACCCAAACGAGCCTCAAATCGAGCCAATTTCTTTAAAATGCCGCCAAGAAAAACGTTTTTTTACCAGATTTTTACACAACGGGGCAGCAAACATACATTCTACAAGTGTTAAGCCTCTCATGGCTAGCGAATCAAGCAAAGAATGTAAATTTGCGATCATTTTTGTAATATTTTGTTGCCCATATCATGACAGGCTAAAATTAGCACATGTTCTTTTTTGTACGAAATAAAAATATTTTATGATATCAATGTAAAAAGTGTTACGTTTGTTGGCTACTTTTTGTTTTTCTGTTTTTTTGCAACGGAAAACAAGTTAAAAATGCAAATAAGCATGACTTGCCCCAAAGCACGACTTGGTTAGCGGCCGGATAAACAGACAGACCGAGATATACATACGTACGACACCTGCCGATAGAATAATTATTCTAAAAGTTAATATGCATATTATGCGTCGTTCATTTAGGAATAAACATCTTTTTGGCTTTTTGTTGTTTTTGTTACCTCGTCAACTGTATGTGGATGGGGGCACGACGCTTGACAAAGACAGAAAAAAAAGAAACGCAAATACTGGAAATATCGGTTGTTGGTTAAGAAATGGAAATAAGCTTTATACTAATTTTTATAGTGAAAATTGTTGTTATTATTGTTTTTGTTTTTTCATTACCAGTATGCATAATATTATAAGCTTTGAATGTGCTCAACTGTTTAAAAGTGATCCACGAAGCAACAAACAAGCACACGGGATGCTGGGGTATCGATAAAAGCCCATCGAATCCGAAGATGTGGATCAGTTAACATCAGCAAAGTTTCAAACCAACAACGTTCGTTTCGCTCACCGCTAAACGTCGGCATCCTTTGGAATATCAGACATTTATGATCGTTCTCGTTATTACCTTGGAAAAGTGCACAGTTAACCCATCGGTGTATTGCGTCAATAAAAACGGTTTTCTTTCGGTCGCTCGTGGTTGTCACATAAATGCACATATGTATTTTAAAGGACAACACCTTAATGTTCAATAATAATTATTAATTAATGAAGCGTGTATACATCTGGTAAAGGCTCGTAAACTGATTGAATAAAAATATATTGAATTTGTAGTTAAAAAGGAACGGTTAATTTTACGGACGGACACATTTTTGTGAATTTCAATTTGTATCTCTATTTTGTGTGTGTTTTTGTGAAGCGAAAGGAACCTCTACAACACCCAGAGTTGTGTGATAATGCACAAAAGTGGTTTTACAAGTTTAGTTGCTTCTTCGTCTTCTGTGTCAGCTGCTGTTGAAAATCCCCGACGATCAGGATGGAATGCTCGATCGTCGACGCTTTCTAAGAATACGCACAATCGTATTCGAGCGATAGTAGAATCGTTGAAGATTTCACCGAATCCTGATAAGCCATTGATACCACTGTCAATTGGTGAGTAAAGTGATGAACTCGTTTGCTTGACAATATTTATGTCATGTGTTGAGGTTTATATAATAAAAAATTCAATATATGGCAGTTTAAAATAATTAATGGTCCATATTATAACAGGTAAGAGCAAGAGCGAATTTTGTTTGGATCATTTTATATTGGTATTATGGTTCCTTTGGATTTCATCATATCTGAAAAAAAGTTTTATTTCTCATCTGAATGATCCACAAAAGTCACGTCTCATGTTTGAAAGAAACGACTAATAATAGCTTTGGACTCGGATCCAAGATAGCCTTTGGTACCTCGGGAGTTTGCCAACGGACCAAGTTTGACCGTGAATCTTGGACAACTATGGATGCGGACCCAGTTCGTTCTGGGGATATTACGTGGGTGGTGAGGTTTATTCTCGAATTGAATGCCTGACGGGAATAGTCATGAGCAGCTTAATTGCGAAAGCTGGGCAAGCGCGGGTTCGTCCCACTCCAATGATGATGTACTCGTATGTCAGTTCACGCTTAACTCGAAAACCGTTCATCTGAATAACTGAAACTTTGGGATGTGGTGGCGAAGGTTGAGGTGAATGTTTGTAGGGGTTTGTAGGGTGATGTGGTAATGCTATTGAGGGAATTGACGTGGTGAGTGGCTAGGTATTGTTTGTATGAGACTCATTCGAAATCTATGCTTTTGATTCAAAGTGTTGATATATGTTGTGTGGGGTATAGTGTTGTGGGCACCCGCGCAACGCTGGGTATTTCAGCTGGTATAATATAAATACAATTTTTTTTGTCAATAAATATCGAGTCAGCCTCTTCACTTATAAAAATTAGAATTCGAAGTAGTTTTGAAACTTCTTTCCTTGACTATCGCGAATAAAAAATGTGAATAGATTTTTAAATTCAAATTTCAGATGACTTTAATATAAAAACCAATCTATATAAGTTGAAATTAGCAGATCACCTTGTTTTATGTCGTTCCTCACACCTGTCACCAAGCAACCATCATCTCTGGTAAATCATGTTATTGGTAACATTTAACATATATTTTGTCTGGCATGACGACGCACGTGTTAAACAACATTTTATGCAAATTAAATTTTTTGAATAAAATAAAATTGGTAATGCTAACGTATGCAAAAAGCTTTGTACAGCTTTTTTGATTTCAAACGTAACGAGCAAATCGAAAAACCGTAGGCATACAAACTTATATATATGGATGGTAATGTTGTAATGTAAAGTGCCACAGTGCTCTGTTTACTGTTACATGTTGTATTGACATGACGACCGACTGCAACTAAACGAAATAGTCTAGAGCATGAATTAAATAAGCTGCTCATGAAAACTAGCCAATTGCATGCCACTCCCATTAAATTCAATCGCAATCTTCGGACGTACAGTTATGTTCAGAGATGCGTTCTTCAGCCGTACAATACGTATGTGGAATGCTCTGTTTAAAGCATATAGCCGAGCATTATAAGAGTGCGAACCTTTTTACGCGCGCGCAAATTATAAAAAATATTTTCTAGCATGACTCATATGCGAATTTGCGAATACACAGAAAGTGTATTGTTTGGTTATAATAGAGTTCGTAAGTTTTCGTTTTTGCACACATAGACGCAAGCGATTCAGGTCTTTCTTTACATGTGTAAATTTGACATTGGACAGACAAGGGCTAATGCAGGTAAAATTTCATTATAACCATTTGTTGTAATTGGACAAACAAGAGCAAGTAATTTTGTTGACATTTGACAATAGTCGATGCACACAAAAATCTATTATAATCAAGCCTTAAAGCATGAATTATAATGGATATTTGCGAACATGAGCACGCATAGGCGAATTTGATAGTACACAAAAAGTGAACTTTGTGGTTATAATTGAGCTCCGTTTTGTTAAGTTTTCGTTAACTTTCGTGCGCATAGACGCGAGCGATTTAGGTGGCTCTCTACATGTGTAAATTTGACAGTTGTCATTTGGATACAAAAAATAGGGAAAAATGATTGTGCAGACAAAAGTCCATTAGAACCTTTTGTTGTAATTAACATGTAACTAACAAATGTACTATGTACACTGATGTCCAAATGATTCAATGTTCAGATCAAAAACTCGCTCGATCATCTTTCGGTTCAACATGGTGTAATAACAAAAACATCACACGAGTACAGCTATAAAAATTAAAATACTTCCGTATGGAAATAATGATAATAATATTCCGTTGCGGTCCAAAGCCTAGTTTCTTGCGACCATTTGTGTTGTGCATGTATATTCTTGCACACAAATGGAAGGGACATTCAATTTAAAGTCGTATCCGAACGGCGGATTAAGAAGCTTTCCGAGACAAGTTATTACTCTCGAACATTTGTCAGACATTCGCAGGGAGTAGGCCCGTAAAAAATACTTTTTGGTGCTTCCTGGGATTCGAACTAGGAACCCCCTGCTCAGAAATTCATGCACTGGGTCACGGCGGCCACACAAACACGGAAATAGCAGTGATTAAATTCTTGTTTTTGAAAAAGAAAAAAACATTTCGTAGTATGGAGTTCAACGAGGTTTATTGTAACTCTGCACCTTCGTAAGCAAAAATAATGGTCGTACAAGCATGTGTGATAAAGAATGTCCAGGTTGTCCACATGAGAAAGCTAATGACGCGCGTTTGCTCACCAGTTGAAAACAAACGCACACGTCTGACAAATTCGCAGACATGCTTGGTGATGTTTAAACGTCATTCTGCATCGATTCATAATTTTGAGACATGGATCCATCACTACACACCAGAGATGAAATGGACTTCTCCAAGCGTCAAAGAAGGTAAAATTCATTCTGTCAGGTGGAAAGGTAATGGCTCCACTTTTCTGAAATGCAAGACGCATAAATCTTGATAATCTTGAAAAGGGAATATATAGCGTAAATTACCTATTTCAACTTATTTGGTTCGCACTCAAAATTCATATTTTATTTATTTTAAATTACGTAAAAGGTAAAAAATAATTTAAATTTAATTTTTTAAAAGTTATTTGCTGTGCATTATTTGTATGCCTACCCTACATAATGATCGTCATATACTTGACCAACACACTATTCTGTTGCTCGTCAGTTGAATAAAAACAACGTCAGTTCAATAACAACAACAATGATTTTCCAACGCTCTGATAGGCTGATCATAAGAGGTGTGTGTTGTGTTTAATTCTTTTTTGTGTGAGGTTGTAGCTACTTTTCTCTGTCAAGCGACAAAACGAGTCTCGCGGTGGCGCAACACTTGTTTCCCATCACCTTCGTTAAGGAATGATATGGTGTATCTTGTATTTATTTAAATTTGAATTTGTTTGTATCAAGTTTGTTGTTTTTGTTGTTTTGCGAAGAAAAACGCAATAATTAAAAACTTTAACTGGTTGATATAGCAATTTACATTCTACTAAAACGAATCCATTACACATTGATGGCGTTTGATGAGGTGCTCTTAACACTAAATTAAAGTTCAAGACTTAGTTCGCTTACATAATCTACTTGGTTAGTTCGTTAGGAATGCGGGTGAGTGTACGAGGTGGTAGGTATGTAAGGAATTTTTAATTGCTTACGGATTTACGTCATGTTTTGAATGGACAAATATTTAAATGAACGGAATAAACCCGCGAAGCTTTAATGTCCACTACAGCTCTGTTATCAAGCGTGTGTAGAATCGATTTAATAATAAACCGGATTACAAAGCACCGAAGCATTGGAAACGAAACGAAGCATTGGAAAACGAATAACATCTGTTGTTGCTTTTTCAGTTCTACTGTTCTACTTAACTTAACTAACAAGTAAAGTAGCAGATTAAGGGAATTAATTTATTTAAATGTCGGTTAATGTAATCTGTAATAGCGACAGCTTTATTCAAAAGTTTTGCTTTTCTATGAAATATTTTTGAACTAAACTTCCTTAAGCTAGTAAGACTATCAAACCTAGGGAACTATCATATTCCGCCGCAAGTCGTAAACTATTTCATATCCTATTTTTGACCAGCTTCAACTTATCATAAACTCCTCTATTGAAAAGACTATGGGTCTATTCTTTTATTCAACCCGAGCGAGTAAAGTTACTCGGAGTACACCGAGCGAATGTTGCGCGGCTAAAAGTATTCGGTGTGTACACTGGGTTACTTTACTCGCTCTTACTCTACCTTACACTGATATTCACTTCAGAGTAAAAAATAGGAAACTGTGTATACACCGTATCGTACTCGGTTCACAATAAAAAACACAGAGTAAAATTACCCCGGGTGAATAAAAAAACACAGTGTAAATTTTTGACGTACACTGCTCGCTCGGGTTAAATAAAAGAATAGACCCTATAAACGCATTTATTTAATGTCAAAAAAGCACCCATTAAAGTCACAGACGCACTCAACAAACAACTGTCGATCATCAACACAATAAAGAAATGTCAACTGTCAATCGAAAAAATGTCTGCCTTCTTTTTGATTGCGGAACTTTTCTCGATATCGAATAGATGGCGAAAAGGTATCGTGTTTGAAGATTCAAAATTCACGATATCGTGTAAAAATTGTTTCGCGACGGAAATCATGATAAGGCTCCTGATTGCAAGTCAAAGATATCGTTTTTTAAATTCTCTATATTAACTTCACTTGCCCGTGGGTCGTCGGTCGGTCGGTCGTCTGTCGTGGATTCTTGCGATCAATTTTTAACCCACTTCCCATGGCCCGATTTTATTGAAATTTTGCACACATGTGTATTTCCGGAGACAACACTTTCTATTAAATTTTGAGGCCCTTCGGGCTGCGGGGTCGGGGGGCTCCCAAACAAAAATTTTAAAAAATTTACCCGATTTTCTTCAAATTTTACACACATGTGTATACCCAATAAACAATACTTTTTCGAAAATTTGGTAGTGATCGGGTCCCGGGTTCGGCCGCAAGGCCCTTATACATTTTTTAAATATCTGTACTGGCATCAGATATTCGTCGCCCTTTATGGACTGTGTGCGGTGTGTGCTGCGCAGTCGGCTGCGCTGCATGGTTTTGTTGGTGGTGGAGAGAGAGAGAGAAATCTTAGCGCACGCACAAATGAACCCAGCAAATGAAACGAGACATACATGTTTTATGCTTACTTCAACTTACATTTTTATTTACTGAATTGTATTTTTATTGATGTCGTTTTTTTTGTTGTCGATATCAACTTACAGATAGAACAACAAGTTTTCACAATATTCTGTCATTTGGCGTTTTCATAAATTAGTTCAGAGCAGTCAAAGAGTTCTCAAGATAAATGTTCGTGTTTCTTATTTGCTCAGAGTATGAGCGTGCTCTAAGTGCTCAGAATAAAATGATCTGAGCTTTTTCAATTTTAACATCTGATGTCAAATGTTTGTTTCGATGATTTTCTTCTACAATAAAAAAAATGGCCCAGGATCGAGGGGCTCCCATATCAATTTCTGCGATTAGAGAATTTAGATGAAAAATTTTAATTTTTATGGGTTGTTTTTTTTTCTATTACGTCTAGCGTAATTATAAGATAATAAGTTTGATTTGACAATCAAATTTTTGAAAAGGAAGGATGAACATCGTCTGTTGTTTTCTAAACGCTTCGTTTGCGCGTTTAAATTTACCACTGACTGAAGAACAGGTATACATTATCGATCACAAAGAAACATAGCCTGTTTTTTAGGCTCACAATGCGCGTAAATTCATAATCAAAATCTTAAGCTCCTGTCAAAACATGACGATGAAATGAACGACCACACTTAACATTATATGCAGTCACAATGATTTTAATACAAGTTTCGTTCACTTTCACAAGTTAATTATTAATTAGTTTTGACAGTTACAAAATTTTATAAAAAAATGATGGAGGTGACAGATAGTTAAGTTGTGAAAAGTGCATTATGGCCGGATGTTTACTTTTGTTATGGCCGGATGTTTACTTTTGAGAACGTTTGGGAACATTTCGGGTTTGGGTCGAATTTTTGTAAATTAATGTAGTCCCAAAGAAGTTTCGTTTCGCGTTTCTCTTGTGAGCACCGGCATGCACACACTCTTGTTTTAAATAAATCAATACTATTAAGAAACAGTAAAATTTTTAATAATTCCTCTTTGCTTGCAGGGGATCCGACTACATTTGGCAATCTGAAAGCATCCGATGAAACAATTGCAGCGGTTAAGCGCTCAATTGACAGCGGCAAGTACAATGGATACGCTCATACTCAAGGATATGAGGATGCTCGCAGAGCAATCGCTAAGTATAGTGCCCATCAAAGCGCAACAGAGATCTCTATCAATGACATCATTATGTGCAGTGGCTGTTCGTCTGCACTGGAATATTGTATTGTGACAATCGCAGACAAGGGGCAAAACATTCTTGTGCCACGTCCTGGATTCTGTCTGTACCACACCTTAACCGAGGGACTCGGCATTGAGGTACGCTATTATGATTTGTTGCCAGAAGAAAGTTGGCAAGTCGATTTGCAGCAAATGGAAAGTCTGATCGATCAAAATACTGCAGCATTGCTTATCAACAATCCAAGTAATCCTTGTGGGAGTGTGTTCAGTAGGAAACATCTGGAGGATATAATTAAAATTTGTGAGAAACACTACTTGCCGATTATCGCAGATGAGGTAAGTCTTAAATATGAATAATTGTACACACCACAGAAAAGGATCTTAAGTCAGTTCTATGCCACCATTGTAGATCTATGAACATTTTGTATTTCCCGGCTTTGAACACATTGCGGTCAGTAGTCTATCGAAAAAAGTTCCAGTTCTGTCGTGCGGAGGCTTAACCAAGCGATTCCTTGTTCCTGGATGGCGTATGGGATGGATCATAATACATGATCGTGAAGATCGTCTAGCGGATGTTAGCCGAGGTCTTAAAAATATGACTGGTCGAATTCTCGGTTCGAATACATTGGTACAAGGAGCGGTTCCCGATATTCTTGAGAAGACACCGCAGAGCTACTTCGATGGAGTAATTAAAGTACTGCATGTAAGTTATAGTTTGTCGTTACTATATGAAATTTGGCTTGTTTGGTTTGGTTTGCTAATTTTTCTTCTTATGTTTCAGAGCAATGCCAAATTAGCGTTTAATATTATAAAAAACATTCGTGGCCTTAAACCGGTCATGCCAAGTGGTGCCATGTATATGATGATCGGTATCGACATCGATCACTTCCCTGAATTCCAAACAGATGTTCATTTTGTCCAGGATCTTGTTAATGAACAGAGCGTCTTCTGTTTACCTGGCAGTTGCTTCGAATTTCCCAATTATATACGGATAGTACTTACTGTTCCTGGGGAGATGCTTAAGGAGGCGTGCTGCAGAATTGCCGAATTCTGTGAGGCTCACTATAAGATTGACAACCGAATAATTGAGAATGGACTTCTCGATACAGTTAACTTTTAAGCCATTATAGGAAATCGAAAGAGTTCATATAACCTTTGTAACATGTGATCTCCGTGTTTGTCTTTTATTAAAGAAATTTGTTGATATTAGTTGAAAAGCATTTAGATTTATAGTTAATACTTAAGAACATAATTGTTATATGTTTTTACCATTATACTTATAGCATAAGCATTTAAAGTTAAAATAATATACTTGTAATAAAAGAATTGTCCGATTAATATGCTGATCCGTTAGTTAACTGCGAAGGGTAATTTCAAAATATTAATTGTTTCTCACATTACATCACATTAAGCATGAATTATAATGGACATGACATCACATGAGTGAAAGTGTACTGTATGGTTATAATAAAGTACAGCTCCAATTCGTTAAGTTTTATGTCACTTTCGAGCGCATAGGCGCGAGCGATGCAGATTTCTCTTTTCATATATGTAAATTTGAGATTTCTCCTTTGAATACGAAAAACACAGAGAAATGCTAATGCAAGCAAAATTTCATTATAATCATTTGTTGTAATTTGTTAAATATGAGGAAGCATTTTATTGACATTTGACACCATTCCATGCACGCGAAAGCCTATTATAATCGATCCTTAACATTTGAACGGTAACTTAAATGTCGAATTTAAGCCTTGCATAGTTGAAAACATTTAAAGTTTAACTATTATGAGCTGCGGTGGGCTTATTCTTATGCAGAGTTCAAACCATTTAAGGCTTAACTATTATGGGCAGCGGTAGGCTTATTCTTATGTCAAAACCGAAGGAAAACCTTATCTAAATTCTCTTATTCTTTAAGTTGCCCATAATGAACTTTAGCAATCGCTAAACAAACCCCGAATTTTTTTGTTTCCTAAAAAAATGCATAAAATTTATTAAATAAATTTAAATTTCAGTTCAAGTTGAAATTTCACTCAAACAATCAAATAAAGTGAGACAATCGCTACGGAAATTTGGCAACTGAGAGAAATTGTATGAATGTTGAAAAAGTCTAGTATATTATTTGAATTGAACATTTAGAATAAGCCGACCAAAATCACATAATGGTCACACGATTCGTAAGTAAAATTAGTTCACATCAGCTAATTGGATCTCCCTCAAGTTCATGGTTGATCCTCAGATTTGTGGGCGCTGTGGCATAGTGGTTGGTGCCCGGACTTCTGAGCAGGATATTGGAGGCTCGAATTCCAGAAAACACCAAAAGTATTTTTCACGGTCCCACCACTCGCGAATGCTTGACAAGCATCCGAGAAGGCTTATCAATCCGCCCTTCGGATACGGTATTAAACTATAGGTCATTTATATGTGTGTGCAAAAATATACATGCACAACACAAAATGGTCGCGAGAAGGCCTTGCCTTTCCTTGCCGTGCCAAAATATTATTATTATTTATAGACTCTAAGAAATAAGTACAGAAATTAAAGAAAATATTCAAAAGATTTTCAAACATCGGTATTGAGGTTTTGGGGTTTGACATAAAACCTCTCAGAGAGAGCAAGAACACAAAAAAGTACGGGAACGCAAAAAACCACAAAATTGTTGGCTTGGTAGAAACTGTCAAAATCCTTCACGCCAAAATTTAACATTCACAAGTAAGTTAGTTATGCGGCTTTTTTTGATGGAAAAAGTGCACAAATACTGCAGATTGCTTATGTTACAATTTTAAAATAAAAACATTTGTTATCATTCCGTCATCGTGGCATTTATGCGACCATTTCGACACAAATTCACATGTAAAACGTGCGAGTGCACTTTTACTTTCTTTTACTAGTAGTAAAAGTAAGTATAGTAATCATGAAAATTTTCGAACTCGGGATTTTTGCAGATTTACCCATTACCGTATCTCCTGAGTCAGAAAAAGAAAAAAAAATCTCTGTCTGCGTGTCTGTGGCTCTGTGTCCACTCTACAGCCCAGACGGCTGAATTGATTGAGACGAAAATTCATATTTAAGCTTTTTACATAAATTGGGAGGGCCCAGTTGATTTTGGCGGAAATCGGCCAAACGGAAGTGGTAGTCGTAGTAGTAAACTACTATGAGAAAATGCCAAAAAAAAAAAATAAAAAAAATAAAAAATAAATGGAAAAAAAAATTCAATATACTTTTACTGAAGATTCTGGACCAGTCCGTAAAAGAAAGTCGTGTTGTACCCACACCTCCATTTTTTTTCACTCAGCGCCAAAAATGAGTGCAAGTTGTTAAGAAAGTGTAGGAAAAAACGAACGCCACATAATTTAGTTGTCAATAAATTCGTTTTTGACAGAATTTTCACATGCTACTCACAAAAATTTTTGTAGTAAAAGTTGTCAAAATTCGCAGTATCCGCTCTCTTTTATTATTTTTTCGAGTACGGGAACGCTTTGAAGTAAAAAGTCGTAACAATTAGCAATAATTATTATTACTTTTGAGGACGGGAACAGACCTGTTGTATGTTACTTCACCAAATTATATTTTTTTATTTTTTTTTTAAATTATTAATTAATATTATTAATCGATATATTCGTTAAAATCTTTGCGGTTTTGGACAGAAAATAGGATTTGGCAGAAAATTCAGAGTGCATTCGAGAATCCTATCTCATTATGGATTAGAAACATTAAATATCTGTCAGAACTTATTTAGAAGAGAATTTATTAAAAATACTTCTTGTTAAATGGCGTGTTGCTTATTGCACAAAATAAACTTATGAACTTTATTAGAGAAAGCGTATTATATAGGTAGAATATAGAGAATAGCTCCAAGATCTTTCCAAACACGAAAAAAACTTGGAATCTATTAAAATTACTATCACCGAAGCATAAAATTAAACGTTTTCAGGCATTTTGGAAAATATTTAATAATTCACACACATTTTCTGGTACGCTATACCAAAAAAGGATAGCTGCAGGTTGATTCCAAATACGTAAAAAACATGGAATAGCAAAAGGAAATCACTGAAGTATAAAATTAAAATGTTCAGGCATTTTTGAAAACCTTTAAAAATTTCTTCAAATTTGTGGTTTGCTGTACCTAACAGAGCTCTTAAAAAACGGCAGTGCGCTGGTTACGCCTAAAGTTTAAATGCAAAAATGTTGTCTGCGACATCTGCCGTCAATAACTATGCAGCATTCGATGTAAAATATGAAAATGACAGCTGTACAATGACAAGACAACTGGTAAACAACAAATTTATGTTGTCGCTTTTAGGTTTTAGCTTGGCTCGCGGAGCACTTAGCAATAAAATGGTTCTTTCTAACTTAAGTTTAGCATTTTTCCGTTTTAAATATCACCGGATTCAATTACCAAATAACCTGCGCCTGCTAAGCAGTCAAAAAGAGTCCGCAAGCGAAGTCTTTAGTGCCAAATATTGTATGGATCTCGTACAGTAAGTTAGTGCAATGTATGAAACAGCTCAACTACAGCTGATTATATAAATCAACTTTTATCTTCTTTTGCTTTGTGTTTAGGAAAAACGACTACGAAAACTTCTTGTGTACACTGCTGCTTAATAGGTCGCAGCGACGACATGCGTTTGCGATCCGTGCCTTCAATGTAGAAGTGGCCAAGATTGGATCAACAGTAAGAGTCAATGTTTTAATGCAACTGCTGTATAGTGTTAACTGATAATGAAGACAAAACTTGTAGGTGTCCGAGGAGCACATCGAGAAAATCAAATTAAAGTTCTGGTATGATTCTATTGACAAATGTTTCGACTCAAAGCGATCGTATGTCGTCGATCATCCAGTATTGTGTGAGCTGAAAAATGTAAGAAAAATTCTCATTGTTTCATTAGAAAGATAATTTACTTTTACCCCATTGAAGACAATCGATACACATAAGCTGACGAAGACTTATCTCAAGCGGTTGATCACAGCTCGTGACCGTTCACCGAATCAGCAATTTCTGACTGCCAAACAGCTGGAAGATTACGCCGAACAGTCTGTCTCTTCGTTGTATTATCTTCTTGTTGAATTATGTGGCATTAAAGATATAAATGTCGATCATGCCATCTCACATTTGGGCAAAGCACAAGGTATCACAACACTCTTGCGTGCCATACCATACAAGCGACGCAGTCAGGCGTTAATTATACCACAGGAAACGCTTATCAAACACGGCGTAAGTCAGGAGCGAGTTATTCGGGACACTTTGAATGATAAAGGTGTCGAGGATTGCATATTTGAAATTGCCACAATGGCACATCAGCATTTGGAAATGGTGATTGAAACTGAATGTGCAGATGATTTATTTCTAATTTACTAATGTCATTTAAATTAAGGCTCGAAATATATCTAGCAGCATTCCCAAAGAAGTTCGGAAACTTTTTCTACCATCCATTGCCGTTGATCGATATTTGGATAGATTAAGAAAAGCAAAGTTTAGGTGAGAAAGTTGATTTTATTTAATTTAATAGCTAATAATTAATTCTCTCAACCAGGCTAACTGATAAAAGCGTTTTGCAACGTGATACTATGCTTCCTTTGGCACTATATTGGAATAATTTACGATCAAAGTACTGAGATTATCGGTTATTAGTCGTACGCCATTTCCAAGGGAATGAAACGCCAGTTTCTGGCCAGCTCCCGGACAGCATCAGCTGTTAAGCGACTTAACTCCTTTGCGACAGTTCTATATTTGCAATGATAATGTTAATTTTATAATATAAACAATAATCAGTTCAATACGCACTTTCTATCAAAAATTATTGGAGGCTCGACAGGTTTACGTTCCACTACCTCCTCGTAAGTGAGTTCATCATTGACATACCATTTCGCTGAATCTTTAGCAAAGTCACCATTGAAAAAATAATCCCAAAAAAGGCGCTCGATTATTACAACATTTGGATTGCAATTCAGTTCTTCCTCAGGTCCTTCTGGTTCTTGTGGTTTTTGTAGTTCAATCGATGCCCGTCCCGTAACTTTAATATTCACATTGAGCAATAATCTCTCCAGCAAGCTATCTTCCTTCCATTTGGGATTATCGATGGATTCAACTTCTTCCAGAAGATTCTTTGCTAATTGCGTTGCTTTATCTAATATGCGATGAACTTCACAAACTACTGGTATTTGCTGAAATACAAAATTTTTGTGTGAGACATTCACCCTGACGACGCAAAGTTTCGTATGATTCGGTTTGCAGCGAAAGACATCGGGACAAATAGTTATTTCAAAGTAATCTGCAAGGCAGTAACTATAAAATACGGATCTAGTGTTATTAAAAAATCTTAAAACAACAATAGCGCTAAACCTTTGGCATCGGAATTCCACACAATTTGGTGAACGATTGTGAATTGCAATCATTTGCGTGGATGCCTGATGTGGTTCTAATTGAAAATAAACAGAATTTGCATAAATTAAAAATTGTTGGTCCGCACATGGAAAATCCTCTAATGGACATGCATCCAATGGTAAATCTTCATCATTTAATATTCCACGAGCTGAAATAATTAATTTATTTTGAACCTCCTCATAGCTTAAATTTAATTGGAGCTGCAATTAAATTGTTTGGTTTTTTTTGTACAATAAACTGGAAATAGCTTACTTCATTTTCAAAATCGCACGGACGATACTGCACAAGAAGTGCAACTGTCGATTTCTTAGGCAGAAATAGCAATGGGTTGATAATGTATAGTCCCCGCTGGTTGCTGGAAAATCGAAATGATAGATCCTGATGGTAAATATTTCGCAGCCAGATGGGCTGAACAAATCTTTGAAAATCACGCATTTGTGTTGGAAATAGCTTTTGGGTAATCAAGCACTTCAGCGGATCGAAATATACGATGTCAAATTCAAAATTTAAATAAACTAATTGGAACTTTTCCGCAGAAGATGAACAGCTGCAAAAAGTTATATGTACTTTTAATTTAATGTGTACTTTTATACATTAAACGACATCACACACCGCACTTCATATTTCAGAACTGTACGCCCTGGTAGAGTCCAGTTTATCAGTAGCGACATAGCAACCTTTTCCTTTGGCCGAATCAATATATTCTCTTGTAGGATTGTTAACAAATTTCGATGTGGACAATGGTAAAGTTTGCGAAATTGATTGAACCCTACTCTTGTTTCAAGAACTTTGCATTCACAGTTTTTAATTCGTCTGAAAGTAAGCTCAACATTGGCAAGATCAGAAGTATTCTTTATCCAGATAATCAGTTTAGATCGCTTGCAATGGACTTGCTCTGCTGGAAACTTCAGTGTATGTTCGATCGGAGATTCGTGAGTGAGTAATTTCTTATTGAACCTATTGCAATGACGACAGAAGATAACAAAATGGAAGATGTAAAAGAATTTACTGCCTACTCATTTAAATCTAATGATTCCCAGTAGATGTTCTTGAGTAATGGTGCCTTAATTGGAGAGATATTCTCAATGAAAAATGGAAAAGAAGACATTTTTGTGAGAAGTTAAAAAAGTAATTAATTTAACTTAAAGATAGTGACTAGACTGCTCTGAAAATCAAACTAACTGCCAAATCTTTTGAAGAGTTGTTTTTTTTTTACTTTTGTATTATTTTTTAAATTCTCTATATTAACTTCCCGGCCCCTCCATGTCTGAAACAAGAGTAAGTAGAAACCCTCCAATCTTTAGACCCTCTATTAAATTTCACTTAAATCATTTAGAGGTTAATGGCAAGCAAAGCAAATATGAAAAAATAAGTTTCTTATACTGATCAGATGAAATGAAGGTGGTGTATAGTTATTGAGTTATGTCGGCAGGGCAAGAAAACAGGCTACGCCAAGAGAGTTTGACCACAGGTCTGTAACGACAAAATCCCTATGGTGAGGGGGGTAGAGGAATAGCTAGAATCGGGAAAGAGATCATTGGTGCCAGGAATAATGCGAGCTTTATAACTCTGAAGTATATGACACCAATCCGACCGGAGTTGTGCTAGGGTTGTCCGGGTTTTAATTTTTCGCTATTATTTATGGGGGTATACGGACAGTGGTGGGATTACAAGTGGCCGGTATGACCGGGTTTATGCAGTCTCTATACGTACAGATGTCTTGTGGCAGGCTAGCAAGAACTGTTCATTATGTTGCCTGGCGGAGAGCATTGACGTTTCGTCATGAAGATGGTGGGGGTTAGCTATATAGTGGCACCCAGTTGCGATGCGAAGGACTGCATTTTGTCTGGAATGGATATTGTTCAATTGTGCGTCACTTAATAATAATTTTCAGATGGGGGCGGCGTAGTCGGTAATTGAATTGTCAAAAGCATTGTACGTCGTCACAATGACTTATTTGTCCATACCCCATGCTGTTCCGGCTAGAGTTCTTAGAATACGACTGATAACTTTACTACAAAAACTTTTGCGTGCCTACAGAAGTTAAGTTGTCGAATATGACTCCTAGTATTTTAAGGTCTAAAAATGTATATGCACAACACTAATGGTCGCGAGAAGCTAGGCCTTGGTAACGGTCTGTCGAGCCGAACGAACGTCGAGATGCTTTGTTGATTTTTAAAAACAACAAACACATGTGTTTCCTTTTGTGCATCACAGATTGATCCCTTTGGACAATTCGAATTCAACATTATGTCAGTTTTTTTTATGTCGGAGAAATCCGAGATATCCGATTATTTTGTTATCTCTGATCAGAGCTGTCAGATCAAAAAAAATATCTGCTATTTTTTTTAGTACCAGAGAAAAGTTTTATTTTTCACCTGAATGCTCCATAGTAGTCGAAAATAAAATACTTATGTCTCATGTTTAAAAAAACTGCTGTCAAAAAATATTCTGTATATTTATTCACAGTAAATAGATCATACCGAGAATTATCAGAGTGTAAAAAACGACTCAGAGAAATAATTTTTTTCTCGGAGAATGAAAAAAACGCGTTTCTGAATTTTGTCAGTTAAATTATCTTTCCGAACACTCTGATATCAAAAAAACCCGGCCTATATTTCACTTTTGCAAAATTTGTCCAGAAGCAGAGCAGCAATTGTAACGGTTGTGAAAATTGTTTTTAAGTTAACAAAACTTTTATGTGCAGATGTGAATTTGCATTGTTGTTTTTTTTTATTTATGTTTGTTTTAGAAATCTGTGCTCGAGCTCAGATTTTTTTCCGGCAAATCGAACACGAAAGGTAATGGGTTTGTCGTTGTAGTTGGTGAAAAGGAGGGGTAAATCTTCCAAAATATACAGATCTATTAGAGGGGAATTTTAATCTACCGTTGATTGGTTTTTTTAGAGAAAATAGCAACATGACGCCAAAAATTAAATCTGCGCCAGATTTTTAATGAAAAAAAATTTCATTAGACGTCTTGGGCTTTGTTGGCCTGCCTACACCAGGGATGTCTTTCCTTCTATTTCATCTCATTACTTCGACCTTCGAGCAGGTCCTACCTACCGGAGACTATTAGCTCAATTCAGTGCTACATACGCTAGATCTCATTTATTTTAGCACTTAAAAGCTTAATTTGCGTAGACTAATAAAACACAATAAAAAGTCTGAAAGACTGAACTACGAAAAATAATTAGATTTTGATTTCTCAGCGTTCCCTCACAGTGGAAAAACTTAATGCTGGATTTACATTCGGACCAGTTACACTTAAATTGAAATTGTGGTTAGCCAGATGAGAGAAGTAGTATATTATTCAATGTTACCATAATGGAGAATTTAGACTATAGCCGTGCGAGAAAAAATGGGCGGGCCGACTATAGTTAAATTGAAGTTGTGGTTAGCCAGAAAAGTTTGACACTACACGAATGTTATAGTTATTTTATAGTAACATGGGAAATGGTATCTATAGCATTTTTTTCATTTTTTTGTTCATTATTTTGAATTCAACCAGCCAAGTTAAAAAGTACTTAAGAAGTAGATAGAGTTACCACCAAATAGAATAGTAGTGAAACATAAGTGTTATAAGTACATAAGTGTAAATTTTTTTAAAATTTTAATTATCAAAGCAATCATATTATGCTACAATATAAATTTTTTTTATTTCCTATTAATAAATGTCTTGCAAGTTTCATGTTAATGAAGTTAACCAATAAAATAATTGAACATTTTAACAAATATGGGAAATTATACGATAAGTCAACGAACATACCTTAATGTCAATATGTGCTATTAAAAGCAACGATAGACATGGTAGATAGGCTTGTCTCACTTTGCTCTTCCATTTCTCTTTGTTCTTTCTTCATTGATGTCTTTAAAATTAGCAAAAGGCAGAGGAATATATCGTGCATCAGCCGTTAAATGGTTTAGTCGTTTTTCATACCATATCGCGTTGTATTGTGTTTGGCGGATCGCGGTTGTTAGATTTTCGTTTCATTGTCGGCAAAACAGCAACTTTTTAGATTTTAGTGCAAATTTGATTTTTCCCTGCTTTGCTTTTGTTGTCGAGTAGTTTTCGAGTAAAAACCAAAAAAAAAAAGAAAAACGATTTTTAATATTTCTCGCTCGCACGCACGCACAACGACTGTCAATCGGTTTGCTCGTTATAATTCTTTGCATTGACAGATATACAGAACAAGAATAAGAAAAAAGGGAATCCGAATCATTCCAATTAGAATTTTGGTGGCGATTTTCGGGAGAAAGTTTTAAGTTGAAATAAAAGTGAAATTCCTAAATCATCGAAGTTTCCGGTAATCTTTATAAAAATTTATATATTTCTTGTGATTTTGCAAACTTGGCTTTTGTGAAAAAAAAAACCCATCCATAGTAATTAGGAAAAGCATTTCAACCAACAGACAGTTGGGCAGACGACAATTGGTGGCGGAAATTGGACTTGAAAAGCACGTCAAACAAACGGTGAACATTTTACGATAAATTGCATTTTTTTCTGTTGTGATATTTTGCGATAATTTTTTTAGTTAACATGCCGTCGCCGCCCTTTCGTTTGTTTGGTTTTGTAATATTTATTTATTGGGTTTAACACCGGCTTTATATATGGAATTACTGGACAACGCCTCTATTCTTGTCATTTCGTTAAGTTTTAATTATAAATCCTGCAGACGGACGCGAAACTATTATCCAAAGTTTTTTAATCGGTTAATGCGAGAAGCACAAAGACCAGTTAATCTGCTTATTTTTTTCCTTGTGAATCACAATCGATTGGAACGTGAGGTTTCCATCGCTTAACTAGTCCGTTACCTCATTATTCCTGTGGATCCGTAAAAAGTGTAAGTGGTTTTCTTAATGGAAAAGATCTCCGCAAATAAGGAGTGGATAAACTGGTTCAATATGCACTGGAAACCAGTCTAAAAACAAAAAAACAAAGTGTTACGTCTGACTCTGTCGAAAGTTTGGAATTGTTTGAAAAGCAAGCAAGGGGTATTTGCGTGAAAGTGTTTTTTTGTGTGCATAGTTAATCATAGGCACAAGAATTTATTTCTATATTGCTTTCCATTATTTAAGTTTATCGTCTCAGTCTCAGTCTCAGTTTTCTGCTTCAATTTATATTCATGCATCTTATTTGTAATCCTATACTGATTCTGGGTATATCCTTGCATGCATAGGATTTCCTGTCTTGGCTAAATGGGTTTAAACACAGTGACATCGACATAAACATTGTCTTCCCCCTTTTCTGCATGTTGCTGTTGTTGTTGTTTTAGTAGCTCCAGGTCTGAAATCAGGCCTTTCGCTGGGTTGACATCTATAGTCCAATATTTAGATAAACATAGGAGTTCTTTCGGCGCGTATAACCGATCATCGTGCAAAGACATTTTTTCTGCATGTCGCTTGCTCTGCTTGTAGCTTCAGGAGCTAGTTAGCTTATGTGATTATTTTTTAAAGACTTTTCAGCTCTATTTCTATTTAAAAAAATAAATTATGCTTTTACGTTCTTTTGCATAGTAAAAGGAAATATAGTAATCATGAACATTTCGAAATCGGGATTTTTGCAGATTTACCCATTACCGTATCTCCAGAGTCAGAAAAAGCGAAAATAAAAAAATCTCTGTCTGTCTGTCTGTATGTCTCCCCTCTACAGCTTTTAAGCTTTTTTACATAAATTGTAAGGGGCCAGATGATTTTGACGGAAATCTGACAGCCGGAAGTGAAAGTTTACTTAGACAGTTTTTCGAGTTTTTGCAAATAACTCTAAAAGTATAGCACGATTTTTTGAAACTCTGCACACATGTATATCTCTCATGACAAAACTTTCTATTAAAACTTGGTGCCACTCGGGGTCGGGGGCTCCCTCACAAATATTTTACAAAAAGTACCCGATTTTCTTCAAATTTTATACGCATGTGTATATCCGATGTGATCGGTATCTAGGTTCGGGGGGGCACCCATACAAATTTTGTAAAAAAAGTACCACATTTTCCTCAAATTTTATACGTATGTGTATTTTTGTAAAAATTTGGAAGTGATCGGTCCGGGGGCACACATAAATTTGTAAAAAAAAAGTACCCGATTTTCTTCAAATTGTATACGCATGTGTATTTCCAATGGATAACATCTTTTGGTAAAAATTGGGTAGTGATCGGGCCCCGAGGTCGGGTGGCACCCATACAAATTATATAAAAAGTACCCGATTTTCTTCAAATTTTATACACATGTAAAGTTTGACAATCGCAAGGGTGGTTCGTTTTTAGATTTATTCCTACATTCTTTAGTCTAACCATAAAGTATATAAGACATAACTGCTAAGTAAGTTGCTGTATGCACATTTCCCACGTGAGTAAAAACCTCACCTGTTTTTCTTTTTTTGGTTTCGTTGCACTTTAGCCTTAGCCTTTGCCTTTTGGCTTTCTAATTTAAAACTTTTGTGCGCTACTACTGTAAATATGTGATTTTGTCATAGTAACCAGTTGTAGTACAAATAAAACGAAAACAACAAGCCATTGTTTTCAATTTCACCTTTACTTAGTAATTACTATGAATCTACACTTTACTTTGGTTAATTTGCAACACTACTCTGTGTTATTACTCAGTACTCGTATATATACTCTGCTCCATATGGTTCCATGGAATCAAAGTGTGAGTCACACCTGCACATAAATTTAAAAATTTGCACACATTTCACGCAAAATTTGGAACCAAACCGAATGACTGTTGCCTTGTTGAAAGTTATGCTGCCTTGTGAGATTTCTTCAGGTGAATTAAACAAAATTTCTCACTGTTGAATGTGCGTGCACTGCGTGCCACTGTATTTAAAAAATCAAATTGATTTCCAAAAGAAAGAAAGACAAGAATGCAACAAGGGCTTTGATAGAATAGTATTGCTTGCCATATTTGAAAGTACATTTTGTTGAAGGCGATAATTTGTGAAAGAAAAGAACAACGTTTTCTAAAAAGCAGCAAATAAAAGAGGAGTAAGTAGTGGTGGTGCAGGTTTACAAGCATATCAGTTACAGTACAACTTATAGCACAGAGGGGACCAAAATGCACCTGACTATATATTGTAGTGAGTTATTTACTTTCTTTCTCCTCGTAGTCAGCAAAGTCATTGGGTTCTTTTGTTTTCAATATTCCATTAGATTTTTTTTAGATTCCGCACAGAAAATGTCCGACCGGCGATTGCGGCGAATTGAGTTCATCGATTTTTGTAACTTCTCCTCAATATTGTCGTCATGTTGTGCATTAAAGCCGATATTTTTCCTTGACTTCCGTGGGTGGTGTATACTGCGCAGCCATGTGTTTGGGTGGCCCTTTTTTTCGTATATTGGCTTAAAAGTGATTCATAGTGGCTTGTGATTGAATTTTTTGCTTGCGGTGTCCCAATGATACATGAATGACTTTCTGCATATTGTAGAGTCAGAGCTCAAAACACTTCTAGCTCTAGCTTTTTTAAAAACTTTGTTTAAGGCTAAATTAGCATTTTTTATATTCCGCGGATGACGCGTGTCGCGTGTGGTGCGTGTGATGGGTTGAAATTTTTTTGTCGACTTTGAGGTCGTTTTTAACCACCTGAGCTGAAATTTTGTGAGTGTCTAAGTCCAAATTATAATTTTTTAATATTTCGCCTATGACGCGTGTCGCGTGTGGTGCGTGTGATGCGTTAAAATTTTGTCGACTTCTTTGAGGTCCTTTTTAACCACCTTCCACACGAACTAGAGAGCTGAAATTTTGTGAGTGTCTAAGTCCAAATTAAAATTTTTAATATTTCGCGTTTGACGCGTGTCGCGAGTGTTGCGTGTTATGGGTTGAAATTTTTTTTGTCGACTTCTTTGAGGTCCTTTTTAACCACCTTCCACACGACCTAGAGAACTGAAATTTCGTGAGTGTCTAAGTCCAAAATAGCATTTTTAACCCAAATTTTATACACATTTGTATCGCCGATGGACAAAACTTTTTGTAAATTTGTTGGAGTGATCGGGCCCTGAGACCCGAGTGGTGCCCATGTAATTTTTTTAAAAATTAGCCCGATTTTCTTCAACTTTTAAAAAATTATGTATCTCCTATTAGAGAATTTACATGAAAATAAGAATTTTTATGGAAATTTTCTTTATTACGAACATTGTGTTTATGTTTTTGGCGGTGTTATTGAATTATTAAGACTCAGATAATAAGTGGGGTACAAAAATAAAACAATGTTGAATGCGGCAAATCACAAAGTCGCCTCTAAGTTATTCCAATCGAGTTTCAAAGCAAATTTGGTCAATTCACGATGATTTGCCAGACTATAATGATCATAAATAAGAAAAACGTGCAGTCAAAATGACAACTTAATCTAACAGTTAACCCTATCAAAGCATGCTATCTAATCAAAAAAAAAAAACTGAGTCATTATAAGGAGAACAAATTGGGGGAAAAGACGTTAAGAAGGCATAGCGCGTTCCGGAGGTACTCATCGCAATTAGCTGTTCAACAATAATTGCAGCATTAGACGAACCTAAGGCAAAAGATTTGTACTTTGGAAATACATACTCGTAATATGTGAACAGCAAGACACAAAAAACACACCGATGATTAATGGGAAAACGGAAAAGCGCTTCGTTTTGGTCGTCGGTTATTCCAATGAGAAAGAAGAAACTGAAGAGTCGTTCGTCGTTGAGCATCAACATGACAATGGACGGCATGGAGGAGGTAGGAAGGGTTACAAGTTAAGCAGGAAAAACCCAGTGCAATAATCTTGTTCAATGTGAGAAATATCCGCACAACAATAGCAAATTAAAGTTGATGTTTTATTTTTCACCTTCTTTCGCTTTTGCATATCACCTCGAGAGGGTTATGAGCTTCACTGAAGGTTCACCGTTCTTACGATAGAGTTGGACAGACGACGCACTCGTCCCATATAGCAAGGAATGTTTAGCAGCACACAACTTGAACAACAACAATGTTTACACACACGCGTTTCTCAATTGGCAATGCAAACTTTCAGAGGAAACATCACACGAAAGTACTTACTCAGTGGTGTACACCCGCATTGCATTGCGTCACAAAGAGACTTTTGCGGCTTTGAACTTAGAGCGAGGAGGGATTTTTGTTGCAGAACAGATGATTCCATAAGAGGGTGAGAAAAAAAAGACCAAACGAAGGGAAGCTAACTCCTCACATTTTGTTCAATTAAATCAGGAAATGAAGAGAACAATGCCGACCGGATGCGTGAGTTTTTTTTTTGTTGTTGTTATCATCAGATAAAGAGGAGAGGAAGGAAACTTACAAAATGTCCAAAGGCAAAAGCAATAGAAATTAACTCATCATCCATCCATCGCTGTGAACTTAAATATTATTTGGACTAAAACATACAGAAACAAACATACAGACATACAGTATGCTGGTTCACTAGAAAAACCAACAAATAATCCAGTTTCTGCCAAACTGGAAATGGCATTAAACTTTTATATGAACAACAAAAACAAAAAATTGTGTGAAATAAAAAAAAACTTCATTTCCTCGCTGACGTTGTGGACGTTTAACAATTTAGTTTAATAATAATTCCCACGGAGTGGGTTTAAAAAGGAAGTCGTTCCCAAAGCGATAGTGTGGCCAAAAATGTTGAATACATACTGTGGGCGCCTAACATGGCACTAGCCTAGATATTTTTTATTTTTCATTTTATTTCATTTATTGAACTGCTTGAGTATAAAGCACAGAAGGCTAAGTCTTTTGTGTACAAAATAAGCTAATAGACATGGAATGTGAAGAAGGTTGTCAAAAAATGTAATTTGATACATATTACTTCTTACTCAAGAAGGTCATTGGCGACAAAGTGGAGAATATAAGATGGGCCTTCCATCCATTCCATCCATTACTCCGCGGGTGAGTATAGGGCTTTTGCAAGCGCCCGCCAACGAACTCGATTTATCGCTTGAGTTTTCAAAAGACTCCACTCGGTCCCCTAGGAACTTGCTTCCTCTTCTAGTTTCCTTTTTCATGTCTTGCTAGGACGGCCGACTCGGCGGCTTCCTTGTGGATTCCAGTCGGGCGCTAGTTTCGTAATATCGTCCGCTGGCTTTCTCAAAGCCTTCCATCCATTCCATCTATTACTCCGCGGGTGAGTATAGGGCTTTTGCAAGCGCCCGCCAACGAACTCGATTTATCGCTTGAGGTTTCAAAAGACTCCACTCGGTCCCCTAGGAACTTGCTTCCTCTTCTAGTTTCCTTTTTCATGCCTTGCTAGGACGGCCGACTCGGCGGCTTCCTTGTGGATTCCAGTCGGGCGCTAGTTTCGTAATATCGTCCGCTGGCTTTTTCAAAGTGTGGCCAATCCAGCTCCATTTTCGTCGTCTGATAGTGAAAGCGATTGCTTCCTGCTGCGTTACTCTCCGCAAGTCTTGATTGGTGATAATGTCCGGCCATCTTATTCTCAGTATCCTCCTTAAGCAGTTGTTGACGAAGACTTGGAGGCGCGTCGCAATTGACTGTGACTTTCCACGTTTCGCAGCCGTACAATAGTATTGAGAGAACGTTAGATCTGAAGATTCAGATTCCGGGAGATTTGCGAGATATTATTTAGCATACTATAGGAGTGATAGGAGTGTCGCGCCTTGTTTACACGAGAGCACACATTCGAGTCAGCACCACCATTTTTGACATCCAGCTGCCCAAGTAACAAAACTTATCGACTTCCTCTATTTGATGTTTGTCAATCGAGAGATCACATGTTCCACTAGCGTTAACACGAAGTAGTTTTGTTTAAATTTTTACAAAAGTGTTGTATATTTCGAGACAGTCTAATCAGTTCATCACCATCACTTCGAAACGACCATACAAATTTGGTAATTTTAGTTGAAATCTTATCGGAAATTCCTTCAAACCAAAGTTGAAAAAGTACCCAATAAACACAACAACAAAAAAATGTTAAACGGCCTTAAATCAGATTCACAAACGAGGTTATATGCAACACTAAATTTAGATTTACCATTTGCGATGATGCAGCATTCGATCTGGCTGTCGATAAGGCAACACAAATCATCTTCTCTTTTGGTCAGTTTACATTTTGTTGTTCGTTTGTTTGTTTGTTCCATGTTAATTTCCAGATTCTATTTTCAAACAAAATAAAAAACAAAGCTGCCAATGTTATTTAGTAATGATTAGTATATACCAGACCTTAAACTTTTTGTGCTATCCTTATAGAAACTTCCAGCGAACATTGCATATAAGAAACTGTGCTATGTGGATTGTGTAATGGCATAAGTTAACAGATCGATCGATCAAGGCAGAGGCAGAAATGGCAAAAAAAGGAATGAGTGCCCGCTGCTCCTATTTCCGTAGATGATAGAAGAAAGGCGATTTTTATGTTGAATTCGAATTGAGAAAAAATCTGCCATAGATTGATTTTTTGGCTGTGGAAGATCGGAAATCGCCTCTCACCGATCTGTATATTTTGGAAGATTTACCCCCCTTTTTAAATTCCCTATATTAACTTCGTGTGCCCGTGGCTGACTGGCTATGGCTGGAGGACAGGCACAGCAAATCTTGTGATCAATTTTAAGCCACTTCCTAAAGACCGATTTTATTAACACTTTGCACACATGTGTATCTCCCATGACAATACTTTCTATTAAAATTTGGGGCCCCTCGGTCCTCGGGGTCGTCGAGCTTCCATGCCAATATTTTACAAAATTCCGATTTCCGATTTCCTTCAAATATTATAAACATGTGTATCTCCGATAAAAAAAAACAAAACGGGGGGCACCCATATACATTTTTTAAAAATTAACCAGATTTTCTTCAAATTTTAAACACTTGTGTATATCCCATGGACAAATCGCTTAAATATCGTAGGAATGTTTCCTGCTTGTCACTGTTTCATCGCTTTTTCCACAAGCGGTGTTTAAAAGAAATATCCAGATGTATCCCGCCCATTCACGAACTCATCCGTAATACCCGTGCCTCAACTCCACCGCACGGGTTAGACCTGTCTTCGGACGTACCAACTAATTCCGATTTGTCAAGCACTGACACCAAAAGTCTTCTACGCTTCATTCGAAGCTACAACTGATTCAATGAGTAGGACGAGAAATCTCGATTCATGTAGCATCACAATTGACCATCATTGGTCTAAGTGGGTCCGTTTTCTGCCGACAGCCATCCCAACAGTACAGTAAGAGTCTGGAGTCTGGAGTTTGGAGTTTTGGAGTCTTTACGCCAATTTTTACTGCCATTCAAATGCGCTCCAAGAAAGACAACTAAACATTTTTGAAATTGTTAGGATATTGATAAGAATAAAAATGCCGCAGCGGTTCGAAGTTTTATCAAATAGCTTTGCTATTGTATCCTGTTTGTTTGAAATCTGAAAGTTGGTTCCCGCTTATCTTCATCGTAATCATATTTGGCTCCACAACCGGAGTCCTGCTCCCGCATGAAATTTCTCCACCGGTCCCGATTTTGAGTTGATGTCATCCGGTGTGGCATCCCTTAACTTTGGACGAACTGGTCTATGCGATCCTGCCGGCGTAGGATTGGGCGACGTCGTTTTCGTGTCCCATAAATCCTACCACACTGGACTTTCAGAGCCGGCCATTTTCGCTCATGCCAGCTAGGTGAGCTGCCAATTCTCTTCACGTCGACATTGCGGTAACACTCGTAAATCTAATCTTCTATATATAAATAGGCGAAGGCAAAACAGTTAAGAACCATTTTCTCCTCTGTTTGTCAACCGATTTTCTTTTTTTGTATCTTTTTTGGTAGCTATTGATGAGCTTTAGTGTTATCAATAAAAAAATTGGAAACAAAAAGTATCTATTATCGTTCATTTTATCGTTTAGAGCAGTTGCTAAGAGTTCAACGTTCAAATTTTTGATAGAACAGAAATATAGTGGTGGAGGGGTTGAGTGAGGTTGTTGGGTGGTTGGGGTTGGGTGGTGTAGGGCGAGCGAGTGGGTGGATGGTGGGTGGGGCGGATCAGTGACCGTGTGGAGAGTAGCATAGAGTACATGATGTCGGTGGAGATTGGGGATTGAGCCCCGCGCTTACCCGGCTTTCGCCATTAAGCATACTCCTTAATTACATATCTACTCAACAGGCGTGAAACCATTATTTAATCTTCCGAGTTGTCCCAAGTATCAGATTTATCAGCAAAAGTAAGATACTGCGGGCCCCTCGGGGACGCATAGAGTACAGTGAGACGTTCGAATTTCGACCAATGGGCGATAACTAGTCATTATAAACAATTAAACATACGAAGGCTAACAATCGAATTTTCGTTTCATTTGCGATTTTTTCTCTCCCATCTCCCATTAATGACTCGATGTCAGCCAACCACGGAAAACTCTACATTTGAATATAAAACTGCTTTTAACTGTACATTAAAAAATGTTACTGACCATCGCCGAGTCGGCCAAACGATCGCACGTATAACTCAACGCATTTGATCTGCGTAAAATCGATCTGGTATTTAATTTGAATTTAATTAATTCACAGCACACATACTTTCTATTTCGGAATCACTTTTGCCAATTCGATTTAGTTTTGCAAAAATGTATAAACAATAAAGATGAAAGCGTGCGTTATGTTGTTATTGTTGCTGGTAAAACAATTGGTGCAATTAAAACGAACGCGTTTTTTACGCTTTATTCGCTTAAATAAATACAACAAACACGCAAAATGGTTTGTTCTTCGGCGTACAGAAAGAAACCATCTCTCCGGATCGGCCGAATGTTAGTTGAGTATCACGTAGCAGTCACAATTACCCGTATAAGTTACGGTAAAAATTCTTACTACCATACCATAACATTATGCGGCTGGCCAAGTTACTTGTAATCACACTACACGATCGCACTTTGCGCGCTTGCTTGGCTTGGTGATTATCATCCATCGTAACTTGTTGCTTGAGAAATTCACATAACATGCAGATTATTGTGAATACTCGGGCGTTTAACGTAGCGGTAAACAGTGAACAACTATTATAGTAATTTTCTTCTTCATCTTTTTGTCCGTTTCAGCATTTTCCTCTGAACACAGAGGCGGATTAAAATGGGGAGAAAAAAATAAACCGACACCGAACCGACATAAACTCATCAAAAGGAGAGTTCGCCAAACGTTCGAAGAAAACTGTACCGTCCGACCATCGTAATTGAACATTCACATTATTTTTTAACATTTTTTTCTTTTGCTTTAGGTGGGTTGGGCTGATGTTTGTTTGTTTGGGCTTGGATTAGATTCACTGCCAGAGTAACGTTTCCGTGTATCTTGGGAAATTTCGTAGCATAGCTCCAGACGATTGACATGTTCGCGCAGCATGTTGTTCTGGCATTTTCCTCACATTAGCGATCATGTTGGTGCAGCGAACGTCGGTCGATAAACATTGCCAACAATGAATTTTTTGGTACGCCATATTCACGATCTGACCACCATGAAATATTTTTTAGATGAAAAAATATTATGGCGGTTTGATAACATATTGTGGAAGTACCTTCAACAAATTGCTTAAGTATTTGGCGACACCAATCGATACGAACCTTTCCTTTGGGCGTCTGTCAAAAAATGTGAAATCCAACGTGCACATAGCATGCGCACCTTTAAATGTTCATGTAAGATCGTATATACGCTGGTGTTACTAATGCCTAGGCATGCCTCGATTTCCCGATAAGTCACATGACGATCCTCTTCAATCAGTTTTCTCACAGCACCGATGTTTTCTGGCACAACAGCTGTTTTTGAACGACCTTCACGGGGCTCGTCTTTGAGTGAACGTCGTTCGCGTTTAAATTCTTAGTACCAATGTTAAATGCTGACCTAGGCAGAGTAATTGCGGAGAAAACAATCGAATAGCACTTCTAAAACCCATTTATTGTCTCCTGTCATCTAAGCGAATCCTTAATCCCATGCCATTATCCATGAATGGCACTTGCATCGAGGAAACTGAAAATCTCGCAATTCTCGGTATGTACTTTAACGACAAGCTTCCTTGGAATGACCACATATTTACCGTCGCTAAAAATGCTGCGAAATGTTTAGGTTTTCTAACCCGGTGCAAGAAATATTTTACTCCCTCTGATGTGGCTACTATCTATAAGGCTTTTATTTGCCCTAAACTTGTCATATCTGGTCTGATGCGCCTTAAACTACCTTGCATCAGCTATATAGAATACATAACCGTGCGACAAAACTTATCGGTGACGAGAACATTGTGAAATCAATAGATTCGCTTGAAAACCGCAGGAACGTTTTCTGCCTGTCAATGTTTTATCGCCTCTTCTACCAGCGGTGTTTAAGAGAAATAGCCAGTTGCATGCCACCTCTCCTTGAATTCAACCGCAATACTCGTGGAGCTCTAAATGCTCATCAGTTTACCCTAAAGCCTATCTTCGGACTTACAGTTAAGTTCAGGGATTCGTTCTTCAGCCTGTCAACACGTATGTGGAATGCCTTGCCAAGCTCTGTCGTTCCACATCACTATGATCCACAGGCATTCAAAACACAAGCTCATAGATATCTACTTTTTTCTCCTTCTTTTCCCACGCTGTTAATAATGGTGTGTGCGTTTAGGACTGAGCAAGTGTCAGGGGAAAGTATTAGTATACTGATAGCTACCTAGGCTGGAATGTTTTGTGTCCTCCAACATATTCGCCTGATGTGAATAACGCAGATATTTAGGTCGCTGCAAATTCCCTCAATTTCATTTCATGGATAAAAAATCGCTTATGCCACTGACACCGAAATTTAAATGAAATAATTTGAACGAAAATAAAAACTAAACTCGCCCATTAATTTGTTCGCAGAAGCACATGGAGATTAAATAGACACTACCGACCAGCAATCCAGAATTCCAGATGGCCGGCCAGTTAATGAATCAATAAATGAACTCGATTTTTCAACATTCTACAGACAGTCTGGACGCCTACTTTTCTTGGGTGTGTATGTACATACATACACACGTCTTTTTGTCTTTGATGATACTTAGATTTTGTCGAATAGTGAGACGGAGACAGAGATGAGAAGGCACATTGTTTCAAAACAAATTGTTTAGGTTGAATTTCTCAAAGAATCTTCTGTAGAATGGTTTTCATTGCAAGCAGGAAAAACGATTTTTTTTCACGGCCACTGGCTTACTCGCTGTAGCTTTTGTTTTATCAAATTTGTAAGCAAAAATAAAAATAGCAACACAACAACTAAACTACTCGTACGATTTAATATAAACAACTCCCGTAATCATCCCATACATTGATGGAATTTATCGAAACAGAACGAACGACCGAGTTTCGATTAATCATTGGTGGTATGTTGTTTACCTCATTTGCTTCTCACATTCACCCTGATGATAATTCATTCGGTTGCGCCCTATTATTTTCTCTTGATGTGCTACAGCTATGCCATTAGTCACTCTTTGATGGCAATTTTGCACGCAATACGTACCGGGTATTGTTTAAGTTTAAGCTGTCGTATCATGTCATTGCCACTGAATTCCAGTAAATAGTCTCAGGCGTTTTTGTGTCGCCGAAAAGCGTTCAATTCGTTTTGTTAAGTTTATACATGGAAACTGGAGCTGGAACTTTTGAGACTAGTCACTAGTGAAATGATGATCAAATCCACTTATGGAAAATGGTTTATTTAACCATCGCTCCATGCGATGACGTAACTTTACTGAATATCACTCTACACCACTAGGGTGACCAGACTAAAATTTTCTAATTTTCTAATTACCTATATTTGGGTAGATATCAGAAAATAAATGAATGATTAAACATAATTTTTTATGTATATATTGTTGTATTTGATTTTAAAAGAACTTAAAACTAATTTGACTTTGCCGGTCTCTCGGTTTTTGACTTCTTAGTGCTCCTTTTTAACCACCTGTCACATGACCTAGAGAGCTGTGGGCAGCTCAGTGTCAGTGAGATCCCGCGGATTGCGTGTGGCGCATGTGATACCTGAAAAGTGGTTTATTCTTTGAAATATGTCTCATCTTTTCTTAATCACATTCCAAACGCCCCAAGAAGTTAAATCTTTGAGAGTGGCTAAGGGCGTAGGGCGTTTATGAGATCCTGCGTATGACGCATATCGCAAGTCGCGTGTGTCGCGTGTGATGCTTAGAAAATAATTTAATCTTTGAAATAGGCCTAATTTTTTCGATTTCTTTGAGGTCCTTTTCAATAACTTTTCACACAAACTGAAATTTTGTGAGCAGCTCAATGTCATGTGCCATTTCTAGGATCCAGCGTGTGACACGTATCGCGAGTTGCTTATGGCACACGTGTGATGCGTGGAAAGTAGGTTTATATTTTAAAAAGGCTTCATTTTTTCGAGTTCTTTGTGCTCCTCTTTAACCACCCTTTACACGACCTAGGGGCTGACATTTTTTTTAAACAGCTCAGTGTCATATACCATTTCGTAGATTCCATGTGTGGCGCGTGTAGCGCACGTGGAAAAGTGGGGTTTACGACTCCTTTTAGGTCCTTTTTAACCAACTTTCACATGTCCTATAGAGCGGTAGAAACTTCGTTTAGGACTTTATTTTTAGAAGAAATACTAGCCTTTGTAATTGTATTCAAATAAAGTTGATATCTTATTTGAGTCTAAAGATATCCAATTTCTATGCCTCTTTCAGTTTTCTTGCCCATGCTAATTTTTGACTTTGAGGTAAATTTTCTCCAGGAAATGTGTTATAAACATAACGTTTAATTGATTTTTCCTTATGAACGAAACAATAATAAAAATAAAAATCACCAACAAATTTGCGGAAAAACTTATAGATTTTATGATTCTTGGGAAAACCTGCAGCAGGTTAGTTGTGGGTTGGGTGGCATTGTGGTAAGGGGGTCAGAAAAGTGGTGTTAGTGGGTGGGAGGTAACTTGGCGGGGACAGGGTCGGTAATTTTACTAACTCATTATATAAATAACAAGTAAATATAAAAGAACTTAGTTTTTCGGCAACAAACTTTTATGTATAGATCGACACGTTATCTGTTTTGAGGTCGGTCCTATTTCAAGTCTTTTCTTTTTTCACGCATCACACTCGACACGCGTCACACTATTGATATTGAAATTGGCCCTTGGCATTGAGCTGCTCACAAAATTTTAGCCCTCTAGGTCGTGCAAAAGGTGGTTAAAAAGGACTTAAAAAAACGAGAAAATGGTCAGACTTCAGCCCAGCACACGCGCCATGCCCGAAACGCGACACGCGGAGTATAAAAAAAGCTATTTGGGACTAAGACACTCACAAAATTTCAAAAATACAGACAAACAGTGGTCAAGATAAATAAAAAATTTAAAAAAAGTATTAGATTTGGTATTGCAACGAAGTTAGATTAGATTCATTTATGCCGATCAAAATATTTCATACGATTTTGGGGTATTTTTCATACCCATTCTTATATATTTTAAATTGTAGTATTTCAAAGGTTTATTATACAAAATGCGTTATGTTGGCGGTGGTCACCCTATAACCGCGTTGAGGGTGATGGAGAGACGAGAGTGTCACGAAGCGCAGCAAAGCATTCTTCACTAACGATAAAAGACCAGATACATTTGATATTTACTTTGATCGGCATTTTGACGGCTGGCTGCTATACGCTTATATGTATGGTTAGTTTGGCACACTTTTTCGTCTGAAATTTTCAACTGAAATTGATCGCACTAACCACAATTTGGAATAAATTATTGTTGTTGCCTGGAGTATGCCGTATGCGCAAACCTCAAGAAATGTCATCTTGATTTGATTACCGAATTCGGTTAGCTGACCGAATTTTGCACACAAAACCAGTAAACCACATAATCTGAGAATGTTACTTATGTATGTCACAAAGATTGCCTCGTACTCGTACACTTTTTTCCATGAGGTTCATTTTGCATTGGGGAGATTGCATGAACAACGAGTTTCTCCTTAAAAATATTGATTGCTTCTCTTTATAAACTGAAGCTAAAACAGAATTGGGCACATAAGCAGCCAAATGTTTTTTTTATTAATACAGTAATTGTTTATGTTTATTTGATGTATGTGTGGCTTGCTTAGGAATCTGATTCCCCGGTATCATGATGCTCCATTTTTCTTGTTTGGCTCTTCAACTGGGGTTCATTCTTATGCTGTTCAAAACTTATATACCAGCCCGCTTACTGCTGGAACACAATGAGGTCGCCGCTGTCGTAGTCACTGTCATTTGAGGTCGCGCATCGATTTCACATACCCTCATTAAATTCGTACCCTTATGTACAAGTGTGTTATTAAGCCAAACTTATGCTGGTATTTTTCGAAACTCATTGGCATTAATTATCCCGGAAGCACATAAAACAGATTAACTGTTTAAAGGATAATTAATAAAACAACCCATAAAAATTGAAATTTTTCATGTAAATTATCTTATCGGGGATACACAGTGTGCAGTTTGAATAAAATCGGGTAAATTTTTGAACATTTTTTGTTGAGTCACTCGATTTGTCAAAGGCTTTCGACACGGTTGACCACTCCATTCTCCTACAGGACATACTAAATGTTCCTGCCAGTTGATATAAATCACGTACGCTGATGATTTTACTGTTGCTGTCTCCGGTTCAGATGTAAACGAGGTCACAAACTGGATACTCCTCTACCTGACAGAGCTATCTGAACTTTTTAAGAAAAGGAAGAAAGGAAAGGACCGAGGGGTGCCCATATAAAATTTTTCAAAATTAACCCGATTTTCCACATGTGTATCTTTTTGGAAAAATGTTGGAGACCCCGGGAGAACCCGATTTTCTTCAAGTTTTAAACACATGTGTATCACTGATGGACAACGTTTTTTGTAAATTTGTTGGAGTGATCGAGCCCTGAGACCCGAGTGATGCCATGTAAATTTAAAAAAAAATTAGCCTGATTTTCTTCAAATTTTAAACACATATGTATCTCCTTTTAGAGAATTTACATGAAAAATTTTAATTTTTGTGTTTTTTTTTTAAATATTCTCAAAGTGTTTGGACCCTTATAATGCTTAGCGTAGCGTGGGCGTTCGAAAATTGAAGAGAGGAAAAGGTAATATGTCTTAAATGACTGCAGATCATACAAATGCGAAAACACAGAGTCGGGCAATTTATTCCACATCACTATTGTGCGGCGGCATTGTGACACACAATGGAATAATACCCAGTCCAGACCAAATACAGCCCTTCGCATCGCAACTGGGTATCATTACATAACTAACTCTGATAATCTTCATGACGAAACGCAAACGCATTTACCAAACGCAATGACCTGTTGTCAAAACAGTTACTGTTAGCCTGGCACAACCTCTCAATGCAATACATTTTCTTAGCGAAGAAACATACCTTACTTAGGAGAATTACAATTTCATACACAAATTTGTGTGGTCTATAAACTAAACGAAGTTTCCTGACCCTTTTCATTCATTCCTATGTCGCCCGAAAGAAAAAATTTAAATCGATATGGCATTAATTTGCAAAGCAAGGAAGCAATGACCCTTTATATGTACCTAGATAATTGGAAACTCATTTCTGCAGCAGTTCTTGCACAACCTTCAATTTGTGGGCAACTGCTACTGCAAGTGGTGACCTCATTTCCCTACAGTTCATTGGTACTTACATATATGAACATGTAATCAGAAATATTGTTTCTCATTTCATTTCTGAGAATGAAGAAGAGCACAATGGAAGAACTTGTAGTCACGTTTCACACTGAATTTGGCAAATAAAACACAAAACAAATTGTCCGATGTTCATTGGGCAAAATGAGAACAGTAACGATACATGTGGCACGAGACTCAGTTTTTTTTAGTAAGAAATCCATAGGTCAAATAGAGAAAAAAACAATAACAAACAAACATTGCTGTTGGTATTTAATAGGAACAATTAACAAATAAATTAAAATTACTTAAAAGGGCGCAGAGGTACATAGCAGTTGAAACAATAAATTGATGAATGATAATTCATATACGAAGAAATGAAATGTTAAGTACGCCGACCGCACTAACCGCTGGTATTCAATTAATAATTTACAATCCACCAAGGCCCGATGACGGACGGACAAGTTCATTCAACTGTGCAGAAGCGTAGTTGTAGTATAGTCAGCTTATCTATGAATTACTGAAGTATCTAACCTAAGAGTGATTGAATGAGTGGTTATTGAAGTATTATAGTACAGTTAGTTTATATATTTGAAAAATTCGTTATACCAACGCGGCGTACAAAAACAAAATACCACACAAATGTTAACAACGGCGGCTAGTTCCGGTTATACCAACCAAGCAACCAAGAAAATCCTCAAAAGAAATGTTGGCATTCTTTGGCGTGCGCGAATGCAAAATATGAGTTAATTGCCATTGTTGTCGTCGGTTACTTAAACTTCTGAATGTGGCCGAAGCCGATGGCCGGTTTGTTAAGGTGACTTACAAGTAGTCGGACCAACAGACTGACAATACGGCTGCATCAGTAATTTGTAATTCGTTTTACATCGTACTTCCGGCTATGACATTACCCAACTGGCTGGCTGAAAAACTGGTTACATACACATCTCTATAGTCAAGTGTGGATGGGTTTATGACAACGACAACTAATCAGTATAACTAAAGTTTTAAATTAAATTTCTTCACGCATCAGCTAATATTTAATTAATTTTCTTATTTTCATTTCCCAAGCAAAAATTCCAGAAGCAACATTACCAATCATACCAAACAAACGCCAAACGTTAAGAAATCACTCACTACTAAGTCAAGGGATTACAAATCTTTAACAACAATATGAGTAAAAAACCGGCAGTCGGGCCAGCCCTGCACAAAGTGATAATGGTGGGAAGCGGTGGCGTTGGCAAATCAGCACTTACCCTACAGTTTATGTACGATGAATTCGTGCAGGACTATGAACCAACAAAAGCGGACAGCTATAGGAAAAGGGTAAGTTCCATTAGGCATTTATTAGATTGGCAAGATTTTTAAATTGAAATTTTTCTATTTCCCCCTCTGCTTCTCCCGCCAACTGCAGGTAGTTTTAGATGGTGAAGAAGTACAAATAGACATTCTAGATACAGCTGGGCAGGAAGATTACGCAGCTATTAGGGACAATTATTTCCGCAGCGGGGAGGGTTTCCTCTGTGTGTTCTCAATAACAGATGACGAAAGTTTCCAGGCAACGCAAGAATTCAGGTAAGGACTTGTAATCGGTTTAGTGAAGGCTTACGTACGTAAGTTGTAGGCATGGTTAAAGAAAAGTCAGATTTGAGTAAAAGAGTTTTTATTGTGATCGAATTTTGGAGTTATTTTTCAACATAAGCTTCATTAAGCTCAATTGATATTTCTTGACGATGCACAAGCGTTCGACAAAGTTAGGCTTATCCATAAAATAATTAAAATTATGCCACTAAACTTCAATTAAATCATAAAATCGTACCTTTCAATAGCACACGCTTCAAGGGATTTGCACCAAAATAATGCCTAGGCACATCGTGAGCTTGGAAATTTAAGATAAAAGAAGGAAAGTGTTGTGGTGGGTGGATCCTCTAAAAGACTCTCGGAGTACCCTATAAAGACTCCCAAAAGACCCTCAAAAGACTCCGAAAGATCCCCAAAGACCCCCAAAACATCCCAAAAGAGCCCCCAAAGTAACATCAAAAGATCCTCCAAAGACTTTCAAGAGGTTCCCAAAAGACCACCAAAAGAACCTTCAAAGACGCCAAAAAATACCTCCAAAACACTCCGAGAGGACCTCCCAAATAACATCAAAACACTTCCAAAAGACCCCAAAAGTCCACAGAAGGACCCTATAAAGACCCCCAAAAGACTTCTAAATGATCCCCGAAAGACCCTCTAAATATACCCAAAAAGATTCAAAATACCCTCAAAAGACTCCCAAGATACTACACCTACATGTTCACATTATGTGCCTTCTTGTGAGATAACTTACTTCAAATCGCAGTTTGAGATTCACTGCATTCAATAACACAAAATTTACACGATGTCTAAAAGTGTGCTTTCTTCTTTTTCGCGTTCCAATTCAATCAGGTGTAATTTAAGTTGAAAAGTTTTCAGTGGTTTGTGTACTGGGTATTTGGGTTGATCATCATTGCGTAGCGGACAGTCGAAAAATTAAAACATCATGTCGCCATTTCGTAACACTCTCAATTTTACCCTCTACTTAACGCCCCAAAAGAAGTGTAATTCACGAATTACGGCCCAGATGAAAGACCGTTGGACAAAGGAGCAGTAGTATATCGGATTCAACAAAGCCCTAGATGTAAAATGAAAACGGTCCACATCGACAGATTAACAAAGTACAACGTCAGGAGTAGTACTGACTGATCGGGACGAACACAATTAAGGCGGGGGAAATGTTACGAGAACAGATTTAGTACAATTTACAGCGCTATCTTTACCTCAGTATAAGTAATATTGTTTATAAAATTATGTGGAACTTATTCACAAAAGTTATATTTACTACTAGCGGAAATACCCGGCGTTTCCCGGCTGCCCCATACCACTGGCTCCCACCAAGTTAACACCCGCCCACTGACACTACACCCACTGACCTCCCGCCCACTGGCCCCCCGCCAACTGACCCACCGCCATCTGACCCCCAGCCCACGGACCTCTGACCTCAGATGACCACCCACTCACAGACCATCCCCACCCACTGAACTCGCACCAACTGACCAACCAACCAACTGACCACCTCACCAGCCCAGAAAACTAAAGAATAAGTTTGAACGCGATTGGTTCATAAAAACATGCAATTTGTAAAAACAATAAAAAAAATTAGTATGGTGACCCCTTGACCTAGGAGTGTGACCACTTTTAAAATATGCCTATTAAGTGCCTATTATGGTAGAAAACCCATATGCAAAGTTAGAACACGATCGGTTGAAGGGTTTGGCATTCCATAGCGGACATACATACATACACACATACATACACACATACATACATACATACATACATACATACATATATGTATATAGTTATATGTGGTGCTGTTCCAATAGTAGTTGCACTCATAAATGTAGTTGTACTTGTAATGCTTGTTGGTTGGTGTGTCATATGAAAGAATTTACCTCACAGTTATCGTTTATTTCTTGACACTCGCAGTCGCAATAGGGGGAAGAACAACTCTTAATTGTCATTTGGATTGCAATCACTCACCTTTGCGATTACACTGCCATCTCTCAGAAAGTATTTCATGTTTACCTCTTTCCCTAAGCCATGTGACAATTTTAATAACCTTTTTTTATGCCTCGCTGATAATAATTATTATTAATTAGCAACAAAAGCACAAAATGGAAAAGCAAAACCAACATAGTATCAGTATTAACATAGTAATGTTAATAACAGACATGTGAACGGTTTTTAGCTGGAGTTCGTTATCATGTTACACATGCGTACACACACGAGTACACTTTTCTACGTTTCTCTTAAAAATGCGTCGCGGCTTGTGGGGGTTACATCATTCACATCATAATTCGTAGATTATCTGCTTTGATTGTTTATCGTGTAGTGTTTCCCAGCAAATCAGATGGTGGTTTTTGTTGTCCGTCCCCATTTTGATGGTCGCATCACGTGACTTTAATTAGCACTGACATGCATGCATACACTCCCGAGCGTTCTTTTTGGAGTGGCGTTCAATTATTAATGCGCTGCTAACGACTTGTGGGAGAATCCCTTTATTATTTTTGCACGCACCTCGGGTAATGGTGTTACAATCGTATGCTTTCAAGATGATCTTGCAAATAAAAGAACTTTGTTTGAAAAAACTGTAGTACATGGAAGTAAGTTATTCATACCAAGTTTATTCCTCCTTTTCCCACCCACATAGTTCCTTATTATTTGTCTCAATGATATGTCATCATCAATTATACGAATAATTATGAAATATGCAAGCAGGAATTACTTCGCATTTAAAATGACAAAGTCCATAGCAACGAGAGCAATTGTTAGATCAGGAATTTACACAATGACTTTATATTTTGTTCAGTGTGTGAACTCAGTTAGCAATTGCGGCAAAGGTGGAACAGGTTTCGCACTTTACGTTGGAAATTTCGACTGTATGTGCGAATTTCCTGACTCTTTCTGATTACAGAGTGATTACTAAGCATTTTTCTGCTATATTCTACTCGTTTTTTTTAAATTATGTGTTATTCAAGGCTTGCAATGATTCACTTACTATTGTGTCATTGTGTGTTTTTTGTTTAAATCAGTGTGACTAATTGAGTTTTAAATGATAATATACAATATATCTGATAATTTATTGTGTTTCGTAGAATTTTGTGTATGTTTCTCTAGGTACCTAATAAGCACATTTTTTCCGTTCTAAACTGTTTAAAATCTTTGATAAAGCATATAAGCTGTCTTTCAAAACTATAAATTCTTTTCATCATCATCGTATTGGGCTCTTCAACCGGGGTCCGATTCTAGCCTCCCGCAAAAAGTCTCTCCACCGGTCCCGATTTTCAGCAGATGTCATCCAGTTTTGCATCCCTAAACTCTGGGCGTCCTGGTCTACGGTATCCTTCCAGCGTAGGCTTGGCCGGCCTTGCTGTTGTGTTCCATAAATCCTACCGCAAAAGACTTTCCGAGCAAGATCCTCTTCGCTCATACGAGCCCACCGGAGCCTACCGAGCTTAATTATTTTCAAGATGTCGACATTGCGGTAACGCTCATAGACGTCATCATTATTTAGTCTCCGGAATCGTCCTTCCTCACATACGGGGCCAACAATTCTCCGCAAGACTTCTCTCAAACGCGGCTAAGAGGTCAGAATGCTTTTTGCTAAACACTCAAGTCTCGGATCCATATGTGAGTACTGGTATGACCATTTTCTTATACCCCAGCAGCTTGGATGTTATGGTTAAATGTCTGGATTTGAAGAGTCTTGACAGACTAAAGTAGGCTTTGTTGGCTTTGAGCAACCATGCATGTATTTCTGGTTCCATGCTGTTATGGGCTGCTACAGTTGACCCGATATAGTAAAAGGATTGCACTACTTCAAAGTCGCGCTCCACTATTTTAATTGAGGGACCAATGTTGGAGACCTGGCCACCATGTAATTTTTTTCGTTCACATTTCGTGCCGCCCGCTCGATCTAGATGAAAGCTTCCTGTACAGCTCTTGGGTTTCTACCAACGATGTCAATATCGTCTGCGTAAGCCAGCATCTGAATGGACTTATAGAGAATTGTTCCTCTCGCCGTTACGTCAGAGTCTCAGTTCACTTTCTCCAATGCCAGGTTGAAGAGGACGCAGGACAGTCCATCCCCTTGTCGGATGTTGAATGGTCTTGATAATGATCCGGATTCATGTCAACCTACATAGTTGTGTCAGTTTATTTGGGATGTCGAATTCTCTCATGGCTTTATAAAGTTCTACTCATAGGCGGCTTTAAAGTCTTGCATGAGGCAAGAGAGAACCGTTTCACTCGCAGCGCAATTTTGTAGTACACACTATGATTAAACACAAATAAAGAACAAAATAGCACACAACAATTAAATTGCATGCACACCTCGTACGTATACGACAAGCTCATGCCTCAAGTCTCATTTTGCGAACAAAATAGGCCCTCAAAGATGAACGTTATGTTCAACGGAAAGAGATACAAATACAAAGGCAATTTAAAGAGAAACCAGCCAATGACCCAACAATGGCCCATCCTACACATGAAGAATGAAACTGCTGTTAACATACACTTTATTACAAAAAAAATGTTGCCAAGTTAATAGCGCAAAGTAATCCATTGTTTTTTATTGGCTTAGTAAAAACAAATATCTGTGCAAGTGCACACTTTGTCCAAATAGGATATTAGATCCTGGTTGTACCCTTAAAACAACAACCACACAATCAACTCCTTATACCGCCAGTCGTAATCGGTAAGCGGACTATATATCCATATCATAGCATGAGTTCAATGTTCCCATTACATGGTCGACGATTGCTTACTGATACATGTCCAATGCCACTCTTCCAGTTACACAAATTATTATGTAAATATATAAAAAACATTGTACCACACCACTCCCTTCTTTTATAAATCGATATTGGCAGTAAACATAAGAGTTTAAGCGTTATAGAGCTGCTCCATTCACAAAATCGCCCACTCCCAACCATTTGACGACTTTTTCAATGTTGGCGACATTGACAGCATTACCGAATCGTTTCTCGCTTGCAAGGATATACTATAACGAGTGACGCAATTAATATTGTCCTGAGCTTATTGCGTGTCAAAGAATAATAAAAAAAATCTATTTTTACCCGCATTTTAGGTTCGTGATGTTTGGAATTATTTTGTACTTCCTCGTAGACATAGCGGTATAAGATGGCGACCGTCAGATAAACATTACATTCGGTTAAGTTGGTAATTATGAAATCACTGAAATATGTGTCTGCTTGTCATATAAATTTTGTGAATGCATGTTGTAATTTTTTTTAGTAGGCGTGGAGTGTTTTAGTGAAGGTCTGACAGTAGGTAGCGCATATAGCAAAATTCTTAATTTTCATTAAGTATTGTTACTTTCCAAACGTCATTACCTTAACGAAATAATGTACATTCATGGAGTCAGGAGTACTAACAACAGTATTCTTTCTGGTCTCTTAATTGCAAAGGGCAGTCGTGTTGATTCAAATCTGATTCGCGGATGCAGTCTTTCGTGATGATGCAATCCGTGCTCGGTGCACCATACCCACTAGATAGTGGTCCGAGTCGACGTTGGCACCTCGGTACGTTCGTACCGTCATCAGGTTCGGGTTGTGGCGGCGGTGTATCAACACGTGGTCTATGTGGTTGCGAGTGGCTCCATGAGGAGAAACCCTTGTTCTCGCAGCGACCAAATTATTGCTTGCTGCCATCTCTATGACTCGTTGTCTATTGTCATAAGTGTTCTCGTGTAAGCTTTGGGTGCCAATGTACTGCATGAATACTGGCTCCCTACCTATTTTGTCATTTATATCCCCCAAAATGAATTTTTCGTCATACCTGAGGGCAGGAAGGAGTTCCCGTTCGACTCATTCAAAGAATTCTTGTTTTTTATCACCTGGGGAATCCTCTGTAGGTTCGTGAACGTTTATGAGGCCTATGTTTTTAAATCTCCCCCGCACGCGAAGGGTGCATAGCCCTTTTCATTGCCATGGTCGTCGTCGTTCATCAGTGTATCCGAGGTTGATTTAGGGTTCCGTAGTAGACGGACCTTATTTTGAAGGGATTAGCCTGATCATTCAGCTTTTCGAGTATTAAAGGAAAATCAAAATTTGTATAGTATGTTTAAAAGTATCGCTTTAAACCAAGAAAACTCCGTAACACTATTTATTATATTTTCATTTTTGTTACGAACATTTTCTTAGTTTGACTTTTTCGTTTAACTTGTCGTAAATGAGCAAACAAAAAAAATTTGTCGAAAACTTTTAACAAAAGACGTACAAACAGGATTACATTACATTACGAAATACTGGTGTGTGGTGGTTTACTGGAGAAAAGCAAATAGAGAGCTGCATTTGGATGAAATGTCACAAAATTAAAGGGGAGCCCGTTGGGAATCGGGTTAAATAGACGCTTCGCCACAGAAACATATATGCACCCACTCACTTGAACTCGTTGTGTTCTTCCACTCAATTCATCTGTCATTAAATCAATAACTCTTTGCTTCTCTTACATATCACATTATTTATTGATATCTCTCATTATTAAATAAATATCTTTCTTTATAACCTCTCATTATTTATTAATCAACATTTTCTCTCTCTCCCTGTATCTTTCTCTTTCATTTGCAGGGAACAAATTTTGCGTGTCAAAAATGACGAAAGCATACCATTCTTGCTGGTCGGCAACAAATGCGATTTAAATGATAAACGCAAGGTGCCGCTAAATGAATGTCAGTCACGCGCCCAGCAATGGCAAGTGCCCTATGTGGAGACATCGGCCAAAACACGAGAAAATGTCGACAAGGTGAGTTTAAGTTTTGCTTTTCGCAGAACTGTAATCATCAATGCGCTAGACAGAGAGAGAGCGAGCAAGCGGAGCATGTTTTGACAACAAACAACACCAATCATACACACTTGTATAGCACTGTAGCGTCGTCGTGCCGTTATGTAATTGTAGTTTTTTTTTTATTGTTATGTTTTGTTCAGTCGGGATTTTCGATGTATGCGCAGTGAATGAAAAAAAAAACAGAAAAATACTGCATTTAAAAAAGGGATGGTCTTCAGAGGACTGAAGCTTTTACTGTTCGGGCCACCCTGTATACGTGATTTTGCTGCAAAATTCCAATCGAATGTAACCTACGGAACTTTCACGAATGGGAATATCTCCTTAATTCCCATTTGTTGACACACACAATAGTTCACAATTCACACACGCTCACGCATAATTAATTCATATACAAATACACTCGTACTTCCTTGAATTTGCTAGTTACTTGTTTGGTTGTTGTTTTTTTTTTGCCTAATTTAATTGTTTCATGGTTGACACACAAAACACAGCGAGTAATCGTTTCAATCTACATAGGTCGTTTGCATTTTTCTAATTGTTAAGCATGCCTATGTATGTATGTACTTTTCTTTGTCGCTCCTTCTCACCACATACCTATGCCATCTAATAGTAGAATTTTTTTTTGTTAATTATCCGCCATCCGCAAATGAAAATTAAGTTTTAGTTTTTAAATTAAATCAAAAATATAAGTACAGTACGACCCTAGTAAACAGAACGCAACAATCAAATTGTTGACAGGGTAGACACAATTTTCCCAATAAACTTAATAGACGCAACTTTGGTGTACAGTAGATTTCCGATTATATGAACTATTAATTTTATTTAAAAAAATTTATATAAACGAGGGAATGTAAGTAGAAGTAATATTAATATTATTAATAATGAGATATTAAAGAACAAAACTAAACTAAAACTAAAATAACTTTTTCTGTCATTCAAATCGAGTGCGAGAAAGTTAAAAAACGACTGACTGAATATATACAAAATTAAATGTGACAAGTGTCAATTGCGTAGACGACGTTCTCGTTGTAATGGAAACCCAGTTTTATTTGGCACAAAATATATAAACCTTAAAATATTTCCAAACTAACTTTCAGTAAGTATTCATAACCATTAGTTCATATAAACAGGAATCTACTGTATTAATTTCCGAATTGGTTCTCTTTTCATCTCAGTTTTTACATGTTTGGTGTCTAGGCAGAATTTCTTGCAGTCGTTTTTTATAATATTTTCTTCGTAATTGGTGTATTGTGGATGTCTTACTGTATATTTACCATAAGTTTTGTTATTTGTTTTTTTGTTAAATTATAAACAAGTGATTTCAATCAATAACTTTCCTTTCGAATGCGGCTAAAAGGTGAGAGTGCTTTTTGCTAAGCAGCCATGTCTCGGATGCATATGTAAGTTTTGGTATGACCATTCTCTTATACACCAGCAGCTTGGATTTTACTTGGATTTCCTGGATTTGAAGAGTCTTCACGTACTTCACTAGTTTGCTCTAAGCCAACAAATGGTTCCATGCTTTTATCGGCTTCTACAATTGACTCGGGATACTTAAAAAGATTACACTTCTTCGAATTCGCGTTTCACCATCTTAGTTGAGGGATCAGTGTTGGATCTTCTGCTCAATGACTTGGCCACCATACAGTTTGTTTTGCTTGTATTTATGTGCAGCCCCATATTTTCTGCCGCCCGCTTTATTTATATGAAGGCTTCTTGCACCTTCCTCGATCAATGTCAATGTTCAAATAGAACACAACCAACCGGTTATTTGCGCAGGTTTCTAGACGGTCGCCAGATCTGTGATAATTTATGTTTTGCTGATTTTATTATCAAGAGGCACTGATCGGGGTTTTACACATTTGCGAACCAATGCTCGCGTGTTTGTGTTTGTATGGCAAGCCTGCTGCCGTTTGCTCACTGTTTTAATGTGGCTGCCGACACGTGCTGAGCGGAATCGGGAAACGGACAAATCGGAATCCTAGAATGGGAACTTCGTTATAATAGGCAGTTCTGAAGTCTAAAAACAGATGGTGTAGTAAGTTTTGGATTGCTAGACTCTTTCCAGCACCTGCCTAATGGTGAAGTTCTGATCCGTTGGTGATTAGTCACACTGGTTTAGACCAAGGATATCTTTAGAGTATGGTCTTATCCTGTCTTTTAAGATAGACGATAAAATCTTATACTCTTTACTCAAAAACGTTATGCCACAATAATTGCTGGACGTTTTGATATATCCTTTATCCCCAGTCCACTGTGACGCCATATGTTCCCGAGGCCTCGTTGCTTCCCTGCTAACTTCTTCTACGCATCATGGTGACGGTTGCGTCTTTATCGATCATTGGTGGAGCCTCAAATTCCTCAGTTAGCTGTCAATTAAGCAACTCATGAAAGTGCTCTTCCAATCGCTCTAAGATGCCTTTGATAACCATCTTTGTCTGTACATTACTTCCAACTTCATACCGCAAAATATTGGTATAACTTCCGCGCCTAGTCCGGTCTTTGCTCTCTGTACTATTCTAGTTCATGGATCGCAGGATACTCTCTTTAGGCTTTAGTACTTTCGCCTCCTTACGATAGAATGTCAAAATTGCCAAATGTTCGCTAGTATTCTTTTTCAATTTAATTTGGCCTTATTGACTGTATCGTAAGTAAGCAAAAGTGCGTTATGCTTCGTACTTTTCACCGTGTAACTATTTTTTCATAGCTTCTGAGCTCTTTATATTCTTCTTCGCTTGTCTACCTTCTATGTCATTGAGGTGTCATTGCTCGTTAAGCACATTCTTACGGTCCGCCGTTAGCTTACATTCACCATCGAACCAGTTGTTCCGATCTACTGCTGAGACTACTGCCTAATGGAGTCAATAGTACTAATGACAGTATTTGTAAAACGTAACCATTTCGCTTCTATGCCCGTCATCTCACATCCAAACCAACATAATTGTGGTACTGGTCATCGTTGGCGTTATATTCATTGATTGTCATTAGTGTACTCGGGTAATCTATGGGTGCCTCCGGCTCGAAGGACCACCAATTGCATTGATCTAAACCAAAAAAGTGTTCTCTTTACACTTTTGATTGATCACTTTTCTGTTGTCGTCGTTCGTTTTCATTAGTTCGTTTGTAGTTATTGTTATTACTATTATTGTTGTTGTTAACAATTTAACTCTTTTACCTTTACCGTACTGTAATTGTAGTTGTATTGTACTCATATAACCGTGGCGCATTTGGCATTTCAGTTTGTCCTGTTTTTTTTGTTGTATTGCTGTTGTTGTTTCATTCATTCTTTCTCTCTTCATCACAGGTATTTTTTGATTTGATGCGTGAGATAAGGTCACGAAAAACCGAAGATTCCAAATCAACAAGTGGGCGAGCTAAAGATAGATGCAAGAAACGGAGGCTTAAGTGTATACTAATTTAGACACATAGGTGCATACCAAATAAATTAATTAAACAAAAAAAAATAGAAGAAGCATCCATCCTCTCATTAGTTTAACCATAATTAACAAAAAATTAACTTAATTTATTGTATTTGATTTTAGATTCTTTGTGTCCCAATTTGTTTAAGCCTTTACCTCATGTGTACCTCCTACCCAACCTTATCAACATAATTGAGTTAATTTGTTGCTTTTGCTTTACCATTTTTTTTTTTAACTTTTTGTTCGATTTGCTTTGATGATTTTACTTTTGTTGTTTCTTTTTAACACACTCACACACACATACACTCACACACACACACAATTTTAAATCACTCAATTGTAACTTCTGCCGCCTTTCACCGTTTACTTGTAAATTAGTATTTTATAGTTGGTAACACTGTAGATATTTTTAAGATCCAGTTTTTTTTTATAAAGTTTAACAAATTCTGACAATGGGCGGGCTCTTCCTTCCCCTAACTAACAAAATCTAATAACTTATAATAATTATATTAATTACTTCTCAGATCGCACTGCCAAATGGCAGATCCTAAGCCGTTACTCAATGAAAAGAGTTACTATTGGCTTGACTAGCTCTAAGCACTGTGCTACTCTCACAGTGGGATTAACAAATCTGTCTTTCTCTAATTCGTAGCAAATTTTTGCTGTGGCAGTAGTCCAATTAACTTCACAGAAATGATCCGTGTCCTTAAAGGCGTTGACGCGACATTTTAGAACCACCTCCGAACCATTTCGGTAGTAGATTTTCACAATTTCTATGTGTTATGTGTCCGTGTTATTCTTAATGAGTTAACCTGAATGTTCACACATAAAAGCTGTCAAACAACAACGCTGTATGACCGACTTACAAAAATGAGCTAAATTCAAAATAGGCGGTCTTAATGGGACACCCTTCACTTAGCTATACAATCAGGGTCCTGACCTCCCGCGAAAATTCTCTCCGTCGGTCCCGATAGTTGTAGAGCTTAACATGATTTGAAGTAGGATGAGCTTCATCATCATCACATCAAGCTCTACAACCAGAGTTGATTCTGGTCTCTCTCCACCCCTTCCAATTTTGAGCCGATGTCATCTAGCTTGGCATCATCTTGAAACTCCATCCACACATTGGGAGCCAATAATTTTCTGTAAGATTTTCCTCTCGAACGCTAAGAGGTCAGAATGCTTTGTGTTAAGCATGCAAGTTTTGGATCCAAATGTAAGTCCATCAGAAGCTCCCCATTGGGGTCCAAGGCGTAGCTTCTTGCGATTTGTGTTATACATTTATATTTTTGGACACAATTGGAAGGGACCTACAATTTAAGGCCGGCTCCGAACGGCGAATTGAGAAGCTTTCCGTGACAAGTTATTTTACTCTCGGAACGTTTGTCAACCATTTGCGAGAGGTGGGACACAGTGTTTTAGTACGCTTGAATTAGCGCTTCGCAAAGAAGCGGAAGCATTGGCAAATGAGAATTGGGCGAACACACAAGCATAGGAAGACAAGTATATCTGATGCTGGACTTAGGTGGATAATTTCCATGCAAAGACGTTAGTTAAGAACGGTCGTAGTGATTCTTGAAGGATACTTTTTTTTTTGCAGAATATGCGAGATGGCTGCGTCTTCTAAGGTGGAAGAGACTTTAGTTTTCTCTATTCCTCTCCGGCATTAGCACATAGACGCCAGAAACATCTGAGTTAATACATAAGGGTCAACATCTCGGATCTCGAAGGCAGTAAAGTCTGATACATTTCACGCTTCATGAAAGACTCGGAATGGTTTCAGCGGCTTCTGTGATTTCCGAAGTTCATTCCATTTATATTTATATGTGATGTGCTTCGAAATCGCTGTGGTGTGCGCTCCGCCTAAAACGTCAACTATAATGGATTTACGTTGGATTTTCTTAGCTGATGTGAACGACCATTATATGCATATCGTATGATATGACCATAATGTGATTTTGGTCAGTTAATTGTGAGACGTAAGCAAGGTGTCAATGAAGTGAGTCATTTGGTACAGAAATTTGACAGCTGCTGCAAATGACAGGAGACAATGACAATGATTAGTTCATTATGAGTAACTTATGTGGCTTTCGGTTGATTGAAAAAATTACCCCGAGTGCAGAAATATTGCACTGAATGTCAAAAAATTGCACTCGTTTTGTTTGTTTGATTTAAAAAATTGGACTGAGTGTAGGTCCGGTGTAAAATTTTCTACTCGGTGATTTTTGGTCGATCATACCCCTCTATCTGTACACACCAACAAAAAACCGTCATTTTGACTTTTGATATGTGACAGCAACCACAAATACAAATAAAAAAAAGAGCAAGTGCACTTGTTTTGTTCTTTTGAAGCCTAAGGGGGAAAATCAAACGAAAGCTACATTAAAGATGAGGAGAAATTAGCCAAGCTTTTCGTTCGGTTTTGACACAAGCATAAGCCAACTGCTGCCCATTATAGTTGGGGCTTAAAAGTATGCCGGGCGAAAAAGCCACTCAAACGTAACCTAATCTAACCTAAGTAGTATATATATATGTACATTGAAATGTTGCCAGATACAAAGTTCTTTTAGTGTTAGCCAAGTACTTCTACTTCTGGAAACATTCTCTGTCTATACATACAAATAGAAACCATAGCTTTTAAACACTATCGCACACATATCCTGTTTATTATGTTTACTTACACCCACACACACACAAGCTTACATTTTCATTTCGATCTCGTTTCACGTCTTCTTTTCTGTACAAAAATTCGGTTCTTTAATTTCTTGTAAATTTTACATTCTCTCTATTCTTTCACAAACAACATAATCACTACTGTTTTAATTTCGAAACTTTCCAACTGAATTTATTAATTAATTTTTGAATTTCTGTCAAACAAACATCATTCAGGTATTTTACGATCTGATCAGGGATATATCTTCACGCAAGAAACAACGTCAAACCGATGTCAGACAGCCGACAAAAACCAAATCTCATTGCTGCCAACTGCTGTAATAACAACAACAAGAACAACAATAAAACCATCAATTACCAAACGCAAAATAAATTCTTTTCAGTTTATTGATAAAAAATACAAACAAACAAGCAAAACGGAACTGCAAATTCATTACAAATGAACATAATAAACAAATTAACTAATAAACAAAAAAAGCGAAAAAACGAAAAAACATTTACATGCGCGCAGAGAAAAAAAAGCCGAATTCATCCAAAAACTCTCAGATAATTCATAGATCAAGCAAACATCACTACATAATTATTATTATTATTCCTATTATTAATGAAATGACACATACCACATATGAAAATATTAAAAAAAAACTATTAATGCAAATGTTTATAGTAATATGAATATGTTTGTAATTTTCTATTTAATTAAAATGCTTAAAAACAACTCTGATGGAATGATTTAAATTTATTATTATAATTATTATTTTTAATTTAACGCAAGAATGAAAGAAGAATTATATAAATATGAACAAAAACCGTTTGGTTAGGATAACTTTAATTATTAATGTATTATTATTATTATTATTATATATTATAAGTTTGATTATTTTTTTTAGATAATAAAAATTAAAAAAAAAAAAAAAAAACACAAATTCCGTGCAAGTCCCTATTATTATTTTTGCTATAATTTATTATATTCTATATCTTTTTTATTTTTATACTTTTGAGTAATATTTACCAGCTTCAAAGTGGAATATGCAATTTTTCTCTGACCATCAACACATCAGGTTTGACCTTCCAGACAGATTGGCACAGCTTTTCTAGATACGATCTTAAGTTTACGGATTGGAATCTTTATCTGGGTCCTCACCAAGATATATATGCTACCTACTCCTATAGATAACATAGGGGACCCAGATGAGCCAGCATATCAGTTAAATTATGTGTTGCTTGCCTCCTACTACGGCAGCTGTGTCCCCAAAACCAGTCTGAGCAAACGTAAGGTTCCTTGGTAAAAATATCGGCTGTCCAAACTTAGGAAGAAAGTTAGAAAGCTTTTCAACACTGCCAAACGCATGAAGAGTTGGGACGAATATAGGTTCGCCCCCACGGAGTATAACTTTGAATTAAGACGATCTAACCAACCTACATGGAGGAAATGCTGCGAAAACATTGCTGATATGCCAGTAGCGGCACGAATCCATAAGGGACTCATCAACGACCAGACAAATTGTGTAGGCTTGCTGACGAAGATAGATGGTAGCTACACGTCGGACCGAGAGGAAACAATTAGAACGTTACTTCAAGTTCACGTGCACGAAGGCATTCCACTACACTCCATTGATACAAGCTACAACTGGAGTTACATTGCGTATACCTGAAGAAAGGTAAACGTAATCTGTATCCCTAAACCAGGCATTAGTCTAACCTCAGTTGTTCTCAACATTAGGGAGAGACTTATCGATGTTCAGATCAGAGCCTGGCTAGATACGTTTAGCCCTCTACACTCAAGTCAGTTCGCACACAGGAAAGGAAACAGCACAGAGGGCGCTCTTCAATACCAAGTAAAAAAGACAGGAACTTTTCGTTCCAAAGAAACAGCTCTGTATGCTTTTCTTGACATTGAGGGTGCTTTCAATAACACTGGCTACGACTCAATTACAAGAGCAATCGGTAGCAGAGGTATCGAGGGCTCGACCAAGCAATGGATAAGGGTCATGCTTGAAAGTCGAGTCATCACTTCCTCCGCAGCGGAAGTGTCTGTGTCGGTGCCTGCAGCTAAAGGCTGTCCGCAAGGAGTTGCCCTCTCTCCCCTTCTATGGTCACTCGTCATAGACAACCGTCTAGCTGATCTATATAGATCAGCCTGCATCCCTATTGGTTATGCTGATGATTTGATTTTAAAAATGGTTTGGGGTTAAAAGGCACTACATTAGAGTATTCCAGTGAGGTTAAACATTTCGGAGTCATCCTTGATAAACGACTAAACTGGAATTATCATATCAAGTCCGCCATCGAACGTGCCACTAGGGCCCTGTGGGTTCTTAATCCTAAAATGATACTAGTAGCTGGCCAAATCTTGTAATAAAACCAAGCTAAATATCTTCAATGTTTGCTAGACTTGCAAAGTAACAACCACCATCTCTCAAAACTTACAAGTATTTATCAACAAGTGTCTGCGACGAATCTGTGGCATTTTGAAATTAAGTGAAGGAAATGGCAATGGGTAGGACACACCCTGCGGAAACCAGATAATGACATTAAAAAAATTGCCTTTGAATGAAACCCCCAAGGAAGACTAAACCCGGGACGCCCAGTAAGCACGTGCCGCAGATCAATCGAGCGAGAATCACGTACGGTAGGCGTATGGCGTGAAGTCAAACAGCTGGCGAGAGACAGACGGCGCTGGAAGGAGGTCGTTTCCGCTCTATGCTCCTCTTAAGAGCAATATATATTGGAATTTTTTATTTTTTTGTATATTTGTAAAATAAATTTGAAAAAACTAAAAAAAAAATATTAAAAGAGAACAAAAAAAACAAGAATATTCTGAGACCTAGCTTACTCCAATACAGTTGACCTCCATTTTGTTTTTGGTCTTCCCACACGCCGATTGTTTAGCGTGTGGCCAATCCAAGGCTGGCCACACAAATCATAATGATGAGATGAGAGTCCGAAATCACGGATTCATTTCTCACATAGGGCACCAACAATAATTTTCCGAAAGACTTTCCTATAGAACACAGCTAAGAGGTCAGAGTCCTTCTTGCTAACCACCCAAGTCTCGGATCCATATATCCGGTTATTGACATACAAAAAAACTTTAATGGAAAATTTTTTTTGCTGTCCATTATTTTTGTGCTATCATCAGTGTGTTCATTTGTGGATCTTGATATGAACATTGTCTAATATACCAACAGCTTAGATTTTCTGGGACCATATTATTTATTATACCACCCGGTATTTATGATTTAATGCCGTTACCGGCTGCTACAATTGACCCGAGATAGAGGATTGCACAACTTCGTATTCGCGGCCTATCTTAGTTGAGGGTCCAATGTTTGATCTTTTGCATGCAGACGTGGCCACCATGAGGTACCCCGTTTTGTTCTCATTTATGTACAGCCCCATATTTCGTACCGCTTGCTCGATCTAGATGAAAACTTCTTGTACAGCTTGTAGGTTTTTACTAATGATGTCGATATTGTCTGCGGCTATCTGGATGGTCTTATTGCGAGCCCGAAGGGCGAAGTTTTTATTCAGAGGACATGAAAATTTTTCAGCGAACGTGTGTACATTTGTACGTTTGTTTGTCGTGTCGTAAATCTCGGCTTCTACTAGTCAAAATTTGATGGGACTTGTTTTAAAACAATTGGTTAGCACTCGGCTTGCGATGGCGTAATTTTTTAATTCATAGGGGTTACTACCCCTGTGAAAACTAAAAAAAATACTCAATCTACTCAGTGCTATCGAATTTTTTTAAGCCTAAACGATTGCAAAGTAAAATGTGTTTTTTTAGTTTATTTCAGAAATAGCTTTTGACTGAATGACCTATCGCTTATGAATGAAAGACCTACATTTAACGTTTAAGGCCGGATTAGAACGGCGAATTGAGAAGCTTTTCGTGACAAGTTATTACTCTCGGAACGTTTGTCACCCATTCGCGAGAGGTGGGACACCGTAAAACTTACTTTTGGTGTTACTGGAATTCGAACCACGAAATCCTGCCCAGTAGCCATGCGCTTTTCCATTGAGCCACGGCGCCCAGGTCAGGTCCTCCAGACTTAATCAGCTTCGCTAGGATGCCATCTCCTCGCAAGGTATTTTTTTAGCTGATTTATCGCTCTACTGACTCCTGGCCGCCTTCTTAACTGCCGGAACCAAATTCGAGTTTGAAATTTCTGGCAAAATTCGCTCATGGGCCTTCAGTATTTAATACGTCAACGCTGGTCACACTCCTAGGTACAAGAGTAACGACATATTCACAAATGCATAATGCATGCATTGCTACGGTAGCCAAAAGAAAAATACCAACCAATCACTAAGCATAAGTCGCGCTTCACTTAATAAGGGATTATTGCCTTATTATTATATTCATCCTACTCAGGAATTGAAGCACCCACTTTTTAGAAAAAAAAAACATTTATTTTTTTCAATTATTTTATAATTTATATATTTCGCTTATATTTATGTAAAAAAAATCAAAATAATGACACAATTTTCATTATATTTTTCTTGTTTTCGCACATTAATGGTAAATTACAAAAAAACCTTAATTTAATTAAAACAAAGTAAATAATATTAAAAATTTTTGTTTTTTTTTTGTCCATTCATTTTTGCTTTCTTTAACATTATTATTAATTAAAAAATTAAATTATATTAATATAATAGCTCATAATAGAAAATTATTTAATACTAAATACTAAAGAAAATTATGAACTTCTTTTAAAAAATATTTATTTATTTATAAATTAATGTACAAAAAAAATCAGAATTCTATTCACAATTTATAATATTTTTTGTCCTTAAAGTTAAGTTTTATCAGTTTTTCTGATTTTATATTATAAATACAATTTGTTTTTGTTTTTTTAATTGTGATATACTAAATTAGCAAAACAATTTTCAACAGGTTTTGATAGGATTTTTTTATAATTATTTTTATTTTAAATTTTTTTTATTTTTAACAAATTTTTTTTACAAAAAAATCTTTTTTTTTTTATTTTGGCCGCAAATATTGTAAGTTTTTTTTTATAATATTGATACACTTTAGCATCCATTGTTGTCTTATGTAGTTAACAATTATCAACAGTTTTTGTTTCATTTTTCTCCCCGTTAAAAGGTTGAAAACTGATAAAATAAAATTCAACAATCAAACCAAAATAATTTAGAAAAAAATAACTTCCGTTCTTCAGAAAAAGATTTTAAGAATTTGAAAATTTTGCTTCTTATGTAAGTTTTCCAATTGTTTTTTGTTTGCTGCTCTGTTCAAACTCAATGGATAAAGTTCGGGAAGTTATTTGTTGGTACTGTGTTTGGTAATCACTTCGGTCGGATGTTCCCTAAATATTCTTGCACAGTCATAAAAACATAAAAACATAAAAACATAAAAACACGATCAAAACATTTTTTGTAGCAATAATTCACATTTCACAGTAGATTCTCGATTATATGAACTTGTTTTTTTACATCAGTTTGTTTGAATAATCGAGTAACTACTGTACTTTGAAAATTGTGGGTTGATTTATTTGTAGTGTAGACATTTTGTGTTTGCTTTGGAAACTTTTTTATTTTTATATATAAAATTGCACTTTATTATAATTTTAATAAATAAAATCCTTAAACAAAACTTTCTAGCTGTAGTTGCGGAACCTATGTTATCTTTTGTCAAAAAAAACCAACATAGTTCCATTTTATGACCACCCATTCATTCAGTAAGCACAAATGTCATTATTTGACTTTTTGTTTTGTTGAAAATCTCGTTCTCCTATGTGACATTTGTGATTGAACAAAGTTGCTTATTCTTTTGATAAATTTTATTAACGCTATTAAGCATATTCTTAATGGCCCCGCTCACTGACAGATCGATTAAATATACGCATTCTTATAGGAAGTGTCTCTTAGGCAAAGCATTTGACGCAAGCGACGCAAAAAGATGCCCAACTTTTAAGTCTTCTCTCCGGCAAATGCTTTGACAGTTCACAGTTTGAAGTTTATTTTAGCATTTGTTTTTTTTTTGCCTGTACGGTGACAGCGTATTCATTGGGACACGTATTTGCGCTACAAATGCCAACGTCAATCAATACGTCGCCGCAACGAATGTAACGTATGTTTAAAGTCTAAAGCCGGAACTATAATGCAATTTCGTCTCTTTACGCTAGTGTCAAAACCCGACGATGAACTGAGCGAATACAAAGAAAATGTATGCTGCGCCCATAATAGAGTTCGCAATAGATTCGTTACTTTGGCAATCGATTAGATGTGCGCTGGCGAGCGCATTTTCTTAAGAAAACTTGACAGTTGTCATATGTTATTTCATTGTCATTGACAAAATTACATTATGGTCGGATGAGAAACTTTAGAAACTTTGGAAAGCATTTCGTTGGATTTTGACTTTAACGAAAGGTGGCGAAATTGCATTATAGTTGAGCCTTAAGGTTTCCATACCTAAGCATGCGAGAGATCTTAATGGACGATTAGAATTAACATGCATGGACTAGCGTCGGATGTCAACGAAATGCTTGCTCATGTTTGTCAAATTACAACAAATGGTTATATTGAAATTTTGCCTGAATTAGCATTTGTCTCTGTCTTTTGGATCCAAAATACAAATAAATGTCAAAATTGCATATGTAACGAGCAACCTAAAACGCTCGCACTATGCGCGCTAGAGTGAACGAAAACTTATCGGATCGAAGCTGAACTTTATTACAACCACACTTTCTGTGTATTTGCAAATTCGCCTATGCGTGCTCATGCTGGCAAAGTCCATAATTATTTATGTTTTAGAACGAGACAGAATTCATTAAAAAACGTAGGAAAAACGTTAGCGATTTCTCAAATACCAACCGTTCATATTAATTTTGAATTTAATTTCAGTCTACACCGGAGCAATCTACGATGCATCAAAGGAGTGCCTTTTCTAGCTTTCTAGTGACCAAGTGACCTGGACTGTGCAAACGCTTGCGAAGAGTCTGTCTGCGGTATTTTTTATAACAGCCGCGTTCGATTAGTCTGAAGGATACAACTCTTCACTTCAGTTAATTGAGCGACTCTTCATTTAAATTGGCTACTGAAGTGAAGAGACTGTTCGATTGGTATTCTTCACTTCAGATATATGTCAATGTTACTATTCTGAAGTAACTACACGAGCAGAACAACTATTCACTTTCTTCAGTTGCCCAATTTCACCTAATTTTTAACTGAAGTAACTGAAGTGAAGAGTTGTCAATCGAACAGTCTCTTCAGTTCTGTTACTTCAGATACAGCTACTAATTCAGTTAATTCAGTCCAATCGAACGCGGCTAACAAAACAAAACAAAAAGTTTCCACTAAATTACAATCGTGAATTTGTTGCTCTTGATGTTCTGTGTGCTGTCCAACCGAGAAAGTCGACAATTTAACAAAAGTAAAAAACTAATAATACTTTCCATAATCCTATGTTATTGTGAATTATCTGCTCTTGTAATACGATTGTTATGCTTCCGTTTGTAACGGTTTTGTTGTCTGTAATTCATTTAAAGTTACGCTATTTAATTAATACCTAGAGGTATATCATTGATGCTTGTCATTTTAATACTTAACATTTATGGGTTTGTTTAAATTTTTAAGTTTTTATTAATTAATTTTTTTTTTCATTTTGTAGGCACTATTTTGTTTGGAAAATTCCTTTTCTCTGGTTTTATTGTTAAATTTTGTATTATTCCCCCTTATCCTGTATTGAAACTCTTTGTATATTCTTTTACATTTCTTATTGTTTAGTTCAATTCGGTTTTTTTGTTTGTTTTGTTCTTGTTGTCATACATAACAATCAATACGATAAAATTACAATTACAATTATTTTGTTGACGGTGGATTGATTCAGTGATTTTTTATAATTTACAAATACATAAAATTAGTTGTTTTTTGATGTTGAAGGACAGAAATAATCACGCATATTGTGAATTGTTTTTATTGTGTGAAATCAATAATCGTTGCTTTGCTGTCCTCCATTAAGTAACTGACAAATGCACTCAGCTGCACTTACTGATGTTTATTTGTAATTATATTTCGCTGTGAAATCGAATATAGCGTTGCGGTATAAATAACGAATAAGGGAAGACAGCAAATTTACTCTCGCATCAAGGCTGAGTGAATTCACAGTGCATAGTTCATTCAAGTCGGTTTTTGCGTGAGAGTGTTTACAATACAATTCACAATACATAGTTTAATTTAGTCGTTTGTTGAGTGAGAATTTGTGAGGCAGAGAGTGAGTGAGAGTGTAAAACGGAAATGTTCGTAGGTATAATGTCCGCGGGATATGTTTTTTCGGGACATTGTTTCTTCGTTTATTTTATCAAAAGTCTAACATTTACATTATATATTTATAATTTCGTTTATTATTACAAAAAGGAAACGTTGAGATCAGTTTAGTTGGTTTTGAAATAATATACATACATGTATATATGTCTAATACATGTGTATATATAAAATATATATAATAAATACAATGCTTTTTGCTTGGCGATGTTTTGCATTCGGCGAGTAGTGACTACTGAGTTATTTTTGTTAACGAGAATTTCACGAAAATACAAACAAAGCAAGGAGTATTTGATACGTTTTCAATCAATATTCCGACGAACTGATTATAGGAGTCGAATGGAGAATGTGAGTTATCCATTTTGAAAGAACGAGCATACTTTATCAAACTGCGTGTGGATTAAGCCCGATTACGGTAAATGGAACATTTCATCGAAACCACGAGAAAGAGAGAGAAGAAAGAGGAGGATATAAAGGATGGGATATCTAGTCTGGGGTCGAATTACGACATCAGTTAACGTGTGAATGAAATCCATACGTTAACGAGTGATCGAGTATTAACATTGGGATGATCACTTCTCGTCACTCGTTCACGTAAGCGATCATGCCAAATCAACATTATTCAGTCACGTATGTGATTATTCGACACCTGAAGGCCGATTTTGGTCGCAAAATGCGAGTCGGAAAGTGAAAAGTGACGTACGAGGTGTATAGGATCTTGGTGTAGTGTAACTTTAATGACTTAACTTTAAAAACAGATACAAAAATTGTCGCTCTTTGCGAATCGATTCGTTCTTTCCCCAACCCGACTTACAACTCACTTAGGTCATTCCAACGAAGCTTATAGTTAACGCACATACCGAGAATTACGAGTTTTTCAGTTTCCCCGATGCAAGTTCCATTCATGGATAATGGCAGTGGATTTAAGATTCGGTTTTGGAAGCGATAAATTCTACTCTATTATCTTTTCCCCTTTTTTTATGCTGTCCAGGTCAGAATTTAACGTGCTTGTTTGAGTTCCACATGAGAAGTGGAGGGACGTTCCTCAAATTTATATGAGAAGGTAAGAGTACTGTCGTCAGCTAAAGAATGAATTGGATCAGAGGAAATGTACAAGAGATCATTAAAAAACGAGTGTAGGGGACAGAACAGAGCCCTGGGGAACTGTGATGTATTTCAGACCAAGAAAACTTGAATTGAGCGGTTCAAAAGCGGTTCCATAATCTGATTTTGGTCGGTTTCGGTCAAATGTTCGTTAACATAGGTGGGATTAAGCAAGGTGTCAGTCAAAACCTTCTCTATAGAAAGCCCAACTCTACGAATACTAATGCTGTAAAGCAACACCAAACGCATGTGTGTTTGTGGGATGTGAATACAGTGTACAAAAAATAAGTAGTCGCAAAGAGCGAGAAACGTAAGATGTGGTAGTGGGAAAGAGAAAAATTGTATATGAATTTTGCTCTTTAGTTGATTACTAATACAAATACGTTTGGTCTCAATCTAAGCATGTATCTGTGTACGATCGGAATAGTTGGGCTTTCTATAGAGAAGGTTTTGTGTCAGTGAAGTGAGATATTTGACAACAGAGAAATTGTGTGAAATGCAAGTAGTTGCTAAAGTTTATTATGGGTAAATGAATAAATTTATGGCAGAAATTAGTTAAGCTTTTCGTTCGGTTATGTCGTGAGAATAAGCCAACTGCAGCCCATTATAGTCGTATAAAACTGTTAAGAGCAAGAGAAATTTAAAAAAAAATATCGAAATTTAAAAAAAAATAAAAAATTTGAAAAAAAAAAATGTAATATACATTTACTGAAGATCCGGTCCCGTCCATAAAAGAAAGTTGTGTTGTGCCCACACCTCCATTTTTTATTTAAAAATGTTCACCGCTGCACGTAAATAAAAACGTTGAACGTTGTCACCGATATGAGGGCCTTCAAGAAATTAGCGGCACCGCTATTTGACGTTACGTTCACACGCAACGCTGTCTAAGAAACCAATGCCTTCTGATTTGCTTATTAACGCCATACATACATTACGGTCGTTAGATAATGGCTAATCGCTTTCTAAAGGAAACCAAATCTGACAGACTATCGAACTTGATTGTAAGTTTTGATTGACATCCCTAAAAACTGATAGTGTGAACACTCGAAACTGATCGCTCTCAAAATTTTTTGCGGTTGACTGTCAGTCAGCGGCCATGTTTGTTTATGATCGATTAATGGTAAAAATTCGTCAGTCAGACGTAATTTTTAACGTACTTTTTGATAGTTGTCCATCTTTCCTCTTTGAAAATTACTGCTTGACTGTTGGTTTGACTGTTAAACCATTCTACCAATATGACCGCAAGGCGCATCAGTCAAAAGTGACATGTTTTACAGTCAGGTTTGATATTCTGTCAGCCGCTTTAAGCGAGCTGCACTGAAATTTCTCTACACGTTTGTTGCGGGCTTTTATTACATCCACAAATGCCTTCCGCTGAGCTCACTACTCCCACTCTAACTCCAACTGCCGCAACCCCACTAATTCCGACAACTTCTGCAGATGTCGTCACAACAACTCGTCCCTGCATTAAATCACTATTGAGAATGTTCTCGTCGTTGTCGCAATCCACTGCTGCAACTGTTACTGGTGGTATTGTCAAGCCACTCAAATTGAGTGCATTCTCTGTGTAGTGCAAGTTGCTGCCATTACTTTCACTATTGGACGGTAATAGAGGCAGAGCGGTATTCGCCTTAGCAGCGCCATCAGAGAGTTTTAGAAAATGCCCATACGTCCTCGTCGACGGTGTGACCTGTGCAGCTGCGGTCGCCGATAACAAATCAATTTCTGCATTTTCGTTGCTGAAAATTGATAATTTCTGCTGCGGCGGCTGCTTGTATGCTGGTGGTGGCGGTCGAGGCAATTGGCCCAGCAATGATGACGTCATCAACGTTGTTGCATTGACATCGCCGCAATTTGTTCTAACATTGTCACTACTGCTATGTAAATTAAAGTTTAAATTGTTATCATTATTGTTGTTGTTGTTATTGTTACTGTTATTTGACCCCGTTACTTGCGTCGTTTCGTCCTGTGATAAATTACAAGAGATTTGAACTTTATCCTTATTGCTAATCCTATTGCTAGTGTTTATGATGTTGTTGCTGTTATTGTTATTAATATTACAGGTAATATTACTTATAGTATTATTATTATTGTTGCTGTTGTTGTTATTGCTTATTCTACTTAATGTACTATGATGATGATGATATCCAGAGGCGGATGTTGACGCTTTTGACGGTGGTGGAGCCATTTCCAACGATTCTTGCTGCTGCAGATGATGATGATGATGCGATGAATCCACAGACGCCAAAGGTGGTGTAGTTAATTTGGTTGTGAGCGGTATTGTGTTGAAGTCGTGGGGTTGGTGATGCTGTTGGAAATTTTGTTCTTGTCCATCATCACCACCACCACCACCAATGGAATCATCATCATCAACATTACACGATGTACAGCTGTGAGCACTCGGATCTGCAATCGCTTGAGATGATGTTGTTGTTGAGGTGTTGTTGGCGATAGCGAAGTTACCATCCGCTTTTGATGAGGAGCACATTGCAGCAATCGCTACAGATCCGGGGTTGCCTCCAACTAAAAAGCTGCTGCTGCCATTGTTACGTTCAGCCGCATCATCAAAACCACCACCACCACCCCTTCCTCCAGCATCTGCACTGAATTCAATTGTCGAGTTGAGAATAAGCTCATGCTATTCCTTTATCAACCGGTAAATATGATGTGTTGCTCCGCTATTTTGTGCGGCGACTTCGAAGACGTACGCTATGCAAAGGAGGGTTTCTTGTGTGTCACGTGTTGCAATTACCTACAGAGGCGGCGACATTAGTTAGCCTTCAGTTTTGGAAATATCAGTATGCCACTCACCTGCAATATTGTAAAGTTCTCCAGCACACTGTTCATCATGTATCGTTCAGGTAAATTCTTAAGCTTCTGGATGAAGTTGATCATGTACTCGCACATCGGCGACCGATGAATGCGATACACGAATCGGCCATTCTCCAGCCTGGAGTATTCGGTTTCGACCTTTTCCACCACTTGTTTGCCAAATGAGCAGACTTTCGTTGAACAAATAAGGACGACATTTTCATTGCTTTCATACCTTTATGGGAGAGAGAGAAAGAAAGAGAGAGAGAGAGTGAAAGAAAGAGTGAGAGATAAGTAAAAAAATGTGATTAAAAATACGATTAGTTTTGGTGTTCTTAGGGGTCTTTTGATAGGTCCTGTGTTTTTGATAGATCTTGTGGGATTATTTTGGAGGTATTTTTAAATCTTTTCGTGGTCTTTGGGAGTCGTCTTTTGAGGGGTCCTCTTTCCTTTAATGCGGGCATTTCATTTTGTTTTACTTCACATATTTTTTGACGCTCATTCCATTTGTCAATAGCATGTGAGTTTAGTGAGTAGCATCCTGAATGAGGCAAGAGAGAACCAATTCGCTTGCAGCGACAATTTTGTAGTGCACACTGTGTTTAAGAGTACACTTACACAAATAAAGATTAAATTGTATGCTATACACCTCGTACGTATACGACAAACTCATGCCTCATTTTGTGACCGAATGGCCGCATCAGTGTTTAATATTTTAGGTCTTTAAAATAAATATTAATTTTTGGATTTGAATCTACTAGTTCGTAAATTAAGAAATTCATGTTTAGCCCATGCATTAAGTATGAATTTCATGTTTGTACTGTCACGTCGCTGTCAAATCATTCGATTTGTAAAAGCAATCGCCCGCAGCTAAGTGATCTGACAGCTGCTTTTTTCCTGAAAAGCAAAATCCCAGTAATTTCTGCAATATAATAACAACTATGAAGGAATTAATGATTGAGTGCGTAACTCTATTGCATCACTTCATCAATAGCTGGAAAGCACCATGTACCAAAGCAGTGCAACCAACAGAATAAAAATCAAGTCACATACGACGTTACACAAGATTATAAATCACTGATCTATAGCAAGAAAGAGAGTCATGAGCTCAGAAGAGGCAATAAAATGTTATGCCATCCAACCAGTCGGCCGATTTGGCTGAATGGAGCGTATCCCCGGGTGTAAGTTGTTAACTTTGCTGCCTCAACCTCTTGCTGTCAACTTTGTTGTGCCAGTATCTCTGTAGTGAACACTTGTGGCTACGGTGTAATAAGCTATGGCCACTATTGTAAGCTAAATGTGCTGTAGTCTCTATATGAAAGCGAGCGGTTGAGTGGAGTTGTACTGAGCACTTCCCACTTCCGAAGCATAACTCAAAACGTGCCTCGCTATACACACGCATTGCTCAGATCCATGCATCGTCCAGACCTACACATCGCTCAGATCCACGTTTCGTCAAGATCTAAGCACCATTCGAGTTACGACTTGCGCATTCTGTGTTGCTACACCATGGAGACCTACGTTGCTAGGGGTCACCCAGATTTACGCATCGCTCAGATCCACGTTTCGTCCAGATACGAACCACTCGAATTACAGTTGGCGTATTCTGTATACTATAATGTCCATACCTACGCATCGCTCAAGTTACGTATCACTCAACATAAGCATATTACTACTACGAGTCGCCTAGACTTACAACTGGCTCGAGTTACCCAATTGTCGTGTTACACATATCTCACAAACCAAAGATCAACGAACGAAACTGCTCTGAAAAAGAGGACAGAATATTTTTTAGGGCGTACACAATGTGCATTAACAATGGAATATTTCCGTAAAGGTGGAAGCTTCAGCGGTTGGTGCTCATTCCAAAAGATGACAAGCCACCAGAAGAATTGGCATCGCACCGACTGTGTGTATTCTGGACTTAGCGGGAATGGTGTTAGGAAGACTCATTTGCGTTCGCTTGGGAAGATACCAAAAAGAATTGCCCGACCTATCAAGGTTCCAATATGGCTTTAGGACGAAAAGGAGCATCATCGATGCAATAGTGGTGGCATGTGATATCGCGCGAAAGACAATTGCAGGAACAATATGGAAAGGCAGGGAAAATTAGGGTAAAATGTTGGTTGCCTTGACTGAACAGCAGGTACCAGTACTACAAATCATTGCGAGCTAATTCTGCTATACAACAGAAATCTGCTATACGATACTGAGAAGGGACTCAAGCATAAAAAAGTCACCAGAGGAGTACCATAAAGCTCGGTACTTGGATCGCTACTAAGAAACGTGATGTATGATGACACTCTTGCAATGAGACGACCAACCGAAGTAGCAATCGTCGGAAATGCCGAAGATTTCTAACCTCCACCATAAAAAAGCATATCTCGAGTTACGCGTATCTCAATTTACGCATCGCCTGACACACGTTGTTAAGATTAAATACCTCACAACGATAGATAATAAGAGACTTCATAAAGATTTAAGCCTGAAGGACTCAAAATATAAATATTTATTGTAACGACCCAAATACGACGGATGACAGACTGCTGGATTGTTTTTCCTGTCCAACATGACAGAACCCGACCCTAGTCAAAAATGATGATGATAATAATGTCTCCCAACTTTTAATACTTACTGGCTTGTAACTCCATAGAAATCTCCCGTTTCACTGCCGGTAATTTCCGTATTCAAGTCCGCCCAACATTTCACCAAATAGAATGCATTCTGTGGGCCTTTTTCATAGAGATCTTTAAGTCCGCCGGATTTTTCGGGGAATTTGTCGGAGATTTGTCGAATATCAACAGACTGCAAAGAGACAAGCAGACATACAAATTTAGTTGGATATCCATTTAAAAAGAAGAAAGTTGAAGCCTTACCTCTAACAGTGGATCTGTGTAGGACGGTTTTCCCCCTAACTGTACAAACAAGTGCCGGTGATACTGTGAAGAGGGGAATTTGTAATTTTATTTTGTTTTTAATTCACAAAATTTCCGTCGACAAAACGGTCATACTTACAATTTCGTCTCTTTGGATTTCCATAAACGCGGAGAACTCTAGCAGTCTAAATTTGTGCGTCGCTATCGCTCGGCCCTCCCATGGCAACTGTGCTGGCGGAAGACCCGCTTCAATATCACCAGAGACAGCTGTTGATGGTTTGCCGGCGGGATATGGTGGTTGTGCAAAGGGCTTAATACTAAAGAGAAAAAGAAGAAGTAAGGAAAATTTCCAAAAATATTAGTAACTCGCTGGAAGTCTTTAAACGGAAGGACTTACTCTTGTGAAGTACTCGGCTGTAATCCAGGCTGCCAAAACTGCTGTGTAAAGAAAAAGAGAAGAGAAGGGAAACACCAGTTAGGTCATACAACTGTCAAAAAAGAATAACAACAACAAAAAAAGGTTCAATTAAAAGCTTGGTTTGTTTGGCAATTAGATGTTGATGGTGATGAGTCTATTTTAAGCTTTGTAAGCGTTTTTCTAAATTCCTAACATATCTCTCACAAGACTTAAGACTTACATGATTGTAGGGATTTTAGTTTTGATAAAAAACTTTATTTGCTCGTTATGTTGGAAATCCATACAATCCTGTAAGTCTTAAGTATTAAGTTTTTCATTGTGAAAGCACGGTAAGCGTTTTGCTAACTTTCTAACAAAGCTCTCACACTTAAGACTTACAGGGTTGTATGGATTTGGATTGGACAAACATTTTTTTTGCTCGTTATATTGGTATAAATCTTAGGACAAAAGTTAACAAACGTTAACATTTTTTTTAATTCAGTTCAGTCTTCAGTTTTTCCATTGCAACAAATTCCAAATTATGTCATAATGTTGGTATGTATGGTCTCATAAAAGTTGAAAAATCACCGAGTCCTCAGTGAGGAATCGTGTCCCATTTAATGAGATTACGGCTATTTCACATATGTATTTGATATTTGACACATGGAATATGACATTTGAGATACGACAGAGCTCTCACAATGGAAAAACTTCAGACTTACAAGATTATAAGGATTTTGATTTTCATAAAAAAAATTTTGGTAGCAATCTTAGGACAAAAGTTAACAAAATTTTAATTTTTTTATTTCTTAGGACAAAAGTTAACAAAGTTTTAATTTTTTTAATTAATTCATAAGTCCATAAGTTTTAATTTTTTATTGTGAGAGCTTTGTAATTTTAGTTATTAGTTATTAGTTTATGATGTAGGTGTACATGACATTTTATGTCACCAGTGACATTTCATTTGGTATTTGACAACTGTCCCATCGTATTGGGGGCTTATAATAATTGACCTCCTCAGTGAGGAGTTTTGCATTCAGGTATCTGCCAGCTCTGCAATAAAAACTGTCAAACTCAACTGATAAAGGTCTGAGAAAATCTGCGTCCTCAGTAGGAATTATGTCGCATCTATTGCGATGACTGACTTTACGAAGAGACAAAAGATAAAGGTGCGAAAATTCGCTCTTAAGACCCTCATTCTTTCTTTTCTAAGACCATGCTCAGAAAAATCTTGACAGCAAAAAAAAACACTAATGGAATGATGCAATGACGGATGATATTTTCGTGGCGACCACATATGCACATAAAGAGCGACATACAAATATACAAGAAAGCGAGCGAGCTACCAAAGTGTAAAGCATCAAGGCACAAGGGCGGTTACAAGTTACAACAGTAAAATGAAAGCGTAAATCATCGAGTCGACCTTCGACGAATGAGAAAGAGAGCGAGCAAAAAAAAACTCAATTTAGTTCTTACGCCAGGATATAACGGCGGCGGCTGATGCAGTGGGTGGCGATGCAGAGAATGATGTTGCAGGTGCGTGTGCGGGTGCAAGTGGCTTGGGTGGTGGTGGTGTTGATGGGGATAGTGATGCTGCTGCAAGTGGTGGAGGTGCTCCTGCTGTTGCTGTTGATGATGTGATTGCAGATATGGCGAGTGCGGCTGTTGCTGATGAATCAATGGCGGTCTTTGTGGCAGAAGTGGCGGCGGTGACGTCGCCGATATTGCTTGTTGGTGCGGCGATAATTTTCCTTGAGATTGTTGCATTCCAGAAGCAGCCGCCGCCGCAGCTGCCATTGCCAGATTTGCCGCCGCCGCTCGAACTGAAACAATCTGAGCGCTAGACATGCCATGCATTGCTTGCAGTGCCTTCTCTTGGCCACCTGCACCGCCAGCTGAAACGGCAATTGGATCCTAGAACAGAGTTGGTTGGAGTTTTTGTTTGTTTTTGTCATTTTTTATAGTTTGTGCCCCAATAAGGGACATAAATCTTTTGTAGCACACTAATACATATATAGAAATACTTTGCAGCAGTTTCTAAAGTTAAAGCAATGGATTGATCGTTGTATGGATTGGTTAGTGATGAGGGTTTTTTTTTAGTGATGGAGTTGTCGTTGTATGGCGCTCATAGGGAGAAAGAATCGGGTTTACTGGCGGCCGTTTATAAAAACCGCCCTTTGCTCACATGTGCAAATTTCATATTTTGGAATATATCGAAAGCTTAGGTGGAGGGACGCCTAAATTTTTTTCTTGAGAATAACAGCGCGACGTGCCACTTTGGAGTGAGCACCCGCACGGGTTAATTTTAAATGAAATAATTTACTAAAGATTAATCAAAATTAACAAAAAAGAAATACAGGTGTTGCCACAATACCGCTTTCTTTTGCGGACAGGGCCGGAATCTTCCGTAAATGTTTATTATTTTTTTAATTTTGAGATTGGCCGAAAAAATAAATTTGAGATCTATTATATGTCAATGATGTCTGGTACCTTCCATACAAATTAACCAAAAAACAATTTTTTTTGCTCTAACTCATCACAGGATACTTGTGTAGTCCCTTGATACCACCGACAATTTTTTAGGTCTACACATCAATGAGGTGTGGTACCACCAATACAAATTACACATAAATTTTATTTTCTATTTTTTTTCTGACATTAAAAAAAAAACATAAATAATTTTTAGGAATTGGAACACCATGTACTTGTCTTAAAAAAGAAAAACGTATCGAAGTCAATAAATGAATAAGCCGCAGCCGCATAATATTGAGAGGAGCCCCGGCAAAATACTAAAGTCATTGTCAACCTTTCTGGAAAGCAAGCAAATATCAAAAAACAAAAGATCAAAAAGTCGAAAAATCGAAATATTTAAAAATCAAAAATCGATAAACGAAATATTAAAAAATTAAAAAATCAGAACACGAAACATCAAAAGAGCAAAAAACATGCGACTCGCGTCACGCGTCACACGCGGAGTATTAAAATCAAATTGAGCTGCTCACAAAACTTCAGTCCTCTAGTTCGTGGGAAAGCTGACTATAAAGGACCTCAAAAAACGAAAAATTGCAGCTTTTCCAACATGCGCCGCATGCAAAACGCGACACACGCCACAAGCGAAATAGAAAAAATGCTACTTGAGGTCGTGTGGAAGTTTGTTAAAAAGGACCTCATAGTAGTCGAAAATAGAGACAAAAAGGGGTCCAGGTAAACAAAGTTTTTAAAAAGATGTCAAAACGTGTCCCTTGTCGGAGCCTGTTATAGATGTTGAATGGGCTTGATAGTGATCCGAATATTTTTACTTGGCTTATAACATTGGTCATGGTCAACCTAAATAGTCGTGTCAGTTTATTTGGAATGGCGAATTCTCTCATGGCTTTATAAAGTTCTACTCTGGCTATGCTGTCATAGGCGGCTTTAAAGTCTATAAAAAGATGGTGTAGTGAGTTTTTAAACTCTAGACATAAGGGTGTAAATCTGATCAGTTGTTGAATTGCCTGGGATGAAGCCACACTGGTATGGACTAATGATGACTTAAGCGTATGAGGTTATCCTGTCTTGAAGGATAGAGGAGAAAATCGTATGCGCGGTACTCAACAACGTAATACCACGATAATTGCTGCAGGTTGTTATATCTCCCTTCTTATGTATGGGGCACAAGATGCGTCTTCGCATATTTCTTAGTGTATTGCGGGACCTACTGTTTTAATTAGCTCCGCTGGGATCCCATCTGATCCCGGGGCCTTGGTTTTTTGAGCCGATTTATCGCTCTGCTAACTTCGTCTATGCTTGGTAGCGGCAGCATAGTATGGTCTTTGGTGATTGGTGACCCCTTCAATTCCCCAGTTAGCTGTTCATTAAGCAACTCATGAAAGTGCTCTTCCCATCGCTCTAAGATGCCTTTGAGATCAGATTACCCTCTTTGTCTATGCAGTATGTGCAACGCGGAGTATAATGCGTCATACCGCGGACTCTTTGGTAGAACTTCCGCAGCCTGGTGCGGTCTTGTCCTGTCCTGTACTGTTCTAGTTCACGGACGAGATTCTTCTTTCAGGCTCCTTTGTTTCGCAGGTGAACTGTTTTTTCATGTCTTATATTCATCTTCGGGTGCCCGCGTTCTATGAAATTGTTGGATCGGTACGCAACATTCTTACGTTCAGTCGCTAGGTTACATTCGTCATCGAACCAGTCGTTTCGATCTCTACGACTACTTCCTAAGATGGAGTCAGCAGTACTAATGACAGTATTCTTAAGGCGTGTCCATTTATCTTCTACGCCCGGCATCACAGCCCCAGGACTTACTCACCCTGCATTTAGGGCGAGTCCTATTGTTTCTGGTCTATTCGTTGGGCAGGGGCAGCCGTGTTGACTCGAATCTGATTCGCGGATGCAGTCATTCGTAATGATGCAATCCGCGCTCGGAGCACCATACCAACAAGATAGTGGTCCGAGTCGACGTTGGCACCTCGGTACGTTCGTACCGTCATAAGGTTCGGGTTATGGTGTGTTCTATCTGGTTTTCGAATGGCTCCATCAGGAGATACCCAGGTGGCTTTGAGGATATTTTTACGTGCAAACCTTGTACTCGCAACGACCATAATCCTTTTCGACTCCTTTTACATTCCTTAATTGCATTAAAATAAATGTTGTAAGGACAATACGAGTCGAATCAGGAAATTGACTCCTTATCTGAAAGAAACTTTCGCAACAATATCAAAATAAACCGCAAAAGAAAGAGAAAGAGTCCGACAACTGCGACACATTTCAAAAAACAATTTACTCTAAGGACGAAAAACTTGTAGTTGAAGTAGCTGCAGTTGCATTTGTAGTTGTAGTGCAGTTGCAGTAGTACCCACAACCAACCGAAGCAATCGTCAGCTGAAGAGGAAGGTAGCTTTTTTGAAATTATTAACTTTTTTAAGGTTTAAGGTTCGGGTTATGGTGTGTTCTATCTGGTTTTCGAATGGCTCCATCAGGAGATACCCAGGTGGCTTTGAGGATATTTTTACGTGCAAACCTTGTACTCGCAACGACCATAATCCTTTTCGACTCCTTTTACATTCCTTAATTGCATTAAAATAAATGTTGTAAGGACAATACGAGTCGAATCAGGAAATTGACTCCTTATCTGAAAGAAACTTTCGCAACAATATCAAAATAAACCGCAAAAGAAAGAGAAAGAGTCCGACAACTGCGACACATTTCAAAAAACAATTTACTCTAAGGACGAAAAACTTGTAGTTGAAGTAGCTGCAGTTGCATTTGTAGTTGTAGTGCAGTTGCAGTAGTACCCACAACCAACCGAAGCAATCGTCAGCTGAAGAGGAAGGTAGCTTTTTTGAAATTATTAACTTTTTTTTCAATTTACGAGAAGGCACATAGTGTATTTTTAGTTTTTCATTTATTCTTTGCTCCTTTGATAGGTGAAGTGCAACCGTGTGGACTTCCTCAACCCTTGACAATGTCTTTGTCTCTAATAACACAACTGATTGCGTTTCAACAACTTCAAGGAACTTTTTTTAAAAAAACTCACTTGGCTTTGTTTTATTTTTGTTTTAATTTTTAGTTAGTTTTTCTTTGACCTATTTGGAGGCAAAAATAAAAACGATTCGCTTATCCTTTCGTCCGATGCAGAACGAAAAACAAACAAAAGAACAAAAACAGCAAAAAATAAAAAAAAGAGCGGGAAGGTTGGGGGAAAATTCTTTTAAAATAAAGTGCAACTAACTATACCCGGCTAGCAGAATCCATTCCCATCCCCTAACACCACCCAACCCAACAGTTTCAAATGACGTCAAATGCTTTGGAGGGGGCTTCTATTTTTTGTTGTGTATGTGTAAGACATGGAATGTTTGTGGAAGCACAAACGCTCAGCTTAGACTATAGACCAAGTTCCTAGTTCCACTTTCAGTCAGTCACCAGTCACAGTATAGAGAAAAGAATTTCCTTTGCTTTCTTTGATTGTTGTTGTTGTCGTCTTCCCTGTAGCTGTAGCCCCCTTTGTATACCGCCAGTTGACTGATGTAGTTGTTGAGGAAGATTGTAGGTCGTCGTCGTCGTTGAAATTGCAGTAAACCTCCATTCTATACCCGCAACAATCCTGTGGCACACTACAATAAACGCCGACGACGACGACGACGACGACGCGGCCAAAGGACTCGAGGTTAACCTCCTTGTCGTGTGGTGTGTGTTCCTTTTGTGCCTTTTGTTTCCTTGGTGTTGTGGCAATATCATGTGGTCGGCTTGTCGGTTAGTGCAGCTCTGTAGGAGCTGATGGAAAGCATTTTTGAAGAGTTATTTACTTTGTGTCTGGAGGTCTGTAAGTCTTCCGGAGAAGTTTTTTTTTTGCTTTGTCAACCCTACCTCATAGTTGGTTTTGGCAGTAATGGAGATATAAAAAAAAAAATTAAAAAACAAACAAACAATTGAATACATGTCTGTCTGCTCCTACTCTCCACCGACTCTTAATTGTAAGTTTGAGTGGAGCTAGGAGTACATTATTATTAAAAAGAAAAACCACTTTTTTCTATCTTCCCTATAGAGAACCAACTTGACTTACAATCGCGTAGTAATAGCCGACCTGAAACTTTACATTGCTCTGTCTTTCATGAAGCAAATCAGTGGATGAACTCCTGAAGCGAGGACTAATACCACAGATACGCAATACAGATCGTGTCAACAGGAAATTTCAAGGAAGTGCTATGTGACATAACAACCAAAACAGGTTAAACATAAGAAGCAGATGAATCAATGAATTCAATGATTTCAATGAATCAATGAATCAAAAAATAAATCAATTAAGCAATCGAGCAATCGTTCAATTAATCAGTCAATCAATCAATTTATCGCTTGATGGCCATCGTATTTGTTAGTTCCTGAACGTATGTGTTTCTAATGTCCAATGGTGTACTTGAAGATGCCTGATTTGGTATACTCTTGTGCTAATGAAACCCCGATTCAAATAAAACCAAATGAGCTGGATGAAGTTAAGCAAGAAACTAAGGATACAATTTTAAGCTAAAAAACGACGACACTGTGTTTGTTTCGCTTTTCCTTTCCATATACTTACAACTTTGATTTTCGCCTGAATTTCCCGAAGTTTTCTTCTAGCCAGCACCTGAATGTGTGAGCTGACTTGTTTCCGTGTTCTCGTCTTTCCTGTGCGAAGTTTGATGTATCGTGCTATAAGTTCATTACGTCCTGCAAAACAGAAAAGAAGTAAAATTTGCAATTAGTGTTGGAAAATTCAATTTTTAACAAGAAGAGGAATATTTCATTGCTTGGCTCCAACGCCGAGCTATGAAGCACATTTATACATATCGCGATTAAGAGGACAGGTTAAATGGACAGTAACAGTCCTGTATCCCTTTTCCTTGGTGAGTTTAAAACAGGGGCATAATGAATTAAATCGTCGACTTGTTTTAGTCAGAGACGAGCAATATTGTAGTGACTCCAGAAAATATTAAATAAAAAATCATAGAGGACAAAATTTGCATGTACATTGTAATATTTACAGATATTTCCGCCATTGGGACGATCCAACTCTCTGCACCAACTATAAACTCGTCATTGGTGGGTCACTGTTTCCACATCGTGACGTCCACAAAGTTACCTGGCTTTAACCAGACAACAAAAACAAAGAACTAAACTGCGATCACATGGCAATCGCCAAATCCCTTTAGATGTACGGAACAAGAGAGATGATGTAGCGATCACCATCTCCACCACCATTTGTCCAAATTCGCACTAAGCTTGAAGCAAACACAAAACGCAAGTCAGAAACAACAAAACGTCTGAACATCGCAAAGTTGAAAGATGTCACAGTAGATTGGCGTTTTGTCAATAAACTCAGCAGCAAGTTGGCAACAGTTGTAAGCCCGGAAAGAACCACAAACGAACCCATACTCAGAAAAGAGCAAGCCGACTTTAAACCGTAGAGATCATGTGCTGACCTCATAAATACCCTACGGATTATCACGGAACAATGCGCGGAATTTAATTCTCTTATATACCTGCTTTTCGTTGATTTCGCACAGGCCTTCGATAGCGAGGATCGCGAAGCTATGTTGGTCTGTTTGCCTGTTTGTCTGTTTGTCTGTTTTCCTGTTTGTCTGCTTGTCTGTTTGTCTATTCATAAATCCGTTTGTATGCATATCCATCTGTTCATCTATTCATTTGTCCGTCTTTCAGTCTTTCGGTCTGTCTGTATGTCCTTCTCTCCGCCTTTCAGTCTGTCCGCATGTCTATCTGTTCATTTGCCCATCAGTCCATTTCTACGCCTATACTATATGTTCATTTATCCATCATCTGTCCATCCGTATATTAATTAATAATTTTAAGGAGAAGGAACATTTTTAATACTTAATAAGCTATTGTGTGCTCTATTTTTCCATTTCTAAAGAATAAAATCCGTGAATTGGGATATAAACGAGGCTATTGAAAATCTCGTTCCAGAGATTGTTAGCTGAGTTTCAGGAACTCATTCAGCCGGGTGATACAGAAGTGTATATATATTCAATTTTGACGAATGCTTTGAAAATATATTTATTGTTAAAAACAGGATATACAGCGATAACGAACTGTCAATTGTTCAAATCGATCGTGCACTGCTCTAAAGTTCCTTGTATGTGACACATGTCAGAAAATTTCAAAGAAAATCGAAAACTCCTCTGAATTTAATTCGAGTTTTTTGGTTTAATTAGAAACCAACACATGCGGAATTCAAGTGGCTACAACTCCCCGGAACTGGAGCGGAGTAATCGACCATCTGTGATCTGGGGGTTCTCAGTGCACCACACCGGTTAATGTCGCGCGTCTCCTCAAAATAATTAAATCCGAACCAACTTAACGAAATGAATTGAAATAAATCTTCGTTTCGTTGATTTTTTTTTTCTTTGCGGCACTACTCCGCCCGGATGTAGCCAACTAATTACATTTTGTTTCCCATTGTCTTATATATATTAAGATATCCAGCGTAGGTATATATTACAACAAAATACAGTACAGAACAGCAAAAAGGACGACACAAAGATTTATTACACACACGAGAAACGGACGGACGAATGGAAGGACGGACTCTGATGTGTAATTCATATCGATCCGATGTCCAACGGAAACTGAAATCACAAACGCGGGCCAGTCGGTAAATTGGAATTTTGGCGGCTCAGTCGGAATGACCTTCACGCCGAGAATCCCTAAGGACATAAATTTCATTCATTCGATTGTCACATCCAGAGCACACACAGCTCATCTGCGTAAATCAATTTCTTTATTACGATCTGATGGTAAAGTTACACAAGGACCACATAAGGAGGGACAAGTGCGGAGATGATGTTCCTGCTCCTCCTCCTCCTGTGTGTGGCTGTGGAATCACACGTTGCGTTACGTACGTATTGGAATTCATTGAAGCACTTGGCTGATGGCTATGAGAACACAAAAGTAAGTTCGTTGCGTCAGTCACGATTTCGTACACTGCGGTTCACTAGATTAAAGGCATATATAGGGCAGTAAGAGAAAAAAAGAAAATGTTGAAATAAACGGTGGTTTATGTTGAACACAACGGTGAATTCCAAAATTTTAAGAGAACAATCTAACGGCGGTTTTATGAAACTTTAACTGAATGAGTCAGGATGGCATGCAATTAAGATTAGAAGCAGTCAAAATGGGTGTTTTTTTTAAAGAATGGGTGAAAAACTTGTCTGACACTGTCAGAGAAGACAAAAATAGATGTTTTTGAATTAAAACTTCTTTACGCGTGATGGGAGTAAAATTTCAAGGTTGCAACGTTTTATTACGTAATATGCGAAACTATAAACGATTGTGTACATGAAGAACGCAAAAGCCGGGCACCGCTTGGTATTTCCGCTAATTTTAAATAAAAAAGCAATTTTCATAAAAAGAAACCAAAAACAGAATGTTTTTCATTCATTTGTAAATGCATGCCATTCTGACTCATTTGGCAAAACAGTCTCTAATATACTGTTATCTTGTTCTGAATGTTTTTTAAAACTTGATTTTGTATTAACAACAAACCACTCTAACTGTGACCATCATTTGTTTGTTTTTTCCCCGACATAAATATGAATGAATATCAATTTTATCTCACAAAATGATGTGCTTCTAATCTAGTGAACTGCAGTGTACGAGTAGTATGGTTTTTTCTTCTTTGTCTATCGCCGTTCACGTGTCCTTTTTTTTACTTGTATTGGTAAATCAGTCGCACATATTAATGTGAAATTTTTGTCGCTTTAGTGGACAAATTTATTTATTTTTTTTTTGGTTTTAATTAAAGTCACCTTAATAATCCCACCCAGAGTTCAATTCGCCGAAGGATATGATAGTCTGTCATGCAGGAGCTAAGGCAGAAGCAAAATAATCCTTGCACAAGTATAAAATTAAAAAAAAAAACGAAACTGCAACTTTGCTTTCTCCAGAGTCCCTTCTTTGCCCCAAACTGAATTTCAACGCGAAATTAAAATGAAATCACCAACAGCCTGCCATAACAATATGGAAACAATTTAAAAATAATTAAAACGTTAACCTATCTGTTATGTGTGTCTGTGTTTGTGTGAATCCGGGTGTGCTAAAAGAGAAGTGATAAGGAGAGATGATGATGACAGAGGGTCACTACCATCCCCACAGATGGAAATAGTTGCAGTGCCTGTGCTTATCCTTAGAGATGCAGCTTCCAGCTTTAAATATCAGCGAGAGAAGACTTTAAGGATACCAGGATATCTCTCGGCAAAGCAGTAAAAAAACAATAGACATTGTTAGCACATACACAAACAAACTAACTCCATTCTCCATCCCAACACAAACTAACTGCTACGGACAGACAGACAGAGAGATAGACAGACAGAAGAAGAAAAAATCAAACGACGACAAAAATATAATAAGAGAAAGCGTAATACAGAAAGTGCATGATGACATGGCATTGCCAACCCGTTAGTGCAGCAGGAGCCTAATGTAAATTTGTCTTTCTAGACCTCTTGTGCCGTAATGATATTACAGTTTGGCCGTAACAGTAACTACGTTGAGTTGAATTCTGTAACCCAGCATACGACTCGTCCTTCGATTTGTCAGTTTTTTGTTCTTTCAAAATTTAAGCCAAATTTAAGACATTCCAGCACTAAGGTAGTCCTTTCCTTTCTCTCGAGTCTATAGCCTTCTTCTTTGGCCCGTATCTCTACCGGTGCTGGCCTTGCGCCAATCTCTTTTATTAATAACAGGAATATTGATAATGGTCGGAGTGTGCATGTCTGGCAGTCCGTTTTTGAATAACTTTTAAATCTTAGTACAAGTATTGATCTGAAGTTTATTGCTATTACAATAAGGACATCATGTTTCATTACATTATTTATAAAAAGTTTAATTCTTGGGGTGTTATGTATTGAAAATATGGTAGGCTGTGTCGTAAAAAACATATTTTTTGTGTGTGTCCACAAAGATATTTTATGATCCATTTGCATATTACATATAATGATATTAATGAAATGTTAGATTGATTTCAAACAACATAACTTTGTATTGCAATATTCGGCTGTTAACTAACATTCCATGAGCTCTCTACACGAACAATTTCAACAGTGTGAAAGACAGTAGTAGTAGTTAACAAAAAGAGCAGAGCTGATCACCGAAAGAGACTATCACTACTACTGCACATGTTTGTTTGGCTCTATTCGTGCTATGTTACTTGATCATAATGTTATTAGCATTTATTGTTAAAAGAATAACAAAAAAATATTTTTATTTGTCGCAGATTGCCATGAGCGTGCAAATCGAAATCGCTTTTAGTAATATAGAATTGATTAAAGAAAATGTTCTTCTATTCTAAATACTAAAAATGGGATCATTATCTAGTGAGCCACTGTACATAAACTGTACTGTACTGTTGATCATGTCTCGCTGCTACAGTTATGTAACAAATACATACACATAGACTTGATAGAGTCAGTCGTTGTGCAACTCTCAAATTATTAGGACTGATAGTTATATGAAATAATTAATGCGTTAACTTTAATTCAATTATATTCAACCAGAATATAAGAGGGATATAATTATATGAAATAATTAATGCGTTAACTTTAATTCAATTATATTCAACCAGAATATAAGAGGGATATATTCGCTAGATATCGCAATATTCGACTGTTAACTAAAACAGTTTGAAAACTAAGAGTAAAGGCAACAGTATCAAATAACAATGTCGCTTGCAACTCGCAAGTGCCTCTTTATTTAGATTAAAACAGAACAGTAGCATTATATTTTCTCTTTTTAAAGACTACTGCATCTTGTGTCGTGCATGTTAGTTTACAGCATTCATAGCAAATGCTATTCTGCTTTAAAATTTTACCATTAGTAAAGTAAAGAGTAAAGTAAAAGGAAGTGGATTAAAAATTTATTGATTGACGAACGAACGACAGAACCTTGCCGAAGCGAGATTAATACATAGAATTTAAAAATTCTAAAACCCGATTTTATTGAAACTTTGCACACATGTCTTTTTTCCGGTCACAACACGCCCCGGTGTCGGGGAGCTCCAATAGAAAATCTCTAAAAATCATGCCATTTAGCGGAATTACTATAATACTGTGTGCGTTAAGTGAAACGCTGCAAATTGGCGGTTGCCATTGCCACACAAGCATGCAGTGCTTTGCATGTGCTTCAGTGGAATTCTGTATAATTTTAGGTGCATATTTTGGTTATTAGAGAATTTCCATGAAACAGTTTTTATTTTTATTTGTTGTAAAAACATAACACAAGTTCTTTTATTCAGAAATTACAGCTTTTATTCCAAAAAGCAAGAGTTCACAAATTCACAATGGTAAATACTTTTAATTTACACTAACAACCATTATATTCACAAAAAACACAGAACTTACTACTTGTATGTACTTGTACAGATCTAGTTGATAACTAAACTCACTGCCACGCAGTGCGCGCTATTTATACCCAATTCTATTCCAGTTTAACAATCCAGCAAGTACAAGAACCTACTGGTAAATTCATTCATATAAGTACATATAAGTGCAACTACATGTATGAGTACATACCAGTACAACTACTATTGGAACAGCACTACATATAAGCACATATATGGAATAGTACCACATAACTTCTATGATTAAGTTCCACCAAAGAGTACAAAGATACATATCTCTATACTCTTTGGTTACACATTATGTTGTAAGCAGTATTACTATACTGAGGTACAGATAGCCCTGTGAAATGTACTAATTCTATTTTCGTAACAGTATAATGGTTTGTGTCTTTGTTTGTTATGATGTTTTGTTAAAGTGTCTCTGCTAAAATTTCTAAACCATATACAATTTAGCACAGTTTTAAACCACTTTGTGCATCAGGGACATAGACAATTAGTATATAGACATATAGAATTATAGAGAAAGACATTTTGTGTTTAGCGGGAAAAAATAAATAACTACTAATGCTACTATATTCAACAATTTCCCATACATATCCCATATCCCATACATACCATGGGAATGGGAAACTAGGCAGATTGGAAGTAGCTTGCAATGACTGTAAAGTAGAATCAACAGTGCTTTGTTAGCCTATTGAGAATAGGTAGTGAGCGGGTACTGCGAAGTAGAATCAACAGCATTCCCTCAGTTGCCGACGGCGGAGTAAAACGGAGAGTGTTCGAAAGGAACAGCTCGGAGTAGCTAGCAAATAATGCGAAGTAGAATCAACAGTTTTTTGTTAGACTACTAAAAATAGGTTGTTGGTGACGAACGGGAGTCATTGGTAGCCTACCCAGAAGAAATTACTACTTTTCAGCAGAGGGATCTTCTGATTTACTTGGATTTTCTCGTCTAATGTCACATTTTATTAGCTTTAACCTGGTGGGAATTTTACTGTTGCTGGTAAGAAATAAAGAAGTCTTTAATATTTTTTTAATTTGGTGTATATTAGCCCGTGTTTATACGTTATGTTTGGGAATTGAAAAAAAAAATCACCCTATGATTTATTTATCATAAAAAAGGTAAGTTTGTTATATTACCAGAAAGGTAGTAGGTCACGAGATTTGATATCGTTACCTTGCGATTTATCTTCGGTGGTCTTATCCATAGTGCGATTGACGCACATAGATGGTTTACATGGTAACTTGTTTATTATGAGTATGAGTTATTTGTACTAATTCGGTTGTTTTTTTTTGTAATTTATCAGATGCGTGTAGGTATGCTATATATTTTTATGCCACTGTTGGATGAACGCTTGTGTGCTTGTATATAAATATCTTTATGGATAGGGTTTGTAACGTAGTTGAATTCAATATAATGAAGTGTAGTTAAATCTACTAACAAGCTACATTGAATAGAAATAAGCGAGAGTCATTTTTTTGTCCAATCGGCGCGGTTCCTCTTCCCCGTCAACCCGTCCACCCGTGACGCAAACTCAAGGTCCTATCAGCGCGCTGACCATATATAACATCACTCAATAAGTCTCCGGTTTTATACATATATGGCAACACTGTTGGCAGACCCATATGATTTCTGAATAGGACCAGGACCTTTACACGACACGTGTTAAAATTTCATGACATTCTGACAATTAGTTTACAGGTTACAGTTGTTTCAGTAACGCAAAACAACTGAAACTGAAACGAAACTGCAAATGTCCTCAACTACCTAGCGTAGCGTTAATTAAACGGATTTTTGTATGAGTTTTCTATTTTTCTCAGGGAAAACATAAATTTTCGTCACAATTTATATTTCCCCCAATGGGTTGTCTTTCCATTTTTCGTCGAAGATGAACACGAACAACAACATGAATCTTCTCTTGATCTGCAAGGACGCACTCAAGCTACCAGCGTTTTTTTGCCTGCTACAAGCACAGAGGCCGACCTTTATACAAAAGATGTGTGGACTAAGTTTATGCGTTACCTACCCATATACCCAGCTAACCACCTACCTAACCTACCCTACCATACCACTCGCGTTCACGACTGAACGATCTAGGACAGAAACTTTTCCAAAGGCCAAAAGTTTAAATTTATTTATAAATTTAAAATAGACTCTCTGTGTAAAGTGCATCTGTAGTGGGTGGGGATAATATTAAAACGGTCAGAGATCTAGACAGTGTGTTTGTGTGTGCATTGTATAATATAAATGTGCCGGAGTTGCTATGTATGTGTGTGTGTGTGCTGCTTGGTGAAGAAGACTTGTGCCAAGGATGAAAAGAATGGAAAACAACAGGCCAAAGGAATGGGCTTGCCAGGTTAGTGTTGGAGTATACTAAGGCACACAAAGCACATGGAGCAAAGTCGACGGCCACCCTTCATGGAACAAATTAAAAAACAATCCAACGCAAGGCAAAGCAAAGACTTTTTCTCTCCGGCTGACTACAAAAAGGATTTTCAAATGTACGACAAACGTCGTAGTACCTACGAGAGAAGGACGAAAAGGATAGATCCAACCGGTGAGGAGTACGAGCGTTGTTTGGTCGCTCGTATAAATCTGCATAAATATTCGCTGCGAAAGAGATAAACAGGGGCGCTGCACAACATTGCCTGAAGGCCCAGAGTGGGACTTTTCGTGAGAGACGAAATCATAAAAAAGGATTATTTCGATTTTTTGTTATCTAAAATGCCCTTTTTTTTCTGTTTTCTGGTCAAAAGGTCAACAGCTTAAAATATACAGATAGTTGGCGTGACATCTTTTGGTTAGTTTTTGAACTAGCGGGTATTTCGCCGCTCGTAGCTTTAATCTCATCCGTTTAAGTGACAGATATTCAGTATTATATTTCCGGTGAACGAAATGAGTCGATATACGTTTGATCAATGTTGGGAAATATTAAAAATGTATTTCCAAATTATTGAGTTAGTTGCCGAAACTTTCCGAAAATTGTGTACAGATTCGGTAGAAATGAAGCACCAACTGAGGAAAACAGTCATCCTTTCCGACTTATCTCGTTTTCACCTCGGCAGTTATGTGAACAAACATTTGGGACACAGAAAATCCACACGTGACAATCGGTAGGCCAAAACGAGTGACTGTTTGGTGTGGATTATGGTGCAAAGGCATCATAGGGCCATTTTTCTTCGAAAATGAGCAAGAAGCCACATTAACAGTCAATGGCGACTGTTATTGTGCCACGCTTACTAACTTTTTATTGCCTACGATTGAAGAGGTAGACTTGGTCGATATACCTAATGGTTTCAACAGGACGGCGCCACTGCCCACACAACCAACAATACAATCGACGTTTTACGCCCTATTTTCGAAAATCTTATTATCAGCCGAAATGGCGAAGTCCACTGACCGTCTAGGAGCTGCGATTTGACTCCGTTCGACTATTATTTGTAGGGAGCCGTCAAGGAGAAATGTTAAGCTAATCATCCAAAGACGATTGAGGCTTTAAAAGACACAACGAAAGTGACTATTGGTGAAAAAGATGCTTAAACGATTGAAAATGTACTGAAAAATTGGGTCAACAGAATGGGGTACTGCAGATCCAGCCGAGGCAGTCATTTAAATGAAATAGTATTTCATTAATTATCAGAATGTGTACTCTAGTACTAGTCATTTTTAAATATTTGTCTCAAATATTTACCAAAAGTGTTTTTCACTTCGTATAGGTGACAAACGTTCCGAGAGTAATAACTTGTCACGGAAAGCTTCTCAATTCGCCGTTCGGATCCGGCCTTAAATTGTAGGTCCATTTCATTTGTGTCCAAAAATATACATGCGAAACACAAATAGTCGTGAGAAGCTAGGCCTTGACCGCAATGTCGCGCCGAATATTATAATGTTTAAGAGTTGCCGCACCCCTTAGTGTCTTTTCTGGCCAGAACATCCCCGCAATTTCATTCGAGGTTGAAACACGAAATTCTAAAAAACATTTTTTTAAAAAGAGCTCTATTCTCTATTTCTATTCAGAAAGATATCTTCTCAGTTAACGGTCCTTAAAGTATACAATGAAAGGGAATGATTGTTGCAATATTTACTAAAGGATTTAATCCAAAAAGTATATCATTATAATCACATTTGGCTCTACAACAGGGGTCCGGTTCTGACCGCCTGCAAAAAATCTCTCCACGCATCCCGATTTCGAGCCAATGTCTTCCAGTTTGACATAACTGAACTAGTCTATGCTATCGTATGCTTGGCCTGGCTCGCTGTTGTGTCTCATAAATCCAAACACAAAAGACTTTTCGAAGCGGGATCTCTTCGGCCCTACTAGTTTGGTGTTCTGCCCACCAAAGCTTATCAAGTTTAATTCTCTTCAAGATATCTTCATCGTGTTTACGCTTAAAGATCTCATCATTATAAAGACTCCGTAATCCTCTTTTCTCACATACGAGGCAAACAATTGTCCGTAAGACTTTCCTCTCAAACTTTGCTAAGAGGTTATAGTGATTTTTGGTAAGAAACAAAATATCGGACCCATAATTAAGTACTGCTATGACTATATATACATCAGCAGCTTGACAGACCCGTCTTGACAGACTATAGTAGTCTTTGTTGACAGAGTGCTCGTATTCCTGGTTCTATTGAGATAGTTAATGGATTGTGTCGAATTCGGGCTCCAATATCTTAATTGACGGATTAAACACTTTCTTGGATTCCGCGTCTCTCGAGGTACCAAAAGAATCTCCGATCGGATTTCGTAGTAAACTACTGCAGTTGAATTCATTAAAACCTGGGACTGGTAACTCTAAGTACGTTCTGCACTGATTTAAGCTGACTGCAATTAACCAGAGAGCTGCCTTACTAGATATATATTCTCTACAGCTTAGGGCTGCCTTGAAAACTTATACCCATATACCCAATTATGAAAATACCCATCGCATTCAAGTCCCTGAGATCAGCCTTGAAGAGCTAGCCCGAACAAATAAAAGGTTTAAGGCCACTAAAATCTCAAAGCGAAAGCTTTTTTAAGAATTCCTAAAAAATGGCCCTAAAACGCTCCTGGTCGAATCTTCTTTTTCTTTCTGTTGTTGAAATCATTTTGATATTTCCTAGAATTTATATTATGTCACGGCGACCGATGTTCGTCTTCTGCTTCTTGTTCGTGTTAGATACAGGGTATGACCCTACGTCTACATCCATATCAACATCAACATCATCGTGCCGCCTTCGTTCGGATCCACACACACACAAATTCATTGAATTCTGAATTCAGAGCGGCAGCAGTGGCAGCAAAGAAAGTACGGGCGGGAAGCCTCTCAGCCAACGACCAGCTCCTTCTGCTCCCTCGCTTGTTCGTTTGTCCTCGTTGTCGTCGTCGTCTCGTGCGCTCACTGCTAGCAGCAGTTCAGCTCCGCTCACTAATTGCACATTCTTGGCATAGTTTCAGTTCTAACTGAATAAAACCATCATCACCCCTATCCCCCAGGTGGTCCACATTCATGATCCATGGCATTGTCTTGCCAACTCTAATACAATGGAGAGAATATTCCTGTCCACCACCATCCCCCAACTCAAACAAAACCAGTGGATATCAAACTTATAGAACAGCCCCCAACCAACAGAAGAAGAAACAAACGCATCTATAGTTGCCTGCTCCCGAAACGAACGACCGAGCAAAACATCAATCCTCGCCCTTGTTGTCTTCTTCTTCTTCTTCTTTTGCTCATTTACTTCTTGATCCGCCTTTGTGCTTTAAACGTCCTCTAAAATCACCATCATCATCCTTTTCGTATCTTAACACTTTAATGGTATGAGTTTTTGGGGTGTGGACAGAATAGATGCGCTATCCAGCTTGGGGATAGTTTCTGTTGGCGGTTGGCTGGCTATCGTCCTTCACTATACCTTTGTTTAGGAATAACCCCTTCTATCTGCTTGCATATATATCTCACTGCACATTAAAATGCGTCCGACCCGCCCGACAGACGCTTATTCATTCATTCATTCATTGTGGAGAGTCAAACTTCAAGCTCCATGGCAAAGCGGGCGGGCGTCGTCTTCGTCGTCGTTGTCATCGTTTGTCGCTCGGTCAAATGGAAAATTTAAACGACTGTAAACTGCACAGAGTTAGAGCCAAAGCCAGACCCAGACCCAGAATAGAATTAGTTGCAAGTCAAAAGGCCTTTGCCGCGCCCGCCGTTTCATAGCATGGCAGTGGCTGGAGAGAGAGAGAGAAATAAAACTTCCTGTGCACTTTATTGGAATTAAATGTTTTGCATTTGCACACTTTCTAGTCCAAAGTCCAAAGCTGCAACTTCGACACGTCGCCGGAGCAATGCCGCTTCGTCCATAGAGCGATCTGATCTAAGCGGCGGAGGTGGACGGAGACAGCGACGAAGACGATGTCGACGACAACACAGGACATTAAATCCTTTCGGCGATGATGATGAATTTCGCATGAGTGGACACTCTGGAAATAAATCGACTGTGCACAGACGGACGGACGCAAGCGATGATGCAGCCGCTGCTTTCATATTAAAATGTGTGCTAGAATGTGAAATCTAAGTGGAATCCTTTTTTGTTTTTGTGCTTTTCAGCCACCAGTGAGCCGATTCAATGGACACGTTTGATTAGAACGTTGACCTGTCGTCGTCCCGTTCCTATTTATGGCAAAATCGAATTGTTTAGAGAAGATAAGGAACCTTTGTGCATTTCATCAAATTTAAGGATTAATGTAAGGAACCTATAGTTGCAAGTACTGTTATGTGCATAAAAATTGCTAAATGAAATAAATATTCCCTTTTCATAACTTACAAGCAGCCGGGACAACTCCGGCAGTACGAACCCCTAAAAACATTCTATTCATATATCTACACATATTTCAAAGGCGTACGATATACCAAATATACCAAATTTATGTTATGGTTAACTTTCTGGTTTCCCCTTCGGGCAAAAATAGATTTCGGGCCGCAGTGAACGCCTAGCACCTGGTCTAGTAGCTCGCCAGATTGCGGTAGGTACTTGACCCTACAATTGCTCTCACCATCATAATTTTAATGCGTGCACTTGATTCGTGTCAACCAGTAAACACCCTGCCTGTGCAATCCCTACAAATATGCTATGAAATTAATTGATTGTTGCATTATTTTTGAGTTGGTTAAATATTCAATAAATGTTATGATTATTAAATGAAAGTGGCATATGCAAAACTGGGGTCGAATTACGAGATGAGATCAGCTAACGAGTGAATGAAATCCATATTCAACCCTAAAAGTATCGAATGAAAAGTAATTAGTGTTGCTATATTTATTAAAATATGAGACTATTACTGTAATGAGTTATTGAAACATTGATTGTGGCAATATATATGCAATGAAATGTAATTTGTGTTGCAATATTTAGTACACGATTAAACCCTAAATGTATGCAATGAAGCGTAATTGGTGTTGGAATATTTGAAAAAATTAGTAAACTCTAGAAATATGCAATATTTATTAAATTATTTAACGCTTAACGTATGCAATAAAACATAATTAGTGTTTTAGCAACATGTTGAGTAATATTATTCAGATCATAATTATGATGACAGCATGTATCATAAGATGGCGATACTGATTAGTAAAGTCAACATGTTGGCGGACATGAAAGCGCCTAATATTTATAAAAATGATTAAACTCTACAAGTATGCAATGAAACGTAATTGGTGTTGCAATATTTGTAAAAGTGATTAAACTCTAGAAGTATGCAATATTTATTAACTGATTTAACCCTTAGCGGATGCAATGAAACGCAGTTGGTGTTCAATATTTGTAGAAATGAGTAAACTTTACAAGTTTGCAATGAAATGTAACGATGTTTGCAATTTTTATTAAGTAAATTAACCCTAAAAGTATGTAATGAATTGTTTTTTGCAATATTTATTAAATAATTTAACCCTTAAAGTGTGCACTGAAACGGAATTAAGTCAGTCATTGTGCATATGACTACCATCGTCACACAATATACCGACTTTATAACCATATCCGTATACAACCGAATAGCACAATAGTTAAATAGTTAATAGTATTGTACCGAAAGATACACTGCCGGTTCAAACCCGACCAAAATGCGAAAAACCAAAAACCATTTTTTTGAAGCTATCTAAGCTAAGTTACCTCACAATAGCACCAGAAAAGTAATACAAAATGTCGGACACCTAACCAGTGGGTGGATATTGCCCTGCCAAAACAGGCAAAACCAACCAACAACCATTTAAAAGTCTTTTCCTTTTTTTCCTTTCCCATACCAATATGCTTCACATACGGTTTTCCAAAATAAAGCACCAAAAGGGGCTAAAAACCAAACAATAATCGTGCAAGTATAACGAGTTCACCGACAATGGTACTAGTATAACAGATTCACCGCCATATGACCAGTTACCTACCCGGTTCATTTGAACCAAGAATACATACTTTGCTATTCTGAGTCAACATACTCCACCTCATTTAAATCTCCGCTAGTTCCCTGAGTGTTTAAATACGTTTCTTTAACGTTTCGACCCAGCCGAAACTCGTGAATTTTTGGGAGTTCAACGAAGACTTAAAATACCTTTTTCTTTGGTCAAATAGAGTAAGCCGCTCAGCCCATCGACCCACCGAACTTTTCGTTTTTCTAAGTTCCCTAGGAACAAAACTACTTTTCTGATCGTCGAATGAGCAGGGCGCAATACACCGCTCTCATTCGTTCCTCTTTATCCCGCTTAGGCCGAGCTCTTGGAGCAATTCAGTACGTAGTGCCTTTTCGATATTACCGATAATACGTCACCATTCATTCAAATATATCGAAATCTTTTAAATTTGTAACAACCCAACGATGACACGAACCCTGGGAGTCCGACGAGCGTAACCCAAGCAAGAAAGTATGCAATGAAATTTAACGATATTTAAAGTATACGATGAAATGAATTAATTATTGTACTATTTATTAATTTATTGATTAAACCCTAATATAGTATGTAATGATTATTGCATTACTTATTTAATGATTTAAATTTATTATTTTCGTTCAATCTGTATAAACATCATCTCATTTCTTACAGAATGCTGATGAAAAAATGTGTCGCACTATTAAGCATTGAGTTTATATAGAGTCCTGCTACTTTGTCCATCAGTCACCATAAAAATCACTTGTCATCTCGCTTGGACAAAAGTTTATTTGCCATCGTCCCGTCATCGCATCACACAGTGGGGCAAATCAGCCCGGCCGCGGCAAATAAGACCTACAGATATCAATGCGCCTTTTCTGTGTACTGTGACCTGTGCAGAACATTGCGATCTTTGTCGTCCGCATACATTTAATTTTCTATATTTTCCGCGTTTTTCCATTCGAGTGCGGCCGATGTCGGTTTGCAATATGAGAAGTGAGGCGGCACCTTCCTACACATTTGTAGCAGAAAAGCCACAATTACCACCCAGTTGCCTTTGGCGGAACTTTATTCTGTTTCTGACGAATGCAGCATAAGAATTATTATGAAATGAAATGTAAAAACAAAAAAGGCGTCCATGAGGGTTAAAGAACGAAACTCTGGATCAGCGTTGGAGACTTGCCGCTGGCTGGTTGGCGGGGACAATAATTTTTATTGCTTGAGATGGTTGATGGTGAGCGTACGTAGCTTGGTTCTGCAGCGAAATTGAAGCTGATTAACCCTTTGACCCAGAACCAGTGGCTGTGTGCATTATATTGGGATGATAAAGAATATGAGTCAGTCCGCTGGTGGCGTCAACAATTATTATATTGGTGATGACGAAGAACATCTCGAAACGCAGCTTTAATGCATTCAGAACTTCTCACAGCTGGATAGTGATACTACTTCACACACACACACACCGACATACGAAACACAAAATAATCACAAAGCGAAATCCGAAGGAACCTTCTCTTCTGATGTGGGGGTAAAGCTGAGCTGTGGTTTCGCTGATGAGTTGGTACCGCCGAGCCTGGCTGAGTGAACAAAATCCATCATCATCACAGCAGAAAGGCTCTGTGGTTAGCTTTGTAGATAGTATCAAGAACTTTATACCTCCCTCGTAGACTCTGACTACCCCACCAACATTACTTACAAACCAATGATAATTCAGAAATTAAAAGTGACAGCCAGCGATGCTATCGACAACATTCTTGAGAGTGGCGGTAAGGGGATGGTGTTTGCTGATATATGTTTGTGAAGTTTTCATAATTTTACCATTTTAGTTTGCCAGGAGTGCATGTTGAGCCAATTTTCGAGCGCCGTTTGCCTCTGCGATACTTTGCGTGACATTGATGTCGATGATGAATTTCGAAAATTCCATATCTCAACAATTTACACCACATGCACCAAATGTCGCACATTGCACACACACTGAGAAGCTTCAAGTATGTGTAAAGCGAGCGCCACCATTGAAGAGCCACCATATCTCACACACGGAGCATGGTGATTGCTGAAACTTTTTACGACACGACGAAATTGCAGAAAGAATTTTAACGACGACGATGATTAATTAATAATTTTTGTACGACGAGGGATAGACTTCCTCCTGCAGCTGCAGTAGCCACAGCCAATGTTGCGGCGGCGTTGGTGTTGCGAGCGTGATTAGCTGCTAGAGTGCGAAATAACTTGGGATTTCTAGGAATTCTTTTTCGCAATAATACGGTTACTTTGTATACGGAAACTCAGAAGTTTCAAAGAGTTGAAGGATTTGTTGTGCATCCTTGAAATTACGATGGACAGAGTTGCCATATTGGCGGAGCAGCCAAAATTCCGTGAAAAGTGGACAGAAGTCATGTCTTAAAATGCCGCAAGTACCGAGTTTTGAGACATCTCAACACACATATCCGCTGGGCCAGATGGTCTTCATTCATTTCATTTTGAAGAGGGTTCTTCATCGCTAGCACTACAATTACGTATGCCTTTCCATCTATCCTATTCTTTTGGAGCAGTTGGAAAACAGCGTTTTTCTAGCCAAATACCAAAAAAAAAAGGCGAATTACTCTCTCTGCGTTCGTACATTTATCAGTTTGTTAGTTCGTATAACTCGGCTTCTACCAGTCAGAATTTGATGGAACTCTCGGCTTGCGATGGCGATGGGAAAATGACGAAAATACTCAATCAACGCATCGATTCGATTTTTTTAAGTCTAAAGGTATGCAAAATGTTAATGTTTTCAGTCTATTTCTATATTCGTTCATGGCTGAAAAACTACTTTTAACACTGCATACTATAAGGCTTTTGAGATAATTAAGTGTTTAGACTCAACTATCCATATGGTGAGCTGAGAAGCTCGCTTTAATAATAATATTCGGCGCGACAAACCTTTGCAGTCCAAGGCCTAGCGTCTCGCGACCATATGTGTTGTGCATGTATATTTTTGCACATGAAAGGAAGGGATCTATAATTTAATGCCGTATCCGAACGACGAATTGAGAAGTTATTGATCTCAGCCATTCGCGAAAGGTGGGGACCGTGAAAAATAATTTGGATGTTACTGGTATTCGAAGCACAAGCCTCCTGCTCAGAAGTCAATACACTTATCCATTGAGCCACGGCGCCCACTATCTTATAATTTATATTAATTGATCCTTTAAATTATAGGTAAATTATAGTAAAGTAAGTCCACGGCAAGTAAAATGACAAAATTTTGGACAATTTCTTAATTCTTAAAAAAATTTTTTTTAAAAAATTTTTTATTTTTTTTTATTTAAAGAAACACTTTTTTTTTCAAAAAAATACTTTTATTAAAAAATGTCGCATAGCTAATGTATTCTGCTATGCGAGTGACTACACGCACCCGTGTATGTATATTTAGTTGTAATTCAGTCTAAAGACTAATTTATCTTACAAGCCTAATAGTATGCAACCAAATTTTACTTTGCTTAAAAAATCGAAAGCGATGCGTAGACTGTGTAACTCATATGAATGAAATTCATCAAATCAAATTTTTGACTGGTAGAAGCCGAGATATACGACACGACAAACAAACATACAACCGTACAAACGTACAAACGTAGAATCGCACAAATGTACACACGTTCGCTGAACAATTTTCATGTCCTCTGAATATAAGCTTCGACCTTCGGGCTCGCAATTAATGATTGCGGTGCCTATATGACACCCGGTCAATTAATGCACAGCTATATGAAAGGAGTAACAGCAGCGTACAGACTGCCGTCGCTCAGAATATCGTGTGCATTCCGGACGGTCTAACAACTGACACAGTTCTTGTCGGGGCATGGATGTTTTCGTGAGTATCTCCACAAATACAAATACGAGTCATTCTGTCTTCACTACAAGAGCAGTGTAGAAAACGCATAACACGCAGAGATTAAATGACAGGATGCGCTTGCTGGAACAGCTAGTTGGAGAGCGAGTCAGTCCGGCTGGCCTTATTCAAGCAATGGTGAGCACCAAAGAAGCCTGGAAAATGATCAACGAGGTCATAGTGAGCGTCATGCTGCAACTTCGCCGAGATGAACAGGCTGCAAGGAAGAGTGGGATTTTTTAGTCTAAGGAGGATATAAACCTGCCCTGTAAGGAATGCCTTAATTCGTGTTACCGCAGGAAGTAAATAGGCCAACAGAATGGGGGTTGATTTTAGTCAGTAAAAATCTTACAGAAGCACATAGGAAGTCTTATAGAAGATTTCCAACCTCCTCAAAAAAAAAAGACTTAGTACCAAATAAGAAAATAGAGGCAATTCCTTGCAGCAATTAGACACAATATTTAAGACGAAGGAGGACCGTACTAAGAAGTAATGAGAAGAAAAGCAAGAAAACAAATTCCATTAATGCGAGTACAGTTCTACAGTTCTCTGGGTTAAAATGTCAAAAGGAAATTCCATTTATGCTAACTCTGCGTAGAATTAAGACACTCCTCCTTCTCCTCATCATCCTCCTACTTACTTGTATGTATATCGTTTAACATTAATAGCAGGCTAAAAAGTTTACCTCCACAGTATTCATCCCAGTCTTAAGCTGTTTAAGGGTAATGCAAAAAGAAACCATCGTCTAAGAAGCTTTATAGTTTTCCACGCCTTACATCAGCACTTACTTGGACTTCGTTCACATACATATGCAATGGTACATAAACGATGCGACGACATTTTCTTAGCCTTTTCCAATTATTGTCTGTCCTGCAGTCAGTTCGTCTCAGTTGTGATCTCATAAATAGCTGATGAGGATGAGGCACACCCAGGCACAAACACACGAACACACAAACAAAAAGGCATGATACGATTATGAAAGAGAAAAGAAAAGTAAACGAGCGAATGGTTATAAGGTAGGAAGGGGGCACTCAGGGTCAGATCCAACAGTGGAGTGCCGGCGTGGGGGGAGTATTGACAAATGGAAAGCCCTATTTGCTGGCTAAGAAAAAAAATACAAAAACACCGTTTTGTCGTTTAAACTCGAATGCATATTATCCATGGCTGATTGCATTAGCTTAGTGTGACCGACATTATGGCCGACTGTTCATTGTGTTGTGTGCAAAACGGTTTAGTCGTAAAGGTGAAATGTGGTTCATTTTTCTATTTCGCATTGGTAAGGCTTGTTTTTATCCACAGGCATAGTGCTAGCCTAACGTTCAGGTCATGATGATATTTTGCCTAAGAAACGCCAGCTTTAATATCACATAAGTTTTTAACAAAATCATTGAATGCTCTACAAACTGAAATTAAAAAAATCCAGTTCCAATCTCAAACTACAACTACAATATTCTATGTCGTTTCCGAAAATCTAGATACATCTTCGTAGCAGATGTCAGACAAATGTATCGTCAAATTCTCATCACAATTGAGCACAGGGACTTTCAAAGATGAGCTCTCCCGATGAGTCAATTCGGGACTTCCGTCTGCGCACGGTAACATACGGCACCGCCTGTGCCCCGAACCCGTACCTAGCAATACGTACTCTGCACCAACTAGCGTACGATGAGCGAGGAACATTTCCGAAGGCCGCAAAACTCGCTGTTAGCGATTTCTACGTAGACGATCTGATGACTGGTTCTGATCACATCCATGATCTCATAGACCTGCAAAATTAAATGGTGGGGCTACGTGACGGTTTTGAACTTCGGAAGTGGTCATCGAACTGTCAAGACATACTCGATCAGGTGCCAAGAGAGCATCACGAGCATCGTTCACTGCTCGAATTAAAAGGTGACGAATCCATCAAGACTTTCAGACTCAGACAGACTGGGCGCTATCGGCAGACTATTTCTGCTTCAAAATCAAGACATCAGTGTCACTGATTCTCACCAAGCGAACCATATCCTATCAGAGGTGTCGGTGACTGGCCCCCAGTGTCATCATCGCCAAATATATGTTTCAAGAATTGTGGACTCTCTCGGGACGAGCCGGTGCCACAATCGATTGCTCATCGCTGGTCAACATATTGCACAAACCTGAAGTTCCTCGAGACCGTCAGAGTGAGCCGCTGGATAAGTCAGTCAAACATCAAAGCCTCCGCGAAAGCCTATTCCGCAGTGGTGTCCGCACGCACAGTACACTCTGATGGGTCAGTCAAAATCTCGATCATCGCCGCTAAAACCAAAGTACCACCTTTAAAAACAATCAGTCTGCCACTCGAACTCTTTGGAAGCGTGCTTCTTGCCAAACTCATGCATGCAGCCACTTGGAATCAAAGACGTCAAACTATTTGCGTGGATCGACTCGTAAATGGCTTCGGATCTCGCCTAGTCGCTTGAAGACCTCAAGCAAGGTTAACAGGATGTTTGGTACACATCCCCCCTATAAATAACAGCGAAAAGTCGCTGCCCATGGAAACCCGGACAATCCTGACACAACTTCGATCGGGTTGGTGCCATATACTTCAGAGCTATAAAGCTCGGATTATCCCTGGCACCCCGACTATAACCAAGGCACCCATACTACCAACCATCTATTCCTCTGCCCCCTACACCAAACGTAATTCAACAACAACAACAAATGTACCAGCACTTTTGGAAGATTTGGTCCACCGAATACCCGTCTCGACTGCAACAGCGCCCGAAATGGCTCAGAACCAAGGAAAACCTCAAAAAGGTTCACCACGATTCTGACGGACTCGTTCGGACGGCCATGCTGAAATGTCAACGCACTATCCTCACAAGACCGGTAGTAAAGCTTTGTCTACTGCCGATACCAGACAACTACCAGGACTAAAGGACCTCACTCCTTTAGGTCGGCCGGCAATATTTGGGGCGCCCTCAAGCGACAAACATCGCAACCAGCAATGCTGTCGCATCACACCCAACTTAACACTGAACGTTCGAGTCTCGCTCGAAGAAGACTTCTTCAGGCATCTACATGACGTTTTCGGTCAGAAGAGATGGACATATCTTTTGATTATAGGCCAACTCCAGTTGACCAAAAGCACAAACATCGTACTACGGATTTGTTGCATTGGCTTAAATACTGCATCACCCAAAAATATTTACCGCAGAGAATTTTTCGAGATAATAGGTAGCATTTGAAAAATTTTGAAAGTTCTTCAAAAAAAATCAATGCATCGACGGACAGACGGACAAAAGGACGAATAGATGACGGATTTGTATGGATGGTGATTAGAAATTTATATCTTATGTCAACTGACCACGCCAGTTGCTGGTAGAACAAAAAATTCATATGGCGGAATTTTGTCGCTCACATCGTTGCAGCGAGACAAAGTTCAAATAATTCCATCGGAATTTAGTCAGAATTAGAATTATAGTTTATAGATCCAATAAGGATTTTAAAATGAAATAAATGGGCCTGGCTTAGCCCGCCACCAGCATCAGCTTATGCGCCACCCAGATGGGATGAGAATTTACATCTTTACCAATTCGATCAGAAGAAGTGCACACCTGCAGAGATACTGCACACACACAGACATTCACATAAATATACAGCAGGGAGGACGAATTTGCAAATTTCGCATAAGTTTTTGGAATTTTCGAGCACACAACACAACAAACGAACGACTGACGACTGCACTGATGCGATCCTGCCGCATATACTCCTCGTATAAATCTTCGTTTGTTGATACACACAAACACACACACACACACACACACGGACGGACGAATATTCAATGTTTCTGTGTGTGGTTGCGTACTGCAAGGAATTCTTCAATTTATCCTGCCTTGATCCTTTGTGCACAGTTTGCCAAGAATCTCCAACAAAACATATCCTCTTTGGAGCAAACTTTAAACGGAAAAATGTCCCATCATTGCATATAAATGGTATGCATTCTGTTAATAATTTTGTTATGTTATGTGTGTGAGTGTGAGTGCCAGTCATTTGTTTTGTTGTTGTGTGGTGTCTAAAGTTATTACTTTCTCGGAGCTTCTTCCTTGACGACAGCACTGAAAATTAATTCAAAGGAATACTCCTTCATGTCACTGCAATACTTTAGGCAACCACACATATACACACACACCCACACACGTACTATAAATGCAACGTGCAATTTGCATACATTGCCGACGAAATGATTCTTCGACGTAACTTACAAAGGTGAAAGCATAGAGGACACTGAATGTACGACCGACCACACACACATTCTCGTCGGTTGGGGGCATTCTCAATACATTGCCATTCACTCGTACATCTTCGACCTACATTGTGGGATTTGAGATTTGGTATTGGGAGAAGCCTCCCTCGTACAGAGTAATAATTTTGCAATTCATTCTCAATGTAAATCTCTGAAAATACAGCATCTGAAGTTTTCGATAGATGTACACTCCGTGCCACTTGTTATAGTGCAGGTATTTTTTGTTAAAGTCACTTGTTCTTAAAACAAGTGATACAAAAAAAAATTGTGATTTAAGGCTTTATTGGTAAAGAAATCAAAAGACTAAATTTTTTAAACCTTATCTTGAACTTCTTTTACTTTCTTTTATTTAGTAAAAGGAAGGGCTAAAGTGCATTGTAGGGTTTACTCGGTCAACCCTTTCCTTAAAGCCCTTATTTAGCAGACTTTAAAAACCGAAATCTTGTTTGGGGGAGACGCCCCCTTTAGGAGATAGGATAGCATAGAAGCTTCCATTTTTATTTTTGGATAAATGCATTTTTCGAAATGGTTTGATGGATGTCATCATATGAAGTTAATAAAAATACCTTTGATCTTATAAAAAATTGGGTTCAATCCAACCCCTCTTGACAGAGTTACAGCCAAAAACTGACTTTCTGATTAAAGTTTAACCAGGGGCGTGTTTAAATGAGGGCGGGTACGGCTATGTAGAACTAATTTTCACCATTTGACATCAATATTTAGGCATACTCACTTTTAAACACGCTCCCTGCTGAACGGCAATGTAGAACCTATTTTCGCCATTTGATATTAATATTTCGGCCAAGCCACTTTTAAACACGCCCCCTGCTGAAATTTCATGAGAAAGTCAGTTTTGGCTCTAACTCTGTCGAGGGGGGTTGGATTGAAACCAATTTATTTATTTATAAGATGAAAGGTATTTTTTAAAACTTTTATTTAACTTGACTTGACCCCTTTTTGTCTGTATTTTCGACCACTTTGAGTTCATTTTTAACCACCTTCCACACGACCTAGAGAGCTGAAGAGAGCTTGTCTAAGTCCAAAATAGCATTTTTATTATTACTAGTATGACGCGTGTCGCGTGTCGCATGTTGCGCTTGTGATGGGTTTAAATTTTTTTTTCGATTTCTTTTGAGGTCCTTTTTATCCAAATTTCACACGACCTAGACAGCTGAAATTTTGTGTCTAAGTCCGAAATAGAATTTTTTATGTTCCGAGTATGACGCGTGTCGCGTGTCGCATGTGGCACGTGTGATGGATTGAAACATTTTTTTTCGACTTATATGAGATCCTTTTTAATCAACTTCCACACGATCTAGAGAGTTTAAACTTTGTGAGTGTCTTAGTTCGAAAAAGCATTTTTTATATTCCATGATGCGTGTCACGTTTCGCATGTGGCACGTGTGATGGTTTAAAATCGCGTCATTTTCTCGTTTTTAGGTGTTTTTTAACCACCTTTCGCATGACCTACAGGGCTGAAATTTTGTGAGCGACTCAATGTCAGTGGCGCATTTTCATATCCATCCCATCATCCCATTTTGACGCGTGTCACGATCCGCGTGTGGCGCGTGTGAAGCGTGGAAAAAATAAAACTCTTTGAAATAGGCCCGACCTCAAAAACAGATATTTTGGCGATTATTACCAAATAATAAACGACTGTGTGGCGTGTTTCGATTATAAAAGTTTGTACCCGAAAAACGAAGTTTTTTTTACATTTACTTGTTATTACCTTTTATATGATAACCTCCTAACATCCATTAAACCACTTACAAAAATGCATTTTTCAAAAAAGAATTCAAAACTTTGGAAGCCTCGCTCTCCTAAAGTGGGCGTTTCCCCAACACTCCACTCACATTTATGAACTGATGGAAGTTGGGCACTGGGTGAAAAGGTTAAAATACCGTAAAACCCTAAAATGCATATTTCCCAAAGGAAGTATGGTAATCAGGAAAATGTTCAAACTCGGGATTTTTGCAGATTAACCCCGCATTTCCGTATCTTCTAAGTCAGATAAAGTCAATCTGTCTGTCCCCCCTCTACAGACCAGACGGCTGAACTTATTGGGATAAAAATTCATATTTAAGCATTCTACATAAATTGGGAAGTCCCAGTTAATTTTGGCGAAATCGGACAACCGGAAGTGGCAGTTTTTCGAGTTTTGAAAATATCTCAAAACGAATCGTTCGGAAATACACATATCCTCAGGGCCCATGCACTCTAAAAGTTTTACAAACAGTTTTGTCCATCAGAGATACACATGTATATAAAATTTGAATATAATCGGGTAAATTTTGTAAAATATTTGTATGGAAGCCTGCCGACCCGAGGGGCCTCAAATGTTGTCATCAGAGATGTGTGCATAGTTTCAATTAAATCGGACTGTGAAAAATGGGTTAAAAATTGATCGCAAGGCACGCGAAGTTAATATATAGAATTTAAAAAAATTGGAATTGGAATTGGATTGTTTCATGTTTGGTATGTTTCTGGATGAGTTCAAAATGGCTGCAAAGTGATTTTGGATCAAAACCAAGTTAATTTAATTTGGAGCAATCAGCGCGGGTGAAAATAGACCCAACACCCACACCCATTACTTTATGACTTATTCTCCTACCCGTTGACCGTGACTGACTGCACCAGCACCCGCCCTACCCGCCATTTGCTTCAAGTAAATATTAAGGATTGGTCGTTAAGTTAATTTTTTAAAGGAAGAACAAAGCCATTCCAATTACAGTTACCTTTTGTTCTGTGCCGTTCAGAGCGACATTGCGCAGCACACTTTTGCAACTCCCCAAATGCGATAAGAAAAGCTTAGAAATATAGAGGCGCACGTGTCGCCAATCGGTTTGCCATCCCCTCCCATCTCATACTCACAATCAAATCGTATCAGATGTAAAATTCCCAAATGACAAAACTTACCGTTAAATTTCTTGTGTACACACGCCAGTTTGACGCGAAAAAGAAAAGACCGCGTCCTGGGCAACAGTCACAAAGCGATAGCGCGGCATAAGAAGGAGGACAACGAAACGAACCGCCCAACGCAATGAACGAACGTACCAGAAAATGACCGCACACATAATGTAAACAACACCGCACGAAGGACGTGTGTGTCCCTTTCCCCTCCCCAACAACACAACCAACTAACCAATAGCTATAAACGATTCATTCAGCGCCAACACTGGGCGCGACGTTGAAAATGAAATAAGTTTCTCGCTATGAACTTTTAGTCCTTTGGCTCATGATTCTCCTGCTGAGAACAATGAAACCGACCGACCAAAGGATCTATGTCTTTTCGTCTGTCTGTACTGTAGTACTGCAGATTACCACCCCCCCCCCCAAACACCCCAACAAACAACCCCATCTATCACACAACGCATGCAGAAAATATTGTTTCGTCGGCAGCGGCGGCGGTGTGTTGTCACATGGTTGGAAATTAATTACTTTCCAAAATACAAACAAACACAGGACGATCAACAACAACAACAACACCAAACGAAAACAATATCCTGTGAACATAAATTACAAAACTCGGTCGTCTCCGCATCGGTTTCAATGGGCTCGCCTGGCCACGCTAGTATTTGCCTGCTGTTGAGGTGGGACAGTGGCTGGATGGTGTGATGATGGTGGTGGCGGGAAAGATGTTTGTATGTCCGTCGTTTAGGCTTTCTTCCTTTGTTATGTGTGGGCATTTGCTTCTGGACTCCACTCTCTGTAGAAGATTATTGCTTCTCTTCCTGTTGTCATCGTCGTGCGCGTGTGTGTGTGCGGTCTGCCCAATGGAGGAAAGTAGTGTGACCCCGATGACAATTTAAATTTATTTGGCAAAAGATTTCAACTGCCATATTGGCAAGGGGATCAGAGGACTGCAGCGCAGAACTTTTCTGTCTTTATTTATTGCGCTTGCAAAAGAAATCCCTCACGGTTCTTAATTTTTTTGTTCCCATTCTCCCAACGCTTGAATTATGGCGCTTGACTTTAATTTGATTGTTTTAAGGTCATTTTTAAATTCTCTATATAACCTTTGCGAGCCCGTGTGTCTGTCGGTGGCTGGCTAGTGGAATCTTGTAATGAATTTTTAATCCACTTCTTAAAGCGAACTTTCTAAATTTGGTACAAAAGTGTATCTCCGGTGGCATGGAGTGTCATGGTTTTACAGATCAATATAGACGACCACTATTTGAGCTTCGAAGCACATTTCGTCTTGGCTGACTTTGTTAATAAACAGAATAGCCAACGTCTATTAGACTCTCCCAGAGTGACTGTATATGGTGTGCCATTTGGGTCATGTTTCTTTCAGAATGCAAGAGGCAATGCTGTAACAGTGATACTATCGTGTCATGACACTTTTCTTGTGGCCTAATTGGATCAATAGGGCCTACACTTGTGCTTCCAACAGGACGGTGCAACATCAGTACATCAAACATCCCACAGAGCCCGTGCTATGATGGGAGAAAATTTTTCCAGTCGAATAATGTGGACACCGTGGCTCTAGTGGTTAGTACGTTGGACTTGTGAGCATGAGGTTCGAATCCCAGAAACACCAACGCGGTTTCCGTCATCAGTTTTTGACCCGTCTGTGTAAAAATGAATATGTTCGTCTTCCACGTATGTAGAATGATCTGGAGGGGAAGGTGACCTGGAAGTTTTTGTTGAAATGGAGTTGCGGAATGGTGTTATCTATGTTGCCTGGGATCCGTAACTAAATTCAGGATAGAGGAGTGACCGATTTAATTTTCAATCCACTGGGAGATAGCATTAAGGTGAATAGCCGAACTAGCAGCTACTTGCCTGCTGGTGTAAGGTCAAACCGAATGTCCAATGCGGCGGAGGGGGTTGTGCTCCGCTCATACATAGACTAGTTGATCTTTGGACTTTGCTTAATTTGTGAAGGTTTACTTTTTTATTTAAGGCAATCCACCATACAGTCACACCGTATAGAAGAGTAGGTCTTGCTATCGCTTTTTATAGCCAATGCGTTATATGGGGTTAAAGACCCCAACGGCTAGCTACCAATAGCTTTTTTGCATGAGAAGAGTGCCACTGTGGCTTTACGAACTCATTCTTGTATTTTAGGTTTCCAGCTCAGCTTTCTGTCCAAAATAAGACCTAAATACTTGGGTCTATCAGTGAATGTTAAGCTTATACCTTTTATGGAAGGAACTTTATATTTCCTGGTGAATAGGACAAGCTCAGTTTTCTGAGGATTTACCCCTAAACCACAGCGATCTGCCCAGCAAGTTAGCTTGTTGAGAGCTTTTTGCAGGAATTCCTTAAGGTATTCGGGTATTTTCCTGAGACGGCAATAGCTACGTCATCCGCATAAGCGATAACTTTGCAGCTTTCACCTCTTAGACATATTAGCAGTTCATTCACAGCTAATTTCCATAGAAGGGGGGACAGGACTCCACCTTGTGGGGTTCCTCTGCAGACGACACGCCCAGCTTTGAATTAATAATCCTACTTGTGAGCAAAAGATTAATCAATTCGCCAAGCGAGTCGTCCACCCTCAAAGCCAACAGCGCATCCGTAGTCGCTGATGTGTTGACGTTGTTAAAAGCGCCTGCAATGTCTAGGAATACCACCATTTTTTGCTCCTTGTGGTGAAGGGAATGTTCAATAGAACGTACCAGTGTATGCAGAGATGTTTCTACAGACTTGCCTTTACAATACGCCTGCTGATCTGTAGACAGAGGAGTCTCTTGTCAATGCGTGTTCGCATGTAGGTACCGATCAGTATATAGGAGGCTACTTAAATTGTGTAAATGAAAACGAGCCCCGGTCCCATACAGATTTTTTATGTTATGTCGTTATGAATCCTCTTAATCTAGAGTCTAGAATGAGAGCTGGTAGTGCAGGGTAAGTAAAAAGAGTAAAACAGACAAATATCACGCCGGTTAAAACTGGATGAAGGCGTGCATGGTGCATAATTTGTAAATATTTCTGAGGTCCTAAGGGTAAAAAGAGTAAAACAGACAAATATAACGCCGGCTGAAAGTAGATGAAAGCAACTTATGCTGGTTTTCATAAGCGTTATGCATAATTTGTAAATATTTTTGAGGTCCTAATGGTAGAAAGGGTAGAAAGAGTATAACAGACAAATATAACGTCGGTTGAAACTGGATAAAAGCAGCTTATGGTGCATAATTTGTAAATATTTTTGAGGTCTTGAGGGTAGAAAGAGTTTTACTCTAACGAGGAAAAAGAAAAATTCATACCGAAGACGGATTTCAAACGTATACAGACGGCACCCATTGCGTCAGCGTTTACCGCCAACTTCAAGTAGTCACAAATGGTTTTGGAATCTATTAACAAAACAAAAAATGCCAACTTATCTATTTGCGAACGAAGCATTTATTTCCTCATTTTGGCTTGCATCTATCCATCCATCACAGGCAACAAAATGACCCACAATGTCTTTGTCGATTAAAAATTTTTCCCTCCATGACGTTTGACATAATCTGCGTGCATCAGCAGTGTGGGTGGGATTCCACCACCACTTGAGATCTAGCATTTAGAGAAACCCACAAATCACCGTAAAATGTGCACAAAAAATTAAGGATTTCCTTGGCAAATTTGTTTAAACAAATTACTAATCTAACTTTATGTGCATTTAAATCTCGCGCAACACATTAGAGATAGAGATAGACAACAACAACAACGAAAACATCTTGGAATGGAGGATACTATACATGTACGGTGGATACTTAACTCTGGATGGATGGATGGATGTACAGAAAAACACAGAACGGTGCGGCAATAATGTAGCGAATGTGACGAGCGCGACTTAAGACAATTTAAAAAAGATTTCGCAAAAAAGGAAATATGTGGGCGGCGGCGGTGGGTTAAGTGTTTTGTTGCATGCCACCATCTCCATCAGACCCCTTTAGATATTGTTTCAGTGTTATCTAAATCCACAACTAAATGGATGGATAAATTTCACAGTTGATGCCAAGAGACGGAATGAATGAATGAACGAACGAATGAATGGACGAAGGCGTCCGTTTAATGCACACGCAGCACAGTCACAGTTACGCTAGCGGCGACGCGGCGCGGTGCGATATGGTAGTGCAGTGGTGACTGGCGCGCGCCCGCTTCATTCAATCGAGGAAGTGCGCATACTGCTCGTAGCTATCTAGGAAAGGCCAATTATTTATGAAGTGCTGGGGAGATAGCATAGCCAGTCAGCCAGTCAACCAGCCAGCCAACCAACCAGCCAGCGCATTTCTATAAACGACTTCCAATATGGGATTTTTGAAGCGATCTGCGAAATGTAGCCAGCAACGCAGTAACTTTTCAGCTGAAGCTGGATCTCTGGAGGCGTTTTGCAATCTATCCAGCTGGATGTTGGTTGTATGCGATGTAGTCAGGAGTAGAATCTTTGTGCTGTATGCCATTTGCCACCCACGTCCAATTGTTTTGATTCGGCTGCAACGTTGCAACTTGCTACATTGATAAGGCCGCGCAAAAAGTAAAGGCCCAAAAAAAAAAAGAAACTGAACTGTACGCCTACAGTGTTAGCGAAGTGTGACCACAATGCAATGCAAGTTTTGTGTCCTCGTCCACTTTAACAGAAAGCAATGATGGCAATGAATTAATTAATGATTTGCTGCGCTGCTTACTAAGTCTTAGCTGTAATACGAGGTTAAGTGGATGCGGTTATTGTATTAACAATATGGTCATTATGGGTTCTTCTGTTAATGTCTTCTCCTAATAATGTCTAAAACGAAGAAATACAAGGAAACTGATGCCTTCAAGATGTTGGAAATATCGACAATTTGCGTACATAGATAGCACAACGACTGAATCGGCTAAACTACGGAATATCGTCCGAATGTCACCTCGATTCATAGGTTCAACCCACTGACACTTCCAACTGATATATTTTTTCTTAAGAAAGTATCATAGAAACAAAACTCACGAATAGTGCTTCTTGTCATGTATGTAAATATAAACCGAGCCACAACAACGATTGTAAAAATTATTTTTTTTCCAAATGCCACCGATATGCTTCTCAATCAGTCTTTGAAAACATACCCTGATATTGCAGAGAAAAATCCCTTGGTGTGTGGAGCGATACTGACTACAGATTAGATTTCTATCAGTGGCTCTCGATTTCGAAAATCAGTGTTCCACGATTTTAGTAGGTAGGACTTCGTCTAATCACACTGTCGCTCACTACAGTACTCGGACCTTTCTACGACGATCGGTTGTTCTACACACCGAAAGGACTCCAGTGTTTCATATACTGGGACAAGGATCGTCCACCCAGCAATAGGTTTAATGAACCTGGAGCTGCTACAAGAACAACAACCCTATTCCGAACCTTCCGTTCAACAATACTTTGCTGTCGTGAGTCTGAGGGCTCATTCGAACTTTACGTTCAAGTCGTGATTTGCCGAGTTACGATATTTCTCGTGACTTTCGTACTAATGTGGACATCGTGTCATCACACCGTCGCCTACTACGCTGCCACGACCCTTTCCTGTCCTGACAACGCTCTATTGTGCTTCGATCGATCCGACTCTAATGCATTTCTGTGAGCTTCGTGTAATCACTCCGTTGCTCACCGGGCTACGCCTTTAGAATTTTGGCGTAGCCAATGCTACACCAGCTATTCGGCTAACCTTTCAGTTCCGATCTGCTACACTCCGACAATAGCGCTGACACTCCAATCATGCATACGTCCAAGTGCGCTCTCTATTTTGCCAGAGTCATAGAAATGGCACCAACGAAGAATTTACTCGATGCAAGTGGAATATTTGCGCGTAAGAATATCCACAAATCGACCTGGGTATCTTCTGACCTTCTATCTAAGTCTAGACCTAAGTATTTGTCTATTGAGGAATATTTATACTATTGGGCCAGATCGTTCGTTCGGCGTCAATGTGACGTGAGTTGATTTGTTTTCATTCAGTTTTATTGGCCATATATTTAAAACTATCCGTCAATTTTGCTCAAATGCTTTTGCAGTTATCCTGAGACAGTTTGGGGGTTTTTATGTGGGCTACCAGGATGGCTGCATCATCAGCAACGGTAGATGTTACTCCATTATTGGAGACCAGCTGTGAACAAAAAAAAATAACATTGGTCCAAGAACGCTTCCTTGCGGTACACCTGCGCTGATTCCCTTTGGTGCATCAATGAACCAAAGTAGGCAAAATACAATTTTTCCGGCTTCAAATTTCTAAGTCGCCAACCTTTCAAAGACTTCGTTACGTTTTAATTAGATGACTGGGATGATCTCGAATTTCATTTTGACTCAATATCGTCGTCATCATAATCATCATTTTTAAATCTTTTTCTCATGAGCGAACGTACGTGAGAGGAACGCACACACGCATAAAAATGACAAGAACAGGACATGTACGTGGCAATAATGAATCACTACTGATGATGAAAAGACGAGAGACTATATCTACCTACCTGGCAACCTACCGCAGAAATGCGCATTTCATTTCAGGTAGCAAGAAGCAACCCAAAGAACAAGATCCCAACGTAATGATATGATCGGAGAGAACGCCCATTGCGGCGGACGGCATAAACGATTAAGACAAGACGCTTCCTTCAGCGCCACCAGCCTAAACCTGTTACGGTAATCGCAGTTCAGGTCACATTTTTTGTTGGTTTTTTTTTTTTGCTTCTGCACATCTCTGCCAGACAGACTGACAGATTTATGTGCAGTGCAGATGCAGTGCCACAAGAGGGTTGCCATGGCCATCAATCAAATTTATGCGCTAATGTGGTTGCTCCTTCTACTTTCTATCTATACCTCACTCTAAGTTGACTTACCATACATTTTCCCTTCGTCGGATAGGATGATTTTTCTTCGTCCACATGGTGGATATATTGAGAGGGCCTCTTGAAAACTTTGTTCAATATCCGGACTCCAGACACCTTCGGCATCAGCTGATGAGAGATCTTTTTCGTCCTGTGATTTGAAAGAAAAGAAAAGAAATCATTGAATACGAATGTAAAGAACAGTTTAGTTAACAGAACAGTTTAGTTAAGTAACTAAAGCTGAAGAATTAATTTTGAATCTCAATTGTCAATCGAACTTTCTATGGAAATTCATTACCAGAATTTGCTGAGTTGTGCAGCTAGAAATGACAAAGCGCTTACTCTCTTAGCCAGTTATTATATTTGAAAATCTTCTCAGGTGTTAAAATTATGTACCAAACTGAAGTGGTAGTATTGACTTTATTTTATTACAAATCTTACAATAGTCTCTTAGTCTATATTGGTTTGACGCAAGACCGTCTACATCATGTTCTTGTTCATACGAGTACATGACATGTATGTATGTGTTGTTTCGGCAACCTCATTCGTTATGCTCTTAATTTCAGTTCGATGTTTTCAAGATTGAACCATCAACCCTTAATTACCCACCCTCACGGCAATATTTTGACAATTCTTCTCATGTAGTTAGTAAGAGATGCCTTTCCACTTAATGCGTATCCACTTAAAAGCAATCTTCCAACATGCGACACTCTAGAGAAGTGCCAAAGGACACTCTGAAGAGGTTTGTCGAACCGAACGAACTGATGCTCTTGTTTTCATTATCTTTGAGTATTTCACACATTTGGAGGACCCTAATAATTGGAATTTCAGTGCAACAATTTGAGGGACGACTTGATTTTTATTTTCCGAAGCATACATCTGTCTATTGACACTTGGTTATCTCCCATAATTAGGTCGGTCGACTTCTGACTTCTCTTGGGATGGTAGAGTAGCAGTGTTTCTACGAGTATTGAATGGAGTGATCTTCTAATGCTCTTTCCCTCTTCATTGATAGTAGGGATTTTCAGCTGTCAATGTATGTCAGCACTCACATACTAGTCACTATTGACCGTCTATTCTTTGCTTTTCACCTTTGTATTTGAGCAATGTTCTTTTTTTTTATGTCTCTTAAAGCTGTAAGCCTTAGGTGAAAGTAGGTTTTATAACTGATGTTTTTGGTTAAGTAAAGCTATAGTTCGGGTGAACCTGGTCTTCAACTAACATACCATTCCAATTAGCAAAGTCTTTGGTTAACTGCCTCCGATTGTGCACACCAATTCCTATCAGGTCATACTCACTAGTTATGCGAATTCATTCTAAGCAACGGCCCTCTTCCACTACACTGATGGTCCTCCGAGTTTCATTTTGCGGGCCGGATGCTAAATGTTCATCCGCTCTACATGTCTTAGCTATCTCAAACGTACAATTTGTAGTTTGTAAAAGGTCGTGTACAACTGGTAGTGCTCGTCGTTGAATTTTCACGTTCAAAGCCAGTCAGAGGTCATTTTTAGCCATAGAACAGGACTGGAATGATTAAGGTTTTAAACCGAGTCTTCTTAGTGGTTCGAAAGAGCTACTTTTAGGTTGTAGAGCATGATTGGGATGACGTAAGTTTCACATAGTCTTCTTACTGGTTCAAGAGAGGTATTTCTTAGATGGTTAAAGTCTTAAACTTGTCCTCTCAGTGTTCCTAAAGAGGTCCTTTTTAGCCGTAGAACAGGACTTGGATGATTAACGTCTTATACGGGTTCTGCTTAGTGATTCGAGAGAGTCTTAGACATGGTCTTGTTAGTGGTCTGAGGTCATTCTTATGCAGGTTCTTCGTATTGGTCCGAGAAAGGTCTTTCTTAGCCATAGAACAGGACTGGGATTATTAAGGTCTTAAACATGGTCTTCGCAGTGGTCCTAAATAGGTACTTCTTATAAAGTTCTTCTAAGTGCTGCGAGATCCCATACAGCAGGACTGGGATAAAAAGGTCTTATACAGGTTCTACTTAGTAGTCCGAGCGTGGTTCTTCTTATCCAAAGAACAGGACTGGGTTGATTAAGGTCTTTTATAGATTCTTCTAAGTGGTCCGAGAAATATCCTTCTTAGCTATAGAACAGGACTTGGATGATAAAGATCTTGAACAGGGTCTTTTTAGTGGCCCTAAAGAGGTGCTTCTTAAAAAGGTTCTTCTTAGTGATCCAAGATGGGTCCTTATTCTTACCCATAAAGCAGGACTTGGACGATTAAGGTCTTAAACAGGGCCTTCTTAGTGGTCCGAGAAAGGTACTTCTTAGCTGTAGAACAGGACAATTAAAGTCTTAAACATGGTTTTCTAAGTGATCCGAGAGAGGTATTTCTTATGCAGATTTTTCTTCTTCCAAGGGGGGTCCTTCTTACCTATACATCAGAACTGGGATGGTGGGATTATTGAGGTCTTAAAAAGGTTATGGTTAGTGGTCCGAGAGAAAGCTTTACTTCTCAACTACCATCTTAGACCAATAAAATAGCCATTGGCAAGAGTGATTCTTTGTTTGATTTCTAAGCTAGTATCGTTATCCGATATTAAATCGGAGTGTGGCAAGTTTGCCCAAGTTTGTCTACTTTGCTTGTCGCTAACTAGCTCAAAGTGCGTCGTACGTACGCCAATACGTCGATTTTGGGTGTCCCTTCGTGTTGGTAGCAAATCATCATGTCCTTATTAACCGCCAATAAATTTTTTCACCGCTTCTGCCTCAATCCTTCAAATGCAACCGTGACATCTCGCTGGGTTCTGACAATGTCGTCAGCGTAGGCCAGCGGCTTAGCAGACTTGAATATAATTATGCCTCTATCGAGGACCTAAGAATTTCGCACAATTCCCTCCAATATTATGTTTAAGTAATCACATGACAGTTGGTCGTCTAAATCTTTTCTTGACACTAAAGAACTCGGTCAGGGTGTTGAGGAGAGAGCAGCGAGAATTCTCCATCAATCAACACTCTTTACAACCAGGATGCGGTCCTGGCCTTCCGAAATGAAAGTCAATAGCGAGAAAAAAAGTGTTTTTCGAAAATCAATAAAGGTTTTCCAGAAATATAATTGTCAAAAATATCTTAAAAGTTAAGAGTATTAACAAGAGATACACAACTAATGATAAAAACTTGAAACAAAAATTAAAAAAACTGAAATACTTACGTCGCTCATATCGCCGACGTCTAAATTTTTGCTATCTGCCATACTGCCATTTGTGTCTGCCGGTCCCAATGGACCTGGGGGACCGGCACTTACTGGTGTCCACGGCGACGTTATGGTGCCGGCTCCTACGATTCCGTCTGTAACAAAAAACAACAAAACAAAAAAATATGTTATTAAATGAAAAAAATGCAATGTATCTAGATATTTGAGAAACTTCTTTCAACTTCTTCACGCATGAAGTGCATTATTTCTGTTCGACCAGAAAAAATATCATGTCAATTAACGACGCATGGGAAACCACAATTGCCACATAATGCAACCTCAACAAGAAGACAACAATTATTACTACATACATAAGTAAGTATCTACGAGCATGTAAGAAACTTGCATCAGTACATGACAGATACTGCAGAGATACAATTTTTGTAATTTACTTTGCAGTCATAAAAGGAGCCAGCAAAATATGAACTGAAAGAGAATAAAAACCAAATTGAAAATTTGTGTTGATATCTGCAGATTAGTCCACACAACAGCATGTATCTTTGGCGTTTTTTGTTCTGATGAATCTGTGTAAATGCAATTGTCAGCTGCACATTCGAGCGTGCATACAACATACTACTTAATGCATTAAATTATGTAGACGGAGGGAGCGCAAAAATCGCATAAAACCGCGATTGGCAGACAGCATCCCATTTCTCATCAAAACACAGAAATTAACTTCGGCAATCTGTTGCATGGAAATGCAAATATTGCAGTGCAGACAAATTATTCCAAGAAATAAAAAAAAAGTAAAAAATGCTGCACGCAGAACGAAAATTAATGCATAATAGAGGACATCCACCAAAGTGGTCTACATTTTTGCTAATGGTTTGTGTGTCGGGTGAAGAGGGAGGAGTGTGGTTTGTCCTTTTAACCTTTTTGTCATACCAATAGCTTAAGAGAGAGAGAATGAGCAAAATATGAAATGAAACATAGTTTTCGTTTGCCATGATGGATAATTGGGGATAGTGTCATCAAGTGTGATGTGATAAGTGACAAGTAGTTGAGAAACGAGTTCTCGCCAAAAATTGATCCGGTTTTGAAATAAAACTTTGGTAGGAAAGCTTTTTAGGCGCATTAATAATGAACTCTCAAGGCCGTATCATGTTTTGTTTCCTCATTGGTTGCATTGTTACCCTTCGTCTCCTCATTGGTTGCATCGTCAGCTTATGTCGTGACAGGGACTATCGAACTATTATAGAAAAATTATGAAATGATTATGGGATGTTTTTAAGAAGATTATGGGATGATTACAGGTCGATTGGGGGATGTTTATAGGTTAAAAAGGAGCTTAAAGAAGTCGAAAAAACCACTTTTCCACGTATCACACGCGCTCAAGCTCTCAACATGCGTTACACGCGGGATCTCAGAAATCGTCCATGACACTGAGCTGCTCCCTAGGTCGTGTAAAATGTGGGTCAAAAGGCCTTCCAAGAATTCGAAAAAATTGAGCCTTTTTGAAAGATTAACCCCAATTACACGCACTACACGCGCCACATGCGACTCGCGACACGCGCCACATGCGGGACCCTACGAGACTAAGCAACGCACAAAATTTTAACTTTCTAGGACGTGTGGGAAGTGGTTAAAAAAATATGGGTATTATTTTAAAGATTAACCCACTTTCCACGCACCACACGCGCCACACGCGACTCATGACACATGTTACACGTGTGATCTCTGAAATGGTCCATCACACTGAGCTGCTCATAAAGATTTCAGCTCACTAGGTCGGTTGAGTGGCGTCTCTTGAAACCTCAGGCGATAAATCGAGTTCATTGGCGGGCGTTTGTAGAAACCCTATGCTCCCCCGCGGAGTAAAGGAAAGAAAGAAGAAGAGGTCGTGTGAAAGGTGGTTCAAAAGGAATTCAAAGAAGTCGAAAAAAACCGACAGATAGGAAAAGTCAAGTTAAATAAAACTTTTTCTTTGAATGAATGCAGAACTTCAATGTTAATGTCGTCAATGTTTGAATTCTCCATATCCTGTATGATTCCATTTGAATGGCAAAGTATTTTCTGAAATACGAAAATCCAAGCGCAACCCGTTAAGAAAAAAAAGAAAAAATTCCGGCAAGCTTTTGAAGCTTGCAACAACTGCAGTTCCCATAACTCCGCACCACCGTTGCAACTGGAAAATTAATTTTGTTATTGTCGGTGGCGAGCAGCACCACGATGACAGTGGTTGCCTGAAATGTCAGTCAAGTCAACGCAGTGTCAACATAAAACAGAGTAATTCGTCAACGGGCCACTCCACAGGCAGAGAACAGTCAGCGCGCCAATCAACCAACCAACCAACCAAGCAACACCCACAAAGGCGCGACTGCAAATCTGTCTGTCTGTCTGTCTGTGGAAATGTCTCTATACCATCTGGGTACCGCGGTCGTCCTTTACCTCATCCCTCTATCCATATCATCGTACTCGTATTTATGTGGTTACTAAAACTGAAACTCCATCTGTTAGCACTGACGAAAATATTTCACCCAAATGGAAATTAGTGCAATGTTCACAACCAGACAGACAGACAGATAGGCAGACAGACAGACAACGCCATACGCCACACCGCAAAAACGATTTTGCATTTTTGAAATTTTGCATTTGCATCGCTGATGGTGTTGTGTGTGTGTTTGTGTCGACCACTTGGAAAAGAATGGAAAAAACACCTCGAAATAATCTGCATCACCATCATGCGCAATTTCACACTCTCACGTTGGTACGAGTACTTCTAGTAGAGTCCTTTTTCTGTTGACATCAGCCAGCACACAACAACAAAACAAATATCAAAACACAAACCGAAATTCATGCATTTCAGATTCCTCCCTCCCCTTCCGCGTAACCAACATCCCCTCCCTGAATAAGTGAATTTATTCATTCAGTGTCAGATGACACGTCAGTTAGTCGTACTGTATCCTGTTGCACTGGTGGAGTCATCTAAATTGCTGTTCATGCGGGTGTATTGTCAGGCGCGCAAATTGGCAACTATGTGGCTTCAGAGGGTAGTTAGTCAGTTGCAGGCGGTAAAAAATGTATGGGAGGGATGTGCATATCATCTCGAGGGAAAATTGATGACTTTATTGTTCTTGTGGTTTTTTAGGTTTTTGTGGCATTCCAAAGTAGATAGATGCAATTTCTCTGATTAAGTTACGAGTGACACTCCACAGCGCATGGAATAGTTCTAAAAATAGAGTGGAAGAGAGCCAACTAAAACCACAAGAGACGGCAGAAATTTTAAAAATTATTTCTTAATTCCTACACGATAATATTGGTATGTAAAGAATTAAGGGCAAGATACCAAGCCCAAATGCCCAGAATGCTTACACCCCAATAAGTGGGGGGAAACAAACGAGAGTTTTTGAAGCTGTTGTTCGACACTGCAGTAGAAGTTATCATAAGCAATTGTTGCCAGCAGACGAAACTTGGGTTCAATTTTATCACCCATCACGTTGAACGGATGATCCAACTGTCAAAAAGTTTAAAGTCATACACCATTTGTCCAGTTGTCAGCTCATAACAACAGATATTAAGGATATACAAAATACTAGTAATATGTGATTTTTTAAGCCTGATAGAAGTTTAAATTGTAAAAAATAAAACAAAAAATTAAATTAAATAAAATTAATTGAATTATTTTATTAATTCGAAAGATCAATACATGGCATTAACATTTCAAAATGATTTCGGATATATGGCCACCGTGGCTGTTCTTGACGAAGCGCATTCTAGACGTCCAACTTTGGGACACTTTTTCGAGCACTGCTAGCCGTATGTCACAAATAACACGAACAATGTTGGCCTGAAAGGCGTCAATTGTTGCTGGTTTATCAAAGTAAACCAGTGACTTCAAGTCGCTCTACAGGAAACAATCAAGAGGTGTCAAATTGCACAATCTTGGAGGTAATTTCTCGAAATCAACTTATCGTCAGATTTTGATTTGAATAAGTCATCGCCCTCGCCGTATGGCACATAAAACCATCTGGTGGAAACCAGATCACATCCAGATCAATGTCATCCATATTTCAAAACACAAAAATCATTGATCATGGTGCGGTAACGATTTCCATTGACTCCGGCCTCATTTTTGGAGAAAATATGGTCTGATGATGGCACCAGCGTTCAAACCGCACCAAACGATGCTTGTTTCTGGATGTAGTGGAGTCTGTAGTCTCTCTTGTGTATTGGTCTCACTCCATATGAGGCAATTTTGCTTATTAACAAACCCGTTAAGTCAAAAATGAGCCTCATTGCTTAACCCAATAAAAAACGGGTCAGTTTCCAAACTGCTCTAGAGCCCAATCGGTGAAAGAACGACGCATATGATAGTCTTGGGCTTTGATTCCTGTACCAGCGGGATCTTATATGGGTGAAGGCCAAATGTTTTTTAATTTCGCTTTTTCTGTCCTTTGATTAAATGAAATGAATAAACATGAGCAACATGAACTGATGGATGGATAGATGTCATCATAACAAGACATTTATCCATCCAACAGCTCATGTGTGTAACTTATCTAAGGAGAGAGAAAAGCGAGAAAATTAGCGAACAAGTAAAGGATTATGGTTACCAAAAAATTATTTGAAATTTTCAAATTTTTCAAATTATTCCCCTCTATTTGAGGTACAACAGCAAAGATGTTCTGTTCTTTTAATTAACAACTGAAGCAAAATATTAAAGGCGATGCCACTGGTATTTAGCTTGAAGGCAATTCTTCACAATAAAAAAGGAAACAGAAACAAGTTGCATACGCATTTGTGTTCCTTTAAAACATCGTCTGTGCGGGTATTGGTTGGCTGGGACTTTGGGAAGGAAAGGGAGGATCAAAAGGTGCCAAACAGCAATAAGCGCGCTACATATACTTAGACAATTGTGCGATAACTTGCACTGCGTTTTGTTCCATTTTGTTGCTCTTTTGCTTGAGGAGAATTTTGGGAAATTGTCGAAAACTGAAATTCACTAAATTCTTGATAAGTTCTTGACAAAGGATGGAATTTTCATCTTCTGCTCAGGAGTCACAAACACGACAACGAGCATATTTCAGCAAACAGACAACTATATGGAAACAACTACTATGTATACTAAAGGACAAACGTGTCGTTCTTCCTTGTTCCTTTCAAAATAATGAATTAAAAGGAATCCATATTGAAATGTTAATTTTATGAAATACAAGAAAACGATTAATGGAATCCCTCAATTGGAATTTATTTAATTAATTTATTGTTGCAATTATTGTTCAAGACAATTACGATTTCTGTTCGGTCAATTCATGTAAATTCTCTAAAAACCAAAAGTATACTGAATTCCACTATAAATGCTGAAATACAAAAACACATACGAAGCACTACAAACCAACTACAAAACAACCCCAATCGTAAAGCAAGCGGTGCTGCCCAAAGCTCAAAGCGCACAGCGCACAACGCACACAAAACACAGTCATTATAGTATGATATGATCAGATGCCGGGGAAAAAAATTGTATGGGAGCCCCCCGACCCCGCAGCCCGATTACACTCAAATTTTAATAGAAATTATTGCCACCGGAAATAAACATGTGTGCAAAATTTCAATAAAATCGGGCTTTAGGAAGTGTGTTAAAAATTGATCACAAGATTCTGCCCACCAGCCAGATAGCCAGCTAACCACAAATTTTTACAGAAAGTTATTGAAATTCCATGAGTTTCATGAATGAATAATGAATATCATCATTGTGATGATGTTATTGAAACCTAGTAATGTAGAAATGATTAAAGAAATTTTTCTTTTTGCAGCTAAGGCGGTAGTAGTAGTAAAAATAAGAGTTGTCAAAAGTAGAAATGCACACAAATGCAATTTTACACCCACAATAAGTAGTTGTACCTAGTAGCTGCAACTATAATACGGTTGGTTTTCTTGTAACTTTTGCAGCGCTGTAAGCTTGATAGCTTCTACTAGCGCAGTTGCATTTTATTTGGGCAGTTCCACATTAAAATAATGAAGCTACATTTGTGTTGCTATATTTGGCTGTTATGAAATAATATTTTATGAGCTGCACACGAACAAATCCAAAGTGTAAACAGTATATGCAAAGGTAACAGTAGCAAATAGTAATGTCGCTTCTAGCTTGTATAATAGGTATGTTATGTGCCTCTTTTTTTCGTAAAACATACCAGTAGCATTGTTCTTTCTCTTTCCAAACATCACTGTATCGTGTTTCGTGTAAATGAGTACACAGGCATTCATAGCTAATACAATCAAGTCAAGTTAAACCTAGAGTGATGTTATAAATAAATATAAAAAAAAGGCAGAGGAAGAGAGAGGAACTTTGATATTGGGCATTTAACATGGGAGATAAACATTGAACATTTAACATAAGATATAAAAGTGTGACTTAACATACGACATTAACATTGAACATTTAACATAAGATGTAAAAGTGTGACTGAACATATGACATTAACATTGGACATTTAACATGGAACATAACAGTGTGACTTACCATAGCACATTAACATTGAACATTTAACATGGGACATAAAAGTATGACTTAACATACGACATTTACATTGGACATTTAACATGGGACATAAAAGTGTGAGTTAACATAGGACATTTAACATAAGACGTCTGACTTAACAGTGAGACGTAAGCGCATGACTTAACATTCAACTTTTTGAACATTTTCCCATTTAACCTTCGAGTGAGACGTTATCACGTCAAAAAAATAAAAAGTGATCTTTCTTTTGGTTACTTCCAACCTCAACTAAGAAACAAGAAAAATCTTTTCCTTTTTCCAGCACAGCTTCCATTGACGCCTCACCGTCATATGCGACCGTCGTCGACTGGCGCCACAGTTACTGATGTTGTCATTAAAACCCTTCCTCGCAATCGAATGCCCGACACTAGGTGGGCGTGTGAGATATTCCACAAAGTTTTTACTAAAATACAAAAAGCTGGTCCCCTTGTGTGCTACCACACCTTCAGTTTGGTTTTATTTTTTGACTTCTTCAGTGAACGGCGGCTCTAAGCACCAAACATTTGACATTTTAAATAATTGGAATGTCTGTACTCAGTGCACGATGACAACGAAGGCGGCGCTAAGGTGAAGTGAGGCTAGGTGGAGATTGATGCACATGCACACAACAACAATTGACTCTATGCGCAGCGCGCGGCTATTCAAAATTGCACCTTCAAGGGTGGCAGCGTCAACAAAATATGCAAAATGCTCATTTGTTGGGCCGCCAATGATGGGGAACGGTTTTGAATTATTACTTACACCGTCGGTCGTCAGGAGTCCATATAACTCACTCTCTGTGGAAAAGTCAAAGAATAATCCTGATGAGGGCCTGTTTCTGTCTGTCCGTAGACTCGTCAACTCAGACCGGATCATCCTGATCGCACTGTTCATTATGAGGCAGACTCTTCACCATCGAACCACCGTCGCTTAGTCCAGCGTCTTGTACTTGCAATTCATCGATTGGGGGCAATTGTAATGTGCCTTTGGTGTTGTTCACACGAAACGAGACAATAAACAGCAACAACAGCAACAACAACGGACTGCAATTGTTCTGTTTGTACACCAACTGTCTAAGCAATTGTTTGCTGTGTCACCGCGCCGGCATCGCTTACGACAACAGGACATTTCTAATTTATGGGCTTTGGATTTGCTAGAATGGTAGATACTTGATGATGGCCTGATGTGTCTAAAGCATTGCAATTTTCGAATAATGACCAAACGGGTTAAACATACTCGCACACACACATATCATAAATGTCGCCGTGCCGTTAGGAGGATACCACCGCAAGAAATGGGTGGTGTCCTTCTCAAAGAAATTATTTATTTATTAGTGGGAGTTGAAAATTATACGAAGGTGGTATCTGTGTGTTGGGTGCCTCACAAAATACTAAACAGCCAGAAGGATACGAAATTCAAACGGACGACTATTATGCTTTGCATCCTTTTGAATAATGCAAACGGTGCACGTTGCTCGGGCGGTCAATCTACTTACTACACATTACCTACTGGTTCCGCTGACCATATGCAAATAATGGGACACATGTATATCAAAAACTGTGTACCTTATTCAGTTGAAGTGGAGTGTATGTAAACAGGTTGTACGACAAACCCATCAACTGGTTTGACTTACGAGTATTAGAACTCCATTTTCAGTCCAAAAAAGGTGCATTTTGTCGATGTGAATTGTGCATTTGGATCGCATACGGTGGATAACACATTGGTTCTTTAAACTGATCCCATAGACTTAAAGGATAAAGGAAGGTTGGCAGAATATGGGTAATATACCGAAAAACTCTCTTGTAATTAATGCAGATCGAAATATGCCGGCATCTCTTAGTCTGCCTTTCGTTATCACCTTTAGTTTCAAAACTGTTACAAATGGAGTCCTTGCAAGATTAATTACATCAGTCCTGAACAATTTGGTTTTAGAACAAGCCTTTTCATCGAAGAAGGTCTTCTTGACTTTTGTTCAGTTATGTATAAGACATTTTATTCTAAAAGCGATCAGCCATCAGCAGAATAGGTGGAATAACACAGAATGCATCAGATTTGCTGGTGGCCGTAACTATCTATGACTGGTGGAAGTTTTTAACTTAAGGCCATCTTCTATTTGGATAGAAATTATATTTTATTTTGATCAGCTTCCTCTACATTTACAAATGATACCTTTTGTGGTAAGAGAGAAATTAAATTTAGAAAGTGGAACACAAGTAAAGCAACAACAACAGACACAAATCTGATAATCACCTCCGTCACCAGCTTAACCATGTTATCTTAAGTCGTCACATGTTAATTGCATTCACATGAAATGTATACAAAACAGAAATTAGTAATGACTCCAGATGATTGGAGGGAGGTGAACAATTTCAATGCCCTAAGAGGGCATAGTCACGGAGGGCGGAGTCACAATTTGTTAGCTTGCCGGAGGCTATAATATAATGATAACATATTGAAAAGTACAGGTCTTAAAACGGAACCTTGGGGGACTACATTTAAGCCTATCATTTCGGATTTTATGGCTAATAAGATGGACAGCTTTTAGTAACTATAGTTACTGAACAGGTGATTACGGTAATAAGCGAGCTGAAAACATTTGTATCCAAATCAAACCCTAACAAGCCAAGAAAAATCAGTTTTTACATTTCATTTCTGTCATTTATGTGACGCTACAGTGAACTAAAATCCTTATCTAATTAGCACGCACTTTTGCAAACTTTCTCCAAATGGGCACCTCTATCCCTTGCAGGTAACCCCATTACTTGTGCGCGCCATCTAAGGTAAGATCTTTCTCTGCAGCGCTGCCCCACTGTGTTAGATTTGAAGACTCAGTATGCCGGAGCGGTGATGACCATTCGCTGTACACATCCTAGCCATCTCAAACGTTCAAGTACGTCGTTTCGTGACAATGTCGCTTTATAGCACGTATAGTTAATCATTCTCCAAAAGTCCGTTTACGCAAACCATACCGAAAATTGCCCGAAGGTTTATTTTTTCGAAGTGAATTCATTCGCCTTCGATAGAGTCCTTGCTCAGCACTCTAGAACAAGACTGAATGGATTAAGTTATTATACAGGAACGTCTTAGTGGTCCATGAGAGAGCTTTACTGCTCAACTTCTTAGCCATAGAATAGAATTGGAATGATAGGTAGGGGTCTTCTATTAAGTCTTCTTAGTGGTCTGAGAAAGAGCTTTACTACTCAATTGCCTTAGCCATTCGCAGGAGTAATTAATCGTTTGATTTCCAAGCTGGTGTCGTCGTCAGATGTTATAGAGGAGCCCAAGTAGTCTCAAACTACCTCAAAGTTATTGCTGTCTATTCTGTCGTGCTGACCAATACCTAGTGTTGGGTTTCCCTTCTGATTGACAATAAGTTATTTGTCTTTCCTTTCCGATAACCACGAATTTCATTTTAGCCGCTTCAGCATTAATGCTAGCGATTGCACCAGTAACAGCTCGCTTGGTTAAGCCAATGATATCAATGTCGTCATAACCTTTTCTGTGTGCTTGGATAACTTTTTTCGTAAACCGTAATAAGCAACCTATCAACCTGTCATAATTTTTTAATTCTATAATCTAACCATGACATGTAGGCTGATAAGAAGACAACAATTCTCGCACAAGTACCTACAAGAGACCTAATGGGTCAGGGGAAATTTTTGTGAAGAAAATTTGGCCCCGTACATAAGGAAGAATGAGTACGGAGACTCTTGCATGAGCAAAGTCTTCCGCAATATAGCTTATGGGACACGAAAATAAGACTTAACCGCATAATTTAAAGGATGGGACCCCGCTTCTATATAGCCATAGAAGAAGCTTGGTATGCATATCTACAGAGTTTTTGGTAGAACTGCTTCGCTTGGTACGGTAGACACTCTTTTTATTATTTTTGCTAACAAACAACATTTTAATTCCAACTCTATGTTCCTCCTTCCATGCTGATTTAGAAAAAATAACCTTTTTTTAAACAAAACTCTTGGAACCCGGCCTAGATACCATCGGAATGTTGCATTTGTTATTTCCAGTTTTGCTATAAATCCTTAAAGCATCCTTGTGAATACTAAATGTGCCTCACTTTTGTTCTGGTTAGACCTTAGAGCTAAGACATTTCAACATTTGTCAACGATGAAAAATCTCGAAAGAAAGAAAATATTGCAAGCATCACGCAAATATTTGGAGGTTTTCAGTTGTAGTTATCAATGTTTCCTCCCTTTCCTCTCCTTTTCACTTTCTTCACCTTATCATCGATGAGCGTATCTATATAAACTTCGCGTCCGGATGTGTTTGTTTGTGGTCAAATCTTGTAATCAATTTTTTATCCACTTCCTAAAGCCCGATTCTCCTTTTAGACAATTTACACGAACAATTTTATGGGGTTGTTTTTTTTTGTCAACGAATTTTGCCTTTAAGGGGAACTTAGGTTGATAAACCGACTTACTTATGAGCACCCGTTGTGCTTGCTTCAGAGACATTCGATCTAACAGTAATTATGTTTCCTCGCGTTAGATTATCCCTTAATTTTTATGATGGGTATAGGTACCAAAAAAAAAACCACAACCGAAAATCCCCTTTTACAACCCTCCGAGCAATAGCATCTTTGAAGTTGCGTTCGCTGAATTTCTCTTCTACGGCAGAAGATGTAATATTCGAAGCCACTGCCATTGAGTTGTGATATCACGTTAAATATTTGCATTGTGGAATTCGGTTAGCGTAGATGAATGTCTATGTATGAGCGTAAGGCATTTATTGTTTTTTTTAAATACATGAAGTTATGATACATTTTTTGGTAAAAAGACAGAGAAGAGACTTTACGTCGCTACAAAATACTACGTAAAGATACTTCAATCAATGCGGCAATTTAAGCTCAAAACTTTATGCGACATAATTCTGAGAATAATTTCCGTGAATCTTGAAACATTAAGGTAACTTTAGTCAATGCAAAAAGAAGAGCAAGGAAATGCATGCTTACCTCGACTCAATTTGATGTTGGTAACGGTTAGTTACTGTGCTCCTGTAGTTAACTAACCTCGGCCTTAAAAAATTACTCCTGCACCTGTATATTTTTTTTCATTTAATCGAAACTCTTCTTGCCTAAATGTTACCCCAATACTCTCAGGGTGTTAACCACAAAACCCGCGCAGAACCTTTTTGGTTATAAGGAAGGAAACCTACATAGAAGAAATCACAGTAAGTGCTGAGAAGAAAGATCACTTCTGCAGACTGTTGAACGGCGATAAAACTCTCTCGCTCTCCTTCTTTATCTCTATGTATATATAAATATCACTATCTCTTTTATAAAATTTTCTAATTACGAGTACTTTTTATTATAACTTTAGCCATACTAGGGCCATAAAATATTTGTCTACTATTGAACTACGAGAGTGTATGGGATTGGTTTATAAGTAACTGCAACTCCTTGCTGCACAAACAAAAGCGACTTAAAATGCAATATTTAATTGTTTAATAATTTTGCGTATAACTAAACTAATCCGTTAGCTAATGGCTTTAAGTGTCATTAAACTGACAAGGCAAAAAATGCCATTTACTTTTACTTATAAGTGAAGAGCAAATATCAGGTCCACTTAAGACAACACTCGCGAGTTCACATAATTGAGTCAAAATTACACGCAAATACCAACTTTGTGATTCCAGTGTAATTTTCCAGATTAGTAATTGGCGTTCTCGGAGGACTGTGGAGAATGTTTACTTTAGATTTGTTTTGCGATTGTACGATCTGTCATAGACTTGCGCGAGATACTAAGAAGTTAAAGTTAAAGAAGGCAAAAAAGCATTCAGCAGAATTGGAATCTTAAAAAATTAGAGAAGGTTACATCAGATGTAGAAGTTATAATGAACGAATGTGCTTGAGAAGCCTTAATATTTTCAATATTTACTCGTACTTTCACCGTAGATACGATTACCTACCTGCATTATCAACTACCGATGACAGGCAAAAGTGCTGCTGTCTTTTTGCATTTACATATAATGTTTTATTGATTTTATTTATCCGTAGACTCTGTTCAAGTGCGAACGATAGTAAACAGGTGAGAAATTCCTTGCAAATTTTTAGGACTTCACGTCATTTCACTTCAAAAGTAAATTAAAAAGAATCAAAGAATCCACAGCAAGAATCTTGTTTCAAACCACATTTGAATAATTTACGTTTAATGTGTGTCTTGCTGCATTATGCCAAAATGACAATACAAATCAAATTATTATTAAAAAGAATCGGTCCATAGTAAGAACCTTGCTGTAAACCACATTTTGATTTGGAAGAATTTGAATTTAATGTGTGCCTTGCAACGATATGTCAAAATGTCAATACAAATCATAATTATACATTCAAATAGTAATTAAAAAGAATCGGGTCATAGTAAGAACATTGCTGTAGACCATATTTTTTATTGCAATAACCTGCGTTGTGGGCGTTGTGGGTGCATGGCTGTTGATCAGGAGGTTGGTAGTTCGAATCCAAGAAACACCAAAAGTATTTTTCACGGTGTCAAACGTCCGAGAGTAATAACTTGTCACGAAAGCTTCTCAAATCGCCGTTCAGATTCGGCATTGAATTGTAGGTCCCTTCTATTTGTGTGAAAAATATTCCTGCACAACACAAATGGTCGCGAAAAGCTAGACCTTGGATCAGAACGAGCTGTCGTGCCGATTATTATTATTAATCTGCGTTATTGCCTTGCTGCGTTATTTCAAAATATCAGTACAAATCATAAGAACACAATCTAAATATTATTGGGAAGAATCGGCACAACAGCATGAATCTTGTTGCAGACAGCATTGGAATAATTCGCGTTTAATGCATGCCATGCAATACTTTATGTCAAAATGAAAAAATGCCAATACAAATCATAATGACTCATTCAATGAATCGGTCCACGGTAAGAACCATGTCGTAGACCATATTTTTTATTGGAATCATTTGCGTTTGATCTGTGCGTTACTACGCTATATAAAAATATCAATAGAAATCATAATCGCATTCAAATTATTACTAAAAAGAATCGGTCTATACTAAGAACCTTGTTGTAGACCACAATTTTTGATTGGAATAATTGGCATTTAATGTGTGCCGTGTTACGTTGCCAAAATATCAATACAAATCATATTCACATATTCAAAATATTACTAAAATGAATCAGTCCACAGTAAGAACCTTGATGTAGATCACATTATTAATGGAATAATTTGCGTTTAATGTGTGCCTTGCTGCGTTATGTCAAAATGTCAATTCAAATCATAATAACACAATCAAATAATTATTAAAGAGAATCGGTCCACAGCAGGAATCTTGTTGCAGACTACATTGGAATAATTCGCGTTTAATGTATGTCTTGCTACTTCATGTGAAAATGCCAACCTTGTCGAAGACCACAGTTTTTGTTGGAATCATTTGCGTTTAATGTGTGCGTTACTACGTTATATCAAAATATCAATAGAAATCATAATCGAATTCAAATTATTACAAAAAAGAATCGGTCTATACTAAGAACCTTGTTGTAGACCACAATTTTTAATTGGAATAATTTGCGTTTAATGTGTGCCTTGCCACGGTGTCAAAATGTCAATACAAATCATAGTCACATATTAAAAATATTACTTAAAAGAATCAGTTCACAGTAAGAACCTTGTTGTAGACCACATTTTTGATTGGAATATTTTTCGTTTAATCGTCAAAATGTCAATACAAATAATAATCACACATTCACCTCGCGAATATTACAAAGATACGCTTTAGAACTGTCATACCAATCGGGGAGAAATTGATAACAAAAGAGAATTGTTTAATGGCAATTGAATTCCTACTGAAACGGTATACCTCCAATGGGGTTCTTGAACAATTCCTTAAGTTTCTACTGCGCCATTTAATTTCATAGTCCCGTCGCACGTCCATTCCTCTGTGCCCATCCTCTTCAATATCGCATTGCGCCGCGCTCATATGTTCGTTCAACGATTCTCTACGCTTTTTGAATAAATAATTTCAAACAGAAAAGTGATATTTATTATTTATTTATCTTTTTATTAATCCTTTCGTCAATTTCAATCATGAAATCTCTGTGTGGTGGCATTGCCAAGGTAGGGCAATGCTCATAATGTTCGATGTTGTTTGTTGTTGTCAATAACGAGCCGAAGTTTCTTTGTTTCCTATCGCCAGTTTTGCCCTTTTATATTTATTTTCTTTCTTTTTTTAATTCCAATAAAAAGTTAGGCCTATTGCTTGCGTGTTGTAGTTATTTATTCAAAACAGCAAATATCGATGAATGATTTATGTGTGTATGCACTTGTGCGAGATACTCAACTCATGCTGTTGTTGGATTACTGTGGTAGTTGTGTGTGAGAGATGAATTCAGAAAGTAATCAGAAGTGGACAAATGAATCGATCAGTTATTGTAGTAAATTGTTGCAAATTAAAAGTCACAGACGCTCCCACACCGAGATGTTAAAATGCTATAAAGTTTATTTTTTAAAAAAAGCGCCTGCATATCAGTGGACGTGGAAGAAGTGAAACTTCCCTGACAGCTTAATTAATGCAATTAATAGTGCATAGTTAAATAATGCAGCACAAATGTACATTCCATTACATTCTCTAATCTTTTTCCAATTATTCTGCTGTATATTTCATCTCTCTTTTCCAAGTAGAAATATGCAAAATCGGCACTCATTGAATTATCTAAACTTAAACCATCAACACGTATGAAGCTTCTAAATTTCAATTCCATCATCGGAACAGTTTAGTGGTACTATGTATAACATTGCTGTAACCACCGGGAATATACAAAATTTCAACTTAATTGGACAACAAGAAGTAAACGGACAAGTGAAGTTAAATAAAAGCATTTAAAAAGGGGGAGAGGCAAAACGTTGAAAAGCAATATGTTGACAAAAGGAAGGAACATTCCAAATGTTGCAGAGAAAATATTGCAAAGGGAATAGCAATCACAATCAAAATTGCTAAGCAAAACTACAGAGTTGCGATCTAATGTGTTGCCTTGAAATGTTACTCTCAAAGCGTCTAAATAAGTTGGACATACTTCAAAAATCGAGTATCTTTAAGGTCTAGAGTGACGTCTGGAATGGTAATGTAAAAAGTAAGCACAGGTTCAGATACACAAATTCAAATGCAATTACTATGAAGAAAAATTGTAGAATCAGTACCGATATTAGTGTAGATCCTAAAGTTTTTGGGATCACTGAAGTGAATAGTGATGGTAAGATACGATCTCTATAAAGAGGGGGTCGACTGGTGAGGGAGTGGGTGGCCGTTATTAGTGTCGATTCCATATTTTTCGGCGGAGAGATAAATAGTGATGGTAAGTCACTGCTATGCTATGCTTTAAGCGAATGCCTAACCATACCACGTCCCTTTATAATGTTGTTCGAGATATTAGTTCTCGGTAAGTAAGTTCAATGACGATAACGCCGACATCAATGTTTTGTCTGTGTTATCTTGGTAAAAATATTGCATACTAATAGCCAGAGGTGGACAAACTTTCGCAATTTCATTTGTGGTAAAAAACTTTCTATGAAAAGATCAATAATTATCCTAAAAGCTGTTCGATATAATGAATTTTCTAAAATGAGGTATCTCCAGGAGTTACAGCACCTAAAAGTACACAATAAAATGCTACGATTGTACCAAATTTTTTTTAAAGGATTCAACCCTAAAAGTATGTGATGAAATGTAGATTGTTACAATTTTTTTTATTTTTTTTATTATATACTTTATTATTTATTTTATACTTTATTATATAAAGTGAATAAATTTAAACAGAAAAGCTGTTTCCATCCTGAGAACATTTGTGAGTAAATGAGAAAACTTCCAAACTTGTACGACATAGCGAAAGCCCTTTATTTTCAAAACGCTGTGGAATTTTACAGCGTTCATTATCATCATTTCATTTAGGGATAATTCCTGGACTAATTTTGAGTAAAAAATCGTTCGTATAGTAGGGAGGGAGGCAGTCTTTTTTCAAACGACCACTAAGTTACAGTGTATTAAAAAAAAGTTCCTTCATAATACTACTTACAAGAGTTTAAACATTTAAACTATTCAAACTACATTCGTTGAGAAGATGCCACGGGGTCTTATTCGCTTCTCCACAAAGCCTGCAGCGACCATTCATTTCTATTCTTACATTACTTCTGCTTAGTTCCAATATCGAGTGAGACCTTTTTGAGTTATAACTCCTCGACTCCCCTTGGAGATTTTTCCATCTTACGGAAGTGGCTGTGTCTTTCTTCCCGCATTACGCGGTAACCTATGCCACAACAGTTCTGGCCATACAAGCGGAGTTTCTGCACCTTTATTCGCGAGCCTATCCGCTGTTTAGTTGCCTCTATGCCAGTGTGTCCCAGCACCCAGTCTAAACATGCCTTGTTGACTTCGTCAAGTCTGTTAAGCTTCGCCTTGCACTCCATCACCAGTCTTAAAGTGATGTAGAATGCATCTATGGCTCTTAGTGCAGCTTGGCTGTCTGTCATGATAGCTAATTCCTGCCTAATGCAGTTCCTTTCCAGATTAAAGTGAGCATATCTTTCGAAGGAATGTACTTCTACCTGGAATGTACTCGGGTACTGCCCCATTAGTTCAGAACACATGTCCCGTGGACTTCTGCACCCGTTTTTCTGCTTTCTTTGATCGATCCGTATACCACTTTATGGCTTCGGTTCAGTTTCAGATCTGAATTCCTTCTTGGAGCACATTTTGACTTCAAAGTTCTTCTTCAATTTAAGCATCTGCACCACGTTATCATACAGGATGCTCGCTAAAGGAATCTGCTTGGCAAGTTAATTCACTATTCTCCTCGCCCTACCTTCCATGAAGCAACCTACCTTGCTCAAACGTAACTTATAGTTTCCTTGGATTTGCTTTCTACCACTAAGTGTAGTGAGAGTAACCCCAGGATTGCCTTCATACCCAGCCCTTATATGTGAGGCAGGTTCTAATGGACACCGTAATTAAAACACATGCCAGCCTCTGTACTTTTTCCAATCCATTCTCGTGTTGGTTAAGCTTTGTCCAATCCGCCTATGCCACTGCTATATAGGTAATCATTGGTATAACTATCATCGTGGACATCCAATGCATAATTATGGGACTAACTCTCCAGAATTTTCCTGCCACCCTTCTGCACACCATAAGTACACTTTTTGATTTTTGTAACTAGTACTGCTTGTTAGTGTTTGTTTCAGAGCAGTAATCTCTTCTTCATTAAGGGTAATTGGGAGCATTTCCCCCAACTTATATTTTGAAGGAAACCAGTGCGGTCAAAGTCACTCTTGGTACCATCTGCTTGTGGTGGTTAACCCGTATCCACGAACCTTCCTCAAACTTCCTTCCTGTGCATAAGTCCCTGTTTAAGTTAGCCGCTGGAATAGTTCATGTTTTCTCCTTGTGAGCATCCTCTTGTCAATCGTCGATCGACTGTTGAAATTTTGATTTTTTTGCAAAAAAGCCACTGAAGTTCCACTAAAACAACATTATAAGTTTTCGGCAAGTATGGCAAAAGGCGTTAGCCCAGGATAGGATTCTGGCTATAGATCAAAAATTGATCATAATAATGGCAAGAGGTCAATAATAAAAAGGGGCAATACGTGAAGGGAGAAAAAGCAAACTTGTTTGTCAGTTAAGCGAGCCTTAAACCCTTAGTTGCCGACCCACTACCTATATGCATTTATATGAATAAAAAAAAGATGTTCTTTGTATGTTGAAAATAATTCACATTTAATGACCTCCACCCCACCTTAATGCCTAAGGCTATGAATATCAAATTCTCAAGCAAACATTGAGGAACTGACCATATGACGTTGGGAACGAAAACATCTGGGTTATGTACAAGTAGTTCTTTTTTATCACATGGCAAATTATCTACCATTGTACTGTACGGTACTGTACTGTGCATCTTTTTGTTATGCATAAATCTGCACAGATAGACTGCCGTCAAAATGAAACGCAACCCCCACCCTAAGCCTAATATGTCAATGCTCGTCTTTCTGTTCTTCTATCTGTCTGTCTGCTGTCTATTGAAAGGGACAATAAAGCGACCGTCATCCCTTCCGGGGGTAATCTCAATCTACCCCTGTAGTAAGTGTACACGTGCGAATTTCAGCAAAAGGTAATGCGAACATATTCGCTCGCTTTTCCTCACCAACTTCATGAAGCACTTAAACCACTTCACTTGACGGTAGAGCTGATAAGCAGGGATGAGTCTCTGAAGAAGGGTGCTCGTAGTTTTGGACAATTGATCAAGTGATGCCAAAAGCATACGTGCACAAAATATTTGTTAAAAAGTTCCCATCCATCCATCCTAAGGTATACATTTTGTTGTCGGTATTTTCTTACAAATTTCTGACTCCGAACCTATTGACATTTTTGGAATGTTTGGAATTTTCTATGTCTACTGTAAACTTTCAAAATTCCTAGTTACATACGAGAATATAAAATTTCCATAAATTCATAATCGAAGCCGACAAGTGAGCGACCATTGAACCATCATGCATAATTAAATTTCATAACCTTTTCCGTGTTGTTGTTGATGTTGTAGTTGGAACCTTCAGGTTGTACCCGTTTGGGTTTTTTCAGTCGACTCAGCTTTGCATAATATGTAATAAAATGGTGGTAGGTATTTTCCTCTTACGTCCATCATGGTCATCGTTTAGAGTTGTATTTCTTTTGGTGACATTAGAATGTGTGTGCGCATGGGTACGCGTTAATTAATTCTGGAACATGCGTAGAATATTTTCACGCCGATTATTCAAAAAATGCCTTATCTTTTCCACACAGAGTTAGAGTATAGTAGCCCTACAATACAACAATCAATCGAATCAGATATCGGCTTGCCAAAGAATGGTGCGCATGCGCGACTAAGAAGCCAAACTAAACATTGAAAGCTGCGTTTGTGCACTTGGCGGGAAACAAATTAAAATTGCAGCCACGTTCTGTGTATAGGGTTTAATAAGCAGCAGCACTGTGGCTATGCGAAGACTGTGGCTGTCTTTGGTATTTAAGAGCTACTCCCGTATACAAGGAAATGAACTGACTACAGTTTTATTTAAGGCCTTGTAAAGTATGAGGAGGTCTGTCGAAATTTATCGACGTCATGCCGATGCTGGTGACAAATCAAGGCGCCAAGATTTGTATCACATCTAGAATTAATGTGGATCGATCGAGTGACGGTTTGCGTGTAATTTTTGACACACGAATTTATTGCCATGAACTTGAAGGGCGATCGATCGTTTTCTAAGAAATTCCAAGTTTGCAAGCTTATCAGCGGATTCGGTTTCGAATCAAAAGGTGAGTGACTTTTTTGGAACAATTTGAAATTTTTTTTCAATTACTTTTTCGGGATTTCCTTATAAACGCATGGCTCATTATTTTTAATATTGACAGTAATAACGAATAAGAAACAGAACCATAATTCTGGTACATCTGAATTAGTTGGGTTCCTAATCGATAAACCAAAGAACACTTTGAAAATTCAAACTTGTCAGCTATTTAGGCTCTGCAACATTCGAGTGTAGCCTAAGCTCGTCATACAAATTAGAAAGTATACAAGTAAATTGATGAAGTCGTACCAAATAGCTGGCAAAATTCCGGCAAATTAAATTTGCGGGAGGAATACGACATCTTAAAAAAAACTTTCTATTCAAAAAGTCATAATTATCCGAAAGATGTACGATATACCGAATTTATCTATTAAATGAGATATCTAACAAAGTTAAAGTTTCTAAAAGTATACTATGAAATGTAACGATTGTTGCAATATCTATTTAATTAAAGATTCAACCCCTAAAGTATACAATGATATGTGAGTGAAATGTTATGATGATTACGATTTTCTCTAATTAACAAAGTAAACAATGCTCCAGGTAAAAAATTCGTGTGTGTCTGTGCCGCAGGTACGGACAGAGGACGTCTACAATTTTTGCAAGTTTGGCAGCCTTTAGACAGCCGTTTGTTAGTTGTTTTACAGTCCTTTGACAGGTGTTTGGCAGTCGGCTGATAGTTTTTTGATAGCTATTTGACAATCGTTTTGACAGTTGTTTTACAATCGTTTGACAGTTGTAGGGCAGTCCGTTAATAGTCGTTGGAAAGCCGTTTTACAGTCGTTTGACAATTGTCTGGCAATCAGTGGATAGCCGTTTGGCAGCCGTTTAACAGTCGTTTGACAATTGTTTGGCAATCAGTGGATAGCCGTTTGGCAGCCGTTTAACAGTCGTTTGACAGCCGCTTGGCATTCGGTTAATAGTTTTTTGACTGCTATTTGACAGTGGTTTGACAGTTGTTTTACACACTTTGTCAATTTTCTGGCAGTGTTATGGTATTCGGTTGATAGTCGTTCAACAGAGGTTGAGGCGGTCATGGTAGGGAATCAGGAAAATATGATTGTCCCAAGGTAGACCTTGAAGATCCAATCGGAGATACTCTCGATTCTGGGCACACGAGCTTGATGAAAGGGGGACCACGCTTGACTAGCGTACTAAAGGATGGGCCGGACAAAAGTGATGAAGTGGTATCTGGTCATATTAGGATTGGAAAATTCTTTGGACATACGTTTAACAAAGCCATGTGATGAGTTTGGCTTTAAGAATTATTTCATCAATATGAGAACGGAAATTAAGCTTCGAATCGCACAATATACCGATGTCACGAAAAGATTGCTTGCGAGACATAGGTTGGTCGTCGGTTGGAAGATAATATCGGAGAGGGCTTTTTGCACTTGCTTGATAAGGTAATAGATTGGCATTTGGTGATATTGAGCTGTAAACTGAGGTACCACCTCGAAAAACTATTTAGGTCTTAATAAAGGAGACAGGAGTCCTGTGGAGAAAAAATGGGTTTGAAAAATTTGGTACCGTCAGCGTGGAGAGATAGGGTGGAGTGTTTATCAAGATCATTTATAGTTAGGACGAAGAGAAGGAGGCCTAGATGACTGCCTTGTGGAACACCAGAGTTTGCCAAAAATGTGGTCGATAGAACGGACTTGAAGCGTTCGCTATAATCACGATTTTCCAGATAAGGTTTTAAGATTTTCTAGATTTTAACAACATGGGTTTATTGCCGAGGGCAGACAATTTAAAAAGGATTATTTGATGAGTTATTAAAAGCCGTATTGAAATCAGTTGCAACAACGTTAACTTCGTTGCCACTCTCTAGGGGTGAAAGGGCGAAGGATACAAATTCAACGAGGTTATTGGTGGTTGTTCTACCTTCCAGAAAGCCATGCTGGCTCTGGGAAATAAGAGGCTTGCAATGGAAGCTTAAGGCTTCGTATAAAATACTTTCGAAGAGTGTTAGTAGGTATATCTTAAAGCTTAGCAATGGGAGATAGTTAGTTACGCCATTCATTGATCCTTTTTTGTATATTGGGGTTACGATAGAAGGATTCGATTTCGATTTTATACCAAAGGCATTGATCGGACGAGTGTTGGTTGGGCAGAAGAAAAAAAACAAAAGATTCAATTATCAAACAAACAGCGAACTTGAATAAAAATGTACATTCATTCAATGGGGAGGTGGTCCCATTTAACTTTAACCCTATTTTTGTTGTAAACGCGAATCATTTTCTTGAATATTACAAATTCCATTTTACAGAGTAGAGTCTCTTGGAATTCCAGGTAAAATAATCGAATGGGTACAATATGCTAAGATACAACAGTCAATTCTGTTTAAACCATCTGTGCCTTCATATATTTATCTTTACTCGTATGTGAATAAGGACGAAAAATATCATTTATAATCGACAGCAAAGAATTTCAAATATTCCAACACTGCTGTCCACAGACACATCTGTCTGTCTATGCTCTATGTAGTATGTGATGGGTCTTTGTTTCATATGTTTGGTTAGCGCCGTCCGCCTTTTTGACTTACCGGATAATGCTTTGAAATCCTCAAGGTAATCCAACGATTTCGATAGCGGAGCCGTTGTTTGACTTTTCAGTTTGCCGGTAGGAATTTTGATTGAATTTTCTTGTTACCTTTTGCTAATTATTAATAACTTAACACTAAGGTTATTTTGTTATTTAAGGATTTTATGTGCAAATGATTGTATCCTGATGCACTCTACACAAACACATGCACACACTAACACCGAACAAAATTACGCGTAGCAGCTGCCGTTTGTGACACGACGATACTGATTCGCGTTGTAACAATAATTCGTTACTTTTGTGGTTGTGGGGGGTTCCCAAAACAACTTTCTACCTTTTCTCCCTTTGCAAGAATTGCATTACCTAAGTATTAGAGAGGAAATGTCAGAAATTAGCATTCAAATTCGAAGGGAAAATCTCTTTTTGAAAAAACAAAAAAAGGAGAAACCGAATTTACTGTCACAAATAATTGGACCGTCCTGTCCGACCGATCAAAAACAACGACGATGACGACGACGAGACGACGCACTGTTCTTTGTGAATTCCCAAACGAAACTGTTGTTGGGAAAATCCATTGACCTAACAGGGATCTCTATAAATTCTATCGCGACACGTACTCCGTTGCACCCTCTCTCTCACAATCAATGTTGTGCCTATGTATGTATGTATGTGTGTATGTGTGACTGTTCCGACTATTCAATAATTCAAATGCTCATAACGGCCAACCGCTCCGTTGTTCAAACAAACACCGACAGACTCACGAAGGAAAAGAGGAAATGCATGCATGCGATCGAAATTGGAATCATTATCCCAACTCGATCGACAACGAACGATCCACAGCCAGCCAGCCAGCCAGCCAGAAGCAGGAGCTGTGCTGATACCGTGAAGAGGGTGAGGAATTTGGAAAATTCCGTGGAATTTGCACCCCTCAAAATGTGAATACACAGGTACGTCTAGGGTAGGTAGGTACTGTATATGTGTGACCATTAGAAAGTGTGTGTGTTGGTTGGAAGGGAGTGTGCAGCAGGCAATAAGGACCACAGGATGTATATATGTATATTAGAACAGAGGTTATGAAAAAACTTGTGTAGGACAAAGAAATGTGACCGCAGTGGTTATCGCTCTTTTCCTCTCCTCCTTCGTCGTCTTTGATTTTATTTGTAACTTCCAATTGGACATTTCGAAATTGGAATTGAAATTCTTGGATCCAGTTCGAAATAACTGTATTTTGATTTGATCAGTTATCTGACTTTATCTTTATTCACGACCTTAGGTAGAAAAAATAAAAGTCAAAACCTATCCTGTTCTGTGAATGGGGGAACTGAAAATTTGAAAAGATACAATTCTGTTATCCCATCATTATTAAGCAACAAAGGTTAATGTTCGTTTACGATATCTTTGCTTAATTATAAATATTAGTGATTATAGGAGATAAGAACGAACTGGATGAAATTCAGTAACGTTATCCAGACCAAACTGGTCAAAATTCCATCTATTGAACCAGCTACGACTGCGGACGTGGACTCCAACATTAAGTTGTTTGGGAGCTCCAATGTTCATGAATTTGCAGAAACTTTGGTTAATCAAAATATCAATTTTTCCATAATTAACAAATCGGACATAAATTGTTACTAATATTGTTATTGCTGGTGCAATTCGTGTAAAATGAGCAGACGAACTTTAAACAACAACAATATACTCAACGTATAAACAAGCAATAACTTAATGACAATTAATAAGGTTAGTTATAGATGGAGTAGCAAACTTTTCCATTATTCTGTTGAATCAAAAGTTTAATTAACCCGTAAAACAGGTAACTTGCGCACATTTTTACACTCACGAACAATGCGCGCCCACTTGAGAACGAGACAAACTTTACAGGAGCAACTGAAAAGTATTAATTAATGCATTGTAAACCATTTCATTTGGTTTTTTTCTTTCCTTTGGTAATATTTTTTTTAAAGCAAGCAACAAAATAAAATAAATCACCGTACAATTTTTTGCGCCAGAAAACAGGAAAAAATGTGACAGATACACACTCCGGCAAACGGCAGCAAACTTGGATAAGAAGTTGTTTGGATTTATTATTTAAAGTTCAATTGAAATCAACACAAATAAAAAATAATATTTAGAAATTAAAAACAAATGCATTTATTAAAGCATCCTTAAAATAAAAAATAAAATAGGTGCTAGCTCAAGAGCAACTAGAGCTGTTATAAAATAAATAAAAATTTCTGGAATGGAATGGAATGATTTCCATTAAATCCATAAAAATTAAAAGTTTTCATGTAAATTCTCTAATAACCAAAAGTATACTGAATTCCACTATAAATGCTGAAAAACAAAAAAAATGCGAAACACTGCAACCCAACATGCAAAACAATGCCAATCGTAAAGCAGTGCTACACACAGAGCACCAGCGCAAACAGAACATAGTCATTATAGTATGGCGTGATCTGATGCCGCTATATGGTATAATTATAAAAAAAAATTGTATGGAAGCCCCCCGACTCCGCGGCCCGAATACTGCCAAGTTTTAAAAGAAAGTGTTGTCTTCGAAAATACACATGTGTGCAAAGTTTCAATCAAATCGGGCTTTTAGAAGTGGGTTAAAAATTGATCACAAGATTCCACCACCGAACGACAACACAAACGGCAGAACGAACGACAGAATTCGACGCAAAGTTAATATAAAGAACTCAAAAAACTTCGTTTTTCGCGTAAAAACTTTTATGTATACATGGACACACGCGACACACGTCGCACACATCGCACGCGTCACACACGCATAAAATTTTAGTTAGTTCACTGGTGAAAAAGGACCTCAAAGTCAAAAACAAAAACAGTATTCCATGCATCACACGCGCCACATACGACTTGTAACACACGTCTAACACAGGATCTCAAAAATGGCCAATAATACGGAGCTCCTCACAATATTTCAGCACTCTGGCTGCGTGAAAGGTGGTTAAAAAAGAACCTCAAGGAAATTGACGTGATGGGGGCCTATTTTAAAGATTAACCAGTTTTCCAAACGAGTCACACGCTACTCGTAACACGAGCCACATGCGGAATCTCGGAAACGCCCTCAGAGGCTAAGCTACTCGCAAAAATTTCCACTCTATAGGACTTGTGGCAAGTGGTTAAAAATACATGGGGACTATATCAATAGCCCATTTTCCAAGCATCACACGATTCAACATATAAGATCTCAGAAATGGCACATGGGACTAAAAAATTTCAGCTGTCTAGGTTGCGTAAAAGATAGTTTCAAAAAACGAAACGACAGACAAAGTCAAGTTTAATAAAAGTTTAAAAAATCATATAAATGAAAAGAACCACGCTTAGCATTTGATATTCTTTTAATTTGATTTTTTTTATCGGAACTCCTCTCAAGATCACATCAAGACTAACCCAGGCAATACCCCTTTAAGACCCAATTAAAACACCGAAAGACCACAAAAAAAGCGTAGGGAACTGTCAGCTAACAGCATAAGAATGAAAAAAGCGTGATAGAATGACATAAACAGACAGACAGACAGACAGCAAGTTAATATAAATTCGTTTAAAAAGAGATGATGTCACAAATGGGAGTCTCACTTACGCATTGTGAGACATTTTGAAAATGAATGTTATTGAAATTGACGCGTAGATTGCACGCTGCACCCTGCACTGAACTCAGCGAATAATTCGGAAATTCCTTGAATGTATTTCGGGCGAATTGGTGTAAGATAACAGCTCTAACCACCGTACTTAAAATAATAGCATCATACAAATGCATCTAAGGACATCCGTCCAAAAATCCAAAATTTAATTGCAACATGGAAGCTTCAACGTTCGTTCGGCTTTGCTACAACGTATTTTGATGCGTCTGTCATGCATATGATGTTACGATTTCACAATGATTAATAGAGGAGTGTGTGTGTCTGTGTTGTTTTTTCTTCCTGTAACCCATAGAAAAAGCATAACTTAAGAATAATGTCACTAGGGTTGCAAATATGTATGCAGCAGCGTAGTACACGAAAAAAAAAGAAACATAACATCCCCAGTCTTGATCGGCTTCTGCCGCATACTCGTACACACACTGACATTATATTACACACATGCGGAATGTTTAGGGGTTGTATGCTGTCGACTGTCGTCGTCCTGTGAATTGTTGTTGGTCCTGTTCCTGTGTTTTGGGCTTTGACGAGAGCTAAGCGAGAGAAGTTGTTGTGTTGCTGCAGTAAGTGAACGCATTTTTCAAATTCCTCACAACATTTCAATGAACAAAGTCAGTCAGTCGGTGAACAAACACGAGGACAATAATAATATTCCAGAATTCGTCAGCTCCTGCTCATATTCATTCACTGAATCCGTATTGGTATAGCAATTGCTGGAGAGCACATATCGAGCACAATACGATGGGGTGGAAGGAAGGACATTCTATTTCCAGAGAGAGTTAGAGTGAGCAACTGCTTTGTGTAAATGTAATACCGGGATATCCACCATCAACCCTTGTGCTCTTTTGCATGGAACACCGGAGGGCAGTTAGTTGTTGTTTTTGTTGTTGTTACGCCACCGTTGCGACGATCTGCGACGCTTATTATTTTTTGAGGTTCTTGTAGCTGTAACGCACGGTTATTCGGTTCTTTGAATTTTTCCATCGTTTATTTTGTTTGCGTTTGTGTGCTAAGCAATGCACATTGTGCCTCATCAGTTGCCGGGCACATATATGTACGCGGTCTGAACATACTGTCCTTGGTGGGGGTCAGAAACAAGGTTCGCATTTGAGCGGCGTACTAGTCACATAGAACAGACTATTGTTTCAATTATTTTTAAAGTACCCTGGGTCAGATAAACACTGTATTGGTCAAAATTTCCACGAATTCATTTTGACGTGACAACGTCGCACTACAAAGTTTAGGGGTGTACATGTTCAAAAAGTAAAATGTTAAGTTAGACACTGTTATGATACACTGCTAAATGTCACACTGTTATGAGACACTGTTAAATGAATGTTGAAACTATTTTGGGAACTAAGGGATTTCTCAAGCATAGGTTTAAAAGTTTTTATCCAGATTTAACGCACCAATACAACGACTGTCTATTTGATGTGTAGCAAAGTTTTGGACTTGGACAAAAAAATTTATGTCGGCTTATCCGTTTGATTTTGGAAGCATAGTTTTATGCTCGCATATAATACACAAAGAAAACGAAGGTTTATTGGATTTGTAGCAAACTTTTGGACCTTTTCTCCGGGTACAGTATACACAAATAAAACATGGGTTCATTTGTAGCATAGTTTTAGGCTTTGCACATAATACACAAATAAAACGTCGGTTTATCCAGTTTGTAGCATTTTAGGCGTTTGTATCCAAATACATTATATGTACACAAAGAAAACGTCGGTTTATCCGGTTGATTTTTATATCACAGTTTTAGGCTTCACTCGTAAAACACAATGAAAAGGACGCTTTATCCGGTTTGTAGCATAGTTTAGGATTTTGTATCGGATATGTTATGCACAAAGAAAAGTACAGTTTATCCGGTCGATTTTTGTGGCATAGTTTATGGCTTAGTTTTTCTGATGCACAAAGGAAATGTCTCTTTATCCGGTTAATAGTTAAGCATAGTTTATAGAATTTGTTATCCGCATATAATACAAAAACAAAACGTACTTTTATCTGGTTGATTTTTGTAGCATAATTTTAGGCTTTTATATCTGGTTGGTGTATATTATATAACATACAATATAAGAATAAGTACGTAATCGTACTTTTGCAGACATAATGGAACACAGCAAACATAGGGAAATATGTTTTGTGCAATAGCTTCGGCACAACAAATTGTCAAGTTAAAATGGCTCTCCAACTTTGACGTTTGTTCAACTTGCTGTTGAGGCAAATTTGAAGGTTTTACTAAATTTTGATTTTTTTTATTCTAAAAACAATAACGACATTAAGGTTCACAGTTAACCAGATTTTATGGGGCTGGCATTTGAGTATTAGTCATATATTTAATTAGTTCTGTCATGTAGAGCTGTCATATTATTACTTTTTTTTTTGTTTTCATTTTACTGATGATGGATTAGGGATGAAGAATGGCAAAGTAATGCTAGAAATAAAACTAGAGTTGCAAGAACCAATGCAGTGTAAGAAATGTCTATCTCGAGTCAACCCTGACGCCTAGCACCAATTGGAAAACGAACAAAAAGGAAAGAAGAAGAAGAACCGGATAGCATTTATTTTGGTCAGATTTAGTAAAAATAATCTAAAGAGCCAGTGACTAAAGATTTTAACGACACATTCATAAGATCCTTTGTAAGGTTTCAAACAACGATACACCATAATCCTTACAGTGTTAACAAGAAACTAAAAAACTTTTTATTCAAAATTTTCTGGTGGATTTCTCTTTCTCGCCCCAGGGTGTGCGGTTTAACCAATGAACCAGTCAGTCATTCTTCACAGCAAACGGCAACTGATTAAACGCACTGTTGAGAATAGACGAGGGTGAAAGCATTTTGGCGTTGTCACAGCCAGAAAGTTATCGTCGGCTACAATCATACAGTAGATTTGCCTGAATCTTTGGAAGGTCGTGTGTTGTCCCTGTGTCCGTGTTCCTTATTGCTCTTCCTAAAGTTATGCATTTTTTTGTTCCTTTTTCCTTAGCCCATGTAGCAATTACATTTACTGTAATTCTCCCTCAATTATTGTATGCCGCTGTTTCTCTCTTTGAATGGAAAACAATTTTCCCAGCAAGAGCTTGAGAACAGTAAGGAACAGTTGTGCAATTATTTTCTTGTATCCTTTGTCGGTAAAGGCTTTCGAAACTTGTGCGTAATAAATAATTTAACCAGAACCATGCCAAAGAGTTGCGATGGAATTAAGGCAGGTGCAATTGCATCAGTTGAGTGCTTGAATATGCTATGACCTGATTACCAGGGGGCAGGACGTATCATGGATGATTATGGGTTGTTGCCTATTTGCCAAACGATACTTTTATGTGAACGTCGTCATATGAGTAGAGTCCATTGGGGACCTAAATTAGTTTGAGAAAAAACTTTATACCAGCTCCTGAATAACTTACAACTTTTTTACGTTTATTCCCTGCTGACATTATAGTGTATGGGAAAGGGTTATTTCCCACAGTGAACGAAGTACAGTGGATCAAAGATAAGCAAAAGGCGAAATATTTGAATTTTTTGTAGCTAAAGGTAAGACATCAAAATTGTTGAACTTAATAAGCAGACTTGCAGGAAGAGACACAAAGTTCGGTGGCAAAGTCTGTTCTTTTTGTAGGTGTGGAACCTAAGTTGCAGAATTTACATTTTCAATAAGTGGATGAGACATTAAGTTCGGTAGGCAAAGTGAGATTGTCCCATCTTAGCAGATAGATTAAAATTTTTGGTAGATGTGGAACATAAATTGCAGAAGTGACATTTTCAATAAGTGGAGGAGACATCAAGTTCGGTAGGCAACCTCTGTTCAGAGTGTCCCTATTAGATGTATTTGATTTTTTCGCGGCTGTGGAACTTAAATTGCAGACTTGAAAGTTTCAAAAAGAGGAGATTTAAAGTTCGGCATTTTCTTTTAAGAGATTTTTCCATCTTAACAGAGGGATTTTAATATTTCATAGCCGTGGAACTTAAGTTGCAGCCTTCTAATTTTCAATAAGAGGAAATATCGTAAAGTTCGGTAGGAAATATCTTCTCTGTTTCCATGTTGGCAGCAAGATTTAAAATTTTCATAGCCGTGGAACTTAAACTGCAGGCTTGACATTTTAAAAATTGGAGATGTCATTCTTCGGTTTGTCGAGTTCGGTTCTTCTATAGTTTTATTTTTCCATGTTAATTTTTCTAGCCATGGAACATAACCTGCTGACTTTAAATTTTCAATTAGAGCAGCATCTGATTGGATTTTCCCATCTTAGCATATGGATTTAAATGTTATGTAGATATGGAACTTAAATTGGAGACATAACAACTTTAATTAGTGGATGAGACATTAAGTTCGGTAGAGAGTCCTTAGAGAGAGTGTCCCTATCAGATGGATTTGATTTTTTCGGAGCGGTGGAACTTGAATTGCAGACTTGAAATTTTCAAAAGAGGAGATGTCAATAAGTTCGTTAAACAACATCTTCCCTGAATAGATTTTTCCATCTTAACAGAGGGATTTAAATTTTTCATAGCCGTGGATCTTAAAATGCACATTTAAAATTTACAATAAGAGAAAGAGATATTAAATTCGGCAGACTACGTCTGCTTTGATTGGATTTTCCCATCTTAGAAGATGGATTATAATTTTTCGTAGATGTGGAACTTAAATTGCAGATATGAAAATTTCAAAAATAGTATATATCATTAAGTTCGGTAGATAACATTTTCTCTGAATAGCCTTTTCCATCTTAGCAGAGAAGTTTAATTTTTCATAGCCGTGGAACTTAAGTTGCAGACTTCAAATTTTCAATAAGTGAAGAAAATATTTAGTACGGCAGGCAACGTCAGCTATGATTGCATTTTCCCATCTTAGCAGATGGATTTAAATTTTCCGCAGCTGTGGAACATAAATATTTGACTTGAAATTTTTAATAAGACGATGAGATAGAAAGTTTTATAGGATTTCTGAATGTCCTTAGCAGATGGATTAGAATTGTTCGTATCTTTGGAACTTGAATTGCAGACTTTAAATTTTCAATTGTATGTTTTACATACATTTATATAAAAGAACCGAAATAACAGAAGACCGAAAAATAAATTGATTTTGGAGGAATTCTTAACGAGTTCCGAACATTACTAACCACAAATCTTTTCGCCATTCCGCATATCTTCAGTAGTATACGTAGCAATTTCTCCATTCTTCCCTTTGTTTTTACTGAGTGTACAGACGAGGGCGTTTTGTTTGGATGAGATTGCCTTCCTAGAAGCATGAAGATACATATTTTTGGAAAACAATGTCATCCATCCTGTCCAGTTTTAAAAGTCAACTCAATCACAATTTAGTTGTATTTTGACTTTTTTTTTCAATTAACTGATCCACTGTGAGAATACTGTTTGCCGCGTCGCTTTTTTCAGAAGTTCCTTCCTTCGCTCTTCTTTGGTAAATAATCCCACTAGACAAATACATAGATAGCATACCCTGCTAATAATTAATATTCTACAGTACAGATTTACATGAAATTTTCTTAATTACCCCTTGTTGTCATTATTTCGTTCATTCAGTTTATGAATCGCGCTATGAAGGTCCTTGAATTGAAGTGTGGCCAATGAGTGTTGCAGTGCAAATTTATAATCAACGTAATGATACACGAGTCCACACACATAGACACACATGTACCAGTATGTTTCACTCTACAAATAGCCAATCGTCAAGGGTTTCCACCGTGGAAATTTTAATTAAAATCCTAATAAAAAAGATAATAGTTCTAATAAATTGATCCTTAAGTGTGGAATTTCGAGTGTTCGCTGCGCATTGGTGCTCGCTGATGAGTTGTCTGTACGGGGGTGAAATTCATTACTATCCTTAGCGATTGCACATCCTTGTAATATATTTCCATTACTCATTATAGCGTTGAGAGTAGTATCATGATCTGCAGCGCATCATTGACAAAGGGTGGAAGCGATGCAGATGTGTGTTAAGTATCAGAAGAGGAAGAAGAGGTTGGTTTATGTTGATGTACTATCATTTTGTGTTTTTTTTATTGAGCTTAGTGCTGGGCTTTAAAGGTTCCTTTGCTCCCCCTGTCGAGGCAGTCAACATTTCCAAGTTCTCCCCATACCACAGAAGAAAAAGAGAAAGAAAGAAATATAAAAGAGAGCAGATCCACTATGACATCGGTTAGATTTTTGTCTGATCTTATAAGACTTAAATTCAAATCGCTTCATTACCTTTAGATAGCGAAGGACTTGATCTAGTTCAAAAGATCGAAGTTGTTCGGTCGATATAATATCCCTTCGCAAAACTTTCATCGTAAGCCTGGAAAAAGCGGGAGAGTTACAAAGTTGTTTCCTCTTCAGGCAAGTAAGTCCGGATTCAATACGAGTATACGTCCCAATTTCAACATATGACTTCCAGTCGGGTTATGCCCTGTAATAAACCGAGCATCCTCCGACAGTTCCTTCTAGAGAGACTCAAGCCTAAAATTGGTTCCGGGCCAGCAGAACTACTTTATGCGAGTGCACTAGCAGATTTATTGCCTTTTATTCCTGTATGGGCCGGAACCCATCCACGGACGGAACTTGAAATCTTGCATTAGAGTTCGCTCCAGAACAATCTTCGAGTTCACACAAGGTGCAAAGTTACGTCCTTGTATCTTTTTCGAGACAGCCCAGTTGGCAACTTGCAAAATAGCAAATTGAAAAAAAGTTAGATATCTTCCAAGGGCGAATGCTTCGTTAGAATTTTTCATCTTAAAACCATCCAGCTGCACTTCCCTCTTCACTTAGGGAACCTTCAGTGAAGAGGTTTGAATTCCTTAAGGATCTCAGTTGAAATTTTCCAACTTATTGAACTTTATATCCTCTTTTAAACATAAGAAAGGGTACAGTCCACATGCATCAGGAGCGATGGAATTTGATTCGAAACCTTATGGAATATGTTTCCATGCAGACTCTTATGTCCATCGTGCCAGACCTTATTCTTTTGACTCCGATATAAAGCTTTCACCACTTCCCTCTGCATAACTAGATCCATAGGTGACCGATTTAGCAATGTGTTGAGAGCATCTACCGAGATAAAGCCCATTATTCCCAAGCAGACGTTCCTTTGTAATTGGTTTAGTGTATTCTTAACCATTTTCAGGCAAGTGATTGGCCACCAAACAACTGCCGCCTAGGTGAGAATGAGACTGATTTGGTTAGGTACAACCAGTGTACGAGTACCATGACTCAGCCCCCATGATTTACCAAATGCTCTTTTCGATTGGATAAAGGTAAACTTAGCTTTTGATATTCTCGACTCCAGAAGCAGCTTCCACTTCATCTTGCAATCTAGAATTACTCCTAGATATTTAAATTCCGTGGAGATTGGCCGAATTCTCAGAGGTCAAGGTAGTGTTGTCAAAAGGGTCCTCCCTTAATATTAATAAACACCCCTATTATGAAGACTCCGTCCATCATGCTCTTTTCAATCCTTTAAAAAAGATCATGAGGAGCAGACTTACAGGATATTCGACGCTGATAGGGATTTTCTCTCTATCCTTCAAGATAGGATAGCCCCATACGCTAAAGTCATCATTGGTCCATACCAGTGTGGCTTCATTCCAGGCAAATCAAACATGTAATTTGATTTACACCCTTAGGCAGGTGATGGAAAATGTCTAGGGTTTCAAAGCTCACTACACCATCTTTTTATAGACTTTAAAGCCGCCTATGATAGCATAGGCCCCGTATGTGAGGAAGGACGATTTCGGAGACTCTATAATTATGAGATTTACGAGCGTTACCGCGATGTCGAGATCGTGAAGAGAATTAAGCTCGGTAGGCTCCGGTGGGTAGGACACCTAGCTCGCATGAGCGTAAAGTCCTTTGCGGTAGGATTTATGGAGCGAGGCCGCCCAAAGCCTACGCTGGAAGCATGGCTAAGACCAGGACGCCCAGAATTTAGGGATGCAAATCGGCTCAAAATCGGGACCAGTGGACGAACTTTCTGCGGGAGGCCAGGACCGGACCCCGGTTGTAGAGCCAAAAAAAAAATACGTCTTGCATTTGTTTCATATGAATATTTCTTTTTACGAATGGAACGGTACGAAACCTATTCCATAAGGACCTTTAAATGAGTCTGAAGATAGCACAGATTATAAACTACTAGTTACTATTGGCTCATTAAAAAATACCCCATAAATAGTTGAAACAGAGAAAAATGGCTACTTTTGCGTTCCTCGAATAACTTGGTTGTATATTGAGATGCGAATAGTATCTTGTAACTTCCAAAAAGGGCATAATGGTCAAACAAACAATTGGTACAAAAAAGAATTAACATTAAGGCGACGAAATAGTACAAGATAATATGCGACAACATGCAGCAGATACAAAGGAAGCCACCGCACTGCTGGCGCCGCGTCTAATATCAATTCTTTTCACAACAATTAAAAGTTTACAAAGAAATATGTTTACACTGCTAAGCTTGTGAGGATGTGTGCGTGTGCTTGAGTGTGTGTGCGTGTGGAAAAACGCAGTGTGCCGCAATTGCCGCATGCGTTTTTATTAAAAGAAATGCGCGCGATGGATGGATGCAAAGGCATCGCAAGCAAGCACGCAGTCGATACCAATTTTAGATTTCCACATTTCTCGGCGAGTTCTTCTCTGGTGCATTTAGTTGTTTCGCGTTTGTAATATACTTTAAGTACAGTTGTTGTTGTTGTTGTAATGCAAATGCAATAAAAATGCAGAAATAAACGCTCGCAAATAGACCATGCGATGCAGTCATCGTTGTTGCTGTTGTTGTTACTGTACGTACGTACTAATGCCCGCGTGCGAGTGAGTATCTAAATTTAAAAGTCGTGCCCAATGCACTCTCGATTACTAACAACAACAATGGTAACAATAATAATAATCGATTCCATGCAATCGAATCTTAAGAAAAAGTTCAAAACATTTTCGTTCTTTTTCTTTAGCAAAAATTATTCGAAAGGGTAACAGTCGCTGATGAGGATGGTATCGGTATGTGTACTCGTATATGGAGTGGATTGCTATTGTTGTTGATGCAACAATTCACAACATCACATTATCATTATTGCTGTTGTTGCAATATGTGCTGCATTTTGAACATTGCACGTCGTACATTGCTCATACATTGCGCGATAATACTCAATCCGATGAGACAGACTCTGATCTGTTGGCTATACGAGTAATCGAAGAAATTAAATTTCAACTTAGCACCTCACTTGGCTTTATATCGTTTGTTTGCGCGGCGATAGATACAAGTACACACCACTGCAATAGCAGAAACGAAGCGAGTGTAAGCTTTGCTTTGCAGCCGTTTTTTTTACTAATTAAGGTGGAGGTTGAATAGATGAACTTTTTTATGCTGTCGTCATAAATAGGTATATATGCGTATGTAGGTACAGGTGGAATTCGTCGGCTTAGTGACAAAGAAACGTATAGCTAAAATTTTTAAGTAAAGTTATCCAAATTGTATAAAATTTGATGTTCAACCAGCGGAAATACCCGGCTACCCCATCCGACTGACCTAACACTAACCGCCACCGCCCACTGACTCAACACCAACTGACCCCCAATTGGTTGATACTAGGCAATCAAGAAGAAAACGATGACATTAACTCACACCCTTACCTTATCCCCGCCGAGGCCAATAGGCGCTCAAATAGCATTTTTACTACTACAGGAGTTCGCTGGGTAGTAGCAAACTCTTTCGGCCCACACAAATCTCCATGCGGAGATGGGATACACCCGATCTTTCCGCAACGCGTCATAAACCTAATAGAATCTCTACTCGTAAGATTCTACAAAGCCAGCTACAGCCTAGAATATGTGAAGAGACGTGCGAGTGATTTTCATACCAAAAGTAGCGAAGAAATCCACTGAGGATATCAGGTGCTACAGGCCAATTAGCCTCACATCATTCTAGATCTAACATACTCCAACGAAAACGAAAACTAACATGCATATCAGACTGGAAAATTAACAGAAACAGCACTTCACGAGCTGACAGTTGAATTCAAAGACACCTTTTGAAGTAATGTTACTATGCGCCTTCATTGACATCCAAGGCGCTTTCGACAACACTTCGAAGTAATTCAAACACAAGCTAGAACTATGGGAATAGACTCCTCTATCATAGGATGGATCATGATCATGCAAAAAGTTAGAAAAATTCGAGCTTCGTTCGGTGACGAAATCATTGCAGGAGCGGCGACTAGACGCTATCCACAAGGCGCCGTCCTATCACCACTCTTATGGCTACTAGTAATGCACCATCTACTCAACAGGCTTAAGAATGATCTAATCACAAGCATTAGTTATGCGGATGAAATTAGAAACAAATGCGGTCTTCAACCCTAGGAGGAAATTAGAAACAAGTGCGGTCTTCAACCCTAGGAGGAAATTAGAAACAAATGCGGTCTTCAACCCTATATCCCTTTTTATTGGCTTTATGCAGCGGTAGTAAATAAAAATGAAATGCTGTTCGTTAATAACCGCATCACTTGAGAACGTATGGACCGATTTGGCTCATTTTCGTCATAATGTTCGTCGAACAAAAGGTTCGGCTCAGAACAAAAAGGCTCAGTAAAGGCTCAAAATGTATTCGGTAAACGGAATGCTCGTAGTGGGTATTGTAACTTTATTACAAAAATGTTTTAAAAAAACCTGCTTTAAAAACTGCTTGAAATTGATATTTCTCAGTCAGTATTGCTCCACACGTAAGTTAACCTACCCTTGAAGTATCATGCCATTTTTGTAACAACCTCATGTGAAGCATATCGTTAGCAATTAAAAAAGAGCCACCCTTTGCCGTTGCTTGGTTATACTTTAATTTTCTTAGTTCTAGTACGATATGTGGCTTGATACTACACGGGGAATTTTATTCTCGTGGGAGAATCGAACCTGTGATTCGGAGGGACTACGGTGGGAAGCTAGTCCCCGGCAGAGTCACTGCTTGAATAATTATATTTCTCAGTCAGTACCGCTCCATGTTGCTTGGTTATACATACTTCAATTTTCTTTAGTGTAGTACGATGTGTGGATTGATACACAGTTCAACATTCGCGTGTGCTTGGTTTCGGGGTACAGAGCCATTCCGGAAAATTGTAAGGCTGATGAACTCGCCAAACATGGAACTTCACTGCCCCTTTAACCTGAAAAAGATTCCTTAGGCATACCTATCGCTAGTTATAAACTCATGTTAACCGTAGGTGGTTAAACAAATTGTCTAGCGCAAAATGCAGATCTGGCCCAATCTGAATCGGAAATGCTCCAAGTATTTCATCTCATAGGCAAGCATGCAGCAGGGCTTGGCGTATTATCAAACGACTTCTGCAGAAGCTGCATGGACGAGGAGGAGTAGGCAAACATTTTCCTCCTTCTCTATACGTGGGGTTCCTGGCGAGCGTAACCCCAGCAAGAAACGTTACAATTTTTTTTAAAAATATTTTCTTGAATTTATTAAGAATTTTGCTACACAACAACTACACAACAACCAACAATCCCTCTGTAGAAATAATTCCTCAATGTTGCTATTGTGGTAGAACCGGAATGCTTTAAATGCTCATTACAGCAATACCCAAGTTCCATAAGCACATTCAGCCACATACATACGAGTATCTGACTTGATCTTTCAAGTCTATTAAGCCTAGAAAAATATTTTAATTACTATGGTAATGGTAGTGAATGGCAGTAACTAGTGAGCGTGCGAGCATTCGCATCATAAATGCGCAATGTGATATATTCTTTCTTCGGACTTGCACTCAAAAGTGCGACTTTCTCGAGTTCCATTCGACGAATTGAGGAGATGCATTTTTTTCAATTCATTCAGTTGCGTTGCAAATAAGCTCAGCTATAAGCATTGCTTGTTCTGGTTTTGTGATTTTACAATGGAAGCCAATACTTTTCTCTGCGGTGTAGATTTCCTTTACTTGGAACTACTAAGAATGAATGCCAATTAATTGCGTTCCGTTTAAGATCTCGACGCAGCTGGTAGAATTTTCCTCTTACTGAACTTTTATACTTGAAAACTTAAGCTGCTTACTGCCTTTCAAGCTCACTTATGAAGATACTTTTTTTTATCTAAAATATGATCACTGATCTCGAACATTTCTCCAACGTTTGATTGAGTCACTTCCATTCACCTTTATGCGACTCCACAACCATTACTAGCCATCAGGTCAAACGAAAACACAAATTAATTTATGCAATCGATGAGTCCCGTATTGCTGCGAATATAATTTAATCCAAAAAGAGGCTATAAAAGCCATGAAAAAGCTTAAAACCATCATCATCATCATCATCATCATGGGCAACAGCAACAACGTATTAACGAAACCAGTTTTCCACTTTGGCTGGCTACGGAAGAATACGCCGCAACAGGCAACCGACACAACCAGTTATTATGGGAGTCACATGGGGTGCTGTTAGCCAGGTCATAAAAAACGATCATCCAACGTCGCCTATAAGATGAGTATGCAAAAGAATAACCAACTGGCGTTTTCTGCCAGTAGTAGGTACTTCAAAGAATGGAAGTGAAGCGAAGATGTTCTGCGGTTGCTGATTTCGCGACTTCCCTCAACCAACGAATACATAATCCCGAGAGAAATATAACGACAATCATCTGGAGTACGTTACGCTACAAACATACGGATTAGACTAAGGAGAGGTCCAGTAGGTTGCCTCAACTTTCGGGCCAGATAAACTGGTTTTCTAAATATCAACTCCGATCTTCTTTTACTTCTTCTTGTTCATCTTTTGCGGGCTACTACGGCGTTTCCCTTTTTTGGGGATCAAATGAAACCAGACTCGAAACAGGCAACGCTGATCGTTGATCGTTGACGGGCTGGAATACATGAATTTGCAAAACGGCACAGATGATCATGTGGCGCGATCGGGATGACTCATTCTCGTCGGTTTGGAGCAGTGATCCGCAAGAAGAATCTGTATCTCTCCACTTAAAATTAAAAGTCTCCACCAGTGACTGACTGACTGCAATAATCAGCAGATCAGCACACCAGAGAAGAGCGGCAAGCAACGATCCACGACGCAAACATCACAGCTCGCTCAATACTTTAAGTGATGCGTCGAGCGTCGCGTCTCATCGTCAATCGTGACGCTGGCGTTCCATATTAAATGTCATTTTTCGCGAGCCGCCGCGCTGTCGATGTTGTTGTATTCTTCGATTTCTTGTTTCGAGCTTAGCGCTGAAAACGCGCGTGCAATTCATGATTACGTGATTATGGTTAATATTTGATTACCTCTCGTCTGTCGTAGAGCCCACTATCATTATCTGCCTTGGAGTACCACAAAGAACGACGACGACGATTCATCAAAATGTAAGACCGTCGTCACGCACACGGATGGGTCTGTCTGGTCGCCTGCAGTCTGATCTGATGATGAGGACTGTGATACATCAGGCATGGAACATGGCTTTAAGCCACAAATCGCACTGCATTGATGTTGCTGTACTGTCGTAATAAAACATGGATTAAGCCAAACCCTATCCGAGCTTAGATTGGAGGTGAATCGTCGTCGCTGGATGCTGAATGCTGATATTATAAATGAACCTACTTAGACGAAATGTCTCGAGCGGGAAATTTTGCGCGTGCAGTGAACATTTCTGTGATTGATTAGATACGATGAGCATTATGGGTTAAAAAAAACAAGCGTTTAGTTTCCGTTTTTTTTTGGTATAAATGGGGATTAATAAAGTCACCTAACGGGTGATGGGTTTAAACGTTTTCTGTTATACCTAATCTGGGTTTGGTTGCAAATTATTGCTAAGCGTCAAATCTTTTGTAAGTAGTAAGCTTCAAAGAGATGCAAGTAGGCTTTGACTTCGAGAAAACAACATCTGGGATTCAGTTGTATTGAGAATGTTTCGAATATCAAAAGCATTGCAAAGTTCACGGATTCTCAACGAAACCGTACCACACAGGATTGCATTCATTCCCCAATATTTTTTAAAATAAAACTTCTTCAAGCTTACTTACGTTACTTTACGTTTTTTTTTTAATTCAAAGTTTTTCTAGAATGATTATGGGATCATTATGGATGTTTATAGGATGCTTATGGAATGATTAAAGGTTGTTTAAAGGATAATTATATGGATTTTTTAGGATGATTGCAGGATGTTCATCGTTTTTTTATAGCATGTTTTATAGGATAATTATAGAATGATTATGGAATGCTTATAGGAGGTTTATAGGGTATTAATAGGATGAATTTAAGGTCGTTTATACGATGATTATATTGTTACGAAAAGTACTTCGTAGTAGATTAAAAGGAATAAGAATTTAAAACAGCGCACAGCGCCATCTGTAGATTATTACTTATGAATGACTGTTGTACATAGAATCTATTTTTAGAAGTTTTACGCTAGATGACTTATTATGTAATTGCGAGGGTAGTGTAAATAAGGGAAAGTACCACAATGTTCTGGCCTTTGCTAGATATTTCTGTGTATAATATTGAAAGTCTCTGGAAACTTTTCAATGGATATAAATAGGTGGAATTTTGCCGCATTCATTGTTTGGATTTCAACCAGTCAAGTTGAAATAGTAAAAGAAAGAAAAAGCAAGTAGACAGAGCTACCAGCTAAAGGAATAGTAATGAAATACAAGTATTGTTGCAATAAGTGTTTTTGTGTACATAGAAAAGTAATCACCACTCTAATTTGTGAACTTTTGTTATTGAAGTGAAACTTTTTTACGGAGGGTGCAACAATTTTCACAGCTCTGTTGTACACATTGGTTACACTGCTATTACTCTGTTGTACACATTTGCTACACTGTTGTACACTTTTGTTAATTTTATGCCTCGTTTTCTATAGTTATACTTTATATGTGTGTAACTATATATGTATATAGCTACAAATATAACGATATATGTATATATAAATACATATATTACTACGGCCACAGCTCCTATGGAAATTCGGGGATCTGGCCAATAGGGTCTGGAATTTTTGGAACCAAGCAATTTCTCAAAGGATTCGTATGAAACTCGGAATGTAGGACTAATATGCGACTGTAAGATTTGTATATAGCATTCTTTTTATATGTAAAAGATTAACATTCAGACAACCAATTCAGAATTAAGTAAGAGAAAAAAGTTGAAGAATTATCAGTCCCAAAAAAAACAACCCATAAAAATTAAAATTTTTCTTGTAAATTCTCTAATCGGGGATACACACACACACACACACACACACTGCGTGCTCGTTTTGTGGCAAAATCATTCACCAAATGACGCAGCGGCAGCGAACAGCGCTGCTCACAAAGCACAGAGCTCAGACTTTGCCGTGATCTAATGCGATATAGCGATATTTAAAAATTATATATTGGGGTCCCCAAGGGGCCGATCGCTCCAAATTTTTACAAAAAGTGTTTTCCATCGAAGACACACATGTGTACAAAATTTAAAGAAAATCGGGTAAATTTTGTAAAATATTTGTATGGGAGCCCCCCGACCCCGCGGCCCAAGGGGCCTCAAATTTTAATAGATTGTCTTGGGAGATATACATGTGTGCAAAATTTCAATAAAATCTGGCTGTATGAAGTGGGTTAAAAATTGATCACAAGATTTGGCCAGCCAGCCAGCCAGCCAGCCAGCCACGGGCAAGTGAAGTTAATATAGAGAATTTAAAAAATATGTTGAGACTATGTCCCAGCGCCTTTTTATGTATGTAATGAAAGTTCACAAATTTTCTTTAATTATTATCTCTCTCCGAAAATTTGGAACTTATGTCCCATCTTTGACAAAAAAATTTTGGACTTCGGTTGGGACATAAGTCCCTAATTCGATTTGGGACTTATGTCCCATTAATATTGGGACTTATGTCCCTGCGCCGCATTTTTTGGCATTTTCACGAAAAATTTCTTAAGCTTTGATATTCCCAAACGTAACTTACTGTTTCCATATTCCGTATTATGGTAACAAGCAAAAAAGTCCACTTACCTAGAAAGAGAGAGAGAGAGAGAAGAAATCAGTTAGTAAAATAATACATTGAATAAAAAGTTATATGTTTATTTTTTTATAATGAATAAAATTCTTAACAAAAAGGTTAAAGGTACACGCAAATGGTCGGCAACGGCCAAAGCAATATTTGAAATCCAACAGAACTCGAGCTCGAAAGTATCTTTAATTTGTATTTTAGGTAGGTAGGTTATAGGTTTTGTTTTTTGAAATGATAATTTTCGTTTTTTATTTAAGAATTTGGTTTTTGGTTTTCTATTTAAATGCTAGGTTTTGGTTTTGAAATTTTTTTTTTACTTTCGAAAAGCCAGTCTCCAGCCTTTATTAGTTTATACATTCAACGGAGAAAAAACGGTCCTTCGTAGTTCTTTAAGGTATGATTATGGGATTATGGGATGTTGATAACATGATTATAGGATGAAAACAAGGTTACGAAACTTAGTGCTCCAAGGATAGATTATTAGTCGGATGTTTTGACCCACAAAACGATTTTTTTGTAAGTAAAATTTTGCAAGAATGCTTTCATTAGGTGCTATAGGCAAGAAAGTGACTACCAGATATACTTGGCAGCTTGTCAAACACTTGATTATTTGACGTACAGAATGATTTGACGTTTCAAATATAAACAGCAGCTAAAATGAGCATGCGAGCATTGCAACTTTCAAGACAACTTACACCAAACAAATCTATTTACAAATCCCTGGAACATAAGTAACATAACAATTCTTGTCCCATTTACACCAATCGATCTAGGAGGTAGCGATAATCATCCCCGCCACATCCGCCACATCCCGGACCACTTAAACCAACTTATTTGGCGGGGTTTTGTTTAACGTTTTTTCGGAAAAGAGCTGATTTTGGATGTTTGAAATAGGGGGGACGAATTGTTAAGCCTGAAATGAGGGGTAATACAGGTATCTTTAAATTAAAGAAGTAAGGTCGAACCGGACCCCCTTTATATGTGGAAGGTGCAAAAAGCTGTCATGCCCATGTGGGCACTATACTGTAACTAAGACTAATTGTTTATCATAATGTCTCTATAGCGAATTTCGTTAACCACACCATTGTTGCCAGCTACATTTTTAAATAACCAAGAATTATCAAAAGCCTTGAATCGGAAATTTACAAAGAAACAAAAGACCCACACTTTTAAAAGTAAACGAAGTGTATTCCGTTCACTCATTAAATTGCTTTTAATTCTTAACATAGCTGCGGTTTTAACCTTTGACTAGACTATCCTGCTTTTCGCTCTTCGATTTAGTTCCATAAATAGGTACGAGTACCTATACATACGTACAGTACTGACTTCGTTATGTCAGATCGGTGCTAAATGTGCAGAGAAAGAGCAACAAAACGAGATTAGATTTCAGATTGAAGATGTGCCTTTTAAACCAACCTACACATCAGTAATGGCCAATCAAACATTAGCCAACTCTTTGCGAACCTGTGTGGGCATTGTGAGCTATAAAAAAAACATAATTTTATTTTTAATCGCATTCATTTCAGCAGGACAATGAACACCAACGATGGTTCCAGTAAATTGCTTATAAAGTTTCAGCTAACAAAGTCTCAAGCTAAGTAACGATATTCCTTTTTATGTAAATACAATTACACATGTTTACTATAAGAACGTACGTCCGTTTTGTAAGATCCTAATATCCCTTTGTCTCCATACTGCTCTTAAAATATTGCATTAGTTCTGTTTGGTGTAACGAAGCTCCTGTAGAAAATGCAAAACAAATGCTGTGAAATTTCTGAGAGGCAGAAGCGATCTTTCTGTAAGTAAAATTTTGCAAGAATGCGATTTCATTATAAGCTATAAGCAGACTTACTTGCTAGCTTGTCAAACACTTGATAATTTGACGTCCAGACTGAATAGACGCTCCAAATATAAACAGCAGCTAAAAGGGAGCGGCGAGCTTTGCAACTTCCCCTTCAAAAGAATTGTCAACAGAGAGGGGAAATTTTCGTAAATAGCTGCACAGAAAAATCACACCTAACAAACTAGCTAGCAAAAAGCACTCTCTGCTCACACCAAACAAATCTATTTACAAATATCGTCCACTCAAAGTCAAGGTTATTGTCAAAATTACAAAAAATAAAACCTAGGAAAAGGCCAACAAAATTATGTTTATAACATTGGGTCTGTGTATTTTCTTCAACCCGAGCGTTTAAAGTTACTCAGTGTATACACTGGATATATTTACAACGTACAACGTACAACATTTGCTGGGTAACTTAACTCGCTCGGGTTGAATAAAAAAAATGGTCCCATTAATGGTGACAATGGTTCGAAAAGCGTTGACCTTTGCTTTAAAAATCAGCGGCAAAATGTCAAACGACACCATAAAAACAAACTTGAAATTTGATTGTCATTTCGATGACATACAAGAAAATTGCTGTCACAAACTAAAACCGAAGAGAGCGAGTGTCGACGCCGAGTGTATGTAATTCTCTCTCCCAAAAACGAGCAAAAACAAAACAAAATCAAAACGTCAAACAGCTAAATACTCGCTTCTTGTTAGTAGGATAGAATTTTGCTTGCAAGACATAATTACGCATTACCAGGAATCACGCGATTTAACTATCATGCAATTGGCTCTGATGCAGAAGGAATAAAATAACTTGCACATGCGACATCACTTGTTATTTTTGAATTCACGCCATCATAGGAAACACCTGAACCAATGTGTATTTTTACGATTACTAATCCATAACCTTTTCAATACATTTTTTTTAAAATAGATTTTCTTTTAATGAGAGAAATAATTTTTTTTCGATACCCAAACAGCAAAAGATTGAAGATTGATGAAGAAATGATAGGTCGAGTTCATTTTCTAAAGTAAAGTAATTTTCAAAATTTGCAACCGAAACCAGACGTACGTTTCTCATTTACAATCGTTAAGTAACAGCAACAATAACAACAGAAACAATTGCCACTCGTATACATTTGGTTAATTATACATTCTTTCTTAAGCCCCATTATTACATATATACAGGGTGTATCATTACCTCAGTACGTAAGCCGTAAGTTTTTCATATTTTTTTTCAAAATTAATTTCCCAAACTTTTGCTTCTGGCTTTCCTAATGTTGACCAAAGGTGCGAAGATTATTTTTGGAATTTATATCCTGTAGTAGGATGCATTTAAGAGTTTAAAAGGCGGAAAGTGATGAAAGGTCAATAACTGGTTTCCTACCCCTTAATTGATAGGGTAACCACCGTAGGAGGTGAAAATATTTACAATGCAGTGCGATAACGAACCCAGGATTCATCACTCTAAGTAAAAGGTTTTTCAATAAGGACTTGACAATATACCTCAGTTTTTTAGTTAAGTTGATCATGTAAGAGTGTAAGCAAAATTCGCCACAATGTGGACTGAGAGATTATCAATTCGACTAATTTGGCTCATTTTGAACTAAAGCACTTACGGCTGCGATATTTGCGGTATTACTAATTAATTGTAAATATGTTGAGTCGAATTTACCGGGTGGCTGTTACCAACTTCAGACTGTCATTGCTGTCAAACCAGTGATCACAGAGCGCTCAAATTTACAATAATGACAGTTCATTCCATTGTTTACCAGCGTACAAAAGCAGTACGTTAGTGCGAAATATTCAGAAAAATGCCTGAAAATTAAACACGCTTCAGCTTCGGCTTCGCTGCGTTGCGATGAAGCCGCTTTACATTTGCTTTGAATGACTTTTCTTTATATGGCATTTCTGTGTTTGTGTTTCAGGCATTATTACCGCTCTTAAAGTTGCGACTATCGATTCAAAATTTTAAGAGTATAATGTTATTTATAAATAAAAAAACAACCCATAAATATACATATGTGTGCAAAGTTTGAATTGAATAATTTTTAAAAAATGAAATGGCCCCCCCTCGACCCTCAGGGTCAATTCACTCCAAAAATTTTACAAAAAGTTTTGTCATTCGGAGATAAACATGTGTTTAAAATTTGAAGAAATTCGGACTAATTTTTAAAAAATTAAATGGGTCCCCCTCGAGCCCGGCCCGATCACTCCAAAAATTTTACAAAATGTTTTGTACATCGGAGATACACATATGTTTAAAATTTAAAGTAAATCGGACTAATTTTAAAAAACAATTATACGGGCACCCCTCAGGCCTCAGGGCCTTTTCGCTCAAAAAATATCAAAAAAGTTTTGTCCATCGGAGATGCACATGTGTATACAAAATCAAGAAAATCGGGATAATTTTTAAAAATTTTATATGGGCACCCCTTGGGCCTTAGTGCCAAATTTTTAAGAGAAAGTGTTGTCTCCGGAAATACACATGTGTGCAAAATGTCAATAAAATCGGGCTGTGGGAAGTGGGTTAAAAATTGATCGCAAGATTCCACGAGCGACAGACAGACGTGTCACGGCCAAGCGAAGTTAATATAGAGAATTAAAAACCGGGAAACACCGGGAATTTCCGTTAGTTTTTAATAATTTCCAAACGTGAACTTCACCATGATAAGTCTTGACTGACGTTTTGACATCGACATATCATAAAAAAGTGTAAGGGTCCGTTTGTATTAAAATACAAAATTGTATCTCCCTATTAAAAACACCTTTATTTGCTACACGTTATGAAGCACCCTATATAGATTTTTCTTAAAATTAAAAGCAAATCATTAGGGATTATTACTAATATCATTCCATTATTCGGATGACGTCTGTCATACAAGAACAACAACAATACGTAATAGTCCGCAGAACTGAAGAAAGACAAACGACAAATGTTATAGTCACAGCAATTTCATATTTGACTTGCTGCAGGATTGATCCGCTTTTAAATAAAATCGTCTAATTAGCCAAATTGGCGTGAGGCCAACAAACCAAACCACACTGGCACAATGTTGCCGATAGTCAGTGTATCTCTGTATTGTTGTACATTATGTATGTGTTGGTAAATGTACCAATCAGTCTCAGTTGGTTGCACTTTCATTGTAACTATTTGTCAAACTGATCGTTTTGTTGTCGAAATGCAATGCCACCCCCGCCAGTCAAATATCCGAACTTTTTTTGTAGGTGGCAATTGGTATTGGCAGGTGGCTGCTGCTGGCTGGTTGGTGGATCGATGATGCTTATTTTTGTTTTTATTTTTTTATCTAATAATAGTTTGGCGGCTATTTGTTTTTTGTTGTTGCACGATTTGCATACATCTGCATCATCATAGAGCTCCCACAGAAACAGATGTTGGCAACTCCAAACTAATTACAAATTGTGCTCAATTGTGATGCTCTATCGATCACAAATCAGAAGCTGAAATGTATGCACAACCGAATGGGGTTAAGTGTACAAATTTTGTAAATTACTTATCGGCCAGATGGCCGATGGCTGTGCTCAATTACGTCGGTGTAATCAGGTGATGTTGTTATTGTTGTTGTGCGGTTATTTGTTGACGGAGTTGATGAACTTTTGAAGGGCGATGCAAGGGTGGAAGGCACAGCTTTAAGCACACACATGAATTTGAAGAATGCTAAAAACATACTTTGTTTTCTCGTCTTAGAAGATTGTTTTTATTTTTATAGATATAGATTTCACTACTGCAGCTATGTTAATAAATTAGAAAACCACCTTAACCTACTCCTAAACTTTTTTGTTCCTTTTTGAATACTTAGCGCAAAAGTATTGGATTTCTATCAAACGTGTAATATGAGAATTCCACCTCATCTGATCCTTTACAGATACTTGAATTGTTTGCAAGTTTCTTCGAGGATATTTATCATTCCTTTGCATCCTTCAACTTTTTAATGACATTCATACCAATCTCTGACTGGTGGAAGTGCGATCAAACCTCCACGTGGGGTTGCTGGTAATTTTCTTCCAATACAGGAAATGCTAAGTTATCGGGCTAGTCCCTTCAGAGTAAGGTTGGCGCGAGGCCAATAACCTCGCCCGTAAAAAAACTTTATTGCGGCACCCCAAATCAGCCTCGGATACACTGATGAACGACGACGACCACGGCAACGAAAACGGGTAAACGATTTAAGAATTTTCTCATGGAACGTACGCTCACTGTATAGAGCTCGAGCTGCACAACAGCTAACCGATACTCTGTCCAAATATAATGCTTACATAACATGAATTCAGGGGATGCGATGGACGGGGACTGGTGACAAAAATCAGATTATGACATATATTATTATTACAGCTGTCATGCAAGACATCATGTCCTCGGGGTAGGGTTCGTAATTAGCAAAAGAATAAAACGCACCGTTATCGGCTTTAAAGTAATAAATGAACGGCTATGCGCACCCTTTGCGTGCGGGGCAGATTTACAAGATTAGGGAGCCGGGCAGCACATTGGCACCCATAGCTTATACGAGAACAGTAATGACAATGGACGAGTCATAGAGATGGCAGCAAGCAAAAATTTGGTCGTTGCGAGTAAAAATATCTACAAAGCCACCTGGGTATATCCTGATGGAGCCACTCGCAACCAGATAGACTCCGTGTTGATAGACTGCCGCCGCAACCCGAACCTGATGACGGTACGAACGTACCGAGGTGCCAACGTCGACTCGGACCACTATCTTGTTGGTATGGTGCTCCGAGCGCGGATTGCAACATCATGAAAGACTGCATCCGCGAATCAGATTCGAGACAACACGGCTGCCATTACCAACGAACACCAGAAACAACTACGGTCAGCTTTTGATTTTGAAATAGGCAGGTTCGGGTCCAGTGAAAATTCCTTCTGCGCCTTCTATGCACGTAGGTCTGCTGCCTCAGTCCCTTTGATGCCTGAATTCCTGGCCACACATTTGGGTGATTGGTTTTGGTTTTGCCCAGTTCGTTTAGGTGGCAATAGCAGCTCCACGTTGTTCTGAAATTGAAAACTGGGCCTTTTAATGCTAGCAGTGTGGCTAGCGGGGATCATGTATATCTCGGTTTTTTTGTATCCTTTTTTGATACATTCTAGGGTGCTGGCTTCTGTTGCTGTTGTTTCTGTCTGAAAAACGGTTGGGGATTTTCGTAGTGTGATTGTGGGAACCTCTGGAAATTAGTTGTTTTTATCATTTAGCCTGATTGAAGGACAATTCCGTTTTCAAGTTGATTTTGGTGATGATCCTTGCATGTCCCGGTCTATTCGCTTTAATTTGATAAGTTAAAATAAGTGTAATGACTCTTAAGCCAGCTTCGCTTTTGATGTGTAAGTGAAGTGGTTGAAGTCCCACAAGCTTTTCAAGAGCTGCCATTGGGCAAGTCTTTTAGCACCTGTTGCACTTACACAGATTAGTCTCTGAATTTTATTTAGTTTTGAGCGTGTCTTTGATAGCTCTATTTTTTTGCCACCATATCAGGGCTGCATATGTGAGCTTAGGTCTAATAATGCTTTGGTATAGCAATAAAGTCATTTGCGGGTTTATTCCCTCTACGTTTTGCTGAACATGCGTTGGCAAAGTGATGTAAGCTTTGTTGGTGATGTATGACATATGGGAGTTCTATGTTCGTTTTAGATCGAAAATTACCCCCATATATTTGGCTTCCGGCACAGTTTGGAGAATTTTTCCTTGCAATAAGAGTTATTCTCTTTCTTTATGTGAAAACGGTGCAGACTGCAGACTATTTTGTCTGCGTTAACACTTAGGTCTAGCTGCCGCTACTGCAATGATAATGCTATATGGAGACCTTATACGTTGCCGTCCGTATATACGCGTCTCGTATTGAGAGAAATTTTTCTCGTTTTGCTCTCAGACATACTCCATTTGGTTCTTCTCATCTTCCACCTTATGTAACAAGATTTCGTCTTATAGGCCTAAAATCTCTAGGCCTTTGTCGTGAAATTTAGTCTGTAATCATTATCCGTTACTTACTATACGGTACTGTGGAGTGTGGACTGTGACAATATTCTTTTTCACTAAATGATATATGCTCTAGAGCTTAGTTTAAGAGTTAAGAGCATTTTTTTTTAGAAGTTCACCGATCACCTATTTTTAATAAATATTATAATTAATTTGATATTTCCTTACCGTGAGATAAGTTTAAATTTTGCTATTAAAGCACATATTAAGGCGTTTCTGTTGTTGCTATTTATCCTAGAATAAATAAATAAACAAAAAAAAAACAATTTTTTCGAAAAAGAATCAAATTTACGACTCTTTTTGACACTTGACAGTTCTCAGCTGTCAGTGTCATGTCTCAGGTAACAATATAGTCAAAGTATAATTCAAATTCTAAATTCGAACTAAGATGATTCACTGTTAATTCTCATTGTCTCTCTGTAAAACACAAAAAGAAAAGCAATGCTCTTCACTTTACAAGTGATCAGTGGCCACACTAGCACATATTACCATATTACCAATTTAGTTAACTGCAGCTACAGCAGTACACCTGAACTTTCTTCTAGCTTATGGACAGTGGACACTAGATAAGCACAAAGATATTAAAAGAGTAAATCCTCATCATTCACACAAAAAGAGCAAGAAATCAGAGATGGGCAAAAAACATAAGAAGAAAAGAGCAAATCACACTACGACACGATTTACAATTCACAATAATCAATGACTGCGCCGCTGCGCTTCCTCTGCTGATGTCGCCGCATTGAATCGTAATCGCATCGTATATAGTTTGCTTCGTTCGTAATAATTATTATGTGATATCGGTCGCTCGAGCATTGTTGCTGGTTGCTGCTCATTTCCGATGACTCACACAGGTGTTTCCACTTTTGCCAATTCTTATTCGGAAATATTATACAACAACAACAACAACAAAAAACACCAAACACAGATTGCTGACAGACGAAACCTTAACAACGGAGAGAGACAGAAAGTCAAGAAACGGACAGAAAGACGTACATACAACGTACTACATCATAGTGGCGAGTAGAGAGTTATCTCTCGTACTTTGTTCGCTGTGAAGTACTCCGCACTCCGTTCCATGATCAAGAAGACAGAGAAAAAACATATGTGCTCCGCAGTTGGCTGCCCGACTGAACCCAGTTGTTGTTGTTATTTTGTCTCGTTGTCGTTGATTGACTCAGCCACTCTCAATATATATAACAGGTTTTCCGCATAGTCTCACGCGAGTACGTCTATCGATATTGCGAAGCGCGCCAATCGATTTGAATTATTGTGATTTTCCATTCTTGCTTGCTTGCTGCATAGGGTATAGGTCACTGTGTTTGGTTGTACAGCAACTGGAATAATAAAACATTTGTCGGGAATTTTTGTTTAGTTTTCAGGAACAACGTTTTTATTGGAGATCAGTTCTGCTTCGGTCACCGATCGAAGCTCTCTTGTCTGACGAAAAGTTCTTTTTATTGTGCGTTGTCAATTCGTCCGCTTTAGTTCGTTTTTTCTTCTTGCCGATTCAACATTGCTGAAGCTGTCTGATCGTTGTAGCCACCATAACCGTTTGCTTATCATAATCATTAATTAATATTTTCCGATTGTATATACGAGTATATATATTTTTATTTTTTTGAATTACAAGTTGAATCCCTCTTAATGTTGTAAGTATACTTTGCATCAACGTGTCATCCGTCAGTGCAAAACGTGCAAAAACGTACAAAAGTAAATAAATGGCATAAAAATAAAAAAACATAGGAAAAATATTAATTTTGCAGACTACTCTACTCAAATAAATTTCTTTATTTTATTTGGAATTTGAAAAAAATCCTGATGTTATTTTGCAAGGCATGTTACTCAGTCTCAAAACTCTAAACGTCATGGTCTACATCAGGCTTCCAGCAAAGGCTTAGTCTCAAAAGAAAAATAAGAAATACACCGAGTCCTTGAAAACAGGAAATCGAGAATCTATAGATAGCTAGTTTGGATGTCTTTCAGGAGAATGAAGTATAACAACACCCTTAAGATAGACGCTAAACTGGACTGGATCACAAGATACGATTTGTAGATAATGCATATCATGTATAACACTTAAAGCAACAGATCATGAAGAAGGTTGTCGTCCGTATAGCTAGGATCAAAGCAGATCGTTCGCTTTAAGCGCACTTATTCATAACATACGCATCTATGCGTTGTCTAATCGACGAACATGCTAGAAAGAACTATGCTAATGAAAATAAGTGAACTTCAAATATGTAGGGGAGTTATGGGCACCTGCAAAACGACAGCCATAGAAGCATTCGTCAGGGACTGGGAACTTTACAAATCTTTTGTAAAAAGAAAACAAATAAATAAGTGCAAACCTGGTAAAGGTGAGTTAGGGCCACCTAAATATACTTTATTTAACCATTTTCCAAACAGACATTATAATCTCTGACATAATGGTATTTGACAGGTTTTTTGAGGCTGAAATATTAGACCGCGAAACGTAGTCAAATGGACTCTGTACCCGAAGAGTCTAGTTTTGGTACACTGACAAATCAATTATGGACTCTAGTTTGTTTGCGGGTGTTATTGGACCCAATACGTAAGCCCAGATGCCAATAGGTAAGTTCTAAAGTGCCTTTCAGGCACTTAAATCATAATTTTTACAAACCGTAAGATGGTACTAAAAGCGTTTTGTTCCCACTCGGTGGAATCAAGGCTGATCAGCTGCTTTATTCTTTTGCAATCACTGGCTAAGCACAACAAGATTAAACTGTGATAATGACCACAAAAACGGAGCATGTTCTCTGTAAGTGAGCAAAGGACTGATTCAGTCACCGGAAGTCAATTAAGTAACTACCACGTCTCATGGAAAAGGGCTTCGACAATCCAAAAGAATAGTCAAACTATAATTCATAAATATGTCCGTTCTTTGAGTGAGGAACGTCTAAACATAATAAAGGATTTTTCTTCCGGGCCATTGGTGCATGAGATACCATCTTAATAAGTTGAACCTGTCTTAAGTGACAGAGTGCAGGCAGACTCTTGCAACGGAGCATGTACTCAGTGAATGTCTAGATATCGTTCAGATATCGGATGAGACGAAAAGTCATGCGCAGTGAGACCCTGCCTCAACTAGGTATTAGAAACTTAAACACCAAGTTCGGACTTACTTTCATAAGGGAGGTGATGCGCTTCTTGGGTTAATAAGCAATGCCGCTGGTACAATAGGCCTTCAAAGGTAAAAAAATCTGCAATTGGAAAAAAAAATCTCAATATGGTAACAACTTTTGTAACAATGATTGTTCGGGTGATGCTCGCCGGTCATCCAGGGTTCTTTCTTCGTTACAAATTAAATAGGTTGTTTGTTTTTGGTGTTTGCTTTCAGGTTTTTCGTTTGATTTTATGTTCTTAGTTTCCTAAATACTACAACGGTAGTTCAATACCTTATCTTAGTATATACTTAGTTCAATGAGATGTAAATAAATTACATGGAATCATCCAGACGAACTCGAAGTGCAACGTGGTCAAAAAAGAAGAACTCGATCAGCTACTAATGGCTAAATCCTAAGTGGTTCGAAAAGAATGTGTACCACGGAACTTGAAGAGGCCCTGGTTTTAATGGGAAGAAGTTCGGTTTATTGAGTAAATGGAACGTGGTCAAAACAGAGGTATTTCTTCACTATGAACTGTGAAGCATCTGTGGCGTTCGTGTAAAACAGGACATGGTCGAGGTAGCAAGCGAATACAATGTGGTGAAAACAGAGGTATTCGCTCGGCTACAGCTAATATGCGGCTGCACGTCTTGATTCTCTGTGTGAAATAAGGCCAACTAGGATAGGTAGCAAGAACAACTTGGTCAGAATAATAAATAATATTCGGAGCGACAGACCATTGCGGTCCAAGGCACACAAATTGAGGGGGCCTATAATTTAATGCCGGATCAGAACGGCGAATTGAGAAGCATTCCGTGACAAGTTATTACTCTCTCAGAATAGAGAATAGAGATCAAAAATAATAATTTGTGTTCAGAATAAACTTAAGGAGCGAAAGATATGTTCGGAAGAAACACGGTATAAATTCGTTCTTTTCCTCCACTATTACAGCCGAATTCTCTTCTGTCAATGTCATCTCTTATTTATTTTACCCGTCTGGCTGCATGGCCATGTGTTTTGGACTTTGTTATGCTGTATACATACGGTTTGTCACGTGGTTGATTTGATTAGATTAAATCAACTTCGTTACAAACTCAGCCAACGGAAAGGATTGAATTAAGATTTTTTAAGAAAATGTAGTCAAGTCTACATATACTGGCAGACATATTGAATAGCTGACAGTACAACATTATCAATAAAAGGTTAATCTCAACTCTTCGCAATTTTTCTGTGCTGTGCCAATAACTTGCGCATTTACCCAATTGCTTTAAAGTAAAAAAATTGTTCGTTCTTTTCGCTCAATTGGAATCTTATCAAATGACTGATTGTTACGCACCACCAGAATTATGAAATGATTTCTGTTGGAACTTACATACTTAAGCGATGTTTAAAAAGTTAAAGCGCTTACACACAGCCCAACCTTCAATTTCAAGTATCCCAGACGATGAATTTTGTTTTAAGAAATTTGCATTTAAAAACCTACCTATATATCTAGATACACGTATGTTGCGCTTAAGCGAAAACAACCAAGAACCAAATGACAGGAACCCAACGCTCAAGACAATAATCAAGACCAAGACAGATAGGCCATCGGCCAACCGGCCAAAGAAGAGAAAAGTGAATGGCTTCTAAATAGAATATACCTACGCCATATGCATACACTTAGCCCCAAGACGACAAACGGAACGATTACTCTGAGCCAGAGTTTGAGCCAGAGCCAAGATCATATACCAGAAGTCACCACAGAACAGAAAATTAAAAGCAAACCATTGGCATAAGACATCGTATTAGATACTTCATATACGATGTTCGAAGCGAGGCGAGTGAATACAGGCAACAACTACTTTTATAGAAGTTGGTGCGGTGCGGTGTGGTACCAAACAGGTATGACAAGTTTTTGCGCTTGTGCTCCTTTTGCTTTTGTTGAGTTGTGTGTGTGCGGCGACAACTTTTTCAGAAGGCAAAAGCAGCAGTGAAGAGGAAAATCTAGTATACCTGGGTACTGGTTCTATCGTTATACACAGATATATATCCGTAGATACATCTGTACCTGTAGCGATATAGCAGACAGGTACATATTATGTATAAAAGATACAGCGCAAAGCTGCGCCGCCGCCGACAGTCTAATAGGAAAATTATCCAGAAAGGGAACAAACCTTTTTGTTTTGATTCGTCGATGGTGGTGGTGTTGGTGGGGATGGCGTTGATGTTGATGATGACTTTACTGCTGTTGTTCTTGTTATACAGGCCTGGAGTACTTGAACTAGATACAAAAGGTACTAGATACAATATCTAGATACTATCACTACGATTATATGCAGCTGGATACAATGACAATAATATTGTTCTACGATCGGAGGCGCTAAGTTGTGCTTTGTGTTGATGTATCTGTGTATCTTTTTGTATGCGTATGTATGCCAACACCAACACACAAATCATTCACAATTGATACACCAGCACTTCTCGCTCGCCTCTAATTACCAACAACAGACCAACAGATACAAAAATACTGCCCTTCCTTTAGATTGTATCTGTGGTTTTGAATCTGCAATTAAGGGAACGTACGAACGAACGAACGCGACACAGAGTGCAATGAACATTCAATTTTAGATTTATTTTCTTTCTTTTTTCCACTTCAACGCACAAATTCACAATTTCATTTTATTTTGCCTTTTGATGATCAATTTTGCTATTTTAGAACTTTAGAACGAAAAATACACACGCACACACGCACATAGTAATATTAAGTACAGAGAGCAACTACAGCAACAACCGCGCCGATTGGCGATATCAAGCACGACGGCACTAACTACGAAAGACAATGACCGCACGTATGAAGCATGTAGCGGTAGCGGCGCTGGGCGCTATATGCTTTCACAGAACAGAACGTTTGAAATTACTTTCAGATTTTGGATCCACGCAACGCGCAAGTCACACACGCAGCAAAGCGAGAGATACTGCAGACTGCCGCGGATCAAAAGAGCACAAGAACGAGATACACCACACACCAGTCGCCAGCTCGCACTCGCCATCGCCAGTGCCTAATAGGATAGTTGTTGAATGCTTAGTGAAGTGGAGAACAAAGAGAATTGGAGACTTGAAAATGGTCGTCGTGTCAACTAAACGCGATAACCGATTCTCAGCGCCAAGCCCCAATGTGGCCAGGGGCAATGTGGTGACTGGTGATCTTCTGATAAACTGCTACAACAGTATAACGTGACGTGAGACTTGTGATTGAGCGAAGAACGTCGTTTGTGGTTTGGCCAAGTGGCAAGAGCATGGACTGTTCAATTTAAGAGACGACTTTGTGAGTCATGAATCATTGCATTTCAGGTGTCGTCTGTCTATTGTGATTGTGACTCTGATCGTGACGACGACTATGACTCGAAGAGAAATCTTCTTAGCAAACAATGATGAGATTTCTGAGAGCAAAAACATAAACAGTGGGAGTCAAAAATGTTGGTACAGTTTTTAATTGTAAGTTCGATGGTTATAGGGATTTTCATGAATAATAAGGTAGGTGTTGTTGTTCGGGTAAAACCTCCTTAACTTGTTTGGTTATACCTTCATATAAATTCTGTTCTCTCACTCTTCGACTTTTAACCCCCTTACGACATCAAATACCCAAAAACTGAATGTTAGTCTCCCTATGACCTTTAAATTTTTTTTAACCCCCTATACAGCTTCGAACTTTTGACGTTTTAAAACCCATTGAAGTTTTGCATTTGCCTTGACCTCAACCCCTAAACATCAATATTTAATTTGACTTTTAAGCCTCCTACGACATCAAACCCCGCAAACAATTCATGGTGAAGAGAACTTTGACTTTTCGACGTTTTAGCCTCAATACGGAATTTTCTTCTCTGACGTTTGAAATCTTGGTAAATCAACTTTTATTTTTAAAGAATGTTTCTTAGACCACTGTTAATACATTTGGGGTAATTTTCAGTAAAAAACGGCGTAAGAATGGGCGAAAGGAAAATCAAAACGATTTTCACTATAAAGGATATCTTCATAGGCTTTCAGTCGCAATTCACTTTACAGTTTTGACATATCATGCCAGTTTTAGGGCTTTAAGCAGTTCAGCGATGTGTTAGACGTGATAGAAGAGACAGATTGGACAAGTTGGCGAAGAGTTCTGCAGGAAGAGTAAACGCAGAGGAACTGCACAAAACTACACTAAAGACATTATAGGTCAAAAAAGTAGAACTAACCACCTCGATATGAACGGTAACCTTTTAGTGGTAAGAGATGACCAATTGCACGAACACTTTTGTGCATTGCTCAATGATGACCAGAGTACAAATGCAAGTCATAAACTACTGGAAATACGTATGTCTTCCAGGGTCATTGACATGAGCCCTTAAAAGTAAAGTAAAAGCAATAAAAACTGCGATCCTACGTCTTGAAAACAACAAGACAGCTGGACTGGATGGCATACCTGCCGAGTTATTCAAAGCAGATCCCGACGCAGCGTCCTGTCGAATTTGAGAAAGCCTTCGGCTTTTGGGCCTTCAGCTCTGGGGTTCGGAACAGCCACACGTAATCGTTGAGAAGCCAATGCATCCACCAAGGGTGACAGTTTGGTGTGGATTTTGGAGTGTTGGCATAATTGGCCCATTTTTCTGCGAAAATACTGCTGGAAACGCCGTAACCGTCAATGGCTACCGTTACAGAGCCATGCTAAACAACTTTTTAAATTCTCTACATTAACTTTGCGTGCACGTGGCTGGCTGGTAGAATCTTGTGATCAATTTTTAACCCACTTCCTAAAGCCCGATTTTATTCAAACTTTGCTCACATGTGTATCTCTGATGACAACACTTTCCATGAAAATTTGGGGCCCCTCGTGCCTCGAGATCGGGAGCTCCCATACAAATATTTATAAAATTTAACTGATTTTCTTCAAATTTTATACGCATGTGTATCTGATGGACAACACTTTTTGTAAAAATTTGGTTGTGATCGGGCCCCGGGGTCGGGGGTTCCTATAAAAATTTTATAAAAAAAGTACCCGATTTCTTTCAAATATTATACACAAGTGTATCTCCGATTGACAACAGTTTTTGTAAAAAATTGGAAGTGATCGGGCCCCGAGATCGGGGGGCACCCATTCAATTTTTATAAAGAAAACTACCCGATTTTCTTTAAAATTTATTCGCATGTGTATCTCCGATGTACAAAACTTTTTATAAAAATTTGGAAGTGATCGCGTCCCGGGGTCAGGGGGCACCTATACAAATTGTATTAAAAAAGTACTTCAAATTTTATACACATGTGTATCTTCGGTTTTAATATTTTTCTGCTGTTGTTTTTACCTCAACTCAACGGTATGAATGTGTACGACTTTTCGTTACAGAGAGATGGCGCCACATGCCATACAAGCCGACTTACAATCGATCTCTTGCGCGTCAAATTTGGCAGCCTTATAATCAGCCGTTTTGTAGATGTCAATTGGTCTGCGCGGAGCAGCGATTTCACGCCGATGGACTTTTTTCTTTAGGTCACGTTAAGTTAAGGATAGATATTATGCGGATAATCCAGAGACAATTCCAGCTTTAAAACATAACATTGCGACTGTTATTCGCGAAATAGGCGCCGAAATCATTGAAAAAGTTCTTGAAAACTGGGCTCACACTATGGCTTACTGTAAGGTTAGCGTGGGGAGCCACATGCACGAAATTTTATTCATTCTTGAATCGGAGACTCGAACCTACACAATAAAAAAAAAAACAAAACAAACTTTTAAATGAGAGAATGCTATAATACTGATATAGTGAACAGATACACTATTCTCGGTGCATAAAAGGAAGATAATATAAATTTTAGGTTTTAAGGTAGGTATAACATAGTTGAGCGCCTACCGCGTAATATTTTTATGATCTGATCAGAAAGTTCTCTGACCTGATTCTCCGATTCTCTGAGAAGTGATCTCTTACTTGAATGCTACAGACTCGATCTAATAAGAAGACAGTCTCGCGAGAACAAAGGAGCTAATTGAGTTCACGAGGGTCAGCACACCTACCTAGTCATATACCTATCTGTTACCTTCCTACTACTAACTTCCGCATATAAGATATTATCCTTTCCGTTATCCTACAAGACAGAATATAGCATCGTAACGTTACGGCCAAGTTATCTTTCAATGCAATGCATTTTACTTAGAATATCCGCATTTCTTTAGGATTCAATGTTAATATTTTAGAGTTAAGATAATAAACTTAGCACATACTGCATTATGGGGAAAGAGCGCCCTCAATTGGAACTTTACTAATTCCAGTAATCTCAGATCACACTCAATAGCACACAGGCAGGGAGTAAACAAACAGAAACAACCTGATCTGGCCCGCATTGATGATATGATCGTCAGCAATTATTCCCTTGCAGTACTTTACTACGTTTTTGTATTTACATTAAATTGACGGTTATTGCAGCGCGTTGAAGTAGTCGCGTGTGCAATAAAATACGTCGACGATCGATGGAGGGCGGCAACGAAGGCGATCCAATGACAGCGATACTGCTGAAAGCCACAAAACCAGAAGCAGACGATGACGACGACGACGACGACGATAACACAACAAACAGCAAAACAACAACAACCATTAATAACAAACAGTCGAAACGTTGCTGAAATGGGCGATTTTTATGCGATATAACTGTACTGCAGGGCGGAGGAGCGGAACACCACTACGACAACTATCATCAGAGCTTCTGCTGACGCGGGAATTTGCTTCTGTTTTCTGCCTTTGTGCCAATGGAAATGATTCTGTGTGTGAGAGTATCTGTGTATATCAGAGATAAGACGTTCGTCAGCAGTGTGCTGATGATGAGTAAGCAAGCAGCGAGTGTTTTTCATTAAGTAGCAGACATTTGGTCGGGCTTGGAGCCGCGATCGCTCGCCGTCCAACCGATCCAGCAGCAGCCAGCCAGCTAAGGTGCACTTGTCGCTTGAGTGACGTCAATTTGAATTTCTGCTGTAAGTGAGTGGGAAGGAAGCAAGTGGAACAGCTGATAATCGTGTGAACTACTGACGTTCAATTAAAGACAGCAAAAAATGGACCTACTATCTATCTGCTTCTGTGTGCAACAACGGGGGGTTAGTGGCGCGTTGCTCGCTCGTTCGCTTCCGATCGCCAAATTGTGTATTCCTTCCGTATCTGTTCCTAGCTGTTGGCTTAAATGGCTTGAATAAATCTTAGAAATTACCGTTACTCTCTACAACGATGCTGATCCCATACTCACAATGTAACCGCCGAGTAACCTAGGCATTGCATCGATAACACCTTCAACCACGCGGCGGATGATTGTTTCAAATCCCGCGCACCCCACAGTTCGAGTATTTGCATGGAAGAGAAGATCATGTGCTGCCCATCATCTTCTTCTTTAAACTCAACGCGCCATGGAGGGAAGAGAAGATTATGTGCTACCCAACATCCATCCACTGATTTGACGATGGCCACAGAGATTTGAGGAGGAGAAGACTTTCGAAGAAATTACTGCTGTTCCTCGCAGCAACGGACAAAGACACCCAACAGACAGTCCGATAGAGAGAGAGAGAGGAAGAGAGACTGGACAGACGCAAAGGGCAATTCAGAAAATTTGTGGTGCGCTAAATTTGTAAGTAGGCGTTGGAGTTGTTGAAGTTGAATGCCAGCTACTGCATTTGGCACAGAAATGGCACAATCAATGGTGGAACATGAACATAAACGTGTTCGTATTGAACATCCAACAACATTACAACAACAACAACAAGAAACTGGCACCCGCTCAGCACCCAGCCACAGCTACACAGCAAACCATCAAGAACGATGCACGAGCACGATTCTCGCATTGCAACCATCTCTGAAACAAACCAAAAACTGAATTGCACGGATGGCTGACTTTTTGCTTCACGCGGAAAAAGTGCAAACTTTCATGGCGCATGCGCGCACGCCTCTGCGCCTTTTTAGAGGCAAGGCAATCACTTTTCAGGCAATCGCCGCTATAATTGCAGGGCAATAATGAATATTATTGTGGAGTGAATGTGGAGTTGGTGAGAAGTTACCACTGCCTTGATTATACGATGAAGTGTGAGTGTGGTAAGGTATTTTTTTTTTAATTCTTTTTATTATCTTCACGAGTCCGTGGGTGTGTTTGTTTGTTTGTGGCTGGTCAAATCATTTTGATTAATTTTCAACACACTTCCAAACGACCGATTTTTTTCAAACTTTGCACATATGTGTATCTTCGATGACTACACTTTCCCTCAAACTTTTATATGGAAGACCCAGGGTCGGACTTTTTAAAATTAACCCGATTTTATTCAAATTTTACTAATCTGCAATTAGAAAATTTAAATAAAAAAAAACATGTTGTAGGGCAGAAATCCCTCAAGAGACCCATAAAAGACCTCAAAAGATAAAAAAAAAACCAAAAGAATCATAAAAATATCCCCAAAATACTCCAAAAGACGCTTAAAAGACTCTTTAAAAGAGCGCTGAAAGAACCCAACAAGAACCTCAAAATACACGCAGAGGCCTCAAAAAGACCCTAAACACCCAATAGACCCTTAAAAGACCCCTAAAAGACCATCAAAAAACCCCAAAAAGACTTTCCAAAGACCCCCAAAATACCCCAAAAATACCTTTAAAAGATTCCGAAAAAACCACACGAAATTTGATACAAATCGGTTGTGAAATGGCTTAGTTCCCAAAATTCCAGACCTTATTATTGGCCACGTTTCAGAATTTCTATAGGAACAAGTCTTATAGTCGCATCTTAGTCCTACATACCGAATTTAATACAAATCGCTTGAGAAATGGCTTAGTTCCCGAAATTCCTGTCCCTAATGACCGTATTCCAGAATTTCCAAAGAACAAGTCTTATAGTTGCATCTCAATCCTACACACCGAATTTCATAGAAATCGCTTGAGAAATGACTTAATTACAAGAATTCAAAAATGTAACACAAAATCGCAACACAAAATCGTAACACAAAATTATTTTTGATTCCGTGCTAAATTTTATCCTCACCGCCAATAATTTAAGGTTTGTATTTTTCGGAATGCATTTGAATGGCAGTTGTCAGTAGAAAATAATCTACAGACTGAAAAATTTAATCAAAGGGCCGGATTTCGCAAGCCTTTTTAAATATTGCAGTAATCAATTAATTTCATTGCATGCTTAAAGGGTTAAATCATTAAATAAATATTGTAAATATTGTTTCATTTCATTGCATGTAGAGTTTAATCATTGAATAAATATTGTAATAATCATTACATTTCATTGCATGCTATTAGGATTAAATTAATAAATATTTCATTGCATACTTTAAAGGTATTAATAATCATTGCAAATATCGTTACATTCCATTGCATAATTTGTGTCGTTTCATGCAAGTCGTTTCACGATAGTCGAACAAGAGCGGTGTATAGCGAGCTGCTCATTTGACGATCACAAAAGTAGTGTTGTTCCATTGGAACTTAGTAGAACGGAAAGTTCGGTAGGTCGACAGACTGAGCGGTTTAATCAATTTGACCTAAGAAAGGGGTATTTGAGCTTCCAAAAATTCACGAGCTTCACCCACTTCACGACGTCAAGTCACTTAAAAGTTAAAACGTAAAAGAAATATATTTAAATATAACCACTAAATTGAAAAAACCCTATGTGAATTTTATGCCTTGTTAATATGTTCTGAACGTAAAATCTACATTAGACAAATTACTCACGTGCAGTTGTGTGTCTATTACATTTGTATGACTGCCGGCATATCGACCAATTTATGCGGCAAAGTCATGCAAAATTATGTAAGTTCAGTGCATTCACTCATCCAAGGCTTATCGTGGATGACATTTAAATGATTTTGTTTTCCATAATTAATTGCATTGATGATACTTTAATGTTTCACTTTATTTTATTTTATACATATATGAAAAATAAGCTGGTTTATTGAAAAACACCAAATGCGGCGCTGTTAATAAAAAAGTCTATATGCTTTGTAATTGTGATCCGAATTCGTTGTAGTTTATTCAGTGTCAAGTGTGAATAGACAGACCTTTGTATGCAATGGTCACTACAGAGACAATTATTCATCTTTTCATTATTAAATTAGTTAAGATGTATACGCCTAACTACAACAGCAACCTGCTGACGATGTATCTGAGCAGTTGCCAAATCAATTTAATAAAATATCTATATTGTATCTGTAAATTATTCTAAATTTAATCTCAGCCACGAACTAGTTGTCCACGCGAATCTTTTCAGTATCGTTTGTGTGCGTAGGCTGATCTTTCCTGCTCTATAGCCATAGCCACGTGCAAGTTTTATAAGCGTAACATCGATTTAGTTTAATGTCATTTTACTATAACCGTCGGCGTATCGACCCCGAGCGTATAATAAATAATTCTTCGCTTCAACGATAGATGCGAAAAAGATAGCGACCACCTATAGTAGGTAGTTGTCGGTTGTGTGGCATCAGTTTCCTTGGAATATTTTAAAATGTCCTTCCATAAAACATTTTTTTTAGTTGCAGGTTAAGTTACAGTTGTAATTAAAGATAAAGGCTGAGTGTTTTTAATTTTGCGTGTTGTATGTTGCATGTTGAATGTTGTATGTTGTATGTTGTATATCTGCAACATACATATGTCTAATGTTATATCTGCAATTGCTGCAATTGTTTCATACTCCATGTTGCATGTTGCATTTTCCATATTGAATAACTGTGTCTTACCGTGACTATTCATCTCAGCGACCCCAAAGAAAACTATGGGTTCGACACCAATATCCGTCATTTCATATGACACTTCGTTCCTACCCACACCCCTAGAAGTGTTATGGGTCAGTTTGGTTGAATTTGCTGCAGGCGTTCTAGGGTAATGCTAGCACAGGTAACGGTGTGACTTAACATCGCAACTTTACTTTTGGTACATCTGAAGAAAGAGACGTTACATCAAAAATAAAATGCCTACAACAATATTTTTCAACTTTTGGTATTAAACTATTTTTTCCAGCACAGTTCAAGGTTTTGCCGAGTAAACTCGGGCGTGTCAGAAGCTACTGAAAATGACTCGCTTCGCCGCTTCATGCGTTAAGTGGACTTACATTTAAAAAATCATCATCAGTTTCTTTCTGTTCTTACACTACAACAATTGCTACTAACAACAATCGAATTTCCAGTCGCATGCCGCCTCTCGAAGAATTCCATCGCAATTTCGCAATACTCGAGGCTCCAGACGCGCTAATCACTGTATGAGGCCAGTCTTGGCGACTACCAAATTTCGTAATTTCTATTTAATAACCAACTGTCAGAGACAACGTCTGGCGTAGTCTACTAATTCGCTAAGTTCGGTCCATTAAATATACAGCTCATACGAGACTCAGTTAGTCATGCAATGGACATAAGCGTGGGACATTAAAATACAAAAAAAAAACAGGACTCAGGCAAAAAAAAAAAATCTTCGTGAAGTTTTTCCCTCGGGCTGTTCCTCTTCCATCCTTTTCAATTCATTGTGGTCCGTCGATATGACGCTAAAGGGGGAAACTGATGTTTCTTGCCTGAGGCTGGGGAAAACATAATCACCACCTAAAATACGATAATATTTCGTCCATTTGCCATTGGTGACGGCGTGCTGGCGTGTCGGTCGTCCCCATCACGATAGTCATCGTCATCATCATTATCATCGTTGTAACCTCAATTACTGTATTATGAATACAATAACGAAATAAATGTACAATTATTCTTCATCTTTGTTGGACAAAAGAGGGAAACAGGAAGATAAAGAAGTGGAAGAAATAGAATCAACTTTATCACTGTGACATACGGTCGTGGTGTACCATAAGTCCATAACCACCGAAACACATGTAGAGCGCGAGCGGCAAAACGCTTTGGGTCTAAAGAGGCGGGAATCGCTTAAAGACGACAATGCTTGGAATTGTCTTTCCGCTTTAATGTGTGTTTTTTAAGTTCCTTAGATGTCGTGGTTACTTCATGTAAATCAGTGATGTCTTCTGTTGTCCCTTTCTATTACTCTGACTCTGCGTTTGGAGCAGGGTTGCCAATATGTAATTGTAATTAAGTGGAAAAATGTATTAAGAAACTAGTAGGCTTTCTGACTTGTCCAGCCCAGCTTTTAGGCGCAGATTCTAGCGATAGATAAGTAGATAGAAGGTAGGCTTTTGGGGCATTAAGCCCTCTAGTCTAGTCTAAGTAGTGGTAAGCCATTCATTCGACCAACAACAACTCGAAACTTGTTAAACAATGCCAATGCAATGCAACAATGCCATTGGATTCGATTAGACAAGTCCTAGACGATACCATCATAGGGCTGCCAGTAAAATAAAGAGCAACGAGACGGAAGAATTGGCAAAAAAGTGTATCACTATGGACACTGGCTCAATGGAAAGAGTTAACTGCCCAATTATCTCAGTAAAGGAACAACTTATATGTTTCTTTACTACTAGGTCACAAAGAGGCTGTAACAACTGCGCCATATCAAGTGTGTTATGGCCCTCCTACAATTAAATGAAACCAACAAGTTGATGTCAAGGTGTCGAAAGGATATTGCCATGGCCATCAGTAAGGGTCACTGGCAGGTGGGCAGCGACGCTACTAAACTGGATATTTTACATAACATCTTCAGCAGGAGATGCAAGGAGGTAAATGAGAAAGAAACTCTCATCAACTATATCCGCATATGTCTGACCATAGCAGGTTCCAGACTACACATTTAGAGCAAATCCTTCTTTGCCAATCTGAAAAAGCTTTCAAAGTATAGTATTATCGAATTGATCGTGTTCCTGAACGCTGGATTTAAAAACCATCCAAGTAACCTTTAATAAGTCTCCTGAGGTTTATTGTGGCGCACTAAGGTAAGGCTCTCTCAAGTGTAGCAATGACCACCATTCTACCTACCTACCTACCTACCTACCTACCTACCTATCTACCTATCTACCTATCTACCTATCTACCTATTTACCTATCTACCTTTCTATCTACCAAATAACCCCTCTACCTACCTATATACCTACCTACCTACCATTAAGAAAATAAATATTCAAAACTTGCAAATATTGCTGTCTATCCAACGCAATCCTTGATCAGGTCTTTGTTGTCTTAAATTTTCCTATTTAGTGTCTTATGTGTTATCTAAAACAAACCCACATTTTTCTCTATTAATCTTTAAATAAAATGGAGTTCCACAAGGGTACCAACTTCGGCCTGTGGTGTTTAATAATTAAAAAGCTGCAATTTATAAGTATTTGTTTGGTGTCTTGAGTCATTTTTCGCAATATTAATGGGCTATTACTATAGAAATAGAAGTAGGAATTGGAAAGAGTCTAGAAATATTTTAACCTATTTTCAAAAGATTCAAAAATATTAACAAAAATATCGCAAATGTAGCGCTGACCACCACTCAAACTACCTATCTACCTTTCAACCGACCTACCTACCTAACTATATAACCACCTACCATCAAGAAACTGAAAATTCAAAACATGCAAGTAAACATACCTAACTTTATAACACCCTACCATTAAGAAATTGAAAATTAAAAACTTGCAAGTATTGCTGTCTATCTAACACAATCCTTGATCTGGTCTTTGTTGTTTTAAATTTTAGGCTCTAGAAATATTTCAACCTTTTTTAAGAAGAATCAAAAATTTCAAAACTTCAACGAACTGATTTGACTCATTTTAGCTTTCTATCCAAAACTTAGCAACAAAAATTTTTTTCCATTAATCTTTTAATAAAACGGAGTTCCACAAGGATACCAACTTGGGCCTGGGGTGTTTAATAATTAAAAAGCTGCAATTTATAAGTATTTGTGTGGTGTCTTAAGTCATTGTTCGAAATTTTAATAGGCTATCGCTCTAGAAATATTTCAGCCTTTTTTCAGAAGCATCCAAAATTTCATAACATTTACGAATTTCTGATCTGACGCAGTTTCGCAATGATGTCCATGTAATGAACCTTAAGCCTTCGCTGGGAGAATGGCCTAGCCTCGACCAGGCCGTCCAGGGGTTAGGAAATACTGGACCTGCTGGACCTAACGATACTACAATATATATCTCTTTTGTCATACAAAAGTATCTTACTGCATTCCGCATGCACTTTCATCGTTGAAATGTGATTCATCTTAATGGTGTGATGTGAGTTAGGTATCAAACATTTGATACGGCATATTCAAGCAACAAAACAACCAGTTCCTTAATACGTGTATACTTGTAGTTAATTATTGACACTTAAAAGAGATGAAAGTGTTAAACGAATTATGGGTAGATACGAACGCCCGTTGGTTAAGGTTATCTAGGAATATGGGAGAAATATTCCTCTCGTGTATCGTGCATAAATAACAAACGTGCGCATGCGTTGTACAACATGACATACCGTAACTACTCGTACATAAGCGTAAGCGTGACTTTTCTGCGGTAAATCTCTGCTATTATTATGGCTCGTACCAATTGCGAAGTTAGTCTGTCGCCCATTTATGGCAGATTATTCCAAAAGCTAATTCGAGGCATTCGCGTGCGCCGTATACCGTGATTTGACGTGAATATCAATGACCAAAATTATTCTTCTTGCTTCACACAGATGCACACACACTTCATCGCGCGGCATCGTCTTAGAAGAGACGACGGAGTTTGTTTGCCATTTACGGCATGGCAGGGAAAAAATGTCTTTTTCACGATTAGACTTTTGGCAAAGATTTGACGAATCTCATTGTGTATTTATTTATGTGCGCTGTTGCCTACGCAATCGTTTTTGTTGTGGGCGGAAATTTGTTTCGTGATTGTAAAGAAATGACAGCGACTATTAGTGTACTACATTATGGCAGTCAAATTTTGTGCCATCAATGTTGCGAATCTCTAGCGAATAGCAGAGTAGGAGCCTCCAAGTTTGTTCTGATCTCCAGTGACTTCCAAAGAAGTTGTTAAGTTTTTTGTGATTTACATTTTTTGAATAGCGGAACTACATTTAAAACTATAATATGGATTCATATTATGTGCATCGCAAAAATTAAAAAAATGTTACGTAAAAAAACATCGAAATCGCATGTAAGTCAACGTAAATCTAGTCGAATTAATAGTGAGATAAATGTTATAACTGCTGAATTGTGCTGAATTGCTTAACAGCACTCAAATTTGCATGTTAGTGAACTTAAATCTATTTACATTAAGTTTTAGCTAAATGGAATAGCTGCTGAATTGTGCTGAATAGCATATAAGCACTTGAAATCGAACTGAATTAAACTTGATTTCAAACACCTTATGTTTGTTAATTGTGATGACCTTAGTAGCTGCTGAATTCTATTGAATTGCTATACAAATACTAGAAATCGCATGAAAATACTAAATACTACTGCTGAATTCCATATAAGCACTTCAAATCGAACTGAAATAAACTTAAATTGATACACCTTATGTCTGTGACTTGGTATGACCTTATGACTTGCGGAATTCTGGGCTTCTAAGAAGGGGATTCGAGGTTCGAATCCCAGAAACACCGAAAGTTTTTTTCACAGTCCTGCCTTCGCGAGAGTAATAGCTTGTCATGGAAAGCTACCCAATTCGCCTGTCGGACATGGCATTAAATTGTAGGTCCCTTTCATTTGTGGCCAAAAATATAACACACACAACACCAATGGTCGCGAGTAGCTAGGCCTTGGACCGTAACGGTCTGTCGCGCCAAATATTATTTTTGTTATTAGTTTAGATATATATAATGATTACAAACTGTGCTGAGTAGTAAATATGCACACAAAATCAATCGCTATTAAAGTTTATATTATACATCTTAAGGTTCTAATGACCTTAATAGTTACTGAATTTTGCTAAATATAATGATTGCTGTGTTGTGCTGAATAAGTTTGCAGCTCTAAAACTTGTCCGTTAGTAAACTTAAGTTTATAAATGGAATAAGTGCTGAATAGCTTTGCAGCTGAATTGTGCTGAGAAGTATGTATATAAGCACACAAAAGCACTCGTTTGTAAAATTTAAATCATACTTCTTAAGTTTGCGATGAACAGTTGCTGAATTACTGAAAAACATACGAAAGCGGAAGGAAGTAAACTTAAATCTGAAACTGAATTGTGATTTTGTTATTGCTTTGATAGTTGCTAAATTGCTTATAAACACCCGAAATCGCACGTAATTAAAAGTGAATTTATACGCCTTAAGTTTGTGATTGCTATAATAGTTACTGATTGGGCTGAATTGCATATACGCACTCAAAGTTAACTTTAATTCATACACCTTAAAGGTGTGATGACTGGCAATTGTTGCTGAATTGTGCTGAATAGTTTGCAAACGTACTAAATTGCTTATAATCACTCGAAATCGCACGTAATTAAAAGTAAGTTTATACACCTTAAGTTTGTGATTGCTATGATAGTTGCTGAATGGGCTGAATATACGAACTCAAAGAAAACCTAAATTCATACACCTTTAGTTTGTGATAACTTTAATAGATGAAAAATTGCTAAAATTCACACGAAATCACACGTTATCAAAAGTAAATTCTTACACCTTAAGTTTGTGATTGCTATAATAGTTGCTGAATGGGGTGAATTGTATATTAACTTTGTGTGGTAATATACAATGCACCCCATTCAGCAACTATTATAGCAATCACAAACTTAAGGTGTATGAATTAAATTCATATACCTTTAGTTTGTGATAACTTTAGTAGTTGCTGAATTGCTTAAAATCACTCGAAATCGCACGTAATTAAAAGTAAATCCATACACCTTAAGTTTGTGAATGTAATAATAGTTGCTGAATGGGCTGAATTGTATATAAGCACTCAATATTGACTTAAATTCATACACCTTAAGTTTGTGATGACTGGCAATTGTTGCTGAATTGTGCTGAATGGTTTGCAAATCTACTAAAATCAGGATAAACTTTTAAAATTAATTTTTTAATATTTTGTATCACGAAATTGCGTAAAAAAATAACAACATTTTTGTTCTTCTCTTCTTATCTGCAAATCTTAAAAAACAACAACCAGGAGACTTGGAACTAGAGTTTTTATTATTCAGTCAAGAAGATGGAGATGACAAAAAATAAGAGCAAACCAAGAGCGTAACCGAAAAACAAAGTTTTTTTCACATTTACTTATTTTCTTCTATCATAGGAGTGGGAGTTCTAAATCACCTAGGCTAGATCACTTTATAGCTAAAGCCACAAAACAATCGCCAAGGCAAAACATGAAAAACGTGCGAACCAAACCTTCTTCTCTCCGCATGATCGCTTTTTTTTATTTTTATTTAAGTTTTGAGATTTGAGTTGTAATCGGCATCTTTCCAAGAACATAGACTTGAAGGTTGCCGTGGTTTAGATGTTTTATCCATTTGAAACATTAAACGTTGTCGCTCGTGCCACTTATTTACCTTGCGTTCCCTTATACGCGGCCAAAATTCTAACTCGCGTTGGCCCATTACTACGAGCGATGATGGTCATTCGATTTAAGTTCAAATCAAATGGCGGCTAGCGAGTTCAGATCTTAATTATTGGAGCGAAACCAATCAAGCTCAAGCGGGCTCTAGCCAATAAAATACTGAAACGATCAAGCTGGAGTAGTGGTTGCAATAAAAGAAGGTATCAGAGGTAAGCTTTTATGTTATAATGGAGGTAATGGTTGGCGGAATTACATGGCTGCTTTTGGTTTTCTTGCTATCCTTTCTTTTCTTTTTGCTGCTGAACAATTGACTTCATTGAGTAAATGCAAAGTGAATAATTTGCGCTTGTGACTGTTGTTGTTGTTGTGGTTATATAACGATCATTGCATATCCATTCACTTGTTTATTGCCGGAGCAATCGGTAAATCGACGCTTCGCTCAAACCCCTAACATAATGTTGCTGATGGTGGCAAGTTGTCTGTTTGTTTGGGCCCATGTTGCCCATGAGCACACTTTTTTTTGTTAAATTAAAACGCGAAATGTGAATGTGCTCAGTTGGCGTTGTCGATTACGAATTACGAGTGAGTCGAGAGGCAAATTGCGATGGCTCTTGTGTCTTCATCCAAATTTAAGTTATAACATTGCTACTGGGCATACAACAATGTATGCATAAGCGAATACTTTTACTACCATTCTTTATTTGGTTTGAGCGGATGCTCTGCTTGGGACTATAAAGCAGCTGATCGGGTGATCAGTTCTACAAATTGAAGTGAATTTTTTCAAAAAATTAAAGTACGTATGAATAAGAGGACTTGAGTGCAACTATGCATATAGGAAAAACGATAAATGGAAAAAGAGGGAGAGCACCTGAGCATGTAGGTAGGCAGGTAGGTAGAGTGATGGACCTCGCTGCCCTAGCGCGTGCCTAAAATAGCGCTTGGAAGATCTAATGAAGTTATAGATAATTGGGTTGATTATATATAACCTGTAGCATTCATGTACTGGATCAAAGCGGTGATGCCGTACCCTTAAAGCAACGTCAGTTCGGCAAAGAAGGGTTTCCTCAATTTATGTAGGGCTGGACATTTCCACCGATAATGAATAAGACTTTCTTTTTCATTTACATCCATGCAACTCCTGAAAATGTTACTGTGCGCTATACCTAACCTAGTTAGGCAGCGTGTCTGCTCACTGGCCAATAGCCTGTAATTATTGCAACTATTCTGGAAATGTACTTGTGAACGTAATCGTATAAAGTTTAGTATTTAAATTTATTTTACTGTATTTATAATAAACTATCGGAAATACCCGGCGTTTCCCATTCCATTGAACCCCCACCCAATGTGATGAGGTCTTAAAAATTTACTCTCAACGCGCTTCACTCAAAATCATTTCAAAACTTTGCTTATTCAAAAGTAAAGTCAACACCTATGAATCCAACCAACCCGTCACAACAATAGATGGATGCACAATCCCAACGCAACGGAAATCAGACGCAGCTCAAAACAAGTTTACGATCTTTCACTTTCTGATAAGCGATTGTGTAGCAGTACATGCTGCCATCAGGCCACCATACCACGCAAAAATAATAACGAACAACAACCGTATGCGGTTTTAAAAAGTTGCGCATGCGCCAAACATAATGCCACAATGCAGTGACCCCAACCAACCGCCAATCTCAATCTCCAATCCCCAGTCGCCTATAATTCCCAGTGTGGTAGTGGTGCCAAGTCTCACTGAATGAAAGCAGAGTGCGGTTTTAGGAGCTCTGATTACAATCACCACTGAAGAATCCGCCGCGGAACATCTCCACCATCGCCATCACCTTCATCATCATCATCATCATCATTATCAGCAACAGCGGACGCAAATGGATTTCCAGCAGCGAACACCACAGACAACAGCACCAGCAACGACCGGAAACCTAGCATCTCCGTAGAAAGAATACGATTTTCCACATGAGCTTATAAAGTGATCATTCTCTGTGTGGTGCGCAGAGCACAGAGTGACAGAGCAGCTGCCCCACTGGCTAAAGAGGTGAATGGAGCAACGACAACGACAGGAAGAAAAAGGAGCAACAACAGCCACACAGAGAAGTTAGTTGGGTCCAGGTTCATTCGTTGCGCATATGAATTGTTCCGTCGATAATCAATTCGTTTGCACCTGGAGAGTAAGATTTGCTTTTCCTTCTTTTTTCTTTATGTCGTTTTGGTTTGAGTTATTGTCTGTGCGTTTGCCATTCGACTGTCCGACCGTTCACTATTTTTTACAATTATTCTAATCTTTGCACTCGGGGTGTTGTGCTTGCAGCTCCATTGGTAGGGTAACAAGCTCCATCCGAGTCTTGATCGGAAGCACTTGTAATGTCATTCAAGAGAGATGGAGTTACTGCCGTTGGCGCAAGCATCTCGCATCGCGTCTCGTCGAACTTACAGAAATGCTGGCGACGCAACGGTGCGATGAGAGTTTCCAATGCTCCAATGTGCTTGCTTCGATGCGCAGTGTGGGATTGATTGGGTAAACAGCGGCTATTTATTGCTGGTGTGAATTTCTTTTATAGCTGTTGGCTAAAACAAATGCTTGGGGAAATTGTTGTCCCTATGAAGTATGGCTAAGTATCTATGTTTTTATTAGATCTGATGATTGTGGCAGCGTTTTGTGGCGGAATATTTATGTATTTTTAGTCCATCCTCTGGAGAGCATTCTAGACCACCACATCGCCATTAGCACCAAGATCTCAGCACTCATATATGGTCATAGTCTAATTCTCGCCCCCAGCACCAAATATCTCGGTGTAATCTTGGATAGGAGGCTCAGCTGGAGGGCTAGCATAGAATATGGGGCTAAAAAAAGATCGTGGCCATCTATGCCAGCATTAAAATCATTGGCAATAAATAGGTCCTTTAACCAAGGATCGTTGTACAACCAATTTTTAGCTATGGAGCGCTAGACTGGTGGCCAGTGATGAGGAAGGAATACAATGCTAACAAGATTAGCAGACTAAAGCTTTAACTACTCCTTCGGGATCGAGTTTCGGGAAGGATGGGGCAGTAATGAGGCGTTTTGACGTTACAATATACACTGACGGATCCAAGATAAGGATGGAGTCGGTGCAGGTGTCTTTTCGGATGATCGGAATCTTTCAAAGTCATACAAGCTACCCGATTCAGCTAGTATCTTTGAAATGGAGATTGTAGAAAAAAGGGAGGTCTGCAGGCCATTAAGACTCAGAGACGCACAACTCGGAAGGGTTGGCATATGTGTGGATAACCAAACTACAATAAAGGCCATTCATTGGAGCATCATCAACTCGAAACTTTTTTAAAAGAGTGCCACGAAGAATTAGCTTCAATTAGCCAAATCCTGGACATTACCATAGTATGGGTGCCAGGGCACAGTAATGTAGAAGGAAACGAAGTGGAGGACCAATTGGCAAAGAAAGGCGTCGCTATCGACACTGGCTCAACATAAAGATGTAGTTGTCTAATGGGCTCAGTCGAGGAACAAATTCTCCCTTTCTTCACTACTAAGTTAGAAGTAAGGTGGATCAGTCTGACGAACTGTGCCATTTCAAGAACGGTATGGCCACCCTACAACAAAAGGAAAACCACCGAATTGATTTCTGGAACTCGATTTTGCCAGAGTTGTGGCTATCAGCACGGATGACTGCCCAGTGGGCAGCCACGCTCCTAAGCTGGGTATACCTTCTGTAGAATTTCTATTTTCTATTTGTCTGGAGATGATCTCATATTTGAAAGATAGAGGCTGGATTTAAAAACCATTCAATATCCATCATTAGGTCTATCGAGCTTATGTGATACGCACTCTAGCGCTAGTCGAGAACCTCGCAAGTGCAGCGGAGTCGACCACACTACCTACCTTAGTCCATTCTTTGAAATACCATAACACATTTGATTGATTTATTAGGAGGTCAGTCTGGAAAACAATTTTTGTATTCCATTTCTCTTCTACGCCTGGAATCTTTTTAATGCTTCCTTTCTTCAGGATGTCTCCTATGACAGTAGTAGTTTCTGGCGTCTCTTCGTTGCGAATGGCAGCCGTTTTGACTCGAATCTAATTCGCAGTTGCAGTCTTTCTTGGTGGAGCAATCTGCGCTCGGAAGAAGACAGTGGACCAAATCGACGTGGACACCTCGTTACGTTCATACTGTTGATTCAGGTTGGTACGACGGTCTATTAACACGTGGTCTGTGTGTTAGCGCGTGACTCCATCAGAAGATAGCCAAGTAGCTTCTTACGCGTTTCAATCTTTTGCTGACTAGGAAGCCCACTTCCAGCATATGATGTCTTGTCACTAATTTTCTGGTGTACTCGTAATCTGCTTCCGATTCGTCATCGCATCGTTCTATCGTTTATATTCTTGGTTCACCTACTAGTCTCAAAGTAATGTCTCTGAACCCTTAATGTCCATCTGTAAAACTGAAAAATTATATTCGAGATACCAAAAAAACAACAACAACGAGTAATAAACTTTAAAGGTGGTCTTAAGCTTCCACAATGTAATCTTATAAGATTGCGTGTGGTCCCGTTGGGGTTCGCATATTGTTTTTCTTGTGTAGGCAGACTATAAATCACCTACAATTAGTTGCAGTGCCGTAAAATCCTAATTGAAACAATAGCCAACATTAGCCCAAGGGGGCAGGTGCCTCGTATAACCGGATCGTAAGCCTCGTTGCCTCATACTTGTGAAACTAAAAACTTTTTTATTTATGTGAAAACAATTATTATTGGCTATAAAAGCTTCAACAACAACAACGACAAGTCTTTTTCCTATCGGATCTTAGATAGCATTTTGTAGAAGCAGCTGCGATAAAACACTTGGGGAACAATCGTATAGTTGTTGTTGTTGTGTTTATGATTTCTTTCTGTTTGCTTTACTGTGCGTAGTGATTTGTAATTCCCACTTTGCCATGTTTGTATTTTTTTTTTTTTGCAGATCGATCGTTTTGCGTGTATCTGCGAGTGCATTTCTATATAAACTCATATTGTAGATAACGTATATTTGTCTAATTAATTGTGTGTGTGTGTGTATATTACATACATTTAAGTGCACCTTTCCGACTTTAAACGTTCAGCGGTTACGCCTTTAACTTACTTCAATCTATTGTTCTCTTTGTGATAACCAACTAACCAAACTAACACTCTAGGAAGAGATATTGAACTAGAAACTTTCAAACTATAAAGTCATTGTGGCAACCAACAAAGAAGTTCGAGGAGTTGCTAGCGTCATAATCGAAAACTTACCTAATCCAAAGCGGGATGGGGGCGATTCGTGTACTTCTTCCAAAGAGTCCACGGTATGGCGCAACATACACCGCGTTGCACATACTGCATAGACAAATAGGGTAATCTGATCGCCGATCTCAAAGGCATCTTATAGCGATGGGAAGAGCACTTTCATGAGCTGCTTAATGGCCAGCTAACTGAGGAATTGGAAGCTCCACCACACTATGCTGCCGCCACCAAGCATAGACGAAGTTAGCAGAGCGATAACTCGCCTCAAAAATAATAAGGCCCCTGGATCTGATGGTATCCTGAGCTGATTAAAACAGGAGGGCCCGCAATACACCAAGCAATTCATGAACTAATAGTGCAAGTATGGGAGGTAGAAGCAATGCCAGAAGACTGGCGAAGAGGCATCCTGTGTCCCATACATAAGAACGGAGATATGATATTGTTGAGTACCGCGTATAACATTTTCGCCTCTATCCTTCAAGACAGGATAGCACCATAAGCTAAAGTCATCCTTGGTCCATACCAGTGTGGCTTCATTCCAAGCAATTCAACAACTGATTTGATTTACACCCTTAGGCAGGTGACGGTAAAATGTCTAGAGTTTCAAAACTCACTACACCATATTTTTATAAACTTTAAAGCCGCCTATGACAGCATAGTCTGAGTAGAACTTTATAAAGCCATTAAAGAGAATTCGGCATCCCAAATAAACTGACACGACAATGTAGGTTGACCTGGACCAATGTTACAAGCCAAGTAAAAATATCCGGATTCTTATGAAGCCCATTCAACAACTATAACGGGCTCCGACAAGGGGATGGACTGGCCTGCGTCCTCTTCAACCTGGCGTTGGAGAAAGTGATCCGGAACGGCGAGAGGTACAATCCTCTGTAAGTCCATTCAGATACTGGCTTACGAAGACGACATCGACATCGTTGGTAGAAACTATAGGGCTTTACAGGAAGCTTTCATCCAGAACGAACGGGCGGTACGAAATCTGGGGCTGCACATAAATGAGAGAAGAACATAGTACATGGTGGCCACGTCTGCGAGTTACTATCGTGGGTCAACTGTAGCAGCCGATAACAGCATGGAACCAGAAAAACGCGCACGGTTGCTTAAAGCCAACAAAGCCTTCTTTAGTCTGTCAAGACTCTTCAATTCCAGTAATATAACCATAACATTCAAGCTGCTGGTATATAAGACAATGGTCGTACCAGTAATTACATATGGATCCGAGACTTGGGTGCTTAGCAAAAAGCATGCTGATGTTAGCCGCCTTTGAGAGAAAAGTTTTACGGGGACTCTATAATGATGAGATCTACGAGTGTTACCGCGATGTCGACATCGTGAAGAGAATTAAGCTCGGTAGGCTCCGGTGGGCAGGACACCTAGCTCGCATAAGCGAAGATGATCCTGCTCGGAAAGTCCTTTGCGGTAGGATTTATTGAGCACGACAGCGAGGCCGGCCAAGTCTACGCTGAAAGGATGGCGTAGACCAGGACGCCCAGAGTTTAGGGATGCCAAACTGGATGACATCGGCTCGAAATCGGGACCGGTGGAGAGATTTTTTTTGGGAGGCCAGGACCGGACCCCGGTTGTAGAGCCAAATATGATGATGATGAATGTCAAGAAATATCCGATAAAAAGTGGATGTAGCTGATTTTGAACTTAGGCGGCTCTAAGACTCCTCCTTCTTCAGCTTCTGTGACAGGACTGATCTACTCTCTGTGGCCTACATTCATCACTGTTTTGTCAACACTAATTAATGGCCATATAAAACCTAACCACTTTTTTATTATTCCGAATTTATCTCATTTCTCAATCCCATCATCTGATGATGTTTCTTTGTCCCGGTCAGCATCAGGTATGTAGCTATGTCGTAAGCATATCTCTGACTAATAAATGAATTCGCTGCAGTTCTATCGATCAACGGCGTTGTAATACAAAGATGTAACTCTGGTAACAATAACCACAACAACAACAAAGGAGATACATAAATTGGAAAAATAAATTTTGTAATTATTTCTGTTTGCGCTGCCGTCGGTCGGTCGGTCGGTTGGCTGGTTGGCCAGCGACAAATAACATAAAATTCGAATCAGCGCCCGCGGTCATATCTTTTGGCTTTGGTATACCGCTTAGTGAGAAACGGTAAACCGAGAAGTCTCAACCCGATTGCAGTGTGTCCATTGCAATTCAACTTAAGTATCTGGATAAATTACTTTATTTATTAGAATTAGCGCTTGTTATTGATTTTCTTTGGTTTGTTGTTGCTGTTGTAATGCGGCGGCCAGGCTTAGTCAGGTGCTTTTCGGACCACTGTTGACACGGTAAAAAAGGTTAATAGGAGAATAATTGTCCATTTGAATTTCATTTGTTGAACAGCGGCGGAAGAAAGTTAATTTCTCGCTTCTTGCTCGGCGGGTCACAGGATGAATCTCTCCGCTTGGATGAGCAGCACAACACGCGAGAGAAACCCAAAAATTGAAAAGTTTTTCGGTTCATTTTGATTGCGATTGTGCTTGTGATTGGGATTGGGATTTTGATCGTGTTGTATGTCCAATCAGATTACTTAGAGGTAGCGATCAAATCCGCTCAATTACCGCTACAGTCACAGTGCAGTCAACTTTTGACTTGCAATCTGTTGAGACAAAAAGAGTTCCATACAATGTCAAAGTGGACAGTAACCCGGAGAATGTTTTGGGTTAAATAATAAACTTGGTCATGGCTTCCACCATAATGTATTTGTAATACAAGCTCCCGCTCACTGCATGGTTTCTCTATCTTTGGCTGTCTGAATAAACTGACGCTAACTCCTCGATCGGCAGCTTTAATTAAATTTAAATTAAGTTTTGTTGTTGTGGTTGTTGTTTGTATTTTCGTTCGTTCGCTTATAGAACATGTTTTCCCATATCGTTATATCGCATTTTAATAGAGGGTCTATTAGGAAGTAATAGATTTCATAGTGGCCTCGGCTGGATGGCCAAATGCCAGCTCTGCAATATTTACGAGGTACACGTTGTTGTTAGCCATGCGGTGAGCGCGCAATCATCGTTCGCCAGCTACCAAATTAGATAGCAGTACTCGTATCTGAGATCTGACACGGGAAGCAATAATCTCACTCGATAATCGTGAAGAAGTGCAGTCGAGTAGAGTTCAATGATTTCAAGTAGCGGGCAAATGTTACAACTCTTGGCCACTATTTTAATTTTATTGGTCTCATCGGCATTAATTGCAGTGTTAACTTTTTTAAGCGAATAAAGTTCGCAGCTGTAGCGATATTCGATATTACAATGGAATTTTTTTTTGTTAGAATATTCCTTTTTATTTTTGTTTTGGCGATCAGCCATTAGAAGAACGAAAAGAGGGGAAATATCAAGTGGTATACATGCAGGATATGTTAAGATTTGTAATACACCTTTACTTATCCGAGTTCGGATAGGTATTGTAATGACGAAATTTCAGATTTCGTCTTACACCCACTGACTCAAAAAGTTTGGGATCAACTTTCACTGTGCACACATGAAGAAAAATCCGCAAACGCTAATTGAGTACAAATGCATGCAAACAAGTCCAGCATAGCAACACAGCACAAACCTAGGTTGTTCGGAACGAATGAGTTCCAATAGACGGAACCGGGTACTTGAAGAGATATCGGTTGAACGGTGGAAGAGTTAGTCAAAAAATGCAAACAAAGGCGTTTCTTGACAACGAAGTGCGTGTTCGAGTTGAATAAAACTAACTCGGGGAAGCCAGATAATACGACGTGATCTTCAACAGAAGGATTTGTTAGACTAGGAAGAAACTGGTTTTCTAATGGTGAAACGGTTGAACGGTTCAGTCCAGCTAAAAAGTAAGTCGTGGCCAACAGAGAAGTGCTTGTTGGACTACAATTAAAATAAAAATATTTGTTCGTAATAAACAAAGAGTTAACCTAGAAGACGTTTTTTCCTCACAGCAGAATTCTCTTCTGAATCGACTAAAATTTTCCAGTTCAATATGGTCTCCTATTTGCTTTAACCACCTGGAAATTATATTACTACTAGCGAAAATTAGTAATAATAACGCCTCTCTTTATATAAGCTCTTAGGTGCTCTAATACTGTCTTTTGAGCCAATATTGGATGAGGAACAATTGTTCTTAAATTTTACTTTCTAAAAAAAAAAAAACAAGTATGTGTATGAGATTCGAACTCATAACCATGCGATTTGTCTGTCGTGCTGTAGCCCATAGTAGTACATCGCAAACTGCGTATATGGGTTTTGTATTTCCATGACATTAGGATATCGTACCGCTTGAGCCGTAGTTAATTAATTATAAATTAACTTCGTCACAAACTATTTTTTATCTCGCGGGAAAATCAACACTTTATGAGATTCAACCTTAGATGGGAAAATGTCTAGACTGTGCAAAGACTTTAATGCCGCTTTGAATAGCATAGCCAGAGTATAACATTATAAAGCCACAAGAGAATGCGGCATACTAAATAAACTGACTGAGACTCTTTTGAGAGAAAGACAATCCTCTACAAGTCCATTCAGTTACTGGCTTACGCAGACGATATTGACATTATGGGTGGAAACCCAAGAGCTGAACAAGAAGCATTAATCCAAACCAAAGGAACAATGTATATGGTGGCCATGATCCAACATTGGTCCCTCAGTTATGATATTAAGTGAATTCGAAGCAGTCTATCAAGAATCTTCTTAAATCCAACAGAGCCTACTTTAGTCTATCAAGAATCTTATTAAAGCCAACAAAGGCTAATTTAGTCTATCAAGAATCTTCTTAAAGCCAACAGAGCCTACTTTAGTCTATCAAGACTCTTCTTAAAACCAATAAATGCTACTTTAGTCTGTTAAGACTCTTGTTAAAGCCAGAAAACCCTACTTTAATCTGTTAGGACTCTTCTAAGACCCAACAGAGCCTAATTTGATCTATCAAGAATCTTCTTAACGGCAACCGAGCCTACTTTAGTCCACCAAGATTCTTCTTCAAGCCAACAAAGGTACTTTATTCTGTCAGGACTCTTCTAAAACCCAACAGAGCCTACTTTCGTCTATCGTCTATCAATAATCTTCTTAAAAGCAACATAGCCTACTTAAGTCCGCCAAGATTCTTCTTCAAGCCAACAAAGGCTACTTTAGTCTGTCAGGACTCTTCTAAAACCCAACAAAGCCTACTTTAGTCCATCAAGAACCTTCTTAAAGCCAATAAAGCTTCCTTTAGTATGTTGACTATTCAAATTCAGAAATTTAACCATGACATCAATGCCACTAATGTATAAGACAATGGTCATACCAGTCCTTACAAATGGATCTGCGCCCAAGTGCTTAGCAAAAACCTCTTGACCTCTTAGCTGCGCTCGAGAGGAAAGTTTAACGGATAATATGTGAGAAATAACAACTCCAGGACTCTTTGTTGATATGAACTACGAGAGTTACCGCGATGTTGACCTCGTGAAGAGAATCAAGCTCTTTTAACATCCAATGGGATGGACAAGGGATGGACTGGTCTGCGTCCTTTTTCAACGTAGCGTTGGAGAAACTTATCCGAGACTCTGATGTAACGGCTTTGATAGGTAGGATTTATGTAACACGGCAGCGATGCATGCTAAGCCTATGCTGAAAAGATGACTTATACCAGAACGCCCGCAGTTAAGTTTATTAAGCATCAACACGGAATTGGTACTGGTGCCGAAATTTGAGGCTGGGACTGTACCCCGGTGTTAGAGAACATATGATGATGATTGTGATTTGTAATTTCCTAATCATAGCGTATGCTTACGATTATGTAATCAAAGTTTTTTACATCTTTCTTCTATGTCTCATTTTAGTTTTCACGTAATTCATACCGGGTATCATTTTACGTCATATCATGTCATGTCATGCAATGTCACGTCATATCACGTGATATCACGTCGAAGAGTTTCGTCAATTATCAACACAATCTGCCTACAGTTGCCAATTTTCATTCAATGATTGGTTTAATTCATTCCTTTCGCTATTGACCCTGCTTGCTAATCATCAATTGGGTATCTCTTAGTAAAATTTTGATTTAAAAAACAAAAACAAAAATTTTTAGCTCGAATTGTCTTGTCTGTGAGCAGCAGCTTATAAAAAAATTAAATCGTTAATTAAGGCAGATTATAAGTTCATTTATAATAAAAAGACATAGACAGTAAAAAAAATTTAGCATATGTCGGTTAGTTGGGGTGACCTGTTCGTCCGTTTAGCCAACCAAAGGAAGACACACTTTGGCGCCTATGACTCCCAAATGAAGCGATGGAAGACTTTCCTATTCTCTCTATCTCTATCTCACTCACTCTCTCTCACTCACTGTCTCTTCTTTTTAAAAGCGTTTAGCTCTGTTGATGAACTGATTGACTGGTATACAGCTGTGCTTCTGCTCAAGAGCTGCACTCATCACATCATCATCACCGGCAACGCCAGGAAGGAAAATGGAAATTTCAAAATTCATACAAAGAGGATGAAGATGATGGTCCTTACAATGTATTCTGTTGCTCAAAGCAGGAACAAAATACAATCCAAGAGTGTCTAGCAAAAAAATTATAGAACAAACCTTAGTTTCTTCATCATTCCAGAAATATTTCACTTAGTAGAATTTTTCATCATAAAAATGAATAGATAGAGAAAGAGAGAGAGGAAGTGGAGACCAAGTACGTGATCTTTGACGAAGAACAAAAAATGCTTTACTGTTTTGCAAGCAATTCAACTGCCTGTCTGTTAATCTGTCTGTCTGTCTGTTTGGCAGAGTTTGTGGATTTTTCATAATCAAAATGAAATTACTTAAGTTGTTTCGGAGGAAGGCTAAAATCTGTGAAAGAAAGAAATGTCCAGGTCACAGCAACGCGTGCTGTAAAGCGTATATTGCGGCGGTCATAGGAACGCGTAAAGCGATGTGTATGTCGTAGCGACGTGTAGATCGAAGCAACTCGTGTAGCGATGTGACATTTTTCCATCACCTGCCTAATGGTTTAAATCTAATCAGTTGTTGATTTGCCTGAGATGAAGCCACACACTGGTATAGACCAATGTTGACTTTAGCGTACGGGCCTATCCTGTCTTGAAAGCTAGAGAAGAAAATCGTATTCGCGGTACTCAACAACGTTTGTGCAACGCGGTGTTTATTGCTTCATACCGCGGACTCTTTGGTGGAACTTCCGCGACTGGTGCGGTCTTCGCTCTCTGTACTGTTCTAGTTTACGGACGAGATTCTTCTCCCAGGCTGCTTTCTTTCGCCGGTGAACTGTTTTTTCATATCTTCTGAGCTCTTTATATTCCTCTTCGTGTTTCCGCGTTCTATGAGATTGCTCGGTACGCTAGTACGTTCAGTCGCTAGCTTACATTCCTCATCGAACCAGTCGTTCCGATCTACGATCTACGACTACTGCCTGCTAAGATGGAGTCAGCTAAGTACTAATGACAGTATTTTTACAGCGTGTCCATTTCTCTTCTACGCCCTACATCTCAGCCCCAGGACTTACTCTTCCTGCATTAAGGGCGAGTCCTATCGCTTCACCGTAGTTGTTTCTGGTCTTTTCGTTGGGAAGGCAGCCGTGTTGACTCGAATCTGATTCGCGGATGCAGGTCTTTCGTGAAAATGCAATCCGCGCTCGGAGCACCATAGAGGTCCGAGTCGACGTTGGCACCTCGGTACGTTCGTACCGTCATTAGGTTCGGGTTGTGGTGGCGGTCTATCAACACGTGGTCTATCTGGTTGCGAGTGGCTCCAAAAGAAGATACGCAGGTGGCTTTGTGGATATTTTTACGCGCATACTTGTACTCGCAACGACTAAATTATTGCTTACTGTCATCTTTATGACACCCTGTCCAATGTCATAAGTGTTCTCGTTTAAGCTATGGGTGCCAATGAACTTCTGAATACTGGCTCCCTTCCTATTTTGGCATTCATATCCCCCAGAATGATTTTAACGTCATACTGAGGCCAGGCATGCAGTTCCCGTTCGACTAATTCAAAGAATTCTTCTTTTCAGGTGTAGGTGCGTTAAAGTTAATAGGGCTTATGTTTTTAAATCTGCCCCTCACGCGAAGAGTGCATAGGCGTTCATTTACTTCTTTAAAGCCGGTAACGGTGGATTTCATTATTTTGCTGACCCAGAGCCCATTGCCCGTCCACCGCATCTCCTGAATTGCTGTTAATAATAATAATATTCGGCGCGACAGACCATTGCGGTCCAAGGCCTAGCTTCTCGCGACCATTTGTGTTGCGCATGTATATTTTTTTTGACACAAATGACGGGACCTACAATTTAAGGCCGGATCCGAACGGCGAATTGAGAAACTTTTCGTGACAAGTTATTACTCTCGGAACGTTTGTCACCTATTCGCGAGAGGTGGGACACCGTGAAAAATACTTTTGGTGTTACTGGGATTCGAACCACGAACCTCCTGCTCAGTAGCCACACGCATTGCCACTGAGCCACTGCGCCCACTGAATTGCTGTTATGTCAGCATTATATTTGGACAGGGCATCGGCTAGCCGCTGTGCAACTCGACTACTACGTTAGGCTTTTTAAGACCCCTATAGAAGCAAGTTAGCAGGGTTCATTGCGAAGTGCTCCAATAGTTTCGATAAGACCTTATGCCTTATATAGAGAGGGGAAAATAGCTTTGGCAAATTTTAAAAAAATTCCAGAAGAAATAAAAAAAAGCAAAAGAGTCAAAGAAGTAAATGCAAGGTTATCTAAAGTTTCTCTCGCAGCAGTTTCGCTTTGCTTTTTATTACCTTTACCAGTACTTTGTAAAGTTTTTCCATTTGTTTCGCAATCCTTTAACTTCGCATCAGCTCCGCAGTCCAATGCAGAAGTATATACAGATTCAAATACACAACTGTAGACGCTTTGAGCTCTAGAAACATTGGACCGTTCATAGTGCATCTGTCCATAGTGCATTAAATCCTTTTCGCTTGGCTCAAAGTGAATGTCCATTCATGCTTGCAACAATATTGCAGCACTAAACTCCACTGACTGAGACTAAGAAAAGCCTTTGTCCTTTGTTTAGTTTTCTTTTGCGATAGAAATACTCCTTGGATATTTTATGTGTTATGAGTTCTTTGCTGCTATGTTACTATAAAGCGCCGTATACTTCCATAACAGTGGGTTCTTATTTTATTGCATTTTGCAATTTTGTGATTGTGAGTGCATTGCAATGATTGCTTGAAGTAAAAAATACGAAGGTCCTGGTCATTGTATTGCCCTGAATGACTAAGAAACACGATTTGATGGGGGTTCATTATTAAAGGAGTACAAGGGTTAGTAAGTTTTAGATATTTTCCTGTAAAAAAAGGTATATGCACCAAAATGAGATACGAAACGAATGAAATATTTTCTATTTTTAAAGCCAAGAGGTAGATGCATTAAGTCGTCCTTGATACAGTTGCTAATACAACGTATATCTTGCATTGATTGTTCTTAATTGACATTTTTCAAAGATGATAGAGTTACGGTGTTGACCTGATTCTCGAAACAGTATCAGTTAGTACAGTGGGTATCACAAACGTGATCAACAAGTTCAAAGTCATCGAGTGTGATACCGTCGCGCTAGCTGCTGATGGATAGTTGGATATATCTGATGCTGGAAATATCTTATGCCAGAAATTGATAAATTACTCAAAGTCAACACATTGACATTTCAGTTCAGGTTTCAAGTTGTCATTGTGTTTCTCGCTGTAGTTGTTGATGATCTTGCTGTTGATGTTGTTTATGACCGATTGCTAATTGGTGCGGAACTTAATTGAAGATCGTCCAATAGAACGGAAAATGCCATTTGGACCGGTTTAAGAATTGTTGGCGGATTGAAAGATATCATCTGACTAACTCTGATTAACTGAAAGAGATAATTATTCGAAGTATTTGGGTTAATGCTGCAGTGCGATGCGGCCATAAAAGAATTTCTCAATTTGTACGTTGAATGTTGCGGTTTTTCAGGAATTTTAGTTTAAATAAAAAAGAGCCTCATACGAGGACGGAATGAAAAGTAATCGGCATACGAAAAAAAAAACAACGCAACAACACAACGTACACTCCGTACCAATTGTTTAAGGATAGGTATTCTTTTATTTTTAAAAATTTTACGCCAAGCTATTCACTAATCTGGGAAATCGACTTTAAAGATGGAAAGAAGGACTTTTGGAATCAGTTTAAAGTGCGTGTAGAGTTAGAAGGGCATTAGTTCAAGACATCTCTTTATTGTTTCCGCTACTATGGCAAAAGGAAAGGGATTGATTCGAATTGGTATCGGCTTTATAGCCAAGAAGTTTGGAAAGGGCCATAAAGTTGTACACAACAACCTTAAAACCCCAAAAAACTATCGAAAAACCCGGTGGCCGATACTTAGAATTGGCTTTTAGAAAGACTGTTTACCACATCATTTAGAAACCTACTCAAATTAAGCAGAAAAAATGATGAAGAAGCTACTGCACTGAATACATCACTTGACTTCGCAAGAAGACACATCAGGTGGATGAGTATGGTCATCTTTTTCGATGAAAAAAACTTCAATTTAAACGGAACCGATGAATATAACATTTACTTTCATTATTAAAGGACGGATGAAATCAATCTACAAAGACAGCACAGTAAGGGAGGCGGTATGATGATATGGTGAGCAAGTAGCCTTAATAGCACAGTGGAACTCGACATTCAAAACTCAAAAGACCGCTGCAAATCTACAAATCCATGCTAGAAAGAGCTTTTTATAATTTGGTTCAGGATGTCATCCACACCACCCCATCCACACCCAACACTAGCTGTGCTGGGGGTGTCTTATCGTCTCAGGGACCTCAAAACTATAGATTTAACACTAATTTTTGTTATGTCATATGTCAATCCTTCCTACAACCACCTCTAAGTGTACTAGAAGTGTCTTACCATCACTAATCATCTTACCAAATTCAAAAAACAATGGATTCGATATATATATCACCCTCTGCCTTCCATCAATCCACAACATACATAGCGTAACAATGGGTTATGATGGCCAGCTCTGGAAAAAGTTACGAATAAAAACATAATGTCGAAGGTGCCAAAAGCGGTCTGCATTCTTAAAAGCGGGGCGCTGAGATCAACACGAATTCGCACCTTAGAGTACATCTACGCGACTTTTAGCTCTTGATCAGTGGAAAAGTCTCCAAAAGATACACTCCACTGTAATTAAATCGCTAAAGCAAGAACTAACGAATCTCGACTACATGACACCAGTGTTATGCTGCTTCGATAAAGATTTTCGGACAACAATACGCTCCAGAGAAGACTGGAGGAGTTTATTTGAAATCAAAATCGATATTGAAACAGCACAGTTTTTCACGGATGACTCTTAGCTGGACGGTAGAGTAGGAGCAGGAATCTTCTGTGACAGGCTGAGAGTAAGCATCTCCGTCTGACTCACTGATCACTGCAGCGTATACCAAGCTAAAGTTGTGGAGATACTGACAGGACACTGCCTTCTAGGAAAGTTCGCAAGAAGGATGGATGTTGAATACAGTAACTTCTACAAAAGCTGCAGGGACGAGAAGGAAGAGGAGACAATGTTCCTGTCCTGTTTGCTGCAGACTCAAATACTTAGGTGTTCGGTTAATGAATAAGCTCTCAGATCTTGAAAACGGCAAAGTGCGAGACATACTTCCATTCATTATGAGCTCAGAATGGATCCTCTTAAGAAAGCAAGACCTAGTGTAATGTAACAATGAAATCTACCGGAAATGGTCTCAATGGGAATCGAGGTTACGACTTCACGACTGGTGGAGTTTATTTGAAATCAAAATCGGTATTGAAACAGCACAGTTTTTCACGGATGACTCTTAGCTGGACGGTAGAGTAGGAGCAGGAATCTTCTGTGACAGGCTGAGAGTAAGCATCTCCGTCTGACTCACTGATCACTGCAGCGTATACCAAGCTAAAGTTGTGGAGATACTGACAGGACACTGCCTTCTAGGAAAGTTCGCAAGAAGGATGGATGTTGAATACAGTAACTTCTACAAAAGCTGCAGGGACGAGAAGGAAGAGGAGACAATGTTCCTGTCCTGTTTGCTGCAGACTCAAATACTTAGGTGTTCGGTTAATGAATAAGCTCTCAGATCTTGAAAACGGCAAAGTGCGAGACATACTTCCATTCATTATGAGCTCAGAATGGATCCTCTTAAGAAAGCAAGACCTAGTGTAATGTAACAATGAAATCTACCGGAAATGGTCGCAATGGGAATCGAGGTTACGACTTCATCCTGGGTTTCGTAACAAGAATTTGTTGATACGTCTGGGTAATGAGAGGCTTGTACGGAAAGAAGGCATTTGCCAGTTCACGACCGAGAGGGGAAAACTGGGGTTTTCCACAGAAGCACTTACCGGAGGGAACCTCTGCTGAGATCGGGAGGTTTGGTCGTGCGGAAAGGCGGCCTATGCCAACTCACGTCTGTGTTCGGAGACAAGACATCTCTGCCAGCTCACGACTGAGGACGAACGACAAAGGGGTTTGGGTTCAGTTGTGTGAAGAGACCTCTGCCAGCTCACAAATCGGCGGGTCCCGGGTAACGCCGGGGTCAACAACTAGTTAAATTACAAGCCCGAACGGCAAAGCTTATATTCAAAGGACATGGAAATCTTTCAACGAACGTGTGAACATTTCTACGTTTTTACGTTTGTTTGTCGTGTCGTATATCTCGACTTCTACAATTCAAAATTGTATGGGACTTGTTTTAAAACAATTGGTTAGCGCTCGGCTTGCGATATCGTAATTTTTTACCACCCCTGAGAAAACTAAAAAAATACTATATCTACGAATTGCTATCGAATTTTTTTTAAGCCTGAACGTTTGCAAAGTAAATTGTGGTTTTTTCAGTCTATTTCAGAAATCGCTGAAACGACTGAATGGCCTATCGTTTATTAATGAAAGACCTACATCTTACGTTGCATACTATTAGGCTTCTAAGATAAATTAGTCTTTAGACTGAAGTACAACTATCCATATGGCGAGCTAAGAAGTTCGCTTTAATATCTTAATAAAGGCAAGTATAATGTGCCCCATAATGGCCAATTTCGGGCGTCACAATACATACATAGTAGGATTTTATAAATCAAAATAAAAGAAACTTTTTATTGATTGTTTTCAAAAAGTATCACTCGACTTCACTACACAGCATTTACGGTATTTACGGGTTATTGTGAACCTAACATGAGTTGCCTTTTTTTTTTTTGTCCATACATAACAGCAAACGAAAAACCCGTAAATTTAAGTTTTGATTCTATCGTCTGTTGGGCCCGAAATCGAATAAAAAGCAGCAGATGTTGTAAAATTTATGCGCAGGCCCATAAAAACAACGCACATTACCGCTAGCTCCGTGTGTACCGCGGGACAAACTAGGAAATGTGTCCGACCCGACCTAATACAATGCAAGAAATTGCTGGCTATAAAAATTGCATATTCTGGGTCACACCACAATCCGATAGCCGAGGACGGCTACCAACCGAAGAAAGGAAGGAAGGAACTCCATTTAGTTTTGCATATTGGCGACGCGAGACACGTGTCTGTATGTGTGCGTGCTTAGCAATTCAAAAATATGTCCAGCGGGGGCAATGGATGATTTCCTTTGAAGCTGCTGCACGTTGTTTGGCCGGCTCTGCTTACAAATTGTTGTGCAATATCGACGACGACGATTGTCGTCCAGTGCGATTGCCGCCACGTGTGGTGTTATGTCCGCTCAACAATTATTTATTTGTTTTGTTTTTGTTCTTTTTTTGTCCCTCCCCCACTCCCACTATAACCACAAGTTGTCCTGAAAATAAGTTTTCTTGTTGTTGCTTGTTTTGTGTTTACCGGGAGGAGTTGCCATTCTCGAATTTACATTCGACGACGACGACAAATTTTGTAATGAAAAGCCAAAGAAACGATAATGTCCGGACGGAGCGGCTGTCTCCCTGGTTTACGTTTAGGTGGTTGTTCGTACAACGAAGACCTCATAAATTTTATGTTTTACGGATTAGGGGAAAATTTGCGTGTCGCTTTGTGACAGCAGTTTATGTTGCATTAAACGAAAAACCACAAAATGTTTATTAAAGTTACACACTGACAGACGACTGCACTAATGTCACCATGTCACATGCATAAAAGTATTCATAACATGGTATACCGTTATGGTGAATAGGGAAGAAGTTGACAATTCGGAACCTTGTTCGGATAATCCGATATCCTGAAATAAAGGAATATTGTAAAGTTGACTGGTGAAGAGTTGGGTTGGCTTTCATACCAAAAGCAGGTAGAAGAGGCCATGAATCTGTGAATCAGCTAAACCTCACAGTCTCTCATCGTTCTTGCTAAAGGCTATGGAGTGCATTCTAGATCATGATATCAACCAATGATTTGAAACCCTACAAGCATCGGGATCACAACACGCATATCTCAAGGGCAGGTCACGAAAACGGCACTCCATGAGGTAGTGCGAACAGGTAGTTTAAGATAGCCACCTTTCTAGATATAGAAGGAGCCTTCAACAATGTTAACATTGAGGCTATTCAGGAAACTCTGATCCAGTCAGGAGTGGAGCTCTTTTTAACGCAATGGATCACATCCATGCTCGGTGGCAGTCAACCTTGTGAGCTGTAATATTACCAAACTAGTCGACAGAGGCACTCCCCAAGGAGGAGTCATCTCTCCATTATTGTGGCTAATGGTAAATTATAAAATTCTAATTAGACTTGACGAAGATAGGACGACGGTATTTTGGTACGCAGATGACGTGGTGATAATCGTATCAGGCCAGCACCTTTCCGTGATCAGCGAAGTTATGGAAAGGGCTTTGGGTAAAGTCAGCTCCTGGGCAACAAGCTGTGGTATTGAAGTGAACTCAGGGAAGACTGAAATGGTACTGTTCACCACCAAATCTAAAAAACCGGCCATTGAGCTTCCAAAACTCAATGGGTAAAGTCTCAGTCTTACTCGCAAAATATCTCGGAGTTGTGTTTTTTTGCATAAAAATAAATAAAATACACTAGAGACTTTTTTCAAATAATTTCGAAATTTACTAACAATTTCTTACTCCAACTTTACATCCTTCGCATCGCAGGTTCGATTCTCCGGCGAGCATAAACTATTTTTTTTATATTCTCCGTTTACTATCAAGCCACATATCGTACTAAAGAACTAAGGAAATTAAAGTATAACCAAGCAACAACAATGGTTGTTCAAAATATTTTTTTTTATTGCTATCGTTATGCTTGACAATTGGTTGTTACAACAATGCAATTTTACTGCACGGGAAGAGTACCTTACGTGTGGAGTGATACTGACTGAGAAATATTATTTTTCAAGCAGTTACTTCGCCGAAGACGGAGGCTAGCATCCCACCTTAGTCCCTTCGAGATGCAGGTTCGGTTCTCCGACGAGCATGTAGGGAAAATATTTTTTTCAAATTCCCCTTGTAGTATCAAGCCATATTTCGTATTAGAACTAAGAAAATAAAAGTATAACCAAGCAACACCAAAAGCTGCTCTTTATTTTAATTGCTACCAATACACTTCACAAGTGGTTGTTACAAAAATGGCATGATACTTCAAGGGTAGGTTACCTTACATGTGGAGCGATACTGACTGAAAAATATCATTTTTCAAGCAGTTTTTAAGCACCGTACTTATACTCAGTCCATTATAAATATCCTTTTTTTAAAACATTTTATTATTATTAATTTCCTTTGTTCTGAGCCTAACCTTCCGTTCGATTGTATTGTAATTCTCCCGACTTACGAATTACGACTTTTAATTTTTTTACTTTCATAGTAGAGTGAGTTAAAGTCATTTGTATACCGTGCCTAATTGTCTATACCGACCACTAGTTACTTCGGGTATACCTCACCAGTACTTGAATTTTCCCATTTCTGACCATTTGACCGATTGCCAAATTTTGCGATAAAGCGCACTTTTGGTCCAACGGGTTCAATAATAAGAAAAATAACCGCATTTGGATAGGTCAGGACCCGAAGCCACTCACTTAATGCCATTACACCCACAAAAAATGACTGTTTGGTGCGGGTTTTATGTTGAAGTACTCGTAGTTATTTGGCTGATACTTCTTCTTCATCATTGATGTAAGGGCAGTCACGCAGTCAATGTAGCCCGCTACCGCCATGTTGACTGACTAGGTTGACTAGGAGCATTGTGGATTCAACAAGACAGCACCAAATACAGCAAGTTAGTAAGGTCTCCAGAAATGGATCAGTCAATTGGCTGACTCGTCCTTGTAATTTGATTCCTCTGGACTTTTTTCTTTAGGGATATGTCAAGTCCACTGTCTATAAGCCAACAAGCTAGGTTATAATTTACGAGATGGGTTCTTCTAACTCCCTTGTAAATTGGTAGCGAATAACAGCTTCTTCTTGTTTCTTTGGTATATCGTTAATGTTACACTATAAGTGACCACTCGCGAACTGACCGGCAATTGATTACCTCAGCCACCCAGAAAATTATAGAATCGACATTTATTGCCACAAAAAATAGATACGAGTTGGAGACGAGTGAGTTCATACAAAAATCCAATGGAAACAGCACTTTCAGTTTTTCCCGAATTTTCCAATTCTTTGGGCAACTTTTCCAACTTTTCTTAAATAAAATAAAAATTAGCCAAATCGGTCCAGCCGTTCTAAAGTGATGCCGTTACCAACGAACAGCATTTCATTTGTGTTTATTGCTACCAATACTACAACCTCCACCGCCAGCTGTATTCATGGTCGTACTGGAAAGTCCGTAGACGCCGTGGCTCTAGTGGTTAGTGCCATGGACTTAAGAGCAGGAGGTTCGAGGTTCGAATCTTAGAAACACCAAAAGTATTTTTTACGGTCCCACCTCTTGCGAATTTATGGCAAACGTCCAAAAGTAATAGATTGTCACGGAAAACTTCTCAATTTGATCTTCGGATACTGCATTAAAATGTAGGTCCCCTCCATATGTGCGCAAATGGAAGGAACCCACAATCCAAATGGTCGCGAGAAGCTGGGCCTTGGACAGCAACAATCTGTCGCGTCAATACTTATTATTATTATAGAGAGGCCGCCCGTTGACAAGTATATCATCAGCACCTAGAGCTGTAGCTGTATAAAATAGATCACAAAACTTTGGATAACATTTCCGAAACGTTCTTCTAAAGAATTCTAAGCGAAATTTCATTCTTTTTCCCTTTGACAGAAAATAGAAAACCAGAGCAAGCAAAACGATGATTGAGCTCAAAAAGGGTTTTGCAAACTTTTCGCTTCTTATTGTGCTTTTGATAAAAAGTTCTATCAAATGCTGAGTCGAAAAAAAACTAAAGAGAACACACCCACTTCCGCGCGAAGAACAACTTTTACTCATAGACAGGTTCCCAACTGAACGTACATTCAACCGAACAGAGGGGAACGACATGAATAAAAGTCCGATCGACTTTTTTATTTTTATTTTTTAAAAGATAACCAACAAAAAAAATGTTGTCCGTCGCATCGTCGTCGGATGAAAATTTCATCTGCATTTTATTTATTTTTCTTAATTTTTAATTTTTCAAAATTTTAAGCTCAAGTTTATCATATATGGATGAATGTATCTACGTCTTGTAAGTATCTAGTTACATTTTTTTATTTTTAAATTTTATTTATTCATCCTAATCTTTGACTTTTCAACATTTTTATCTCAATTTTCTATGAATTTTCTTAAAAAACGGAATGATGTATCTGTATCTTGTATCTATTTAGTTATATTATATTTTATTGGATTTTATTTATTTCTCTTAATTTTTATTTTTTCATCACTTTATGCTCAATATTCTATGAATTGTCTTAATACTCGGATTAATGTATCTGTATCTTGTATCTAACTAGTTATATTTTTATTGCATTTTATGTATTTCTGTTAGTTTTTAATTTTTTATCATTTAAGTTTAATTTTCTATGAATCGTCTTCATCCGTTTATGAATGAATGTATCTATATCTTGTAAATATCTAGTTAAATTTTATTTTTTTATTTTCACATTTTATTTATATCTCCTAATCTTTGATTTTCAACATTTTGATCTCAATTTTCTATGAATTGTCTTCATAAACGGATGGATTTATCTGTATCTTGTATATTTTCTTTCATAACATTTTATTTATTTCTCTTAGTATTTGATTTTTCGTCACTTTATGCTAAATATTCCTTGAATTGGCTTAATACTCGAATGAATGGATCTGTATCTTTTATCTATCTAGTTACGAGTATTTCACAAGATACACATATACACAGGTACACAGATATATGCTATGTACGTCTGTATCTATTTAGTCTGTCAAATAATCGGAATTAGATAGATACAATATACAGAAGCAGTACGCCGGCGTTTATTTTTTTCCTCGTTTTGCAATTTAATTTTAGACTTTTCGGAAATCCCCAACGATTTTGGCAAAAAGCATCATGTTGTGATGTAAGATTGCTAGCAGATAGACAATTTTTAAACGCACGTCCACAAGTGTTGCTAAGAATAAAAAGGAAGGTCTCTTAATCGATTATTGTCATCGTCCACAGGCTCTAAGTCATAAAATATAATTATAACTATTAGACTGTTATAGTCTGTTAGTTTGGTCATGAGAAAGGTTCTATTTCTAACCTCTGACTACCTGTTGGCATGAATGCTCCTCAGTATCTAATCTATAGACTGATGTCCACGGTGGCTCCGCGCACCAGATTGTTGCATATCATTTGCATCACACAACACATCATAATCTCAGTCAGCAAATTTTGTCGAAAATATTTCCCCAGTTGAACATCAAAATTCCATTCTTGTCCATTTTCCGAACGGAATTTTACATACCCCGTCGAATAGCATCGCGGTTAGTAGTTGGTCTGCATATGAACGTCAAAACTCATCAGAAACTGACCGATGACCGATAACGAAGAGCCAGAGATGGAATTATTCATCATTCTGGCCTTCCAGAGAAGGAATTAATGTAAGCCCGAAAATCAAAATAAAAATAAAACGAAAACGAGAAATGAACACGAGTTATTCCTGCAGCTCCTTTGCATATCCCAAATACGAACGACGGGCACATGTTAATTAACAATTTTGTTGAAATTCCAGTTCGGAATGAATATTGGTCGTTTGCCTGCTGACTGCCTGTTGGTTAGCTGGCTGCATCTCCATTCAGATATCCGCCTAGGCGAATGGATCCAACTGCATGTATCACTCTCAACTCACAAGGCAACGAGGAATGCGGCCAGCTTCGCTTCATCCAGCAGCAGATATTGATAGACAAATGTCCAGCTTCAGTGGTAGTGCAACTTGCAACAACAACCAAAATTAAAACAATTTTGCACGAATTTCAGTTTTTGCTCCCTTCTGTCCACAGTTGCAGCAGAACGGACCAAAGGATAAACGAATTTGTTCGGTATCTGCAAAGAGATGCGTGTTGCACCGTAAGTCAACCCAAAAACGAACCAAATGGAATGCTTCATTTTATTGCCGTCGACAGTCCGGTTGGCGGACTGGACTGGACATCAATATGAAAGCAATTTCCAAAGTATAATTTATTATTTTGGAATTTTTCGCAAAAATTCAGATATCCTTATGCTTAATTATTGTTTAAACAAGGACTACTGAATGACTGACTCAGTCACAGTCATCTGAAATTTTCATTTCACATCGGATTTCGGATTTCGGATTCCGGATATCAAATTTTGCTTATTGAGATTTTGTTTCCAGATTAATTTTTTAATGAAAACGGGAAGGCTTTTAAGTTTTATCAGTTCTGCTGACCTACTGATGAGTTTTCGTCAAAGGTGAAAATTAGAAGTAGAATTGTTTTAGTAGTAGTTGTAGGATAGTGGTACTATTAGCAGTAGTAGCAGTAATAGTAGTAGTAATAGTAGAGGTAGTAGTAATAGGATATTAGTATCGGGTGCGGCAACTTTTAGCTCGTTTCAAAAATGTATCTTTACTAATATTATAAAGAGGTAAAGTTTGTTTCTATGTAGGAGGTAATCTTCGAAACAACAGGACCGATTTTGAGCAGGTGTACAGGGTTTCCTGCTCCAGAGGTTATAGGCAACAGTTTTGGTCAGTGGAGTGACGGGGGACTTCTCGGAGAAAGCCGAGAATTGGTCATACCAATGCCAAACAAACAATCTTTACATCACTTCTCAGGAAGCGTGAGTAGAAGAGCTTTTCAAGGCACATAAATGCCGGTCAGTGGAGTGACTTCTCGGAGAAAGCCGAGAATTGGTCGTACAAATGCCGGGTAACAAACAATCTTTACATCACCTCTCAGGAAGCGTGAGTAGAAGAGCTTTTTTCAGACACATAAATTCCGATCTTGCTTTTTCTACCGCTTTATTTACGTGTTCAGTATAGTACAAGAATTTGTCCAGATGAACACCCAAGTAGCGCACGATATTCTTTGTTGGGAATTGATAATTATTTGCACCAGATATTTGCATCTTTTTCCAATTGCATTATATATCGTGATTTCCGCGTCTTAAAGGGGGGTGAAACAGTATAACTTCGCGTTTTTGATAGCTGATCTTAAGCTTCCATGTTTCGCAGTATGTCCGAAATTGATTGAATTTGCCTTGCAGCCTTGTTTGAATTTCTTCGATTTTTGAGCCGTGTGCATACAAGCAAGGGTAGCATCCTTAAACCTAAGTACTTTAGCAATACAAATGTTGAACAGAATCGGTGCCGTTACTGTACCCTGTGGCAGACCGTTAGCGATATTGATTATTTTATGTGTTTTTTTATCCGTTGCCATAAATTTCTTTCCGTATGGTACAGGATACCGTATAATGCGGGAAAAGATACGCAGAATGAAATCAACAGTTGCAGCCGTAGAACGAAAAATCTACATGACCTATGGCAAAACATAGAAAATGTTAGGAAAGTGCAACCCAAAAATGTCTTGGAAAACGCTGGGACTAAGTTGAATAAATGTAAGAGTCATTACAGGGCTTTGAGGACTCCTAAGGAATCTAGTGCTGGAAGAGTATATCTGCTACAATAGGTGTCATTATTGGGCACTGTCTCATAGGCATAATTGGCCTTTTTTCAAATGACTTCTGCATGAAAGAACAACAGGAGGAGGAAGGAGAACATTCACCACATTCTCTGCACATGCTCAGCCCTATCTCAAAAACTAAAGCTACATCTGGAGGCCTTTTTTACAATGACCCCAATGATTTGACCAATACTGACAGTCTCTTACTTACACATAAACTCATTGCAAAGGGAAAACTCCCTGAATGACTTACGCCACAGCTTTATACGAAACGAGTAGGGAAAATTTTCTTGATCCATGTGGTGTCTTAATAGACTTTTACTGGCCTAAGTGTATCGGTTTCTGCCAACTGCCAATTCAACATAACCTAACCATGTCTGCGGAATAGCGTAGGAAAAATCTCCTTAACGAATACGAAGCAACGATCCGACAGAGAAGGGACTATGTGGGAAACCAAGCTATAGTTAGAATGGGAATATCTAAATCCACTGTCAAACATTAAGTTACGAAAAAGGTGCTGTAGGAATCGGGTTATAGCATTCCTATGAAACAAGTAGGGTGAGGCGCAATAGATCCACTTTCATAGCAGTGCTACAACATTCTTATGTACCCTTGTGGGTACTAGCTACTCTACTCTACCTACGCGCCATCGCGTTCGGTTCCTGGCAATGAGATTCAGCTCTCTCTAACTCTTCCCCAAATGCCACGACTCCTCCTCAACTGTTCTGCGCCATGTATTTCTCGGCCGACCCGTTCTTCTACCATCCTGAGATAACGGGTTCCATTGCATTGCGTAGTTTGCTATGGAAGTGTCGCCTTTTCGGAGTGTATGACCAATCCACTGCCACTTCCGTGGTTGGATGGTTGTGACTATTGGTTCCTGACCCGTTCTCTGGTAAAGATGTTCGTTAGAGATAAGGTTAGGCCAGAAAACCCTTAAGATATTCCGTAGGCACGTATTGACGAACGTTTGTAATCTTTTTGTGGTAGTAGGGGTCCAAGTCCAAGTGCTGGACCCATACAACAGCACAGATTCAACATTTGAGCGGAACAGTTCGCAGCTTGGTGTTTAAGCTGATCGCATTGCTTCGCCATATCATGGACATCATTCCAAACACCGATTTTGCTTTGCCGATTCTACAACATGCTTCCTCCAATCTATATGTTAATCATCAATCTAGAATTAAAGACTTTACTTTGTATTTCCACCCTGTATTGTATTCAGCTTAGAACTACCCACTCTTTGATTTTAATTCTGAAATAGAAAAGCAATTTCCTTTTTCCGCTTGTTGTTCTTCTGAGCTTTAATATGGGTCAAGATATTCTTACATTTACTATCTTTCTTTGTTTCTGTATTTTGTTGTCGTTACGTTAATGGCCTTCGGTTAAGTGAAGATTAAATTTCGCCATAAAAAAAAATATTTATTCCAATTGGTTTCATCTTCAGCTGTGACTTTATGAGTACCGTTGATTCAGCAACCTACTAGCGGAAGCTTCCACCATAACCGCAGAGACATCAAATTTTCGTCTCTTCATTTTGTCCGATGATTGTGTATCCATGTTGGCGATGGCTATCTGTGGTTTTTCTGATGAAAAATTGAGATTTTTTTGTGGCGAAGCGGAAGCAATATATCTTTCTTGCGGCAGTTTTTTTTTTGTTTTGTTGGGCAGAACTTAAATGTGATACATATGTTGCTGCCACTCGCGTATCTGTGTGCTATTGAAGCTGCACAAATTATTATTTTCTCCTTGAAATTTTGCAAATAGGAACTTGGTATAACATTTTCGTAGAATCACTTCCAATTCAACCTTCTTGAGAGGTTACTTTAAGCGAGAAAAAAGTGCTGCAATGTTAAAATAATGAAAATGTCAACTTTGGCAGAAATTATAGGTATCGAAGAATAATTTTATCCTCTGTATCGGTGGGGGTTGATGGATTTAACAAAGAGTGTAATTATAATTTCCGTAAACATCTTTTGTTTGTAATACATCTGTCACAGATTAATCTTTTTTATCATAAGATACCATTTGAATTCGAAAAAGTCCAAGTATTGAATCTAAAAGAACTACGCCTACCATTTATTTGTCGACATTCGTCAATAACTTTAGGGCAGTCTATTTCTAAATGACTTCCTTGATTTCTGGAGAACTTTCTTTTATTGGTCAATGGACTAATTTCCACGTAGGTTGATAGCATGCTTACAACTTTGTTGTCGAACCATGAGACGAATGAAACGGTTGTACGATCGGTTCGATCTCTCCGACATTATTTTTTTTGCTGTTGGACCTTTAATGTTTTGAACTGTTCCTAGTGAAAAAGTCCTTTTTTGGACTAATGAACCAATTGTCGAAAAATATCTTATAACTTTGTCCCCTTATTGGAACTGTGGAAACCAGCCGTTAAATAGCATTCTACTGCAACTATACATATTTGTAGCACAATACTTTACTCTCCATCAAATATATGGATAAAGTTGTTGCTTATTCCAGATACTCCACTAAGAACAAAGTATTTGTGTTGTTGGTTTTTTTCTTCAGATTACGGTAGATTCTTTATTATATGAACTATTGATGTAACGCAAGCAAAAGGTAATTTATTAAGAATAGAACTGCCCTCTTCATATCATGACAGCTGTGTCCCTATCACCAGCTTGTGTAGACGAAAGATTCCCTGATGGAACGGCTAAGTCTCTGCTATACGAACAAAGAGTTGGGACGAATATAGGTCCGCCCTTACAGAGTACAACTCTAAATTAAGACGATCCAAACGTGCCTCATGGAGGAAATGCTGCGAAAACTTTGTCGAAATGCCAGTAGTCCATAAAGGATTAGTTAAGGATCACACAAATTGTGTAGGTTTATCGAAAAAGGCCGACGGCAATTACACGTCGGACAATCACAACCCTACTCCAGGTTCATTTCTCAAGTTTGTCTTCTCGTGTACCATACAGTACCCGAATGCATCTGACCAAATGGTATGTATAACTAGTAGTAGGGTAAATAGTTTATCCGGTAAAATCTTTAGTCCGGATAAGGTTAAATGGGCAGGCTCTTTTAAACCTTTCATAGCTCCTGGTGGTGACGGGATCTTTCCGGCGCTTCTACATAAGGGAGTCGATCTCATCCTATCGGGTATGATTGCTTTATTTAGAGCCACTTACAGCTAGTGGTACATTCCTACTATCTGGAGACAGGTAAATGTTATATTCCAAGTCAGTTTGCGTACAGGAAAGGCAAAAGCACAGAAGGTGCCCTTCACTATCTTGTAAAGAAGATAGAAGGAACTTTTCGTCTCAAGGAAGTGGTACATTGGATCGTTTGTTGGCCAAAAATTCTTAAACGGACAACGGCAACTAAGCTGCAAAACCTACAAAGAATTGCCTGTCTAGGTATAACGGGTGTCATGCGCACCTGCCCTACGACAGCTATAGAAGCTGTTGTAGGGCTTTCACCCCTGCCAATCTTCATTAGGAAGACTTAGATTATTAAGCTGCAACTAGAATACGGGTACAAACTGGGCGACAATGTTGGTCACCTGAAACTATCCTGCACTATCCACGCGACATTATGGTCGCGGAGCACTGTTTCGAATGGAAATTTGAGATAGAAATATTGGACCGGCACTTGACTCTAGAGGTCTGGTCGAAGATGGACTTTGGAGTTGGAGCTGATGTCTTGGACCCAACACCAAAGTCTCGATACGAATTCGAAAAAGTCACTCGGTTTTCCAGTCAGAACTTAATGCCATTGAGATATGTACCGGGATCAACCTTAATAAAGGAATTAAATGCGCTAGAATGGATATCTTTTCAGTTCGCCAGGCAGCACTTAGAGCGCTGTCGTCTAATTTTATGGACTCGATATCAGTCAAAAACGGTTACGATGCACTGCAATCTCTTGCCAGACACAACAAAGGCAAACTCGGTTGGGTCCCTGGTCACCAGGGAGTTGCAGGCATCGAATCTGCATGCATAGGACCTGAACTCTACTGTGGTATTAACTGGGATGCCGCCACAGCACTGATAAATTGTTGGAAAAACAAACTTCGACCACTGGAAAAGCGTCCGGTAGCTTTGGCAATCCAAACAATTAATCAGGCCCTTTCCCTTCAAAGAAATCCTTAACTTTAATAGGGATAGCATTAGGAACCTGGTGAGCTTTCTAACAGATCATTATGGCCTGCGATAAAACATTAACAAAATTGGTGTGGGCTCAGAGACAGATTGAAGGTTCTGATCGGAAGATGGAAGAGTCATATGCGCACATTCTCTGTGAATGCCTAGCATTACTTTGGTTAAGGAGACGCATCTTTCTTGACAGCGGAGTTGAGAATTTTCGCCACTAAGGATGTACTTTCGTTTATTATGGAGATGGTTCGTATCTTAGAATAAGCAAACCCTAAGATACAATAGATCTTTCAGGTCACAGTGTCTTCCATATGGGCATATGGTAGGCTTAGCATAGTGTGGGCGTTAAGGTTTAGAAAAGGAAAGGAGGAGATTTCACTTGTTTATAGATAATCTTCCTCCTGATATGTTTCGAGTTTAGCCGGCTTCTATCTTCTTTTTCTCTTCTCTCTCTCGCGACCTTTTTTGATGCGAGTTTAGACATTGACAAGTATTTTTCTCCATCACAATTTTCATTAATTTCAGGTACTCCTAATATCTTCTAAGACCGATCTGCTTTGAAATTTAAACAATACAGTAGACTCTCGATTAGTTAAACTATTTAATGTAAGGCACTTTCATATAATCGAGACTCAAACATATTTGAAAAACGAAATTGCACTAAATGAAGGTAAAAAAAGTGCAGATGTTTGTATGTTACGACAGAATATTAATAACTTTATTTATTCTTCCGTAAATTTTTAATTTGACATTTCATTGTACTCGTAATTCATAGAGCTGGTGTTATTTTGTTTTAGTGGAAACATTTGGGGCTTGATATATTCAAATCATTCACTTAATCGATGGTTCATATAATCAAAAATCTACTGTAACTAGTAATAGTGATGCTTGAAAATGAAAATCAAAATATATCTTTGTACGCAGTAGTGGGTTAATAAAAATTAATTTGCATTATTCATGAATTGGTGAAAAAATAACTTCAGTCATAGGAATATAGAAAAAAAATTATTGTGTCAATTGGTGCCAACCACATGAAATTTGAATTTCCCACCCTTCTGCTGACACTGTCGAAACTATTTGCGAAATGACTTTGCCCGCCAAAAAAGCACATAAAACTTTTAGAGATTTGGAGAGAGAGAGAGAGGCGGGTCCAAGTGAGATTAAGCGATGTACTCTGTTTTATGTACACTGGCTATAAAGCCCTGCATGCAGCCTGCATTAGCACACTTTATGGCAAACAAACTGTTTTTTCCCACCCCCTCCCCACCAACACCATTCATTCATTTTGCCGCTCACACCATTATCCGCGAAATGCAAATCCCGATCCTGTGGCCAGAATGGAATTAAATGCACACAATGCTTTGGAGCACTCGGCACTCAACTTGCACTTTGCATTCATTTAAAAGGCATCCTTTGTTGGCGCGTGCAGCCTTTAAACCCACATCCGGAGCGGCCATAAGTTTGATGCACTGGGTGCTTTGTCCAGAGTACCAAAGTAGCTGTTTGGCATTTTGCCCGCGGGGCATCATTCACTCAATAGGCACAGCAGCTGACAAAAAGCTTTTGCATTCAATTTGCTGTCTGTCAGTAAGTCAGTCACTCGGAGTCATGCCAGATTTTTCCACCACCACCACCAACAAAAACATCAACATCAACCAGCGCGCAACAAAAACAGACGAGGAGATCCTTTTCATTAGGTGATTACCCAGGAAGGCAAAGTCCTTTCAACATTGAATTAGCCAGGAGCAGCAGCACCAGCATCATCAGTAGCATCATGATGATGAGTGACCACTGCCCACACAATAGAATACAGCAATCCACGCAGGCAATGTGCTGCCGGATCCATCCTTCCGATGGAATAATGCCGACGTGCATTACCATCCGTCGTCCTCTGCTGTTGCTTTGTACGCTGGATGCTTGCCTGCGGTTGGTTATTCATTACAACATCCGCTCGCTAACATCGATGATGTCCGACAGCGCGCTTTGGTGTTGAATTCGAGTAACCCAACAGACAGACAAACAAAACAAAAACCGGCGAACCCAACGAGCGGAGGGCGTCTGACGAATGAAAAATGACCCCATGAAAAGTTTACCCCATGAATGGATCTCATTCATTTGGAAAGATTTTTTTTTTGTCCGCCGCCCACTTTAAGGATATTTTTTATTGAGTGAAATAATTCCATGTGAGTGGCTGTGTGTGAGTGTGTGGTGGCCGAGTAAAAATTCAAAGTATTTCTGGCTTTCGTTGTTTTAATAATCCTTGATTTTTACATAAGGGTTAAGAGGTTTTTTTTAAAAAAAAAACAATTTTTTTACTCACAGCGTTATCGTAAAAATCTTAATTAACTTGATTTGATAGTGCGCCTTCTAAATTGTGGCTCAATTGGTATTTGTTGTGCATTCGAGCATACCGCATGTATCTACGTCGGTATATGGTTTAGGGGTTTAGGCGGTTCATCATCAACATATTTCATATTGATGTAAAATCACCCAGCCACCCCACCACTGCCGATTGTTATTAGGGAATTTTTGTGTGTGGAATTGGAATTTTTTCGGCTGAGTTTATAGTAAATTAAGTTTTCAAATTATGTCCAAGGTTGTGCCGCATAGGACATGATCGTTAGTCAAAACAATGCAAAATTGAATTTTTAGCTTAGCTGAATTCCTGTACTGGGTGGTAAAACTGCTCCCCTACCTTACTTGTACATAAATGGAGCGACAGAAATTCATCATTTTATTCTTTACTTTACCTTTTTATAATGTAAGTATAGATTAGTATAGATTGATCGCCACGAAAGGCCCTTTTAATAAAACTGAATAATATATAGCCTATGTTCATCTTGAAAGTCTATTCTAAATATTGGGGAAAGAACTTTTTAAATCGGTTCAGTAGTTGCGAAGATCACCTCCTACACACAAACCAATTATACCTCTTTTTAATATTAGTATAGATTACTATATATTGGTCTCCAGGAAAGGCCATTTTATTAAAACGGGAAATAAATAACCTATGTTCACCCTAAAAGTCCATTCTGAATGCTGGTTAAAGAATTTTTTAAGTCGATCTAGTAGTTGCGAAGATCACCTCCTACACACAAACCAACTTTAATAATAATAATAATATTCGGGGCGACAGACCGTTGCGTTGGTCCAAAAAAACTTGAACTTTTTGGAGCACCAAACGATCAAATGGTGTGAATATGAAGCAAATGCAACCATAAACACAAATATTCGTTTTTGGACCCGTAAGGAGGCGCTGGAGTGGAGATATTTACGAAAATTTGTGTTTATGGTTGGATTAGGTTCATATTCACACCATATGATCGTTTCGTGCTCCGGTGAAAAATGGTGAAATGGTTAGGTGGTAGAAAAAAAAATCCGTCATTTTTGACGTGGTTTCACCTAGACGTACTTTTCACCTTACATCACTTCACACCCTGTAACTCTTCATCACTGTGGTCGTGGTCGGACAGCACATATTGGATTCAAAATTCCACTTTCGGCAAATGAAATATCTGTTTCAAACATCTGGAAGATACACTCGATGCCGAACAAGGTTTCCGCACTGGATCCTCCTGTGTAGACCACATAAACACCCTGTGAACAGTGCGTTGAATTCCGGTCACCACTGCACCTGCTGTTCATCGATTTTGAGAAGGCTTTTGACAGTGTCAACAGGCAGTGTATCTGGCTCGCCTTGCGCAGGAGAGGTATACACGTAAACTAATAGCTATTATTAAAGCAACCTATGATGGCTCTAAATGTCATGTGCTGCACAGAGGAAAGCTGTCAGAGGAATTCGAGATTCTAAGTGGGGTACGACAAGGTTTCATTCTATCGCCGATACTTTTTTTGTTGGTGATTAGCGATGTGCTTCGTGCAGCTTTATCTACTGGAAACGAAGGAATTTATTAGACTCTTACATCTCGACTCAAACATCTGGACTACGCTGACGACGTTTGTTTACTCTCACACATGATTATGAAGCTTCACCAAATGACAACAAATGTGGAAAGGGAGGCAAATGTTGCGGGTTTGAAGATTAGTACTCCTCAACCTCGGCACTAACTCAGCAACTCAAGTTAACATTACTGGACTGCCGGTAGAGATGTTAGAGAGTTTCCAATATATTGGGAGTATTATCTCGACCGAAGGTGGAACCGAACAGGACATTTTCAACTGAATAGGCAAATCAAAATCAGTGTTTGGAATGATGTCCATGATGTGGTGAAGCAATGAGATCAGCTTAAACACCAAGCTGCGACTGTTCCAATCAAATGTTGAATCTGTGCTGTTGTATGGGTGCAGCACTTGGAAGGTTACCGTTACTATCACAAAAAGATTACAAACGTTCGTAAATAGGTCATACGGAACATCTTAAGGGTTTTCTGGCCTAACCGTATCTCTATCGAACATATTTACCAGAGAACTGGTCAGAAACCAATAGGCACAACCATCCATCGACAGAAGTGGTCATACACTCCGAAAAGGCGACAGTTCCATAGTAAACTACGCAATGCAATGGAATCCGTTATCTCAGAATTGTAGAAGAACGGGTCGTCCGAGAAATACATGGCGCAGAACAGTTCAGGAGGAGTCACGGCAATTGGGGAAGAGTTGGAGAGAGCTGAAGCTCATTACCAGGAACCGCACGCGATGGCGCGTAGGCGTAGTAGAAGCCCTAGGACCCACAAGCGGATATAGGACATAAACTGAAACAAACTGAAACTGCACCTCGCTAGTATGATAGTAACGCAAAGCAAATATCTTAGCAACTAAAATGACTTCGAATCGTTTTTTATTTAATTCGTGACAATCCCATAACCCATCGAAAACGCCCTCTCTGGATCTGGATGCGGCGAGCGTCATCCCGGCAAACACTATAACAAGCTATTAACGCCAATGAAAATGAGTATCTGAAAGAAAGCAGAGAAAAACATCGAACTTCCGGCTTTTCACAAAATGTGTCATTTCCTACTGCAACGCCAGTGGCGTCTGATCCTGGCCTTCGTCTCCACCTGCAACGTTAGGCTGGAGGAAAATCAATTGGCAGCGACAAAACATGACAGAAAGAAAATTTTTTTTATATTGGGAAACGCTTAATTTCCCATGTGTACAATTGGTTTGTTACAACAACAAAAAGGTTCCTATGTATTCGTTTCGTTATAATAATTATTACGAGTGCGATGCAGTGGATTGTGCAACCGCTGCCGTGACAAGAGCACGCTATATTCCGGTCCACTCCATTACTCGACAACCAAGTCGAATTGTGCCACCAGTGCACGAAAAAAAAACAACAGCAACAATAACATCGTTGATACGGCAGTAGCAGCATATAGCGTGCAACAACAAATTATTAAGTGGGTAACCGAAACTTGTTAACAATTTTTTGTTTTGTTTTCGTACAGTGGCCGGCGGCAAGGGAAGCGGTATGTGGCCTAAAGACTCTCCCGCTTACTTTCAAATGCAATTTCAATTCATTCTTTGTTTTTTTCTGACTTCACGTGCAGCAGCGATTGTTTTCATTTAATTGCCATGAACAGTCAGCACAGTCAACACTGTGCTGTGCTGCAAGCTGGCGACATGCAACATGCAATTCAGACGAGCGCTCACGCAGATGCAACATAATATGTATTACGCCGCTTAATAGATCGGCAATAGGCGCTGATTGGTGCAGCTTTGGTGATTGTTTCAAATGATTTGGTGGAAAAAAGAACAACCAGGCCTGCAGGGCGTATGCGTAACTTTGGTTCATTATAAGTGTCACTGGAGAAGGCTGACGAGCTGGGCCAAAGACACAGCTCAGTGAAAATTGAGGGAAAACCTCCGTACCGAGAAGGCAATTTCAACTCCGACCACTATCTTCTTCGTATGAAGGTGATCCGAGCGCGGATTGCATCACCAAGGAAGACATCGACCGCGTTTTTAAGTTGGATTTTCAACTTCTTTAAGGTCCTTTTTAGCCAACTTTTACTCGACTTAGTAGCTGAAATTTTGTGTGATCGGCAATTTAGGGCTACAAAAGAGTTCATAGAGATAGATTCCAGGGATTGCAGTGCAGCTCGGCTATCCAAGCAGATGTAAATATTCTTAGCGGATATGACATTCCTCTTCGGCGACGATAAGACTGCTTTAATCGCCATAATTTCTTCCTTGAAAACGATACAGTGATTTGGAAGACGGAAAGGAAGACTCAGGTTTAGCCTTTCTGAGAAAACACCTCCGCCGACTCCGTCATCAGTTTTTGACCCGTCTGTGTAAAAATGTAAGTATTCATCATCCAAATGAGCGTCTTTTTAGCAGATTTATCTGGAGGGGATGTTGGTGAGTTGGAGGTTTCTGTTGAATTGGAGTTGCGTAATGTTGTGAGTCTGTGCTACCTGATGGAATGCTGAATGAATTCAGAACAGAGGAGTGTCCGCTAGCAGCTACTTGCATACTGAAGATGTCGAGTCATATTAGGTTGAACAGAATGTCTAGTGCCGCGAAGAGAGTTGTACGAAGTGGTCGCCTCATACATAGACATGGCCGATTGTTGGCCTGTCATGATTTACTGATTTATCTAAGGCAGTCTACCATACAGCCACACCGTATATAAATGTTGGCCTTACTACCGCTGTATATAATCTGTGAGTAATTCGGGGTTGAAGACCATATTTGTTTCCAAAGGCTTTCTTGCATGAGAAGAGTGCAATTGTAGTTTTATGAACTCTTTCTTGTATGTTTGGTATCCAGCTTATTTTTATATCCAAAATAATACCCAGATATTTAGCATCATCAGAGGAAGTTAAGTTTATGTTCTTAATAGAGGAAGGATTTTGTATTTCCTGGTGAAGAGGACATGTTCAGTTTTGTGGGGGTTTAGCGCTAAGCCACAACGATCTGCCCATCTCGTTAGCGTGTTGAAAGCATTTTGTAGAAGATTCTTTAAGGTGAAAGCATATTTTTTAGTAGTTCCTTGAAGGTATTAGGGTGCTTTCATGATATGGCAATGGTAACTTGATTCGCTTAAGCGATCATTCCTTTTTAGGCAAATCAATAGCTCATTTTTACCACCTTGTGGAATTTCTCTGCAGACAGAACTTCTGGCAGACGTCACACCCAGTTTTGAATTAATAATCCGACTTGTGAGCATGTGAGATCAATTCGCCAAGTAAGTCGTCTACCCTTACAGCCGACAGAGTCTCCGCGAATGTGTTGGCGTTATTAAAAGCGCCTCTAATGTCTATGCTCCGTGGCTCAGTGGATAAGACCATGGCTTCTGAGCAGGAGATTCGAGGTTCGAGTTGCTGTACCACCAACAGTTTTTCTACAGTGTCCCACCTCTCGCAAAAGTCTGACAAACGTCCAAGAGTAATAACTTGTCACGAAAAGCTTCTCAATTCGCCGTTCGGATCCGACATTAAATTGTAGGTCCCCTCCGTTTTGTGTGCAAACAATATACATGCTCAACACAAATGGTTGCGAGAACCTAGGCCTTGGACCACAATGGTCTGTCGCGCCTTATTACTCTCTATGCTCTACCATTGTGTTCTTCTTGTATTAAAGGGAATATTCGATAGAACGTACTTGTGCAGAGCTGCTTCTACAGATTTGCCTTTGCAATACGCATCTTGATCAGTGGACAGAAGTCTGTTGTCAATAAACATGTTCTCCTCACGAGTCAATTAGGTATAAGATCGCGCTTTCTCTCTCTCGCAATAAATTACCTAATATCCCATCGAATAGCTAATTATGTTTGAGGTTCTTTTCAGATATGAATTAGAATTCATATCTGTAGATGTATAAGTGAATATCGGAGCGTCTAATGTATTTTCATCTGAGTTGCAGAACTCAAGTACATACGACTGGATGTGTAGAATAATCTCCAGTTTGTGTATATAGACTACAATCTAGACTAAATAGAATAAGCGAGTATGTTTGCATCCTATGTCTAATTTAAATGAATTTACGGCCGCAAAAAAAAAAATAATAAATTGGCAGTAAGTCTTAGTCACCATCGCACCAGCACAGCGCGGAAAGAACAAAAAATCCACTAATTCCGCGAATTTTTCAAGTTTATGAAAGAAAAAAATCACATCCAAGTAGTCAGCTAGAGACGACAGATACACAGCCAGAGGCAAACATCCGTTCAGTTACATCAGCAGAATCATCAGCCATTTGGGACGGGGGGCCATCTCTCCATACTCTTAATGTATTCCCTCAGCAGAGCGCATATAAAACTCAAACAAGAAGCGTTTGTCCGGTTCGGTTCTCGTCTAGCGTTGGTATACCGTCGTCTGGCTAAATAAAATCTTACCCTGCTCGTTCACAGCAACCATAACTCACAACAGTTGTTGGCTTCTTGCCAATTTAACTGTTGGCTCTGACTGCTCAGTTGCCAAAATCCAAATTCGACAGGAAAAACGATCACACGCTGTGCCGCCGTTTGTGGATCGAGCTCTTAGGGAAATAGTAAAGGAATCGAATTTTTCTTTTTGCTTTTAAAGTTCTACCATTTGCTGGCACGTGGCCGTACGGACATCTCCTCTGCATTAAAATAGTGGAAGACGCACGAGTTAATAAAAAAAAAATTACCAGAGATAGATAATGACTTCCAAGCCATGTTCCCCACTTCCACCGCTCGTTCCTTTCGACGATCATCAGATCTCAGATCATGAAATCTGTAGGAAAGATTTTTTCTCGGCGACTTTTGCATTTGGCATAAAATCTGAAATGTTTTGAGCGCAATGCGTTAATTAAGATTTTTTCGCGATCGCTATTTGTTTTTGTTGTTAAGCGTTGATCGTATAGCGTACTAGTAGTTTGCTTGTTATAGGGCTGATCAGAATCAAAGAGTTGCAGTGACATCCTGAATGATGTGCAGCACCATCGTTTCACTAAATACCTTTATACATGTATGTCTGTATCTAAATACTTGTATCTATGATGACGCACATGTAATTAAAATCCGTTCGGATGCAGAATTTACACAACATTAGCAATTTTCTAATAATGTGTATAGTTGGAATAGATTTCGATTTAATTGAATGCAGAAGCAAAAGTTCTCAATTTGTTTTTGTTTTTCAGATTATCTGCTTGAGATTTTAGAACCAAAGAGACATAGGATAGAACTCTTTGTCCGGATAGATTCAAGTTGCGCTCTCTGGATTGAGTAAAATTAATACGGTGTTTTTACTTTCCGTTTAAAAAACTTTTCATATATCTGGGATTTTAATGAGAAAACAAAGATAATCAACCGATGATTTCTTAGAAGGTAAATAGCATCATAGAGTAAAACAAAAGGTGGGAATAACCGTGTCTAAACATCAAAATTACACAACAACAACCATAGCGACTTTAAAATTCTTTAAAAATTTTCCATTTTCATACCGACATAATTCCCATCCGGTTTTCAAAAATAATTTTAAATCGTACGAGCTACGATTTAAGGGCGACGGTGCAAAAGTGATCATATAAGATTCTGAGTGATCCTCAGAACTGATGTGGAAAGTGCCGCGTTATTTGGAACGATTCATCGGATTTGTCATTGCCCCTTGAGCTTTGAGTTACTTCTACACTTGGGTGCAAAAAATAAATTAAATTAATAATTTAATTAATTAAAGGCGACAAGGATCTGGCCGAGCTCGTGCTCCAACACAGCGTGATGACTGCTTTCTTGTGACGACTTCGATGCAAAATCGTCGTTTGAATGCGATTCAACAACGGCTCTAAGAAGTTCGTGAATTCGAAGTCTCGAAGTCAGTCGGTGGACAGTTAGAAGACGGCTTCGAAAAGGTGATTTGACTACACACAGGGTAGCAAACAGGCCGAAATTGGTCTGTCGGAGGTCGGGGCTATTTCAGAGTATTTTTTTCCACGTTTCGCACGCGCCACACGCGACTCGCGACACGCGTCAAACGTGCGATATCAAAATTGATCCCTGACATTGAGCCGCTCACAAAATTTAAGGTCTCTGGATCGTGCGAAAGGTGGTTAAAAAAGACCTAAAAAAAAGGGGAAATTGGCGCGATTTCAAACCATCACACGCGCCACACGCGAAACGTGACATACGTGGCATGTAAAAAATGCTATTTTGGACTTAGACATCTACAAAATTTCAGCGCTCTAGGTCATGTAGAAGGTGGTATACGCGGAATATAAAAATTATATTTTGGACACTCACGAAATTTCAGCTTTCTAGGTCGTGGAAGGTGGAAGGGCCTCAAAGAAGTTGAAAAAAAAAACATTTCAACCCATTACACGCGCCACACGCGACACCCGACATGCGACATGCGTCATACGTGGAATAGAAAAATGATATTTTTGACGTAGACACTCAACTTGTCGTGTGGAAGGTGGTTAAAAAGGACCTCAAATTAGTCGAAAATACAGACAAAAAGGGGTCAAGTCAAGTTAAATAAAAGTTTTCAAAAAGGTACGCCTGGATAGGTTTTGAAATATACTTTGAATCTGCATTTAAGAAAATTAAACAAACACTGGATTTTTTGATATTTTGGAACTTTTGTTGAAAATTGAACAATGTGCCAATTTTTTGCACCCAAGTGTATTATCCCTTTCGATGGTGTTGATTTGTATGGTATGTACTTTGTCTTAAAGCCCCACTTCAATCCTCCTAATTGCTAATATCGCTACCTGAAGGACACTTAAGGAACTAGTAATCACCGCTTCAAAAATTGTGCTTGCGATTTCAGTCTTTATCTTGCTCAGTTGTTATTGTCTCTAACACAAAGGAAGAAGAATATTTTGTTCACTTGCAGAGTGTGACTGTTGATACCTCTGCCGTACCTAATGTGGGTCTAATTCGAAGAACTGAACAAAATACCTGTCATTTGAGAAGTACGCGTAATTGAAATGATTCTTGTAATGATGAGAGGCAAGGGAAAAAACCACCCTCCCTCCCCGTCACAGATCGTATTCTTAACAACATGATGCCTCGTCAATTCTAATTGAGTTGAATGCTTCTAATCCAAGAACTAAAAACAAAAAAAATACCTCCCGGTTGTTCTTCGCAAAGGAATAATTTCATCATGAAATAGTTGAATAGCATCTTTAGATACATAGCTCCAGTGATCTTGCACAACATGCGAGCGGAACGCGTAAGTTCTGATAAAAGAACGAAAGCAAAAAAAAATGTTCAGCCATTTCAAAAGATAAATAAAATTAAAAACACCGGGGAGTAGTGCAAATAAACTATTTTCTTGTTGTTGCTGTTGTTGTTGCTGTTGTAGTTCTAGTGGCGTTCTTTGCTAAAAGCGAAGAAAAAGCTTTGAGTACCTGTCTGTCGCCATCGCCATCGTCATCATCGTCGACGCTTGTTAATCCAAAGTGGTTACCTGGAAAAATATTCCAAGAATTTTCGCTATTTCTGTGATTTGTTCTGTGTGGAGGGCAAGAGTATGGCTCCACTTTTCGTTTACATACCGCCCGTCTCAAGTCAAAATGCTCGATAGGATGGTATAGGTACTTGCACAAACTCGCGCGCAAATGTGACTTCATCAGCAAACACTATCTTCTACATTTAGCAATAAAAAACAATCCATAGCTAAAACGACGGCAAATTGAAAAGGAAAAACATTGTAGCCGCGGAATATGCACCGACTGCGGCCTAGATAGACAGGCACTGCCTCCTCCGTCCCACTCTGAGCATAAAATGGAAATATTTTGCGCCAAAATGAATTTAAAAAAAGTTAATAAATTAAATAAATAATAATAATAATAATAAGCAAAGAGTGAGATATCTACGTATCTGTATCTAAATGGATGTATCTACACATAGATATAGAGATGGAACCAACATCCCTCGAACACAACTCCGTCGCATCCATCCATCCATCTAGCCATCCAACCATCATCTTTAGCGAGATATAAACCGCGCGAGCTCACTACTGTGCTGTGTGTGCGGCACATTTTTCCCCAGATACTTTTTTTTTTCTCTTCGTCATTTTCATTTTATTTCATTTCACTTCGCTCGTATCAAATGATGGAATTCCATGAATTTTTCCCTTTGTTGTTCTTCTTTTAATTCTACTTTTGGTTTATTATAAATTTTGAACGAGTAATATACGTAGATACATAAACCAGTAAATAGATAAACGAGTACATAAACTATGTATGTATTATGAATGTATGAGCAATGGACAGAGATACGAGATAGCAGTCAGTATACACGCAGATACATGTAGAACAGATTTTGAATACAAAAAACCGCATCCGAATATCTGTCAGCGCTGGTGTCAGGACTCAGGATAAGGATTCGATACACACACACACACAAAATATTGACATTCGGAAATCATTCGCGCTTGCTGATTATTATTTGGTGGATGAGTGGGTGTTGTGGGGTGTGTTGGTGTGTAGTAGGGAGTAGTGGAGAGTGTTAGGGAAATAGTAGGAAGTGGTAGGGACTAGGGAGTAGTGATCAGTGGTGGAGAGTAGTGGAGTGTGGAAAAGACCCTCGAATTCATTATTTTTGTATTGCTTCATTTCAACACGTCACGTCCCATCACATCACATCTCATCACATCGCATCGCATCGCTTTGACAAAGGAAGGTTTTCCATTCCCACAGCAATTCTCTTTATTATTCCATCAGGGACTGATTCAAGTTTCACTCGGTCGGGAATTTATTTTCTGTCTGTGTCATAATTGAGCGTTTTATTTCTGACACACAGGATACAGATATCTTGGAAGTCCTTAATCTAATTATGAGTGCATTCCAGAACTGCTTACAGCGTCTGCTTGGGAACCAAATGAAAGAAAGTTTGATTAGGTCAGGAAAAAACTTCTTATTTTACAGAATATGGAGGGTAACCCATCAAGACCGGCAATGACCTACCTTCTATTTCTGATTCTCAATGAAAAAGCTGTTTCTCGGATGACAGATGTCAGATGGTTGAAGAAACTTAATGGGTATAAGAGAACGCTTCAACAACATTGAGGAATTGTGTACAATTGACTATATTAAGGATGAACATTTCGTACTGCTTTTGGTCGTACTGAGACATCTTTGTAGTTCTAGAACCCTTCTTGTGAACATAAGAATTGCAGTTTCTGATGACTTAACATTTATATACTCGTGTTTCAAGTTTCGATGAACTGAATGTGTACACAAACTTAATCGGTATACCCTTATCCGACACCTTTGATCACAGATCTTGTCAAATGGATTGACCACATTTGTGTGCCACATTAAATATTTAAAAAAAAACCCAATTATACCTGTTTTTTAAAGCTTGGGCAAGAAAGGTTTAAGGTCTTACCCCGTCTTACACTTCTACTTACGAAACACAAATTACGTTCACATTAAGACGATGATGAGTGCAACTTACCTAAAATGAAGAAAGAGGAAACCAGTTAGTACATAAAATAATAGTTAATTAAAGTTTTATTTAAAACTATGAATAAATAAATATAGTTTCGGACTTTTGTTTTTGTTTCGAATTTTTTGCCATCAGGAGCAGAGAAAGGGCACTGAAGAATCATCCTACTACTCCACTTTATCACAGCATCTACAAAAGTCATTAAATTAAGGACTCAAACTTCAGGCATGTTCCCCAAAAAAGGCTTGCTACGATGGTAAAGGAGGAGAGTCCTATCCTCAGTCAAAGGTCAGTCCTAATCTAAGGTGGAACAGCTTACGCCGATGTATGTATGGCTAAGAGGGAGTTTAGTCCCTAGTAAGCGGACTCCGAATACTTGGCGACCTGCGGTTTAAAGCAGTCTTCCAATGGCAAACCGGGCTCTGTCATGGGTGACCATCAAAATTGGTAGTAGTAAAAAGTATCCCAAGAAGCTGCTGTTCTTTCAAAATCTCGGTCTGTTGTCGAGCAGTCGAAGTCTTCCCTAAGTTCGGACGGCGTTGGCACACAGGCCCCATCCGTTACTCGCGAGTTTGTCCGATTAGAAGATGTAGAATCTACAGCCTCTGACTATGGCGCATCCACACTTGTTGATATCTGTAGCGTCATTTCGGAGAAAACCGGATTTTCTTCTATGGGGAATGTATAAGATGGACTACAGTTTCAGCAACAACGGGGTGGATTCATCAACATTAAGTCGCTAGAGAAAATACGGTTTAGACATGGGCAAGAGTAGAGATAGTGCTGTCGAATTTGCTCCACCACCGAAACAGCTCCACCTAAGCAACGCGAAACTAAACGTTTTACATCTTAGGTTCAGACTTCACCCAATTCGGGTGCTACGAAGGTCAAGGCGGGACCTACACCTGACATCCCCAACTTCAGTCAAGTGGCTAGTTCTTTAAGGTTGGTTGTCGTCCCGAAAGACCTGGCCACATAACCCGTCACAAATTAGCAAATGGCTCGTTTCCAGGAGGCAGAGTTATGTGTGGCCGCAATTTACCAGATCTTATTTCAAATCGGGGTGGCTTATATTCGTCTGTATAGACGGTACTACTGCGGGGTGGTTGTGCTCGAACTTTGAGAAGATCAGAGCCAAGAGTGGATTGAACGTGACGCTGGTGGAAGAAGGATCATTCCCAAAACCACACATCGTCCGTGGGTTCTTTCCACAAAGTTTGAAGCTCTCAATTGTTATGCTGGTTTATCAGCATTAACCAGTGACTTCACGTTCCTTACAGGAAATAATCGACTCAAGTCCCTACTTTTCTATCGTTTCGCTTGGAGCCGTCAGGCAAAATGGCTTTGGTTTTATTTGTTTATTGTTATAGATACCCCAACAGCAGCGAGGAGCGATTAAACGACGTGACAAACTATATCACTAAAATCACTAAAAAGTTCATATGTGGTCATCGCTCTAACATCCGCTGAAAGGCTTAGACGGTTCCGTACTAGTTTCGGAAAAGGATCAGCTCAAGCGGTGGAAGGAGCATTTTGATATGGTCCTTAACCGTGAATTCGCCAACAAAATGCACCCAAGTCCAACTGAGCTGAGTTGCTCGAAGCAACAATTTCCCGAATTCGCTCCTCAACTCCCAGTAAAGATGAGATCGCTACCGCAATCAACGCACTTAAGAACAACAAGACATTATGACTAGATGGTATTCTTGCAGAGCTTCTGCGACCCCTGCCCCAACAACATCAGCAGAGCTTTTATATCCTCTTGTAGAGAGATAGCATACTACGCGATGTAATGGAATCTGTTTTCAAAGGATATTGGAAGAATGGGTCGACCGCGGGATACATGGCGCAGAACAGTTGAGGATCAGACACGTCAATTGGGGAATAGTTGAAGAGAGCTGAAGCTAATTGCCAGGAACCGTAGACGATGGCGCGTAAACGTAGTAGACGCTTCAGGATCTACAAGGGGAAGCAGGACGTAACTAAGTAAGTAAGGATCGTCTACGTTCCAGGATTAATTTAACCAAAAAAATACAAGATTTGTAAACTCCTAAAGGAAAGATAATCATCAGACAGACAGTCTGGTTAAATGCTTGGCTTTTTTTTTAGTACGAGTACATTTCCGACATCAGTTCTGATGTATACATGATTCACTCAGTAACTGATACATTAATCCATCAGTCCCAGCTGCCTTAGTCGACAAGATCTTTCTTGACTTTAACTCTTACCTCGTAAGGCACTCCATCCACCAATCTCAATCAATGAAAATGTCAACAGCGAAATCACCGGAGTCCGGAGACCTCGAACAGAGACAAATTTCCCGCTGACAAGACTTTGCTCCACTTATTTGTTTTCGTTTTTTTTTTTTGAGCTCAGCTTCTGGGTTCGATCGAAATTCAATTCAAAAATTGTTACATTTTGTGCAGAAAATAAATTTTGCAACGACAACGGTCGCCATGTCATGTTGCAAAAGTAAAAGTAAAAGTCTGCACAATTTTGCCTCAAGTCGAATCGAATATCATATGTGTCTGTTTGTGTGTGTGTGTGTGTGACAGACAACTACACAGCTGCCACTAAGTAGCCATAAACCATTCAAACGTTTAAATCTCAGTCGGCGGCTATCTATCTTGAAAACCGATCGAGTAAACTGCGCGATCACTTAGCACTCAACTCCGATCATGCAACTTAATTCTTGTGAAAATGTTGAAAGCAAATTGAGATGCAAAATATTAGTAGAAGTGAGGAGGACTGTTGTTGGTGGGAGGGGGGGGGGATCAGAAATAAACACCAATGCAACGGGGTTACCCTATCGCAGAGGATCGGTGGATAAAATCTATACAACGATAATTAAAATGATGAACGAAAGATACACTTTTTAGTTTATTTGCTTAGCAGAGCGGCAGTCTTTCTATTTTTTTCTATTACATTTTTGTTGAAATTTCCTCAACTGGAAAATTGAGGAAGCAAACGTGATTTCGATTGCATCAAGATAAGCGAGAAATCATCACGTTCTTATATGTTATGGTAACACTGATTCTTACCCCAAAAAAAAACATTAGATTGCAACGCGCGATAAGGTGGCTAGACCGCAAGTCACTCTTGCTATTCTATACTTTGTAGGAAGTTAAGCTGCTCGCGACCAACTCGACTTAAAAATCCAACCAGAAGAAGAACAACAGAGCGGATTATATTCCCCAACAGCAATGAGAGAACAATAGCTGCAGCAATGCAAGTATCTGATGGACAAATGTATCTCTTCTATGCATTTATGTGCTAATAGATACATATTCGGTGCGCATAAGCAAAGCAGATACTCTCAACACCTATTGTGTAGATGCGAATTTGCATGATGCGCGATTCGGTGCGTTGTGTATTATTACTTTGCACATTTTTTGTTGTTGTTTTTTGCTCCATCAACACCACCAAACAACATCGTGAAGATGATGAGTTTTCAGATTTGTGATTAAAGGATTCCTACACGTCATCATGTTTTGTTGTGTCTTCTTGAGAAGTAGCTCATTGTCTATATGGCTCAGTCTATGGCTCAGTTAACAACCAACCAACGTTGGTTGGGAAATATGAATTTTGCTTTTTTTTTTGTGTTTAGCGTTTCTGCTATAATCGAGTTTTCTCAATTTGTAAGGATGATGAGGCAATTATTCGGTGATGAAGAAATGCTTTTTTTTGGTTAGGTTTTTTGGAAAAGAGTTGTTGTTGCGAGCACTTGACGGGTGGATTCTGATTGAGCAAAATATTCTGTACTTGCGAGTATATGCGTGCGCTTTTTCAAGGATTAATGGTTTTTATCCTGTAGCTTTGTTTGCAGATGCAAAAAATAACTGTCGGCAAGGAGAAAGGAGTTTTTTTTTCCAACGAAACGGATTAATCCCACCAATATTTTTAGATATGATCTGGCAGGCAAGCCATTTTCGACAGACATTCATCATCATCATGTAATGGGGGTAAGTCCTAGCATCTTTCACACTTATTCTCCTATTAATGGACACTTGCTTGATATTTATTGCGACAGAGTAAGTCCTGGATGCACCTTAAGTATACTGTCATTAATACTGCTGACTACATCTTAGACAGTGTCGTAGAGATCGGAACGACTGGTTCGATGACGAATGTAAGCTAGCGACTGAACGTAAAAATGTTGCGTATCGAGTAATGCAACAATCTCATGCGAAGATGAATATAAAGAGAAGATATGAAAAAACAGTTCACCGGCCAAGAAAGCAGCCTGGGAGAAGAACCTCGTCCGTGAACTAGAATAGTACATAAAGCGAATAAAACGCACCAGGTGCGGAAGAGCAAAGAGTCCGCGGTATGACGCAATATACACCGCGTGATGGAAAGAGTACTTTCATGAGTTGTTAAATGGTCAGCTAATTGAGGAATTGGAGATTTCACCAATGAACGAAGACCATACTATCCTGCCGCCACCAATCATAGACGAAGTTGGCAGACCGATAAATAGGCTCAAAAATAAAAGGATCCCTGGATCAGATGGTATCCCAGCGGAATTGATTTAAACAAAAGATCCCGCAATACACCAATCAATTCATGAACTAAGAGTGCAAGTATACGAGGAAAAAGCGATGCCAGAAGACTGGCGAAGAGGCATCCAGTGCCCCATATATAAGAAAGGAGACATCACAACGTAAAGCAATTATCGTTGTTGAGTATCGCGTATAAGACTTTCTCCTCTCTCCTTCAAGACAGGATAGCCCCATATGCTAGGGTCATCATTAGACCATACCATTGTGGCTTCATCCCAGCCAAATCAACAACTGATCAGAATGACAGCCTTAGGCAGGTGAAGGAAAAATGTCTAGAGTTTCAAAACTCACTGCACCATCTTTTTATAGACCTTAAAGCCGCCTATGATAGCATAGCCAGAGTAGAACTTTATAGAGCCATAAGAGAATTCAGCATCCCAAATTTACTGACACGGCTATGCTATAAGTGAAGTTAAAATGTCTGAATCAATATCAAGCCTATTAAACCTCTAAAACGGGCTCCGACAAGGCAATGGACCGGCCTGCGTCCTCTTCAAGCTGTCGTTGAAGAAAGACAGAGACTCTGACGTAACGGCGAGAGTAACAATCCTATATAAGTCCATTCAGATACTGGCTTACGCAGACGATATTGACATCGTTGGTAGAAACTAAAGAGCTGTACATGAAGTTTTCATCCAGAGCGATCAGGCACGAACTTTGGGGCTGCACATAAATGAGATAAAAACAAGGTATATGGTGGACACGACTGCGAGTAGAAGATCCAACATTGCTCCCTCAATTAAAATAGTGGAGCGCGAATTTGAAGTAGTGCAATCCTTTAACTATCTCGGGTCAACTGTAGCAGCCGATAACAGCCATTCAAACAGAAATGCGCGCACGGTTGCTTAAAGCCAACAAAGCCTACTATAGTCTCTCAAGACTCTTCAAATCCAGGAACTTAACCATAACATCCAAGCTGCTGGTATATAAGATAATGGTCATACCACTACTTACATATGGATCTGAGACTTGGTTGCTTATCAAAAAGCATTCTGACCTGTTAGCCGCGTTCGAGAGAAAAGTCTAAAGACTTAATTAGCTTATAACGATTTTAAATTCACGAAAAACCCTTTTTTATACTTTACCTCCTATAACTACCCCTATGAATAAAAAAATTTGATAAAAATTACGCCATCGCAAGCCGAGTGCCTAATAATTGTTTTAAAAAAAGTTCCAGCAAATTTTGACTGGTACAAGTCAAGTTATACGAGTAGACAAACTGACAAACACACGGATGCTGAAGAAAAATTAGCTTCGCCCTCCGGGCTCGCAATCATTTGATATTTTTTTTAATTGATAATAATATAAATTAATATTATTATGAATTATCATCATAAGAATATGAAAAAATTCACAGTTTTAAAATCTTATATACGAGTAGTTTTCTGCCAGACTGGGTGCCAGTATTGACGTGACAAAAAATTTGTCATTGTCTGCTGTCATCTGCAGCAGCTGTCAAATTTCTGTAACGAATGTCACTTCATTGACAGGTTGATCCCTTCCTTACTCCCACGTAAGTTAACGAACATTTGACGGAACCGTACAGTTTGTATGTAATTGGTCGCTCGCATCAACTTTGTAAATCCCACTTAAGTCCATTGTAGTTGTCGCTTAACTCTAGGCAAATAAAACAACTCACTTCTCATCTCTATTTTCGTAACAAAAGTACTTATTTCTTTGTTAGTAAGTAACAAAGATGTAAGTAATACATCAAAAGTATTGCCTCAAAATGGCGAATTTGTTTTGCGCATTCCATAAGCGTTTCATAATTACAACAACAGTATATAGATCTTCCTACTTGTGTTGATTTTCACACAACGTGTCTTTTCATTCCGACAATAAAGCGCAATATCACGCGCAGCCCTGTAGAGATGCACGTTCTTCTATCCGCTCTAACTCAACAGTTGCTACGTGAAAATGACTCAAACAAAATACAATCTGAGAACACTGGAAAAACAAATAATGTATCTGTGTATGATGTGTTGTACGTACGTTTTTTTTTGTTTGTTTGTTATTTGTGATAGAAGGAGGAGAAGGTGCTCCATTCTTATCAGCCATAGTAATGCTAAGAATAAACGAAAACAGTTACGTGATATCATCGGACTGATATCTAATTTTAGTTTTTGTGTGGAAACACGTTGTAATGTTTATGTATTTTTGTGTTTTGAGAGACATAGATAGCTCACGGGAAAAGATAAAATAGATATGAAACCCTCCGAAGAGTAAGGCAAAGCAGCCACCAGCGTAGAAATCTCAATGCAGAGAGCGATATCCGCGGTACATATTACAAAACATGCATCTGCGTCGTACTGCGATCACAAAAAAGGGTTATTTGATCGAAGCTCTTTAAAGTTATGTTGCAGCGATTGGAAGAGCACTTTTTTTAAGAATCTTAAAGGGCACATTATGTAGCCTAATGAACGGCAAGGAACCCGAAAAAGAGGTCGCCCCAAGATTACTTAGAAAAGGCGGTCATACAAGAGACTAGGAAGATGGAAAAACAGAAGTGGAAGTCCTAACGCAATATAGATAGAGGTTCTTGTAAATACCGTATTCTCCCCCAGTGGAGTTCAGGTCAAGAAGATGATGATGGACGACGTTGGTCAGTTAACGTAGAAGAATTTAGCTATCTTACAACAAGAGGTCGAGGGCGATAATTTGATAGACTGCAAATATGGAAAACAGGAAACAATTCAAAAAGAGTTTATTTTTACAATGACGCTAGAAACACTACAGTTATCGCCACCACCGAACATCTATCGCCACGACAGAAGAAACAAATTTCCAAATTCATCGTTACTGCTACACTGCCAAAATGAAAACCACATGGGTTTATTCGCTGCGCAAAAGGAACTAGTCTCGTACGCCAAAGAATTCGTGTTCGACGAGACGGAAACATTGGAGGAGCTTCGCAAACGATTTGCAACCGTGGTCAATGAAGGAAAACTCAAACCCAAAGTAGAAGAACGACTGCTTGCGCTGGAGACTCTACACATAAGGAGCACCACACCCGCACCCCAAACATTGGCCATCACGACAGCTGGGAGGCTCCCAAAAGAAACTCAAACAACCGCATCGCTATCAGTGCGGCTACTGCTGCATTACCGCACCCAAGTCCGAAAATGGTCGGTAAAGTTCCATGTTATCTACGACCTGCTGGCCTTTTTGGCGCCTCGAAAAATTATCGGAATCTGCAAAGATTTCTTGTCATGGACTATACCCGAGTTACTAAAAGACAAGTAACAAGCTAACCAACTATCTCCGGATCACCTGTCAGGACCAATTAACATCTAAAACGGGAACCTACAAGAGGAAAGACTGATGTCCTGCATCTTCGAAATGAATTTGGAGAAAATAAAATACGATTTAAGTCTTACATTTAGTTCTCCTTAAGACACAGGATCTTCCGAAGCAGGAAACTTCTGAATTTCGAATTAAAAAGCTCAAATACCTGGGTCGTACCTACTCAACATTTTTAAAGGATTTAGTGCATACCCTACTCAATTTAGCCAACACACCAGACACAGTAGATCATTTTTAGTTCGCAGATTGCAGGACGGAGCAGGGAGCGTCTTAGAGTGAATTCAGATACTGGCTTATAGAGCTGCAGTCAAATGCGAAAGGCAAAAACATTTAAAGTGTACTCTTCTGGGAGCCGAAGTCCCAACTTTAGTCCATCAATTTAGGTAGGGGAGCACAATAGAAACCTTGTGGATATTCCTCCAACAATTTTTGGAGCTTTGTTACCTGTGACAACAATCTAGCATCAGTCGAATCAACGAAATTGTTATTGAAGATGAAACTTGGGTTAATTTCTTATCTATTTAAGGTCGTAGGTAGGTAGGTAGATAGGTAGAGTGGTGGTCCTTATATCCGTTGCAAGAGCCTCAATTGTCGTGTTAGTGCGCCGTTTTGATTCCACAGTCCTCAGGAGTAGTACTCAGCTAGTGATTTTATTCCAACCTGTAGCATGCAAGGTAAAGATCAGTTCGGTGATCCTATGAGCTTCTTCAGGTCGTTAAAAAAATAGTTTACACTGAACGATCACCATCAAAACCCTGGACATTTACAGAAATAGTGATTGAGAGTTTTCTTCCTCATCCACATCGTTGCAGCTCCTGCAAAAGGTATTATGTGAAAATTCCAGTTTAGCTGTGAGGCTGCCTACTGGTAAATGGCCCGTTCTAATATCCATCATCTGGCAATATCTTTACATGATCTGGAGAGCAGTTCTACGTTTATATAAGGCCGTACTATCGACTGTGATTATAATGGCAACAGTGTTTTGGGGCTCTCAAGGAATCCTGCTAATATATAAATTATTAACCAAGTAAAGCCTCCAATATCACAGGAAAATACCTCACTGAAGTTCTAAGACGCAAGTGAATCTTTTAAAGTAAAAAAGAAGGGGAAGATTGACAAAATGTGTTCTCTGGTTTGATGACAAGACACAGATTCACAAGACTCAAATTCGCACGGCAGGAATGAATTCATCATGTGGCTTGCAGGATCAAACTTATCCTCCTTAATGTGTCCTGAAATGATGGCACATAGTGATTATTACTTGTTCGTCGTTTGAATAAAATTCAATTGTTCCTACTATAATTTGTTATATAATTAATAATCCAAAATAAACAATTTGACTTCCATTAGAAATAAAATGAAGCAAAGTACACGTTTTCGAGCACAATTCGTGACACTTTGTCACAAGACATTCTATTTACAGCACGAACGTGTCAAAAATAATGTTCAATTGTACTAGTATCTAGTACGGGGCGTTTCTCAAAGAACAAATTTCAATTAAAGTTGGACAGGAAAAGTCAACCTTTAACGCTTTGCCTTGCAAATGGAATTTTTTTGTAGGAATTTTTTCTGGTGTAGATATACTGTAGCGACAGTGTTGTACTACACATGTCCAAATACGATACGTGATCGTGTCTATATAGGCACTTTGTTGATGTCTTTTTTTTCTGCAACGCTCTGGTTTCAATTTTTATGTTTTGTTAGAAGTTGTGTAACCAACAAATAAAGAAAAATAAAACAAAGGAAGTATGAGGCGGTGCAGCTTTGGTTTCAGTTCTCATATCATAGATAAAAGACCGACAACGATGGTTGAATCAAGGTGTTCTTTGCTACTAGCACATCAAATCATGGGAAGGACCCAAATGTTGCCACACTATGCTAAATGTCACTTCTTAGGGAGTTTGATACTATTCCTCTTTTGCCATGGCTCTAGAGGCTAATGCGTTTGGCTTTTAAACAGGAGAATCGAGGTTCAAATCCCAGCAAAACACCAACAATCTTTTTTACGGTCCCACCTCTAGGGAATGTCTGATAAAAGTCCGATAGCAATAACATGTCTCGGAAAACTTTTCATTCTCCGTTCGGATACGGCATTAAATTATAGTTCCCTTCTATTTGTGTGCAAAAATATAATACCACCTGAATACTACATCAAAATGACGATGGTCCCCTCTTGGTGTTAAATTGTGGACAGCGCTTAGATCTAGCTGACTACAGAAATGTTTTTCTTCCGTATTAATTCTGAAATCGGGCCGTCCATATTCTGTCGCTAGGGTTTTTCAAAATATGGAGCTATTGCCAGCTAATAGCGATAAAACTATACAACTAAACATAGACGTAAAAGTACGATCTAGACGATGAGTTCCACTACCTGTATATATATGATCAAATCGACTAAAGTACGAACTGTCATCAGAACATCTTCCCGAATCACCTGTTTAAAACAATTTTTTAATTTAGTAACAACACCCACGAAACGAACCCTGGGTGACCGGCGATAATCACCCGAGCAAGCTGGTTACAATATTTTAAATGAAAGTGGGTTAATAATTATTGCAAAGCAATGTGTTAGTAGCCGAATAAATATCACTTCTCAATAGCTTGTATAAGTAATTCATACTAACACAGTTAAAAAGGCAAAACAAGGTCAGGTCCAAATATAGAGCATTGCGGTTGGACTTTTGCATTTTTTTAAATTTAAGTTATTGGGTTAATAATGAAGGGATAGCAATGTATTAAAAGACGAAAAAATATCACCTCTCAATACTTTGTATCAGTTTTTCCTCTTTTTAAATTCTCTATATTAACTTCAATTGCCCGTGAGTCGGTCGGTCGTCGGTCGTCTGTCGTGGAATCTTGCGATAAATTTTTAACCCACTTCCCACGGCCCGATTTTATTGAAATTTTGCACACATGTGTATTTCCGGAGACAACACTTTCTATTAAATTTTGAGGCCCCTCGGGCTGCGGGGTCGGGGGGCTCCCATACAAAAATTTTAAAAAATTTACCCGATTTACAAATTTTACACACATGTGTATACCCAATAAACAATACTTTTTCGAAAATTTGGTAGTGATCGGGTCCCGGGTTCGGCCGCAAGGCCCTTATACATTTTTTAAATATCTATACTGGCATCAGATATTCGTCAGCCTTTATGGACTGTGTGCGGTGTGTTTTGGTGGAAGAGAGAGAGAGGGAAATCTTAGCTCACGCACAAATGAAACGAGACATAAATGTTTTATGCTTAATTCAACTTACATTTTTATTTACTGAATTTTATTTTTATTGATGTCGTTTTTTGTTGTCGATATCAACTTACAGATAGAACAACAAGTTTTCGCAATATTCTGTCATTTCGCGTTTTCATAAATTAGTTCAGAGCAGTCAAAGAGTTCTCAAGATAAATGTTCGTGTTTCTTATTTGCTCAGAGTATGAGCGTGCTCTAAGTGCTCAGAACAAAATGATCTGAGCATTTTCAATTTTAACATCTGATGTCAAAAGTCTGTTTCGATGATTTTCTCCTACAATAAAAAAAAAATGGGCTCCCATATCAATTTCTGCGATTAGAAAATTTAGATGAAAAATTTTAATTTTTATGGGTTGTTTTTTTACATTTAAAAAACGAAAAAAAGGTATAGTTCATATAGTATCAGTTAGCAATGGTTTGTATCAGTATTTTATCTTTACACACTTAAAACGCAAAAAAAATCTGGTCCAACTATAGAGCTTTCTGGTTGGCCTGTAGAATTTTTTTAATTATTTGAAAAGAAGAAGTTATTTGGTTAATATTTAGTACAGATCAATGTCTTTCTGTAGAATTTTGGACGTTGCAACAAAAATTTATAACACCTTCAACCAGACAAATACATACCAACAAAATTCAATTTTAAAAGAACTACTACTACTACAGATTCTAGAATCTGTCGAAAATATCCATCGATAGTCTGCTGCTCGAATATAGCGACTCTTGCGTAATTACGAATAAATCAAATCTAAAAATCAAATCTTATAATCGAAATGCAGCAGCAGTGATAAAGAAAGATTGCAAATTAGAACTAAAATAATTTGTTCAGTCTATAAAATGACTCATAAATTTGAATATGCCCCACTTCCATTCTCTTCAGGCTTCCCAAGTATCAACGCGAAAGCGAAATTCACTTCACTTCACACAATGCCTATCAACGTTTCACTTTATGATAGGGGAACCGTCAACATCGCATTGGCAAAGTCGATCTATTGTTGCATGCAATCTACAGCAATAACAACAAAAACACCTTTTTCCTTAATGGTTTAAAAAATTATTAATTACAATTGAAGTCTATAATTGTTTCAGGCATTTCTACTTGAAGCTTTTCAGCAAACGCAGACGATAAGATATGTGAGTATTTCGAACATAATACAGAACAGATACAGATACATTCACAAACGATGCGGATGATGTAATTCAATAATTAATACTATTTTAAGTATGCGTCAGTGTATGCATGTAAGACGATGTGAACTAATTTCCGAGTACGACGATGGCACAAACAACAATTGATTGTTATCGCTTGAACTTGGTAGCTTTTTCAAGCGTTTTAGTATACTCGTGAGTAAAGCGAAAATTTCATCAACCACCGACAAAAGGTAGAAATTATTTTGCCAAAAGTAATTGAAAATTTTCAATTATAGGTTGCAGATATCTTCACCAATCATTACCTAAAGTTTTTTTCGTTTGTTGATGAATTGTCATCGTATACCCAGCACCTTCGATTTCAGCAATAAAATATTGGGCGGCCGACTTTAAATTGAGCATCTTTATCGTTTATTATAATAACTATTACCCTAATAGCCCTCCGTCCGAAATCCATCAAAAAGAGGTCACTCACCACACACCCGAAATTGTCGAAATTGACGATCGATGAATGTCAAGGTGCACGAGATTGCTAAGGCTGTAGGCATCTCACGTGAATGAGTGGAGAATATCTTGCATGCATACTTGGGAATGAGGAAGCTTACAGACAGACTACCGCGGTCATTTGACCATTTCGAAAAAGGGTTTGGCGATGTTTAACCGCAATAGGAAGGACTTTGCGTCGTTTCGTAACCGATCATCATCACAACACACCAGATTCAACCAAGAAACAGTCAAAGCATTGGATTTCTCTCAAAGAATCGAAGCTGAATAAGAAGACCAAGCAAGGTAAGTCTGTCGGCCAACAAGGTGATGTCGACTGTTTTTTCCCGGAAGCTAATGGAATCATTGTCATGGATTACCTCCAAAAGGTAGACGATCACCTGCGTATACTATTCAGAGCTGTTTGACCGATTTAACGCTGATTTAAAAGACGAAGAAAGAAGGGCTGTTCCATCAGAACACAGCTGAAAGGCGCACAAGTCTGATGTCAAGTCTGAATTCCGATATGAATTGGTTCCTCATCCGCTATATTCTTCAAATAAGGCTCCCTGCGACTATTATCTGTTTCGAAAATTTAAAAAATGGCTCCATTAAAAGAGTTTTGGGTCGCCACCAACATCATCTTCTCCTGCAGTGCAGTTCGTAATTTTCTATCGGTCTTTTCTACAATCGGGAAATACTGAATTTAATACATATACTGTAAAGGACAGAAAAGAAATGTTGGTCCTAAAAGGCAATCACCAGACATCTTTCCATGCTGAGGATGTCAAGGAAGCATTGACGGCTAAGGGTGTCACTGTAGTGGAGGTCAAACCCTTAAAATCTCAGAGGACAGACAAGAAATTAAACCATTTCATTGGCGAACTAGAGAAGAACTGCGATAAGGCGGCAGTTTGATCTAATGCCATCCTGATGAACCAGTTGGCGCGTTGGGAAAAACTTAAATCGGCAGGCATTACGCAGTGCAGAAACTGCCAAAACTTTGGACATGTCGCAAGCAATTGCGGCATGAAATACAGAGCAAGGACGAACACATACCTGGTCAAAGCCCGATAAACGCAGACAACAAGAAAGACGTTAACGTGTTCTGCACAAATTGTCAAAAATATGGTCATCCTGCAAACTATCGGGAATGTCCTAAATATAAAGAAAAAATTGCAGATCATGTCTTCAGAGGAGTCCGTGCGTGATAAGCATACTTCGCAGATCACGTCTTCAGAGGATTCTGTCCACTGATGTGTGTCCACTGTTCTGGTCCTTGATGAGGATACTTCGCAGATCCCGTCTTCAGAGGAGTCTGTGTGTCTAGTATTCTGACCAGTGATAAGGATACTTCGCAGATCACGTTCAGAGAAGGCTGTGCGTCCAGTATTCGGGTCAGTGATAAGGATAATTATCGCTGATCAATTCTTCAGCGGAGTCGGTGTCGGCCTATAGTCGAGATATTCACAACACACATACTGTGTGGTTGAAGTAGACTTAAACGCTAGACACACTCGTTGTCAAGACGAACTGTGCAACCACCAAGGAAGGGCCATTGCAGATTGGTTGGACTCTTTTCTACATCAGCATACGATGGCTATCGTTTCACAGCCCCGGTAGACGTACACCGTCTACTCTGGATTTCTTTCTGGCAATGACAAATTTCATCAATATTCTTTCAGAATTAAGAAATTATTCCTGTTTGGCGCATAAGAGTGATAATAGTGAAACGATGGGCCAATTTTGAGGATCTCGACAAATCATTATATGCGAAGATAAAAAAAACTGAACAATCTTTCGACGAATTGTATCCACCTGAAAGGAGCCAATTGCAATTCAGCCTACCAAACTGAATCACAACACAAACACAAATACGCATTCATGACTCATTATCCAATATCCAATATAGAGTCTATCATCAAGACACCCTCGCGGACTAGACAAGTCTTTGTTCCAGCATTTTGTTGGTAATGTGGTTTGTCCAAAATAGAAAAATAAACGAATTTAGCGACGAAAATGCAGGAACAGTGCAGCTGTGAATTTTATGTATCTGTATCTGCAATAGTATCTTGATCTAACGATACATCGAGTTGTCGACGCGACCCCTTTCCAGACTGATAATGAAGTGAAAAAACTATTTCGAAATGGACTGGAATATCGAATCAAGATACCGAAATAGATGCAAAGAGAGATTAGACAACGTTCAGATATGCAGATCAATAGATAGATAGATAGATTTCGTGCAAACTCAACGAGCTAAACTTTAATGCACACTGGGAGTTGGTTTTCATTTTTTTTCTCTCTTTTCGTAGAGAAACATAGTTTTTTTTTTCAGTGTGTGAGCACAAGCTCTTAAAATGTATCTGGCCAATCCGCGCTGATCTTGAAAGTGTTCAAGACAATATTTTTGAAAATAAGTCAACTCGCCGGCACCATAGGAGTACGAGCACCACTACACGACTACTCTAAACGCTCCACACTCATCGATTTGCTTCGAAAGAAATGTAGAGGAACACGCCACATTAACTCGGTCTTTATTTGCAGTGACTTTGCGATGGACACATTTCTCAACGACGAAGACGAAGAAGAATGAACCGACTGCGACGTGACATTCCGTAAATTATTTTTCCTTTAAAAACATAAAACAATTTTAGTTACATACTTTCCTTGCCGCGCTTCCTTTCTTTTCGATCTTACGATTCAATGGAGGTTACTGTGCGGGGAGCTATTTGTTAAGATGATGAAAAAAAAACAACAAACGGGGGGAAAATATCCCGAAATGCCGTCCTGCACAGAATGTCACATTCAGTCGACGAAAGTCTCATGCAGTGCAGTTTAGTCGCTTTGTCGGTCACATGGATATACAATCTGCTGTACTGTTTAACAGTCGGTCGATCGGGTCTGTCGGTCCGTCGGCTGACGAATGGAATTTCAACAAAAGTTGCATTCATCGTATGAATTCCATTCGAATAGTCAGTCAGTCAGTCAGTCAGTCAGTCCTAAGATAGTTGCGTTTAGTTAAGAGAGTGTTGCACTGCCAGTGTGTATGTATGTGTGTGTGTCAGTGCTGCTGCCACTGTACTATTTTGCCATCTGATAATAACGTCAGTTAACACTTGGCGGATGTATATGTGTTCTTTTTCTACATTAGATGATACACTGAGAAAAAATTTGACTTGCTACCCCCAAACCCTAATGTACTTTTCACTATCGGTAACTAAATGTGAAATTCCATTACGTACAGCAAACCGTCTACCTACTAGCTTCTGAGCAGATGCAGAAAGAGAACATTGGAGGAGACAAAAAGTTATCAGCTTTGAGCTTTAAGAGTAACAGAGCCATAATTTGGAATCGAATATCTGAGAAGAAATTGTAACGAAATTTTTGGCCTTTTCAGTCATTCACTTTGAAGTTTGTAAGTCTGTCTATCAGTAAGTCTGTCAATCAGTCGACAGTTTGTGTAGCAGTGGTCAGTTTGTCAGCTAGTCGTCAGTCTATCTGCTAGTCGTCAGTTTAGCTGTCGTCAGTTTGTTTGCCAATCATACCGGTCAGTCTGTCTACCAATCAGATTATTGTCTGTCTTCTGTCTACCGGTCAGTTAGTCTGCCGACCAGTTAGGTGATCATCAGTCAGTCAGTATGTCTGTCAATCATATCTCTGCCAGTCATCAGTATGTTTGCCAATCATATGACTGTCAGTCAGTTTGTCTATCAATCAGTTTGTCTGTTAATCGTAAGTTTGTCTGTCAATAATCAGTCTACTGGTCAGTCTGTCTGCTAATTAGACAGTCTTCTAGCTAGTCATTCTTTCTGTGAGTCAGTATGTCAACCAGTCACTAATCTGTCTTCCAGTCAGTCTTTCTGCCACCCAGTCGGTTCTGTCTGTCAGTCAGTCTGTCTTTCAATCAGTTTTTCTGCCAGTTGTTTGTCTTTTTGCCAATCAGTTTCTTGCCTGTCGCCAGTCTGTCTGTAAATACTGGTCAGTCTGTCTGCTAATTAGTCAGTCAGTCAGTCTTCTAGATAGTCATACTTTCTGTAAGTCAGTATGTCAACCAGTCCTCGGTATATCTTGCAGTCCGTCTTTCTGCCACTCAGTCGCATCTGTCTGTCAGTTCGTCTTTCAATCAGTTTGTCTGCCAATTGTTAGTCTGTTTGACAATCAGTTTCTAGCCTTTCGTCAGTTTGTCTGCCAATCATCTGTCCACCAGTACTCGGTCTGCCAGTCAGTCTATCATTCTGCCAGTCAGTATGTCGGCCAAACTTCAGTCTGTCTTCGAGTTATTCTTTCTGTCACTCGGTCTGTTTGCCAATCATATGTCTGTTAGTCCGTCTTTCTTTCAACAAGTTTGTCTGTCAGTCATCAGTCTGTCTGCTAGTCGTCAGTCTATCGGCCAATTAATCTGTCCGCTAATGAGTATCTTGAAAGTCATCAGTCTGTCAGCCAGTCAGTATATCTACCAATTATATTGCTGTCAGTAAGTCGGTGTGTCTGCCGGTCATTCTGTCTTTCAATCAGTTTATCTGTCAAACTGCTTGCAAATGTTTGTTATTTCTGTTGGTCTATCTGACAGTCTGTCAAATTGTTTATAGGTCTGTCTGTCTCTTTGTCAGTCTATCTATCTGCCAAATTGTTTGTGGATTTTTTGACTTTCTCTCAAAGTGTCTATCCGGCTTTTTTCTTTCCATACAAGCATGCTCAACAGTATTATTAGTAAATGGCAGGTATTCTATTGGTTGATTAAGTGAAGGAGGATATTGTAGCTATTGTAGACTTGCACCCTAGGGATAGTATAATCTTTAGAGCACTCTATTCTTATCAATGGATAATGTCGCTCAGACTCGGAACTTTACTGTCGTTTCATTGCTTTGCATTACTCGAGAAGAAGCTTCGAAGTCTCCTCTGTACAGCTTGGAGTTGTCATCCTCTTCCTCACTGTCGTATATCGGGGGGGTCTATTTTCACCCACTGCGGTGTACGTAACGTTTTAAAACGAAAATACGTACTTTTGAGCCTACATCAGTTTGCACCCTGTAACTCTTAAACGCTTCTAGATACAAGGTCACTGTTGGTCTCTTTTGATAGAAAATTAAATTTTTAGTCGTCAGTCTATCTACCAGTCAGCCTACCTCTCGTCAGCCTGTCTGCCCAATAACCTTGTATTGTATTAGACTAACAGTGACCTTCTAGCTAGAAGCGTTTAAGAGTTACAGGGTGCAAAGTTATGTAAGGTCGTTTTAAATTGTTACGTAGAACGCAGACCTCCCCCCCCCCCCCCCTTCCATACGTTATCGGATACACCGTATATATAGATTTGGACAAATTTAAGCTGCCAAATATCTTAAATCTGAACTGAAGTATCGAATTTTTTTTGAGTGTACGTAATTAACCGAAACTCCGCCCCATTATCAAGTAATACACCATAGGAAACACTTGCATCTCCAAATATAAAAACTCGTAGTTAACGAATTTCATCCTTTGTCGCTTGCAGATACATATTTCTGCTGTCTGACTTTGGCATCTTTTTATTTATTTGCTTAACGAGCGAGTGCATGTGGTGCAGGAAGAAACAAAATCATCCAAAAATTGCTGCTGAAGATCATATTTGAGCACATACTCACACTTACTTGTGCGCTGATGCATATGAAATATATGTACGGTCAGCGAGCGGTAAGGGTAGCAAATGCTTTTGAGTTGTTCTTCGGTGCGCCTGCCTTGAAAAATTTAATCAGGCTAATAATCATGCGCGTTGCGGTAGCAAATATTGCCAGCCGCTTCCCTACAATTACAGATATGTATTCGCATAAAATGTTCGCTGTTCGATGCAAAAATTGAAAAGGATGAACGATGAGGGGGGGGGGGGCTCAAAACCACATACGAACACACTGCATACGTGTAACTGAAGAACCAAACCCCAATGTGAACAAACGCTCATGTCGAAGTCTCTTGTTTCTCACATAAATGCTTCAGGTTGGAACAACAACAACAACAACAACGACAGCGGCCGGCCCGGCACCCGAATGGCGGATGTGCAGAAATATTTTTGCTCAAAGTCAGGAAAATTTTTGAAATTCCTCTACGCTGAAAAATTTCAAACAGCAACAATAACAAGAGACACGATACGAAGAGCGTAAGTAAAAGGATCCTCTTCCAAAGTCGAGGAGATTCCGCAGCAGCGCGATCATTGGATCTATCTTTTACTGCGATTGGTTCTTGTCCAGTGGGGAATTCTGGAATTTGAGCCGCTGTTTGTCGGTTCTCTACAAAATACTCAGAAGCTTGACCGTTCTCTCTGACGAAGACGAAGGGGGGCAGAAGGAGGAAGAGGAGGAGCAAAAACCATCAATGATACCGAATAAATGATGTAGATCATCTGAAGAGATACCGTGTTAGTGTGTGTGCGTGTGTTTGTGTGTGTGTGGGTTTGTAGTGTAACAAAGTCGTATTGATCGTGGGATCTATTCAATGCTCACGCTGAGATTGTTTTTAATGATAAAGCGGCGGTGGTTAATGGTGGCCGCAAAAAAGGGTCAAACTTCAATTAGCAAGTTGTTAGTGGTGTGTTAACATGGCCCATTTGCAAGCTGTGGATGATATTTTTTTTAGCTACTCAAGGAGCGTCATACAGATCTGGGGTTTTTTTAATCAAAGAGTTTCCAATGGAGTGACGTAATTCGACAAAGATTATATTGCGGAGTATTGTTGGCACCGTATGTCAGAAAGGACTTTTCCGGAGACTCTACAATGATGAGATGACTACGAGCGTTCCCGCGATGTTGAAAAAGTTAAAAGAATTAAGAAGGGCAGGACAGCTAGATGCCACGAGCGAAGAGGATCCGGATCGGAAAGTCCTAAGCGATAGGATTTATGGGTCACGACATCCTTCGCTAGAAGTTAAGGAAAAGAAGGAAAAAAGAGGACATGCCTATGAGCTTATGCCTTGAATGGCTGTGGATCATAGAGAAGTGGAAAGACAGAGCTTGGCAGAGCATTCAACATACGTGTTGTACGGCTGAGGAACGAATTTCTGAACTTAACTGTAAGTCCGATCCGATGGCATCAATTTGAAATCAGAACCGAGGGCTTTGCAATCGCAGTTCTTCTATCTGCATACGAGCCTTCGAAGGTCGCCTGGTTGAAGCTGAGTAGCAAATTGCAAGCACTTGAGGCACTTAACATGCCATGAAGGAGTTATCCTACCAAGACATTCCCAACAGATGACACAGAAGCGAAAGTACTCAGTTCCAGTTGGGATGAACGATTTGGTGAATACCTTATCTGAGACTTGTTCATAGCTTCAGACCATCCAACCAGGACCGGAATACTCGGCTTTCTTTGTCCAAGGAGACATTAAATGACATGACCTTTTTGAGTTTTAAGGTTGCGTGTCACAACTGCGGAAAATGCATGTGTTACATGAAAAAATTTTGGATTATCAGCTTGACTGGTTATCCTGAGAGATTACTTTCTTGGAGGAAAACGGGCCGAATTTGGGAATTTTATGCTTAAGACAAATTACCCATATATTGACACAGTGGTTCGTGCAGTGCTTCTTTTCTGCTAGTCGGTGGTCAATATGTATTAAGCGGCAGTAGTAACCCGATGCCGGCCGGACCAGCAGAATAGGGGGAATAGCACAAAATGCATCAGAATTGCAAATGGCCGTAACTATCTCTGACTGGTGGAAGTGCGATCAAACCTCCAAGTGGTGGCCGCCGGTAATTTTCTTCCAATACAGGAAAAGCTGAATGAACGGACTAGTCCCTTCAAAGTAAGGTCGTAAAAAACGTTATTAGGGAACCCCAAATCAGCCTCGGATACACTGATGAACGGCGACGACGACGACGACGTCAACGAAAACGGCTAAACGATTTAAGAATTTTCTCATGAAACGTACGCTCACTGTATAGAGCTCGAGCTGCACAGCAGCTGGCCGATACCATGTCCAAATATAAGGCCGACATAACAGCAATCCAAGAGATGCGGTGAACGTGGAATGGGGTCTTACAAAAATCAGAATATGACATATATTACAGCTGTCATGCTAGACATCATGTGCTCGGAGTGGGGTTTTTAGTCAGCAAAAGAATGAAACCCACCGTTATCGGCTTTACAGAAATAAATTAACGGCTATGCACCCTTCGCGTGCGCGGCAGATTTAAAAGCTTAAGCCTCATAAACACAGAGGATTCCCCAGATGATGAAAAAGCTGAATTCTTTGAATCAGTCGAACTGGAACTCCATGCCTGTCCTCAGTATGACGTAAAAATCATTCTGTGGGATATGAATGCCAAAATAGGTAGGGAGCCAGTATTCAGGCAGTACATTGGCACTAATAACTAACACGAGAATCGGCTTGAGCTCTTATTGTCGCACAGTTCACACGGAGGCAATGCCGGTTTTATTGGGTGTTCCTCCTTTTGACTTGGATGTGATCCGAAGAAGCTTAGTCTTTTAGGTCTGGTGGGCAAAGGCTTATCGTCAGCGTGCAGTGCGTATAATACCTTTTGACTTGGATGTGATCCAAAGAAGCTTAGTCTTCAAGGTCTGGAGGGCAAAACACTCCGGTCAGTGTGACTGGCTGGCGGGGGATGATGTGTGGATGTGCCTTAGCCAGTGCAAAATACTTCTGAAAGAATCCATGTTGTCTAAATGGCAATCCAGATGGAATGAATCTGCGAATTTATGACGTTTGAGCTCATCAAGGATGTACAATATGCCAGAATAAACAAGGAGTTCACTTTTAGCCTCAAGTTGGGCTTTTTGCTCACTGGTCATGGCAGTCTCAATGCATTTTTTTTTATCAAAGACACCTCAGTGTTTGAAAGGCTGGCGAGATATTTTCTGCGAATGTCCGTTGTAGTCTGACATCAGAAATTCGAATGGGAATGGGATGGGGATTGAGAGGCTAAACGGTGTGTATGTTTTTGGATCAGCTTGTTGTGGAATGTTTGAATGGGTAAGCGCGCACAAAAGACTTTTGGCAAATCACAAATTTCAATTTAAAAAAACTTAAAAGACCCACAGATTGTTTGAAGAAACCATCACTTTAGCTCAAAAAAAGCTGTATTACTTCAAACTATTAGCTACAAAAACAAGCATTGCATAAAGAAAAGTGCCTTTTTCGTTGCATACCGAAATGTTACCCTAAACGGAAACTTCTTAACTTCAAAAAACGCTCAGTAATTAAAATCGAATTAAGAAAACGAATGACTAACAAGTCATCGTTTTTATTCCATCATCAGTCATCCGAATGTAGGAGCCAGTAGCAGCATCAGATATGAAAAATGAATGATACAATAAATCGCATGTGAGTTTTCCACTTTCCTTATACAGTGGTGTGAGTGAGCAGTAACCAACAATCAACATTCTAATTACATTTTGCCAAAGTACAGACGTACAAGATCATCGCCGCTAGCAGCATCGGTTTTTCGCCAACTCATCAAAAGCCATCAACCAACCAAGTCAGTCAGTCAGTCAGACAGCTCGTCTTTTCACAGACAGACAGACAGAAATGAAATCTATCAGAAGTCCTCACCTTTCACCACAGTGCGATTAATAATTGGAATTCATCATTCAGCGAAAGTGTAAAAAATTGTTGACGTTTATCAGTTGACACCCCATGACCGACCGACGACTGGTGGGTGGAGTGGGTAACATAAAATTCGCCTGAAGAATATTTCATTCCTAGCAATTCTACCAATCAGTAGAGCTCAGCTCTCAGACCGAGAAGACTCCAATTCACTGCATAATTGAGGTCAGAAGTGATGTTGCTTGCTGTGGATGCGGCGATCCTCAATTGAAATTTGTGAGAAGAATCGCACTAAATGCATGCAGTTGATTGAGTAGTTTGGCTCCTCTTGTTATAGGATATAAGTGATAGTCATCTCGAATCGACCAACATCTTTAATGTTCCACATTAAAAATTTATGCCCTTTAGCTTTTTCTTTTCCTTTTGTCTATCAAATACGAGATTCCATCTACTTGATATGTTTGGCACTAATTTATGGCTTATAGTGCCAATGCAGTTTTTTTTTTGTCAAACACCAAATGCCTTTCCTTCTGTTGAGTTTTTGTGAGATTGTGAAAGTGATTGCTTTTAGTTAGCATATTTTTAAAGACAAGCAACTCAACTCAACCCAATTCAGATAAATTCCAAGCAGCCAGATTGTAAATCTGATAGTAGTCGACGTCATCTCAATGCAACATTCGATGATCACCTAACAACATTTCATTCTACAACTTACTCCAACCTTTATGTTTCCGGGGTCGGAGAGGTTCAATGGTTGGGAAGAGGTAATCGACATTACCTTGATTTCTAATGATAAGGTATTCACGGTTGGTAACTGGACAGTGTCCGATGTCAACTTCTACTCGGACCATAAGTATATAAGGTTTGATCTGAACCTCCGCACGGAGTCGATCAAAGCTTATCAAAACATAAAAAGAACTGGCTGGTCAAATTACCCAATATTGAAGCAACTTCGGCTGATGAATTGGACAATAAAATTAATACGTTCGAGAAATCAATGAACGTGGCTCTGAAAGCCTCTTTCCCAATCAGTCGGCGTAAAAAAGTTCACCCTCCGTGGTTAAGTCAAGACCTTAGTAAACTTAGGAGTATGACTAGGTCGATCTTCAATATCTGCTATACCAACAAATACTGGCAGCCGTATAAAGACTGCTTAAGAAGGTACAAGAAGGCCATCAAAGAAGCCAAGCGACGCTCTTGGATGGACTTCTGTCAATCAATTGAAACCACCAAGGAGTCTCTGCTAGAATTTGCAAGATTCTGGCCAAAGAGGGTACCTGTCCGACTTTCATCAAGAAAGCTGACGGTGGCTGGACGGCATCTGCGGCAGAATCCCTGGATCTTCTCATAAATACACATTTCCCCACCATCAGCTATCAATGCGCAGACAACTTGGAAAGGTTGCCTGCTGAGCATCTTGTCTTTCGTGATGTAGTGGATAACATCATAGCCCGAGAAAAGGTTTCCTGGGCTTTAAGAAGTTTTTCGGCTTATAATTCTCCTGGCCTGGATGGCATACAGCCGATTAGGCTACACATGTCGCTGGAGCTGTCAACTTCCTGGCTAATGAAGATTTTTAGAAGCTGTCCCCCGAAGCTGGAGAGGACTACGGGTGGTTTTCATACCCAAATGCGGAAGAAGAGGCCATCAGCAAAGGATTTTAAGCCGCTAAGTCTCTCATCGTTCTTGCTAAAGGCTCTGGAACGAATTCTAGGTCATCATATCAGGCAACGATTAAAGTCACACAAGCATCGAGATCTCAACACGCATATCTCAAGGGCAGGTCCACGGAGACTGCCCTCCACGAGGTAGTGCGAACGATTGTGCACACGATCAACTACAAGCAGTTTACGCTAGCCACCTTTTTAGATATAGACGGGGCTTTTAACAATGTCTACATTGAGGCCATTAAGGAAGCTCTGACCAAGTCAGGAGTGGAATCCTTCCTTACGCAATGGATCGCATCCATGCTCGGCAGCAGAATTATACATGCCAATCTTCGCAGCTGTAATATTACCAAACGATTCGACAGAGACACTCCCGAAGGAGGGGTTATCTCTCCCTTACTATGGTTGATGGTAATTAATGATATGCTACTAAAACTTGAAGAGGATAGGACAAAGGCAGTTGCGTATGCTCGTATCAGGCCAGTACCTTTCCGTGATCAGTGATGTCATGGAAAGGGCCCTGGGTAAAGTTAGCTCCTGGGCAACAGGCTATGGCCTTGAATTTTACCCTGCGAAGACCGAAATGGTTTTGTTCACCACTAAATCCAAGATACCGGCCTTTATCCTTCCAAAATTCAACGGAAAAAGTCTCAACCTTACCCCCAACGCCAAATATCTCAGAGTGATCTTAGATAGGAAGCTTAACTGGAAGGCTAACATAGAGAACAGGGCTAAGAAAGCATGCGTGGCCCGCTATGCTAGCAGCAAAACCATCGGAAGGAAATGGGGTCTTCAACCAAAGATGGCTCTCTGGCTGTAAACAGCTGTTCTACGCCAATTCTCACCTATGGTTATAAAACGTTAATGGGATGATTTTAGTATTTAAGTTACCATACGGCTATAGTATCTGAACTATATACATAATATTTTATTCTATTAGTGGGTCCCTGCGCAATTGCACAAAACAGGGAGAAATTATTAAAAAAATTGAAAAAAAAACTGAAAAGAGTCGGGCAAGATTCGAACCTAAGTTTTATACATTCACACCTAGCGCTCTAATCTGTGCGTCACGGAATTCCACATAGCGATTGGCTGATTTTCGCAAACTTGAAGCAAAGCTGAAGCGTTATGATTTTATTTCTGATTCTGCTTCTCGTTGGGTTTGTGTATTAAAACGGGTGGTGTAAAACTCATCACTTTATCTGAAGACGCTCTCATTTTTGCAAATAAGCTCTTCTGTCATCGCAACTATGGCTTCGGTCACTTGACCAATATTATCTTCGCGACTTAATGGAAATGAAATTTAAACGTCTAAATAAATAAACATAATCAACAAAGAGAATTAATTCTTTCTAATCTCCAATGACAACACTTTCTTGTAAAATTTGGGGCTCCTCGGGTCTCGAGGTCGGGGGGCTTTATACACATGTGTATATTTAATTAGAGAATTTACAAGAAAAATTTTAGTTTTAATGGGCTGCTTTTTGATTTAAAAACAAAGTGACTGCCTTATAAAATTGAGTCACTTTTGCCCAATCTGTATTTAGTTTTTTTCATATTTTAGATATAAAGCAAGTCAAATCTTGAAGCTTTTGAGGTTTAACATATTCAGCAAGGCAAAAGTTTTGATGCTTCTTATTTACAAAATCATGTAGAGATTTTCTATTGTGAGCACTGCGAATTTAACAATGAAGTGGATGACATACCGGTTTTGGTCTTTGGAAAAATTGGTGAGATTGCCATCTCTTATGTAAATTTTGAATGTGCTCCGCAGCGTATTTACCCTTCCGTAGAAGGGTAAATATTTAATTAAAAGAACTAAAAAAATAAAAGACACTCTCTGTTTAAAAAGACAGCATTCCGTTTGGACTAAGGCGCTGACAAATAAAATTCAAAAACAAATGCACATACATCAGATGCACTGAATTCGCCTGCCGGTGACACGTGACACTGAAAATACACGCCAAACAGGCGAGCAGTCATTGCCTCGGTTGCCAGATACCACCTGCAGCGAGATATAAATACAAATTACAGATAAAACATTACAGATACATATTTTCGATTTTTCAATTACAAAGTTTTTGTCATCGGAAAATCGATACCAACAACCCAGCATCAGGAATAAATTGAATTGCCGCTTATCGAGAAAGTGAGTTTTCATTGCATCAGTATCTATGTGTGTGTGTTTGTATGTTTGCGGAAATTCGCTAAAATTAAGTTGGTAGTATCTTTAAAAACATTATTTACACTTTTTCTATCTAATATGTATGCAGATACACCAAGCAAACATTAAAAGTGTGAAACGCACAAAATTAGCTCCACGACGGGTGAACGATGCGAACAAATTAGCTCTGCTTCACAACTGCGAGGGAAAGATTTTTCCTGTGCCAAGTTTGTTCTATTTTTGGAAATTCAAAGAGAGACCCGAAGCAGTGAAACAACACAAGAAACATACAAAGAAAATACAAAACATCCTGCAGTTTACCCCTTGAGAGTGTTCCGATTTAGATTTGGGAACATTTTTTTTTGTTTTTTTTCTTTGCTTTCGATTGGAATTAGATGAGACTTTGAGATTTTTTTTAAAATTCAAGAAGAATTAAGCTGAAATTAATGTTTTTCAACTTACCACCTTTTTTAAATTCTCTATATTAACTTCGCGTGCCCGTGGCACGTCTGTCTGTCTGTCTTTCTGTGTGTCGTGGAATCTTGCGATCAACTTTTAAATCACTTTCCAAAGCCCGATTTTATTGAAATTTTGCACACACGTGTATTTCTGGTGACACTTTCTATTAAAATTTGGGACCCTAAGACCGGATGGGTACCTATACAAATTTTTTAAAAATTAACCCGATTTTCTTCAAATTTTATACGCAAGTGTATCTCCGATGGGTAACACTTTTTGTAAAAATTTTGAAGACCCTGGGCACCCTTTTTTATTTATATGAATGGAGAGAGACAGAAAATCCCCCAAAACAAAATCTTCAAGCATAAAATACCCAGAGCTACATAGTCTACAAACCCAAAGTACCCAAACACAAAATCCCCAAACGCAAAATCCCAAAATTGTGTTCAGTAAGCATGAGTATTACTCAAAAAATTGCCCCGAAAATTAAAATCCCCGAGCAAAATTTACTCACGCTTACCGAACACGCTTCGTGTTTGGGGATTTTGATTTGGGATCTGTCCGTTTTGGGATTTTGATTTTCATGGCCATTTCTACAGACCACTCGTGCTTACTGAACACAATTTAGGGATTTGGGAACTGTGCGTTTTGGGATTTTGATTTTCATGGGCATTTCTACACACTACTCATGCTTACTGAACACAATTATGGGATTTCATGTTTGGGGATTTTGATTTGAGGTTTTTGTGTTTGGAGATTTCAAGCCCAACCCTTTGATTGTCAAAGAGTCAAAAACTATACGTTCATCTCTCAAATAAGATATTGTGATTCAATGTCAGATTATAATGAAGTAAGTATTTACACATTTCACACCTCTTTTAAAGCAATCAAACTAGTTTTCTGACATTCGACGCCCATTTCAGTCAATCCAACTTATTTTCTAACATAATACGACCTTTTTGAAGCAATCAGAATTGTTTTCTAACGCTCCACGCCTACTTTTAAAGAATCAAACTTGTTTTCTAACATTTGATTGCTATATTCAATCAATCAAACTTATTTTCTAACATAATACGACCCATTTGAAGCAATCAGACTAGTGTTTTTAACATTTCACGCCTCACGCGAAACAATCAAACTTGGGTTTTAGCGCTCCACGCCTACTTTAAAACAATCAAACTTGTTTTCTGACATTCGACTGCTATATTCAATCAATCAAACTTATTTTCTAACATAATGCTACCAATTTGAAACAATCAGATTTATTTTCTAACATTCCACGCCCATTATAAAGCAATGAAACTTCTTTTTTAACACTACACGCTTATTTTAAAGCAATCCAACAATCAAGAAATCAAATGTGTTTTATAAGATTCAACGCCCCTTTGAAGCAAGCAAACTAGTGTTTTAACTTTCCACGCTCCTTTTGATTTAAGGCCAAAGCAAATGACGTTCTACCACCAAATGGTACTCCAACGTTTAACTACTACTAGCTAGAAAAACAAACATGTAACCTTAACGCGCAGTGTAAGTAATACTTTTTTGATGTTGTGGGGCAAAAAAGAAACCCATAGAAGACCCCAAGAGACCATCAAAAGAGCCACAAAACCTCCAAAAGAATCATAAAAAGACCCTCAGAAGACCACCGAAAGACCCTCAAAAGACACCCAAAATAAACCAAAAAGACTCCCTAAAAGACCACCGAAAATGCTCAAAAGACTTAAAAACACTGCCAAAAGACCCCAAAAAGACTTTCAAAACACTTTTGAAAAAAAAAAACTCCCCAAAATACCCCCAAAAGACCACAAAAAGACCCTCAAAAACCCTAAAAAAGGAAAAGTCCCTTAAAGGCCCATAAAGGACCATAAAAAAAACTCCCAAAAGAACCTCGAAAGACCGCCAAAAAACCATCAAAAGATCCCAAATGTCCCCCAGAAGACCACCGAAAGACCCCCCAGAGACCCTCGAAAGACCCCAAAAAACACAAAAGACCCCCAAGAGACTCCTGAACGACCCCCAAAAGACCCTCAAAAGACCCCTTAAATACTACCAAAAGATTCCCAAATGGCTCCCAAAAGAACCTCAAAAGATCCCAAAGAACCATCAAAAGACTCCCCAAAAGACCCCGAAAAGGCCATACCGAACTTCATACAAATCGCTTCAGAAATGGCTTAGTTCCCGAAATTCTAGTCCCTAATGACCGTATTCTAGAATTTCCATGGGAACAAGTCTATGGCTTAGCGCTTATTGAGCACAGCATAGCCCAGCACAGCATAGCACGATGCATCAGAGGAAAACTCTGCATCTGCGAGTCACCGCACATTGAGCGTAGTTGCTACGCATCAGTAAGTTAGGTCGATTCACTTGATCGAAAAACAGCTGTTCAAAAAATGTCAAAACGCACAGAGGCATAAAAAAGCTATGTTTGCTTTACATATGTCGCAGAGGTTATAGAGGTTTGCGTCTGTGTTTTACCTCTGCTGCGTGCATTATGCGATGTTCAGTCTAACATTGTGCAGCACAGATCATTAGGCTACGCTGTGCTGTCGTAACACAAAATTATTTTTGATACCGTGCTAAAATTTCTCCTCACCGCTAATAAGGAAGTTTCACTTACAAAAACTAAAAATATCTACCAACTGCCAAACTTTCCTTTTTCTTAGAATCACCGCTTACGAATCCTCTTTTCCATGTACTTTCCCAATATTTGTCACCTTTTTGTAACGATAAGAGAAAAAGGCCCATCACTTGGACTTGTTGCCTGAATGATTTCGTTTCACTACGATACGAGCATTAGCAACTAAATATTTACGTTCTCGAACACGCGTCCACTTTTCTTCTTCCAAATCAAGATTGCCCCCCCCCCCCCCCCCTCACAACCACATATTACACATGTTTTCCATCGTTGATTCCTGCCTTTTTTGTTGGATTTGAAAAAACAAAGAGAAAAACATTTGGAAGCAGAAAATATTATTGGCGGTTTTCGTGTTGTGTTTTGCTGATGTTTAACGCTTAACGATCGATATTGGTGGCGCGAAAAATGTTTCACTTTGAATTCGATTCAAAAGTAAAAACGAATGATGTGCATTCAAGGTTCATGCATCATGTTTGATTCAATGCGCCCGAGGAAAACTCTTCCACACATGTTTCAATGTGTACCTTTGATGCATCCCCATGCATGGTTTTCAACCCCAGTTTCTCAAATTGTGGACAAATTCTGTAAAACAGCAAAAGGAAGAAACGCGCGAATTGCACTGAAAATGTTTTCGATTTTCGCTGCGGTTCGTGCTGTGATGCATAGCGGTACAAATTTTCGTCATTTCCGTAAGCGAGTAATTTTCCAAAAATATTATCAAGTACTTTTGAGCAGATTTTAGCGGGTAATTAACATATATCTGAAGTATTGCTGCTGTTGATGGGTTGCTGGTTGGTGATGGTGCCACAAATTTCCGACAATAATTTACTGTGCATGGATATGGGTTGGGCGATTCCTGTGAAATTGCATTTCATTGCATTCACTTAATTTGCATACTTCAAAAGGAAATTTCATTTAATATAAAATTCGATAATTGATTTGAGTTTGGAGTAAAAGCTTTTTAATAACAGAAAACCACAAAATGTCTGCATGCCGCCATGCAGTGGAAATTGCCAAAACAATAGCTGCTGCAGTGCAGCGAAATTGCGTCGGTAATCTAATTCGATTTTGTTTACCGACGGCAAAATTGTTTACTTTGGTCGTCGCTAAAGTCATTACCAGCGCAACGGCAGGCATACTTTTTGTTTATAGTAATTATTATAACTACATTTCATTTATTATACATGTAATGTAATGCGGAAGATTTGCAAGGCATTAAAAAAGCAATTTTTTCACAGGCAACATAATATTAACTGCGTTCATTGACATTAAATAATACAAATTGGCATAACAGACTGTTGTGGTGTAATGCCCAGCTTTTCTCGACCATTCGTGCTGTGCAAGTGTTATATTTTTGCACACAAATGGAAGGCACATACACTTTTAATTGGTAGATTAGGATGTTTTGATTATAGAATGATTTTAGTATTATAGGAAGATTATATATTATATTATATATATTATATTATAGGAAGATCAGCATTTTGTCGCGGATTTGGTGGTAGAGCCAAATATGATATTGATGATGATGAGAGTGTCACCTTCTTTTCACAAAAATAAGGTATCAAATGATTTTGAAGTTGAAAGTGGTGTGCGGCAAGGCTGCATACTTTCACCACTAGTATTTCTGGTGATGACGATGTTGATGAGAATGTAACATCTCTTGCACAATGATAAGGTATCAAATGATTTTAAAGTCGAACGGGGTGTGCGGCAAGGCTGCATGCTTTAACCACTGCTACTCGTGTGGCTCTCTAACGACTAACAACAGCGGTCTACAACCTAGAAGTGGAATCAAGCAGGATGGGATAAATGCGGCCAAGACTAAATCGGTCTTTCTTTCTGACCTATCCGCATTTCGAACAAACAGCCTTATTCAAGAACGGGTCAGAAACTAATAGACACCACAATCAGACGAAGAAAAGTGGCAATGAATCGGTCACACCCTTCGGCAAGAAGAACATTCCTTTGAATCAAATGCCATGCAATTTAATTCACTTACCCAAACTGGCTGAAGAGTGAGTTGCCTAGGCAAGCGTGGATGGAATTTAAAGCACCTGTCAGCACTCCGAAGATGTTGAAACAATATACCCCGATAAGGATCACAGGACATAAGTAAGTAGCAAGTAAGTAATGTTGGATAGGTCGATTTATGGGATATGCATGCTGGACAGCCCAATCCTATAGAAAGATCAATGTGTAGACCAGAAACTGGACGATATTGGCTTGAAATTGAAACGGTTGTGAAGATTTTTGCGGGATGTTACCAATGGGAGAAAAGTTGGAAGGAAGGGAGAGATGAATGAATCAATCATTGATATGAGGCAATTGAAAGACTTAAAAACTAGATTGCAATTTGAGTCCAAGGTGGCTTAATGATAGAAAATTTTAATAAACCAAAGTTTTATGTGCGAATTTTACCAATGAAACAAGAACGAATGGAGCCTTCTGGCAATACTTCTGGTTACGAATAATGAAAAGTGGATTACATATGAAAGCAATATTAAAGCGAGATCTCGGCCAGGAGAAGCTCAATAATAAAACTTACAATTTACAATTGATTTTGTGACAAGTTTTGGAGCAATAAATTCATTAGAAACTTAAATTGAAATACTTACGCCAGACGACAACTATTTAAAATATCACACTGTGACCGTGTCATGTCATTAATCTAATGAACAAAGATGCAAAGATTCTAGATAGATGTAAAAAGTCGTATTACTCGTTAATGTATCTCAATGTCTTTGAATTAAAATGGCAAATACAAATATTTGAATCTATAAGACACAGCGTGATGGCTAGCAGCAGATTCACTCAAAACAAGTTGTGAAGCAGGGGTAGGTGTTGTGTTTTTGTTGGGGTTATTTGCATTTTAATATTTTAAATATCTGGTATGTGCGAAGAAGGAAAATCTAAAAATAAAACAAATTAAATCGAAGACGAGCATTCGGTTGACGTGGCATTAACGCCGTAATTGCCTTTGGTACTAAAAACGATGATGACGCTACGTTCATTTCGGCCGTAAAATCCCTCACAGTTTGATGAACATGAAAATCACAGCAACTGATTTATTCCTCTTTGGCAACATAGAAGCCGACTGTTGCATCACAAGACTGTATGAGTTTATAGGAGTTTCTTTGGTATGCCGCATGTTACTTGACAGGAACCTATTTTTTTACGCTCACGCAAATTTCTGCAGCGTGGGTTTTTAAGTATATATATATGTATAAGTATATTTTGATAGCTTGGACAGCGAAATTTTGAAGCTACAATATTCTGGAAAAGTTGCTTAACCGAATCTGAGCTTTATATAGATGACAAATGCCGTATTCTATACCGTGAAAAACTTGGAGAATGATTCACTATACGGTTTGTGATGAAACAAGGATCCATATTATCTCCATTCCTGTCCATACTAGTCCTTGATTGGGTTATTGGCGCATCAGGCTACAGATATAAAAGCCAAGCTACTACTACTACTAAAATATGCAGGACAAGTCGGACTGAAAGAAAATGTAGCGAATACAAAACGGATCCGGATAAAGACAAAGGTTCCCTGCATGTTGTTTATCGACGGACAGACAGGAAGTGGAAATCTTCTGCTATCTTGGGAGCAACATTTCAGATATGGACGTGACAGAAAGAATACAGAAAGGGTTATCTTTGTAAAACCAAAAGCATACCTCTCTATTCCTAGAAGCCTCTTTACAGCTCGAGTCATACCATTCCATTTTGAACTTTTTTGCTTTCGTTTGCGTTTCTGATCTTTGAGAATGGTGCTCTTTTGTTTTGGTTTGTGCAACGATTCCTTGCGCGAGTGCTGATGAACAGCACACCCGCCGCTCGTGGTGGCGTATAGAAACGAACTCTGATATACTCTGGTATACTTCTAATCCATCGCCTCTGGCCAATTTTGTAACGATTAAGAGGGCATTCTGCATAACCTCCATGGCCGTTGATCTTACCTTAGACAGCTATTGCTTAATCATCAGTACGTGTATAAACTAATGCGCTCCCTTACCAATCCATTGCTTATTATGATGAATAAGTCCACTTTGCAAACGAGAACAACTCATGAATTGATTGCCGCTCTTCGCATTAATTAAATAAATTATTATTCAGTTCGTTCATAGAGTGACTCTAGCCAAACGAACAATATGGAATCCGTCATTTCTAAAAATTCACTTGGAACTACAAAGTATGATTACTCTCCAACACCTCCGCTGTTCTTGGGTTTCCCTAAAAGTAGTGAATAGCCAAAGCCAATTGAAGTTGGTTTGTCGCCTATTGATGGTGATGGTGATGGTGGCGGTGGGTGACTGCATGCCTGCCTGGCTGCTTGACTGACTTACTGGCAGTAGCTTTAGACTGGGTTACGAGGTCAACACTTTTTATTTTTTTCTCCTTCTTCTTCTTCTTCTTTAGCTTCTTCTTCATATTATTCCATATGAGTATTTTATCGGCAAATTACTAATGAATACTAGATGCATTTGCTTAGGTAAGTAATGTAGGACGAATTTCTTTGTCAGTTAGTCAGTCAGACGGACAGACATACAGAAAAGAACCCTAATCACCGTTTGATTCTTGTTATACGCTTTACCATGCAGGTCGGTCTTAAGGGTTCCGTCTTCTGAAATGGCAAAAATAAAAATAATGCAATATAAGCTAAGAAGCATTGTAAGAACGCTCTCTTACTTACTATCGCGTATGCTTGTGTGTGTGTGTGTGTATATATAGATGAAGGGCTCTTCTGTTAATTAACAGAAACTACAGAGGTTAACACAAAATAAAGCCTTTGATCAATTATTGATTGGATTAATGCCAGTCCGCGTGTTGTCCTAGGTGGTTTTGCATAATCACAAAACAAGGCACCACCTGTGAGAAGTGGTTGTTGTTTTGTCTAAAGTGTTCAATTGTACGACGAAGGTAACTTAATTAATTGGGTAGCCTGCTGGTATAATTTTCGTTTAACCTTCTTCCCTTCCCCTTCGATACTTGGCGACACGGTGAAGAAAGAAACAATGAAAAAGTTTCGCACTAATTGGAAAGCAACTACCACACAAATGGATGCATCCCTACATATATATATAGGCACAGGTATGTAGACTTAGCTAAAGTTCACAATATCTTTTTGCAGATTTAGTGTTAATCTTATAAGACGTAGATACATTATTGTTGTGTTTAGATAATGCTAAATGCTTCTTTAAAACGATGATTTCAATGATATCTTTTGAATGAAGTCATAGTGATTTTGATTGTATCTATTATTTAATTTAATGTCGATTGTCTTAAAACGAAAATATTTCTCAATTTTTATTTATGCGTTTGAGAATTACCGAAAGAAAATTTTGGGAATCACTGAAAGAAGGAAAACGACAAATTTGAGAATCTTCGATAGAGTGTTAATAATCCATTTTGAGACATCCACTTCTTGATTCGGTTAAAAGAAGCGGCAATCTGCTGCGAAATGTTCAGATTTAACCCGGTGCAAAAAAATATTTTACTCCCTCTGGCTACTATCTACAAGGCTTTTATTCGCCCTAAACTTGAGTACAATTGTCATATCTGGTCTGGTGCTGGTAAAACTACTTTGCACCAGCTAGATAGAATACAAAACCGTGTGATTTATCGGTGACGAAAACATAGCGAAATTAATAGATTCGCTTGAACACCGCAGGAACGTTTCCTGCTTGTCACTATTTTATCGCTTCTTCCACCAGCGGTGCTGAAGAGAAATTGCCAGCTGCATGTCAACTCTCCTTTAATTTAACCGCAATACTCGTTGCGCTCGAAATGCTCATCAGTTTACCCTCAAACCCATCTTTGGACGTACAGTTAAGTTCAGGGATATGTTTTTCAGCCGTACAATACGTATGTGGAATGCTCTGCCACAGGCATTCAAGACACAAGCTCATAGACATCTCCTCTTTTCTCCTCCTTTTCTCTTAACGCACACGCTGTTCCAGGCGAGCATTATAAGGGTGCGACCCCTTTACGCGTGCGCAAATTATAAAAATAAAATAAAAATAAAAACTCGGAAAGTAGAAGTTGTTCAATAAAACAACCGTAGGTGTTTTAAAACGCTGTTAAGGAAGTTATCCAAACTGCAGAATTTTTAGTTGTACAGTCGCCTAAAGATAAAAGCCAGTTCGTCAAGTGTTGCCAGAGTAACAATCCAGAGTTGTGCATACAGAGAACGTGATTGGATTTCCCAATCAATCACTCCGATATGTAAATCCGAATACCTTATATCTCACCAGATCAACAACGAATCTAAGTAATGATCCGTTCACCTACAACTGGGACGTTCAGCTCTGGAATAGCAATGAACATATAGCTCGAGGTTTTAAGATCTTAAGATTTTTCTAGCATTGGATGGATTTTTTGCCGCAAAAAGTCACTGTCAGCTCAGGAGCGTTTTAATTTTTTTTTCAGCAAAGCCTTCAACCCTACCTGTTCATCCCTCGTTTTAGTATCCTCGAAGCAAAGATGTATACCATTGATCTGAAAGGCCACAGTTCAGATAACATTCCATGAAATTCTGGCTCTTTATCCTCTATGTCGTTTTGAAGTCTTCTAAAATCGTGCAATCTACCGGGTGACTAACACGAAGTGTTACCAACTTCAGACTGTCATTGCTATCAAACCAGTGATGGCAGAGCGCTCAAATTTACACTAATGACAGTTCATTCCATTGTTTACAAGTGTACAAAAGGATTTTAGGTAGAAATATAAAAAAAAAATTAATGCGCAATGGAATTCAAGCGTAATATTGTGATTGCTCTATTTTTGACTGGAAAACCACAGCCGCAGATTGTTAACCAGTTAAAACATCTGCATGTGAATAAAATGTTTATGTATCGCACCATAAATCGTTATAACGATACTGGCAGTATTGCAAAACGCCATGGTGGTGGACCGAAACGCACTGCAACATCGTCAGATATCATTCGGAAGGTGAAGGCCAAATTTGCTCGGAATCCGTGCCGTAGCGTCAGAAAAATGGCTCGTGAGGTGAACATTTCGCTCGAACGGATGCAGCACATATTGAAAGATCATCTTGGACTAAAGGCCTTGAAATTCCAAAAAAACGCATGGTCTCAATGATGCTCAAAAAAAAGTTAGAGTGGAAAGAGCAATGGAGGTTTTACGCTTGCACGGAAGTGGCGATTTGCCGAATTTGGTTTTCTCCGATGAGTCACCGTTCGTTATTGAGCAATATGCGAACAAGCAAAACGACCGGATTTACTTGCCCGGCCGTTCTACTAAAAATTTGGACTAACGGATTGCCACTCGAAATCAAGCGCCGCCGATGGTGATGTTTTGGGTCGCCGTGACGGTCAAAAGCCGTTCACCGCTCATATTTTGGACCGTGGCATCAAGATAAATCCTCAAACTTATCGGGATCATATGTTGGAGGGAGCGTTGAAGCCTTGGGCACAAAAACATTTCGGCCGCAGACCCTGGACATTTCAACAGGACTCGGCGCCGAGTTATAAAGCGCGCGTCAATCAAGATTGGCTGAGAAACAACGTTCCGCGGTTCATTTCCACTGCCCAATGGCCACTAAATTCACCGGATGCAAATCCGCTGGATTTCTCGGTGTCGATCATCTCAAGCAAGCGCTTCGCCGGGAATGGGCCAAATGGACCGCAGAGCCACTTTCGTGCTGCATGCAATAGCTTTGTCGGCCGTTTGAAGGCCATAATCGCGGCTAAGGGTGACCAAATCGAACACTGCTAATGCAATTCTAAATATTTGTGAACATTTATTACTTTGATTCAATAAAATTCATCAAAAAATAAAAATTCTGTGGCGTTTTGTTTTGGTAACACTTCGTGTCAGTCACCCTGTAATTTCTAATTTCTCGATATATGCGTATCCAAATCCGAGTTGGACATATTTCCATCCAGTTTGTTGTTGTTTATCGCGACTGTCTGTATAACACCACCATAAATCCAGCACTTGATTGACTAATCAATACAGCCAGCAAATTATTCTAACACAATTGTATTTACGATTTTATTACAATGAACCCTGTCCACGTCCCCACAGACATAAAGATTAATTTGGCATTTAATTTCTATGAACTGAACTGTGGCAGAGGCAGAAGCACACCTCGTACATTGAAGTTCGTGTCATATACAATGATGTGAGATGTCGATTATATACAATCGATAAGTATCTTTCATTAACAAAAAATATAAATTAACAACGGAAACTTAAATAAAGCACAGCTAGAATAGGAACACATTGTCGTTCATGTTATTAATAGAACAGACAAACACGCAGACACATATTTAATTAACGTTAATTAACAATTGACACTCATACTGATGCCTTGCGAAAAAAAAATTAATTCTTCATTAATGGTCGAAATCATAGTACGGACGAGTTTGTTACGCGTGCGCATTATGCTAATAAAACTGAAAGCATAATTTTGGCGCCGGAAATGGCAAGCGACCGGTTAACTGTCGGTCGTTTGTGGACAATCCGGTTTACATTTCGGATTTAGAAAATACAGAAAAAATGAAAATAGAAAATGGACGTTTAATAGAAGCCATCAGAATTACTTAGTACGCACTTCTAACAAAAAATGGAGTCTTTAGTGCTTAGATCAACAAGAAATAAGTTAGTAATTTTTATCAAAAAACATCAAACTGATAAACTTATGATTTCCATCGGTCAAGCTTAGTATAAGTTTAGCTTAAGCTTGGCTATGGCTTTAGGGAATCTTCTCTCAGATTCGCATAATATTCTCTGCAACTGAAAATGCCACATAAAAAGGTTAAACAAAAACTAGTGGGCAAACTAATAAACATACATAGGGTATCTATATATAACGGGTGTTTTTTTAAGAGGTTGCCGATTTTTTTTTTGAATAAAACACATATAAAATTATGAAATGACCAAAATTTTTTTTTATTTGGTAGATAATTTTTTGGCATTTAACATTTAAACACAATTTCTGGCATATGGCTACCACGACTATTTTTCACAAATGTCATTCTGGAGGTCCAATTTTCCAGCACTTTTTAAAGCATTTGAGGGCGCATGTCAGCAATGACACGTTGAATATTGGTTTCCAAAGCGTCAATCGATTGAGGTTTATCCACATAAAACAATGACTTAACGTATCCCCACAAAAAGTAATCGAGTGGCGTCAAATCGCACGAACGCGGAGGCCAATTCACCGGACCATTTCTCGAAATAATGTTGTCGTTGAAAGTTTCTTTCAATAAGTCGATTGTTTCACGTGCTGTATGGCAAGTGGCACCATCTTGTTGAAACCACATTTCATCCCTATCCATATCTTCAAGATTTGACAACAAAAACTCATTTAACATGGTTCTGTATCGATTTCCATTCACGGTAACGCGTCGTCCTTCCTCATTTTTAAAGAAATATGGACCGATGATCCCACCAGCCCATAGACCGCACCAAACAGTACATTTATCAGGATGCATTGGTAATTCTTGAACGGCGTGTGGATTATCTTTGCTCCAAATGCGACAATTTTGTTTGTTGACGTATCCATTTAACAAAAAATGCGCCTCATCACTGAAGAGAATTTTACGGTAAAAAAATGGATCTTCGTTCAATTGATTTAACGACCAATCACTGAATTCACGGCGCAAACGATGGTCGTGTGGCTTTAATTCTTGCACCAATTGAATTTTGTATGGCACCAAACCCAAATCTTTACGTAAAATTTTCCATAAAGTCGATGGACAAAGTCCAATTTGCTGAGCACGACGACGAATCGATAAATTGTCGTTTTCTTCGACACTGGCCTCAACGACAGCAATATTTTCTTCTGTACGAACTCTTCTCATTCTTGTCGGTGGCTTGGCATCCAAAAGAGTGAATGTAGACCGAAATTTGGTAATTACGTTCTTTATGGTGGTCTCTGACGGACGATTATGTGCACCATAAAATTCACGAAGTGCTCTATAAACATTTTTAATTGAACACTGATTTTGAAAACAAATTTCCACGATTTGAAAACGTTGTTCTGGAGTTAACCTATTCATAATGATTTGCCAAACAATACTGAGTAGAAATGCCACTTTGAGCTGTCAAAACAACTGTCATAAAATAAAACGACATCTATCGGAAAAACAAACCTCCTAAAAAAACACCCTTTATATAGTAGTTATCTATACACTGCTTTTTAAATCGACATCCGATTTTTGTCTTCAAATTTAATTTAGTTATCGCCAACTGACGAAAGTGACTATCTGCTTGCTAATCTGCATGCAAATGTAAAATTAATCAACAGATTTGTAAGACAATCACCTTTGCGCGAAGGTTGTTGGCCCCAGCTTCCATCTTTGGCTTGATCGAAGTTAATTCATTTTATTACTTTGCATATAGATTGCTTCTCCGATCGATTCAATTCCTCCTTAGAGAAAAGAAAGCCCCTTTTTTCGTTTTTCTATTAGGATTTGTAAATTTTTTTACCAAAGATTACTCATCAAACTGTAAAATTTCACTACAAATTGGCTGTTCCACCTTTTAAGCTTAGCATGTGCCACACTGATTAACATCAGCTCAAAATCGAGACCGGTCGAGAGACTTTTGACCGGATCCCGATAATAAAGCCACCCACAGATGATGATTTTATTGAAATTAACTTAGAATCTAGAATTTGCCACGCTTCCTACCTTTCTCTTAGTTGAATGCTAAATTGTATTACCCACCAACCACAAATTTGGCAGTGTTATTGGTAGAGCTACCCACTACGATAAATCGTAAAGTAAGAATTATATTTATGCTCTAATATGAACCGATTTGGATCTTGAAAATTAGCATTTCGAGATTAAAGTTCTAATAACATGTTAAGTCGCTCTCTTAGATACTCGTTCTTGTTCGCAGTGAACCTGGACCTCAACTAACATGTCTCTATATCTCTAGATACGAGTATTTATGGAAACTTGACTTCTTCCTGAACTGCATTTGCTGATCTGATCTGATCTGCAAGACCCAGATATCTCCATTATTGTGTTGTTTATTGATTTCATCTTACGGCAGCTCATATAGTTAATCCTTGAATGTCCTCAATCGCAAATCGGTCGAATTATTGTCCGAAGAATTATTCACTAGAAACGATATCTATATCTGCATTCTAAAGAGTCCATGCTTCAGCTGCATAAAGCAGGACTGTGTCTACACGAGATTACGGGTTTTAATAGTTCAAGAGGCTGCCTAATTTATACTCAATTGCCAGCTTGGCTAGCATATTGTTTGTTTGATTTCTGAATTGATGTCAGTATATTATAGCAGACAGTATATTATAGCGGTCAGCCATCAGCAGAATAGGGGGAATAATACAGAATGCGCTAGAATTGCAGGTGGCCGTAACTATATCTGACTGTTGGAAGTGCGATCAAACCAACGCGTGGTGGCCGCCGGTAATTTTCCTCCAACGCTGGAAAAGCGGAATAATCGGGCGCGAGGCCAATAACCTCCTCCGTAAAAAAATTATTATTACGTAACCCACAATCAGCTCATATACACTGATGTACGACGACGATCACGGCAACGAAAACGGCTAAACTGTCATGCAAGACATCATGTGCTCGGGGTGGGGTTTCTAGTCAGCAAAAGAATGAAACCCACCGTTATCGGCTTTAAAGCAATAAATCAATATATGAACGGCTGTGCACCCATCGCGTGCGGGACAGATTTAAAAACATAAGACTCCTGAACGTTCACGCACCTACAGAGGATTCACCAGATGATGAAAAAGAAGAATTTTTTGAATCAGTCGAACAAGAACTTCATGCCTGCCCTCAGTATGATGTGCCAACGTCGACTCGGACCACTATCTTGTTGGTTTGGTGCTCCGAGCGCGGATCACGAAAGACTACATCCTCGTATGTGAGGAAGGACGATTCCGGAAACTCTATAATGAAGAGATCTATACCAGCGTTACGGCGATGTCGACATCGTGAAGAGAATTAAGCTCAGTAGGGTCCGGTGGGAAGACACCTAACTCGCGTGAGCGAAGATGAAAGCCCTTTGCGGTAGGATTTATGGAACACGACAGCGAGGCCGGCGAATATAAATGGCCGCCTCTAGATCTATTGCGACTGTCGATATTTCTGAGGTAATCTTCGACCAATTTTTACCAATCTCAAGCGATATCTCGGCCATAACTTGACGAATGTTGGCTATTAAGTGATCTAAAGTTTGGGGTATATCCACATAAACAAGGTCTTTCGCATAGCCACACAAAAAAAGTGCAATAGCGTCAAATCGCATGATCTCGACGGCCAATTGACTACGTCGAAATGCGAAATTACGCTTTCTGGATACTTCTCGCGCAGTAAAGCCAAAATCGATCGTGTTGTGTGGCTGGTGACGCCGTCTTTTTGGTACCACATATAGTCCAAGTCAAAATCTTCAATTGCAGGCAAAAATAAGTCTGTTATCATACGACCATAGCGCTCCGTATTGATGGTAACTGTCACACCTTCATCGTTTTAAGAAAAAATACGGTCTGATGACGCTTCCAGCCCATAATGGGCAACACACATTGACTTTTTGTCGGTGTACCGACCTCTCTTTATGTATTTGATTATTTATAGAATCCCTAATTTGACAATTTTGCTTGCACCCACCGAGTGAGAAATGGACCTGATCGCTGAGGTATATTTTTTTTGAAAAATCGTCGTTCATAGTCTGTTGCTCCGGCACCCATTAGACGTATCTTCAGTATCAGCATCAGATCAGCAGGCTTCAATTGTAGCGTAAGGTGGACTTTATACGGATGGAGGTGCAAATCTAGGTGCAATAATGAGCCGTAAGACAGGCCTAATTTCTGAGAACGTCGGGAAATCGATAAATTCGGCTCTTCATCCACACTTTCACTTAAAGCAGCGATATTTTCCACAAAGCATACATTAAGATGATGCACAGGCCTTTGCCTATCCGTGACGCTTCCCGTTTCATCGAATTTCTTGACTACCTTTCCAATTGATTGCACAGTAGGACGCTGGACGAAGATGAATGCCATAATCTCCCCTATAAGCGCGAGAAGCAATCGTGCAAGATTCATCACTTTTGTAATAGTTTTTAACAATTTTAACACGTTTTTCGATTCTTAAACGATCCCTTTTCGTAAATGTCGGAGAATAGACTAATAAAATGACAATTGCAATGACAGATATGTTTGACATATCAGGGATGCCAACACTACGATTTTGAAAGCACAAAATGAATGACTCTGTGCAACTTAACCGACGGCTAATGCTCCACGTTTACCGTCGGAAACCTCCACAGCACGTCAATTCCGGTTTTATTTTTTTATATAAAACTTTTTGGTTGGATAAAATTGCACAAAATTATTTAATAACTGGAATGTCTTTCAGTTTCAATCTCAAATAACAAAAAACACAACAACCACAAAAAAGTTCTTCCGGCGCCTTTTGACTGCTTATGCACAGAGCATAGAGTACATTTTGCTTATAATGCACGAAATAAAAAAAAATATGAAGCAAACACAAATTGCTCTGAAAACTACAATTTTCCGCTATTAGCGGTCAATATGACAAACGGGGTGGGTGTTTGCCGGCGCGCGATAGTTTCCCGCCTTTTCACTTTTAATGCTGCGCTCACAATATTTTGCAGTCGCAGAGTTTTGTTTACCATTATTTTTTACTTTTTACGTGCATTGTAAGTAATAAATGACACACCGAGCAATTTAGTTGCCATATCCGTAGAAAAACTAACAACAGATACACTAAAAAGATACTTACGTTTATAGAGAAATTTTGAATAATCACAATCCATTGTGTGGTGGTTTTATGTTTTCCTCCACCTCCTCCGTTTATTTGATAGTTTTGGTTGATGGTTTTTAATTTTTATTAATTTTTAATTTTAGTAAAATTTGTATCTCAATTAAAAAATTATTTAACTTTTTCACATAGTAACAGAAAAACACAATACTCGATTCAGAACTTGCGCAAACGAGAAGTATTCACTTTTTATCTCAAGTATTTACATTTAGCTTGCTGAAGATGCATTTTTGTAAAAACAAAATATTCGTGCGACATTTTTCCACGTATCACTGAAGATATATCTAAGTCGGGTGTATTTCTTTACTCAGCTGCAGAACATTTTCGTTAATAGGTTGACGAGATGTAATTACCGCTACGGTCTAATCGCGTCGGTTAAACACTTTCGATTGAAATTAACGTCAATTTTTCTACATCGACACTTTAGATAATAAATCAAAACTAATTTCGTCTTTTTATCGTAATCGCGCAATAAGGATTTTCTTTTAAGTTAAGATGTCAGATACTTTTATATTAAGATGCAATAAACTTTTATCTTTAGTCATTCTTAATTTTTTTTTCGAATTCAGATGTAAGACACTAACATACAATATACTCTTTTCCCCGCTTAGATTTGAGATACTATCCTATTAAGATACAATTAACTTTTATGTTATCGATATCTCATTCTTGATTTTTTTCGAATTTAGATGTAAGACACTAAGATATTAAGATACAATAAACTTTTTTCCGAGTTTAGATTTAAGATACTTTCCAATTAAGATGCAATTAACTTTTGTGTTATCGATATCTCATTGTTAATTATTTTTCCGAGTTTAGATTTGAGATACTTTCCCATTAAGATACAAAAAACTTTTATGTTAAAAATATCTCATTCTTGATTTTTCCCGAGTTTAGATGTAAGATATTAAGATATTAAGATACAATAAACTTTTATGTTATCGATATCTCTTTTTAATTTTTTTCCGACTTCTAGATACTTTTCTATTAAGATACAATAACTTTTATCGATCTTATTCTTCGTTTGTCTTCGAGTTTTGATGTAAGATATTTTCCTATTAAAATACAATTAACTGTAGGTATATAATCCTTGATGTTCACTTTTACACTTTTATATTCAGATAGATATGTATCTACATCCACAATACATCCCGTATTGTACAAAATTTCACGCCTTCATACTGTAATAATCCAATTTCCATAGCCAATATATCGAACGGCTGCAGATTGATTGATGAATAGTATCTCACAGATACATTACCGGGTATTAATTATTTGCAATAGTGATACCAATAAGAAACTGCCTCCCTATCCTCCGTCAATATACTCGTAAATCTTCAAAATATTGCTTCTGATCGGAGTTGGGAATTGTTTGTCACTTGAGAAATTACTCGCGGCATAAGGAGTCGTATTCCAAGTGCGCGCCACCGATAGATTTGTGTGTTGTTAGCTGGCAAGAAATACATAACGACTTCCGCGAAATGTACGATATATTTGGATCCAAATAATTCATAACATTCATAATTGAATAAATTAATAAATTGAACCCGACGCGACCGACGACGGACATGTAACAATAAAAGATGCGTGCAATTCCTGGATATGAATGTGCCGAATTTTCGTATTCGAATTAATTTCCCTTTGCTTCGAATTCAACAAAAATTATTAATGAACACGACCGTCGGCGTCATAAACAAAACTGGCAACTCGCAACTGGCACTACTGGCTGCCGGGCTGGTTGGCTGGCTGGCTGCAGTAAGTTGCTTTCATTGTCGGGCGCATTCGAGCAGGCGATTCCACTGCACAGTATTTTTAGTCCGTCTTTCCCCATTCGTCATCAACAAAGCTTCATCTTCAGAGAGATGAGAACTACTAGTTAAGAGCATTGTAATAAAGCAAAGAGCACTGTGCCACTGTGTTCATTTTCAGCTCATTTTGACTCATGCGCGTATGGTATTTATGTCTCGTACACACTCTTGCTACGTGCGTGAATTGTTGCTCGACGTGCGAGTATTTTTTTTATTAATTTTATTAACAATAATTATGCTGATTGTACAACATTTAACAATCAACCCATAAGCACATAAACTTAACGTAAACTTCGAGGGATAAAACTGATTATGTGGAGTGATTGAGTAGATTACCGATGTGTCAGAAAGAGAATGATAGAGTGAATTATTTATACAAATCAAAGCACCCATAACCACTGTTGCCACTCAAAAATATCCAATTTAGTCAAATTTGACAATCGCTCAATTTTATATTTTCGAATTAAGTCAATATATTACGTAAAACAGTTGAAAATATATTTTTATACATTTTTATAATATAAAATTAATTACATGGTATTTCGATGGCTTAATTATAGACTTTTCTTTATTAATGCGTAATGCGTAGATAATTTGGAGAGTTTGCATGCTAAGCGTCCTGTCTCTCATGATGTAGAGGATAACATCATAACCCGGAAAAAGGTTTCATGGGCTTTCAGAAGTTTTTCGGCCTATAAGTCTCCTGGCCTGGATGGCATACAGCCGATTATGATACACTGGAGCTGTCGACTTCCTAAGCTAATAAAGATTTTCAGAAACTGTCTCCTACGCAGTTATGAAAACCGAAGCTGGAGAGCAGTTGGGGTAGTTTTATACGAACGAATCCACAGAGACACTATCCAAGGAGAGGTCATCTCTCCCTTACTGTGGCTGAAGGTAATTAACAAAATGCTACTAAGACTTGAAGAGGATAGGACGAAGGTAGTTGCGTACGAAGATGAGGTGGTAATACTCGTATCAGGGCAGTACCTCTATGTGATCAGTGATGTCATGGAAAGGGCCCTGGGTAAAGTCAGCTCCTGGGCAACAAGCTGTGGCCTTGGAGTCAACCCTGAGAAGACTGAAATGGTATTGTTCACCACTAAATTCAAAATACCTGCCTTTATCTTTCCAAAACTCTATGGGGAAAGTCTCAGATTTACCCCAGCGTCAAATATCTCGGAGTAATCTTGGATAGGAAGCTTAGCTAGAAGGTTAACATAGAGAATAGGGCTAAGAAAGCGTGCGTGGCCCTCTATGCTAGCAGCAAAACTATAGACTGGAAATGGGGCCTTCAACCAATGATGGCTCTCTGGCAGTACACAGCTATTGTACGGCCAATTCTTACCTATGGATCGCTGGTCTGGTGACTCTATGGAAAAGGTTAGCTGGGCTCAGTCATGGAACAAATTCTCACCTTTTTTAATAATAAGACATAGCTCAGGTGGAGCAGTCTGTCGAACTGCGCCATATCAAGATTGATGTGGAGTCCTAAAGCAAAACTACCGAGTTGTTACTTAGAACCCACAAGGATTTTGCCAGAGTTGTAGCTATCAGCACGGGCCACTTGCCAGTTCGTAGCCATGCTGCTAAGTTTGGTATACCGCGCAACAACTTCTGCAGAAGTTGCACAGAAGAATTTTTTCACGACCTGAAAGAGCTCTTAGATTACAATATCATTGAGCTGATGACGTATCTGGACGCTACAGGCTGGATTTAAACCAATTAAATATCCATGCTAAATATCCAACTACGTGGTGCGCATTCGTAGAAAAGGACGCTTATGTACCGAAAAATTTCCTAATGCAAAGATATTTGGTGCGAGCAATGGAATGTATTGATATAATGTATTTTTATGTAAAAATAAACGGTGTGATATAGATGCATATGAAGGTTGGTTGGCTAAATAAACTTCTATGGGAGTAATATCAATAATTAGAATGTGGGATGGGTATAGGATTTAGATATTGATTCCTAACAATATCTTTAAGTTCTTTTTGGCATTATTTGCTGCGGTTCTTTAATAAGTTTTATTAAAAAAATACGATTACAACTAAAAACGAAAAGGATTTGCTCACATTCAACTCCTAAAAAAGGTTTAGACTGCATTTCTGCAGAATTAATGTCTATTCCTGTTCTAACTAAATCGATATCACAAACTTGAACATTTTTTTAAATTAAAATCAGTATTAAAAGTTCTAAATCTCTAAAAGGAAACGAAAAGATTTAAAAAACTTAAATTAAAATTGACTGGCATTAAGTCAAAATGGCAACGCTGCCCATTACCCAACCAAATAGAAAAGTAAAAGCAAACTATAGAGAAAAAACTTCGGCTTTCCAGAGAGACGGCTCTCTGGTAACTTGGTACTAGAAGAGAAAAAAAAACTCGTAGTAATCTTCTCCTGGTGTCACCCTGCCGGCTCTCATGGGTAAAATGACCACGCACGCAAGCTTTTAATCTTCCTAGATTATGTGTATGTGATTCGATTTTCTAATTTGAAGATTTATTGCGCGTAAGGCGCAACATGTAGTCATAAAAATAGATTAGAAGTATACCAATATACAAACATGCAAACATAAATGATTGAGATTACTTTCACACACCCACACAATACCCAGAAGCAATAATAAGCCGGCAGCGTTCAATTTTTTTTGTTCTGTTCTGCCAATAGAATTTGTTGTTTAACCCATTCATTGCCAATTACGGTTATAATCATTGTTGACAGTCAATGAGTTAATAGAGAACTTAAATGCATGACTTCGTTTGTGTGCCGCTGTTTTATGTATTTACATACAAAATACTAATTGATGAGTGTTGGAAAATCTAATCACTTATTGATGTAACAGAGGAACATGAATAAAGTGCTGCCAACATTGACTTTTAATTTAAGCCGCAATTAGATGAAAAAAAAACCTGTACGCAGGGAATTCCAATCCTTAGGTTCAAAAGAAAAGTTAGAGATTTTAATAAATGAAATTTTTTGTCAATTTGTATGGAAGGAACCAGACATCGTTGACATATAGACGTCAAAAAAGTGTCGAATTGTCGGTGGTACCTAGCGCAGCACAAAACTGATCAAATTTTTAGGAGTTAAAGAGAGTTTGAGCAATTGGAGGAAATAAGGTAATTTTTTGGAGATAGCTTGTATGGCAAGTTCCTCAACCCGTTGACTTTTAAGCCCTAAGAAGTTTCCAAAAAAGACATTTTGTACTTAAGCCTAAACACAACTTTATTTGCATCTAGCAAACCATCTAATATATGGATCAGACAATTCTTCAAATCAATTTAATGTTCACTCCTAGGAAATTTCTTATTGTCTAGCCCTGAGTGCCAAGAAATTAAGTCTTTATTCTGATTCAAAGTAACAAGTCGCTCTTCAAATATTCCCACCCTTACTTGAAACCTAACTGAAATTGTTGCGATGAACTAATTGTTGCGAAGTCTGCATTATTGTGTAGCACGTGTAGTTCTGGGAAATTTGACTGTTGTGCATCCTGTAAAAATGTGGACACTGCACTACGTCCGTAGGATTACCTTATCTTGTGCTAACTTATACTTGTCATTGCCAGCCAATAGGTTAAAAATCAACATATGTCTCTTTTAATTTGCACAAACCATACCGGAAACCTTAAGGGCTAACTGTATTGAGCTGCACTGGGCTTATTCTCACGACAAAACCGAACGAAACCTTAGCTAATTTACTTTAATTTACCCATAATGAACTTTAGCAACTACTTGCATTTCACACAATTTCTCGCAGTTATCAAATTTCCGCAACGAATGTCTCACTTCACGAATACCTTGCTTAATCCCACGTAAGTTAACGAACATTTGACGAAACCGACCAAATCACATTTTGGTCAATCCATAGGAATTGCATGTAATAAGTCGTTCACATCAGCTAAATTAATCCAACTCAAGTTCATTATAGTTGGCCTTTTAGTGGGCGCCGTGGCTCAGTGGATAAGAGCATGGATTCTGAGCAGCAGGTTCGTTCGAATCACAGTAACACCAAAAGTATTTTTCACGGAGTCCCACCTCTCGTGAATGTCCGACAAACGTTCGTGAATAATAACTTGTCACGGAAAGCTTCTCAATTCGGATACAGCATTCGGATACAGCATTAAATTGAAGTTCCCTCTATTTGTATGCCAAAATATACATGCTCAACACAAATGGTTGCAAGAAGCTAGGCCTTGGACCGCAACGGTCTGTCGCACCTAATATTATTATTATTATACGGGAAGCCATACCCACAGGTAGGCTGTAAAAGTGAGAGACTTTTCGTGGTTTTCGTAGTGAACGCTGTGCAAATGTCCTGGGTTCTTGAATGTTATAAAACCAACAGATTACTTGTACAATCAATAAAATAGATTTATTTAATTCAATCTGGTTTGTGGGTTACAGAATAATGTGTCTTGACATAACTAATTGACAGAGAGCGATGAACATCTATGTGAGTGTTGTCATATTTCCAGTGTTGCCAACAAAATGGAACGCCAAACCGAAACCAAACTGAGTAAACGAAATCTTACCCGTCGACCGTGTCGGTCACAAAACTTTGCAAATGGAATACAAAATCAAATTATATCTCGGGTAGAGTTTACAAATGGAACTCCAAACTGAACCACGAGAGAAAAACTCTGTCCAGCAAATGTAATGAGGCAAAAATTACTCATAATATGCAATATAAACCGAAATTGGCAAAGAATTATATTTAAAGAACTTAAAAAACAATACATTACATTACTTTGGAATATTAAAATTAGATCAAGCTTATCCAAATTTGTATTATTTCAAACTGTACCGATTTTTTCAATCTACATAATATAAACATTAAACGAAATCCAAAAAGAACCCGGAAATAAATTAATTACTAATTTGTCAACAACAAGAAGGCCAAAATGCAGTTTATACCAAATCTACAGAAATTCACACTTTCATACGAATGTCAATAAAAATAAATTCGATGACCATTTGACATTTCTTAATTTTCATTTATGTCGCTTACGTGTTAAGTGAAAGAAAAAATGGACAAAACCTGTGAATATCATTGACAATCAACTATCACATCGAACAGCGAGAGCACCGTTCCATACCCCTTTACCCCTTCGATCAAAAATATTCAAATGAGAACAATTCGAGTTCGAACTTGAATTGACACACATTTGAGCATCAAGAATCTTCTTTATCTTCTGTTTCTCAGCGAGTATGGAAAAAAATGTACAAAAATAAATTCTTTCAATTCGAATTCCATTGATTCTTGACTGTATCACTCGTGCAACTCATCGGCGTCGCATTCAGAAAGAATGAATGTTTCCACTGATCAATGTGACACTTCATTGAATGAATCGTTTGTACGATTGCTACGCACGCTGCGATGCAAATTAATGTTTTCCAATCGAACTGATAAACCGAACAACTTCAGTTTAGTATTGTTTTTTTTTTTTGGCCTCACCCTAAAATTACAATCATTGATTGAACAGACGGACGAACGGACAGACCCCATGAATGAAGTAATAAAATTTGACAATTAATTATTGGTATGAAAGGATAAGAGAAGAGAAAAACGTTTGTTCGCTGGTCGCTGATAACAGCTTAACTAACAGCTCATGAATAATTCAAAACGACAGCAGACAACAAATGCCCACTGTGTACTTATACTGGCCTCTATGCATATGACAAAAATGAAGAGAAAAATTCGAAGGTGCCATATATTGGTTCAAGTCCGAACTTTGGAGTCAGGAAAGAAGAATTTCAATTATGAAGGAATAATAATGAACACAAGTGTGTCTTGTGCCAATCAGTCGCATATATCCAAGTACTCGTACTGTGGAAGACATTTTGCTCACAGCGTCTTTTTTTATTCTGTGCATACACATCAGGATAATGAATAAAAATGCCAAAGGATTTTCTTTTTTTGGTTTTACACTTAGGGTTGATTTCTCAAGAATTTCTTCCATTTGTTTTCGACAGAATATGGTTTTGCATAAAATATAAGAAAGCATAAATAAAATTTGGTTTCAATTTTAAAAGTTCGTCACCTTAACAAAAGTCTTGCAATAGGACGACAATGTGAAATATGAGTTTCTCCTATACCCCAATCTGTATTAAGCCATTGTAACATAACATGGGGTGCAACGATAGATCGCCTCCTCGTGGTGCACCCTTACTAACTTACTTATGTCCTATATTCCCTTGTGGGTCCTATGCCTACGTGCCATCGCGTACGGTTCCTGACAATGATCTTCAGCTCTCTCCAACCCTTGTCCAGCAATGTTAACTTGAGTTACTGAGCTCGTGCCGAGGTTGTTGATTTTGGTTTTGGCAGTATTAATCTTCAAACCCACAACATTTGCCTCATTTTCCACATTTGTTGTCATTTGGTGCAGCTCCATAATCCTGTGTGAGAGTAAGCAAACGTCGTCAGCGTAGTCCAGATGTTTGAGTTGAGATGTACGAGTCCAACGAATTCCTCTGTTTCCAGTAGATAAAGCTGTGCGAATCACATCGCTAATCACCAACAAAAAAAGTATCGGCGATAGAATGCAAACTTGTCGTACCCCACTTAGGATCTCGAATTCCTCTGACAGCTTTCCTCTATGCAGCCATATGACATTTAGAGCAATCAAAGATTGCTTAGTGATAGCTTTTAGTGTATCGGGTATACCTATCCTGCGCAAGGCAAGCCAGATAAACTGTCTGTGGACACTGTCAATCGCTTTCTCAAAATCGATGAACAGCAGGTGTAGTGGTGACCGGAATTGAACGCACTGTTCAATAATGATCCGCAGGGTGTTGATGTGGTCGACACAGGAGGAAGATTGCTTAGTGATAGCTTTTAGTTTATCGGGTATACCTATCCTGCGCAAGGCAAGCCAGATAAACTGTCTGTGGACACTGTCAATCGCTTTCTCAAAATCGATGAACAGCAGGTGTAGTGGTGACCGGAATTGAACGCACTGTTCAATAATGATCCGCAGGGTGTTGATGTGGTCGACACAGGAGGATCCTGTGCGGAAACCTGCTTGTTCGGCATCGAGTGTATCTTCCAGATGTTTTCTAATTCGCTTAAGTACTACTTTGGCTATTACCTTTGCAACTGCAGGAAGAACGCAAACGCACTCCATAAGACTACCTATTTTAGAGAGCTTGACAATCATTCCCTTCTTCCACTCGTCGGGGAAACTTTCTGCTTCCCAAGCTCTCTAAACAAGAGGATATAAAAGCTCTGCTGATGTCGTTGGAGCAACACGCAGAAGCTCTGCTCTCACTTTAGTGCGTTGATCGCGGTAGTGATCTCATCTTTGCTGGGAGTTGAGGTGTGAATTCGGGAAATTGTTACTTCCGGCAGCTCCGTTTAATTTGGGTGCATATACGGTTAAGGACCGTGTAATGAAACTAGTACGGCACCATATAGGCCTTTCACCGGATGTTGGCTAGAGGAATGATCACCTGTCAGCTCTTTGATGATTCTGTAAACGGTATCGCACCTGCTCGCTGCTTCCTCTCTGTTACAGGGACTATAGCTCGATATTCGCTGCTGCTGGGGTATCTACAGTACGAGCTTTAAGTAGCTTACGTTCTTTAATTTCTTTGTCTTTGTCTTTGAACTGATTCAGTACTTAACTGGACAGTAGCAACCATAAGGTGATGATCCCGTACCACACCCATATCGGCTCCATGTCTGTTTCGGACGTCTAAAAGTAGTAGTCTGACAAAACACTGTTTATTTACTTCGCAGTCTTCGCTAGCTACTCCTAGTCCGAGCTGTTTTTCGATAACACCCGCATAAAATACCCGCTCCCGTAGTAAGAAAGCGTAGTAGTATTAGTATTATTAGGTGACCGGCGAGCGTCACCCGAACGAAAGTACGTTATAAAACTTAAATCAATGCAGTTGTGTTTAATGATGGACGGTCTGAAAGTTGTACAGACGAGAAGGGATTAACGAAAGGACGGTCAGCAGTCAAACGATTAAAATATGAACAAATTATTGAAAAGTTAAAAAATAATAATAAAAAAGTTATGTAATGATTAAAAAATAACAAAATAAAAAAAACCAAACCCTCAATGATATAACAAACAACATGTTCATGTCAAGTGTAATAAATTTCCCAATTTAATGAAATAGCAATAAAAACAAATAAAATGTAATTTATATCCGCCGACCGTCTGAACCAATCGACTTTTTCTCTCTGTCTCTCTCCCTTTTGTCCCTTTGAATCATTTAATTCGCGCAATAATCCAATAATCACTTTATATGATGAATAGTCCATTACTATTCCACCATTAACCCGGGCGGGGGCCGACTGTGTTGTGAAAGAAGCACTGAAAAATTACAGGCACGTTCGACACACAAATATCCTTGTTCATCCAATACCATATACGCAAAAGCAATTCTAAGCGATATTCCTAAAAGCAATTGACATCCTTACGCCAAACTTAATGCCTGACATTGAAAACAGTCAACTGACGATTATCGACGATTCGTTTTATTATTACTTTCCGCTGTTCACATATAGCGCATAGCCGCATACCCGGTGGAGATTAGAGTTCCTTTTTTGTCAACCAAAAACGGAAAAGGAAGCACAAACTCATATCCGAACTAAGATATGCAGTGAAAGTGATAGAACACAGCATATCCTTCTTTGGTATTCGGTAGCGTCTTTTCAATAAAAATCCTTTAGCTTTGCACCCCGCTCCACCGTGACCAATAAACACCCCTTCAACCAAGCACAGGACATTATCTTAATCACCCCGACAAGATGATAATTTGTAACCCACACCGATGAGACGAGCCCAAAAGCGTAACCGAGTAAGCTGTGTGATAATTCCTTTTTCTCTCCCACTCTCTCTATCTGTCTATCTCTTTTGCCGTATGCTTGTGCCTTGTGCGGAAAACTAATAAACACGAATCGTCCTTGCCGCGTTGTTCGCCTCATTTATATTAAGCCGACCCCCCCCCCCCTCCACCCACAATCTTTCCAAGTCATCACATGGCATGAAACTCAAAGTATGGATGGCGTGTGCTGTGCTACCAAGACGGCAGTGACTTCTCAACTCCCTGTTGAATGAACGAAAACGACGGACGACGACGAGACAAAGACAACGAACACAAACGAAAGCACGACTCATTGAATTCATGACGACATGGCATGACCTTTGCCTCTCTGTACACGCGCAAGCCACACGCATCCCCTCTCTGCAATGTGTGTGGAAATTAAGCGAAAATTTCAATTTAATTCCGCCAGAAGGGAAGGACTAGGACATGCCACGTACATGCCACACTACAATCACAGTATAATCCACACGGAGACAAGTCGAAGCGGAAAAGTACTAGAAATCCCCTGCAGTCAACTTATTTGGTCTCTTCGTCTTGTTTGCTGCTGACATTGTCGTACAAAATGATGCACACGGGTTTAAGGATATCGCCAATGATGTACAACAATTATGGTGCGAACAGCGAAGAATCCTTACGATTATCCTTTATGCGCTCTATTTCTCTATTAATCTTTCTCGCTAACTCTCTCTCACTCTCTCTCTATCTCACTCGTTCCTTATCAAACGAAGCGCCAATAAAAACATTTAGAAATTAATTTGAAAGACTGTGCCACGTCCGCAACGACGACAAGAGAAACATATCGAAAACAAATAAACGATATCGTCCTTGATAGTAATGGTAAGAGTACAATTTGATGGAAATAAATTCAAAGTATTGAATACAGAAGAAAATATATTATCATAATTTTCTCTTTGGAAATAAGCATCAAACATCAAAGGTTGAGTACTAAGATTGAATTATATTATATTTACATTTATAATAAGAGAATATGGCACTATAGCATTCTCCCTTAAACTTTTCTAATACACGCTACATGCTGGATCTCACAGCACAGAGAAAAACTTCCACCATGCACACAACAGTTATGCTTTTAAATCGACGAAGCAAATCTTTTGTAACACTAATAATAAGGACCAAAGTGGACAACATTCGACCTCGGAATTTTGTTCCTCACACACTAAAGATTGAAAGTTACAGATTCAAAGTTAAGTTATAAAAATAAAATTGATTGGAGAACGGATCCTATAACCATTATGTACTTCTCATCCTATAATGATTCTTGACGATTCTTGACCATAAACACATCCAGGGAGTTCGTAGTTCAAATCCTAGAAAACACCAAAGTATTTTTCACTTCCATTTGTGTGCAAAAAATATAACACGCACCACACGAAAGTGAATTTCAGAAATATTTTTTAGTAAAATTCCACAGCTTTATTTGTTGATTATAAACATTCGTATAGTTGACACTATAGCGTTACGGTGCCAATACGTAAATACATGCAATCATTAAGATCACCAAAAACCCCTCAAAAGACCCTCAAAAGACTACCAAAAGACAACCAAAAGACTCCCCAAAAGACCACCCAAAGTATTCTCAAAAGACTACCAAAACTCAAAACCGTCAAAAGAATCCCAAAAACCCTTCAAAAGGCCCCCAAAATACCATAAAAATACTACCAAAAAAGACCACCAAAAGACCCCAAAAAGACCCAAAAAAAAAGCCCAAAAATACCCCTAAAAGACCCTCAAAAGGCGCCCAAGAGACCTTCAAAAGACCCTCAAAATACCCCTAAAATAAACCCCCAAAGACGAAGCTGTTGAAATATATATTTTACTGGCAATTGTGAATGTGCGAATCGTAATTCGAAAGATTTGAAAATAACACTCAAATTACAAACTACTATGTGAATGTGTGTTCACCTGTTCACTGAGACTGCAGTCAATCACAATAAAGCACGGTTGTGCAATGCGTGTGGTACTAGCCAACAACGAATATAGCATAGTTCTCTCTTTTTCTCTCTCTAGACATGAAGCTTTTTCTGTTCTTTGTGTTCAAAATCGTTTCGCATATGAAGTTATAAAACGCTGCCACCTTGAAATTGTACTCCTATCGCGCAAGGAAGTTCCACTTCAAATCAAGCCACCTACCACGTCAACCATCTAGACAACATTAACACACTAACCCCCTACAAACATCCAGCCTAACCGTCCCCACCACATCACAAAGTTTCAGCTATATCTGATAAGCGGTCTTCGAGATATGGGTGAACACCCATACAGACATACAGACATAGTTTAATTTTTTTATGTGAATATATTTGTATTTTTTTGTTTTTTGGTAATTTTTTGTTAAAATTTTTAAAAAAGACCTTTGCCTTTGATGTTATATAAATTGCATAGAACAGAACAAACAATTTGGTCTTCTTTGACTTTTGCTACTTTTGGATCCCCTAAAATTTCAGAAATGGATCACATCGAAAATGATAAAATAATGAACGACAGCACTGCCACTTAGTATTCGCTATGCCACAAATCGCAATTCTCTCTTTAAATCAAAACCTTCTCTATAGAAAGCCCAACTCTACGCATACTAATGCTGTAAACCAAGACCAAACGCATGTGTGTTTGTGGGATGTGAATACAGTGTACAAAAAATAAGTAGTCGCAAAGAGCGAGAAACGTCAGATGTGGTAGTGGGAAAGAGAAAATTTTTATATGAATTTTGCTCTTTAGTTGATTACTAATTCAAATACGTTTGGTCTCAATCTAAGCATGTATCTGTGTACGATCGGAACAGTTGGGCTTTCTATAGAGAAGCTTTAAATTATAAATACAAGCAAAATAAAATGTCTGTTGTGCTCTTCTACATTTTACATTCATTTTAAGTGTGGGATAACCAGAGAGAGAAATTTGCTGATTCAAAACCAATACGTGTTTGAATTTTGAAAAGCTTCTAATTCTAAGCTAAATGTGGAATAGAAAAAACTATCCATTAAAGCCTTCGTGTGGCACCTAGCATGGATGAGTAGTGGGAGTACTTAACTGAATATTGCACAAAGAGCGACTATTAAGTTAATGTTATTGTTAATCCAACTAGAGAAACAGAGCACTATGACTCATGAATGCTAATATGCATACCTCTTAATAATAGAATTTGAATTAAGAGGTGGACTCCATAGAAATATCAAAAATATGGCCGTCTAATGTCTTATAAATATTTAGATAGGGAATACACTAAAAAAATCAGTATAGAAATTGTACTCATGCTGAGATTTTGGTTATTTTTAGAGTTTAGTGTGTGGATACCATGTTACCATACTACAACCTCTCGATACGTAGCTATTTGGTACTCACTAATCGCAATCACTGTAGGGCGACTTATCATCATAGAAAAAAAGAGCATACGCTTTTATTTATTAATTTTGATTCGAGTTTTGTATCACTTACAAACGGCCACGACCATAATATTGCGGATTAGTAAGTTTTTTTGTTAACACCTTGAGACAACGAACCTAAAAATTCGCAAACCACCGTGATGCCGGAGAACCACAAATGGGGAAGCAACAGTTTTTCATCGGATATCTACATATTGTTGTGGGTATCTATCTGTACCTAGAATCTCCACATTGAAGTTATCTCAGCTCCATCGACCATCGTCATCATTTTAATGATTTCCCAAAAGAGCCTCTCGAAAATCAAAAACTCAATTGATTCTCTGCGTCGTCGCGATATCACCGTCTATCTACAGGTGTGTTGATTGGTTAATCATAGAGGAGTCAACATGTCGCACGGTCCTTCCACCAAGTAAAGTTCATTGAATACGCTCATTCGAGGACAATAGGAATCAATGAATACACTTTTAAAGCCGTTGTTTGTGTGGCCGCCTGAAGGGGTAAGGGTGGGAAATTCCGTAATAGCAATAGATTTCCCATGCCATATGCAAATCTACGAGTACAGACAGCTCTTGTGGAGTTAGGTCACGAGCTGAACTAAAACCGTAGGAGTAAATGTTTGGGTGTGGAGAATATAACGATTTCATTGATTTTCATGGTTTCGTTTTTTCTGCCTTTTTTTATTGTATTGGTATCGCACTCAGCGTTGCTTGCAATAACGCAGGAAAGACGATTAATACTGAATATTAATCAGATAAAGTAACGAAATTAATATTTAGGAAGAGAGAAAGGCGAAGATGACATAAACATTGGCTCTGTAAACAATAAAATGGAATTCGTAAAAACCGATATGTTTTCGATATGTAGACATAGGTTTTTTTCTGTTTCACAAATTCACATTTAACTTCCTTTCACATTGTAAAAGGAAGTATGGTAATCATTAAAATTCGGAATTTTTGCAGAAATTTAAAAAAAAAAAATTCTACCGTTAGCGTTCAGGTACAAGGTCAGATCCTTGATACGGAGTTCCGAAAGCTCCCTCAGGTTGGCAAAGAAGGGTTTTCCAATTTATGGAGTTGGAAGCCCACCAGGGCTGAGATTGCAGAGATAATGACTGAGAGTTTCCCTCTCATTGACATCCCTGCAGCTTCTGCAAAAAGTATTGGCTGCCCACCGGCCAATGACCAGTGATAATAGCCACGACTCTGGAAATATCTTTTCGTGATCTTGAGATCAGCTCGGTGGATTTGTTTTTATTGTAGAAAGGCCACATCGCCCTCGAAGTAGAGCAGTAGGTCAAGTCATTTCACCTTAGTATGGTATGGAAAGTAAAGACGCGTTCTCTGACGGAGATCAATGGACAGCCCACTCTCTTCATGTGGTCTAAGTCCAATTTTACGCCCTTCTTCGTCGCTGTGCAACGGCACCCACATTAGGGTTACGTCCTTTGGCTTACTGAAGCAAATTCCTGGCTTGCGACTAACGTCGCAATAATGGCTTTGATTGATGCTACAGCTTTAGTCCCGCCAGCTCAAATATCATAAGGACCTTGTTTATAACCATCAGCCACAATAAGTGCGATATTACCCCTCTCTGTTGACTGATTTGATCATGTTACTACTGCCCAAATTAACAGGGATTTCTCTGCTGCCTAGCATGGAGATGATCCACTGTTTTTGGAGTTGCTCTACTCCCAACTCAGTGAGAGCCTCCATAATTGCCCGAGTTATGCGAGTGTTTAGTGGATTTACTCGTGCAGGGGTTTCCAATAGAGGACATTGGAACGATAATGTGTTTCACAATTAATTGTACTTTACGAGGGGCGGCGATCAATAAGTAAGGTTCCCGCATTGCTGAGGGAACCTGGCATTACCGTCGTGTACTGTCATCTGTCAAACGACACCATACTAAAATTCAGACTAGTTCATAGGTTAGTGGCAGCCATTTGTTTATCGCGTGTTTTGTGTTCCTCAATAAAATGGAAAAAAAGCAATATCGATACGTAATTAGCTTCTTATTTTTGGATGGAAAAACATGCGAAGGTCCTAAAAGACCAACTAAAGACCCCAAAAGAAAAGACCCAAAAGGACTCCCAAAATACCCCAAAAGCACCCCAAATACTCATAAAAGACCCCAAAAAGAGTCCCAAAAGACTCTAAAGAGACTCTCAAAACACCACCGGAAACCCTCAAAGGATCCTCAAAAAAAACAGAAACCAAAAACTACCAAAATACCGCCAAAACATTCCCAAAAGGGTCCCAAAATACCAAGAAAAGACTCAGAAGACCCCCAAAAGACACCCCAAAAGACCCACAAAAGACCATAAGAATCACAAAACACCCTCAAAAGTCCCTCAAAATACCACCAGAAGATCCTCCAAAAAAAACCTTCGGGCTCGCAATAATATATGCATATATGTATGTACGCTGTAGACTGCCAAACCCGTCAACCTATCACCTTCAATCTCTGCGTAGGGGTTTTATACGATAATGAGCAGGTTTCCGACATATTTTAGAAGTGGTAAGTCTCCTGGGTCAATTGGCCACGAATTGTTTTTACAATTCTCATGCTTTTATAAATTTTTCAGAATTTTTAAATAATAGCGTCCTTTTGCACACTTGTCGGACACTTTGGTTAGGAGGCGCACATACGAATATTTTCTACAAATCTTATGTTTCCATAAATTGTCCATACTTTTCAATGTTTTGCATACGAAACTGTTATATTTGGGTTAGATACTTAGGTATTCATGTGTGCGGGTAACAAGGCGCCCGGGAACAGCAAGTCTTATCAAAAAATAACCGCGAGTAGACCTTTTGCCTTCTACAATATACCTATTTGACCATCTGCTTATTGATTTGAAGAGCTGCTGACTGCATTAGACACAATAATTGCTTTCCAAATTAACTTTCCTCGGGCGCTTTCAATTAACAATTTCGAAAGAAAAAAAATGGTGATAATGAGAAGGTAATCTCATCAAGTGCCTGTAAGTAAGCCTGCATCAATCACTGCAACGACAACATTGTATCATAATTCGGAGCGTTCAACCGTCAATGCGATGCTAGTCGAATCAGAGTCATTACCGCCAATTAGCCATAATTTTCTATACCAGTTAAGCGCAGCCATATTGGCAGCATTAGCCAGATTGCAACTCATTTCATTATCTCCAACTGGATTAAGAAATGTTGCAAACGCCAAAGCGGAAAATCAACGACAATAACCCCGAGTACTGAAATGACCGACCGACCAACCAAACGACCAACAGAGGCATAAAGAGAATGCTAAAGAAAACAAAACAACAAAAACAAAAGCAACAAATGAAACAACAAAAAATGATAGCCTACATAATGATGATAATTCTGTGAATGAATGAAAAAAAGCCAAACAATAAAAATCGTACTATTCGCTGAGATACATTCGCTTCGTAAACCTAACATACCCTGATTAGCAGGTACAGAGAAGAAGGGAGAATAAGCCAGAGAGAGAGAGAGAGAGAATTGATAATAAATGGCGTTGACGTATTGTGATTTGTGACTTGGCTGCCACTGCCATCTACTTTCTAATATTTCGACTAACGGAAATATTTTATACAATTATTTGAAAAACTTGAAAAATTTACCACAAAAATGCGAGAAGGAATGTACGGCGAATTCATCTCTACCCAAGTGTAATTAATTCGATCGGCTGAGATAGCGATATCATACTCGTTTGGCATTATATCTTCTCTCTGATAAAATAGTGCATATACACAGGCACTAGGCGAAAAAATATTGCTGATTCAGCTAAACTCAGCTGAGGGACTGAAAAACAAGCAAACGGCGAATTCGCTCACTAATCAAAACGCACGTAAATGGATAAAAGTAAGAAAAGAATGCCAGATGAGAGAAGGAGTAATGACAACAAAATTAAGTCAAAAGCAACTTGTATACGCCGCCGATGACGCGACATAAGTTAATCAACATGTTGGGGTGGACGGATGACGATGCTTGCACGACACTGCTGTATACAGTGACTGCTAGAATTTATCGGGCATTTATCCGCTGTACTCCACAAAAATGTCGAATTAAACATAAAATAAGGGAAACTAAAATTTTTCCCAATAAATATCTTTACAAATGAATAGCTACTAACATTATAAGGAGAGAGTGTGAGTTTGTTTGTTTGTAAGAAGAAAACTCGAAAACTACCAAACCGATCTCAATTCTTTTTGTACTATTATAAAGCTACATTATACCTGATGGATATAGGCTATGTTTTATTTATAGTTTTATAAAATATAGCAACTAAGACCGGAGGCAAACCCAAGTGTCCGGCCCTTTCAAAACTGGATGGTTTATTTATTTCGAATACCAAAGAATTGTACAAAATTTCAACGCGTTTCTATCTCATCAAATTATCATCAAAATCTATATAAAATGGAGAATTTATTTGTTCTTATGTATGTGTCTAAGTCTGGAACGCCTTGACCAATTTCAACTTAACTTGGTATACATATTATTTGCCATCTGGAATCAAATATATGCGGTGAGGGTAACGAGTGATAAATAGTGCTGCATAGAATCGAGTTGGTTGATCGGGTGTTGTATAGAGTTACACCTCTTGCTGGTTGGATTTTAAGTTCAGTGGTAGGGGGTAAACGATATTAGTGTCGATTCTATAGCTTTTGAGATAAATAATAATGGCATTACTTACTTACTTGTGTCCTATATCCCCTTGTTCGGTCGAGACTCTCTCTACCGGCTGTCCAGCAATGTTAACTTGAGTTACTAACCTAACCTAATCATTCAAAACACTGCCACTATTTCGAAATTTGAATATTGAATAACGATTCGTTCGTAAAAATGCCATTTGTTCGAATTCGAGTAAGTTTAATTTCAATTCGAATTTCAGATTAAGGGAGAATCAATATTTTTGTTTCTCACTGTATCTGCGTCTGCGTCATACAAACAGAGTGCGTATCTACCTGTTCGCAAACAATTTCCACTTGTAGTATCTAAAATCTATTTATACAGAACATTTGGAGCGAAATGGAAAACTTGGCATTTTATAAACAAACAAAAACTTACCTCAGATGAGAAAAGAGAGCGCCTCTTCTTGACCGCAGCCCACTCCCAATTCCCGCTTCCCACGCAAAGAAGCAACTGAGAGATAACCAACCAGTTGAAATGTTTCTTATCCTTTGCTTCGCTTCAGCTGATTTTCAGTGGACTGCACAAACGGCGAATGTATCTGCACGCACACGGAGGACCCAAGCTCCCACTGATGTGATTGCGCTGCTAGATTATAGCTAACCAGACCGCACCACACTGTACCACACTGCACCTACCAACAATTAACTATAACAACAACGGGAACCTTTGTTTCTTATTTTAATTTTTTCTTCTTATTATCTCATTTATTTATCAGCATGCAATGCACATAAATAATTTTAACATTCAGCTGGAAGAGTTGGAATTAAAAAATTTACACAATGCACCGCGCAGATGAATTCGCAGAAATTCTTCGCCATTTACTTGGCCGGCCGGGCCGAGGCGAATCACCATTCACTGCACAGTGCACATGCACACCGCGGATCGGTCCGGATTGTTTGTTTGTTGTCTGTTGTTATTCTTCTATAAAAGAATTTATACTCGTATATCGCCAATTATCTCGGACGAACTGAAAATTCTTTTGCTGAAAGAATCTTTTGAAAAATACATTCCGGAGCGCCGCACACCGGTTGCGAAATTGTTTTGTGTTGCACGGATTTTTTCGCCTTTACGTATCGATATCTGATGCAGTGGTAGTGGTGGTGAACTGATGATGGCGTGGTGACGTCGATGACGACGACGACGAGTTGCACGAACTTTGCCACACGAAAAATGGCAAAAACCTTCAACGGAACACCATACGGCGGCAAATGATAGGAAATGGCGATGACGACGCCGATGGCAATAATGGTTACTATTACCAAGTGGCCATTGCCAACAGGGAGACGGGAAAAAAAGTATTACAGATAAAGCCACTCAACTCAAGCAGTTGCTGCGAACTGGGAACTGGGACCACGGACAGCGACTTTTTTGTGCACTAAACTTGGGAATGCGTGGAATGAACAGAGCAGCGCACAAAGAATCCCAATACCGCGCAATGAACCACGAACGAAGCGAAGAGGTGAATAGATGCGAATGCGACGACTGGTTGTTGCCTTGCAGGGCTGGTTGGCTGGCTGGCTGGCTGGCTATCTTGCTGAATCCGCTGTGTATGCTCCTACGTGGGTTGTTGGGTAGGTGGGGTGTGAACAAGAACAGCCCGCATCGATGGGTATTCGGCTATGTATCTAAACAAGTATCGGGCAACATGTAAGGAGCTACGGCTTTGTGGATTCGCTAATGCAGAAATTCATTGAATTGTGTGTGTCTCACATGCAGCTGCAAGCAAGTCTGCATGAGCTATGTGCTATACGCCACTCCACTCCCCTTCAATCGTTAGTTGACTTCACTTTAATGTTTTAAATGGTGGTGACGGTAACAGATGCTACGAGAAAGGTAAACTAAACAATTAATGCAAAAGGAGCTTTCCTAACTGCGAGAACAGTGGGTAAATTTATATTGTAACCGGAGTGAGGAGAGTTGTGTGCCAGAGTTAACATATGGAGCCACCAAGTGCAAGTCACGTCCTCACGTCGTGTGGCCACCACCAGCACAACGTTTAAGAGAAACCTGTAATGGCATGTACTCGTGAGTCGTAACTCGTATTATGGAAGGTACTTGTAGCAGGGAAAGAATTGGTCCGTTGATGTTTGACGCTCTCGTATTTGTAATGATGACTCATTTTTTAAAAGATAAATGATGATACCGTTCGCCGTTGTGAAGAAAATGAAACTACATTATAGCTCTATAGCACACTGATGGAACTTATTTATAGTTTATTCTTCCGTCGGTATTCATCTTGTATTCATTCTATCTATTCGTCCTGCCGTCACTAAACATCTCAGAGACTTCGAAAACAACGGATTCGGCACTAATATCGGTCATGTCATATGTCACTTCTCACACTAACCCATAGGAGTGCTAAAGGTCTCTTACGGTGACTATTCGTCTTAGTAACCCAAAAAACAATGCATCCGACAGTAACATCGGTTATGTCATATGTCACCTCCTTCCTACCACCCATCCCTAGAGATGCTAGAGGTGTCTTAAGGTCATTATTCATCTCAACGACACCAAAAACTATGGACTGGACGCTAATGTCGGTCATGTCATATATCACACCCTATCAGAATGTTGCTCTTACTACACGAACAATTTAAACAGTGTGAAAGGCAAAGTTAACAGTAGCAGTAGTTAACAGAGAGCTAGCAGAGAGGAGCACCGAAATGGACTATCACATACCAATAAGATGGTTCTTTCTATTTTTAAACACAACTGTATTGTGTTTCGTGTAAGTTAGTTATTAGACCTTCATAGCAAATGCAATTCTGCTGTCAAGTTGAACCAAGAGCAAAGTTATAAAAATTCCATGGTCTGCGGACTCAAGTGTATCACGGTTTTTCAATTTATAATAACAGTGTCTCATAACAGTGTGACTTAACATGAGACATAACAGTAACACATAAAAGTGTCACAAAACAGCATCCCAACAGTTTCTCATAACAGCGTAACATTTAACATTGAACTTTTTGAACATTTACCCCTGATTCCATATAGTGTGAGACGTTGTCACGTCAAAACTGCTATATGGTGTGTGACTGCTATGAAAAACAAAACAACGAACAGAACGATAGTGAAACGAAAAAATACGTTTGATATGGCTAGGACAAATAGAGGGAAAAAACATTAATGCTCCATCCCGCAGAGCCATCGAATATTATCAATTTAAGAAAGTAAAGCGGAGCTTCTCAGCTCGCCACCGCCACCATTCAGGGAGCTCTCCATTGGCGATAAGTTTAAATATGAAAAAAAACAAATAAGGAAAGGAGGCCTAAGGAAGGAAGGGTCTTTTAGGCGATGATAAGGAGACTTGTTCATCTATAGTTGGCGCAGTTAAGTGGGTCTCCTTTCTCTTGTTCCTTTTTGTTTTATTATACAATGGCCATCGAGGTTTAAGTGGCTAGTACGTAGGTACTACTAAGCCAGAGTTTCGATGTTCAAATACACGTACCAGAAAAACGCAAAACAAACGCTTTTTCACTGTATGTCCAGCGAATGTCTGAGAAACATCCGAGAGAAATAACTGTTGTAGAAAACTTCTCCATTCGCCTTTCGGATACGACTTTAAATTGTAGGTCCTCTTGTGTGCAAAAATATAACACGTACAACAGGATTCGTTGCGAGAAGCTATGCCGTCGACATCAACGGTTTGTTGCGCAAAATATATTATAATAATGACAGACGGCCAAGGGTTGTGCACCCTAATAATGCTAGCTAAGAATTAAATTCTCCTATATACCTGCTTTTCGTTGACTTTACACATTCGATAGCTTGGATCGCGAAACTTTGTGGCGAATACTAAATAGCTACAATATTCCGGAAAAACTGGTCAACCCCATCTTAGCCAAATGCCGTCGTGCAACACTTGAAACAAGGGTACATATTATCACCATTCCTGTTCTTGCTAGTTCTTTATTGGGTCATAAATAAAGCTAATGCAATACTTTCGGATCTATAATGTTCTCTCAATAAGAGATTAGAGGACCTTGAATTCGCTGATGACATATGTATGCTGATGACGCATCGGGCTACAGATATAAAAGACAAGCTACACCGACTTGTAAAATATGCAGGACAAGTCGGACTAAAAGTGAATGTAGCAAAAATAAAACTGATCCGGATAAACAAAAACGTTCCCTGCATATTGTTGATCAACGGACAGAAAGTTCAGAAAGAGTATCTTGGTAGCTACATTTAAAAGTACGATACAGATATGGACGTGACAGAACGAATACAGAAAGCCGGACAAGCCTTTGGGATGCTGAACAACATTTGGAATGCTTCACAAATTTCAGTGCTGCTAAACGGTAGTCAGACCTGGAAAGTGTTTAGTAACATCGTGTCACGAATTAAAATATACGTCAACAAATTGCTCCGACACATTTTACGTGCGCACTATCGCCTAATAGCATAATTGCCGATTTCTGCTTGTTTGTCTTTATGGATATAACGCTTTTATGTCGCTTCTTCCCGCCTAAACCACTTTATGTATCGAAGTAACATTTACACCAAATATTTGGTGCTCCGATAAGTTTAAGTTTTTTTTTGGCCCGTTAGGTGGCGCTGGAATCGAGATATTTACGGAAATTTGTGTTGATGGTTGGATTTGGTTCATATTCACACCATATGTTCGTTTGGAGCTCCGATGAAAAATAGGTGGTAAAAAAAGATTCCGTAATTTTTGACGGGTTTTCACCTGGTACAGAAATAATTAGTAACAAGCTATGGAGAGTGATGAATTTCTAAAGGCTTGACATAATGATAAGGCGTAGAAAATGGAATCGAATCGGTCACACCCTGAGGCGACCAGTAAACGAGATCGTAAAAAATCACCAGGAAGCACGAATTCCTACCTGGCCGATCAAGACAGACGTGGAGAAGAACAGTTGCTTATAAAGCCAGAACCGAGGGATGTGGATGGATGGATGGATGGATGGATGGAACGGTGAGCTCTGGTTAAGAGGAGGATAAGATTGCGACTTTTCGGTGAAGGCGATGCTCTATGCTCCAATATGATGATGATGATAATGCTTAAGCACAGCGGGGTCGTTATGAAATTAAAGAGAGGAAAATATGATATATCTGTGCGCATTCGTATTAAACGCCTTCTGATCATACAGACGCGGAATCACACAACTTAGCACGTTATGCCACATATTATTGATGTCCGGCTAATGAAGGAATTATTGGCAAGAACGTCCGAAGATGAGCTAGAGCGTCTGTTTGTAGAAATACGAATATTGCGGATGGGTTGAAAGATGAACTGGTTGGATTGGATGCACCTGAATATTTTTTTCGCGTGTGGAAAAATCGACAAAACAGTGACAAGTAGTAAATATTCCTAAGATTCTGGTGGATCCGGCAAACACTGCTGAGAGAATTTCAATCATCGGGCATCATTTCTTCTGGCAAATTTTTAGAGAAATTGCAGTTTTAAAAAGTCGGGGCCAACTGTTTTAGGATTTTTATGTTTGAATACTGCAATCACTATGACATCAACTTGGTCAGGTGGTTGGTGGGCAGGTTGAATAGTAAATTCTACCTGACAGCGCAAGGCTTATCATCATCGTCTTCAAAAACAGTCTTTCCATATTCTCAGCACCGACTGTGATTACACAACGAGGTTCCTATTATCTCGACAGGCTTTTGTTTGGGTTTTGTGGCTTTGACTACAACTTCGACTTTTACTTTCTGGTTACACAAATTATAAAAAAATAAAATCGCAAGTAACTGATTGTTTTTTTAAATTTTAATTTCAATTTTATTTATTGGCTCTTTCTCTAAGTAAACCCATTTCTGATGCATGTCGCACGTTGTGCCTATGTGACTTATTTTTCTCCCTTCATGATTCATAATTCACCTATTACACATTATGAAATGGTTGAGGTAAGAATTATTAATATTAATACATTATTAATTTATTTAAACTAAAATAACAATTTTTTAGGTGCTTGCGCTACTCAGTGCTTACGACTGTTAGTCCGCTCATTATTCGTATATACCCGTAGATACAACGCTGACTAAATTCATTTAACTAAGATATAAACTAGCGGAATATCACACAATTTTTTTTTCTAAGTAACATTTCCTTGCCCAAGATTATTACAGTAAAGATACATCTCGTCATCATATGCAAATAGTTAATAGTCTAATTGCATTTCCCAAATGGAAACAATGAAATATTTCTTTAATAAAATCATTTTACTATTCCCGAAACTGTAGTTATATACTGGTAGTCTTATAATGTTATTATAAATTTAGTTAGTCTCGTACATTTTTTTTTGAGTAAGCTAATTCGGGAGCTTCTTGGTTTGTTTTTCGTGTTTCTGAAAACTACCAAAAACTATCCATTTTTTATTTTATTATTTATGATTAATTATATAAATGTATTTTTTTTTATTTTATTAAATCACATAATTTTAGTAACTTGTTAAGTTAAACTTGAAAAAAATATTCAAAACCATAATCGCATCTTATATACCTCTATATCGACCGATTAAATCTGTAGCGCCCGCTCTACACCAAGCCATTCATGAACTAACAGTGCAAGTGTGGGTGGAGGAAATTATGACAGAAGACTGGAGAAGACGCATCCTATTTCCCAATCACATCACAACGTGCAGCAACGTTGTTGAGTACCACGTATGAATGAAGTGTCTTTGGATTAACGTGAACACCGGTGTATGGACTTCAAAACCGCCTGCGATAGCTTAGCCAGAGAAGTAACTTATAAAGTAAAGCATCCCAAATAAACTGACATGACTATGTAAGTTGACCGTGACCATTTGTATAAACCTATTGTGACCATTATCTTGGGCGTCGTGGTTAGTGCTCTAGTGGTTAGTGCGTTGGATTTCTGAGCATAAGTTCCTAGCTCGCGGTTCGAATCCCAGAAAACACTAAATGCATTTTCACGGTCCCACCTCTCGCGAATGTCTGACAAACGTCCGAGAATAATAACTTGTCACGGAAAGCTTCTCAGTTCTCCTTTCGGATATGGCATTAAATGCATTCCATTTGAGAGCAAAATATAAAACGCAAAACAAACAAAAATGGTCGCGTGAAGCTAGGCCTGTCGCGCCAAATATTATTTTTTTTGAGATCATTCTCAAGTCCATCATCATTTACATCATCTACAAGGTGCTAATAACAAAGGAACGGACTAGCCTGTGTCTTCTTCAACATGCCATCAAAGAAAGTGAAACGGCGAGTAAAACAATCCTCTAGATACTGGCTTAAGCAGACGATACTGGTAGAGTAAGTAGTACAAGAGCTGTACTAGAAGCTTCCATCTAAGGCAAGCAATCTCATCATCTACAAGGGGTAACAAGAAGGGAACGGACTAGTCTGTGTTAAACATGGCATCGGAGAAAGTGTAACGACGATTGAAACAATCCCGTCAAAATACTAGCTTAAACAGACGATGTTGGTAGATACCCAAGAGCTGTACTAAAAGCTTCCATCTTGGTCAGGCAGGCGAAACATGAAATCTTGAGCTGTACTTAAATGAGAGAGTATAGGTAGGCTGTAGCCCGCCACGAGCAGAAGATTCAATTCAGAGAGTGGATCTTGATTTTGACGGAGTGCAATCCTTTAACTATCTCGGGTCAATTGAAGCACCAGATAACATCAAGGAACAAACATATGGTCCCATATGGTCTCTTCGTTGAGAAGGTGCCACGGTATATCCTCCGCTTCTCCACAAAGCCTGCAGCTGCAATCCACTTCAATTCTTATAGCTCTTTCGATTTGCAGGGTTTCGTGGTTTTTGCAAACTGTACCCGAGGTACGGTTTGATTTTGCGTTTTATTTGCAAAGTTTTGTAACCGAAACTGTAACTTTGTTACCAGTCGGCAATCGATATGTAAGATTGCATTTACTCAGCAAGATGGCGAAGAGAGAGCGAGCAGATTAATTTCTCAGTTTGTTTTTGACATTTTGGTTGGTTTTGGTTTGGCGTTCTATTTGCAAAGCATTCACCACGAAACCTCTGTTACTTTGACAGCTTACCCGTGATTTGGTTTCGGGTATGGTTTGAGTAAATCGAAAGAGGCATTAGTTTATTAAGGTGTCCTTTAGTCTACAATGGAAAGTCTTACGCCCCTCTGACGATTTCAGAAACTATACAATGATCAGATCTACAAGCGTTGACATAGCGATAACATCGTAAACTCTAGGTCGCAAGAGCGAAGAGGATCCTACGGTAGGACTTATGCGACATCGTAGAAAGACAGGCTAACCTTATGCTGGAAGGATGTCGTAGACCCAGAGATGAGGAATGCCAAACTGGATGACATCGGCTCGTAATTGGTACTGGTGGAGAGATTTTTTGCGGGAGATTGGACCAGATCCTGGCTATAGAGATAAATATGACTCTTTGGTTTTGATAAAAGCTACTGCTTTGAAAATCTGTCTTATATATATTTTTTAAAGATGCATTTAAATCAATTTTGTTCTAAATAGTAAACTAGAAATCATAACGGAATAATTATACTATATATAAACGGACAATAAACAAATTTGTAATACCTTTAACTTTTTTAATAAATATAATGGTAACCCAGTAACGGATTCCGGTTGTAGAGTCAAATATGATGAATCTTTGGTTTTGATAACATCTAAAAAAGACTAAACTGCGCTGAAACTCTACCTTACATTTTTTTAACATACATTTAAATCAATTTTGTTTTAAATATTAAACTAGAAAATATAACGAAACAATTATACTATATGACAATAAACACATTTATAATACTTTGGACTTATTTAATAAATTTAATATTACCCCCCGAGGACTGGACCCAGGTTGTAGAGCCAAATATTATGTAATATAATATTACCCCCAGGCACATTCGTAAATGAATGCTGCATACATATAGAATTAGTATTTCATATTGGTTAAAAAATTACCTCGGTTTTCTCAAGAGTAAGATAACATTTTATGAGTAGAAAAATGTACAAGCAAAATATAAGAGTTTGACATTTCATTTCGTTCAATTTCGTAATTATTAAGGGTCAATATGTTTCTTTATGACAAACAACAATTAATAGTCAATTACTTCGAAGTTATTCTCTTAGTTCGATCGTACACTTTAACTTATGAAAGTTACCCTGTAAAGTTACTCGGGATCCATTCACGAATGTGCCTAAAGGGAGAGCTACATTGCAGAAATTATCACTAGGTAACCCAGTAAGAATCGGGTTGTGTGGAATCCTCTTCACTGATGTCTGTTAACAAAATTACTAAATCTAGACTAGAAGGCGTTTATTAATATAAAGTTAATAAATACATATATACGAAAAACTTTTACGCATTTTTCTGCTTAAAATTATCATAAACATTTTTTTATAATTTGTGTGTTCCGTGTTATACATTTTCTATTTAACAATGATTATTTTTATAAGGTTATCTGTATATATAGTATTTTTTGGTAGGTTTCTTGTCATTGTAAAATAATTGCATTTAAATAACATAGAAAATATAAATATTGAATGCATTGCAGCATTTTGCATTTCGGATTTAAAAACCAACAACAAAGAACAATAGATTCTTTGGAGCTTAACGTTGAAAAAATTTTGTTTTGGTTTTTTTGCTTTAAAAATCAGTTGGTATTTTTTAAAAATAAAGAAGATTACTGTATGCGTGTGTGCTTTATATACATTTATGTATAAGTATTAAATATTGTGTTGCAAACAAGTTTGCTTCATATTTTTATGGTCCACAAAGAGCTCTAATATGAAATAGCGCAAAGCTCTTGAATGTCAAATGTGTGCTGGTGGTGGTAGTGGTTGTGTCTCTCTCAACAAGTGCCTAGAGCGGTGGTTTCAATAAAAAAAAACCAGAAAGGCTTCTTACTTGTTAATATAATGTCAACAAAATTTATTTTTTTAATTTATTTTCCTTTTTTTAATTTTATATTATGAGTAGTTTTTGCTAACTTTTTTTTAAAGGAAGACCGAAAGGATTGTAAAATGAAGTGTCATTTTTGATCTGCGTCGTGTGAGTAAAGCTCTTGACAACTTGACGAACTTGACTGTATGTCATAACTGATGTAATTTTTAAATTCTCTATATAAGGCGCGTTCGAGATAGCTGAGTGCTCGGAGATTTTCTTTTTCTCCTCAGTGAAGAGGATTGCATTCAGTCGAACAACATTCTTCCCTATCTGTCAACTCAGCATCAAAAACTTTTAAAAGTCAACTGACAATGTAAAGTGAGAAAGCGAATCCAAAATTCCTCAGCAAGCAATCGTGTTCGAGTTACTGAGGATGCGAATTATACGGAGCCCATCGCATCTCGAACGCGCCGCATGGTTCTGTCGCATTGCCGTTGCCCACTTCTCAAAGTCCGATTTTCTTCAAATTTTGTACACATGTGTATTTTCGATGATATTCTTTTCTATTAAAATTTGGCAGTGATTTGGTCTCCGGGTCGGAGGGCTCCCATACAAAAATTTTAAAAATCATGCCATTTAGCGGCTTCAGATCACGCGCTGTGTGCAGCGCTGCTTTACGATTTGGTGGTTGTTTTTAACCACAAAAGCAGGCAGTGCTTCACATGTGTGGAATTCAGTATACTTTTAGGCACACATTTTGGTTATAAGAGAAATTACATGAAACATTTATGGGTTGTCTTTTAACTGTCAGATTATTAGGATGGTTTGACAATCAATCGAACAGACAAGAATTTATTTGTGAAGAGCAAATATTGACAGCGTCCATTGTTTTCTATGTGCGTTGCCTGATCTCAGGTTAAAATTTACCACTGACTGACGAAATCAATGTACATATTATCGATCACAAACAAACATAGCCGCTGACTGACAGTCAATCAAAAGAAATTTTGCGTCTTCAATTTTGACTGTCTAACCAAAAGCCAGTCAGTCACACTCTCAGTTTAAAACCGACAGTCATGTTCGATAGTCTGTTACTACTTCAGGTAAGATTTAAGAGCATTTTTACCAACCTAAAAAAACCAAAACCATGTTCGAGCTGTCAAAGTGCCACGATTTAAGCAATTTTCCTGGTCAACGGTTTACAAATGGAACGAAAATCCTCATAAAGCAGAAATTACAGTGATACAATTGCAGTGTTTTGTGTTGTGTATCGCAATACTAAAGAGAGTGATATAAAACGCTTTTTCTCTCTAAAGGTTCGATTATAAAAAGGCCAGCCTATAGAATCCGTTGCGTCCGTTAGGGCTACGTATGCAACTGACAGATCGGATCTTATGGGAAGTGTCCAATAGGAAAGGCAAGCCACCAATTTGACATTTAAGTTACCATACCACGCGAAAGTGAACGAAAATTTAAAGAATCAGAGCTAAACTCTATTATAATCGCACAGTACACTTTCTGTGGATTGACAAATTCGCCCATGCTTGCTCATTGGCCCATGTCCTTTATAATTTATGCTTAAGTTTTCAAAAGCCAGTTAATTGCAATGTGTATTCCCAGAAGCACCGGATAAAAACTTAAGAAGTTTTCAATCGTCAACAATTATTTTGACGCAACGTGAATATTCTAATTTTTTAATTTTAGAACTGGACCGTCAGAAGCACCGATTAAACGACTAGTTCCACGTTTTCAACAACGAGTTGCTGTCTCCGATATGTACACCCTCTTAAGTGTACAGTTTTCGGGTACCCAGTAAAACTCTCACTTGCAGAGGCCGTTCCTAGCACTGAATGCATTCACAGTACAGTCGAACAGAACAGTACAGCCAATCTAATAACGTGCATTTAAAATCAATAAAAAGACAGGCATATTAAGATCATTCCTTTATAGAAAGGCAGAGAGAATTGAACTCGGGGTTTAACCAACACCTCTCTCTGTATGCTTTTAGGAAGGCACAGAGAGTCAAACTCGGTGTTTAACGTATATTACTCTATCACTAAAGTCACTCATTTAATCTAACTGACACTACTCTTGCTAACGACTATATCGAAAAACACATAAGTAACCGACAACCCAAACCACAGTCTACGTAATACTGATCTAAACTTAAGCTATGTTCTATTAACTGTGATTAGTTAGATAATAACTGGTTCGTGCTGGTTTTTTTTGTTTCATTCTTTTTCTGTCATACAAACCAAGATTCAGTTGCAGGATACTTTGTGTCGTTTTTTTTGTATGTGCTTATGTTTGTTTGTGTAATTAGTTACATTGGTATTTGTGTAAGAAATATTTTTTTTTAAATTTTACAAAAAATAAAATTCTCAAAAACTTTCAACTCTAAAATATATCTTTAGAAAAAATATTCTAATGGAAATCTATTTCCGGTGTATAGCGAGTATAGGGTGTGTACGTTGTACGGAAAGGAATTATGTACAACTTTTTCTTTTCTCCCTTTTTTCTCTGTCTTCTTCGTATGTATCTCACTCATTCAATCAATCTCCATCTTTTTTTTATTTTCCCATTCTCTTCTATTTCTCCCATGAACTCTCTTTTCTTCTGTCTTTCTAGACATATATACATATATATATATATATCTTTATCTCTATATATATATATCTTTCTCTCAATGTCACTCCTTTTCAATCACTCATGTACCTTTCTCACTCACTTACGCTCTTTATCTATGTGTTTTCTTTTTTCCTCTCTCTATTTCTCTATATATATATATATATATATATATATATATATATATATATATATCTTTGTCTCTCACTCTTACTCCCTTTCACTCACTCATTCACTCAATTACACAAACTTCCTTTCTTTCACTCCCAATCATCTTCTATTGCCGCTGTATTCTGTCTTTTTCGTTTATCTATCTTTGTCTCTCACTCTCACTCCTTTTCACTCACTCACTTTGTCTACCTGTTCTCTATCTCTCTTTGTCTCTCACTACCTTTCAATAACTCACTCAGTCATTCACTCACTCTCTGACTCTCACTCCCTCCCTCTATATATATTTTCTTTTGTCTCTCTCTCAGTCCCTCTCTAACTCTAGTTTTTTCTATATCTCTCTTTGTCTTTCTCTTACTCACTTTTTCTATCTCTCTATCTCTGACAAAACAAACTTATATCAAAATCTCTCCTTTACTCAGTTTCTATTACTCTTGCTCTCTCTATATCTTACTCACCCTCTCTATTTGTATATCTCTTTGTCTCTTTCTCACTCACTCTAGCTCTCTCAATACCTTTCTTTGTCTTTTTCTCACTCACTCTCTCTCTCTGTCTCTCTGTCTCTGGCAAAACAAATCTATATGGAAATTGAGGCATTTCCAAGGAAGTACACTTTCCGTCCCGTCAAACACCCTATGGTAGGTATGTATTTTATAGCTTTTATATAGAGATACACAGGTATCTGTCATGTTCTTTGTGTTTTTGTTTGTTCGTTTGTTTGTGTGTATATAATAAATTATGTAAATAATTTTCGGTTTGTCTGGTAAATAGAAGAAGACTTTGTTGTTGTTGTGTGTTGTTGTTTTGTAGTTGCTGCACAATAAAATTATAGCGGTCCTTTTCCACTTTGACAATCGATTTAATTAAACTTTTTATCATCATCTGTCGTTGTCACTGTCGCTGCTGTTGTTGTTGTTGTTGTTGTTGTTTCTGCTCCTACTGATACCGCAACTTGTACATTCAGGATCTGTTCAAGCTTCTTGCGTGATCCTTCAACAATAATAATAAATTCTGATGGAAAATCCAGAACAATTGTAGTATGGAAAAACATATTCGCAATCGCAATAATATACTCGAACAAGGCAAACCAACTGAAAGCTGAAAGCAATCCAAACAAGAGAGAAGATATTAGAAAATTATGTCCATAAGGGAATATGGGATGTTGAATAACTTACCCAAATCATGGCAATAGAATCGATGTTTGGCAAAGAAGATCAACAGACCGATTGTGCTTAAAATCGAAATGACAAAGAGATTTTTCTTCCATTTAATTGATTCTCTTTGCTTGTGGCTGAGCTCGGCATGTTCACCATGCAGCAGGCTGTGCAGTTTAATTGTTGCCAACATGTGACACAGGGAACAGGTCATAAAAACGATGAATATCTTCTCGTGAATTGCTGAAGGAATCACATAACAAAAAAATGTAACTTTATTAGCAATAAACAAATGGCATTCTCTTTACTTACGGTAATTCTCACGATTCGAAACGTATGTCACCCCGCCAAGCGCTGCAATTTCGATGCAATTCAGGCTGCACACGGCTGTGATTAGGGTGCTGGCCAGGTTGAGATTTTGTGGTGATCTCTCCTTCAGCTTCACCAGGAGACTTTGATAATAATTTCGATAAACGAAAGCGATTGGAATGCGCGGTCCTATGTGTAGGGCAATACAAAAACGCCAGAAATATCGTTGCGGGCTAACACCGGTAATGGCACTTATCGATGGTATAATATTGTAGACCTGTTCGATCGATTAAAGTATTGTTCGGTTACTATCATGGTTAGTATCGCAAGCAGGCTACATAGTAATTCAAATAATCGCATAAATCCAAGAAAGTTTACGGTTATTAGCGTTCCACAATCAACATCAAAGGTATCACGGTAGATTATTCCAGTGAGGTTATATATCTTGGCGATGTCCTTGATAAATGGGTAAACTGGAATTCTCATACCAAGTCCGCCATCGAACTCGCCACTAGGGCCTGTTTACTAGACATCATAAAAGCTTTCGATAACGTTTGGACATACGGGATACTGTACAAACTTATTAGTTTTGGTTTCCCCAATCATATTGTGAAAATAATTAAAAATGTTCTTTTTAACAGGGACTTTTTTGTACAGGTGTACGGCGGCCCATCGACAAGGAAAAGAATTAAATCCAGATTTCCTCAAGGTTCCAGACTTGAACCAGTCCTGTTCAGCATTTTCATGGCGTATCAACCCACCAATATACCCGGAACAAGGACCATATTTTTCGCGGATGACTCCATTTCGTATGCCGTTTCCCTCTCTCCTGAGACAGCTGCCCGAAGAGTGGAGGAAAACCCCGAAATCTTTGATCAACGCTAACAAAATGGAACCTATCTGCTTCCGAGTACCAGCAACCAAAACATGAATAAGAAATTTCGCAAGCCGGTGCAAAGGAGAGAGAGAAAGAAAGGAACTTAGAATCTGTACAGGACTCTGGAGGGAGGAGACGACGGCTCGCCTTTTTTGGTTATGGGCTGGACAAAGGCTGTTTTCTAACTTTTCCGGAAGAGTCCAGAAGAATAGGATAGATGGAAGAGCTTACGCAATTGTAATATCAGCTTGGAAGATCCACCTCTTCAGAACTAATGGGGAAATACCATCTGACCCAGCGGATTTGCAAACGTTGAGAACGTTTAAAACTCTAGTAGCTGCACTAGTACGAATGAAGATCTGTCCCATAGAGTGTTTAATACTCTGAGGTGTAGGCGGTAGCAATGCAATTTGGAAGAGTGAAGCTAGCTGCAAAATGTGCAGCAAACAGATTGGCCTTGTCTATAGAGCTGACAACTGGAATGTCATAAACGAGCATTGAAATCGATGACGAGGCTGTATTACCTTTGGGATATTGTAGTATTTTTTTGCCTTAAATGCATATAACTCTTATCTTTTATACACAATTATTGATAAACGATATTTCTTATATTACTTTTTATTCTAGTAGTCTACGGATGGCGTTGTGCGCATTTAGTGATAGTGTCTTACTTCTAAATGCTTTTATTCCATTAATGGGAGATCGCCCTGTTATACCCCCATGACGACATCCACTACTAGCTACCTTTCATAACTATAACTTAAAAATTAAAAAGTAGAAAAATTGAATTGACAATTTTTGTACTCACCCGACAATGTGTTTCGTGGACCTCCTCAGCTTGGAAGACATACGCAGTAACAAAACATGTAAATAACGTAAATAGCGGAAGCATTGCGGCAAAAATACACATCTTCTGGAAGCTGGCTAGGCAATGTACAGCAAACGGAAACTGCAATAAGATCGTAAGCACAATCGATAACAGGCAGAAAAAGAGAAGAGAAAAATATGGTATAAGAGAAAGAGCAACTGAATACGAATTAATACTACGTTTCCATTGTCCGAGATTGAGTCTAATAAGATAAAAACATGGCGGTACAACTAGTAGCGATCCATGAATAGAGTAAATTTGACAGCTTCATTCTATATTCTTAACAAAAGCTGTCAGCCAAACCTAACTCAACCGCTCTTGTTTCGTGAAGTTTATTACGGTTTACCGAAACTAATCTCTAATTAGCGGTTCCATGCACCCAAACCCGAGTTAACTTGGTCATGAAAACGTAGTATAACATTGAATATAATAAAAAAACATCGCAATACCATGATAATAAACTCACAGACACAAAGAGCATTAACAAATAGAACATTGCATGAGATAAAACAAACGAAAAAATCAATTCGAATTATATTATGACAGTGGCACAGTGGCAGTGGCAGTGACAATAATAGATCGTAATGAAGCGATGCTAAGCGAGTAGTACCTAATGACCATGGCCACAGGTCTGATCACTGCCTGTTGGTTAATTACGAGAAAAACGGATGATTTGTGTTATGTAAATTGTCTCTCGAAGTCATAACAGAGATTGCGAATGCATTTTATGTTAGAAACTGATGTTGATGCTTAATGGATGGAATGGATGGATATATCAGCGCCTGTATTCAAAAAATGAGTACTTCTACTTGTACATCACAGCGATTTTCCAATCAACACTCAATTTAAAAAACACAATGCACTTTTAATGACAACCCAATCTCACCTGTTCCTGATTTTTGGCATTGGAGATCTCATCACCGGCACCTTGTGCACTTTTTTGAATTTCACTTTTGCTCATTTTTATTAGTTTATAATTAATATATACCTAACAAACGGAAAATGTTAACTGATTCGATGTTTTCTAAAAATATCCTGAATCACTTTTCTTATATCAAATCAATGTTGTGTGTAGTTTTCACAAAAAAGGAACCTTCGCAAGCAAAGTAAAATTAACATCAAATAGGGGTGGGATTTATTTTTATGTAGTATACAATTTATAAATATTATAGTTGTGTAACACAATTAAAAAGTCTATTAGAGTCAGTGTGCTAGTTTTATATTAGGAAATGTTGCAATTGTTTTGTAATTTTTTCTATTCTGTGTTCTGTGTTTGGTGGAAAATTCGATTTCTTTTTAATTTTTTTATATGCACCCAACAATTGTGCAAACCGCCGTCGCGATGTAACGACAATGACACTTTGAAAAACTTAAGGGTTGTTTTAATCCAGTGGGTGGTGGAGAATATGCTGTCAAATTTTACTTCAATCGTTCACTTTTATATTTCGTACGCCATCTAGCTGAAAATATTTTTCTACAGTAATTAATAAATAGGCAGCGAACGTCAAAATACATAGTCCAGTGCTGCCGAACTCAATCCAATCGGATCCATTTGGATCCTTTTGCGAGCTTTTGCCTTCTTGCAAAGATAATAAATACCTAGATGTCTTACGCTTATAGAGATCAGAGATGTTCACAAAATTATATGCTGTACTTACATGCCATCTATTTTCAAATTATGTAACTAAACAAAAGTCATATACACAAACCTAAAATTAAGTGTCATTTACTCCTACCTCTACGCTCAATTGCAAAATTTCAGATCCTTATGACTTTATCCCAGAACTGATAAAATAGTTTCATTTACAATAAAATATTGACTCACAAATTGAGTAACGAAAATAACGCCTGTGAATAAAATCATGTAAAATGAAGAGACTAATACCATATTTTATTATTCTTCAATAACTTCGATAAAGAATTGAAATTCAAATAAACTTGATAGTTTAAAATATTGCGGTCGTCAATTAAACTAAAGCATCCACATCCAGCATTTCAGTTAAGTTTCATAATATAATGTAGATGTCGCGTAAATCGCAAAGATAAGTGAATAGATAAGGTAGTTAATAAATACAAACTAATTTCATATCGTATACACCAACCGCTACGCATATGCGGATGTGATCTTTCATCAGCACCAAAATGATTTCAGTTAGACCGTAAAATCACATCAGCATCAAAATGATTTTAGTTACCCCCTATAAGGTAGTTAATTTCATATCATATACACCAACTGCTAAATCCGTAAGATCACATCCGCATCAAAGCTACACCCGCAACATCACATCCGCATCAAAATGATTTCAGTTACCCCCTAGACGCGCCTATAGAAGTTTAACTTCAAAATGATGAGGATGACTCATCATCCTCCGAGTAGAACCTACATTCTGTTAGAAAGCTCACCAGCTTCCTAATGCTATCCCTATTAAAGTTAGGGATTTCCTTGTAGGTAAATGGCCTAATTAATTGTTTGGATTGCTTGACATTTTGTTATTCTCTTAAATAATGATTGATGGCGTCTCTGAATCAACATTATTGCCACAATGCTATTAAAAGAAATTGTCATAATCTGTACTACCTGGAATACTACATATTGTACTAAATATGCAATTTCGTTAAATATTATACTTTTTATAAAAAAAAACAGTCTAGTTGCACTGTCCGTTTGAAGAGCATCAAAAAAATAAATTTATTATTTCATTTATTCTTGTGACAGCAAACACCTTAAAGAAAAAACCTCGGAGTATCTAATAATGAATCAATTCGTTATAATTGTTGGTCGTTGTAGAATTGATATCTAAATATGAAACAAGATAAAGACATTTTAAATATTTATTTGTACTTAAGTTCTGTAATTTTGATTACTTATATGTAAATTTAAATAAGTGCTTCGACTGTTTCACTATCATTTGGAAATGCTTCATACTTATGTCGTGTTTTTTTCCTTTTAGAAATCTGCGGTCAAGCTCCAATTTTTTATCGACAAATCGAACACGAATTGTGTATTGTTGGTGTAGTTAAAAAGAGAGGTAAATTTTCCAAAATATACAGATCTGTTTTCGTTCTCCGGTATATTCGTTTTTTACGGGAAACGAACAACTTGACAGCCAAAGATCCACTTTGTGGTAGTTGTTAGAAGAAAAAAAAAGAAAGGTAGTTGAAAAAGAAATAAACGTTTAAAAAAAACTGTACTGGTGTTTTTATAAATAACATTTAATAAAAACTCTTTTTTGACTTTTGTTTCGGTGGGTCCCCAAAGATTTCATAAATGATCCTTTTGAAAATGTTTGAGCGACAGCACTGATACCGGCCGCCATAGACCGAGTCAAAACTGTCAAATCAACAAATGTTAAGTAATATTTTTCGAAACATCCGTGTGCCGTCATGCCTGATAATATTGTTTTTTAAACTTAAATGTGACTGAAACAAAAAGATAGTACAAAATAGACAAGCTTCTTAAATTATAAGAGGAATCACACCGATTTTAACTCAAGAAAAGTGAATTCTGTCGAACTTTTGTTAAAAATAGGTTACGTTTGAAAGTCATCAAAATATGAATTCAATAATTAAACAATTTGTTCGTGTCTCATTGCTGTCTAAACCCTTAAACAGCGCTGGCAAATTAATATTTATGCCAGCCACAAATGCTTTTCACACCACTGATAGCTTAAACCAGAATCGGAATAAATTCAATCAAGGCCCACAGAAATGGCTACTCAATAACAGAACGGTCTATCCACCGCAAAAGCCTGATGAGGAGCCACGCACTGCGGTAAAAACTTAAACTTTATGTATTCATAATAATAATCACAGACTGATCATCTCCCTTTTCACAGTATGTATGCCACATGAGAACCAACATCAAATACAGCCCCGACAAAATGTGGTACATAGCTTCACTTGTTCGGGGAATGTCCGTCGATGAAGCTGTTAAGCAATTAAGTTTTGTTCTTAAGAAGGGAGCAACTGATGTTAAGGAAGTCATTTTGGAAGCACAGGAAATGGCTGTAAAAAGCCACAATGTGGAGTTTAAGAGCAACCTGTGGGTTTGTAAGTTATTTTGCGTTTTAATATATATAACTAAATACATAATAATATCATATCGTGTTTTTAGCTGAATCATTTGTTGGAAAGGGTAAGGTGTACCGCGGGATGCGCCGTCATGCTCGTGGTCGCCAAGGAATAGTCGAATATAAACACTGTCATTATTTTGTTCGACTCGAAGAAGGTCCACCACCAAAGCATTACTATTTGCCAGCACCACAAACGCCTGAGAATCAATTTGATAACTGGCTCGAACAAATGCGGAAAAGAAAAATTATTAATTCACTGTAAATATGCTGCTAATGCAATATTTATTAAAAATTTTGTATTTTTACCCTAAGTGGAGTGAATATTGGCCGAATACTTTTAACACAATTGTGCATAATCGCAAATAAAATAAAGTATATTCGATTTTGTATGATAAAGAAAAATCATTTTATTTATAATTGAACACTTAGCGTATTGACTTAAAATGCTGTTTCAGTTCCAACAGTAATTGCTTTTTAATCTCAAATATTATATAATGCAAATAAATAAAATAATGTGGCTATTAATCGTTTGCAAAGGAAACAGCAAGAAGTGGTTCTAAATCGTCTATTTTATCATTTTCAATATCTAATGAGGCATTCTTGGATTCCACAGCTGCATTCTTGTCTTCATCGTCGTTAATTTCTGCTCCTCCTACATTGTCACACTCCATTTGTATATCAATCTGAACATCGGAATCTTTTCGATCACGTAACAATTTGTCAGTCTCACGATCTACAACAATTCCAGCGAGTTTTGAAAGCATCGATCGTGATTTTTTGCCAGCATCTTTTCGACGTCGACGATTCTTTTTAGCTTTCTTTTCTGGAGCTGATTTTCCAGCTATATTGTCCGTTTTTTCATTGTGATCTCTCTTGGCATGCAACAAAAGGTTCTGATTACTCTTAAAAGTTCGTTCACAACCTTCTATAGTACAAGGAAATGATATACCAGAGTGTGCTACCTTTATGTGTTGTTGCAAATTTCTTTCGTAGGAGTAAGAACGTGAACATCCCTCATGTTTGCATGCATATAAAACCTTGTCTTCATCATTTGCATGTTGTGCTTCAATATGTTTCTTCAGTTCGCTGGGCTTACCATAAACTCGAGTGCAATGGTCACATTTATAGAATGTTTTGCCATGACCTGCATCCTTGCGATGCTTGACTAACTCCGTCCACTTGTCGAACTTGACCGAGCACTCTAAGCATTCGAAGGCCTTACATGTATTGTGACGATTGTATTGCCACTCTGAGTAGAATCCTTTGGAACATCTGGAGCAACTGTGGTACAAGAAAATACCTAAGATATAGACAGGTTTTTTGTGAATCTTAAAAAAAAAAACGTACTTGAAAGGGTAAACGCCTGTGTGATTCGCAATCTCGTGACGTCGCATCTTGAGGCGTTGCGTGAATTTCTCATTGCAATGCGTACACTTGTAAACTTTTGGGTTTTCATGTACCTCGCGAATATGTCGTTGCATATTAAATATAGACGGGAACATTTGTTTGCACGTATCAATATCACATTTGATATCTTTTATGGGCGGCGCAGTACGTTCGTGCGTCGTCTTCAGGTGCCGCCTTAGATGTGTTAGGATCGAATATGTTTTATCGCATCCATCGTAAGTACAAGAGTGCTTTTTCTGGAAATATAATAAATATGCCCCTAGTTGGTAACTTTATTCTATACAACTTAATAACTTACGATTCCTGTGTGATGATACTCATGTCTGTCCAAGTGATCGAGACGCACAAAAGACTCCTGACAGTCACCGATTCGGCAAAAATACTTTTTACCTGTGCTGTTCCGCCGCTTAGGTTTCCTCATTGGAGTCTCTTGAACTGTAATTATACTTTCGACATCACTGTCCGATGTTACGTGGCTTTCAGGTGGCATTTTACTTATTAAGCTTAGCAATTGGCTAATAAATTATTAAAACTGATAAGTTCAAGGGAAGTCCAGCTCCAGTCTACAGATCACGCGTCTTCTTATTGTACTAATGCACTTTGTAGTATATAGTATAAAACTGCACGCACGTGTCATCGCAAAATTCATTACGAATTTTTATGTGTATAGTGTCTAGAATATGACTACAGTACGGGCGAGAAAAATAATATTAATGACGAAAGTAACGTGTTATTGAGATTGAAAGATAATAACTGCATTTTATTTGCCGAGCAAGTTCGGAATTTGAATGTCATAACCAGCCAAAACCAGCTAAACAGCAGGTTTTCACAATTCCAAAGAAGGAATTCGACAATGCAATTGTTGTAGTTCCTCGGCATATAAAATACGGCTAATATATCGATGTAAACTAGCTCATATATATTCGTTATTTGTTATAATTAATTTCTGTGCAAACCAAGTATATTTTCTTAAAATATTATACAAATTAAATTGCATTAAAATTAAACGAAACGCACTATTGAAACATTTGCTATGAGGAGAAAATATATGTTATACATATGTACATCATGATGACATCTTTGGCTGCCATTTGTGCACCTATATTCATGCCCTTTTTCGATTTCACAATTATAATCGTTTTAATTTTAATTATAAATTAAATGGAAATGCCATTTTCTTGGCGATCCGCTCTTTAATTGGTCTTGAAAACACTTACAGTTTTACGCGTGACTTGTGAAATTTTGTTCAAAAGGAAATCAAAGAAGTCGAAAAAACAATTTTCCACGCACTACCACGTGCAAATTTTTATTCGCACAAACTCTGCCCAAGAGTTGTTTTTTGGCTTTCAAGTTGTTTCCCCTTTAAAACGACTCTGCCTAAAATGTAGAGCGAAAACTGATCTGTATATTTTGGGAGTTTTACACCTCATTTTTATAACACATACAAACTGATGTCATTTTGATTAGCACATGTCGCAACTTGTTATTTTTCACTGAAAGCTCTGTAACTTTTCTCTATTCTTCAATTTTTTCTTGCAAAAACAAAAATACATTTTCTTTGTACATATTTAGAATCAGTGAAATTATATTATTGGAAGAGATTTTTAATTTTTCTCTGTCTTTATCATAATCAGAAACCACATCGTCTTCCTCTTCAGAAAACAAAGAATTTTTAGACATTACGCACACATGCAACAAAAATTGTAAACAAAAGACTTTCGCCTTCCGTCTTTGATTTCCCTTTTGAAAAAATCTGCGTTCGATCGCGCTCTGGCGCAATTTTTAGGGAAAAAAATTAACAAAATTTTCAGTTTTCATCCATCACAACCGTCAAACACGACTCTCGACGTGAGTCTTATGCGGGTTTTTAGAAATGCCCTACAAGCCTTAACTACTGACATAATTTCAACTCTCTAGAAATGACACATAAGAATGAGCTGCTTTTTTCTTTTTGCTTAACTTACTTTTGCACTTAACAGATTTCTCCTATGTGCTATACTTTTTGATTTATTTGCAAAAACTCGAAAAACTGTCTGAGTAAACTGTCACTTACGGTTGCCAGATTTCCGTCAAAATCATCTACCTCTTCACAAGAGAGTGCGAGAAAAAATGAGCGGGCCGATTATAGTTAAATTGAAGTTGTGTTTAGCCAGAAGAGATTGACTTTACGCGAATGTTATAGATATTTTTAAGTAACATGGGAAAAGTTATTTATGGCATTTTGGTAACATTGAAAAATATACTACTTCTCTCGTCTGGCTAACTACAATTTAAATTTAACAGCTGTCCTACCCGTTTTTTCTCACACGCCACAAATGTAAATCAAGCGTTAATATGAATTTTCATCCCGATAAGTTCAGCCGTCTAGGTTGTAGAGTGGACACAGAAATACAAACATACATACAGACAGACAGCGATGTTTTTATTTTCGCTTTTTTTTAAATCAGGAGATACGGTAATGGGGAAATCTGCAAAAATCCCAAGTTCGAAAATTTTCATGATTACTATATTAAATTATACACACATATAAAAAAATTTTACTATGTAAAAGAAAGTATAAGGCAACATAAAGTACTCGTTTTAAGTACAAATCGTACAAACTTATTAGTTTTTAGTGTCAAAATTAAAAAAAAAATGTAGTTACACGTCCGACTCCGAAGGTGCATCGTTGACATTTTCCACATACAATATACAATTATTTGCTTGTGCAAGAAAAAGCCAACGCTACATGCCGATGCCCAACCAAATAAGAAACTAAAGAGACGTCAAGTTCTTTTGGTTCAACTTTTGGATAAAACGATGACAAAATTTTATATCAACTGGAACGCAATATAAAAAAGTCAGAATCTGTCAAAGTGAAGTCAATAGCCATAGCGAGATCTGCAGCGCAGCGCAAGAATTTTTCATAATATATATGTAGAGTTGAGTAGCAAAGCTATTTTTAATCGAAAAAAGTGGACAAAAAACAAATCCACAAATCAAAATTAAGTCGCAAAACTAATTTTAAACAAAAGAACCTCCATCCACACATACGTAATGGAATACGAGAGTGTATTAATTGTTAAGCCAGAAGTATTTATTTATAAAATTCCACCCAGGGCCAGCAATAGAGGATATAGGTAGGTACCATGAACTGTAAAAGTGATTGGTCACAAACAGGTAAGCCTGGTTTGTACGTATCCAATTTACCTTTTTTCTTATTTTAATTATTGTACGAGTAGAAGATGCCTGCGTTTCGAATTTAAAAAAGGGGAATGTAAAATTTTGTTTATTTGCCAACAAATAGATCAGATGTCAGCCACAGTCCCTTTATAGATTTTTTCTGTAGTTAGATGTTATCAGATGTGTTCAGTATGACGTATGAATAAGACGTATTGAGAAACTTGTAAAACTCCCCTTTTCTTGTTTTTTCTCTTCATTGGTAAAAACAAGTCTGGACCCATAAGTTTTGAGTTCAGTCATTACCAATGGCCGTTAAAAAAAACAAGGGAAAAGAAAATCATAAAATTTATCGAAACTTTACTTGGTTGGCCTTTGTGCTAAACCGTCTCTTTTATGTGCGTTTTTGTTTACAATTCAACAACCAGAATTCTTTATATGCAATCGCAAAATCAAATAAATTTTTTTCGAATAATAATAAAATTCCCCTTTGTTTGTTTACAGGGCTGCCGATTGGAATCTCGGTGAACCAACATGGACCGGAAGAATGCGACTGGTCGCCAAGGGTACAGCGGTGAATCTCAAATTGGAAGATAAAACATCGGGTGCACTGTTTGCTAACTGTCCAATTGATACATATCCGGGAGTTGCCATCGAAGCCGTCTCCGACAGTTCACGATACTTCGTTATTCGTGTACAGGATGACAATGGTGAGTGATCGGTCGGAGTGTATTGTATATCGTTCCAATAACCATAATCAGATACCGTAGGACGGTCTGCCTTTCTGGGTCTCGGCTTTGGAGATCGTTCAGACTCATTCGATCTCAACGTAGCTCTACAAGATCACTTTAAATGGGTGAAAAATCAAGAGCAAATCGAAAAGGAAAAAACTGAACCGAAGCAAGAGCTGGATCTTGGGTTTAAGGATGGCGAAACGATTAAAATCAATATGCGAATAACTGTAAGCTGATTGTATACCATGTAGAAATGTGTTATTAAACAATGACACATTTTTGTTTTTGTAGAAAAAGGATGGCTCCGAAGGCTCATCCAGAACTGGAAAAGCCAAATCGAATTCTGGAATCTTACCACCTCCACCGGGTGGTGTTGGAAAAATCGCCCCACCACCAGCTCTTAGCGGCGGTACAAATCGGCAAAGTCCCGGTGCATCGCCAGCACATAGCAGGCCCATTGGTGGCGCAGGCACTGAATGGGGGGACTACGCTTCAGCTGGGTAAGTGGAAATTCACTTGTTATCTGTAAAGAAAGTTTATTATTATGTTGATATCTGTGAACCAATACCAATTGTAAGTAAAGTCAGAGCACAAGGTTTGGCTGTATAGCTTTTGCATTCGCAGTTGTGTTTGAACTGAAGTATGAAGTAATCTAGACTCGACTCATCCAGTGCGCATAAAATGGCGTATATTTTTAAATTTTTTTGTCCGATTTTCACAAAACATTTTTTTTGACAGCCTAATCTTTTATCTTTACATGAACACCTTTATCATTAAAATCTGTATAGTATTATTTAAATTTAAGTAAGCGTCTCTATCAGAAGAAGGTTTCAGGAAATTGGTACCTTCAGTCGGAGACTATATACCAGCCGGCTCCGGAGCCGTCTGAGGGACGATCGCTTTATCGTATCATCTACACTGTGAAATCGTCATCTTAGGGCGTAAAAGGGTAAAAAGATTACATTACTTCGAATTTGTGCCCCACATTCCATTCCTTTCAGCCACAGATTTCATGCAAATAACTCAATCGAGATAAAAATAATTATTTACAGCCCTTGAAGTTCTTCCGATGGTCCCAATATCATCTGCTATGTATGGTGTGGTGAGAACGAATTTTTTCGCTGTGTTGACTTACATGTCCACAGTCCAGCAGTTATGGCACTAAGCGAAACCCACTTAGACAGTGTTTCAAGTCAGCTAAATTCTCGTTAATAAACCACGCAGTTTAGAAAAAACTCCAAACGATCTAGAAATTTCCAAAATAGCATTTTTTATATTCCACATATGACGCGTGCCACCCACCTTTCGCATGTGACACGTGTGATGGTTTGAAATCGCGCCATTTTTTCGTTTTTGATTTTTTTAACCACCTTTTGCTCGACCTAGAGTGCTGATATTTTGTGAGCGGCTCAATGTTAGGGGTCGATTTTGATATTCCACTGAATGAAGTTTTTTTCTACATATACTTGTTTCTTATCAAATTATATATACTATTTCTTTTACAACTAATCTAATTACAGTGCAAATCAAGCACAGGGACAGCAACAACAGCAGAATTCAAATCAATCAAATGCCAATTGGGTACAGTTCTAGATACAAAATTTAGCCCTAAGGATAAACAAACAAACGAAACATCAAAATACAGTTGGAAATAAAGAACAAAATCCATAATTAACCGTTCGGCAATGTATAATAATATATATTAGATTATATCAAAAAAAAAAAAAACTGAATCAGTCCCGTGTTGGTGGTCGTTCAATGTTGTTTCCATGCAATTAGAACCAGAAATTGCTCATAATTTACAAAAAACTCAGTTTCGTCACAGGAAAAAGCACGAAAACAACATCGACACAGCACCTTCATAGAGGATAAATATTTAAAAAAAAAATGAACAAACAATAATTATTATAAACTGATTGAATTATTAAAAAAAAACTAAAACATAATATTGTTGAACATTGTATTTTTACATATTTAACTTACAAAGATAATAAAATGAAATGAAATTAAGCAAAACAAACAAAATAACCAGTACGATTCAAATGAATTCAGTTAAATAATTTTATTGAATTCTCATCCTTTTCAATGTTCCAATTTTTTCCTAACTAATGTTTATGATAATAATTATTGATTAATTGAATTTAAGAAAAATCATTCACTTTGCTTATCAAATGAACAATAATCTGTACTTACGTTTTATAACATTTTTGAGGATTATTCATCCTCGCTATCATAATTATCTTCCAGCGCTCAGTTTATTCTTGTTTTGAAGTTTTTTTTTATCAAATGAGTAAATGTTTGTTTTTCTTTTTGTATTATTATGTATTTAACGAAACGTAAAAACCAATAGCAAATATATAAATATTATATAAAACATACCTACATACTCTAGCTATATAATGTACAATTGTAAAATGCTTAAAATGTTAATGAAATTGTGAAAAAAAAACTTTAAATGTTTTCAGTTTCTTATATCAAGTTATCACTTGAGATCAAGTATAGTTGGAGAGACGTTGTTTAGTTTGAATTTTTGTTTGCGCTATAGTTCGTTTTGTTTTGTTAAGTTAAAAAGTTGTCTATGTGCTACTTGTAAGCTGCGACTATACTTACTTGTGATTAACTATCCCTGAGGACATAAGATCGACTAAACATTCCAGCAGTCTATACCAAGCGCCTTAATAAATTGAATTCTTTTTAAAAATATTCTTAAGTTTCATATGTATTAAAAATTTGTCTTTTTGTCTTTCTTTTTATTCTAAAAATGGTATTAAATATCTATTTAGCATGTGATTATTGTTTATTATTTTGCCTCGCTTGCTTTTTATTTAAAATTGCTTTAATTTTCATACTTTACTAGAAATAAAAAAAAACACACACTACTTGTACACAATACATAAATATGTAATTGTTTTTTTTTTGTTCTCACACTCGCAATACAAATTACAAATACATAATATATTTTTTTTAGATAACTGAATAATGGGAAGCAAATATACATTTTAAAATAAATCAAATTATTGTTAACGTAGTTATTTTTTTGTTATTTTAATAACACAAGCAACAAAATTATTTCAACTTAAATAAATATTAATCGTATACTTCTTCTTTACTCTTTTCTCATGTAATGAAATACGGGTTTAATTTTTTATTTCAATTTTTATTTTCATTGAGTTAAATTAATAAAAATATATACTATTATACAATTTAAGTTATGTAGTGGAGTTTTAAATTTTGTCGATTTAAGCACGAAACACTTATCTCAGAAATATTTCAATCTGTGTTAACAAAAAAAAAAAAAAGGATTCGCCAAAATAAGCCTATTATACAATTTAAGTTATGTAGTGGAGTTTTAAATTTTGTCGATTTAAGCACGAAACACTTATCTCAGAAATATTTCAATCTGTGTTAACAACAAAAAAAAAAAAGGATTCGCCAAAATAAGCCTCAGGAAATCTGACCCGTTATTGATTTGCTTGTGATGAAGCCACACTGGCTATCCTGTCTTGAAGGATAGATGATAGACTATTGGTCTATTCTTTTATTCAACACGAGCGAGCAGTGTACGTCAAAAATTTACACTGTGTTCTTTTATTTACCCGGGGTAATTTTACTCTGTACTTTGTGTTTTTTATTGTGAACCAAGCACGACACGGTGTATACACAGTTTCCTATTTTTTACACTGAAATAAATATCAGTGGAAGGCAGAGTAAGAGCGAGTAAAGAAACCCAGTGTACACACCGAATAATTTTACGCCGTGCAACATTCGCTCGGTGTACTCTAGGTAACTTTACTCGCTCGGGTTGAATAAAAAAATATACTCTATCTTTCAACTCAATACACGTTTCTTTTTATAAGCTTTAAAGCCGCCTATGATAGCATAGCCAGGGGCCCTATCATAATTTTCGCCGCGAAACAGTTTTTACACGATATCGTGAATTTGGAATCACTAAACACGATACCTTTCCGCCATCTATTTCGATATCGAGAAAAGTTCGCCAACAAAAAGAAGGCGGACATTTTTTCGATTGACAATTGACATTTGTTTATTGTGAAGCCAGCTTGGCTTTACTTTAATTCTCAAAGCAACAGCTTTTGGTTTTACCGCCTTACGATGAGCACCATAACTATAAAATGGTTTTAGTTTCTTAATCCCAAAAATTTTTTCGATTTACTTTCGGCTTTATGCTTATGCCATTGTTGTTGTAAGCCAAGCTGGCTTTGCCAAAGCAATATTGCAATAAATGTAGTTATTTTTTCGTAAATCTCTGCCCCTGAGTTTTTTTTTGCTGTCAAGTTGTTTGTTTCCCCTTCAAAACAACTCTACCGTAGAGCGAAAACAGATCTGTATATTTTGGGAGATTTACCCCTCTTTATACTCGAATTTGAAGTAGTGCAACTATCTCGGGTCAACTGTAATCTGTAACAGTAGCAGCCGATAACAGCATGGAAACAGCTACTAGCGCATGACTGCTTAAAGCCAACAATGCCTACTTTGTTCTCTCGAGACTCATTAAATCAAGGAATCTAACCATAACATCCAAGCTTCTAGTGTGTAAGACAATGTTTATACACATACGGATCCGAGAATTGGGTGCTTACCAAAAAGTCTTCGGAGAATTGTTGCGCCGTATGTGAGGAAAGACGTTTCCGGATAGTCTATAACGAAGAGATCTACCAACTACCAGCGTTAACACGATGTCGGAATTGTGAAGAGAATTAAGTAGCACACGTAGCCCACATGAGTGAAGAGGATCCTGATTGGAAAGTCCTTTGCGGTGGGATTTATGGAACACGATGGACGATTTGTGATAGCTTGGATTTCGTTTGAGATGGAATTATACAATTGAATGCATCTATAAATTATTCCATTACAGCCGTTTAACAGGTATTTTATTTGCCGAGGAATAAGGAATTACAACAACAATTGCACTGTCGAATTCCTTCTTTGGAATGTGAAAACCCGCTGTTTGGCTGGTTTTGTCTGGATGTAAGCCGCTCGCGCTAATATTTGCTAATGGGAATGAAATCGACGCTATAGAGTCGATTGTAATAGACTTTCGCGTGCATAGACTTGTTTCAAATGTCTATTATAACCACATAACACAGTTTCTGGGTATTTATTTGCCTTTGCGTGCTGGCAAATGTCCATTATAATTATATTATGCTTCAGCTGGTTACAGATTTCACTTATTACAACGTTGATTTTGGTCCTTGAAAATATGTTACTAAACTTTCTCAGACAATTTCAAGAGCCCCACTAAAGTAGATTTCCTTGGTAAAAGAGGGAAAACAAAAGAAATTTTATCTACAAAAAAAAAGAAAAATTATAAAGGTTATTGGATAACAAAAGTAGTAATAGTATTTTAACATCATATTATGTATTAATAATAACCAAAATTTAAGTTTTTGCTTTTTATGAGGTAGGGCATATTTGAAAAGAAATCCCATTTGAAAACTGAAAAACGTTTAGTGGCAAAAAACAAATGGGTCTTCATGCGTCATGCCTCTTTTCTAATATTCAACGCTGCTTCTTCATTGAAAAGAAAAAAAAAACTATTGCATTTCATACCGTTAATAATAATCTTGATTTGACATTCGATAATAAAAACACGCCGTTTTTTGTTTGAGTTTTTTACTAATTGAATGTTTGACAGAATGTCCAAATATTTCTTATAGAATGCAGTTTCCTTACGGATCGATATTCAAAAATTCCAATAAAATTAACAAACTATTTATAAAATTCATGCTCCTGCTCATCTTTCTTAATGTTGTTCTTATATCCCTTTTCGAAATCTTTTGAAAGTACTATATAGCGATTTTCTCTTACGGCATGCATTCCCGCTTCTTGGCAGATGGCATTTATGTCAGCTCCAGATATTTTGTCCGGCCGTGCCACAAATTCTTCTAGATCTACATCCTCGCTTAAATTCATTTTCGACGTAATCGTAGAAAATATTAATCTCTTTTGGCGACGATCCGGCAAAGGAAATTCTATTTTTCTGTCCAAACGTCCAGGACGCAACAAAGCTGGATCTAAGGTATCAGCACGATTTGTTGCCATTATAACCTTGACGTTAGTTGTTTGATCAAAGCCATCCATTTGATTCAATAATTCCAATAATATACGCTGAACTTCTCGATCAGCACCTGTTTGAGCATCAAACCGTTTAGTGGCAATAGCATCAATTTCATCAATAAAAATTATAGCAGGCGCATTTTCTTTGGCTAAACGAAAGACATCCCTAACCATTCTGGGACCTTCACCCAAATACTTTTGAACAAATTCAGAACCTACGACCCGTATAAATGCTGCTGTTGTATGATGTGCAACTGCTTTCGCTAACATTGTCTTTCCACAACCAGGAGGTCCATACATAAGAACACCTCTAGGGGGATCAATACCTTAAAATAGGTGCTACATTTTAGAAACAAAATTAGGTATTTATTACAGAAAATGAATCTTACCAATTTGTTTGTATAATTCGAAGTGTGTCAGTGGTAATTCAACGGCTTCTCGTATTTCTTGCTTTTGCATATCCATACCCCCAATGTCAGCATAGCATACATCTGGTTTTTCGTCTGCTTGGAGCATAGATATGGAACTATCAGCTTCTGGCGGTAAAACATCAACTAATGCATTGCTATGCTTATGCAAGGCTACCGATGCCGAAGGCTTAAGTAGTTCTCTGTCGATTGTAGAGAGTATACGAACATAATAATTGGAGCCAGTGGTGGAGCCGACAATGCCAGTATTTTGATCAACAGCCTCTAGAAATTGACCTATTACCAATGGTACAGATTGAATTCTTTTAACTTCCTCCTGTGCATGTAAGTATTCCTTTTTTAAATTTCTTTGCTCGTCCTTAATGTATTCCTCTTGTACTTCCAAAAACTCTAAAGTTTTTTGTAGCTTCTGCAATTATTTAAAATAGTTGTATGGTGGATGGTGGAATCGCTGCAAAATGCGGTGTCGCTTACCTTGTATCGAATATACAAATCATCATCACCATCGTCCACAGAACTATGAGCATCTTTAATTTTGCAATCAAAAATGTCCTCCTTAAATTTTCTTATTTAAATATTTTCAATATTTAAGAATTTATTTTCTTTCCTACCTTCTCTGGAAATATTAATTCAACCTCCACCATTTCCTGTTTCAATCGAATTTAAAATTGTAAATGAACAAAAGTACGATTTTGTACAATGCACAATGACAATGACTGGATAAATTTGTCTCTTTTTCTTTTTTAAGGTTCTGTTAGACTATCATCGGTCGTCATTCATAATGACAGTTGACAAAACGGAATAGATGATAGAATTTAATATATTTGCTTTTACACTGTCATCGTAATGATGCCCTCAAATTTATTTAAAATTTATGCTACTAGAAAATCCAGCGCATCATGTCTGAAGTCCAAACAGATCGGTCTAGTTTTATTGAGCACACTTAAGCTGTCATTAAAAAAGGGAGATTTCAAAAATATTGTAGAAAAAAGATATATGTTTAGTGTCAAAAGTGGTTGATGCGACACGATATCGGTGGGAAAGAGCCTAATATTTAATAAATTGGTCACGTAAGACCCGAAGTTTTATTAGTTATTATACAATAATGAAATACATTTTAAATAATTAACTGCAAAATATTATATAAAAAGACGATCTTAACTTTTTGCTTTCTCCGTTTTACATTTTTTGACACTTGCCGATTATGAAAGTAATGATGAATGTTTCTACTTATCAAAAAGATGATGGCAGTCGATGATAGAAAATAGTATTATGTGTTTTATATTTATATTATTTGCCGAGGAATAAGGAATTACAGCACCAATTGCACTATCTTATTTCTTTCTTTGTTTTGCTGGTTTTAACATTCGAATTCCTTATTCCTCGGCAAATAAAATACGCCTTATAATAGCTGTCAATTGTCAGTTGTGTTCAGAAAATCGAACATGAAAAGCGAGAATCTATTGTATACATTGCTTCGCATGTATGTGCAATATATTTAAATTATGAAGAAAAGTCAGTGCTTTCAGTGAACACAAATCGAATGACAAATTGCGTCACGTACCAAGCAAAATGACTTCAGTTGTTACTTTAGTGAAGAGGGGGGTAAATTTCCCAAAATAAACAGATCTGTTAAAGGCGATCTCAGATAAAAATTTAAGTTCCATCGATTGTTTTTTTTAAGGGAAAACGAATAACGAATAACTTGCACTATTTTTTTTTGTTTAAATTTCTTTTGCACTAAGTGCTATACTTTTTGAGTTATTTGCCAAAACTCGAAAAACTGTCACTTCCGGTTGTCAGATTTTCCGTCAAAATCATCTGGCCACTCATAATTTATGTTAAAAGCTTAAATATGATAAGTTCAGCCGTATGGGCTGCACAGTGGACACAGACAGACAGAAACTTCTTTAATATAGCTTTTTCTGACTCCGAAGATACGGTAATGGTTAAATCTGCAAAAATCCCGAGTTAAAAAATGTTCATGATTACTATACTATGTAAAAAAAGTAAAATAGGCAACTGTGTATAGACCGTAACCCATACCGTGCTCGGTTCACAATAAAAAACACAGAAGTAAAGATTACCTCGGTTGAATAAAAAAACACCGAGTAATTTTTTTACTTACACTGCTCGGTCGGGTGAAATAAAAAACGACATAATGTTTGTCCAAGTTAATTTGAAAATGTCAAAATGACAGCTTGACAGTTTCTTACAAACCACTGCCGCATCAATGATCAATATGACAGGTGCGTAATGTTTTGGCCAATTTGTAATTTGTATGTTTTCTTATTTATTGGAAGAAACCTAGAACCTACCGAGTGATAACTGATTTGCATATTTATCGGTTTAACTCTTCTGTTTTTAAGTAGATAATTGATTGATATCTTTAATAATGTACACTCTTTTGAGTGGTCTATACAAATACTTAGTGCAAAAAGACGAGTATTGCGTGGTGATCTTGGGTTTGGACAATGCTGGAAAAACAGTGAGTTTACTTAAATAATACACGGCTTTATATTTAGTTAAATTATATTTACAATACATATCCAAATAGACTTACTTGGAAGCTGCAAAAACTAAATTTACAAAAAATTACAAAGGGATGAATCCGGCAAAAATCACAACCACAGTCGGTCTAAATATTGGCCAAATCGATGTGCATGGAATTCGATTAAATTTCTGGGACTTGGGTGGACAACAAGAGTTGCAATCACTGTGGGATAAATATTACCAGGAGTCACATGCTGTGATATATGTAATCGATTCTAATGATCGGGATAGGATGGATGAATCCAAGTTGATTTTTGGTGAGATGACAATTTTATAATTTTTTCAATTTGTATTATAAATACATAACATATGTGTGTGTAGACAAAATGATAAAAAATGAATTGCTCACGGGAGTGCCACTCCTTGTGTTGGCCAATAAACACGATTTACCTGATGTTATGGGTGTGAGAGAAATCAAACCAGTATTTCAGCAGTCCGGAGTGCTAATTGGACGAAGAGATTGCCTTACGATGCCTGTGTCCGCGCTGACAGGGTGAGTTTTAAAAAAAAAAAATTGATAACTAAATATAAATATTGTAAGTTCGGTTAACAAAAATTACAAAGTTATGTAATGCAAATTTTTAATTTCATTCCACAGGGAAGGTGTCGATGAGGGTATTAAATGGCTTGTGGAAGCAATAAAACAAAATTCCATTGTACGACCACCTAGAGAAAACGATTGATGACGACAGAAACTGTTACTATTTGTATAAACTCCTAAATCTATATTTTTAGATGCAGATATATTTATGTATACAAATGTTTGCGAGAAAACAAATGCATAAAAGATTGAGTTCAAATAGATGTTTTTATATTAACATCTAACATGAGTGTAAACTAATTAAGCTAAACAACCCTTTAAACACAGATACTGCGCTAAACATGTAAATAAATCTTTTTTTAAGAAAGCCATTCTTCTTTTCTCTAGCCCACATCAATACCTGAATAAAAACCTAGTTGCATTCATGACAAAGAACGACGAAAAAAATAGATTGTTAGTTGAAGACAAAGTTGTAAGTTTGTTTCCGTTCATACCTCTTATCAGTAAAATTTTACCACCTTCTCTGATAAAAGTAACACAGTCTATGTGTTGGTGCCTTATTCTTCTGTGCAGTTCATAGTGTGCATAGTACGTATACGTATTGTTTAAAGAAAAGATAATAATTGTACGTCCGTATAGGAGTTATTTGATTATGTGCAACAGGTAAATGTTAGTTCACACATTTAATTTAAGATAAAACTTTAGTGGTAGGAGTCAGAGACACTCGTGTTATGTTATCAGAGTTATACGATTTTTCCGCTTTTTAAAAGACGGTCTTGGTTTAGTTTACTTTTTGTAGGTGTTATTACAAATCAAAAAACGTTATGTTATTTCTTTAAAAGAAAATAAGAAGTGTTTTGAGTAAACGACATAAATTCGATTTAAAAGAAACGTGCAACTGAGATCATAGTTTAGGAATAAATGCATATAGTTGGAATATTTGTACTAAACCACACAAAAGCCACACAATGTATCCTTATTACGAACAGGACTGGAGTGTTTTGCCGCCAGAAAACAATCGAAGGTATGTAGTGCTTCGTTGATTAATAATAGACTGATGAGAGCCAATAGGCAAGATCTTTGGTAAATAATAAACTTTCTTATACCGTATCGTACTTAAAAATACCTAAAAACATAAATCCAACTTTTTAAGTTAATAAAATAATAGTTTGCTAACCATTAACCTACTGCGCATAATGCTCGAGCAGCACAAAATGTTTGCGATAAGGATATGCACGTTTTCTTGAAAATCTTTATACTAATAAACCCATTAAATTAAAATTGTTCATGTTATTCGGAGATACATATGTGCAAAGTTTGGATCGGGTTAATTTTGAAAAAAATTATATGGTAGCCGCTTGGCTCTGAGGCCCAATCATTTCAAATATTTTACAAAAATTTACAATGTTGTGACTGAAGATACACAAGTGTACAAAATTTGATGAAATCCGGGTAAAATAATTTCATATTCATAGAAAGTGTTGTTATCGAAGATATACAAAATATACATGCAAGTGTCTCCACGATGCAGTCTGCTTGTGTTTTCTTTGTACCAAGTACTGTTCCAAAATCCAAACTGGTTAAATGAAAAATTTTGACGTTTGAATAACTGGGGCCTTTAATATAAAAACGTCAAAACGCAATAGAATCCGTTGCGCCACTTTTTTCGATGTATGAACGTTGCGTTGACCTTGCCGTATGTAACGCAAATAGGTTACCCAATGAACACGTTGTCGTCGTACAGGCAAACAAAAACATGAGCTAAAACAACCTTCAAACTGCTGTAGAGAGAACTGTCAAAACATTTCCGGAGATTAAAGTTGGTCAAATTTTTGGGCTGGACCGAGTTCAGATGAGTTCGAAATATACCGTCGCTACGTAGGAAGAAAGAAGAAAAGAAATTTAAATGATCGTAGACCAATGAAAATGTGTATTCCTTAAGAAAAGTCAAGGAGTGAGTTCACTGCCCAAAAATTTTTTACACGAAGTTACTTTTTTTGACATTTTGCCGTTGACTGAGGACTTGGTGTTGTAGTATGTTACGACAACTTGTTGTCCACACATAAGTAGTCGTCGACAAAAAGTAACATTTTTTAACAACAGTCGCGATTGTTGTTAGTTGATGTCTTATGAGTCATTTTATATGAACACAAATAAGGTGCTTTACAATGGAAATACCTAATACTTGTAACTCTTATGTAGATTTTTTTTCCTAAAAACAGAGCGCGCGCGCATGAGCGCAAATTTTTTCAAAAGGGAAATCGAACACGAAAGGCGAAAATCTTTTTTTCACATTTTACATAATAAATAAGTAAACATAATTTTCACCATCCTGGTTTTATTATAATAAGAGCAACAAGTGGCAACACGTTATCTTTTTTATAATACATTGTTTGTTGATAAAAATGGCGCATAATTAATTTTGTTAAATGTGTGTGTTCAAAAAACGTAGCTTGAAAGTTAACTTGTTTTTTTTTTCTAAAAATTCTTCGATGTGGTTTCTGATGATGAGAAGGCAGAAAAAAATTAAAAATCTCTTCTTCCATTATTACAATTTCACTGTTTCTAAAAATATGTACAAACAAAATGTATATTTGGTTTTGCAAGTAACAATTTAAGACATAAATTCGATTTAAAAGAAACGTGCAACTGAGATCATAGTTTAGGAATAAATGCATATAGTTGGAATATTTGTACTAAACCACACAAAAGCCACACAATGTATCCTTATTACGAACAGGACTGGAGTGTTTTGCCGCCAGAAAACAATCGAAGGTATGTAGTGCTTCGTTGATTAATAATAGACTGATGAGAGCCAATAGGCAAGATCTTTGGTAAATAATAAACTTTCTTATACCGTATCGTACTTAAAAATACCTAAAAACATAAATCCAACTTTTTAAGTTAATAAAATAATAGTTTGCTAACCATTAACCTACTGCGCATAATGCTCGAGCAGCACAAAATGTTTGCGATAAGGATATGCACGTTTTCTTGAAAATCTTTATACTAATAAACCCATTAAATTAAAATTGTTCATGTTATTCGGAGATACATATGTGCAAAGTTTGGATCGGGTTAATTTTGAAAAAAATTATATGGTAGCCGCTTGGCTCTGAGGCCCAATCATTTCAAATATTTTACAAAAATTTACAATGTTGTGACTGAAGATACACAAGTGTACAAAATTTGATGAAATCCGGGTAAAATAATTTCATATTCATAGAAAGTGTTGTTATCGAAGATATACAAAATATACATGCAAGTGTCTCCACGATGCAGTCTGCTTGTGTTTTCTTTGTACCAAGTACTGTTCCAAAATCCAAACTGGTTAAATGAAAAATTTTGACGTTTGAATAACTGGGGCCTTTAATATAAAAACGTCAAAACGTTTGTTGATAAAAATGGCGCATAATTAATTTTGTTAAATGTGTGTGTTCAAAAAACGTAGCTTGAAAGTTAACTTGTTTTTTTTTTCTAAAAATTCTTCGATGTGGTTTCTGATGATGAGAAGGCAGAAAAAAATTAAAAATCTCTTCTTCCATTATTACAATTTCACTGTTTCTAAAAATATGTACAAACAAAATGTATATTTGGTTTTGCAAGTAACAATTTAAGAATAGAGAAACGTTGCACTGCTTTCAGTGAACTCAAATCAAATAACAAATTGTACCAAGCAAAATGATATCAGTTGTTAGTGTTAGTAAAAAGAGGGGTAAATCTCCCAAATATACAGAACTATTAGATGGGACAATTTAAAGTGAAAAACAGAAAAGATTTGATAAATTAATATTTTCTACCACCAGAATGTCGATATGGTTTATGTTTGATGAAACTAACAAACAACTACAATTCACAAAAATTATTCTGATTTTTCAGAGTAAAAAGATCATATTCAAAATTATCCAAGTGTAAAAGAAAACGACTCAGAGACATACGAGTATATACATTTTTCCCGGAGAATTAAAAAAACCAATATTTGAATTTTGACAGTTGTATTATTTCTCTGATTTCTTCGAGACATTACACTACAAGCAGCAAAAGCCATATCAAATATTGCAAAAGTATCAAATTTTTTTTTGGTACCTGGTACTAATTTTGTCAATAAATCAACATTAGCTGCATTTTATTTTGCCGAGCGAGTTCGGAATTCCAATGTCAAAACCAGCCAAAACCAGCCAAACAGCAGGTTTTCACAATTCCAAAGAAGGAATTCGACAGTGCAATTGTTGTTGTTCATCGGCAAATAAAATACGGCTATTATGTTATTTGAATTTTGAACAAAAAACTAGTAACACTACATGCAGCAAAATCCATATCAAATATTGCAAAGGTATCAAATTTTTTATTTTGGGAACCTGGATTTTTTTTAAAAATTAAACTTTAAAAGTGATATAAGGTCATATTTTATTGAAACCCGAAATCAACATCTTGAATACAGTTATTGTTACGTCAAGTAAATAGTAAAAATACATTATACCAGCGGAGGCAACCGGCGTTTCCCGAATCCCTCCCACCACCACACGACCAACACAGCCACCTATAAAATTGAAGAATCGATACAAATATCGGCAAAAATAGCAAACATAGCTTCAAATTTATATTGTCATTGCCAAGTACAATTAAGTACTTTTGTGTATATTGAATTGATAAAACTCAAAAAGTTTTTTTTTGGCGAAAATATGCTTACGGTTTTCTCTTTTTATAAGAAACAAACATCATATACATGATGATATTTAACAAAATTTAATTTTCATCTTTATTATTTTAGTAGCTTAATTATAGATCTTAATTTTTTTATAATATGTATTTTATTTATATTATTATAAAAACTTGATTTTTTATTATCTATTTATAAAAAATATATATATATACATATATTTATGTTTTTCGAATATATCGGTATTGTGCAACATTTTCAACGAATTATACAATAAAAAATTAATAAAAAAAAGTATCAAAATTGATACAAAAGCACAATAAAACTATTCTCAACTTTGAGCAGAAACGTTGCTCTGCCCTAGCTTGAAGTTCGTCATCAGTTTTTTCGCAATCGCAGTCGTCACTTAATTAATCAAAAATAGTGAGCCGCACGTCAGTCCAGTCTCCAGTGCGTGTTAAAAAGAATTCATTTTTCAGTTTTTGCGTTTTAGAAAATTTGTACAAATATATTTTGTTATATTATCCGTCGCTCGCAACCGTCAACATTACATTCCACAAAAAAGAAAACAGAAACTCTTGCAAATTGCTTCAGTTCCCCCAAATAGAAGGCAAACTATAAGTACATATTAGTTTTTTCTTCGGTCGTGTAGTCGTGTGACAATAAAGAAAACAATACAGCAGTCGTAACACGCAGTACAGGTGGAGTTGGAATTAATTTTCCCAGCTTGTGGTTGCTGTTTTTTTATTTTGGTGTACATCGTTTGAAGTGTAATATATTTTTGTACGTTGAAAACAGTATGGATGTTGATTGAGTTATTGAGTAATACAAGTTATAAACAAGTGTATGTGTGTGCATTTCATCAGCGAAAGTGAATACGAAAAATTTGTGCTTTTGAGCTTTAAGGATTATTTGCAATTTAACAAAATACCTGTTTGACAAGTTTTCATAACCCAGCTGCAACCTTCATACATATCACTGCAGTCGCAGTGTTAAATCGAATCAGTCAGAAAGAAACTCTGCTTCTGCTGTCAAAAGAAATAATTGAATTGTCAAGATCTCTTACACCACAGTTCTAATATTGCCAGATGTCACGTTTTTTTTAATTATTCAATGATCCTAAAGGGCTATAGAATTAGAGTTGCGCGAAACAGTTCCAATGGTGGAACGAACACGGAACGTTTCTTTTTGTTAAAAGGAACTAGTTCCCGGAAACATGTCCGCGGAACTATATAGTTCCATTTTCATTTCCAAGTTTTGATAGGGATAGGTTGAGGGTTGAGCAGTTGAGCTTAGGGCTTGTAAATATGTAAATAAATAGGTAGATAGATACTAATCAAGTTAGTAACAATAATAATAGGCTTTGAATAACTGAAAAAACAATAACAAAAAATTTATATATTTCATTAACAAAACAGAACAGAATACAAGTTTTCTTCAGATTAAGAAAATAACAAAATTGAAAAACTATAAAGTTAATAAAAGTAAATTCAGTTCCTCTTTTCATTCATATTCATGTTAATTAAATATTTTAAATGTCCTTATTAGATTGAAAAATTTATATGTTGCTACTCTTTTACTACTGAAACACAATGTGTAGCAGTAGCTCTAGTACGAGTTAAAATATAACCAACTATTACTACTGCTACTGCTACAGCAACCCATTGTGATCGATGTATGGAGTTTGCATGAGTTTTAAATTTCTACTCGTTCTATTGCTACAGTTCTTCTACACAGCATTGTGTTCGATTCCATTATAGCGTTAATTTCACCATGTTCATTGTAGTTTCCGTCCAAAAAAAGAAAGACATATGTTTCTTTTATTTCGTTTCATTCGTTTACGACGTTGATACGTTCTGTGCACTCGGAACTATATGGATATGCTATGGTTCAGTTTTCGGAAAGATAGGAAACGTTTCCGACAGAGGACATAGTTCCAGGAACTATATAGGTGCGGAACGACCCAACTCTATATAGAATCCGTTGCATGCTTTCGGTGACTATTAAAATTGCTGTCAAGAGCTTTTTTTCACCAAAGCTATTTGATAATTTCTAATATTGCCAGATATCAGGTTTTTTTATTTTTTTATTAATCAATGATCCTAAAGGGCCCATAGTATTCGGTGATATATTCTTTGACGTTGCCATATGTAACGCAAAGAGGTGACCCAAAGAATACTTTGTCTCCGTACACTCTTGCAGGCTAATAAAAACAAATGATAAAATAAACTTCAAACTGCTGTGAGAGAAATGTCAAGGAATTTGCCGGAGCGAAAATTTGAAAGTTGGTCATCTTTTTGCGTCGTTTTGCGACGCTTCCCATAAGAACGCGTGAATTTAATCAGTTTGTCAGTTAAATATGTCGACGAAACGGATGCAATGGATTCTATAGGTTGGGCCCTTAAACTTTCGTAGATTGTTTTTTTTGTTTACCAAGCATTTCACTGTTATAAAATGGTATATACGTTTGTACAAAAAATTGTAAACAGAGAAAATCGTTGTGAATGTGATTTAATAAACATGGAGTTTTTTTTAACAAACAAAGATTTTTTTAAACTATCAAAACTTTTCTATTGAGATTATTTTTCATAAACAAAATGGCAATATGGCAAGTCTTTTTTACGAGTTGTAAATGTAAACTTTATTTGCTGTCATTTGTCAACTACTTGTCAATTTTCTTCGTTGGCTTTGTGTGCAGTGTACAGTTTCAGTTCCTTACCTCGGATTAATTGCTGTCGCTGTATTGTTGAAGAAAACTCCTTCTTCCGCTTCTACATTTATAGATAACTCACTTTAACTTAATTATCACATTCCTCCTCTTTTCCTTTACTTAAGTTTTAAATCTTTCTTTGCGTAATGCATCCAATTTAAAGCATCATATACGAACAGGTAGCACACGTCGCTACTTTCTCTAGAGTTAACGAAGCAATCAAATATAAAATCAATTAATACAAAGGACTTTGCTCAGATTTTTGTGTGTTGTTAAATAGTATTTTATAAAAAGCAATATCGTTTTATTTGGTGTACTTGTGAAAAAATTAATATTCGCTAAATTAATAAGACTGCACATCTGCGATTACATACAAACAGTGCACATCAAGTGAAAGGAGTGTGAATCACAATAAAAAATGAATTCAGAGCATGGGTAAATTATTTGTTTTGTTTGTTAAATTTTTTCTTTTTGTATTTGGTTTTCATATTCAAATTTTCCAAATGTTATTTATGTACTGTAAAGAGCCATATCATTATCTTTTATGAATATTTAATAAATTGATAAATTGCTTATTTCTTTCAGTATTATTTATGTGGTAATACATTACTTCGGTCTTTGGTGTTTATTGCGAGAGTCCTCCAACTTTATTTTAGTTAATAAAAAATAAAACAAATCAGTTTATAAAAATATTGACAGTTACATTAACATTTGTACATTATAAATATTAGGTCTGTTCCCGTAATGAAGTTTTATCCGTATGATTTTGAAAATTGCACTGAGTGAAGTTAGGTTAAGGTGGCTGTCAGTGAAAAAACCGACACACTTAGGCCATTGTGCAATACCACACGGAAAAGGCATATGGAGCTTACACTTTTGGGATGACAATTACAGAGAATATGTATAATGGTCTCCTCCTCCTCCTCCTCATCCAAGCAGTCTCTGCAGGAATCATTCGAAAAGACTTCAAGTCTTGCTGCATGCCTGCTTATGAGACAGTGTTCCGTGATGACAACTACAATAGCACCGATCTGCGATCTTTGTTGAGTGAACAAACACTTGGAGCGTTTCGGATCCAGCTTTGAATTGAATTTGTAGAGACTGATTCCAGGGACTTCAGTACAGCTTGGTATTAGCGGATATGAGGTTTCTCTTCAGCCAAGACAAGGCTTCACTTATCGCCATAATTTCAGCATGAAAAACACTACAGTGATTAGAAAAACGGACAGAAAGGCTAATATTTTTGACGTGACAACGTTTCACTATAAGGGTGTGCATGTTCAAAAAGTAAAATGTTAAGTGAGTCACTGTTATGACACTCTGTTAAGTGTCACATTGTTGAGTGAGACACTGTTAAATGTCACTATTTTGAGAACTAATCCAATGTAGGACTAAAATGGAAAGAATTCTGGAATTTCTTAAACAAAGCAATTTCTCAAGCGATTCGCATGAAATTCGGAATGAGGGCTAAGATGCGATTTTAAGACTTCTTCCTTTTGAAATTCTGGAATATGATCATTATGGTCTGGAATTTCTGGACCAAAGCATTTTCTCAAGCGATTCGCTTGAAATTCGGAATATAGGACTATGATCCGACTATAAGACTTCTTCCTATGGATATTCTGGAATATGATCATAATGGTCTGGAATTTCTGGAACAAAGCAATTTCTTAAGCGATTCGCATGAAATTCGTAATGTAGGACGCGATTTAGACAGCTGATATTCTTTGAGCAGCTAAGTCTCGCACATCACTTTATATTCCGCGTGTGACTCGTGTGGCGCGCGTTATGCATGGAAAAGTGGACCTGGTATATCTCAGCTTCTACTAGTCAGAATTTGACGGAACTTATTTTAAAACAATTAGCACTCGGCTTGTTATTTGTGACGCATGTAATGCATGAAAAAGGGAGAACAAAAAATCCAAGATTGTATGGATTATGATGACAATTAAATTTTTTTTTTGTCAAAACAAAAATCCATACAGTCCTGTAAGTATTAAGTTTTTCCATTGTGAGAGGTCTGATAAAACACTTTTTCTCTTAAAAAATGCTTTTACAACCGATTTAAGGCGTAATTTTATAACTATGTTTCCATCTAGCGTTGCCCTCTTACGAGAGTAAACCTTACAGCCTCACGATACATCCCCAGAACGAAACTGGGTCCGCACCATAGTTGTCACAGTCCAGGCAGTCCTCCGAAGAGGTCCACCTGGTCCCTCAGACTCGGTTTACCCGATGGTCAACCTTATCCGTTGGGCAAGACAACTCCCGTCGTATTAATTCAACCTTGAATGAGATCTGAGATCTGTTTCCGGTATGAGTGCCTGGGCGATTGCAGAGCAGTGCCTGGTAGCACATCCATCCGTAACTTAAACCATCTCACCTACCATCAAGATAGAAAGCTATCCCGAGTTTTCAAAACGTGACCTTGGTCAGATCTAGTATCAAGAATCTCACATTCGTTTAGGTATGAGTGCTTGGGCGGTTGCAAAGCAGATCCTAGCAGCACATCCTTCCGGAACTTCGAACCCTATCATTTGCCAATAGGAGAGCTAGCCATCCTAGGCCCACCCAATATAGCAAGCTATTCTGGGCCCAACCCACATTTGTTAGACTTGACTACTAATATTGCCCAAAATGTAAGGATCTCCAAGTACCAGTAGCATTTCTTGGTCGCTAAGTACGAAGAGCATGCTTTAAGTACCCGCGGCTCTTTGTTTATCTTTCGTGGTAAAGACCCGCAACATACCCATACATAGGTTTATGATGAAGCTGGACCCCACCACGGTGTCGTAACCCTGACTGGAGTCCCATCATGGCCCACGTCATCCGGGACCGATGACCCATGTATTTTTAACGAGGTATCGCTCCTCGGGTCTTTTGGATACAGCATTAAATAGTAGGTCCCTTTCATTTGTTTGCAAAAATATAACATGCACAACAATAATGGTCGCGTGAAGTAGGAACTTGGACCGCCATATATTTATTATTATTATTGGTAAGCTGCAGATAGCTGCGAATATTGTCCCAAGTGTAAATAGCTAAAGATGACGAGTAAATCCTTTTACCACTAAAAAACAATCTCTTAAGTCAAAATTTTGTTATTCTTGTGATTTTATTTACTTAACAAGACACGATGAACTGTTAAGGCTTTTTACAAGGTACTCCTAGCTAAACTTTTAATGATAACTAACCCAATTTGTGTGATTTTGCTTGTGATTGGTTTTCTTTTTTGTTTTGTTTTGTATTTTTCTTTGCCACAGATTTAATCCAGCCTTTAACATGGCGACAATACGTCAAGCATTTTCAGAGGCAGTCGAAAGAGGTACGCAAATAATATGATAATTGATTTAATTGTTTTATGGGTTTAGTTTGTGCTGTTAACGTTCCTTAATCTCACATGATGCACAACTCCCACATATCATTAGAGAGCTCTAGTTAACTTTTATCTGTTTGTTTCCTCTTTACAGTGAGAATGCCAACACCAACACGCCTCAGAGATCTCATTCGACAGATCCGTGCTGCTAGGACAGCGGCTGAAGAACGTGCCGTTGTTAATAAAGAGTGTGCCTATATACGAAGCACATTTCGTGAGGAAGATTCCGTATGGAGGTCAGTTAAACAGCATACATTATCGTAATTCTTGTAATTTACTCTTTTACTTTGTGGCAGATGTCGAAATATCGCAAAACTACTTTACATTCATATGTTGGGCTATCCGGCACATTTTGGCCAATTAGAATGCCTTAAGCTGACGGCCAGTACACGTTTCACAGACAAACGTATTGGCTATTTGGGTGCAATGCTGCTACTCGATGAGCGACAAGATGTTCATTTGTTGATCACGAATTGTTTGAAGAAGTTGGTTTCTGCTTTTATTTTTATATTCCTGCTTTTTTTAACTTTTATTTTATTTCTAATTAAATAGCGACTTGAACAGCTCAACACAATTTGTTGTCGGTCTAGCGCTGTGTACTCTTGGTGCGATTGCATCGCCTGAAATGGCACGCGATTTAGCCAGTGAAGTTGAACGTCTAATGAAATCGCCCAATACGTATATACGAAAAAAAGCCACGTTATGCGCTTTTCGAGTTATTCGACGAGTTCCCGAATTGATGGAGATATTTTTGCCGGCAACACGATCGCTGCTTAGCGAAAAGAATCATGGTGAGGTTTCATTAAATGTATTTATAATTTGAGACGAATTTTTTCTGACGAAAAAAATATTATTATTATTGTTTTTTGTTGGTGTTGTGCTATAAAGCCTAATGAACTGCGAACTTGAGATCTATTGTCCATGTCAGATGTGGTTGCTTTCCTCTGTGTATGCCACTCTATCTGCCAAGTCAATTGGTTTGGCCTTCACTTCACTCCTTCAGATCTGGCTACTATTTACAAGGCGTATATTCGCCCTAAACTTGAATACAACTGCATTGTCTGGGCAGGTGCTCCCAAGACCACATTGCATCTACTAGACAGAGTTCAGAACCGCGCGTTAAAACTTATTGGTGATGTACATATCGCGAAAACAATCGAATCGCTTGAACATCGAAGGAATGTTTCCTGCCTGTCACTGTTTTATCGCTTTTTCCACAAGCGGTGTTCAAAAGAAATATCCAGATGCATCCCGCCCATTCTCCAACCCATCCGTAATACCCGTGCCTCAACTCGAGCTCATGGGTCCACCATTAAGCCTATCTTCGGACGTACTAACCAATTCAGAGATTCATTCTTTAGCCGCACGATAGTTATGTGGAATGAATTGCCTGATTCTGTGTTCCCGCATATTTATGATCTGCAGTCGTTTAAGACACGTGTGCATAGACATCTCATCCTTTCCTCTCCCTAATTTCCTAACGCCCACGCTGTGCTAAGCATTATAAGGGTGCAAACCCCTTTAGCGTGTGTACATTATAAAAAAAAAAAAAACTTGCACTCAGGTCTTTGCCTCGTTTGCTGAGTTTGGTTCAGTCCTTTCGAGTGGCAGAAGCAACTCCACGTTGTTTTGCAAAGAAACACTTGATCTTTTAGCGCTAGCAGTGCTGCCTGACTGTCTGAGATCACATAGATATCCGTTCTTCTGTACCTTCTATGATGCAGACTTCTATTGCAATAGTTTCAGCCTGGAATACTGTTGGAGGTTTTCCCAGGGGTATTCGTAATGTAGTTCTGGGTCAGAATCCTTTGTTTGTTTTTGATCCGTCTTTATACAAGAATGATGCATGGTGTGAAAGGGTACTAATAATATTTTCAACTTGATTCCGTTCTGGTATTCTTATCGAAAAGTTTCTTTGGAAGTTATTCGTTTTTATCGGTAAGTCTGATGGTTGGACAGTTTAATTTTCAAAATTTATTTTGGTTATGATGCTGGTGTGTCCTGGTCTGTCGGGATGGGAGCCCCAGAAGCTTTTCTAGAGCAGCCGTTTGGGAAGTCCTTACGGCACCGGTCGCAGTTAGACAGATTAGTCTCAGTTTTGAGCGTGTCTTTGATCGCTCTGTTCTGCTATATTCTATAATGATTTGGTATAGCCATAAATTCATTTGCGGATTTATTCCCCACGTTTTGCAAAACATACGTTGGCATTGGCAATTAAAGTTAGCTCTGTTAGCTTTGCTAGTGATGTATGATATATTGGGGTTTCATGTTAGTTTTTCGTCAAACACTTCCCCCAGATCCAAGCAGCTTCTGGCATTTAGTGAAGGGAACGTCCCTGGTGCATCTAATGGAAACTCCAGGGGAGCTTGTGTGGAAGACATTGCCTCGGTAAGGTCGTTAGCGGCAGAGCTGTCAAGATCATAAATCCAGCTGATGGAGGTACGTATACCAGTTAGGTTTTTTTCAAATTGCTCTAAGAAGATTTGCCATTTAATGTGTTTAAGGGTTTTTATTAAGGATTGAGACCTTTTAGGTGTTTAAATCTAATATACATGTGTTCATAGAATGATGCCTCCTTCATTACGTGCCATTTATAAATCATGCTGGCATCAGGTTGCATCATGCCAGGCGTTGTTTTTAATAATGTTTCTTTGATGAACAGTAATTAGGATCACCTGTAATGTTGGTGTCGGTGCTTTCCCAGACCATGTGGTGTAAGTGATTGTGATCGGCAGTGACTGCCTTGGACCTATGTAGGTTTATCTGTAAGGTGTGCACAGATAAACCTCTTTGTGCTGATAGTGCTCGGTGTTTTCGGTCGTTTGGCTTTGAAACTTGTGGTGGCGCTGGGTGGTTTGTCTTGATCTTTTTAAAAACATTTATTTAACTTGACTTTTTCTGGCTATCGGGTTTTTCGACTTTTTTGAGGTCCTTTTTAACCACCTTCCACACGACCTAGAGAGCTGAAATTATGAGCAGCTCAGTGTCCACGGCTATTTCTCAGATCCCGCGTATGAAGAGTGTGGCACGTATGATGGATGAGTGGAAAATGGCTTAATCTTTGGAATAGGTCCGACCTGTTTTTTTACCACTGTCAACACGTGCTAGAGACTTAAAATTTGTTGAGTACGATGCTTGGAAAATACGATATTGGAATAGCACCGACCTGCTTCGACTTCTTTGTGGTCCTTTTTAACCACCTTTCACACAACCTAGAGAGCTAAAATTTTGTGAGCAGCTCAGTCTCCAGGAACATTTATAAGAAGGGTATGAGACAATAAATCCTTGATACTAAGTGTAGGTGATCTGATGAATAACTCACTGAAAAGTGGAACCAGTCTATTCACAAATTTGGTGAAAGTAAAGTTGTTGCACTCGATATTTCCAAGGCATTTGACAGAGTCTGGCATCAAGCTCTTTTGTCGAAAATGAATGATTATGGAATTGATAAGACCCTGCTTGTTTGGAGCCTTCTGAGCGTTCAATTCAGGTCTTATTGGACGATTTTAAATCCAGTGTTCACCACATAAATGCCGGTGTTCCCCAAGGCTCTGTTTTGTCTCCGACACTTTTTCTCGTTTTCATTAAAATTACCTTTGAAGCCGCGTATATTTGTGAAATGATATGAATTCTCTATATTAACTTCGCTTGTCCGTGCCACGTCTGTCTGTCTGTCGGTCGGTCGGTTTGTTTGTCGTGGAATATTGCGATCAATTTTTAACCGACTTACCCGTCTAGCCCGATTTTATTGAAAAATTTTATTTTGTATTTCTATTAAAATTTGGGGTCCCTCGGGCCTTAGGGCCGAAGGGTGCCAAAATTTTGGACTTGGGCCCTAGGATCATGGGGCCACAACAAATTTTTTAAAAAATTAACTCGATTTTCTTCAAATTGTGTGTGTATCTCCGATGGACAAAACTTTTTGTAAATTATTTGGAGTAAATGGGCCCTGAGCCCCGAGGGTAGCACATATAAATTTTTTAAAAATTAGCCCGATTTTCCCGATGGATAAAACTTTTTGTACATTTTTTGGAGTGATCGGTCCCTAAGGCTCGAGGGGTGCCTATATAAGTTTTTTAAAAACTAAACCGATTAAACCGATTTTAAACATATGTGTATCTTCGATGGCAACAGTTTTTGAAAAAAATTTGAAGTGAAGGGGCTCTAATATTAATTTTTTCGAAGATAACCCGGTTCAAACTTTGCACACATCTGCATCTCCTATTAGAGAATTTAAATGAAACATTTTAATTTTTATAAGTTGTTTTTTTATTCTTTAGAGCATGTACCTAATTTTTTCGTTTGTCTCATTCCTACAATGGGGAAGATAAACGAAGAAAATTTGGTGGCGCGGAATTTCGTCCTCCACGACGATTTTTAAACTAAAACAATAAGTTCTGCATTCTTTTCAATAAGAAATAGGTTTTGCTTATTATGGGAAGATTGAGTTTCTGCACGCTGTGATCACAAAACTTTTGCTGACATTAAAATACACATTATAATTAAATTTTTCATGATTTCAGGAATCCTCATAACCGGAGTCACTCTGATAACCGAAATGTGCGAGAACAGCGCTGACACGTTAAGTCACTTTAAGAAGGTAAATCTTGTCAATTTATATTATAATTTTGCTATAATATTTGCTATACTAAAATATCCTTTAACATACCTAACGTAATATAAATTAATAATAATGCATTCATCTCTTGCTTTGCTCAATTTAAAGTAATAACTTTTTCATAATAAGAAAACGTGAAGCCTTCTTGCATTTTGACTATAAATACTAATTCCATATGCGATTATTCAATGTTGTTGTACCCCGCCCATTAATAATTGCAATTTAAACTAATCATCTATCCTTCATTTACATGTTAACATAGAAACAATTAATACCATTATAATATTTCTAAATAAATTAGCAAAAAGAACTTGTATTGTGTGCATGTGCGTGCACATGCTAAATTGTTACAATATTATAAGATACTTTTATGTACTTTAGTTGTGTGCTGCGCAGAGTTTAAAGATCAAAACACACACACACAAACACAACAAAAAAAGAAGTTATTATTTTGAAGAAGAAAAAATTAAAAATAGCTAATTATTTATATTTCCTTTGATGATTTCGTTTCTGTTTCTGTTCCTTTTGTGTAACTACCCAAAATTTTGTATGTTGCTTGCCAGGATAGCGGAAATCGAGAGGTATGAGACGCTAGTTGATTGTTGTTGTTCTTGTTGTTTAGTTTTTGTTTATTAAGTAAGTTATGTTAAGTAAAGTAATAAACTTTAAGGCCAAGTTTACCACACAGACGTAGTTGATTATATTTGGTAGTAAATAAGTCGTAGGTTAGTTATTGTTACAAGCACCAACGCACGCACATTTCTTTTTTGATTCCTCACCTATTTTTTATCACTTTTTTCTCCTTTCAACTATTGAGTTGCCTTAATATGAAATTAATGGCAATAAACAACAAATAAAGTAACAAATGTTTCTCATAAACCCCTTACCCCAATATAGATTGTTCCAAATTTGGTGAGAATTTTAAAGAATTTAATTCTTGGTGGCTATTCGCCGGAGCACGATGTCAGCGGTGTCAGTGATCCTTTTCTACAGGTGAAAATTCTACGTTTATTGCGAATTCTCGGTCACAATGACCCTGATGCATCGGAGGCGATGAATGATATTTTGGCGCAAGTTGCCACCAACACAGAGACGAGTAAAAATGTTGGCAATACGATATTGTACGAGACAGTACTTTCGATTATGGATATTCGGTGAGTTGGTCGATGGGCATTTTGTTGTATTTAGTGAGCTCATGTTCGTTTTTATTGTATATTTGCAGTTCTGAGGGCGGCCTTCGAGTTCTCGCTGTCAATATCTTGGGTCGTTTCCTTCTCAATTCTGATAAAAACATTCGATATGTCGCACTTAATACGCTGTTGCGAACTGTACACGCTGATACTTCGGCAGTACAGAGACATCGTACAACGATTCTTGAGTGTTTAAAAGATCCTGACGTTTCGATTCGTCGTCGTGCAATGGAATTGTCATTCGCACTCATCAATGCACAAAATATACGAACTATGACAAAGGAATTGCTACTCTTCTTGGAGAAGGCTGATCCGGAGTTTAAGGCGCAGTGCAGTTCGGGTATGATGCTCGCCGCGGAACGTTATTCCCCAACAACACGATGGCATTTGGATACACAGCTGAGTGTTTTGATTGCGGTTAGTTGTTTTGATGAGATGATAAATTCTTTTTCTTAATCTGTTAACAATTTCCAATTCACTTGTCCACCAGGCTGGTAATTACGTCCGCGATGATGTTGTATCATCAACTATTCAGTTGGTCTCCAGTAGCCCCGTCATTGAGCAGACATACATCACCAGTCGTTTCTGGGAGTCGCTTCAGGTTAGCAACCATTGCGAGGACAAACAACCACTGCTGCAAGTTGCAGTCTGGGCTATTGGTGAATATGGCGATTTATTCATGTACGGTCTAAATGAAGATGGTAAGAGATAGATGGTAAAAAGAATAAATTAATTGATGCAAAGGTTAACATTGCTTTTTATTGCTTTTTAGAAATAGAGAAACCATCGGAGAACGATCTCATTGAACTCTATCAGAAATTCTTGACATCAGCGCAAGTGTCGACTATAAGTAAGCAATACGCGCTGGTTTCGCTCGCCAAGTTAAGCACTCGTCTTCAGAGCGGTCTAGAGTGAGTTACCTTACTATACCTACCTTCTCCATTCAATATGATAGTAACGTTCATCTCTGTTTGTTTTTTTGTTTATTGCGCTTCTCAGAGATATTCAATCGCTCATCCAATCCTTTGGAAGTCATCTCAATGTTGATCTGCAACAACGTGGTGTTGAGTTCTCTCAACTATTTGGTGTACATAATCATCTGCGCCCACCGCTGCTAGAGAAGATGCCACCAATGCAAATCAGTCGAATGTCAGCGCAGAATGGTGGTGGCAGCTCATTCGACGAGAATAGCCCAGATTTAATTGAAAATGGTGTTGTCGGCGGTGATGAGAAACTGACAATCGAAAGCAATATTACTTCAATCGGAGAACAATCGGTGAGTTTGCATATTGGGCTTAGTTTTATCATTCATCATCATCATCTTGACACAGAACATTCTATTGGATCTGCTTGGCGGCAATGACCTTAGCTCGCCGACAGCATTAACAGCAACCGATCTATCAAACACTGTCCAGAAGAAAAATTCTAAAAATGTCACAGCCATTTCAGCAGCAACAGAGTCATCAAATAATCAAGATTTGCTCGATCTTCTTGGTGGTTTGGATATGTTGGCCGGTTCTGGTGCATCACTCTCCATTACACCAGCTTCTAATATGAACACTGCTGTTGTTGGATTAGCCGATGGCAATACAATTGCAACAAATGGCAATGACCTGACGACAGTAAATACAATAAACAGCACTCTTGGACAGTTTCCCGCATTGAATTTAAATTCCCAATCGCAGCTTATTGAATCAAGTAGTATTATCTCAAATTCATTGCTAACTGAGTTAACATCACCGACGGGGACAGCCAGCATAGCGATGGTGAGTAGTACGAAATGATTGAGAAAAACTAGCAATTTATTTCCAATATTATCGTCTATTTTTTTCTTTGTTCATTAGACACCAGGTCCTACACTAACAGTTTTAGATAAAAATGGTATTCTCGTTCAGTTAGTTCCAGTCAAAGGCAGCGATTGCATGCAGATATTTATGACCACAACAAATAGTTCATCGAGTACACTTGAGCAATATCTGTTTCAGGTAGGTGCATTGCCGCCATTACAGTGTTAAATTAAAAAAATTGTACAACTCGAACATTTGTCTGCAGGCGGCAGTTCCTAAAAGTTTCACTCTGCAAATGCTATCCCCATCAGGCTCACTTTTACCATCGGGCGGTGTAATAACGCAGGAGATGCGTGTCGTTAGTACGTCCAAGGTAAGATTTATGTTTTATTTATTTATTTTCGATACTACAAAAAATAAAGATATATCTTTATTACAATGTATAAGAAAATGTGCAAGGGAATCAATAATAATTTGACATAATTCAATTTGAGAAACAATTAATTTAATAATAAAAAAAATAATAATTAAAAACTAATCACATCAACCGGATGAATAATCCGTATGAGGGTAATTTGCCAAGAATGTAAGAGAGCACAATGCACACTCCATTGACGACTGTAACAGCAAATGACAAATTATAGAACCGCCGAAAAGAAAATTAAAGCTGCATCCAATTGTCAAACAAACAAATCGGTAGTTAGAAACAAGCTAGAGCTGGTTGAAAAGAACACGGCATTGTTTAGCAAAAGTCGAAACGGTCCTTGACTCCCTGACAGCTAATAGTAATGAATTATAGACGAATGGCTCTGATAGACGATGTGTCCATAATATTGTAAGTGTGACTCGGAATAATGAGAATGCCTAGATCTCAAAAACTGGCCAATGCATAGGATAGGTTTCAAGAAATTTGAGAAGGTAATTCCCAAAAACTTCAACGCCCAGACGAGAAATATGGTCGCACCATTTAACAAAACCATTATCGTCAACACTGCAGGATCTTGCAAGATCCTATTCAAGAAGCGTTACTGTATCCTTGTAGATGAACTACTCCAGCGACTAGTTGAAGCAGGAACTTGTGCCCAAAGCCACACAGACGACATAGTCATCATGGCAAGTGGGACGCTCGTGGTAGTGCTTTGTGACATAATCCAAACCTTTTAACCATCACAATCAGATGGCGCCATGAGGTGGGACTTAGGGTAAACCCAAACAAGACCACACTGGCTCCCTTCACCACTAGAATGAAGCTGGGGCTAATGTACCCAATTACCCTCAATGGTGAAGAAATTACTATCAGCAAAGAGGTGTCAAGTAACTTGGACTGCTATGAAACGAATACCAATAGGCAGTACTACAAAAATTTGAAAGAGCACTTATGGTGTGAAGAAGACTGGCAGGAAAATCCTGGGTAGTTAGTTCCAGAATCATGCACTGGATGTACAGCATGATTGTTATTCCAATGATTACTTAATGAGCAGTGGTATGAGCAAATAGGACGAAGCTAAGCACCACAAGATGGGAATTGGAAATGATACAGAGGCTAGCCTGTGTTTTAATTACGGAAGCCTTAAGAACCTGCCCCACAACGGATATGGAGGCAATTCTTGGACTACTCCCACTACACATAGTGGTAGAGAGCAAATCCATGGAAAGTAAGTGGTATACGGATGGATCAAAGAAAGCAGAAGGCATGTGTGCATAACGAACAAAGTACTTTGAAGCAATGCGGCAGGACCCGAGCATATTCCAGGCAGAAGTGATGCCATAAAAAGATGCGGTAATTTTATATGCAATGAAATAGCGGATAGGCTCACGAATAAAGAGGCAGAAACTCCGGTAGTAGGGCCAGAACCATTCTGCGATATGAGTTACCGTACAATACGGGAAGAGATACGCAGAATGGGCAGGACAACAATTTTCGTAAGATCGGAAAATCTCTCAGGCTAACGACAAGCAAAAGAAATGTTAGGGAATAAAACCTAAAGCTGGGACTAAGCAGAAGTAATGCAAGAATCATTACGGGGTTCCTAACAGCTCTTTGCCGACTAAAGAGGCACGTAAAGAAATTGTATTTAGTAAAATTGGGATAAAGATTTTATGATTTTGTATTTGGGAATTTGAATTTGAGAACCCAGTCGTTCCTTAACTTCACCAATACTTTAATTTTGAAGTCAAACCCGTCTCAGGCATATGATTAACCGTTTCACTTTTACGTTTTTGATTTTCCAGGCTATCCTTCGCATGAGGCTACGCATATCATATGTCATCGATGGTCAACCGGTTCTGGAACAAACGGAAGTAACCGGATTCCCGGATAACTCACCGGAATAGAATTAAATCAAAATCCCAACCAACAACACATCAGCATAAGAATAAAAAAAATCAAAAGAAATAACAATAACAAAAAACTCGTACACCACATTATATATTTTGTAAAAAAAAAAAACAAAAAAACCAAACAACAAACCCAACAAATAGAAAAAAACAAACAAACAAAATATCAGAGTTTTAAAAAGAATGTGTAAGATTTTTCTAAAAACAACAAACAAAATAAAAAATAAAAGTTAACTTGCGGTTTGTTTTGAAGCAGAGCAGCGTAGTAAAAGTGAAAAAAGCGAAAAGGCGCTGATTGTTTGCCTGTTATATTCGTTAAAATTTAAATTAACTTATTATTTTTAACTTTGTTGGCAATATGTTTTACAAAAAAAAAGTTCTTACGAAAAAGACATTTTTCTCAAAGTAATGCCCACCCCTATGGTGACACGGTTTGGATCAAAATTTGTAAAAATTTATTTGATATTTTCTCTTAAACAATTATTGATTTATATTACAATGTTATTGCATATAATCAATTTGTGCATTTTCTATTGATTTTTGGTGTATTTGTGAAAAGTCGATTACGTCCATCGTTGTTGCAGACCTTTAGTGAAAATTGTTATCAAAAACTTTTTGTATATCGCGAATGTATCATTTATTTTTGTAGTAACTACTTGTTATTTACGTATTACGCAATAAAATCTAGCAAAGTAATGATGGAGTTCATCAAATCCCTTCTACTAAGATATTATTTTGGGTTTTCTCATAATTGAAGGAGCGTTGTGTAATAAACAATTTTATATTAATGCTATTCTCGTAATTTACTGTTTTTTTTGTTTTTTTTTCTCATTTTATTTTCAAATATAACTAAAACTATTATTGCTATATTATTCTAATTATTATACTTGATTAAAAGATTGTAAAGCGCTAATGTACTTAAAAACAAACGAAAATATATATATATTATGAAAAAACAGACATATAATTACATTAATATTATATATTACAACAAAAAAAACAATAAGCATACAGAACAAATATATGTATACATATTTTTCTCGTTTTTGCATTGATCAGGGTTTTGTTTTAATAAATATGATTTCAATTAGGGACTTGCTCCAAAAAAATATTCAAGTGAGTTATAGTACTTGGGATCACATTAGTCACAAGACAGAACACCGTTAGCGTAAATATTGCAGCAACGAGCAGGTCATCGAGCGACCAGGCATTTTATGTCAAGTGAAAAATATTGGCAAAGCTTGACATTTACTGAAAGTAGGGTGACCAGACTCAAATTTTCGATTTCATACCTCTTTTTATATGCATTTTAAATTTATTTATGTATGTTTTTCGAAGATTTATTATAAAAAAAGGGGATGTACTACCCCAAAATGGAGTATGTCTGGTCATCATAACTAAAAGTAATTTGCTTAGAATAAAAAGATCTTAATCAATATTACAAATTTCCATTTAATTTTATACTTTTGTTTATTCTTTCAAAGCGATCTCATAAAATGTGTACGGAAATAGTCACGTTAATAGCAATAAGCAAAACATTCTGTTTGGAACAGACTAATGAGATTTCACTGGAATACTTTTTTTTACATCTTTCGCAGCTGCAAAAGGCGAATCGAAAGTTCCAGTTTCCTCCAGTTGCTTATTGGTATTGATTATTGTATCATTGGCTTGGCTTTCGCAACTTTATTTTATCAAAATCGAAAGAGCATTTAAAAAGACATTTCGTTTGAATGTTTCATTGCGGTTGTCACCGACTGTCAATTGACTGGAAATATCGAACGACAATTTTCGATTACTTTCGCATCTGCATGGAAAATTCGAATTAATTTTGATTCACTGCGATGCGTCGCGTAATTGGCGATTGGAGCATAACGAGTCCTCCCGGGGTATACATTTTTAAGCCAGTGAACCAGCAAATTTTCTCCTATGTGACAAATCACAAATGTCAAGGGCCCAGCCCATAGAATCCTTTGCGTCCGTCCTATTTTACAACGCTTTTATTAGCTCGCTTTCGTGTATGTGGGGCGGAGTCTGTGTGGGTGGAATTTTGTAATTTATTTTAAACTAACTTCCCATTGAGCTAGAAAGTTGAAACTTTAAAGATAGCTCAGAACTGAATGAACATTGACAAATCACAAAAAAATAAAACAAATCGCAAAAAAAATTAATTCAATGCGAGTTTGCAATTTTTTTCAGAACAAAGCAAACTACGAAAAAAAGGTATTTTTATTAGCTAAAATGTTTACTCTGAAGTTAATATGAGTGTAAGGCAGAGTAAAGATCACAGTTACCTCAGAAAAGTTCACTGTCATTAAATAATAGTGGACAAATGGAGAATTCTCGTAAATAAGATAGTAAGTTTTATTTATAAAAAAACAAAAAAATATTAATAAATATAAACTAAAATACATTATTTATATTTTAATATATTTTTCTCTGTTTTATTTTACTAATCATTTTTATATTTTTTCGCATGGACGCATGATCAAACAATGGGCCCTATAAGTTTGATTTAAGACAATTATCACCAATTAGAATTGAATAAAGATTCCAATTTGAACCTAACATGGGATCAGATTGAAAACAAATTAAAGAGCTTACTAAGTACGTCAGTACAAAAAAAAAACAAAAACAAGTTTACAAATGTCAATAAGAATTTTTGTTGTTTTACTCGGGTCTGTTTTTTTATTCAACCCGAGCGAGTAAAGATACCCAGTGTACACACCGTATATTTTTACACCAGTAACTTTTACTCGGTGTACTCGGGGTAAAGTTACTAACTAACTAACTCTAACTCACGGATAACTCGAAGACTGCTCATCCGATATAGCTGAAACTTTGTGATGTGGTGTGGACGGTTGGGTTGGATGTTAGCTGCGGTGTGGATGTGGTAATGGTATTGAGGGGGTTGACGTGGTGGCTTGACTCGAAGACCGTGCATTTTTTTATACATAAACTTATTACCAAGGGACAACTCACTGAATGACTTACGCCAAGGCAATAAGGTAGGCTATAACCTTTATTAAAATTAAAATAAACATAATAATAATAGTGCTGTTATATGAGGTGAGGGGAACCCAAGATGGGTCTTGGTGGTCAGTTGGGGGGAAGGTAGTGTGGTGGGGGCAGCCAGGCATCGCTGGGTATTTCAGCTAGTATTATATTATATGTAATAATGGATATATCATTTATTTGGTATTTATTATTTTTTATTTTTTTTTTAAATATTTTGATCGTTGAAAATCCGTATATAATATAAAAACAAAGAAAAACTCAAAAACAAAAGAAAAACTTTTATTTAAAAATATTTTTAAACGTAAATTCTATTGTAAAATTTTATTTGTTTACTTATTCCTTCGCATATCATATTAAAGTTCAATAATTTTATCTAGTAATACTGTCTGTCCTTAGTCTACCATTGTACGCGCGCTCGTCTAATAAAATTTTAAAATATATATTGCGTTTTTTTTTTCAAAATATATCTAGTTTGAAGTAAAACGACAAAGCCGCTGTATTCAAAATTTTAAATATACCCTTTGTGGTGGCCACAATGTGAAACTTCCCCTATAAACATCGTCAGCCATTATTTCTCAGCTGCCAAAAACGTCGGATGGAGCTGTCAAATCAGAAAAGGCAGTAGAAGGAAGAAGAAAATATTTTTCTTCTAAAAAGGTAGAAGTCGAAAAGAAAATTAATAAATTACTAAAATCAGACATTTGCTAACTTGCGCGTACTTGCCTCAGAATAAAACTTGAATTACTTTTTTTTCTAAATTGTTTCATTCTAAGTAGAAAATTGTGATACTTTGCCGCACCGTCTGAAATATTGTGTAGTAAAGAAGTGATGAAGGAAATATTGTGGTAATGGCGAATGCGATAACATCATCATATCGACTGTAAAACATACGCAACTACTTAGTCCGACCTCAATCGGCGATCGGCTGATGACTTTTTTTTTTTGTCCACAATCGGTGGCTGTCTATATTGGTAGTCAGCGATAAATTTTTTGTATCAACGCATCGTTATGAAATAATAATAGAGAAACTGTTGAACACACACAAGTGTGATTAAGTGCTCCGGCCGCAATTGAATGTTTCCCTCCAGTACTAGCAGCACTAAAGACATAACTTTCTCATCGATATAAATATTAGGTATAGCAGCCATGTCATCGGCTGTTGATATTCACATTGTGAGTACGCCGAATTTGGAAAAAATTGAAAGTTTCCTAAAAGATTCCACATACCGCGAAACGATCGAATTTAGTGCGAATTTCAACACACGGCTATGCATCGAAAGACGCCTAAGATTACCCTTCTTAGATCCACAGACTGGAGTCGCTCAAAATCATTCCAATTTATTCATGGATAAGCGACAGAGAATGCCCGGTTTTCGGCAGGGACAAATTTACACTTATCCATCAGCTCGATGGCGTAAAAGTCGTCGGCAATACTTGAGTAAAATGTACAGGTAACACAAGTCTTTCGAAATAAAAGTCGAGAGAGAGTGCACCACTAATTTCCTTTTAATTCTTGTAGATTTCCTGATCGACCATTTCAATCCTTCAGGAAAGATGCAGAAACGTTTGGTAATGGACCTGTTGGTGTGGCTGGCGCAGCAGCAGCTGCTACTTCTGCTGCTGTTGGTGGTGCATATCCGCTTACAGCGAGTGGGTCGGCTGTCTCTACAGTTAGTGCCACAACAGTGTCGGTTCCGATTGCTACCGGAACAGATCCAGACTTTAGTGGTACACTACTGGAAGAATCCTCTTCGTTAGGTGGAGCCGGTGATACGTCCGACAGCAAAGACAGCCAGCAGCACTTAAAGGAAGAACTCCCAAAGGAGTGGTTTTACGATGATATGGACATAAACGAAATGGATTCCCTGGAAGAGCCAAAGTCTCCAGCTGATGATGAATACGACTATGATCCCCGCTACGGAAATAAAAAACGAAAAAAGCGACGACCGGGGAAGAAATCACTTGGTACACCTACAGAAAGTAGTCGAAAGCGACAGAGTACTGGTAGCCGTGGTGGAAGCGGCGTTGGCGGAGCCGGAGGTGCTGCTACTAGTGGTGCTGGTGTCGATGGAGCTGAAGGAGGAAGTGGTGGACGAGCAAGCGGTAGTCGAGGTGGTGGACGAGGTCGTCGCAAGCCAAAGGAATCGGCTGCAAGCCGCCTTAATGCAGCCGCTAATCCACCAAGTCCGGCTATTGAGCCACCGTCCTTTGAGACGGCTGCAGCTGCTGTTGGCAGTGGTGCAATTGGCGTCGGTGGGGTTGGTGATTTGGCCACAGACGAGCATGGAGAGTTGCGTAATTATCGAAAGTACCTGTAACGTCATGTAAATCTTTGGAAACGGGAAAAATTTTCCGTCATTGTCCTGGTGCTGGTGCAGCCCATATCTCCTTCCTCCCAAACACCACTACTAACTCTGCAGTTTTATTTCTTGCATAAGAGGAATCTCGGTGTAAGTCAACGTCTCCTCCGTTGCTTCTTGTCTTGCAAATAATTATTCTGTAATTAGTTGAACATTTTTTCACTAAGGCTTAAGACGAACTACCAATGAATTCTTCTTTTAATACAAAAGACGCCCAACAACAAAGCTGAAACACAAATACTATATCATTAAATATAAATTAATTGCAAATTTAAGTGGGATTTTGTCAAGATTTATATTTATATTACTGCAACTACAATTACTAGGAATATATCATTCTGTATACATACAACCAGAACTTTTTTCGTTTCCTCTACTGTTCGCTGTTCAATAATAACAATTATACTAATATTATATTAAACAAATTTAAATCAATTAGTTATATTTCTATAACACAATCACAGTAAATCACCATTATGCTTAGTTAATTTATTATACAAATACATTAACTATTTTGCAAAATAAATTAATTATATATTATATGTTATATACTATATATATATATATAAACAAAAGAGAAACTATTGCCAATAGACAAACACAACAAGATCATTGTAATTTTTTTTTGTTAAATGCAAAATTTTATCCCCAATAGAATATTATTTATAATTTGCAATAATTTTCAAACAATATCGAATTACAATAATGAATAAATATCTACTAAAAATGAAATATTCTGTATAAAAGCAACAAGCAAAGAAAATGACAAAAAAAATTTGGAAAAGGAACAAAATATGACAAAAAAATGAAATTTACCATAAAAAATTATTATTTTTAAACAACAACAAAAAAAAAACTAATATTTGAGAACGAAATTTAAAAAAAAAGAAATGTGGGAAATAAAATTTACTAAAAAAAAATTAATTCTCATTTATTTTTTGGAAAAGCCAAAAAAAGATAAAAGAATTAAAGTGACATTAGTGCGATATAATGGGCCGGGCAGAAGAAGTATAAGAAGATATCTACGGTGACATCTGTAGAACACAGAAGTTGCGTTTAATTCCAGCGACCTGCAGAAATCTGGAGAATACCGAAATTGATGATGCTATCAGAAATTTCGAGACTGCAGTGAACATGGACATCGATCGGCAGAAAACAATATGCACTAGCAGGGACCGCTTCCAAGACTTGCCTGAGCGTATACACGTAATATATGCTCACAAGCAATGGCTGGGGAAACGACTTCAGAGGATCTTCAATAGGACACTTAACACGAATAAATACCAGTCTGTAATATCGGAACTGCGTTGTAGAGTTAAAATGTTTCGTCAAGCTGTGCGGAAGTTCCTGGAGGATAGACTGACCAAACAGCTCCAGAACATCAAACCAGACCGTGCTGCTTTTAAGAATTTTAATTATTTGGTTTGAAAGCGTATTTCCATTCCAGAGATTAAAACCATTGAAGATCGAACAGCATCCAGAGCTCCAGAAAAAGCGGAACAATTTGCCTGCCATTTTGAAAGGAGCATTACGGACCGACCAACAGCGCATATTCTATAGTGCGGTTCAGCGAAGGAAATCCCGCTAACGCACTTGTTGACGTCGATATGTTTACCGGAACAGCTGTTGTTAGTGATTTGATTATGAGTGGAAACTCAAAAAAGTCATCAGGCACAGACGGGATTTCTAAATTTTTGCTTAAAAAGTCACCGAGTACGGCATTTTTGATGTTAACCATCATTTTCAACAATTGCCTAAACAATGGTTACTTTTCAAACCACTGGAAGGTGACCAAAGTAGTAACAGTATACAGAGTTCAGCTCAGATTCGTAAAGTTGTATCTCACTTTTGGGCCCATAGATGCCAGCGATGTGTAAATTTGACATTTGTCTTTTGGATACAAAAAAACAGAGACAAATGCTAATGCAGACAAAATTTCATTGCAATCTTTTGTTTTAATTCGGCAAATATGAGCAGGCATTTCGTAGACATTTGACACTACTCTATGCACGGAAAAGTCTATTAAATTCATTCCTTTACTCCCACGTAAGTCAACGACATATTTTGCCGCGGGAAGGAATATCACTATCGCAATGTCCAAGGCACAAGGGGAGGGACTGCAATCGAATGAGATTGGCTACTATAATCTTTACCTAGTCTCTCGATAAATCTTATACCGCCAGCATCAAGTGCTAGGACCAGTGACTACGCTGCTAACAAATCATGTGAGAGACGCCGCTACTTGGTTCTACACGACCACCCCAACGAACCCATGATTTGATGACGAATGCAGTCAGTGAGTGCAACAAAACAAGAGCCATACTTAGCCTAATAGATGACTCGGAAGTTTTACAAAGTCGTAAAAAGAACATGTCAAAGGACTGTAAGCTGTCGACGTAAGGAAGGAAACCTTGCAATGTTGAGAACATGGAAATACTTCTTCTGCAGACTGTTAAACGGCCATAAAGGTCAACATACCGCTATCAGGTAGAACGAATCATTTAATCTGGACGATGGCAGCCCAGAGTTCACAATATTCAAGCTAAAGAAAAACAAAACCTTTTTTGCCGCGACGGGCTACCGTTCGATCTTTACAAAATTGCAGGGAATGAATCGTAGGTGCGCAGCTTTTCTCTAAAGTTTGGTGACCTAAAAGGATCTCTGATGAATGTAATCTCAGCATATTGGTTGCCCGATCCACAATAAAGGAGACCGCCTAAACTATGCCAACTGTACTGGAATTAGTCTCATTAAGATCGCCTATAACTCTATTTTCCATATTGACTAAACGCTTGATCACTGCGCTTGAGCTCCTTTTTTTTCTCGAAAAAACGAACACGAAAGCCGAGAATCTTTTGTTTACATTGTTCTGTTGCATGTGTTGTTGTTGTAGTTAATGGAAGGAGGGGTAAATCTCCCAAAATATCAAGATCTGTTTTAGGGGAAATCCGATCTACCGTAGATTGTTTTTTTTTTTAGAAAAAACCAACAACTTGACAGCCAAAAAATTAATCTGCCCTAGTTTTTTAAATTTAGTGTGGATTTAGGCCTACCAGTCATACGGCGACAGACCTTGAAGAAGACCCAAGAAGTGCAAATCAATACTCACCACGCATATGACTTATGACAGCATTTATAGGTTCGACTGTGCAATATGACGATGTAGAATTCTCGCTGATCCGTCAAAGATGGAAACAACCTGATCGCGATACCTAATTCCTTGGAATTGCAAAGTATTGATTAAAACTAACATTTTAAATTGAAAGGGAAAGCGTTTCTCTTACTCGTTACTCGTTAAGAACTAAATTAGTCAACGAGTGAAATTAATTTATATTCAGAGCTTAAGACTCTCAAAAAGTGTGTGACACATACTGATCTTGCCAAACATTGTTTTTCTTCCCATGTGCTGAAAAATTGGCCACAGCAAAAAAAAATATACAAACAAAATACCTCAATAGAGTATTTGTCATCATGGGCAAATCAGCAACACTTAATTATTAGTTGTTCCAATTTGTTTTAAAAATAAACGCAAATTTTACACTCATTAATGCAACATGCATAAAATCCTCTTCCTAATCCTCCTCCACCAGCACATTGGGTGCGATGAGTGATGAGTCTTATTAATGAACACATAACCGAAAAAACCAAGATTCCTTAAAAATATATATGTATTATGTTACACCAATTAAATGTGTAAACATTTATAAATAATTTCTAATTGAAAGTAGAATTTAGATTATTTACAAATTACTCGTTCGATCTTGCAGGTTGTATTCAGATCACTCGCTCATCGGTTTTCAGATTTCACACATCGTTACCCTCGCATTGCTACGTCATTTATGTAATTTAATGTGTAATGTGTTTTCTTTCTCTTCTATTGAAAGTACCTATTTTTACTAAGCAATGTATTTCAATATGGACATAATTTTTCAATGATTTAATGACGAGTAGCTAGAAACAAGTAAATGTAAAAAAAAATTCATTTTTTGGTACGAACTTTCATGTATACATCGACACACGCCACACGTGTCACACGGGCACTAAATTTCAGATCTATAGGACGTGTGAAAGTTGGTTAAAGAGGACCTCAAAGAAGTCGAAAAAACACTTTTTCACGCATCATTGGTGCCACACGTGACTCATGGCAAGCGTGATTTCATGAATGGCCTCGGCCTGTGATACTGAGCTGCTCATAAAATGTCAACTCTCTAGGTCATGTGAAAGGGGGTTAAAAAGGCCCTTGAAGAAGTCGACGTTATTTTGATGATTAACCCATTTTCCACGCTAGACGCGGCCTGCGACATAAGTCAAACGCAGGATCTCATAAACGCCCCACCAGACTAAGCTAGTGACAAAATGTCAACTCTCTAGGACGTATGGAAGGTGTTAAAAAAATGGGGATTATATCAAAGATTAACCCACTTTCCACGCATCACAGACGCCACACGCGACTCACGACACATGTCACATGCAAGATTTCAACTATGACATATGACACTGACGTGCTCACAACTTCAGCTCCCGCGTGTAAAGTGGTTAAAAGAAGCTCAAAAAACTCCTAAAAACCGACAGACAGACAAATTCTAGTTGAATAAAAGCTTTTAAAACGAGGAAAACGACGCCATAAAGTCGCGCTTTTTAAGATGGAACCGTTGTATACCAAACATATTGACATAAGCTTTTAATGATAAACGCTGTCTTTCATTAAGCATGGAAAATAACCCACAAAACTGTGGCTTACCCAATCGTTTATTATTAGGTTGTTGTTCTGGCTTTGTTAGGTAGCGTCAGTATAGACAGTCTCAGTTTACTGCCTGACCAGAATGCAGGATAGAGCCGCGGCCGCTTTAGTACGAGATATCAAAATATTGAAATACATGAAAATCGAATAGCGCGTACAGAACAGCCTCGCGTTTTCATTATGGACAAATTTTACGAAAGCCGTACCACCAAATTTTAGGTATCATTGCGGCTACCACAGCGGCCGCGGCTCAATTCTGGTCAGGCAGTTAATCGTCAACACCAGAGAGATAGAGAGACTAGTCAATGCTTTCACATTTCAAATAATATCAAAGGAAGTGGCAGTGTGTCCGTTAACGTTTTCTGCTGTACTGCCAACTATTTACCCAGTAGCGGCGGCGGTTACGGTAATTCTAAAAATTGCAACGGCTGCAAAACGCTCTAGTATATTTTTAGCACAACAATTTTGTTATTATTTATAGTTTGCACGCAACATAGAAAAATGTGCATGTCTTTCCACCAGAGGAGGAAAAAGCCGGGCGAAATGCGAAATTCAAAATAAAGAGCGTAGTGTGCTAAATCTGACATACGTATAAAAGGAAAATCGGCAGTCATATATGCTCTCCACGCAAAATGTATGTATGATGGTATTGTAAGAGAGCTCTCACAATGCAAAAACTTTACAACTAAGGCTTCAAGATTTTATGGATTTTCCACAAAACGAGCAAAAATTTTTTTTTTGTCAAAACCAAAATTCATACAATCTTGTAAGTCTTAAGTATTAAGTGTTTCCATTGTGATAGTACCCTAACAGAGTTTGTTCTGGTGACACTTGATGACATGCATAGTTAAAGGTCGTTGCGATGTTTCAAAATACAAATTAAAGTTTTTTTATGCCCGGTTTTACAGTGTCATGTTAAACTTAAAACTATCACGGATGCTTAAACGTATTGGAAAATTTTTCAATGCTTCACAGTCATATTCTGACACCTGCTTAACTAAATCCAGGTTTAATGTTCACTGGGGTTGTTTTTATTCACAACCGCAACTTTTTGTCAATTTCGACGTTACTGAGAATTTTAAACATTAAATTAAAAGCTTAATCTATCAGGAAGACGCACTGTGGTTCCTGGAATTAAAAATTCTTTATTATCTTTAATATATACATTTATTAGCAGCTATTTTGTCTTATTTTCTCTTCTTGCTTATCTATTTTGATCTAAAATTATTTTTGCTAAAAAAACCTGTTATAAAAATCTGTAACAATGCAAGCGCTTGACTATGGGCGATTTAATTAACTACTTGGTGGTGCCGAGACCAGTGGTAACGGAATCAACAGTGTAGCTCTGCCCATAAGCGAAAATCTTGCCGCAGACTGGTAGGTTGGACATAGTCAGATGTAGCGATATCAACACTGTCAGTTTATTAGTAAACGAAATAATATGGCAATCTGGGGGTCGATTCGCGATATGTTAAACTATGAAGTGATAAATTTGTTCACCACTTTACGCTCAGCGCGATTCTGGCTGGTTGTGTAATAAAAAAGAAACGTCTTAATAATTCGATAATGCTGCGTTCGTGAATTGATAAAATGAAAAACACACACTGTGAGGCGTCAGAGTCTGCTATTTTCTTTAACATCTTCAGAATTATATTGTCTCTCAAATGGAAAATGATAATAAGTTAAAGGACTCAACCCAGAGGATCTGTTGCGTGCGTTGGTATGACGTATGCAACTGACAGATTGAGTAAATACACGCGTTCTTATAAGAAGGGTTCATAGGCGAAGCATGCGACGGAAGCGAAGCAAAAGGTTGACCAACTTTCAACTTTGATCACTGGCCAGTGGGCAGTCAAGCTGCTGGGTATACAACACAACAACTTCTGCAGAAGTTGCAAAGATAAAAATGAGAAAGAAACTCTCATACACTTCCTCTGCAGTTGTCCGGCCCTAGCAGGGTCTAGACACCGCATTTTAGATAAACCCTTTTTTACGACCTGAAAGAGCTCTCAGATTACAGGGTCATCGACTTGATCTCATACCTAAACGCTACAGGCAGGATTTAAACCTTGTCCTTATCCATGCTAGATCCCTCATGCGCACACTAGCGCTAATTGAGGACCTCGCAAGTACAGCGTGGACCACCATTCTACTAACCTTTTTTCTAATTTTTTTCTCCGTCAAAAGCTTTGACAGTTCCCTCTCACATGTGTGAATTTTTTTTGGCATTTGTTTTTGTTTGTCAGTCTATTTATTTATTTGACGTATTTATTGGATCACCTCTGCGATACACACGGCAACGTCAACCAATACACCGCCGCAACGGACGCAATGGATTCTATAAGTGTACTTGTCAAAAAAGAGAATCAAACGAACGCCACAATCAATAATATATAGCGCGACAGACCATTTCCTAGCTTCTCGCGACCATTTGTTTTGTGCATGTATATTTTTGCACACAAATGGAAGGGACCGTCAATTAAATGACATCTCCAAACGGCGAATAGAGAAGCTTTCCGTGACAGGTTAATACTCTCGGACGTTTGTCAGACATTCGCGTGAGGTGGGACCATGAAAAATACTTTTGGTGTTACTAGGAATCAAACCACAAACACCCACTGAGCCACGGCGCCGACATTAGTTGTCAATAAATTTGTTTTTGAAATTTTGTAGTAAAAGTTGTCAACATTTATTTACTCTATATTTTTAGCAATAACAATCTTTATGTATTTTATATATTGATATAAAGGTGGATCTTGCATAATTTTAAGTCATGTTAATACCATAAAATCGGTATGTCACACAATTTGCGTGATGATAATAAATAATTGTGAATGACGGCCACATTTAACGCACTCTCTTTACTTCAAATTGCACACTCGATTGCGTTTGACATAACTCAACAAACATAAATGAATTTATAACTTCTCGAATGCCGGCGCCGTTTTACTTTATTTTGAATTCACATAAATTTTTGTTAGTGTGCATTTTGAACGTTAGTTTCGCATTGATAGCCAGCGCTGCGGTGTGAGCGGGCAAACATGCGATTATTTTTAACTTTCGCGGCGATCATTTTAGATCACTCGATGCGCGCATTCACTTTTGCGCTCGCCTTAACCTTTATTTTTTCTTCCTTCCTTGGATACAATCAAAAGAGGGCGCGCTCATAGTTGTTTAGTGTGGTGTGGTGATGTACCGTTATGTGCGTTGTGAGTGGATGGATAAAAATACACATCCATCGGATATATTATGGCGGCGACGCGGGATTATGATTATTATGGGAATATACAGGAGGAGTACAGAAGCGGATCATTCAGAGCAGCAAAATACCTGAAATGTGAATAACTGGCAGGGATTCTTGGATGATTTTGGGAGCTTGCTTGCTTACTACTATATACACTTATTTTTCAATGACGACCAGCATGTGCATGTGGATATGGAATATGGCGCGACGCAAGAATTCGCATTCTAACGTTCTGGCATACTGGTGGCTGAGTTTATATAGTTTAGGGTGCTTTACTATGCATTGCAATTCTTCTGTCCCACGCCCCCAGGAAGCGATTGCATGGCGCTCGTAATTTTTCAACTGCCGCCACCATACGAAAAACCATCAAAAAATATCTTTTCGTGTGCTGTGTAACCTGTAACTGTAAAATAAGATGAGGAACTTGCAAAATAAAAGAGGCGGCAATTTTTTATGCTCTTTTGCTAACAAAAAACGACAACATGAAGTTACGATTGGAATTCAGAGCACTCATCGGGCGCGCATCGTTGGCGTTGTCATTTGTAGTGGATTTGGACGGGATGAGTATAAGCGAGAGCAAAATGCAGTGCATGTGGTACCCCTTCATGTTGGGAGGGATATGATGAAGCAAAGCGGCGGCATATTTTTTTGTGTCGCCGCCGCGTCAGCCGTACCGCCATGATTATGTCGTTGTTAATTTGTAAACGATTGCGACTATGAGATGCTTGTATTTACCGTTGTATACGCTGAGACGATTGAGATAAAATTGCAAGTGAACGAAACTCATGTATATAAGTGGATATAGTGAAACCTCAAAAGGGATATTTTTAGGATACTGTGACTACAAGGAATGTAGATGTACAGACGTTTGTTACGCCTCCCCCCCCCACAACCAACATCAGTATGGTGTAATGGTATTTCATTTCAAATCTGCTGAACCTTTGCCATTGCTTTTGTTGTTTAAAAAAATATTCAAGCTAGGAAGTGCGTAAGCATACCAGTCTTAAGATTCTTGACACTGTCGTCGCCAATTCGCCATACATCATTATTCAACGGCGCAATGCGCAGATAATCTCCTTTTAGTCGATGCCTTGTCATGCTTATTAAGCATCAGCAACAAATTAACATGGGTCGTTGGTCGTTGTTCGTTGTACGTTGTGGCTCACATTTTACATCGAACATACGACATACCAGAGAGCAAAAACCTCACGCAGGTCATGTTGATTTGCAGTTGTTATTGTTCTTGGTAAATTCCGCATAGGGTAATGCTCTTAAGCTTTGAGTTTAATTTTGTTCTCTAAAAGCACAATAAATTATTTTAAGTCAACAAGTTTCAATTGCATGATATCAAGTGGAAATTATCAGCGGTGCCAACATTTAATTATGAAATATGCCATTTATTTTTAAACTCTCTTCCAGTTTTGTATTTAATGGTTTTGGTTAAATGATTTAATATGAAATTCTTTATAGTATTGTTCCAATTTTTTATTTCTTATAAATAGAACATAACAGTGTTTATAAATTCCTGTAAAGCTAACACAAAATTTTTAATTATAACTAGCTGAAATACCCAGCGTTGCCTGGCTGCCCACACCACAATACCCCCCAACTCACCACCAAGACCCTTCAAGACCCACATTGAGATATTCCTCGCCCTCGCCCTCGCCCTCGCCCTCACCATATATATCAGCACTATTAATATTATTATTATTATGTTTATATTAATTTCAATTTTAATAAAGGGTATAGCCTACCTTATTGCCATGGCGCAAGTCATTCAGTGAGCTGTCCCTTGGAAATAACTTTATATATATAAAAAAAGGTATTCGAGTCAATCCACCCACCAGGTCGTCAACACCATTACCACACTTATCCCTACAAACATCCACCACCGTCCACTGCACATCACAAAGTTTCAGCTATATCGGATGAACGGTATTCGAGTTATGCGTGAGCAGACACACAAATATACACACACAGTTTCATTTTTATATATTAAGATATAAATAAATGATAAGATCAAAAGGTTTATAAAAACCTGAAATTATTGATAAGTAACCATTTCTTTGGTTGGCTCGCTGTCGTGTTCCATAAATCCTACCATGCACCACGCTCATGCGAACTAGGTGTCCTGCCCACCGGAGCCTACCGAGCTTAATTTTCTTCACGATGTCGACATCGCGGTAACGCTCGTAGATCTCATCATTATAGAGTCTCCGGAATCGTCCTTCCTCACATACGGGGCCAACAATTCTCCGTAAGACTTTTCTCTCGAACGCGGCTAAGAGGTCAGTCTCCCGCAGTTTGCTGTTTGATCGTTGGCCTGAGGAGGTGTTGCACGAAAGTAAGCATTGAAATAGTTGATTGTGAAATTCAAAATTATTTTATTTCTTATCTTTAGGAAATAAAATCGATTTTTTTAATTACCTCAAAAAGCGGATATTTATATTCGGAGCACCTTGTGCTCAACGGCTCAAAATCAGGCAGCGACACCCTGTAACTCTTGAACGCTCTTAGTTATAAGGTCACTTTTTTGAAAGAAAATTAAATTTCTAATGTCATACAATGTACATTTTTTTAAATTCTTAAAACCATTACCAATATTAACGTCGTCAAAACAGGCAACAGGTGCAGGGTTAAAATTGAAAGTTTTTAAAATGAACGAAAACGTACAGAAATTTTTGTAGCAAAAGTTGGCAAAATTCGCATGGAGATGAAATGAATTTACTCTCTACTTTCTGCTCTCTTTAACTATTTTTTCGAGTACGGGAATGCTTTTGAGTAAAAAGTCGTAACAATTAGCAATTATTATTACTACTTTTGAGAACGGGAACAACCAAATTGTCATACATGTCATATTTGAGGAAATTGTTTGGACATAGTGTCGTTTTTTTCTATGTTTTTTAAATATGTGTAGAAACTGTAATTTTGGCACTCGTTGGCAATCGACGGGTAATATTTTGTTTACTCAGCAACATGGTGACGAGAACAAACAAATTTTACAAAGAAGATTTTTCTGTTTCGATCAGCCGACGTTTGTTGTATAGCCATGTTACATTAGTACTGCAGTACACAACATACATCACACTTGACTAATAAAATTTGTGGTTGATGTGAATTTTCGTTCCATTACTATGATATACAATCCGTTCACAACGGAAACACTAATGCCTGAAACACAAACACGATTCAGCTATGTCTTCGCTGCGTTACGAAGCAGCCGCTTTGAATTTGCTTTAAATGACTTTTCTCTATATGACATTTCTCAAATGAGAGTTCTGCCACAGTTCTTTGCCTTGAACTGTCAGGCAAAGCAAATGTTCAGCACTTTTGAACTAGAGCTTCCGTTTGTAGCTTCGTTACGTAACATTACGTTTTTTCTTTACGATTGCCAAACGAAACGTAGAAGCCGAAGCGACATTGTGATAGGAAGCATTGAAATCGTATGGCTGAACTCGTAAACGTCAGGTGAAGCCGAAGCTGAAGCGTGTGTGTGTTTCAGGCATAAAACTTTGACAGCTTTGGTTTCGAGTTCGAAATGCAGATGAAAAAGCTGTTGACAGTTGTCAACATAGGTTATACGAGTATATGTCATATGAAGGTAAAACATTGTGATTGGCATAAAATAAAGTGTAAGTGCTGGGACTCACGAGGATGTGTAAACATGTTAGTTCGTATCAACATTTTATTGTGCGCAGTAGCCACACAAAAACCTGCAAGACACATTTTTATGACTTAAGCTAGAAGCGTAATGGTTTGCGGTGCGTTGCGGTATTCTGACAGCTCACTTAAAAACAACGTAAATCCAGACAGTAAACTAAAGACAGCTTAGTCAAATTTCTAAAATACTGCAGTAGCCATATTCGCTGTCATTCATTTGAAAGTAGCAAACTGATTTAAATAGATATCGAGGAACAGATAATAGAATTAGTTGCAATAAAGCAAATAAAAAATTGAAAAAAAACAGAATATGGTATAAAATAGCTGCTAAAATGAATATTGCAGGTAATAATAAGGATACCGCACCGCATACTATTCTGTTTCGGATTAAAATACTGCAACGGCGCCACACTGCACCGCACCGCACTTCGATTTGTTGCAGCCTTAAGCGATGACGATATTACGCGTTGACGGTATCTTAAATTTTATATCCTACAAAGGTTCTTTGAGAGTACCAGGCCGTAAGTTATACTCTTTTACCAACAGCCTATGTTCTTGTATTTATGCTTAAATTGATAAAACTTTATATTTTAACATCCGCATCCGCACATCAAGTCAAAGAGACAAAGAATTGCATTAGTTTTCTCACATTCCCATCTTATTACTTTCATCAATTGCTTAAGCAACAGATATTTGAAATGAAAATAAGGAAACCGATTGGAATAACAATTTCATCCGCTACACGGGCGGTCCGGCCGCTCGAGGTGTACGTTGACTCTTTGCACCTGGAAAAATACATACGTACGAAATTACAGTGTTTGTTCAACCGACCGTCCATTCATCGCTTATGGCGTCTGATTGACAAACCGCTGGCCACCAAAATAATCCACTTAGTAGAGTGCACATAGTTAATCATTATGGGTGACTAATTAGCACCACTCGAGAAAAGCATTATACGAAGAACCGGAAATCCAACATCCGGAATGATGCCGTATGCGATTTGCCACATTATCATATGGATGATCCCCTGCTGCTGCTGTCGATGATGTCGCCTCAGCAGTATATTTCTGGGCGCCCGCATTATAGACGACTTCAGATTGACAGGCATCCTTCCAAAGTATTCCGTTTGGAAATTCTTTCTCGCAGATCATGACATTTTCGTCGCCACCAACAACACCAACACCACCGCCGCCATCGCTCAACCCTCAAATTTGCAAAATGTTCCTCGTCGTGAAACCTGTGCAATGGAAACAACTGCAATACTTAACCAAATCCGAAACAATTTCAACGTGGAGTACGCAACTCCACTTGAGTTCATTAATCGTTTGCGGTCTCAGCAAAATTCATATCACGCATACGCCCAGCAAATTCATCCTCGTGTATGGGCGGTTATGGAATTTTTCCCATTTACGAGCATATACGCATGGAAGAGGTGCCACAATGAATGATTGTATAATGGCCGAACACACACAAACGCAACGTATGTTTAGGTTTCTCTCTCCTCAGAAGTTCTTACAGATTAGGTCTTAAGCGGCGTAAAGAAAACTTAAAATTTATCGGGAAAACAAACAACAAAAACAGCAAATATTTTCCGCTTTAATTTTAGATTTTCCCCGATGCAAAAGGTTGATTGGTGGTGCGCTTGAGGCAGAGAGCGTGCTGTTAAATTGAGTTGCACTTGTACATTGCACTAAGTGCGAAAGGGGGCAGAAACACAAAAAAAAAACACAAAAAATGCACAAATCTGTGAGTGATGATGCTTCTTCCTCTAATTAGCTGCGAGCAATGTTCTTATGCATTTAGTCTATAATCAGATGGATTTACGTATTCGCGTAGCGGTGCATATGAACAGAGCTATATCAGCCGGTGGCGGTGACAAAAACGATTTGACTCGATGAACTGTGGGTCGAAATGGGTAAAAACCTTAAGTGATGATTATAAAAAGTTCTGTGACTTCTTTATAATATGCATTTAATGTAACACCGCACTTCTGTTTGTCACTTAATGCATTGCGTGCACTCAGCGCTTAATGAAATGTCATTTGTTATGTACTATGAATTTTTCCTTTTATGTATTTGACAGAACCACACTTTGGTCAGGCTTTTGTACTAAAAATTATAAATTCAAGATTGTTTTTTTCTCTCAAAATAAAACAAAAAGCTTACATGGTATTTAAAATTAAGCTATCAATAAAACTAGATTTTACGATTTCTATACCTCTTTCGAGCGAGCGAGCAGAAGATCTCACATTGGTCCGCGATTAAATGGTGGAGCGCGAATTTGAAGCAATGCAATCCTTTAACTATATCGAGTCAACTGTAGCAGCCTGACTCATGGAGCCCGAAATACGCGCACCACTACTTACACATGGATCCGAAACTTGGGTGCTTAGCTAAAAGCCTTCTGACCTCTTAGCCGCATTCGAGAGAAAAGTCGTACGGAGAATTGTTGGCCCCGTATGTAAAGAAGGCGGCTCCAGAGACTCTATTATGATGAGATTTACGAGCTTTACCGTGAAGTCGACATCGTGAAGAGAATAAAGCTCGGTAGGCTCCGGTGGGCAGGACACCTAGCTCGTATGAGCGAAGAGTATCCTGCTCGGTAGAATTTATGGAACATGACAGCGAGGCCGGCCAAGCCAACGCTGGAAGGATGGCGTAGACAAAGACGCCCAGAGTTTAGGGATGCAAAACTGGATGACATCGAGACAAATCGGGACCGGTAGAGACTTTTGCGGGAGGCCAGGATCGGACCCCGGTTGTAGAGCCAAATATGATGATGTTAAGATGTCAAACAAACCACAGCTAACTTCACGCGTAGCCGAAAGCCATATTAGAAAAACTATCAATTAAAAAACCCCTCATATCTCACCGCAAAGTACTCCCCTATGAGGTTCATCTTCACTTTTGTACACTGCAGTTAAATTATCATAATTTCTTGAAATCCGAATCCGAATCCGGTCTGTTACTTCTTCATGGTATATAAAAAATGTACTTAGATATATTCGTGTTTTGCGTTTTGCCCCACTATTAATCGTGCGGTGAGTTCGCCTTGTGGTAATAGTGTCCCAATAGTGGCGTCAATCGCATGCGTGTCAACAATCTAGCCACTACTCTGAGCGAGTAGTTTTTGTGGCAGGCAGATAGGATTTCGGATTTTTTGCGTGATCTGCTGTAGGAAGGGCGGTCGGCCGCGGCACTGTTCCTGTTCTTTAAAGCGTCTATCCACACACCATCAGCGCGTTTGCCTTGCTATTTTTATGCACATTAGACGCATTCTTTAAATTCCTTTAGCCTAATCCACAAGGGAAAAGGGAACACTCACACGATGCAACTACTGGTGCTATGGGACTTGGCCCGATACGCCGATGTCAAAGAAGTTTTAATGTTTATTGGAAGATTTACCGGTGCGGATCGAAAGTTCTCTCAGTTTGTGTGGCGAGCGAAGTTGTGTTTTTTGACTATTATTGCAGATTTGATTATCAGTTTTGTTCTGTGCAATTTAATCAATTTAAATGGTAATTTCATTATAAATGTTTTTTTTTATGGAAATTAATAGTTGTTGTATTTGTTTAAAGAAAAATTGGGGAGATGTTAAAAGAGATCATTACTGTTTTTACAGTTGACAGTTATCTATAAAAACTTTGGTTTCTTTGTGAAAACAAAGTGTCAGTGTCATTTTGAAATATTTTTTCAAATTTACAAAGAGTGCATTCGGAACGTTTTCCAAAAAGGTGGAATGTTCTAGAATTTCGAAAAGCATATTTAGTCATCACTTTATGTATTCCGATGTTTTTTGTTGTCTGTGATATTCTATTCCGCGTTTGTTGTACGAGTCTGTAACAACCCTGGAACTATTCTTTTCCTTACCTACCATGGTGGTATGAAATGGAATTCTTAGATCGCCTTGTGGAATAAACTGTTAAACCCCATAAAGAGCATAAGTGTCATTTGTGCAGTATGCTCATATAGCATGGCATTGAGGAACATTTATTTTAAAAGTCTTCTTTAATATCCTATTCTAAGTTATCTGACAGGTATTCTATTCTCTCTCTATGACTGGAAAAACGCTACCGAGTACATACACTTGTAAGAGACTCAGATCAATGACCGACTATGATAGTCATTTAGGTTGTGGATAATGTGAAAAACCCACATTCAGAGTAGTTTATGTGGCATGGTGCGATATCGTAATATCGATATATCTTCAGAAGAACTATTTATTTACGATATGGCATGATACGACACTTAAAAAAATAAACGACAAATGGGCTGACTGTCAAAAAATACCTTTCCAAGAGAAAATTGGAACACTTTTATATTTTCATCTACTGTAATCTTGGCCTTCCGTATCTTTTTGGTTATTTTATATTCCAAGGGCGTACGGGGCTTTTATAAACCCGCACCAGCGCATCCGATGCATCGCCATAAGATTGACTAGTCACTTTAATCCACTGCTCTATGACTGTTCCCTTCTACGATATCCTCGAGGTCGAGTGCCTCCATTCTTTTCAGGTCTTCTTAAGGTGTGGTGTGAGGTGTGACCAATTCAGCTCCACTTTTTCCGTCTGTCAGATCAGTGATCACATCCATAGTTTTTGACATCTAAAATCTGATTTTCATTAATGATTTCCTATCCGCCACCTCTAATCCAATCCATTCTTTCGCTGACGACAGCACTCTTAGCTTTTCATATGACTTCACGATTTCTACACGCACCTCTTCGTCTCAAGTGGAACTTGAACTACAACGTATGTTAAGCACGTTGAATTCTGACCTTGATAGCATAACAAGGTGGGGCTAGATAATAGAGTTTAACTTAACGCTTCTAAAACCCAATGCTGTCTTCTGTCGCCCAAGCGTAATTTTAAACCCCAACCTTTATCCATGAATGGATCTTGTATCAAAGAAACTGAAAACACACTACATCCACTAGACAGAGCTCAGAACCGCGCGTTAGTGACGTAAATATCGCGAAAACAATCGAATCGCTTGAACACCGCAGGAATGCCTCCTGCCTGTCACTGTTTTATCGCTTTTTCCGCAACTGGAATCGTCTCTGAATTATCTACATAACATCTATCCTTAAGCACGCCTCATAGAAAAAAGTCTATCGGCGTCCAAACCCCAGCTCCGCGCAGGCCAATTGACATCTCAAAACAGCTGATTATTCGGTTACCAAATTTGGCACGCAAAAGATCGATTGTCAGTCGGATTGTATGGCATGTGGCGCCATCTTTTTTACCAAAGGTCGTCCATATTCATGACGTCGATTTGAAGCCATAAAAAGTGGGTCAGCTGGCTCTGTAACGGTCACTATTTCCAGCGCTCTTAGTGGATGCATTGGCTTCTCTACGATTACTGTTGTTCATTTTTAGTGTTGCTGTTCCGAACCCCAAATCTGGCAGTTTTGCTTGTTTGCATAGCCCTCGAGATGGAATTGCACTTCGTTCGAAAATTGAAATGATTTTTCGACCAAAATCGACTATGGCCCACGCAGAGAACTGATATCGAAGCGGATGGTCACTTGCATTCAACACCTGGACCTTGTAACCGAATAATCTGGGGTCTGTATTCTGCTCAGGCTGGTGCGACTAATGGCCAGTTGCTGCGATTGGCGTCGAGTTGAGGTCGATGGATTTTGTCCCACACTATAAGCAACAGCCGAAATATTCTAGGTCGTGCAACCTGTCCGAGCTCAAGGACCACTTCTGTTATCCAATAGCAAGCCTTTCTCACGAACTTTCTTCACCAAATTCACCACAGCGGTTCCGCTTGGCGCTCTTTCACGGCCCATATTTCTTTTCAAAAAAAGTAGCCATAACCTATGATTTAAAAAGGAACCAGTAGATTGCCCACCCTTTATTATTAAATATGAATATATCGATTTCTTCCTCTGCTATTCACAGATTATATTGCTATACACACATTCTTCTTCGAAAATTTGATTCTATCAGTCTTTTGAAAAACTTTAGGCTCTCTAATTTTCCCCACTTTTCACCGAAATGAGGTGTCTTCAATTTACTGTCACTTTCATTCAGCTGGTTTCACATCCTGAAAGACATTTGAAATTATTATCAATTAAATAACTAACCACAGTTCTATTTATTATCAATTTTAAAAATTCTTACTTTATTAAATAACTAACCAGATCTTTTTACAAGATTGACTGTAACACTGACCAACTTACTTAAAACTCAAAGATTCAAAGATTACCGCCTTTTTATGTCATTGAAATAAGAGAGTTTTAAATTTACCTTCTTTGTTTCACAAGGGAAAAACAGAGTTTTGTTGCAAAATTTGAATTGTATATGACTAGAATAGTTTTGACTTGTAAAAATGAAAACGGAAGTTATAAAAAATAGTTTTCAAATACCAAAACTGTTGAAGTTTTTGTTAAATAAGTCGATGACATATGTAAGTCATTTTTGAAAATAAGTGGAGTAGAAGAGTTTTGTTTTTACACTCCTTATATATGTAGATTAATAGACTCAATTTAAAATATTAATATAATAATAAATAAATAAATATTAATTTATGTAATTTTGTATTTTCAGTAGTCTACTTAGTTATATCGCAAAATATAATAAAACAAAAAAAACATAACTCGCTCTTCCGCTCAACGAACGCAGTTTCACAAATTTCAAATCGAACACAGCTTTAATAATTTTGTAATGAGAACAACAACACCAAGAACGAACCAAAACGATAAATAGTAGCAAGCACACCCAAATGTCAAGCTTAAGAACCTTTCCCATCAGAAAAACTACTATACTTCATTTTACATTCACAATAGGTTCATGGTACTAACTGTGCAAGCTGTCATATTATCAGATTTCAGATTCTGTTTGCAAATACTACGTTTTGCTGAATGTAAAATAGAGTGAAGAAAGAAGTCATATGAATAACTAAATGTACATATATATATTAATCCCGAAAAATATAAATTTTAAGCCGAATCGTAAATAACTGATTTCTAAATTCTAAAGCAATTATCAAATTTGATGGAAAACATTGTAATTTATGTGAAACAGAAACGAACAACCGAACATAAAACCGGGTTTAATATTTGGGGATTTGCCTTTCTGCCGCTGTCAACCTTAGCACAAAAGTCTCTTATTCACAATAATCGTTTGTCGCTAGGCAGAACTTTTTTCCAATTCCAACATCCAACCGAAGAAAACGGACTACATAAAACCGAAACACATCATCGACTTGAAAGGAAAACTGAAGCTGACGCAGAGCAGCGTTTGTATTCATCCACAGAAATCGCACACTCAATATTTGATTCAACGTTCGTTTCAGTTCAGTCATTTCTGAAAGGCCGAGTCGAGTGGAGTTGCGGAAACGTCGTCGTAGCATTAACGCAACACAGCGATCGAAAGTAGTTGGTGTGTGGTAAAAAAAATTAAATGAAAAAAAAAGAAGCAGACCGCAGACGTGTTTATAGTAGCAGAGTATAGTAAATAAAGACCGATTCAAGTGACATTTTTTGTGTGAAAAAGTGAACGAAAAAATCCAGTTTTCCCGGAGCTAACTCCAACTCCAACGCTATTTATATAGAAGAAGAAAAAACGAAAAGTATGAAATTTCTCTATTCTCGCTTGCTCTCTGAATTGTGAATTTTCAAAAGTTTGAAATACGTTTTAAACATTGAATTAAGAAAAAAGAAGCAAGTTATAATCTGAAACCAGTTAGTATTTTGCACTTTAGTACTAGTGAAGAGTGAGTAACGTCGAGTGAATTTCACAGAAAGGAAAAAATTGTTGTCTTTTTTTTTATATATATATTCATCTTTAAAGTGTGTACTGTGGTGTACTTTGCTGTTGATGTTGGCTAAGCCGCGTTTCGTGTCCGGTTAAGAAAAGAGCACTGCAAGAAAACCATATTAACTTTTCAATAAAATAAATAATCGAATTGCAACGAGAAATTAATTTACAGCAGAAATGTAAAGGAAATTATTTGCTGTGATGAAAAAACATTTAAAGAAACAAGAAAAACCTTCACGAGGAAAAATTGAATTTTCAACAGCCAGTTGTTTAACGAAAACATACCAAACAGCCTCCTTCTATTTGTTGACGAACAAGAACGAGGATTTTTCTTTGCTTTGTAGTAGTAGTAGTGTAGTGCTGGTACCGCTGCCGTCGCGCCGTTACTTTTGTTGAATGCGAATTCAACGTCCAATCGAACCAACTAACTACAAGCACAGCAATAATAAAAAAAGGGATCAAAATTTACCTTCCGTTTTTGCTTTGCTATTGCTGCTGCGCTGCGGTCGTAATCGCCGTCCGTCGCGTATCCCCTCTCTCATTTGTGTTCAGCAAATGTACTTTCGTCCCTTCACCTAGTTCGGTCTCGTTTTGTGCTGTTGCTGCTGCTGCTTATTGAAAACGTCATTCTTCGAGGGAAAATAATAAAATAAATACATGTTCATGTATGTATAGAGACGTTGCTCCCGTCGAAACGATAAACGAGTCAAAGTCAAAAGTGCCTTAAAAAATAACTTTTTTTAATTATTTATTGTGTTGATATTGCGAGAATTACATTATTTGTTTAACTATTTCTTTGTGATCGTTTGATATAGCGCGTGATTTGTTTAATTTATTATCGAAACATCGAATTCAACGAATAAAAAAGAAACCAACAAAAAAAACCCAAAATGTTTTCAGAAGGAATTTATCCAATTGGTGATGGCCTCCTGGACATCGATGAGAAACACTTTAAAGGATTACTTGTACAGGATGACATTAATGAAATCTACGATGTGGAACAAACACCATTTGCAAGGTTTGTTGTACCTTTTATTATATCTTCGTAGTAAATGATATTTTAATTCTTCCTTAAATATTTGCGCTAGGGCGTCTTCCAGAGCTTATTTTCAGCTTATTAATGCCAATGCGCAATGCGTACGTAGGGAGTCCGTGTACTATAATTTGGGAAATAAAAAAAATTATTCTACAGTAAGGGTCTATCTCCAATGTTGACATCATTTATCTGGGATTTAAGAAAAAGCTTACTTTGGTGTACCCTGACCGATGTTAACGGAAATTAACGGTAGAAATTTCGTTTAGGACTTTATTATTAGAAGAAATACTAGCCTTTGAAGTGCGTTTAAATAAACTTTATATCATTTTTGAGTCTTCGGATATTCAACTTCAAAGCCTGTTCCAGTTTTCTTGACCATGATAATTTTTGACTATGAGAATAATTTCCTCCAGTAAATGCGTATCTATATATATAGAACGGCTGAACTGATTTGGCTAATTTTTATTTTGAAATGTCCATCATATCTCGAATTAGGTTTATGCAAAAAAAAATTAGAAAAGTTGCCTGGAAAATTTGAAATTTCAGGAAAAAACTGAAATTGAGTCTTTCCATAGGATTTTTGTATGAACTCACTCACTCACTTATGAATATCTGGTCCGATTTGGCTCATGTTTATTTTAAATTATTCATCATAATCCGAGTAAGATTTATTCGGAAACAACATTTAGGAAAGTTGGCCAGAAAATTCGGGAAACCTGAAAGTGCTGTTTTCCATAGGATTCGAACGATAGATTTTTGTTCGTTATGGTCCTGGAAAGAAAGACAATTACCAAGGAAAGTCGAAAAATTAGGACAAACAGCAAAAATCATAACTTTTTTTATGCAATTTCGATCATAACTGACGATAGGAACGACATATTTGGTTGATTTTTTTTTGTTTTGTTCGTTATACTCCCGAAATTTTTAGCAAAAGAAAGTTCGGGAAAATTACAAAAGAGAGTAGGAAAATTTGTAAAACGATAAATTGGATATTTTTTGAGGAATTAACTCAATTGAATATTTTCGGTAAAATGAAAAATCTGGCAAAACGCATTCCAGCCTGTATTATAAAAAAATTAAATTTGTTTTTACTTTTGTGTTGATTCTCGATCTGTCCAACAAAAGTCGTTGTTTCATTTCTATTCTAATATATTCCAATAAATGACGCTTGTTTGGTAGCTGATCCATTTCTTTCTTTTGCGATCTGTCAACGCAATGAATCCGACCGACATGCAAATGAATATTAAGCACTTGCCGTTTCGGGTGCGGTTTGCATTCGAAATTACAATTAACAAATCAAAAGGGCAGCCACTGAGTGTTTGTGGCATTAACCTTGAAAAAGCAAACTGATGATGTCGTACAAGATGGAGATTGGTCAGACGTTCATGACGAAAACGCCGAAGAAGTGCCAAAAAAACATTAAAGACACCTAAAATATGCTCAAAAGACCCTCAAAGGATCCCCAAATGAACCCATAATGACCCTCAAAAGACCCCAAAAGACTCCCAGAAACCCCTAAAAATACCAACAAAGGACCCTTAAAAGGCCATCAAAACACCCTCAAAAGACCCTTAGAGGACTTCCAAAAGACTCTCATAAGACTCCCAAAAGCCCTCAAAGGACGCTTAAAATCCGTCAAAAACCCTCAAAATACCACCGAAAAGACCTTCAAAGAATCTCCAGAGACCCTAATAAGACTCATACATATCGGTTGAGAAATTCTCAGTTCGCAAAATTTAATTATGTAACAATATCACGTGAATGTAAAAAAACTTCGTTTTTCGGGTACAAATTTTTATGTTTACATCGAAACCCGCCAAACAGTTCTTTATTATCTGTTTTTGAGATCGGGGCTATTTCAAAGTGTTTGCTTTTTAAACGTTTCACACGCGTTACACGCGACTCACGACACGCATCAAAAGCGGGATATCAAAATTGGCCCCTGACATTGAGCCGCTCACAAAATTTCAGTCCAATAGATCGTACGAAAGGTGGTTAAAAAAGACCTCAAAAAATCAGAAAATTGCCATCACACGCGCCACACGTGACACGCGTCATACGCGAAATAAAAAATACAAATTTGAAAGTGGGACAGGACAACGTCTGTCGGGTCAGCTAGTATTGAATAAAAGTAAATCCATCCTACAATATAATAATTATAACAACATTGTTTGACTTGCCGATTTCACAAGAAGTGCATTTAGAAAATTAGTTTAAACGACGAAGAGGTTGCCATAAAGCATGAAAGGCATTTTATAGTTTAGTGTTTAGCCAGTCAACACGATCAAAACAGTTTCTTCAGACAGAGGTTGTTTTAAAGTTAATAAAATAAGCTTCTTTTTATTTATACTCGGAGTATAATAACAAAATTCCAAAATCATATTTTACATGAGTACAAGGAAGAATTGAATGAAAAGTTCGCGGCCAGAACAAAAAGGAAGACTGAATATTATAAATATTATATAAGCGCAATGCACTTATTTTATCTGGTCTTTTTAAGGTCTAAGATAAATATTTCCTTAAGGCTTAGAAAAATTACGTTTACTGTAGCTTCTTCGGCCCTCTTTCCTTGAAAATCGTTTTCCTCACAAAGGTTTTTTTTTTAAGGTTGGGGGAAGCAAGATCAGGCCAATAGGAAGTAATTCAAATGCAGCCATGGCTTCAAACGACTTTTGTAAGCGTCCATTGTCCAGATGAACAGAATTTTTCTGCCAAAGTTTCCTGACCCTGTCCTAATTATTACATAAATATTATGTAAAAATATTATTAATGCTTTTGTTATCCAGTTAACTTTATAATTTCTGTAGTTTTTGTGAAAAAATAAAGTTTTCATTTTCTTCTTTTACCAAGGAAATGTACTTTAATGTCATTTCACTTTTCGTGCAACGTTAGATTTTTAAAAGGAAAGTTTATAATACATAAAATCATTCATAATACCTTACGTCAATAATGTAAAACCTTAGTCCCTACGGGAGCGACAGTAATTTCGGCATAGCTGACGCACCCAGTTACATGACGCTGCCACCAAGAGAACGTCATAAAACCACATACGCCCGCATAGCGGCGACCACCATCCCTCAATCAAGGTTAAAGTCGGCAACACTCCAGTCAAGTCACCAGTATCTTTCTTTTTATTTAGACGTTCCTGATTTAACCTGTTCCTTTCAGGCACGTTTCTAAAGATTCTCCAGACGTTGGAATGACCACATATTTACCGTCGCCAAAAATGCACCTATATGTTTTCTTGACAAGGACAGCAGCAGAAAGCTAGTGAGTTTTCTCACAGGTCACTGTGGCTTGTGATATCACCTTAACAAAATTAAACTGGGCTCAAACACGGAATGTAGGTTCTGCTTGGAGGATGACGAAACATTCGGACATATTCTCTGTGATCTGGCTAAGGAGACATATTTTCCACAAGACATTATGTTCGTCGGCTGATTTCCGTAATTCTGCCACTAAGGACATACTATCCTTCATTAGATTAGTTACACCCTACTCGTATAATACAATAGAGTAGTATCAGCCAATTGGGCTAGGGTTATTGGAAAAAACAATAGTCTGGTGCCCTTATTACACAAATAGTATCAATAGAATTGAAAGGGTTCAAAAACATGTTAGTCGTTTTTCCATTCGTAAATTGAATTGACCGGGTGAGCAGCCTCCATATAATTCGAGATTAATCTTATTGATTTACTGCCTCTTACTTTGAGGAGAGAATATTATCACATTATGTTCATTAGGGACTTGATAACGTACACGATGGTCTGTCCTAAGCTTCTGAGTATAATTCCTTTTCATGTCTCAAATTAGCAGTTTCGAGCTAGTAGCCTTTTTCATTTAACAAATCATAGAACTAAATGCTCATGCTTGCACTGTATTTAATAAATACAGTAATCATTTAGATATCTTCCTTATGAATAGTGATATATTTAAAAAATATATATTAAGTTTGTTAATAGGGTTATTGGAAAAAACAATAGTCTGGTGCCCTTATTACACAAATAGTATCAATAGAATTGAAAGGGTTCAAAAACATGTTAGTCGTTTTTCCATTCGTAAATTGAATTGACCGGGTGAGCAGCCTCCATATAATTCGAGATTAATCTTATTGATTTACTGCCTCTTACTTTGAGGAGAGAATATTATCACATTATGTTCATTAGGGACTTGATAACGTACACGATGGTCTGTCCTAAGCTTCTGAGTATAATTCCTTTTCATGTCTCAAATTAGCAGTTTCGAGCTAGTAGCCTTTTTCATTTAACAAATCATAGAACTAAATGCTCATGCTTGCACTGTATTTAATAAATACAGTAATCATTTAGATATCTTCCTTATGAATAGTGATATATTTAAAAAATATATATTAAGTTTGTTAATATCTTATTTGTAATATATTTATTTTTATTTTTTATATTCATTTATTAGTTTGTTCATAAATCTTGAAGATATTAAATAAACTAAACTATTGTATTGTCATATCATTTTAAAAATTTCTTTGACCAATTCAATGATAGGAGAATAAAGCCCTCTAATGCCTCTAACCCATTCTATAAAACTAAATGCATAGTTGCAAGTTCATGAACTCTCTTACTGTGTGTTTAGTGGGTGGTTTGTTATACATAACCTTCCTTCATCAGATGTTTCCAGCTTCAGTGCTCAGAGCACTGGGCTATTCACCATTAACATCTCCTCCGCATGTGTAGCGCTGTTACAATATCCTTTTTTCTTTATGTTCAGAGGTGTTGAGAAAAACTTATCTTGTGGTGTGGTTGTGGTGTTGTCCTCATCTCATCAGAACACATAAATAATTAAGCACCCAACGCAACCAGTCTCGTCTCGATGGCACTCTCTTGTTAATGTCTTTTGATGAGATCTGATGTGTGTTGTGATGGATATGCAGATGAGGAGCTTATCTATGAGTGCTGGATAAGTAGAGTCACATCTTCGTTGTCGTCATCGTCATCACCATCAACGTCTTCGCTTTTATTGGATTTCTATAAACAGCTCTTCAAGTAATTTGTACTATGGTGAGATATGCATGTGTTGGGCACTCATGTTGGAAAAAACTATTAAAATTCGCGAACGGAGGAATGAAAAGACTTTATTTTATGTTTGTAGTTTTTATGGCAGCACATTACTTTTGTTATTGCACCGAATTGGAATGCATTATAAATCGTCTTAACTGACAGAATTCAGATCGCCCTTCACCCTCGCTGCGCGACTGTCACGTAAAAAATCAATTTGTTCATCTTGATTTGTGTTCCATTTTTCATCAAAGGCCTCTTTGTCTCAATGCAATTCGTAAGAGTTATATCCTTGAACTCTCGCAGACGAAGAGTTGATTGTACACTTTGTACTCCATCGTGTTAAAGATATCGATCGATCGATCATCACTCCTTCGAAATAGCAAATGTTATCGATTTTGGAGCAACTATTGGTGTTGTTTGTTTGTTCCGCTTCTGCAGTGTTTCATGGTCGTAGATTTGTGTTAACCGATAAAAAACCTTCTCCGGACGAACGGAAAAATGAAAAACCCAAAACGACAAGGTCATTGTAGTTATTTCTTCAAAAAAATGGAAAAGTCATTTTCTGTTTTTTTTTTGTTTGTTTCGTGTTTTGTTTATTTATGTTTCCAGTACTCTACATACACACACACGCAAGCAAAACTGTCAAGAGATAAATTTGTATGGGTTTTGGCGAAACTCAAATTTTGTGTGGCACACTGTGGTACACTAGATTAGAAGCACATCATTTTTGGAGATAAATTTGATATTTCTCCTGTTATATGTCAGGAAAGAAAAAATAAATGATGGTGGAAGTTAGAGTAGTTTGTAGTTAGTACAAAATGAAGTTTAAAAAAATATTCAGAACAATATAACGGTACATAAGAGACCTCCCAGATATAATTTTTAATTGCGAGCTCGAATGGCGAAGCTTATATTCAGAGGACATGAATATTTTTCAGCGAACGTGTGTAATTTTGTACGTATGCACGTTTGTACGTTTGTTTGTCGTGTCGTATATCTCGGCTTCTACCAGTCAAAATTTAATGGGACTTGTTTTCAAACAATTGAGTAGCGCTCGTCTTGCGATGGCGTAATTTTTTCATTCATAGGGGTTACTACCCCTGAGAAAACTGAATAGCCTTAACGTTTACACAGTGAAATGTGTTTTTTTTTTCACTCTATTTCCGAAATCGCTTATATGAGTGAATGACCTATCGCTTATGAATGAAAGACCTACATTTAACGTAGCATACTATTAGGCTTCTATGATAAATTAGTCTTTAGACTAAATTGCAACTAAATATACATACACGGGTGTGTGTAATCACTCGCATACCAGAATACATTAGCTTGTGTCTATAGTAATGGAAAGTTTTTCGTAGGAACTCGTATATCGCGGCTTCTACCAGTCAGAATTTAATGGAACTGGTTTTAAATAAATTGTGACGCGTGTGGCGCGTGTAAAAAAATGAAAATTTAAAAAAAAAATTTTTTTTAAAAAATCGCCATTGCTTTCAACGTAAACCACTGTTTCTTTCAACATTTTTCTCTCTCTCTTTTTCGCTATAAATAGGGAGAAAGATTATTATTACTTCTCAAAATTGCCTGCTTAATCTAGTGAACCGCAGTGTAGGTCTTTGATGGGCCCAGAATTTGCAGTCTGAGGCCATTCTTAGTCGACCTGAAAGAGGTAAAGATCATCCATCTGATATACTTGAACGTTATAGGTTGGAATTTAAAAACCATTTAAAAGAACCTTTCAGAGGTTTCCCGAGTACAGTGGAATCGAAGTGGTCGCGTGGACCACCACTCTACATCTACCACTCACAGAGTACCAAAAACCTTTCTACAAATATTTAACTGCTCTTTCCTTAACCATAATTAGGGGTTAAACTTTAACTTGACACCCATTAGTACTTTACACCACTCACTTAGCGTTTCGTTGACTCGGGAAAATCACCGCATGCCCCTTGGTGGTTTCCGATTTCCCTCACCACACACATACAATAGACAATTTATTGGCATTTTTCGAGCTACCCACATTCTCGATTCTTTCACAAAACTGCCCCCGTTCGTGTTTATACGTTTCGAACGAGGATATAAAAAGGATACATAGTACTTTTGCCAATAAATCGACCATGAAGGAGGGTGTTGTAAATTTAAACGAGTGGGATTTACCGCCGAGTATTTTCCACCCTCTTATTTTGTCAACAAATACAAAAAAGTTATTGGTAAATATTGTACTTTTCTCTGTGTGTGTGTGTGTGTATTCGAGCCGTAATAATTGTCAACCCACAATAAAAGTAACATGTGCTCATGTTATCCTCTTTTATTACTTGCACTGATTGGGAATTGAAGTTCCTTCTAAATTGGATTGTTGCATTGAAATGCTGGGAATACGCGAAGCCAAACAAATTTCCAATCTTCTGAAATATTGAAAAAAGTCTGATAAATAATTTTTGATTAAATTTTCAAGAAAAGATTAAAAGAAATGCCCAAAAATTCAATTCTTTCATTAAAATTATCCATTTATGTGTTGTAGTTCGTGGCAGATAGTAATTTAGGACTTTTTGAGGTCAAAACAAGTGACAGATCGTTCATATAAACGTTGGGTTTATATGTTACATGTTATGTAGACATAGGCTTTCATGGCCGAAATGGCAAAACTCATTCCGTCAGCTCGGTCAGTTGTGTCAGCTGGAAAGGTTAAGGCTACAGTTTTCTCAGATGCAAGATGCATAATTCACATCGATTATTTTAAAGCTGGCAAATATTGATCCAACTAATTGCACCGTTTTATCAACACAATGCACTATGATGGAAAATCTTATTAAATTGGGCTACAAAATACTTGTCATCCTCCATATTCACCAGATTTAAATCTCGGTTAGTATTTTCTGTTTCTAAATTTGAAAAACATTGAGACACTTTTAAGGACAAACTTTCTCTTTTGATAGGAAATCATTTTTCGTTCATATAGACATGACAAATTCATATTTTGAAGGATTAGAGAAATCGTAAACTATGTAGAATGGATCAAATTATAAAAAAAAAGTTGGAATCGAGCTAATAACAAAATATTGTTTTTTTTTCTTTTTTTTTTTTGTCAAGGTACTTATCACTCTGCCCTCGTAAGACTCAAGGTAGTACGTGAATGAAATCATTTACAAAGTTTCGCGGATTCGACTCACCTGTTTTTTGTTGGATTTTTATGTGATACCTTCCTTGACTCATTATCTTGTAGGTCAAGCATTCGCTTTAGCTAATAATGTGCGGACACCGCTAGTAATTTATGTACTTAACCACTAATTGACGAGGTTCGGAAAACTTAGCCAATGCATATTGAGATGGACTGTATTCGTTGCCAAATTGGTGCGCCTATTTTATGTACAACAAAACTAATCAATTGGCTTGAGAGAATATTTTTTGTTGTATTGAATAGCAATAGCTCATCTGGGTTAGTTTTGGTTAGGCTAAGGTGACTGTCAGTGAAACCGACACACTTAGAGCAGTAATGGTCCATTGTGATAACACACGGATCAGGGAAAAATTCCTTCCACCTACTCGATGAACCAATTAGAGTTTCGTATGAAGTGTAGGAGACCACCAATATCAATGTTGATAAGATCATTTGTGTCGTTGTAGAAGAAAGCTCCCATATGGAGTTTACGTTTTTGGGAGAGGGCTGGACAAGTACAGAGAAGATAGACGATGGTCTCCTCCTCCTCCTCATCCTTGCAGCTTCTGCAGAAGTCATTCGAGAAGACTACAAGTCTAGCTGCATCCCTGCCTATGAGACAGTGTCCAGTTATAATGACACCTACAATAGCTCCGATGTGCGATCTTTTTTGAGAGATCAAACTTGGAGTGTTTCGGATCCATCGTGGGCGAGATCTGCTTTGTCGCTATGCAAATTGTACGACCTACAGTTAGTTTTTACATTAGCATCCTGCTTTAATAAGTGCTTGCATGTAGCGATTGGTATGCCTATGGAACCATATTCAGGTAAGAAGGGTAGTGTAATTTCTTTCCTGGCGAGTTCGTCACCCATACAGTTTCTCGGAATGTCTCTGTACCCTGGCACACAACACAGGTGAATATTGAAATGCTCCGCCATCTTCACGATAGATGATCGGCAGTTAAGGGCTAGAATTGAATTTGTGGAGATTTCAGTGCAGCTTGGCTATATGAGAATATACGAATATCCTTAGCGGATATGACGTTACTCTTCAGCCAAGACAATGCTTCACTGATCGGCATAATTTCAGCCTGGAAAACACTACTTTAAATGAGAAGAGTGTCACTGTGGCTTTACGAACTCTATCTTGTATGTTAGGTTTCCAGCTTAGCTTTCTGTTCAAAAAAAGGCCGAAATACTTGGCTTTATCAGAAAATGTTAAGCTTATACCTTTTATAGAAGGAGGGTTAATAAGTGGAACTTTATATTTCCTGGTGAATAGAACAAGCTCAGTTTTTTGACGATTTCCTCCTAAACCACAGCGATCTGCCCAGCAAGTTAGCTTGTTGAGAGCATTCTGCAGCTCATCTAAAGATGCTTAAAATCTCACAAACATCAGCATTATAAAGGGTCCAACTTTAGTTTCCGACTTTCTTTCTTTAAAACAACAACACAGATCTCTTTTGATTTTTTTTTTATTAATTGACAATTCTAGTCATTTAATTATGTACTGAATCTGAAATTCCCAGCGTTGCCCGACTGTCCCCACAACCCTGTACCCACCACACTACCCCCACCCACCTGATCACCAAAACTCCAAGACCCACCTTATGATAATAAGATGAAAAACAATATTTAAATGGCCGCCTCTGGAATTTTTGCAGGAGTTGATCCTTTTGAGGTAATTTTTGATTTCTCTTTCGCTAGTTTCTGGCGTTATCTCGGCTATAACTTTGCGGATATTGGTTATTAATTGATCTAATGTTTCAGGATTGGTGTTTCGTGAATGGTATGATGGTTTTCCTCGGTCCATATGCGGCAATTCTGCTTTTTAACATACACAAATAGAGGTGGAAGAGGCACATATCCACATTTAAGAAAAGAAAATTTTCTTTGAAAAATCAACAGCTGCGTAAATTCTTCTGTGTCTATGGTGGTTGAGCGATCCATTTCGTAAATGTTTTCTTGTAAACTAGTTTAGATTAGGTTGCGGTGACAGCACAATCGCTCACTTAGACCATTAGTGGTGCTTTGTGTTACCACATGGATCTTATACCTTTTCATTTTTCAGGGGATCCATTCCGAGCTTTTTATGAATTGAAGTATGTCTCGCACTTTACCGTTTTCGAGATCTAAGAGGTTATTTATTAACCGTTTATCTAAGTATTTGTGTCTTCTCTGTATACCTACTAATGCCGGAGAAGGAGCAAAGAAGATGTTCTATAGTCTCCTCTCAGTCACTATAGGGCATTAAAAGAAAACGATGTATCCTTTTAGGAATGGCAAGTATAAAATCACATTGCCAACTAACGATAACGATAACGAAGAAAAAACAGCATCATCTACTTCCCCCAACAATTCGAACTTTCAAATGTCGAGCATACACTGCAATCTACCGACTGCCATGCAAATGCAATGCGCGCTTGTTACATTTATATGATGCCAAAGCGGAAAGCGGCCGCCGAGCAATTAACCATAAACAGCATTAATACAACAACATTACACAGCAGGGAGGAAATTTCAACGTGTGAATTCCACAAATTGAACTCGTAACAATATGGTGAGTTTATTCTCATATCCAAGGCCATGAAGAAGTTGTATCCTTTTTGAAACGAACTTTCCTCTTGTCATTGTACGCAACACACATACTGGTAGAATCTAGTTTAACGGACATAACTCGAATGCACTCAATTGAAGACACAGCAAGACAGACAACAGCATTCGCTGGCTGACTGACTCGTCGTCCATTCTATACTCGTCATTTCTTTTCTCTTTTCTTTACGCGCACGCTGAGCTGCTCAGCTGTAGTAGTAAAATTATTAAAAATGAGATTTACATTATTGTGAATTGCCTATCGCAGTGATGCGTCAATGACATGTGCGAATTCTTACTTCTGACAATAGTATAGATGTAGGTAGGTTGTCGTGGTACTCATTTCATATTGCGCCTGTTCACAAGAAAGTTGTATCAGACTCAGGAATTTCCAGTAAAACACACACACAGCAAAGTAATCCGCAGCGCAGCAGAAAATTGGAATGATGCTGTTGCTGCTACTATTTCTCTACGTAGGTATTGTATGTATGCATTTTGAAAGAAAAGAGGCAATAAAATCCCCCGGAGAGTCAATCTTATTATCAGCAGCACCACAAGCACAACCTCCGCCTTCCCCTCTCCTTATTGCAAGTGCAATCAGCGATTTATATGAATGCATATGGCTGCTGGCTTATGGCGATGATGGCTCGTTCGCTTGCTAAAGCGATGACACTAAAGCGTGAAATGCTTAACACCACACCCGGCACAGCAATAGAATTATTTTCTTCTCATTGGATTAAGTTGTGTTTGTTGGTTGTTTTTTTTATTCGTGTTCCCAAATAGGCATGAATTGTCATAATTTTTATGATAATTATCATTTTTGTAAACATCTCTATATTAATGTGCTTTTGTTTTAGTTAAGTGTGCCTCCTAAGATGTTTGCCGCGGGTAAATGAAATGGAAAACGTTGCGTGATCTTGCATTTTTGTAACTAAAAAGTCAATTTGTTCTGTTAGAGAAAGTTGGACATCACAGAACTAAACAAATTCTAAAGTGGATTAGTTTAAAGGAAATTCTCCAAGATAGATTTCTTTGCAGTAAATGACTGCATTGCTAAATTTGCCGCGCAATTCTTTGGAGTTTAAAGCAAAAAACCTTTTTTAAAAATTTTACCTGCTGCAAGTTTTCCCAAGTATCATAAAATCTATAGCTTTTCCGTAAACTTGTTGTTGATTTTTATTTTTATTATTGTTAGGTTTATAAGAAAAAAATAGTAAAAGGTTATATTTATTACGTATTTTCTGGAGAAAATTTACCTCAATGTCAAAAATTAGCATGGGCAAGGAAACTGGAACAGGCATTAAAGTTGGATATCTGAAAATTCAAACAAGCTATCAACATTATTTAAACGCAGTTACAAAGGCTAGTATTTCCTCTTAAAATACGGTCCTAAAAGAACTTCCTGCTATTAGTATTAACAGAGCAATTTCCGTTAACATGGGTCACACCAAAGTATGCTTTTTCTTAAAATATGTCGACATTGAAGACCCCCCCTTCATGACCATCATATTTTAACATTTTGACGTTTTGACCTCTGTAACCAATATCTATAGACACTTTAACAAATTTATCTATTTATTCTAACAATCTTTAAACAAATTTTCGTTTGCTGCGTACCTTCATATTAAATGCATTTCAAGACGAAAACCTCATCAATTATCGCCATAAATTAATTAAATGGCAAGGCCAGCATTTAATTACACAACGATGTCAAAAACATATTTTACACAGAAAAGAAGAGTTGAAAATTGTTATACCTCTGGTCGATGTTAATGTCACCATAAAGCGAGTATGTACCTGCATTTTTATAAAATCTTATCTCAGTCTCTTGCTTTGATAAGAATTAAAATCAAACGCAAACAAATTGGTTACTGTAATTGCGAGGAATTTCGTTTTCGTATGAAAATGATAAACCACGCAAAGTTTTGCTACCAAAATACAAATTAAAGGTAGAGCTATCAGTTGGGTACTATACTGATAACAAATAGGTATGTATGTAAAACAAACAAAAAAGATAATAACTACCGAACAAATGATAAGCAGAAGAAATTACGTTTTCAGCAAAATTGGAAATTATTTATAATTACGTGTTACGCGATCTGGAAACTGTTAGAAGTTTCTGCTTCGTCAAGAATTTCCAAGTAATTTTTGGCTGGTGATTGTGTTTGCTTTTTATTTACTTTGCCATTCACATTCTCATTCACATATGTGTAAGATAGAAGAGGTCAACGGTCTGATTCAGAGAAGACGACGTTTTGTCTTGTTGTTGATTCAACTGCTTGTTTCTAATTTTTGTGTTCCGAGTGAGTCTCGCTTGATATAATTGCGAAAAATATCGATAAAGGGATTTCTTCTTATTGTGAATGTAATTTTATGAATGTTCTGCGAAGTCGGTAAAGTAGTTGTGGAAGAGAATAAAGATCATGAAACCAGTTGAAATATGCTATTTAAAAAAAATACATGTACAGTTCTTATTCCTTAGACGGTTTATTGTTTTTTAACGAATTAGCAACACCTTGCCATTTCTAATCGGCAAAAGAACTTTGAAGTTGCCTTATATACATAATTGTGCTTCAACTTTTCTTCTAAAAAAGTAATAACATGAAACAGTACACACACATGGATGAAAGAGAGAAAAAATCGACAGAAAAGAGAAATGCTGAAAGAAGAAAAAAATTCCATAAACGCAAGCGAACGACCTTCACAGTCATTGGTCTCTGCGACTGCTGTCGGGCGGCCAGTGTAGACAATGACTCTGCAGCTTTGTACCATGGTTGACTGATAACGAACGAGAACAGCAAAGAGTAACAAATGAGGGAAATTACAAACTGTCGAAGAGGAAGAATGTGATGAAAAAAAAAAGAAGGATGCAGCAGCGCAGCAATCATCAACGAAACAACAACAAGAAGGGAAATCTTTAGCGAAATGCGGAAAATGTTACAATAGACAAAGAAGCCAAGACAAGATTATGAAGACTTGCGACGCCTGTGACAGCCATACGACCATTGGATACACAGAGAAATTCTATTTCTTCTCTATTAAAAAGTACAACGTTACATATAAAATTTGTTCAGGCAATATTTTCCACCACACAGCTGAAGAGGAGACGACTTTTTGCACATTTTTCTCTAGAAGGGAATTAAAAAAAAATGAAAACGACTAACCGCGGACCGCCGGCTGGTTGATGCGACGACTGACACCATCACCACAAAGGGAGCTTAAAAAAAAAGAAAAAAAAACTCGCAAACTCTTGAGAAACCAACAACAGCAACAGCTGCTAGTTTTTTGTTGTTGCACAAAAAATGAAAAAAATAAATAAATATATGTACATAAAATAAAATACAAAAATATGCAAATCAAGTTCAAAGTAGAAACAGAGAATGCGGCTCAGTGTATTATAATCGTACGAGTATACCTTCCGTTCCTACCTTCCTCTGCTTAGACAGCAAAATCCAACACAGCAACATCAATAACAACAACAAGCAAACCAACACTCACTGATATCAGTGAGAAGGTCTTTGCGATCAGCCAAATCGGCCATTGTGGTGGATGAGGCCAAGCCTGAAGACTCCGCAAATGAACAACAATATACATAGGTAATACACCTATAAAGTATATGGAAGCAAAAGGGCAATGCCGGACGGCTGACCGACAGACGGACATACCAACTGCCGATCGATCTACAACGAACTAACGAATAAACAAGTTTTGCAGCTCACTCGTTTTTTTATTGCCCGCTTGATCGAAGATTCTCTCTCTCGCAAAAGCGCAAGACTTTCTTCAAACGGGGAGCGGGTTGTAGCTAGCATACGAGTACATAACTTAACCCTTTCAACTGCAATATTGTCTGATAGCAAAGCAACTTGTTTGTCGGTTTATATCAAAATCTCAAGCTGGTTAATAATGTAATATTAGAGCCCCTTCTCAGCAAAATTTTTACGAAAAACTGTTCTCACCGGAGAAACACATGTGTAAAAAATTTGTATGGGAACCCCCGACCTTGGGCCCGATCACTTCCAAATTTCAATAGTAAGTGTTGTCATCGGAAATGAAGTTTGAAGAAAATCGGGCTAATTTTTAAAAAAATTATATGGGCCCGATCATTCCAAAAAATTTACAAAAAGTTTTCTCTATCAGTGATACACATGTGTTTAAAAGGAATTTGAAGAAAATCGGTATCGGGCTTCAGGGCCCGATCACTTTAAAAATTTTACAAAAAGTTTTCTCCATCTAATTAATCTAATTTTAAAAAAATTTATATTGGCCGGGGTCTCTGGGTCCGTTCACTCAGAAAATTTTACAAATAGTTTTGTGCATCGCAGATAAACATGTGTATAAAGTTTTAAGAAAATCGGGTCAATTTTGAAAAAATTTATGTTGGCACATATGGAGGCCATAATAAATGTTAATTTTAATAGAGTACGACGACATGATGATGTGTATTTGGATTTCCGTGAACACCGCCAACATAGGGCATAATTCCACGGTCCTCTTCAGACACGGATTGATTTTGTGACGTCAATCAGCGCCCATCCACAATATTGCTATTGCAGTATCTATCAGTATAGCTGGAGTGTAAGGCTTTTATGATTCCTATTCTTCCTTTTACTATGTAAATGAATTCTGAATTCTGACAGTTATTTCTCCGATGACTCCGACATAAAAAAACACAGCCATCAATTATCAACTTACTGACAGACGTCATGCATCCAAATTGTCAAAAATGTGAATAAAAACAACCCCAGTCAACATCAAACTGCGAACAAGTTAAACGGGTCCCACAATTTGACTGTGAAACGCTACAAAGTTTTACCATTCGTTTAAACTGTCATGAGAGTTTAATTTAACTAAAGTTTAAACTCAAACTGTGAAACCAAAACCTTGTGTTAGTAGTATTACTTATTTGAAACACACATAAAATCGGAAACGGGAACAAATTTGGAGTCGAAAGGGTTAAACTTACACAATTACAACCGTGAGCAGGACGAAGCACTGCAAAATAAGCCAATTTTTTATCATCTTCATCATCATCTCATAAGAATAGTCTATTCATGCAGCAGCAGCAGCCAAACAATTACGTGATGATTTTACGTTGAAAGGTTAACAAAACTACGAGTACGACTATACATACAAGTATATGAAACGAACAGGCCAAACAATGCGTGAAATGTTTGGAGAAAAAAAAGAGAAAACCATACATACATTAATAATAATAAAGAACATCACTCTTATTAGGAGCGAGCAGCAGCAGAAACAAAAATGCAACGATGCACCACCACACCACGGCCGAGAGCATGTGTTTGTGTGGTTGATATACAAATACACAAGACACCTGTTTACATTTTAATTCATACACGAGACACGACATGACACAACACGACACAGCCGTCGTACTTAGACTGTTTCCATGTAGTCTTGTGTAGAAGTTCTGTTGAGATGCTGCTGATCGCCCAATAACTTTTTTTTTCTATGGAAATGTAATTCACTAGAATTGCAAACAAAAAAGGAGACAACAAATTCTGATAACGCAACACAACGGTAATTTAGCAAAACAACAACAGTGCAAATATGAAATTCCATTGAATCACGTCTAAGGTATTTGGAGTAGATTAGTGGAGATTTGTGTTGCGAACAGAGCTAGAACGAACAGACCACCCGACAAGATTCGCTCGACTTAACGCCTGTTGTACTACATTCTACTCGTATACTCGTATATTCTCTTCAACTGGGTAATGTCATTTGAGATTTCTATGCCCCTGAGATCTGATCTCATTCTTGTGATAGTTTATATAAAAATTTTTTTAATAAAATATTGTTAGCAAAAAAAAAACAACCATAGAACCAACTAGAATATGCAGTTGGTTGAATTGCAATGGGGCGCTCTTGCAGCACACCCGCACGTAACAAGAGAAACTTTTGTAGGTGACTGTGATGATCTGTGAATGCCTTCTGCCTGGGCTTGTGGTTCGCGTCTTTACTTCTTAGAATTATGTTGGTATGCTCGTACATAAGATCTTTTTCTTATCTCAGAGATTTCATTGAAATTTTTGCCAACCTTGGCAGTGTTGAGTGTGATGAACTTGCAGCCAATGTTCCCTCTGAGCAAGGCAAGTAAGCAACCGCCTATTGAAAATTATATTCTAAGCAATAATTTTGATTCGCTCACCACTTCCAAAGCTAAATTTGTTTTTACACTGCGGTTCACTAGATTAGAAGTACATCATTTTGAGAGATAAATGAGTAGTTTGTATCAAGTTATAAAAAATATTCAGAACAAGATAACAAACAGTACATTAGAGCACAATCTTTTTCTACGTAGCTTGTTTTCTCATACTAGACGTGCGATATACCAATACCTTAAGTTTTGTAATTAAGTTTATTGTTATGTATTTGTTTTAATTTGATTATTTGTTAGTTGTAAGTGAAATGTAAATACGAACAGAAGAAGTTGCCAGAGCTCTGGCTTTGGTTGAGGATGGACAAAGTGTACGGTATGTCGCTATGTCGCTATTATGATAAGAAAACCAGATACGACTTTAAGAAGAGCCCTTAAAAGGTACATGGAAACCAACTTCTACAGCCGGCGTCATAGGCTCAGGTCGCCCCAGAGCAACTTCTGCAAGGAATGACCGATATTTGGTGCTTAAAAGCCTTCGGAATCGTCACCAAACAGCGTTTGAGCTGTCTCAGAGACTTCGAAACCGATAGAGGGCAACATGGTAGCCATGGTAAAGATTCAATATTTTCACTGGCAACAAACGATTTAAAAATGCGAGCGAGGGTGTGTATAGAAACGTTGTCGTATGAATATATTCATGAAAGTTGTCCAAAGATATCGTAGATTTTTGGAAAAGCTGATTCCAACTTCGCTTTGTAGCTATTTAGATAAGCACGCTTAGAAAAGCATTCCGAATGGTAAACAACTATTTTTGCCTTCTCTGACAATGTCAAATAATTTTACTTTCTTTTAAATAGCAAAAGAAAGTATAAGTAATCATAAAAATTTTCGAACTCGGGAATTTTGCAGATTTTTACCGTATTACCGTATTTCCTGAGTCAGGAAAAGCCAAAAAAAATCTCTCTCTATCTGTATGTCTGTCTGTGTCCAGTCTAAAGCCCATACGGTTGGAAAATTCATATTTAAACTTTTTACATAAATTGTGAGGGGTCAGATGATTTTGACGGAAATCTGACAACCGGAAGTGACCGTTTACTTAGACAGTTTTTCGATTTTTTGCAAATAACTCAAAAAGTATAGCACTTAGGAGAATCTGTTAGGTGCAAAAGAAATTTAAACAAAAAACCAAATAAAAAAATTAAATTAAATAAAAAATTTAAAAAAAAATCTTGAAAAAAAAATTTAATATATATTTACCGAAGATTTCGCCCCCGTCCGTAAAAGAAAGTTGTGTTGTGCCCACACCTCCATTTTTTTTTTATATTAATATTAAAATTTTTAACCTTCTTCCTAAAGCCAAATTGTATTGAATTGCACGCATGTATGTTTCCGGTGACAATCCTTTCTATTAAAATTTGAGAGTGATCGGGCCTCTGGGTCGAGGGGCTCCCATACAATTTTTTCCCCATATAGCGGCATCATATCATTTCATACTATAATGTGTTCTGTGTGCTTAGTGCGTTGTGCGCTGTGAGCAGAGCTGCTTTACGATTAGGGTTTATTTGTTATTGGGCTGCAGTGCTTCGTATGTGTTTTTATATTTCAGCATTTATAGTGGAATTCAGTATACTTTTGGTTAATAGAGAGTTTACATGAAAATTTTTATTTTGTATGGTTTGTTTTTTTCAATATTACAGAGTGCAGTAAGCAGTACGAAAAGAAATTCATTATGAATCTTAATTTATTTTGTTTGTTCATTCTTTAAAAAATAAGGAAAAACCTTTCTCTTTTTATAAAATTTACTTTTTATACAAAAAAAATGAACCACTCTACAAACAACGCTTGAACGTTGACTGCTTCTTAGTTCTAATCTTATGAACGAATTTTAATGCATGTCATTCTGAATCATTCGGTTAAAGTTTCATAAAACTACCTTTAGCTTGTTCTCTTAAAATGGTGAATCGGAATTGCATTCACCATGAACCACTGTTTCTTTCACCATTTTTATTTTTTTTCTCAGGAGCAGGAGAAAGATAATTTTTACTTCTCAAATTTGCCTGCTTCTAATCTAGTGAACTGCAGTGTATTTAATACACATAAACATACTGTTAAAGAATAACACTCTCTGTCCTTATTGCTATCTACATTAATATGCACCACCTGGAACATTTTTGACAGCTGTTCTGTTTTGTTTTTCGGGTGGGGTAGGTGAAGTGCATGTAAAGGGTGTCCCAACAGAGCGCCGGATTCTCTTGTATTCAAATTCAAATTTTTGTATATAATTTTTAAAGAAAAAACACATTTATTTTTGAATTAAGCTAGCATATTCTTAAATCGCGTTGTCTGTAAAAAAAAATCACCGTACAACTCGTATTAACAAAATGGCGTTAAATTTAAATCCAGCGCTCTAGTCGGGACACCCTTTAAATCCGGCGATCTTGTTGGGAAACCCTATATTAGTCTCCTACTGGTTGTTTACTGGACTGCGGAATAAAAAAGAAATTTTTGTTATCATCCACAGAAAACACCTTTGACTTTCCTGCAGTCTCAAAATTGTTCTTTCAATAAAATACAGCTACCATCTTGTTATTTTTCAAAAAATTCTCGGAAATCTATTTACCAGCAATCGTTTGCGTTGATGATATGAAACCGAAAAATAAAAAAAAAATAAAAATGCACCTCATTAAATTTCTTATTACTCATCACCGAGTGTCGTTTCGTGATTTAAAAATGTTGCGTTAAGCCTATTATCTACTTGTTAACGGTACTTAAAGCTCTAAAAAATAAAGAAGAGCTCAAATTGCCTGTGATATGACTTAAATTTTATTTCCTTGAAAATGCACGTTGTACTCGTACCACCGGCACCGCACCGTTCTTATCGCCGGCATGGTATCTTTGTTCGTGCAAGAATCAAGCATTTAAGCGAAGAGACAAAATTTACATATTTTTATGTTGTTGTTTATTTGTTCTAAGAAAGTTGTTCAACCAACAACAAAAAAAAAGAGAAAAGCCGACAGAAACAAAAGGGTATCGAATGCCGACCGCCCTGTGAATAATCAGCACAGTTTATGCGTTTATTTACCTTTACGGCCAACGAAAACAACAGACAGACAAACACGTGTAAGCAGAACTAACAATCTCTGGTATTTTTGTTGTCCATCAAATTGTAAGCAACATTTCAGTTAGAATCGAAAAGGATGTTTTTGCACGACGCAATACAATAACAACAATAACACACAACGCACGGCAATTACACATTAAACTAATTTTCATCAATTTAATTAAGTTTAATACTTGTTCGTTACTCACAAAATCAAATCACGTACATAAATATATGCGTTGCCGGCTGGATGGTTTGCGGTTGATCCGTTGGTTACTTGGTCGGTCGTGCAGTGTATTTGAAGTTTTTATCGTCCAACTGTTAACAAAATAATATTTACGAGTATCGTTTATTGAGACTAGTACATACAGTGCAATCGCGCTAATTTGAAATGCCGCTAATGTGAACCTCTCGATAACGTAAACGTTTTATAGTAGTTATTAACTAACTTATAACGTGAAGAATTTTTTGATCAGCTAAAGAAATGAGAAGAATAACAACACTGTATTCAAGGTGGTCTTAATATAAAAAACCAAGTAAACGTAAACTTCGTTTTTCGGGTACAAACTTTTATGTATACATCAATACACGCCAGACAGTCCTTTTTTTATTTGGTAATAATCGCCAAAATATCTGTTTTTGAGTTTTGCAAAGTATTTTCTTTTTTCCACGCATCACAAGCGCCACACCCGACTTGCGACACACGTCCCTGGGCATTGAGCTGTTCACAAAATTTTAGCTCTCTAGGTGGTTAAAATGGACCTCGAAAAACGAGAAAATTGCGGCATTTCCAATCATCACACACGCCACAACGCGACACACGTCGCACGCGGAATATAAAAAATTCGATTTGGGACTTAGACACTCACAATATTTCATCTCTCTAGGTTGTGTTGAAGGTGGTTAAAAAGGAGCTCAAAAAGTCGAAAAAAAAAGCAACTCATCACACGCGGCACATGCGAAATGCGACAAATGTTACAAGCGGAATATATAAAATGCTATTTGGGACTAAGACACTCACAAAATTTCATATCTCTAAGTCGTGTGGAAGGTGATTAAAAAGGACCTCAAAGAATTTAAAAAAATACAACCTATCACAAGCGCCACAGGCGAAAAGCGGCACGCGTCACACGCGAGATATAAAAAAAATGGTATTTTGGACTGAGATACTCACAAAATTTCAGCTCTCTAGGTCATGTAGAAGGTGGTTAAAAAGGACCTAGAGGTTTCAAAAAAAAAAATACCAATCACACGCGCCACACGCGGATTATAAAAAATGCGTTACAATGGCGAATTGGGCGCAATATTTTTGATTAGGTATAAAGAAGAGAACACATATTACGTCTGTTCCCGTTATTAAAATATAGTAACAATTGTTACGAATTTTTACTGCAAAAGCGTTCCCGTACTGGAAAAAAAAGGTAAAAGAGAGCGGAAAAAAGAGAATAACTTCATTTCCCCTCCATGCGAATTTAGCTAACTACCTAAATATCTGTGAGTAACATGTGATCATTCTGTCAAAAACAAATTTATTGACAAATAACTTATGTGGCGTTCGTTTTTTTTTCCACACTTTCATAACCAAATGCACTAAATTTTTGACGCTTAGCGAAAAAAAATTTTCACTCGCACGTTTTGTGTGTGAATATTTGTCGAAATGGTCGCACAAATGCCACGATGACGATAAGAACGATAATTTTATTAAAATTGTTACATAAGCAAGCAAATCGAGTGCACTTTTGTGAAATTTAGTCCAGTATTTTTGAACTTTTTCTATCAAAAGAAAGCCGCCACATAACTAACTTGGTTGTGAATGTTGAATTTTGGCGTAAGGGGATGACAGTTTAGACAGTTTCGACAGTTTTTTTTTTTTTAATTTTGCAACTAAACAACTAAAGTGTACGGTAAAACGTACACCCCTCCGGTGGTAGTGATGGCTTGGTGGGGATTTATGTCTGCGGGTGGTGGAGCGCCCAGGAAAAGCTAGTTGTATATAAATGGCGGCATTAAGGACTATTACCTATTATTTCGGATAATGTAGAGGAGCAAGGGGATATACAAACAAACAAAGATACAAGAACTGAAGCTATTAGTAGTAGTTAGTTAACAGAAGAAAAAAAAAAAAGACATTAATGATGTTATTGTGCTTAAAAAAACTTCGGGAAAAAGCCGTTGAGGATTATGTCAAAATACCACACAACAAACAAACAATTTATTCATACTTTGATAAGTTTGTGTGTATAAAATTAATTATTTTTTAAAAATTTTAACTTAATGGCTTTTAGATAACCATTATTCAAAACTTTCAGAATTTTCCGAATGAATTCGTTAACATCGACATTTCATAAAAGTGAACACAACCTTGACTCACGCTTGGACATTGACAGATCATAAAAAAAGGTAAAGGGTACGTTTGTATTAAAATACAAAATTGTTATGTCCCTATTGAAAAACCCTTTACAACAGGCGGGGTTTTCAATAGGGACAACTCTTGTTTTATTTTGTTCATACTAACGCGATACGACTGTATATACATAAACGATTTATTACCGACCGGCCGATCAACGACCCACTTTGTCTGAAGTCTGACAATGTCACGATTTGTTTATAACACAATTTTGGAATATCACTACCAGGCAACAGCTCTTCGACATTGTCGTCGATTGATGACGAATGAGCCGAACCAACAAACGAGAGTACGTGATGTAAAAATTTCCAATGGAATTTCACAAAGAGAATGCAATTTGCTACTTTGTTAGCTCATTGTTACGTAATGTAAATTACAGCAACAACAAAAACATTGGAATAATAATAAATCAGCGGTTACCATCGCCAGTAAAAATTTACTTGGTGCCATTTACTCTTCTTCTTCTGCACATTGTTACCCAGTCGCTTTTTCTTGTTCTCTTTAATTTGACAACAGATGTCACAAATCGCTGCTAAATTATTATAAAAAAGAAACGAGAGGAGCGTGTCGACTTAACGAGACCAACCGGGCAATTGACCGACCGGCTAATATTGGGCGTTCAGAACATGTCATATAAATTATGCACGTTCATTGGACTATAACTGTATTGTGTGACAGACAGACAGAAAGCCAGACAGACAGTACAGTAAACGCAGCGATTTCGTAATTCTCATTTTTGTGGGCTTTTTCTGTTTTCGTTGTGCATATTGTGTTGTGTTTTTTGAGTTAATGATGGGATTTTAATTTTACCGTTTTTTTGGAGTTTACAATTTTTTGTTAAGAAAGAAAAAAACTGCTAGTACTTTATCGTTGCTTGAAAATTTCCAAATTGTCCAATTTACTGTGAAGGTGATGATGATGTGGTGGTGAGAAAGAGTCGAAACGGTGTGATTATGCAAGAATTTGCACGAATTTTCTCTGGCGTCAGTTAACAGTCAGTTGTACTTTTTTTTTAATTCATTTATTTAATTTGCAGGAATCTTAAGCACTATTGTTAGTAATAAATAAATAACTTACTATCTACATTGAGTCAGTAATACCTACTCATAACGGGTCATCCATTTCGTGAATCCAAAATCGTGGTGTTGGCATCCCTGATGTGTGTCAATCTGTCATTGCAATTGTCATTTTACTAGTCTATTGTCTGACATTTACAAAAACGGATCGTTTAAGAATCGAAAAATGCGTTAAAATTGTTGAAACCTACTACAAAAGTGGTAAATCTTGCGTGGTACCTTTAAGGGGACGTCCTACTTTGCAAGAAATTAAAAAAATATGGAAGAAATTCGAAAAAACGAAGCCTGTGCCTGTGCATCATGGTAATGTACGCTCTGTGGAAAACATCGCTGCTGCAAGTTAAAATTGTGGATTAAGAACCGAATTTGTCAATTTCCCGACTTTCTCAGCAATTGAGCTTGTCTTACGGAGCTATATGTAGTATTTTGAACACATCCACACATAAAGTCAAGCTATGCAGGAAAAAAGTCCAATGAGTTCTGGAGCAAGATGCTGTGAACGACGATTTTTCAGACAAATTGGAGGCCCATTCCTTACTCGGTGGCTATGTAAAACCAGCAAAATGGTCGCATTTGAGGCTCTAAAAATGTTCAAATAATTGATGACAGTACACCCACAAAAAGTCACTGTGTGATGCGCATTATGGTTTGGAGGCCTCATCGGACCGCATTTTTTTTTCGAAAACGATGAAGGTGTGACAGTTGCCATCAATGCGGAGCGCTTTGGTGGTACGGTAACAGACTGGATTTGATGTGGACTGCATTCCGGGAAAAATTTGTACGAGGGTTGCCTCTTATTTTACGGGATTAGAAAACAAAACCAAAATGGATGTGTAGCCACAACACGACTTCTGGGGGAAAGAATGCAGATGAATTTATGAGACATTAGATGAAAAAGAAAAAAGCTACAAAGATCAAAAAGTAAAAAAGCTCACGTATAGAAACCCAGGAATTTTGTATGCATTCCAAGATGTAATTAGCAGGAACAGAAGAATGAAGTATTTTTAAACGATCGTTCTCAGAATTTATCAACATTCTCCAAGTCGAGCGAAGCGTCCAGTTATTCGGAAAAAAACCTTGTCATCATTCTTTTATCTTCAGATTCCCACAGCTAGATTTAAATTCCAATGTGAGGGTAATCTGTCTTTTCATCAACACGAATGGACGGACGGACGGAAGGACGATGAGTATCACATTAAAATTAACTCGCATAATCATCGCCATCATCACCATCTTCATCATCTTCATCGAGTCAATTAGAAGGCATCACAAAATGAGCGCCTTCTCCTCAAAAGTACCGCCGCCACCGTCGCAACCGACTTGGAACTTTGGAACGCGTTAAAATTGCTTCCAAGTACATATTTGTCTATTGCAAAGGAAGTATCAACAGCACACCACAGGCCACAGGCATTAAGAAGACAAATTTTCTCCTTCCTATACTAAGCTAGGGAAGGGGAAAACCTTTTTGCCTGACTGACTGACTGACAGACTGTTTCCAGAATATTTGCAACGAGATTTCCCACAAAAGAAGAAAATTGAAGAGGAAAAAAATGCAATCTCTGAATTTTACCATGATTTGTAATAAAAGTATTAAGAGACAGTGGCAGCCAGCCCCCCTTCCCGGCCATTAAAATCCTTCTGCACTGAATGGCTTTACGAGTACAAATCAAAAGTACTCATAGTCGTAGGTAGCGCAACGTGAAAAACGGAAACATTAAAATTCCGTGGCTCATCCGAAGCTGAACCGCAACAGGGCAGTCAGTCATGCAACATACGAAGAGTGCAACAAAAGTGAAAGGGAAAAGAAGTAGAAGGAGGATCTACTTCACTTCTGTACCAGAGTTGGTAGCATGTATTCCTAAATATATGTGTATAGAATGTGATGCACCAGATTTCTACTATTGATATGCAGGCAGCAGGATCTGCGACTCGCACCGGCTCTGGAACGGACGAAGATTATGTTTTGCAATGTAACGCACCGCGGCCGCCAAGAACATGCAAAGTATAAACAAACCATAAAAACTCCTTCCCGAAAGGGAAATTAACATTTTGTTTGCCCGCCTGCCTGCAGCAACATTAGCAGCGCAGCATTAAGTCGCTTGCGTTTGTTTTTCCATTTTTTAAGAGCAGGGGAAAATACGGCATACAATGATAATCGTATACGCCTATAGCTGCATTGTACTCTTTTTTTGTGTTGTTGCTGTTGCTGTTATTGTTTCTCCTCGGGGTAAACAAAGATGGGAATCAACTTAATTGGAAGCTGAGAATTTTCATGCTCTCCGGGGGATAAATTAGAAACTCGATAGAATGCAGGATGTGATTATGATGGTGACAGTTGCATTTGTTGTTGTTTGAAAAGAGAAAACAAGGACAGGAAATATTTTTAAGTTTTTAAAGAGCTTTGATGGAATTTCCTTTTATAGTTAAGAGAATAATATATTGTTTAATTTTAAATTAAAATTTTTTTTTATTGCAAAGTAATAGAACGAACTACCTTTGGTGCTCAGCAGACGTCAATTTGAACTTCTGACACTTTCTCTATTCCAGACGATTTTAAGAGAGAGAGAGAGAGAGAGAGAGATCTTGCCCGAAAATTGATCAACGTGATATGATTCCACTCGTAGAAGCGAATTCGGGCTGACAACTTGTGTGACACTCTTTAAGATTATCCTAGCTAAGGTAGGCCTAAAGAACCATTTTCAGATAAAGTGGGCAGTGTAGTTCCAAGTTTGGCTCATTAGACTTACGTTTACCCGGCATCTAACAGAGGTGAATGTTAAACTGATCCGCCATCTCTTTGAGAGATGATCATCAGTTTAGGGCTACAATAGAGTTCGTAAAGACTGATCCCAGGAATTTCAACGAAGCTTGGCTATCTGATAAGACGCGGATATGACATTCCTCTTCAGCCAAGATAAGACTTTTCTAATCGCCATAATTCTGCCTGGAAAACTACAGGATTAGGAAGACAGAAAGAGAGAGTCTTATCTTGAGGGGATGGTGACTTGAAAGTTTTTGTTGAATTGGAGTTCCGGAATGGTGCGGTCTATGTTTCCTAGTGGAATCCTGACTGAAATCCGAACAGAGGAGTAATCGATTTCATTCTTGGTCCACTGGAAGATTGCATTGAGACGAAAAGCCGTGCCATCAACTACTTGCCCACTGAAGATGTCGGATGTCGAGTCTAGTGCAGCAGAGGGAGTTGTGCGAAGTGACAACCTGATTTTTGGACTTTGCTTAGCTTGTCACGATTTACTTATCACAACTATATTCCATAGAAGGGGGATAGGACTCCACCTCGCGGGGTTCCTCTGCAGACAAATCTTTGGCAGACTTCACATCCAGTTTTAAATTAATTATCCGACTTGTGAGCAGAAGATTATTCAATTCGCCAAGTGAGTCGTCAAGCCTCAAAGTTGACAGTGCATTCACGATCGTAAACGTGTTGAGGATCTAAAAAGCGCCTTCAATGTCTAGGAACGCTCCTTGTAGTAAAAAGAATATTCAATAGAACGTACTAGTCGTCGCAGAGCTGTTTCTACAGATTTGCCTTTGCAATACCCATGTTGATCAGTGGACAGAAGTCTCTTGTCAATGCTAGTGCGTACGTGGATATCAATTTCTTTATAATGTTGTTAAGAGGAACGATGAGTGAATGATAGGTATGAGATCTTTTGGACAAATGTGCCAGCATTTGCCGGCTTTTGGGCTGAAAACCACTTTCACTTCTCTCTACAGTTCTGAAAAGGGGACCAGTGTCTCTAGCAAAGTAAGGATAATATCGGAAGTGCTTTGCAGTTCGGTTGGAATTATGCCGTCTGGTCCTGCAAATTTCTACGGTTTGAAGCTATGCAGCACCCAAAACAATTTGTATTTATTTATCAGATCTTGGGTGATAGTTGTGCTAGTGTTGGACCTGTTTAGGTTAATATTGCTTATAGTATGGGGGCTAGCCGGGAAGTGGGTTTCTAGAAGCAGATTGCGCGATTCATCGCTAGAGTTAGTCCACGATACATCTGTTTTTTAAACAAGCTACGAATTATCGGTTTGTTTGAGTTGATTTTTCTTAGAGTATTAGATGCCTCGGGGGATTTTTCTATTTTACTACAGAAGAGCCTCAAGGATAAACGCTTTGCTCTCCTTAATTCTCTTTAATGCTTTGAGGGATGCTTTATAGGCATCTCGATTGGTATCTAATATTGTGCCCTTGGCTAAGTTAAACTGGATTTCTATAGCTGTTTGTTATTTGTCCCAAATCTGAAGTCCACCAATGTGGTATATTCTTGCCTCATAGACAAATAAGAGACAGCGCTTTATTAAAGGTCATGCAACGAACTAAGCGAAGAGAACTTTTTCCAACTTTTGGTGCTCATGAATGTCAATTTGATCTTTTGATTTCAATTTGTTTCAGATTTTCTAGTGGTTATGTGGTATACCTCACTCAAGATTTGCTTCTCCATTTCGCTATTTGTTTAACTTCCAGCTTTAACCACATTTTTAGGTTGCCAAATAATTGGGTTCTTGCCATACATAGCCTATAGAAAACTCGAGCTAGGATAAAATTGAAAGTTCACTCTACTCATGAGGTTCTATAATAGCAATCCTTTACCTTGTGCATTTCGTTCTATAAAGTTAGTCCTATAATACCAAATACGATAAAACAACCGAATGCACACCGCCAATAAACAATATGTGCTTCTATAATCCAGCTGCCACATCACCCTGGATCCATTGTGATGCAACTTTGTTTCGTTTAGCATAAGGCTGTGCCTGATGCCCAAATTAATTCCAATTAGATGAGAAGTCACGGTCAGTATAAAATGCGAAGAAACAATGACAGATAAAAAAAACACAAAGTGGTCTCGGCTGGCAAAGCACAACAAATGATTAACCCCCAGCAATAACAAAGCGTATGGTCGATTGCAATGCAAACGCACTCATAAACACACACTCACACTTACATTCCCCCTTGAGTGCGAGAATTGTGCGAGCGGGCGGTTTCCTCTGATCATTTCCTTGGAATTAATTAAAATTGATTTGATGTGCGTAGCGACAGTGGATTAACTTTGTTTTGATGGTGTGTTGTTGATGGAGTGGGGGAGTGGGGAAATCGCGCGGGGAGATGGGGGCTATCGAGATCAGGGCGCCAACTACAAATAAACCGACAGCCAAGCTCTGAACAGATCTGCACTTACAGATGGGATTCATTGTGCTTGCACCAAACATCCACAATAATTGCAAAAAGAAGGTTATGCGGATGGATAGATAGATGACTGACAGGCTGCTAAGATGCTTTGGGAGTGGCTGGCGCACTCTGCTTGGGAGTTCTCCTTAAAAGGTATTGTACATTTTTCTGACTTAATCCAAAGAATTTATAAACCGAATAATAAACAAAATCCATTTAAAATAGTTGGAATATTCTTTTTCATAGCGAAGAATTGAAATTAATGTAAAATTGTTTAAGTTTTTGCACAGAGCATTACTTGATGGGTTCTACTGGCAATACCGGTCTTTGCTAGTTGTAAAAAACCATTCCTGACAGCTGCCACTTACTCTTATTCTTACTTATTCCATGGCTTATCTTCAACTTAATTCCCCTCTTGTCTTAACACTTGTCACTTCTTTCAGGTTACCACTTATCTCCTTCCATTATTTTGCCACTTATCACATTCCTTATCTAACCACTTATCTCCTAGTTTATCTTACAGCTTTTTTGTTTATTTATCTTACCATTTATCCGCTCACTTCTCGTTTTCCTGAACTCGTCATGTCAACAATTCTCCCCTTTCCAATCCCATATAAACTTTTATTCCCTTTCCTTACTTTACCTGAGCTATTCTTTCCTAAATAGTTTTGGTAAAAACCAATTAGGAATTATATCAGCATCCGACGGAAATATTATTCCGACAGATTTGTTTTTGTTATTTTCTCTTTCAACTTGTTGTTTCTTAGAACGTCGCGTTGTTGTTGTTGTTGATGATGTTGGCGTTTTTTAATGATTTCTCTCTCTCTTAAATCTTGAATATCATAAGCTGAGCATTTGCAGTTTCATTCGTAAAATGCTTACGCTTAAGTTTTATTAGAATGCGAATCATACACACTGACTGGCTGGCAAAAACCAGAAAGTTGTACATAGTAAGAGCTGATAATGTTCTCTACTCAAAGTGAGTCACTGGGCACTTGTAACCTGATATTTCCTTATGTGCCTTTCGTGCCTCTAATAGGTAATGGCGGTCGTAGTCCTGCTTACCTCTGACCAAATTTCATATGAAATTGCTCTTGAAAAGCATTGATTGTTTTTCCAATAAACTCACTTTGAATTACACTGCAATTAATTATTTTTGTTTTGTTTTAATATAAAAATTCTGCTATAATTGAAGGTTATTTGTCAACTGTGATCACCAATCAAATATTCAGTACAAGATGACAATAATGATTGCACTGAAAATTCCGTGTCAAACAGCTTATCGCACATACACATGCAACTCGCAACTGAATGGGTGAATTAAACTAAACTACACAATATTGTTATTATTGTTAATTAATTAACTTCAAAATGTAATGCAATCCGGGTAGTAATACTATGCAAAATTATCAATTGCAATCGGCATTTTCCAATTATTATTGTGAATTGTGCAATGGCGGCTGCAATTAATTAATTGACTCAAATTGAGTTCCGTGTGTGTGTCTCTATTTCTAGTTTCCTTATACTCGCATAATATGATACGACAATTCGTTGAATTGTGTTATGTTTTGAGAGTTGGGAGGAGTAGGAAAAAGTCTCAACAATGGAACTAAAGACACTCGATGACAAATGCATTATAAGATGAGATGGAATAAAGCACAAGGAAAAGTGTTGTTTGTTGTCGCGTACTCGTTTCTCATTATTGTTTTTTTTTTCTATGGTGGGCCACTCGGCCTCCATGAGGAAACTCTTTACTTTTCGTCCCTATGAGTACATTGCACATCCCCATGTACAATGAGTTTGATTGTGTTACATTGTAACATTTATTGTCTTTGCAGAGGGGAAATGAGAATATGTACTCTTTTTCTTTTATCAGCAATAAAAGTGAAATTGTTCAACCAAACAATTTCATAAGAGAACAATACACGTACAACGTACACTCAACTCACTCGCTATATAATCACTTAAAGTGCGAAAATTTTATGCATTCAATGAAATTACTCCTTTTTTTTTGACTTTACAACGTCTCACTCTACATGGGACCAGTGGTACATGTTCAAAATGTTAAATGTCCCACTGTTATGAGACACTGTTAAGTCACTATTTTATGCCTCTTTTTATATAGTTATATTTCATATACTAGCTAAAATACCCTGCTTTGCCCGGCTGCCAACACCTACACCTACTCACCTCCTCTCAATGATGAAAACCTTACCATAAAAATGGAGGTGTGGGCACAACCCGAGTTTATTTTAGGGACGGGCCGGAATTTCAGTTAATGTATATTACATTTTTTTTTTTTTTCATTTTATTTTTTTACCTTTTTTAAATTTTATTTTTAAATTTTATTTTTAAATTTTTTTTTAATTTTTTACTTTTTAAGTTATTTGCAAAAACTCGAAAAACTGTCTAAGTAAACCAAGCACTAAAAAGCTAAAAAATGAATTTTCATCCCCATAAGTTCAGTCGTCTGGGCTGTAGACGAGACACAGACAGACAAAGATTTTTTTTCGCTTTTTCTGGTATTGGCTTAGGCTTAGGGGGGGGGGGGGGTTGCTCTGAAGCTCCTTGGGAGCAGCATGTGCCAACGAAATCGTAGATGACACCATTTGGCACAACTGTTGCAACGTACAGAGGCTACACTTTTCCGGATAAGACGTTTACAGATCGAGCAGTACCAGATTCTGGGACCTGGGTTCGACTCGATCCTCTAATAAGTAGAATGCAGAGTATGCTTGCCGGGAGGCCCACTCTGGACGCAAAACAAAATAAGCATGCATGAAATGCAAAATAAAGTAACTGTAAGAAGTGGATCTAGGTGATCCAATCTCAAACCGGTTGTGTTGACGATCTTTGGCTCAATGTCTTGATAGGCCTTTCGGTGTGTAAAACCAATCGTCGTGGTCAATTGTAGAACTGTTCGTTATTTCATTTGAGATTTCAAATAATTTTCATCAAAGTTGATTCCTCGTCACATCATCATCATCATCATATACATAGTTTTGTTTTACTCAACAGCTCCCCCAACAGCATTGACAACAATCAGCAGACGCACTTGTTGTCGGTCATATCGTTGCGTCCCATCACAAAGTTCAATTTGTATTGCGGATCAAGTTCAACACCGCTCTCTAATGTCAAGGCGAAATTCCGGAACATTTTCGTACGCACGACATTGACTGTTTCTGCTGCGAGTTCGTGTGCGTTAATAGCAAAAAGTTTTGCGTGACTTAATAGAGATAACATTGCGTGTGCGTGAATGCGTCATTATGTACATACTTTGTTTGACTTTAAATTGGTTTGATGGTTTGCACTTTTCTGAATAGCTTTGTTTCGTTTTCCTTGAGATCAACTGTAATGTTTTTAATGTTAATAAATAAATTTGAAATATTTTATTATTTTTTCATGTTTACATACAATACTCGTACGAGTACTTGAATACTTATTGAATACCAACAAAAAACCTTCTAGCACTCATTGACATTCTTACGATCGCGATGATGGCAACTCCACCCGGCCGACTAGCCGCCTACCATCGACCTACCGTAGGCAATTAATTAGTAGAGAAGGCTGAAATTAGAGTCAATAGCGCTCTCTTTTCTCTCTATCTCTCTCTCTTGACATATCAAATTAACATTTCAGGGTAATTTAAAACGATCAGAAATACTCGGAAAGAAATTATTTAAAAATTAAAAAAAAAAAAATCGTATACCGTACCAATTCAAAATTGAATTATAATCTCTATAAGCTATGTATATACCGAGGGTAGGCATATTTAAGGACATAAAGATACAGCCGCATAGGATATAGGTAGGTTATGTTGAGCTAATTGAAGCAAGAATGGGTTAAATTTTTTTTTTAAATATGTATGTATTAATTCAGGGTTGAAACTTAAGTTCTTATCATAGCTAATGCCATAGCACATCTCTGTTAATAATTAAAAGTTAAAAAAAAACAAAGATTACTAATTAAACACTTTTTTACTTTTAGTTGATCAAAAATGTAGCATAGTGCTTGTTGCTTTTTAACCCGTCCTTCCGTCCCGCAAGGAATACTTCAAGTTACAAGTAACCCTATATACTTCTTCAACTTACCCCGGAAGGTCTTCTTCTGGTTGTATATTGGTCCCTTTTTTTTAGATATTCAACCAAATGAAACTATTTAAGATTAGGCAAAATACTATGGAGATCTTTAAATATTTTTCTATTAAATTTTTTGCTTCCTTTTGATTCCAGAATCGTTCATTTTTTATTATTTTTATTATCTACCGTTTTTTTATTTTAATTTTTCTGACGATTATTTCTTCTATTTTTTCAGGTATGTTGACCATCAAATAAAAAAATAAAAGAAGGTAAAATAAATAAGGAGAGTCAATTAATCGGAGAAAGGTTTTTGAATCTCAAAGGGAAATAACTTTCTGGCAATAAGGGATTTATAATAAATTAATCATTCATTCATTAAATCACTCATTCATTCCTTAATTCATTTATTAAATTATTTATTGCTATATTCATTCACACATTTATATTTACCCCATTCATCCGTTCATCCATCCATTTTTCATTCTTTCTTCGCCATTCATTCTTTACTTCATTTATTCTTTATTTCATTTGTTCTCTAATTCATTCTTTAATTCATTCATTCATTTCTCTAATTCATTCTTTCTTCAATCTTTTCTCTCATTAATTCATTCATTATTTAACTCATTCATTCTTTATTTCATTTATTCTTTAATAGATTCTTTCTTAAATTATTAATTTTTCCTTTCTTTCTCTAATTCATTCATTCTTTAATCAATTCTTTCTGTAATTCATTCTTCAATCTATTCTCTCTTTAATTCATTTATTCTTTAATTGATTCTTTCTTTAGTTCATTTATTCTTTAGTTCATTCATTTAATTCGTTGATTCATTCTTCTCTAATTCATTCATTCTTTCTCTAATTCTTTCTTCAATCTTTTCACTCTTTAATTCATTCATTCTTTAATTCTTTCTTTAGTTCATTCTTTCTTCAATTCATTTCTTCTTTTATTTATTCTTTCTTTAGTTCATTCTTTCTTCAATTCGTTCTTTTTTTCATTCATTCTCCCTTTAATTCATCAATAGTTCATTTATTCATCTATTTATCAGCCATCCATCTAGCTATCCATCCATCTAGCTATCCATCGATCCATCCATCCATCCATCCATCCATCAATCCATCCATCTATATATCTCTCTATCTACGTATCTATCCATTCATCTATCTATCCATCAATCCATCTATCCATCTATCCATCCATCCATACATGCATCTATCCATATATCAATCTATTCATTTATCCATCATTCATTCTTTCTTTCATTCATTATATCTTTCATTATTATATCTATAAAGAACGCAAAAACAAATCGTCGTCTTCTCTGATAAAACTTGCACCGTCTAATGATCAAACGAAAATGTATTTTAAAAAAAACACCGCAATTGTTTTGCTCCAGCATTTAAAGTCAATCTCAAAATTAATTACCAAAGCTTGGTGAACTTTTAACGAGTCAATGAATTTATGTAGGCATATGCAGTTGCGATTGTTCGTTGGGGGTGAGGAATTCAGCCAGTAGAAACATTCAGTTTAACCCATTAGACGCAACGCTTCAGTGATCGATGATGCATTTCGAAAGGAGACGCGCAGCTGATCGCAACTGAGTGGAGTTGAAAGGCTCTGCTTCGCGGCGCCGATCGTAAATAAGGTCGACAGAAAATCAATTGAATTAGTGGAATAAAAAGATACGAGCAGATCGATATATAGATAGATGGATGCATACATAGATAGATATATCAATACAACAATGAATATCTGCGCAGTCAACATAGACATTGAAATTGAATCGAATCGAGAATTGAAACCCCATTTAGAGGCGGAAATCAATTTCCGCTTTTTTTTTTTCGTTCCAATTAAAAGTTAATTTTGATCATTCAATGGAATTTGTGGGTTAAATATTTTAAAAAGTTCGTAACATTGGATGGGCAAATGCAATAACTGCACATCCGTTTAGCGTCAACTCAAATTACAACAACAAGATTTAAGAAATATGTGCTATTGTGGGTGTCTGACACCAGTCATAGACAAATATTTTGGTACGCTTTCAATCTGCTTGGAATGTCGCCATTTCCGGTTAGAAAGTGTAGGAAGAGTCAAGAAGAGATGAATCATTTTGGCCAAAGAGAGAAAGGTTTCTATTTTCCTCTTTTTTTACGCGGGGGGTTAGTCAGGTAACAAAACGACGAGACCATCCGAGGCCGAGCGGCCCTGGAGAGCGGGTGTTATTGTTTATTTTTTGCTTGGTCTACAAATGAATAATTGTTTTGTGTAGACCACGGGTACTGCGGACAGAATTAGATCTGTTTTCTACAGGCACTTATAACCAACGTACTAAAGGTAACTGAGATGACCGCATGGGTACTAGGGCTGCTCGTTTAGCCTGTAGAGAGGGTGGCTTTCGAAAAGGAAGACCGGTATTTATGATGATACCGACGTGGGGCTTGCCTCCTACTTAAGAACACTGTCCCCACCGGGTAACTGTATTGCTGACGAACTCGCCAAGCAAGGAACTAAACTAAATGTGGTTCGAAGGGCATACCAATCGCTAGATGCAAACTCTTGTTAAAGCGGGATGCTAATGTAAAAACTAACTGTAGGTGGTCAAACGGTACAACTTGCATAGCGAAAAAACAGATCTGGCCCAAGCTGGTTCCAATGCTCAAAAGTTTTTGATCTCTCAAAAAAGATCGCACATTGGTGCTATTGTAGGTGTCATCACTGGAACACTGTCTCATAGGCAGGCACGCAGCAAGACTTGGAGTCTTCTCGAATGACTTCTGCGAAAGCTGCATGGACGAGGAGGAGGAGTGAGCATCGTCCATCTTCTCTGTACTTGTCAGTCCTGTCCCAAAAACGTTAACTTCATATGGGATCTTTCTTCTACAACGACATTAATGATCTCAGAGCAACATTGACATTGGAAGTCTCATAGGCTTCATACGAAGCTCTAATTGGTTTATCGAGTAGGTGGAGGGAATTTTTTCGACGATCACGAAATTTTATTACAAATGCACTTGTAGCTTAGGAGAAAATACTGCCCAACAATTTATCTTATGGTTTGCCAGTGTGCGTCACACACATACACACTAATCAATTGATTCGATACGCACTGACTCTGATTGGATATAGCGTCAGTGCGTCAACCGTCACCTTGCTCCGTTCCACTTTGGTCTGCCATCGCACGCACTATCGCAAAGACCAAAGACCTCCATTAATTAGCAACTTTTATAAATGGCAGCAGCATAGTTCCAGCGAGAGGTAAAAACTGCAACACGATACGCATCCAATCCAAAACGAAATGAAACCAAACGGTAGCGTCGAGAAGACGAACAAGAAGAGGATCTCAAGCTAAAGAAAAGTCCATTTAAGTGAATAGAAAAATGTATCTATGGCACTACACTGGAGCACTCGATTGAAACGACCTTTGAAAATATTTCACTCTGCAACTATATGTAATACAGTCTGTCGTCGTCGTCGTAGTCTCATTTTGTCTCAAGTATGCACAGCCAGTTGGTTGGTTCGGTTGATGGTGAAAATCCCAATGAAGCAGCAGCCAGCATCCATCCATCAGTCTGCTTGTATACATTGCGTATGATGCCGTCGTCGTCTTGCATCGCATATTGCATCCAACGTTCACCTCCTCCTCGTGATGATGGTGATGCTGTTGTTATTGGTGGTGGTAATAGTGAAGCACACACTTCGCATGTTCAACGCATGGTGGCAATCTCCACACTACTGTTTGTCTGTTTGTCTATCACATGGATCCGCAAAACCCCAATCCGGATTTCTTTTGATTCTTTCATTTCATTTTACTCGTAAGGTTGAATTTTTATGTATCTAGTACCTGGTCGTCGTCCTCCATCCCTCCCACAATTCCTTGATGGTAGTGGTTGTCGTTCTCTCTATGAATCAATAAAGAAAATAAAGCCGAAGAAGACATTGTCGTGTCGTTGTCGTTGTCGTTGTCGTCTAATGTGTGTGCCTAACCGCAATTTCTATGGCATCCAAGTAAGGTAACCTAAAATAGTCATAGTCCGCGACGTGGTCGTCATTGTCATCATCATCATCCAGCTGCTTCGTCTCTTCTGTCCCACCTCGTTCCGTCCTCATCCTATCATCGGATCAAAGTAATATCTTCTTGTGTACTGTTTTTATCAAATTTCTATATGTGCCTTTCTGTGTTGTATCTTGAGCTGAAGTGTAGATTGTCAAAGGAAACCAAAACAACAACAACACAAAAGCCAAACATTCCACAGAGTTAAGTTGGTTTTTTATCTGTCCTCTTTCTTTCTTTCTTTCTTACATTTATTTCTTCTTCTTTACCTCGCAGACCTTAGATCACAGTCAGTCGTGATAGTGGTTAGTGGTTGGGAACCTTGCTGATCTTTCAAAAGACCGCGATAATAGCCAAACGTTTTGTCTGTCCGCTGTTTGCTTTGCCATTTTCTTTGGATTTGTTTTTGTTAGCTGGCAAATGCTGCAGATATATGCCGCGCAGTTGATTTTGTATTAAAAGTTTATTGTTACTGGACCGGTGCGATCGTTATCCCCCGCTCACTCATTCACTCCCTCACGTATTCAATCGATCGTGTCATAGCCGGGGAAAAGCCAACCTTTGCACGTCATCAACTCAATCATCGTCAGCTTACCAAACTATGATTGAGTGAATGAATGATGGGAAGAAGTTTCCTCTCAGGTCAATCATATCTCCGGGATGCCGGATTTTGGTAATGACGTCTAACTGGCAGCATGATTACTGTGATGGCGATCACGATGATAATAACGATGATGACGATCACGACGACGATGATGATGATAACGACGATAATGACGATGATAATGACAATGATGACTTAAATAACATTTGGCGCCAACTCACCGTTGTAGTCTAAAGCCCAGCTTTTTGCGAGGGTTCATGTAGGGGATCCCCCGTCTAAGTACACCATTTGTTTTTTTTAACAACAGCCCTCGAAAGACCGGTTTTTTTTTATTCAGCCTGTAGCGTTCTAGTACCAGATCACTTCGATAATCCTGTACTGCGAAAACTCTTCCAGGTCGAACAAGAATGGTTTGTCTAAAGTGCGGAGTCTGGACCCTGCTAGATCTCGAAATCTCCAAATATAGTGGATGGGAGTTTCTCTTTTACATTTACCTTCACGCAGTTTTCGCAGAATGTGTCGTTCGTGCCTGTTATATTTTTGCACGACAATGTAAGGAGTTTTTCAATAAGGACATAACAATAACTTCTGCCGAGCCCAATGTGAGAAGTGATCAAGAGGCTTCCGTTCTTGAGTTAATTTGATCTTTTAAGGGTGTAGACCAAGATTTTTACGCGAAATTTACTACAATGCGGACTGGGATATTCTGGGAATTTCTGTGAACAGCGTGAAATCGACTGATTTGGCTCATTTTGAACTGAAGCACTTACGGCTGCGATATTTAGATTTAGTATTTTTCTCAGTTTTCTGAGGGGTAGTAACTCCTATGAATGAAAAAATTACGCCATCGCAAGCTGAGCGCTAACCAATTATTTTAAAACAAGTCCCATCATTTTGACTGGTAGAAGCCGAGATATACGACACGACAAACAAACGTACATAATAAGAAGAATATAGCTTCGGCCTTCGGGCTCGCAATTAAATTTAAGCTTCTATGACCTAATACACTTGACATTTATATATTTTAGGCCTCTCTGTGGAGACTTACCATAAATATTAGTATTTGGACGTTTAAGCCCCTCTGTGCCTCGGTACTTTCGTACAGTCTTCAGGTTCGGGTTGTGGCGGTGGTCTATCTGATTGCAGGTGGCTCCATCAGGAGATACCCTGGTAGAAAGAAATGTGAATATTTTTATGCGCAAACTTTGTACTCGCAACGACCAAATTTTTGCTTGCTGACATCTCTATGACTCGTTGTCCATTGTCATTAGTGTTCTCGTGTAAGCTATGGGTGCTCCCTACCTATTTTAGCAGCCATTTCCCCCAGAATGATTTTTACATCATATTGAGGACTGGCATGGACTTCCCATTCGACTGATTCAAAGGATTCTTCTTTTTCATCATCTGGTGAATCCTCTGTAAGTGTGTGAACATTTATGAAGCTTTTGTTTTTAAATCTACGCCGCACGCAAAGGGTGCATAGCCATTCATTCATTTACTGCTTTAAAGCCGATAACGGTGGGTTCCATTCTTTTGCTGACTACAAACCACACCCCGAGCACATGATGTCTTCCGTGACAGCTGTAATATATGTCATATTCTGATTATAGCGAACGTGTACGTTCCATGAGAAAAATAAATCGTTTAGCCGTTTCCGTTGCCGTGGTCTGGTCGTCGTCGTTCATCAGTGTATCCGAGGCTGATTTGGGGTTCTGTAATGAAGTTTTCTTTCTTTCTTTCTTTTTCTTTCTGCATTTAGAGGAAAATTACCGGCGGCCACCACGTGAAGGTTTGATCGCACTCCCACCAGTCAGATATAGTTACGGCCACCTGCAATTCTAGAGCAATCTGTGTTTTCTTACGGACGCGGTTATTGGCCTCGCGCCAACCTTACTTTCCTGTATTTAGAGGAAAATTACCGGCGGCCACCACGTGAAGGTTTGATCGCACTTCCACCAGTCAGATATAGTTACGGCCACCTGCAATTCTAGAGCATTCTGTGTTATTCGCCCTATTCTGCTGATGGTTGATAGCTATTATTCAGCTGATGTCTGACCGCTGTCTAGGTCAGGCCTAGACTGTCTAAGTCTCAAATAGCATTTTTTATGTTCCACTCGTGAAGTGTGTTGCGTTTCGCATGTGGCGTGTGTGATATTTGGAAATGTCGCCATTTTTTTTGTTTTTTAAGTCCTCCTTAAACCATCTTTCGCACGACCTAGAGGGCTGAAATTTTGGGGTTAATTTTGATATCTCGCGTGTTACGTGTGGCACGTGAGATGTGTGGAAAAAGAAAATACTTTGAAATAGGCCCGACCGTTTGTAGTGGAGTAAGTAAGCGTACACACTCAATAACAGAAAGCTTACCATGCTCACAAATCAATGGAGACCTTGTAGCTTGATAGAAAAATATCATTTGACGGAATGTACGAGCTTACCTATATGCTCGCCGCACACACTGACATTATAGATATTAAACATGAAACCAAATTAATTAATATAAGCAGAAAATATTATGTATATTAATTATAGCATTTGAAACAGAAAGATACCAAATCGCTGCCTGTTGTATTGCGGCGGCTTAACTGGCTTGCAAAATGGAATTATAATTTTTTTTCGTCGGCAAAATGCCTTTGAACTTGCTCTGCCTGTCGTGCCGCCACCATTTCAGCGCGTAGGTGGGTGTTCGATGCTGACTGAGTGGTGTACCCGGCGATTCCCCTGCTTCCTCATAAGTTGTAATATGTTTGTGTTCCTGTTTTTTATTTTTATTTTTATTAAATTGATAATGCAAAAGCTCAAATCGATTGAACAGATGAAGGTAAGTGAGGTAGACCGCACACCGCCCCACCACTAGCAGGCTTAACTCAGCTTAGCCTCTGTCTGCCTTTATTTAGACAGCGAATCAACAACTCAGCAGTCAGCACCAATAAATGAACGTCGCACCACTGGTACAAAAATGAGGAAATCAATGGAATTTGGTTTTGTCCCAGTAGAGTAAGTCACGCACGCACACGAGCTCATCACACAATGCAATAAATGTGCAATGGGGAAAAAATGTAAATAATAACAACAATATTGCGAATATCGATGGCGCCATCCCTGATGGAGTTTTATGGCTCTTTTTCTGGGTTGGTTGGACTGGACGACGGCGCATAGAGTTGTACGAGTATTCAGTCGTCGCCATCCGTCCGTCCGTCCGTCCGTCCGTGCATATTTGACATACATTGCATTCGCATACCATATTGATAGATAATCGTTCATCTTTGTCATTGTTATCTCACACATCTTTGATATTGGGACGTTCTCTGAACGGATTGGTCAGTTTTTGAAGGGGTTGTGGGCGGTAGAGGCCAATACGGCGACAACAACAACGATGAACAACACTGTTGATGAATTCAGTTCGCAATAAGATATGCACATAGTAAGTGAAGCGTTTATCGAAGAAATAATGAGTAACCAACCGCCACAATGGCATTGCCGCCGCCGCCATAATGATGACCGCCAGCGACCAGATATTATGAGGGCAGAACGAACGACGCGTTGCCGCCGCCGCCGCCGCCGTCGCAACAGCATTACGCATTTGAAATTCCAATATGATCGACGAGTCAGTCATTGCGAATTGTTGCCGTCGCCGTCCTCATCGTCATCGTCAGCCGTCATATCAAATAATTCCCACAAAGAAAAGAAAAGCCAATGATGAGGAAATTGTTACACACATACTCGTATTTCTATTGCCATCAGATCAGAGAAGAGAAAACTCCGACAATGATGAGAATGATGAGTGATAGTGGAAGGAATGCGCCCAGCCTCTAAGCACCCGTCCGTCCGTTCGTTATGATCAGTGCGCGAGTGACATTATTTACGGTTGATAACTCGAAAGAATTTACTACGACAATGCCCGCCGACGATTGCCCAAGAGGTGGAGCGGAACGTAAAGAGCATCAAAGATCAAAGCATTTGGCACGTTACGCTGCTGCATGGCAAAAATGCAGCGCGGTGGCTATATTCAAGTACAAGATTGGTGAGAGAGAGGCGGTGATTCAGTGATGCCAATGTGCTGATACTGATACTGAACTATAATAAAAATTATATAAATATATAGAATTATAATTGTTGAAATATTATAGAATGATTATAGAAAGATAATGGACGGAATGATTATATGACGAATTTAGTACTTTACTAAAAATTATATATACATATAGAATTACAGGATAATTCTAGCAATATTATAGAATGATTATAGAATATTACTGAATTAATTTACATGATTCGGATGATTATAAAATTTTATAGTAACAGGATGTAGAAGAAGATTATATGAAAGTTATAAAGTTATAGGATATTTGTCGCATAATTATAGGAAAGTTGATGAATTATTGAGTATTTTTATAAATTCGGTTATTCGGTTGACTACAAAATTATAGAATTACTGGTTATGAATATAGAAAGATCGTAAGTTTATTATTGCAAGCCCGAAGGGCAAAGGAATTTTTTTTCACCATGCTTTCTCTCTTTCTTTCTCTATCGCTCTCTTTTTCTCTCTAGCTCGCTCTCTCTCTTTCGCTCGGTCTCTTCCTCTCTCTATTTTGTCTCTCTCTCTCTCTTTTGGCTCTCTCTCATTCTTTCACTTTGTCTCTCTCTCTCTCTCTCTCTCGATTAATCCTACCGTCTTCATTTTCTTTAAAAGATCAAAAAGATAGTGCAGGTATCAATTATAATTAATTTGAATTGGGAAGTTTGGCCTTTTTAGGGAGCAAACATTGTCATTACAAACTGTTTCGGGCATCAATATCGAGCAACTCAAGTGGGACAAAGAACAATATCAGAGTTTCAAATCATGTAAGGTCTATACGGCAAACATGAAACTGAAGGTAATGGAAAAAAACCAACTAGGTATGGCTTTGAAAAAGGGCCAAAGCAAAGCTCTCATGATGATGACATAACAATTTAGCTGAACTGAGGCAGTCAACACAGCTCATTAATACTCAGTGTTACCTTTGGTTGTTGAACTACATTTTGAAATGTGTGTTACGAAATGTGATTACCCGACAAAAATGACTAATCGAATATACAAACATAGATATTTTACTAGTTGTATTGGCCTTCATTGGTCAGTCCATCTCAGCCATTTGTTAAAATTAGTTTTATTTTCTTATTGTTTTGATAGCACATTTGCATTCATTTCGAGATTTTCTGCTCCTAAAATACACGCAACTGAAACTACATTTGATGGGATGGTTCGCTACGCATCCATATCTACGATATATGTAAAAATGCACCTGAACATTAAGGTGCGTTGCTTGTCTTAAGTCTAAGTTTAGGCAGAAACACTCATACTCTTTCTTCATTTGATTTTTGCCAACAACTCTGCTTGTACTGTATCTGTGTGCCTCCTCAACGCACGGCATCACAGCTCACTTGGCCGGTCTTAATGATCTGAAGGTCTAACTAGAGATACAAAACGTTCGTAATCAATTGGCGCCACTACAATGGCCTTCTACATCTCCCCTTTATCGTTCGTATATTCCAATGCCGATAATGATGATTGCTTTTGTATCTTGTATATTTTACATGAAACACACGCCACTAGATGCATTCGTAATAGATCATATCGTACTGTAATTTATTTTTTTACATTCCGCTGCAAGCACATCAATGCTGATGCATCTTATTGCAGACGGCGTGCAGATCTTTGGATCTGAGCCATTGGAATGTGCCATTGTTATGAAGCGCCATGAACATATGTGCTCAACGAAATTCCATTGCAACATACGAGAGATGCAGATGTACGAGGGTAGGCTGAAAAGTAATCGGCTAGACTAGACGAAACTTTTGGATAATTTATTTCTCAACATATGTCTCTTTCAAACTCAAACCATACCCTAAGCCATACCCACGGGTAAGCAATCAAAGTGACAGTTTTCGTGGTTTTCGAGGTGAATGTTCTTTGACAAGAACAACAAATTGAGAAATTAATCTGCTTGCTCTGTCTTCGCCATCTTGCTGAGTAAAAGAAACAGTACCCATCGATTACAGACAGGTAGCAAAGTTACAGTGTCGGTTACAAAACCATGCAAATAAAACGCAAAATCAAACCGTACCCCGTGTATAGTTTGCAAATAGAACGTCAAACCAAAACTACGAAAGAGACATCTTAACTCTACCCTGCAAATTGAAAGAGCTATTAGTTTTTAATATAGATTCGAATTATTAATTAAACCACTTAAAAACTTCTCCCTCCACGAGGTTTCTTATTCAAAAAATGATGATGTGGCCACCATACGACTTTCTTTTACTGACGAGCCGGGAATCTTTAGTAAATGTCAGCTTTTTCTGACTCAGGAGATACGGTAATGGGTAAATCTGCAAAAATCCCGAGTTTGAAAATTTTTATGATTACTATACTTACTTTTACTACTAGTAAAAGAAAGTAAAAGGAAGACAGAACCACACTTAATGACAGTTTACTACGTAACTAATTTACATGACATTGTAGACGTCAGCTCTCGTTTACACGATACAGTACTACAACTGTGGTGGCCTGATATGTAACACTATTAAGTGGATACACTTTGTCCAACGATTTAATAATTTTTGTTATGCCCTCCGAATAATGCGATTTTCAACTAATCTCATCCTTCCACCGATTATCCGGAAAAGTAACTCGATGAAAATATCGTATGGCTAAAGCGAAAGCACTTTTGCTGGCATTTTCTTAAATTTGAAAACAGATAGCAGTCTGGCGCCATCTCTTGCCTAGACCGATTACTTTTCAGCGCCTACCCTCGTAGCTAATATTAAAACTAGAAATCGTTAGATCTTAAGCAATAAATAAGCAAGAAAGCCAGAAAACACAAAAAGCATCAAGGTGGCGGATATATATCCCGATTTTTCTTTATTCAAACGAATAACATCTTTTCTTTACTCTAACCCACGAACGCTCTCTTTCTGTACTCTTTCCCCTTCAACGACTACCCGAGTGACATCTCACTTTCCTTGCATCTAGTGATGCCAACTCGCTTTTCTGCTGCCAACTTCAAACCTTACACTGTGTTTAAATTTCTAACACTGAAATGTTTTCGTTTTGGATTTTTTTGACTGAGTTTTGTTTTTGGTTTTTCTGATTGGATTAGATTTTTTTTGCCAAAGTTTGGGTTTTGGTTTAAATTTTTCTTCCTGAGTTTTTGTTTTCTGACTAATTATCTTTGGTTTGATTTCCATTATCCTGGCTGAATTTTGATTTTGGTTCGATTTTTTCCCGCTTAGTTTTGGGTTTGGTTTCTTTTTTTCTGACTGATTGTTGAATATCGTTGAATGATATACCCATTGTCAAAGTAACGGCTTGGAACGCCAAACCGAAAGCAGTTTTGATATTTGTAGTTTACAGAAAATTTCCTGAGAAGCTGGTTTGCTTGCTTTTGTCACCTTGCTGAGTGAAAGAAACCTTACCTGTCGATTGCCGACGGGGGTAGTAAAGTTACAGTGTCGGTTACAAAATTTTGCAATTGAAACACAAAATCAAACCGTTCCCCGGCAAATTTTGCAAATCGAACGTCAAACTGAAACCACACAATTGGAAAGAGACATTAGTTAAATTTTTCTTTGTTTACTTTCCCAATCGTAAAACAACCCAAAACCTTGCGTTGCATGACAAGAGTCAGTCACTGCCAAGTAGTCCAAAGTAGAAATAGGCTATATGAAAGAACTAAATAATAAATCAAATAATATGCATAAATGCAAATTTTTATTTTAATCAAAATGTTAATCAATTTAATTATTGTGCTATTATTTACATGAACCGCATGAAATTCAAGGTGTCGTATGAGTAATGGCGTATGATGGCTGATGTGTTTACCGACATTTATGTGAGTCGATTCGTTGAGTGAAACTCAACTCATCAGCTCGTACACTCGTGTGCCACCCATTACCCATTAGGAACAAAAATCACGCAAACTCCACCCGCATTTGTCATGCAAAGTAAATTAAACAACTCGCTTCTTCTTCTGTGCTGGCCACTGAATGCAGCACATTTTCAATTCAGCATAAATTTCCATTAAATATTTATTCAATTTATTTGTTTACTTTGTTACTCATTTTTAGTATTATAATAAAAACAAATTAAAAGTGATTCGAAGCCGCTAAAAACATGGTGAACTTGAAATGTGACTTTTGCGTGTAATAAACGAAAGAATAAACATCAGTAGGGTAAAAGTAACCTGTCTCACGACGGTCTAAACCCAGCTCACGTTCCCTTGCATGGGTGAACAATCCAACGCATGGTGATTATTAAAAAGCCAGCCATTGATAAATGATAGTGAACCAGTAAAAGCCATACAAAACGGAATGAACCGACGATTTGATAAAGCGAGTTGTTGGTACGAACGATTAGAGCTTACTTCAAATCAGCGACTAATATGCCCCCGCTTACGCAATCAAACAAAACAGAAGAAAAAAAATACCCAGCTAGTACTTAGGTACTTACTGCTGTCGAGACTCGAGAGGGCCATAAACTCTTTTAAAGGAATGAACCGCCGCTGTACAGTGCAGTCGTCGTGTTACGTGCTTCTTTTTCGGGATATAATAAAATTTGTTTTTAAAAACGCTACAAAATGAATATACATCAATATTTTTTGGAATTTTTTTTTTATTGTTAAGGTTGGAATGAAAAACTATTTCTTTCATACGGCTCACTCTCCTGCCTTACAGTAAGCCATCCTTTGAGTCCAGTTTTCAAGAACTTGTTCGATGATTTCGGCGCATATCTCGCGAATAACAGTCGTAATCTTATGTTTTAAAGCTGGAATTGTCTCTGGATTATCGGCATATCATCTATCCTTAACGGCATCCCATAGAAAAAAGTCTATCGGCGTCAAATCGCAGCTCCGCGCAGGTCAATTGACATCTGCAAAACGGCTGATTATTCGGTTGCCAAATTTGGCGCGCTAGTGTTGAAAAATTATTCCGAATTCCAAACAAATTCCGCAGATTAATTCAATTTGATTAAAATATTTTCACTTTTAACAGCAAAACAATTTTTTAATATAAAAAATTATGAGAATGGGAAATGCAATTCAATTACGGTGGTGGACTAAGTGAGTGGGCAAATAATGTCAGAGAGCAATTAATTCGAGAGTCGCGGAATGACTCTTGTGTTGTGCGTTGCGTACACGCTGCGACGGGCGCATGTACTTGTATGCATGCCACGAGGTTGCTAGTGTCATTATTATTATTTTTTTTATTAAAAATTAAAGTAAGTCATGAAAATGAAAGGTTAATAGTAATGAAAAGATGAAAGATTATTACTGAAGGTAATTCGAGAGTTGTTCTTACGAGGCGTGTTACATCATTTACTTGACGATTGAAAAAGATGGCGCATCTAGGAATACAAAAATGAACTTGACTTTGAGAGCGAGCAACTTAATTGGCACTTGTTTAAAATGTACACTCATCCCTCGATTTACATAGTACTCAATTTACACGGTTTTTTTGGGATTCTTCTTTCCCTTTGGGGGGGGCGGGGTATTTGGGATTCGGGATATTTTTGGGGTCTTTTGGTTGGTCTTTTTGGTGTCTTTGGTTGATCTTTTAGGGGTATTTGTTGGCATTTTGAGTTATTTTGGGAGTGTGTTAGGTGTTTTATAATGTATTCTTGAGAGTATTTTGAGGTATTTTGGTAAGTCTTTTGGGATTCTTCTTTCCCTTTCTTTTCGGGGGATTTGGGGTTCCTTTGGAAATGTTTTGGCGGTCTTGAGGGAAGTCTTTTTATAGTTTTTTGGGTGGTCTTTTACGAGTCTTTTGATAGTCTTTTAAGAGTTTTTTGTGGGGTTTAAGGAGATATTTGGGGGTCTTTTAAGAGGTCATTTGAGAGGTCCTTTGGTTGGTCTTTTGGGGGTCTTTGGATTTCTTTTGAATGTTTTGGCGGCCTTTTGGGAAGTCTTTTTGGAGTTTTTGGACTCTTATGAGGGTCTTTTGGTGGTCTTTACGGTGTGTTGTTGGGGGTATTTTGGAGTTCTTTTGGTAAGTCTTCTGGTAGGTCTTTTGATGGGTCTTTTTGGGGTATATATTTAAAAAATAAATAAAAAAATCCGATTTATATTTCTATATTTTATATTATAAAGCATTCTTAATAATCCAGTTGTGACATTTTGTTGCGCAGTGTACTGAACCATTCTGCTATGGTTATATTGATAATGATCTGATGATCTGTTTGAGTCATTTCTCAATTGAACTGCTGCTGCTGTTTTGTCATTCCCAATGATCTATTGTCGCCCTCGCTAGTTGTTTTGGTTTCTCATATCGCTCAAATGATCTTTTCGATGATTTTTTTCTTCTCAGTGGAATTTTAATTGATTTTCCAATGTCCGATTGTCTGGTTGTGCACTAGCATCACCTTAAGGGTTAATAATAATAATAATAAACTGAAATTTTGCAATAATTATCTGCTGGAGATTTCTCGCGCTGCTGCGGTCGAAATGATTTATGATGCTCTATGATGATGCTTAATTATATCGATGGACATTTATCACACTTACACACTGACAGACACACCTTATGTAAGAAGCTTGGAATAATACTCGAAATGCGCACGCCTGCCTCATCATATAACCGCATTGCGCAAGTTTTTATCTTTTGTTGGTTGTGCATCACTTAGATTTTTGTGTTTACCTCACTTTTTTTTGTTTTTTTTTTCACGGTAATCAATTAGCTAATTACTATTGTAGAGAAGAGTTGTAGACGACCCTTTGATTTGCTGATTAACTATCAGATTACTCGGCAACTTTCGGATGATGACATTCTATAACAAGAAACAGGCGTCTTAGAAAAAGGTTTCGATTGTTCAACATTTCTCTTCATTATTTATCTGACAATAAATTAATTAGATTACTTACCTACTACGTGATGAGCCTATTAAGTAGTTCACAAACGTCGTTTTCTCTCAACCATGGAAGGCTTTTATTGCTAATCCTTTGTCTTCTGTTCATATTGAAGTTCAGAAAGAATTTAAAAAAAAAATCCTTCATCACTTCACACCCTGTAACTCTTGAACGCTTCTAGCTACCAGTTAGGTCACTGTTGGTCAAGATGAGAAATGGTGTGAGTGCTGCAGGAGTCTTCTTAGAAAAACTTAATTTTTGAAGGTTCTACAAGCTGCTATTATCTTCCAGGCGAAGATCCGAGTGGTAATAGAGGCATGCAGGACCTCTTTCATAGTACCGCAGTAGTTGGCTGGGTTGGCATATAGCAATTCAGCAATAAGAGCCGATTATTGCGACAAGCAACAACTACAGAGTAGGCCATCTGTTAGTCCTTTTTTCATTTGTAAATAAAACACAAATTCAAATTTTTTTTATTAATAATGAAAGGGTGTTCTATGCTATTTATGTATGAAAAACAATATCGTTCCCATGCCCACCACGGCTTTGTCTACATGCCTACATCCGAACATCAAAATTTTCGATGACATTTTTCAATAAAAGCGGATCAATGACCTCAATTTTAGCTCAAATGTTGTTGAATTGTTTGTGGATGATAAGCATACACCTTACCTTTCAAATAACCCGACACAAAATAATCAAATTGTGTTAAATCTGGGCTTTTTTGTGGCCAAGGAACTTTATAACTTCTTGAAATTATGGCATTGCGTGGCATGTCGCTCCGACGTGTTGAAACCAAAGGTCGTTGACACGCAATTCATTCAATTTGTGCCACAAAAAACTAGTGATCAAATCATTAGTGTCGTTGTAGAAGAAAGCTCCCATATGGAGTTTACGTTTTTGGGATAGGACTAGACAATTACAGAGAAGATGGGAGAAGAAATGGAAGAAGATGAAGATGGTCTCCTTCTCCTTCTCCATCCATGCACCTTCTGCAGAAATCATTCGCGAAGACTCCAAGTCTTGCTGCATGCCTGCCTATGAGACAGTGTCCATAGGCATAAAAACAGCGACTTTATCGCGTTAAGTGAAGTTATTATGGAATTCAATCAGACTCGAAAAGTTGAATATTAGATAGAGCTATCGCCTATAAGATAAGTGAATAATAAATAATCACCAGTGAAAATTTGTGAACTTTTGCTATTTGTTAATTAAAGTTGTAATTAGTGAATAAACGAACTTCTTGTTTATTTGCAAAATCTCTTACAATCTCTAGAAAGCCATAATTTCGTAACAACATCTCCAAAATGACTTAATCTTCAATCAGAAATCAGAAAGTTAATCTACCCAGCAGCTTACTTGTATTCAAAATTACGAGATGAACTTGATCCAATTTTTACGAAAACTGTGCAAAGGTCAGTTATTCTCAATTTGTACAGAAACAAAAGAAAAAAAAATTACAAAATACCTTACACCCACCTCACTCATTTTTATTTCTCATCACTCTTCAGGGTTTATCTACATATTAAGGAGTATCTCAAGCATCGCATGAATCCATCTGATTTACGCCTTGGTGATAAAAATTCCGAAAAAAAATTATGAAAAAAATCACAACAATTCCCGCAATGGTGGTGGTGTTGGTTGGTTGGTTTGGTGTTCAGATAGTTCGACACAGCAAAAGCCCCATTTCGTGTCGTGTCGCATTTTTTTTTTTTTTTTGTTAATTGTGTTGTTTATCAACGGTGAAGATACCGAACATTTTTGTCTCCTCCGCCTTCAGAATTTGTCCAACTTTGTACAGATGGACATTTTTAATTTGGGAACAAACGTTCCAGCAAGCCAGCCAGCCAGCCAGCCAGCCACCTGTGATGGTGACAATGCCCAAAAAAGTCAACAATTGTCATTGAATCGATTGGTGTGGATAAAATGTATCTCTGCCAACACTCCACACTCCTAAAAAAATGACCATAAACCTAAAAGTTCGTTCGAAATTTAAAACACCTCAAGGTGAGCCAAGGCAGTCCAGCCAGCCGGAGACACACCGTTAAACGGACAACAACACATTGACACCACATTGACTGGCGATATTTTTTGTTATTTCTTCTTTTGCATTTTTTTAATTAATAATTTATTCAATAAGAGCGCGACCAAAAACAACAAATTCACATTAAATTGTACATGTGGGCGCAATTATCTTCTAGATAGAGTGAGTGTGTGTGTGGTGCGCTTCACATCTTCGATGCAACTCCCAACTCCTCCAGATGGATGGACGGCGAACATCGTTGGTTGTTGTGTCGCGCGTTAACCGATCGATTTGCTTTTTTTTAGAATTTGCGGCGCCGGCCGCCACACACACATGGCCAGCAACCAATTCTGCCTCAATTCCATTCAGATAAATCAAAGTATCTATCCACGCTCGCTTTGGCTATCTTGTTGACTAGCCGGCTGGCTGGCTGGCCAACTACCCGCCGTTGTCGTCGTCGTCGTCGTCACATAGCAACTACTGCAATGGCCAAAAATGGGCATTTTCTTTGGCAAGTTGATATTTCTTGCCGCGCCAGGCGAGAGCCGTCCGTCTGTCCATCCATCCACCCTTCCATCGCCGTCTCTTTGGATTTGCTGCTGCATTGCACGATGATTGTTGCTGATTGCTGCTGATGCCAATTATGAAATTTTTTGATTGTTTGTGATCACTTCTTCGATACTCAGCAGCAAGTAATTGCAGGTGAATTTGATTTATTCAGATACCGCGGTCAGATTGCCAAAAATCTTTCGGAACAACAACCAAAAAAACCCACCTGGCTCTGTCTATTGTGTATTTTGACAAAACCTTAAGAACAGACAGAAAACTTCTGCTTTCGATAACCGGCATAGTTCTGAGCCGAGTTTAAAAGAAATATAAAACAAGGGAACCAACCAACCAGGTCATTTATTTTAGTACTAATATAGCTTGCTAATTTCTTTATTTCCTTCCTAACTAATAGCATTAATAGTATTTTGTTCGAACTTTGATTCCCTTAACTAAACTTCATCCGACTATCGTTTCTGTCGTCCAAAGAAGCACCTCTCTATTCCTTTCCCGTCGTGCACTTTATTTACCTCTCATAAGATGAGTGATGATTTTTTTGTTCATCCCACAATTTTACAACCACTCGGATCAATAAAAGGTGTAAAATGCTGAATACAGTGCCTTAAAAAAAGTAGTGGCCCTAGAATGGAATCTTGTGGTTGTCCTTTTCAAATGGATTTTTTTTATATTGGAAAAAATTATGAAATCTACAAACTATACAGAATCTGCTCTTAAAGTTAAAATATGATTGTTTTTTGAAATAAGTTATGCTTTCGATTTCTGGTCATATTTCATGGACTTCACTCCCTTAGTTACGCGTTCTATGAGATTGTTGCATTGCTCGGTACGCAACATTCTTACGTTCAGTCGCTGGCTTACATTCTTCATCAAACCAGTCGTTCCGATCTCTACGACTACTGCCTAAGATGGAGTCAGCAGTACTAATGACAGCATTCTTAAGGCGCGTCCATTTCTCTTCTGCTCCCGACATCTAAACCACAGGACTTATTTTCCCTGCATTTAGGGCGAGTCCTATCGCTTGACTGTAGTTGTTTCTGAGGTCTTCGATGCGAAAGGCAGTCGTGTTGACTCGAATCTTTTTCGCGGATGCAGTTGTAATTGTGTTTTCCAGCTGAGGTAGCGCTCAGCGGCTTCCAGGGTCCAAATTATAATTCTTGTGTTGCAAATATTGTTGTGCTATGAGATTTTCTCAACCCACTTTGATTAGTATCGACACAGTTTCTACCCTCTAAGAGGACCAATTGGTTTGTTACTTTGCAAGAACTTTTACAACTTAACTGGTTGAATTCTAAACAATGAATAAATCCTCTGCAGCGAACTCCACCTTTTATACTCATTGAAAAGTTTCCAGAAACTACCAATCTTATGGACAGAAATATCCAAAAAAGACCAGAAAAGTGTGGCCCTCTTCCCATATTTACCACTAACGATACTCATATGTAATGAGTCATCTTCTAAAACTGACTACATGTACAATCATGTTCCTACACACAAACCGGGCAAACCGCACAAACCGGTTTGACAACATTTTTGACCAGTGCATAATGATTTAAACTTGCAGGCGGTTCATTTACAATTTCAAACAATCGGATAAATCTTACAGCCTAAAAGTATGCTATTCTTAAGTGCTTAGTTCTAATTCAGTGCCTATTTTTAGTATGCAGTATGTACATGGCGATTTATCTAAGAATTCGTATTCCATCATCTGCGCTACTAGCTACTTTTCGTAACAAACTTATAGGACCAAGATCAGATAAAAAAGTTGGATTATTTTTCTTAGGAATCGTTCTTAACAACGCGGCTTTCCAACAGAATGGGAATGTAGATGATGTAAATACATGGTTTATGATGTGGAGAAGATAGCATGAAATCAGAGGAAATAAAAGCTTCACGAAACCTGATTGGAATAGAATCTAGTCCCGTAGCATTTGACTTAATTGAGCAGATTCAGTGACATTTCTTAATTCTTGAGTTCTTGAGGTTATGATCACTTCTAAAGGAGGAAAAGGGTGATGAGCAGGCAGAAGAAAAAAGATATTTACTTCGTCAGGTGTAAATCCATCGCTAACAATACCTAAACCCTTGTTTTTTTTGTTATGCGTAATCTGGTACCTACTATACTTAGCATTAAATATAAAACAAAATATACTATCAATAGCTAATTTCTATGATGATTACGGTCTGGGTTTCAACTTAGCGCTGGCGTACTAGCGGTTGGGGGTGTCGTGGAGTGACTGCCTCACTGACTCGGTGTTGGTAAGCCGTCCTAGCCCAGGGGCGTCTGTTCCACCATAACTGGCGGCGTGAAGAATGCTGATGGTTTATAAACGGAGAGAGGAATGCTGAAGGTCTATAAGCACAAGTCATGACAGCAAGGCGTGGAATGCAGAAGGTCTGAAAGCACAAGACATGACAGCAAGGCGGTGAATGCTGAAGGTCTATAAGCACAAAGCACGACAGTAAGGCGGGAATGCTGAAGGTCTATAAGTACAAGGTACGACAGCGGAAAGGGAAATGCTGAAGATCTATAAGCACAAGGCACGACAGTGGAGAGGGGAATGCTGAAGTTCTTTAAGCGCAAGGCACGGGAGAGGGGAATGCTAAAGATCTATAAGCACAAGGCATGACAGCGGAGAGGGAAATGCTGAAGTCTATAAGCACAAGTCATGACACCAAGGCGTTGAATGCTAAAGGTCTATAAGCACAAGACATGACAGCAAGGCGGGGAATGCTGAAGGTCTATAAGCACAAGGCACGAAGGTTTATGGACCGTCGTCCGGTCTGGAAAAATATGGCTGGCTGCGGAATACAAGCAGGAAATTTAATTGCGCAGGTGTATACACTGTCGCCAGGTCTGTGAGTACTTATTTTTTCTGATTTCAGCGCATACAAAGCAGTGGTTGAATTTGTGCAGAACTTCTACAAGTTGGTCTGTTCGGCTAAGAATCGACAATTTTTTATTTTTCATGCATTTTTAAAGTGGGTTTCCGCTCTGTTCCATTCGAGTATGTAACACAAAATTAGTCGAACAGTTAACACAACGTGATCGTCGTTATACTCAGCAATGTACTGCGCATCACTCATCTGTCGGTTAGGCAGTCAGTCGGTTCTTTATTAATTCCTTCCAAGTTCTCGCCAATCTACAAAAAAGTATGCAAAACTTTCCAATTAAAACGAAAAAACAATAAGTTGCATAATTTGTTGTTGTTACCAAAAAAGAATTGTACTTTTTTGTTCAAGTAATAACTACACACAATTTAATTGCACTTCAAACCAATATTCAAATGCTGCCGATTGATATGCAGAGACTGCTTGCTGACTGCTGCTGCCGGTCGCCGATGACAACTGTCAATATTGACAGCGTTGCGGTTCCTTTTACATTTGACAACTTGCCATTATTGCCACCCGCAACTCTCTTTCTCTCTCTCCCTATCAATCTCTGTCTTTCTAATTTGTCACACGGTTCGATTTCCTTGGAAATTGGAATTTACCGTCAGACATTTGGAATTCTCGCTCTTAATAAATCGCTCACAATCCTCCAAATGGGAAATTTTAATGATAATCAGTTGCACGATTTTCTTTCAATTAATGCAACAGCAACGGCAAAGGCAAAAGTAGCGAGAAGAAGAAAAAAAAAACGATAAAAATGCGGCAACAATTTGCACACAAACACACACTAAATATAGAGTACCAGCGTAAGTTAGTCAGTCAATCTGTCAGTTTGTTAGTCGGCCAGCAATAATTAATAAAAAGAAATAAGAATGAGAAAAATTTAAATTGCAATTAGTGGGAAAAAATGGATTGTGTTGTATGCGCTGAGCTCAATTATTACATTTTGCCATAAAATGTGAGCTACGACGAGTGGTCCGTCCGCTTGTGTGTTTAACAAATAATTGGAATATTATTGTAATTTGTTTGTTGTGGCTGCATTATCAACAATTGCATGGTGTCTGGATGTTTAATGGTTAAACCTTGTGTGATTTCTTTGAAATATCTTTTAAGTAAATTGAAACGATCAAAGAGCTTTCGTAAGTTCCTGTGCAAATATTGTATGTAACGAATCCAATAGTACCGGTGCCTTACAAAAATCAGAATATGACATATATTACAGCTGTCCGGAGCAAATTCCAGGCAGAATTACATGTCACCGAAAGATGTGCTCACTTTAAAATGGAAAGGAACTACATGAGGCAGGAAATAGCTACCATGACACACAGCCAAGCTGCTCTAAGGACTCTGAATGCATTCCACATCACGTCAAAACTATTAGAGGAATGTAGGGCAAAGCTAAGCAGACTTGGCCAAGGCAACAAGGTATCGCGAAACACTAACATAAGGGGCTCGCTAATAAAGAGATCCGACAGAGGAAAGACGATATGGGAACCCTCGCAGTCTCGGAGTCTGTGCGATATTTACTGAACCCACTCCATGGCTTTAGGTTTCTAAGAGCCCATTGGTAAGAAGGACATGCTGTAAGGACAGGCGTACACTGTTTCCAAAGCACAAGTCATGATGAAGCGCAATGAATCCTCATGGATCGTGGTGCTACTAGATTACACCCAATTTTATGAATAATTCAATCAATATAACATCTGTCATGCAAGACATCATGTGCTCGGGTGGTGGACTTTCTAACCAGCCCAAGAATGAAACCCACTGTTATCGCCTTTAAGGCAATATATTAACGGTTATGCACCCTTCGCGTGTGAAGTAAATTTAAGAACAAAAGTGTCACAAACCTTCACGCACCTACGGAGGAGTTTCATCAAGCGAATCCACCAACGATAACGTGTGCCGACAGTGCAATGATGGACTGGCATGCGTCCTATTCAACCTGACGTTGAAGAAAGTGATGTAACGCCGAGAGACACAAATCTCAAGAAGTCCATCCAGATACTGGCTTAAGTAGACAGATGTTGACATCAATTGTAGAAACCCAAGAGGTCGACATTATAATAATAATAATATTCGGCGCGACATACCATTGCGGTCCAAGGCCTAGCTTTTCGCAACCATTCGTGTTGAGCATGTATATTTTTGCACACAAATGGAAGTGACCTACAATGTAAGGCCGGATCCGAACGGCGAATTGAGAAGATTTCCGTGAGAAGTTATTACTCTCGGAACGAAGCGAGAAGTGGGATACCGTGAAAAATACTGGTGTTACTGGGATTAGAACCACGAACCCCCAGATCAGTAGCCATGCTCATGCCATGATGATGATAAAGACGATAATGTATATGATGATAAAGGTGATGATGAAGGTGATGTTGAATATGATGATGAAGAAAACGATAAAGATAATGATGAAAATAATGTTTAAGGTAATAATGAAGATGATTATGAAGATGATGATGAAGATAATGATGAAAATTATGATAAAGATGATGGTAAAGATGATGATGAAGGTAATGATGAAGGTAATGATGAAGATAATGATGATGATGGCGATGTAGATGATGATGAAGATGATGGCGAATATGATGACGAAGATGATTGTGATGATAATGGTTAAGATAGTAATGAAGATGATGATGAAGATAATGGTTAAGATAATGATGAGGATGATGATGAAGATAATAATGAAGGAGGGCTGCTTGGAAAAATTCTGTAAAAATACCATGAAGCCCCACAGCTTTGTTTTCCTTGCTGGAAAGTCCAGTACGTATTGGAAGTTTTTTGCTTCGACTCTTCCAAGCTCTTCCAACTTCGGGAAGACTGCATTACCGCCTAACTTGTTAAGTAATTCTGCGAATTTTCCTTCTTCTTCTCTTCTTCTTCTCATCCGAAGCCAGTTGGAGACCATCAAGAGCTTTTAACGGTAGTTGTTTAACTCTTTCACGCTTTCACCTCCTATTACTTTCGTAGTGTTCTATAGACTGTGCCATGTACTGTGATGTTACCCAGTGTCATTCCGAAATCCAATTTTCAATGGTATGTTTGAGCGCAGTGTTATCGTTCCTAACCTTAGTATTAAGATCACCCATAAAGATGCCATCGTCACTATAGGTGTTGAGTTATAAGCAGCTGATGTCGATTTTATACCGGAGAAGCGGCTTTTTAAGTTCAAAAAAATCTGGCATTTTTGGAGACCTTTTTTACAAGATTTTTGACTCAAGTTCCATAGTGCCATCGTTGTCCTTATTCTATAGCTAAAGGTTGTCAACAAATTATTATTTCTGACTACATCCCATCCTCCAACCAAAAGGACAGCGTACTTTTATGATAGCCTAAGACATGGGGCCGGAAGGTTAGATGCCAGTAATCCACTACAGATATATACCATGACACAGTTTACTAGGAGCTAGCTTAGCACTGCCCACACACCAAACTCCTTTTATGATACCCACGACATGGGACTGTAACCCACTTCGGATATACGAGTCCGATGTCAGTAACCCACTACGGAAACAAGAGTGCTCCTTTTGGCCCATCAAGGACTCTTCCGCCACCAGCTCGTTTTCAAATACCATGCTACCAAATAAGAAGTCGTCCGTATATCACTAAAATGTTTATCCTGACTGGACTGACTGACGTTCTGAGAATTCTTCCGCTGCCGCTTGAATCGAAAGAAAAGTGACTTAGTGTAAGACATTCATTGGATTTTGAGCAATCTTTCTCTTCGTAAATCGCGAGATTTGATTTGACAACATTGTCACAAGTGGGTTAATGTTAATATGAAGAACACGAGTATTATGCTGTGCTATTTGACTTGTATGAATTAGGAAATGCAGGTAACACTCATTAGAATAATTGTCAGTCATGTCGAGAGCAGTAAGTCAATGTAATAATTATTGTCAATGCATTGTACAAAACTATGAAGGAAGCATTACCCAGCACTATTATCGCATTGTAACACTTTTTAATGATGCGGTATTATACCGCACTTTTAAGACGGTACGAGAATATCATTTGTTATTAATCGCATTGCATTGAGATTTTGCAATGAATTCTGACCTCTCCGCGCACTCTTTGCAACTCTTTGCTGCCAATGTGTTTCAAAGATGCGGGTGTCTTGCTGGATCACTTTGAGATACATTGCGAACGCAACAAACGCAATTTATTGTGGCTTTTCCTTATTAGATACTCGCATTCGTAGATACTCTTTTACAGTACGTATAGATACTCGCATTCGCAGTACGTCTATCTACTCTGTATTTATTTTCCAATGATTAATATCTATTTCTGCATTAAACACACGCATTTAGGTATATTTGAATTGATAGTTTGGCCAATGTATCTATGTATCTATTTATTGCATATATATGTATATAACAGACAATCATTCATCACTATTGTTGTTTAATGGATGAATAATAAATTGATGATTTCTGATTGCATTTAGATTTGTAAGTTGTTGTTGTTGGTCGCCGCAGCGCAGCAAGCAAGCACAGATAGAAAATTACGTAAGGGAGGGAAAGTGATGAAGTTGGTCTTTTGGTTTTTGTCTATCTACAGGAAATGCTTAGCGCAATAGCTTTTGGCTATTTTTCAGTTTGCTCAGAGGAGCACAGAGACAACACAATATCTATTAAGTGTCTACGTATATGTACGTAAATCTTGAAATTTCTATTGAAAGTGTAATTTATTAAACTGAAAACATTTTTGCATATACCTATGCGGAGCGGGAGAAAATACCTTGCGATAGAATTATTGTAATTATCGGTTTTGCGAGGATCATTTATAACGCCTTAGACTTTTAGATACTTTCCAATTGTATTTATCCATTTATCTGTTTGAGTGTTTGAGTGATGATTGAAAATTGTTAGCTCGCACTTGAGTTCAAACAGTAAATTGCTATCACTTAAGCTTAAGCTGATGGCAATAAACAAGGCGGGAGAAATGGATTTGCGTTTCCTTTTCTTTCATTTCATTTCAGTTTCTATAAACGCTTGCAACAGTCCGTCTTTAAAGAACTGCGCGGATTATTATTTAATTGAAGACATGACCTTACATGGAATATGAATTTGCACTAAGCTTTGTTATTTTTAGAGGTAACTAAAAGTTCTCAGTTCTGGTCGAGGCTGAATTTTAATTTTTTTTACTAGATACTTAAAAAGCATATAACGCAGTCATTTGTTTGTAAGCAAACAAACCAACTCCGCCACAAACTCTATGTTAAGCCTTTTCAATAAGGACATAACAATTTTATATTTAAATAAAAGACAAAATAGTTTATATATCGGGCTTAAATTTATTCCCGGTGTGTTACACATTTTAAATTTAAGTATGGAATTCGATCACGTTCTCGTACACTTGGAGCGTTTCGGATCCAGCTTTGGCCAGATCTGTTTTGTCTCGCTAGTTAGATAATCAGCTAGACTGGTTATTTCGAGATATTACTTTCTTGGAGGAAAACGTCTCCGATTAGTGCCAAACTCTTGCGGGCAATCACTAAGAATTTCAAAAAGTTATTAGGAATTTTATGCTAAGAGCAATGTGTCTCTGATTAGTGCCGAATTCTTGCGGACAATCACTAAGTAATTTCAAAAAGTGATTGGGAATTTTATGCTTAAGAGAAATGTGTGAAGTACGTCTCTGATTAGTGCCGATTTCTTGCGGGCAATCACTAAGTATTTTCAAAAAGTGATTAGGAATTTTATGCTTAAGAGAAATGTGTGAAGTGCGAGTGTTTAACAATGATGGCCACAAGAGCCCAAAGGAATCTGGAGTAAGATGTCTTTTTTTTACTGTCGTCGTAGTGGTACGGATTGTATCATTGATTGATTTGTTGGCTTTATCCTGATTTGTGTCCTAGGGATAGTGTGTACCCGATCCCTACAACACCTCCTTTATAGCAATTGATCTTAAGATCTTAATGATATGAAGCGACTCGTGTGGATCTATATCGCTTCCCCTGAATTGTGCCGTTGGGATAATGTATACCCGATCCTTACAGCAAACCCGCTACTCCACACAGCCTGCAGCAGCCATCATCGTCTAGTCCTTTTTTTCTTTTTAGTCTGCAACTTCTGCTCAGTACCAGTATTAAGGAATATATCTTTGGATTGTGGTTTTCCTTCTTACTGCGGTAACTGTGGCTTCCATTCTGCGCATCTGCACCCCCACTATGCGATGGCTAAACACACTGCACACAAAAGCACAAATCTTTCCAAGTTTATGATGGATTTCTTTCCCTTCATTGATTCATGGACTTGTATGATGGAAAGGATGACCTAAAATCCTCGAATACCTTATGTTCAACATGGCTGGCGATTTCGATTTCTTCTTTCCCAAAGTTATTTAGGTTTTCTCCTAAAGCGAGAAAATTGGAAAACTTTTCATCTTCCATACATTATGGTGGACCATTAAAATTAAAACAAATCATTTTCTGGATAATAAATCCGCTTAACAACAATAAATTTATTGTGTGATATTTTTCTACTGAGTGCCGCAGGGTGACCGTTTTACCACACGATTGGTGTTTGTTGTTGTCTTGGTCGCTGCTTTGCTACCTACCTCCCCCACTATTGTCCCGACAGACCAACAGACAACAATAAATGCATTTTTACCGCTCAAGCTGTTGGATTGAGATTGGCCATTAAAAGAGTTCCACCACCAACACGACCACCACCACAACCGGACTATTGAAAATATCCCCCGCCGGACATGTGGTGACCCATTGAGAAGAGTGAATGGCGGCGGTAAGTTAATGTTTATGAGTTTATGAGAAATTTCACTGCAACTGCAAACGGAGGAAGGCAAAGATGATGAAGAACGGTTAGAGGTTTGCATTGCATTTTCAAATTGTCCTCTCGCCGACAGCCATGACAGAAGAAGGGTAATCAATTTTTACTCGCGATGTAATGCGAGACAGGCAAACAGACGGACGGACGGACGGATAGACTAACGAACAGACATTTGGGAAAGAGACCGGACCTATCTGACCGACAGACCGACCAATTTGGCACTCGAGTGGAGATGATGATGATGATGCCCAGAAGGGTTAGAAATGTTGAGCAGCCAGACCCAGAGTCGTGGAAACTGTAAGAGAAAAATAGAAGTGAGAAAGAGAGAACGATATCATGTTAGTTACTGCTGCTGCTCCTAATAATAATAAAAAATAGTAGTACCCAAGTACAATGAGAAATTGATAAATTGCAAGTCTGTCTGTCTGTCCGTCAGTTAGTTTGCTCTTGGAATTGGCTTGTCAGTCGCGTCGCATGAAGGATCACGAACGATTTCGAGAAACTTAAAATTCATCAAAAATTAATTCACCCGCAGTTCAGTTAACAAGCCGCGCAATAACTCACCTGCACGAAGACGATTATTGCTTTTGTTGTTAGTGCTGTTGCATAGTTTCTAGTCCCCATTTTTGGTTTAATTTAAAGACAAATGTCTGGAGAAATTCACCCAAAGGTTATATTTGGCATTAGCAAAAAATTCCGACAGTTAACAACCGTATACGAGCTCTTACACAAAGAGCCGCAGCAACCCCAAAAGCAAAAAAAAAGTGAAATCCAATTGCCAAGGCAGACATTCAACAAATTCTAAGCTGGTCCGCAGTGCTGTCAATTCTAAAAATTTTAAAGTAGCAAGTTTCAAATTTTAGGGGAGTATTTCACGTCAAAAGGGAGTACATTTTCTATATAAGTAAAAATTTAATTTTGAGCCGTTGTTAATTATGGAAACTCACATTACCGTCTGATGAAATTTTGAATGTATATTATTGGCAGGTGGAGGAAGGTTATAGGCTATAGTGTTCCCTGGGGGTGTGAAATGCAAAATGTCAATATCAGCCATATTTACAAACCGATTTAAATGGAATTTTTATTGTGTATTATTGGCATGTGGTGGAAGGTTATAAGATATAATACACCCCTTCTCACTTCCTGGGGGGTACGAAATGTAAAATGTTAATATCAACTACATTTACCGACCAATGGAATTATTATGTATATTATTGCCAGGTGGAGTACTTTCCTCGGTGGATTTGTTTTTATTTAAGGACGGCTACACAACCCTCGACGTGGTGTAATTCGTCAAATTAATCCACCTTAACTGTGCTTTGGTGGTAAGACGGAGCTCAAAGTACAGCCGATTGTCTCAGCACAATCCATGTCCAGTCTGACGCCCTTCTTCGCCAGTACGTCTGCTTTTTGTCAATGTTTCTGTGCCCCGACACCCAAACTAGGGTCAAGTCTATGCATTGGCTTATCGAAGCCAGTTCGGCTTGGCACTGCCTGACGAGTTTAGATGTGTTGCTTGTAGCAATAATGGCTTTGATAGCAGATTGTCTGTCTACGCATATGCCGTCCCAGCCCGCTGTTGCGGTGTTGTGAGATAGTGCCCTTCAAGCCTCTCTTATCGGTTAGATCTCCGCCTGGAATTTACTAGCAGAGTAGCTTGTAGGACCTTTCTTGAAATGTTAAGGTTTTTCAGAGTAAACTCCAGCACCGACTCTATTTCTCATCTTGGATACATCGGTGAACAGAGTTACATCAAAAAGTCCCACAGCTCTCCCGTCCTTCAAACTTTCTCGAGTTGGAAACTCTACGGAAAAGCTAGAATTGAAGTGAAGTTTAGGAGTGCAGTAGTCAGTTGAAGATGGTATCATCTCCTTTGGTAACAACTGCCGTATGGTTTGGTAACAAACCACCCCGATTCTGTGAGCACCTCATTGACGTACAACAAATATTATCGGTTTAAAAGGAATATCCTTTGAAAAAACTAAGGTTTAACAATTTACACTATAATTTGCAATAACCCATCCAATTATTAATTAAAAGTTTATATACCCAATGGCCAAAAGAAAGTACATATGCAGCCCTTTTGATGAACATAAACCACATAAACTGCTAAAAACTGTTACCAACCAAACCAAGATTGCACTATTTTTTGTGTGTGTATTGAAGTTTACTCCGGTTAGACTCGTCAGTGTATTTATTTTATTTATTTTTAAACGAAAATAACCAATCGATTACGGTTAATCGAAACCGTTACCCTGATATGCTGACTAGTTTTTTGTGGGATAAATTGGAAGAATTGAACTTGGGCATGCCATACAGCTCAGTGAACGCGCTATCTACAGAAATAGAGCAGTCATTTGGCTGCCTCGTTCATTTAACGCCCTTATACTTTTTACTTCGTTTTCGTGGAGGACATTTGAATGATGTTGTGTTCCCCAATTAATGGTATCTTTTGTACTTGCATATGAAATAAAAATCACCTCAATATCTTATAGACAAGTCTTTTTATTAAAAAAAAACAAAACAAAATGCGTCGTCATTAATGAAATTTTTAAATTAAAACTAAAACGTGTAGCCATTGCCACATTCAATTAATTGAGTTTTTGAAACCTGATTTCAATTATAGTTAAGTTACACAGATTTAGCTAACAAAAAATAATCAAATATTTATAAAATGTTTTATAATTTTAAAAATAGATTTCTAAAATATCCCGAAGGAGTACAAACGAATTAGCGGAGTATAGGAGTAGAGGCTACAGGAAAGTAGTACAATATTCCGATCGTTCTCTGCGACAGCACTGGCTGGTCGGTCCAGTCTCGAGTCTCGAATCGTTTATTCTATTGCTCCACTGCTCTTTCTCCTTTAATTTATGCACCTAGTTTTGTGTTAATTGAAGAAGTTGCTGCTGCTTGCTGCTGCTGATTTGTCAATCAATTAATCGATCTTATTTCAGGGTCAACTGGGAGGGTTCCGCGTCCGCAGCGATAATTGAAAATTTAATAAAAAGCATGCAAACAAACCGCCAAGCAGCATGACCCAGTGGAATAACCAGAATTCCCAGCTGTGGGAATTGCATTTCACATGTGCTTCACAAATTTCTAGTTTCGTTTGGTTAAATGTCAAACCAGACAACAGACAATTTTGATTGCCAAATGAAACATTTTTGCATTGTGTTTTTTATTTCTTGTTTTTGATTATTTAAATACGAGTACCTTCCACCCCTCTCCCTCTGTCTCTCAAGAGAATGTTCTTTCCTTTGTTTAACTTTGACAACTTATTATGTCACAATATTTGCATTAATGTTTTTTTTTCATTTTGAAATGTTAATACCTTTATGACATTTTAAAAATCTGTTAATTAAAGAAGAAGAGAACGATAATAATAAATAATTGCTTTGTGGATATCGTTGCCATTAACATATTTTCAATTTAAAATTTAAAACCTGTCGCATTAGGAACAGCAGCAGTGCGCCGCCCAACTGGTTAGAGGACAATTTAAATGTTAAATGTTAATGAGCACTAAAATAGATGTATATGAAGGACCCTTGTCGTCAAACCAATAAGCACTTTAGCTATTAATAGTAATATTATGAGAAGAATAATGACGTAAAATTCCATTCTTAATTCATTTAATAAAATTGCTGTCATAATTACATTCGCCGCTATTCTGAAAGGCTTTAAAAGTCTTTAATCGATATCAACGCAGCTTAAAGGGCCTAGTCCCTAGTCCATAGAATCAGTTGCGTCCGTTGCATCAGCATCATTGCGGCGACGTATGCAACTAACAAATCGGTTGAAATACACGCGTCCTTATGGGAAGTGTCCCATAGGCAAAGCATGTGACAGAAGTGACGCAAAAAGTTCACCAATGCTTTGACAGTTCTCTCATAGCAGTTTGAAGTTTATTTTGGCATTACATACTTTTTGTTTGCCTGTACGGCGACAACGAATTCATTGGGTCACATCTTTGCGTTATATACGGCAACGTCAACGTCAACGAATACGTCGCCGCAACAGAACAAATTCTATATTTATTTCATGACAACATGAGAGAATTTGACATCCAAGATAAACTGACGCACTGACCTGTTGTCCCTGTCCAACCAATGAGATCGCAATAAACAAATAATGTTGCTCTCACAATGAAAAACTTAATACTTAAGACTTACAGGAGTGTATGGATTTTGGGTTTGACAAAAAAATTGTTTGCTCGTTATGTTGGAAATCCATACAATCCTGTAAGTCCCAAGTATTAAGTTTTTCATTGCACGGTAAATGTCGCTTAGTCAGTTTTGTTCGATTTCAGACGACCAGAAGTGTTTAAACTTACTCTACATTGTTACAATACTGTTGCAGCTGTCATTGTAGAAATGACGTAGTCGTTAACAACGATATTGTTCCATGTGTCAAACCTAACAATAACCACACAAAATCTAATTAGAAAATAAACTAAATAAACTGCCTCATATTTAATTAATTAAGTTATAAATATACATACCTGTTACTATTAGAAAACATATGACCGTAGCTAATATCGCCATTTTCTTCAAAATTATTAAGGTCGATGTTTCTATTAATTTTTTTATATTTTTTCGCGTGATATTGTAAGAATAACATTTGCAGAGGGAGTCTTGATCAGGGTTTAGAATTACGTTTATTATAATAAGGGAAAATTTTGCGTAGGTTTACGAACATATTACGATATTTACAAAAGGCTTGGAACTGTAAAGTAAGTGTACACACTCTAGTTACAATTACATTATATGTAGTACTGATCACATCAATTTTTAGTGCTCAGAAATAGCTTAAAGCAAAAAGAAAAACACATGCCAATTTGACAGCATTCTGGCTGTCATTTAACTCTTTTGAATACAAGTGTTGCCGAACTCATGCAGAGACAATGCAGTATTTTTTACAATTATAAAAAAATTACAGGACTGCATGTTTCTTACATTTTTGAACTCAACCCTAATCTCTGGCTAAACTTAAACAGGTGGCAAGTCTAAATATAGGAGATTTAATATTAAATGGTGATTTGGATATGGAAACGACGCAAGGTCAGTGCTTTCTTTTATTAACAATATTTCAACGAAGTGTAATAAAAAAACAACTTGGAATCGGAGGAAAGGACCACAACAACACTAGTGGAAATACGCATAAGCACTGGGAGTATTACTACCTAATGGACGAAATACTAGTTGTATACTAGAGTAGTTGCCTACAATAGGTCTTCCAAGTTTACTCTTAAAACACAGTAGTTTTGCACTGCGCATTAGCAGTTTAGCAGAGAAATTGTTTTGGGCGTGTGAAAAACGGTAAAGAACGGGCCCACCCCCCCAACATTTCTTTCGGACATTATTTGAACAACTCGTTGCTGTAGTTTACTTAGTTGCTTCGTTTTGGCTAAGCCGTTAATGCCATTATTTCAGCTTATTTTCTCTTGTTGCTTCTTTTGAAAGCACAAAACTTAAAAACGTTAACGAATATAATCTTGTTTTAGTAATTACTTTAAGTCCTACCAAAGCATTGAGGTCCTTTGCAAGACTTTTTCATGCATTATTTCTTACGTGGGCTTCGTCAGCTTAAACAAATCTACAAAAACAATTAAAAATCATTGAAATAGGTGTTTAAATTGGTTCTTATATCTGTCGTGAGCAATTTCATAATTTTTCACAGAACCAGAATTGACCCCCTGGTGTATAAGACAATGGTCGTACCATTTCTTACAAACGACTCCAAGAGCCCAGCAAATATCATGAAATTGATAATCGACTTCGGTTTCACGAAAGAACAAAAAACTTCCGGTAGCATTTATGAGAAACGACGACAACGGAATGTACCAAGTCTTTGATTAAAACTTTAGCGCCGTCAAAATGTTTTATGTTACGTATACGCCCTGATATTTAGCTTAGCTACACACACACAAACACACATTAAATGTCACATAATGTAAATGCGTGATAATCATCTTCCATTATTGCAGTTGAATTAGGAGGTGAGGTGGCTCACTTATGCTCTGTTGGGTGCGTGCATACCTGGAAACAATTATTACTGGCTCTGCTGCTGCTGCTGCTGCTGCTGCTGTCCCATAAACTGAGCAGATTGCATGTTGCATGCAAAAATCGTATTACGTATTTTTAAGTGCGGTGTGCTGACAACTCGTGTAAACGTTATTGATTGCAATTAAATCGTGCGCGATATGAAATTAAATTATGTGTTTGTGAAGAGGATGAAGAGGGCAGAGTTCCTAACAACTTAAATATAACAAATCGCACAAAGCAATTGAATGAAAACTGATGACAGCAAACAACGAACCCCCCATGCAACCCAAACAACCAGGTTGTTGTGTACAGTTACCAAAACAATTATTGTTGTTGTTGGTTGGTCGGTCGTTTATCGAAAAATCAATAAGCGAAGCGATTGAACGAACGATTTGGTGTTCGATCGCATACGAATTTTTCGATACTCTACATTGGTTTAGCATATCTTGTTGTTGTTTCTTGTGTCGTTGTGTTGTCATCTCTTCTGTAATAAATCGCGTGCATTTTGAGTGTGTGTGAGTGTGCTCTTTAAAAATGTTTACCTTCGTTCGGCCATTGAATCGCGAACGTGGTGATCACGTTCGTTTTGCACCCAACACGATGGTGCTGCGCATAACAATTTTGACGTTTCGGCCGCAGCTTAAACGGCAATTTTTATATGAAGAGTTGAAATATAGCAGCAGCAGCAGCAGTGCGAGCGCCACTGCTATTCGTGGTACTCTGCACTCACCACTCACTTCTCTCACTCACGCTCACGTTAGAGAGCAGTGCAATTATTACGCAATTCTGTTAGTTGCGCGCCAACGTCGTATCATATGCCGTCGTGTGAATAAAGCGTTTTTGTCTTTCGACCCAGTTGGTTCTGATGTTGCATTTTGCGTTAAGCGGCGGGGTTGGCAAAAGTTACTCGAAAAAGTTAACCGCCGCAGCAGCAGTTCGCTCATCTGAATATTTCTGTGGGAACAAACAGCGAGCGAAGGTTGCATGCCCTTCCTCGCCCAGAGTTCTCTACTTTTTTTTTTGTTCTTTTGTTTTTGTTTCTCAGAAGATTGGGCTGGGTTGGGTATTTAGTGGCCGTGATCGTGGTCGGTCTCCTCAAACTGGTGTAGAATTGGATAATGGATATTGTGAAATACATTTTTATGCTAAATTTATACCGTTAGGTGGTAAGCGTCAGTCGTCGTCGTATGCCTGCCACAGACCCCGATTTAAATGATTTGGTTTCGTATGACAGCGGCAGCTGACTGACTTACTTGTAGCGAACGGTTGCCGTTATGATTGACACACACACACAAAAGCGTTAAGTATTGGACGATGGGTCGGGTTGTGCTCTAAGTGACAGTTCAGTTTTGATTTGAAAATAAAAACCAAACCATCACAATGTTGATGTAATTTTTCAGGTCATTCTGACATTGGTCGCTCAAAGAATAAAAGAGCACAGACATCCCAGTGCTTGTGAGATAAATTCAACTTTGACAAACGCACGAAGAGTTGGGTGGAATATAGGTTCGCCCTTACGGAGTACAACTCAAAATTGGGACGATCTAAACGTGCGACATGGAAGAAATGCTGTGAAAACATGACTGAACATTCCAGTAGCGGTACAAATCCATAGGGCACTCGTTAAAAATCATGCAAATTGTGTCTTCATTATTTCCTTTACTCTACGGGGGAGAATAGGGCTTCTACAAACGCCCGCCAATGAACTCGATTTATCGCCTAAGGTTTCAAGAGACGCCACTCTGTCCCCTGGGATTTTGCTTCCTCTTTTATTGTCCTTTTCCATGTCTTGCTAGGACGGCCAACTCGGCGGCTTCCTTGTGGATTCCAGTCGAGCGCTAGTTTCGTAATATCGTCCGCTGGCTTTCTCAAAGTGTGGCCAATCGTCGTCTAATGGTGATCGCGATTGCTTCCTGACGCTTTACTCTCCACAAGTCTTAATTGGTGATAATGTCCGGCCATCTTATTCACAGTATCCGCCTTAAACACTTGTTCACGAAGACTTGGAGGCGCTTTGCAATTGACTCTGTGACTTTCCATGTTTAGCAGCCATACAAGAGTACTGAAAGATCGTTAGCTTCAGATTCCGGGAGATTTGCGAGGAGTTCCAGATATTATTTAGCATACTATATAGGAGTGTCGCGCCTTTTTTACATCCGCGTCAGCACCACATATCCAGCAGCCCAAATAACAAAACTTATCGACTTCCTCTATCTATTTTCCGTCAATCGAGAGATCACATGTTCCACAAGCTTTAACGTGAAGTAGTTTTGTTTTTGACACGATAACTTTTAAACCCACTTTGTTAGCGTGGAATTCTAGTGAGTTTAATTTTTGATCCATGTGACATAGCAGTTATGATAGGAGACAGATATCATCGGCATAGTCCATGTCTTCTAGGCAATGAAAAACATTCCATGGCAAATCCGATGGAGTACGGGTTACTATTTTCATCACCGTGTCAATTATGAAAAGCAATGGTGAGAGGGTGCAACCTTGCTTAACTCCCGAGTAGATGTTGAATGCAAATTGTATAGGTTAACTAAAAAAAAGACCGATGGCACTAACACGTCAGACCGTGAGGATACACTAAGAACCTTACTTTAGGTTCATTGCGCAGGTTGAGAGGAGTTGAGAAACTCTGTTACTAAGGACTTTCTATCCATCATTAGGGAGGTGGTACGCCTCTTAGAATAGTAACATCCTTCTGAAACAATAGATCTTTTCAGGTCGCAGTCTTGGCCATATGCGAAAGGGTCTTAAAAAATACAACTTTTATGGCGATTTAGTTCAATTGACAATAAATAGAAATATTTTGGAATCTTTGAAAGATTAATCTGAAGGACCCAAAAATGATGATCCAAAAAAAGTAACCCAGAAGTGAAGAAGGAAAAATGATCAAAAACTGACGATCAAAAAGTGGTGATCCAAATACTAAGATCCAAAAAATTAAGATCCAAAAGTGATGGCAAAAAAGTTACGATAAAAAGGTGACGATCATAAAGTGGCGATCCAAAAGTAAGGATCCAAATTTTAAGATCCAAAAGTTAAGATTCAAAAAATGATGATGAAGAAGTGTAGATCTAAAAGTGAATACAAAAAAGTTACGATCAAAAGATAACGATCTAAAACTGACGATCAAAAAGTGACTACCGAAAAACAACCATCAAAATTTAGACAATAAGGCATATTTTGCTTATTGACAAAGCCATTAATCGCTGAAAATAATTTTTCGATGAAATTCAGGATTTTCTTTAAACTTTCGCAGAGCCCAATCGGAGAAGTTTCGGTATGTAACTTGTAAGGGTGTAGGCCAAAATTCGCTACAATGTACTCTGAAAGATTCCCAATTCCTGTGAACGGCGTGGAATCGACCGATTTTTATTTTTGCACTGATGCACTTACGGCCTTACGGCAGCAATATTTTCGGAACTTCGACCGGTGCGTTATCCAACTGGCTGATGTTGACTGAAATTTGTTCACTATAGCACGCACAGGCTGTATGGTGGGACGATTATTACGACCGAAAATTGTAGTAAGTGCTCTTAAATGTTCCGATCACAGACTCAGAATTTCGGTAGTAATTTTTAGTAATTTCCAAGCGTTACTCGTTCGGAAACTTTGCCGTGGTAAAAATGTAAACCGTGGCTGATGTTTTGACATTGACAGATCACAAAAAAAGTTTAACTGTGCGTTTTTATAAAAATACAAAATTGTTATGTCCCTATTAAAAAGCCGTTTATAAATTTTATAGGGCCGTCCTCTATAGAATATTTCCAGCACCAACTGCTATTTAGCTTAAGCCTAAGACCAGTGGCCAAATTATAAATAAATTTGATGCTGCACTGTATTTGGAGACGGTTCAGTTGGTTTTGTTGTTCTACTTAGCGCGCAACACGATTTCGGATTTGGTAAACATACATAGCGCCCTCTCATTACCCTCTCACGTGGTAATGGTGCTGGTGGTGGTGGAAAATGATTAAAATCGAAAGAGACCCAAAAATGGGATGGTCGTCCTCCTGCACCACATAAGGTGAGGGGAGATAGTCTGATTGGTTGGTTGGTTGCTTTGGTTTGTCTTGGTGGTATTTTCTAGCCGACCATATACTTACATTTTGATACTTTAAGGCTTGCCCAGTTGAGTTGCGGAGACCGCTTTGCCACCATCACCACCAGCACACTATCGCTCAATCGCTCCATCGCTTCATTAGTTTCCATTTAACATTATTAAAGCAGATAGTAAGCGCACTTTGCTGCTGCTTATACTTTGCTATTTTGTAATTTGCATTTGCACTGCGTTTTGTTGCCCCTACCACATCTGCCCGCAACTTGCGCCTTACCCACCAATGCCAGCCGACATATATTGCAAAAACGTTTGAAGTTTGCCGTCAGCCGACAATCGCCGCCGCAACCGACGTCGACCAACGACGAAAGAAGCAAAAATTACAAAATATGTATGCATTTATGCGGGCAAATTGATGGAAGCACTGGAGGATTTGGAGGAGATGGTGGTGTGAGAGGGAGCTGTGGCAATGGTGTCGGTGACTTGACCCAGTTAAGTACTCTGCTAACTGACTGACTGACTGACTAAGATCTGCGTATGTGACCGCCTCTAACTGAGTAACTCGCCTGTCTGCCTTATTGTTGATAGATAAGAAGACTCTGTAACATAAGTTGCGGGAGTTTCGCAGTCGCACACAGAAAAAGTTTTCCCAACTTAATACTTAGTTGCGCACAGCCATCCGTCCGTCCGTCCGTTTCCAACTCATTGGAAAGGAAGCGGCGGCAGATAGCAAAAAAGTAAATGAGGACATTTGCAGTTGTTATTCCTTTACCCCCTCCCCCCACTACTCATTGTTCCATTGATAAACTTTGGAATAAGCGATAAAGATTTGTGAATGCGGGGAAAATATTACAACGCGATAAGCGTTTCTTTTCCTTTGTATTGCCCTCTTAAAGGCGACTTTAATTACTTTCAAAATTTTGCTTGCAATTCATTAATTTTGTCCCTTCTCATTTTTCTTATCTCTTTCCAGGTAAGAGCCCACACTGTTAACCTAATTAATGTCGTTGTGACAAACTGGTAACTGGTATTTTGAAATTTAAATGATTTTTTGAAAAAAATAATATTATCTTGAAAAAGTATTTGAGATAAGCGGGTGACACTCTTGCGATCTCATTATAATAATTACTACCAGGACTGTACCACAAATATGCTGAGACATACATGGTGAGAGATAAAATGAAGTGGACCATTTCATTTATTGATTGCACATCACTTGTATAAGAAAGGACTTATGCAAAACCTACCTGATGTGACCTTCGGAATCTTAAAAAAGTGCGTCTAGAATTGGAAGGGCATTAACAAAAGGAAAGAGATTAAGTGAAGAAGAAACAGGATAAATTTGAGCTTCGAACAGCCAGTCAGCTCTCACCAAGGGCGCATTGGTACTCTTGGGGAGTGGTTTAGGTGCGCATAGGGGTTGCTTCAAAAATAACGTTGCTTCCTCTGTGTCAATTATGGTGAGGATACACTTTATTTAAAAATGTTTCCCATGGGATATGGTTTGATTAGGAACCGGTAGTGATATCGCTTCCATCAATAAGAATATTGCAGATCTGCAGCGGTAGAGCTTTCACGACAGGTACTCCCGTTAATCCAATTTACCGCACCATACAGAAACTGTCCAAGATATTAACTTGGTTACTTGCAAGAAACGCATTACCCCACAGTCCTCTTCAGGCATGGATTAGGCTCTGAAACGGCAATCAACGCCCACCCACAATATATTCTAATGCAGATGTATCAGTATAATACTGGGTGTAAGTGCCCAGCGTTACCACTGATGGTAGCGCGACCTATCTAAATCTCGGCCATTCTATGGGTCACGGCAACCGGTTGATTCAAACGCAACTCCACGCTGACTATTGTCTTCCCGCCATCCACCACAAAAACTCCCCGAAGGGCCGCTCCAACTGCCGTGGACGGATATTTATTCGTGGGCTCCTCGACACCTGTGGTACAGAAATCTCCGGTGAGATTTCGTAGCAAATACGTGAAAGCTAGCGGCCAGAAACTAGCCTAGCAACTAGCAGCCATCAATCACGTAGCCATTACTCCAGTTGAGTTCCTCACAATTTGGGACTGGTAACCCTAAGTCAGTCAGTTTTTTCCGTTCACCTGTCTATTCGTCCGGTCCGTCTGTCGACGCCGCCATCAAGCTCTCCGCCGCCCAAACACTAATCTCGCATACCCATTCAAATATTCAACTTATTCCCTGCAGCTTAAACCTGATCCAAAGTCATACACACTGTTTAACCTCTGAATCCCCGTTACATTCAAAGTTCTGACGTCCGATTACAACGGACATTCACAGAGAAGATGACGCCAGTCTTCCCTAATGGAAACAGCCTTTAGACCCACTGAGGTGTCTTTTATACAAAAATGCATTAAGACTACCATGACCAGTTAGCAAAAAGCCCAACTTGATGCTTAAATTGAAGTCTGTGTTTACCCTGCAAAATTGTACTGTACGTCTTTGATGAACTCGAACGTCACTCTTCCATTCTCACATTCATTCGATCTGGTTTGCCATCTAGACAACATGGTCCTTGCACTGTCTGAGGCTCCTGTTAGCCACATCATCCCCAGCCAGTCACACTGCTGGTAGGACTTTGCTCTTCTGACCACACAGACCAAGCTTCGTTGGATCACATCACACCCATTAAAACCTGCATTGTCTCAGTAGAGACTGTGCGACAAACCGGCAAGCAGGCAACCAGCACGATTTGCTGGCAAAAATTAATTTTCGTACTGCCTTTCACAAGCATGACAGCCTCGTACCATACGGCAGCTCCATATGCTGCACAAGCAACAAAAAAAAAAACAAAAAAGTTATTTCAGACCCCATTCACATCTAAAAACCCGACGCATTGACCCAAGAAAGTATCCATCATGAGGTTCCAAATAAATGGATCACATATGGACCCCCGTGGGCAGTCACGGGTGACACTCATGCTCACACTATCATTCAGACCCACCCAGCAAGCCTGTCTGTCACTGAAGTAACTGGACTCACAGGATGGCTTACTGATAAGAAGGCCAGCAGACCGAGTCACATGAACAAAATTGTTTTCCATTCTTCAATCGGAGACTCCAACATGCACAATAAAAAAAATTCCATAAAAATAATAGCAAAACAAACAAACAAACTTTTACTAAGTCATCTCCATCGCTAAGTCATCTCCAGTACCAAGTCATCTTCATCAGCAAGTCGTCTCCAGCATCGAGTGATCTCCAGCATAAAGCCTTCTCCATCACTAAGTCATCTTCATCACCAAGTCGTTTCCATCACAAAGTCGGCTCCAGCATCAAGCGATCTCCAGTACCAAGTCTTCTTTAGTACTAAGTCGTTTTCTGCAGCATGTCGTCTCCAGCACCAAGTTATCTCATCTCGATCACCAAGTCCTCTCCAGCCCCAATTCTTCTCCAGTACCAAGTCATCTCCATCAGCAAGTCATTTCCAGCAGCTGATTTATGCATAAGTTTTGATATTGCAATCCTACCTTCACAACTTGGTCAGTTGGATAGAAGGTGGAATGGGTCGTTCTGCCTAACCGCGGATTTTGGATCGTCATCGCCGTTGTGGTGGTGGTGGTATTTCCATATTTCCTCAGCACTGATTGCGATTCCACCACGAGGTTTTGATTCCGGGTTTTGACGACCGCGAACTAAGCTCAGGTTTACCTTGTTTGCAAGACGTCAAAACAGCATCTGACCAATATTGACTGCCAGAAGGAATAACGAATTTGTAGTCGCTTCTAATAAGCCTTCCGATATTGATACAGATCTCGATAACATAGATTGAAGGTCGAAAGACACCAATACACTTTCACAGAGTTAGCGACACTATGATGTTGGGTCCAGTGACACCAACCCGCCACCAGATCCCATCTTTTTTAAGCCAATGATTTATGTTTTTCCTCCTCCATCTAAAAAAAGAGTCGCATTGGTTTGGGAAAGCAACCTGTTGAAATTTCAATACATGCTCGATCTCAAGAGTTAGTTTTTTGTTACCAGAAAAGAAGGAGCAAAAAAATGGCAAACAAATTGCCTGTCATATGCGTCGCCACCTTAGGCGAAACTCGAAACATTACGGTTTTTGTCGCGCCCTTAAAAATAAATGGCAAAACCGCAATCGATTGCTGCTGTCTGCTGGTGATGCCACCACCAGCCGTGTGTCTCCAACGACAAATGTTCCATCCACCAGATTGCGTGGCCTGGTAATGTGTTTTTAACTCTAGGCCTTAAAATGGCAAAATCGCTATCACCACAAAACGCTTATACGTTCTAAGTATTTAGGTGGTGGCTGAATGGTGGTGCTACCGGTATTGCTCGTCGTCTTGTAATTGGATCGCTGATCTCTTAGACGAATTTCAGCCCCAGCTCATCCAACTAACAACACACAAAAAAAAATTTAATCTCGTTGACGATCGTTTGATGAGAAGTAAACGCAACAAAAAGTTGAGTTGAGAGTTGATTATCACGCGCACTCACATTCATTCAAACACACACACACAAACACGTTGAGGCACACATTCGCATGATCTTTGTTTTTTTTTTTTTTTTCAATTTTGCAAATTTGTAGCTCATGGCTCATTGTGCGGCCAGCATATATGAGCGCCGATCATCACAATCTGTGATCTGAATCTCTGTTGCGGTATGCGGTATCAAATGCCTTCGTTTGTTAAGACCATTAGAAGGGGTATGGGGGTGGGTGAGGTGCAAACGTGCCAACATTCATTGATCCACCAAGCGGTTTTTTTTTTGAGTGCGCAATTTTTCGATCGCTCATTAAACGGAGCTTGTAAATTGTGCATTTTGGTTGGCTTTGGTTTGGGTTTGGCTGTCTGTCGTTTGATTGGCTACAGTTTTTGCTTCTTGGCAATCGGGAGTGGCGGGCGATACAATTTTCGCACCACGTTTGCGCTTCCCCCGCCCATTCCCTCATTGAGCAACAGCGATTAGCCAATTTTTCGTTGCGGTTGCAATTTCTTCCTCATGCATAAATTTTGGTCTAAATTTTGTTGTTTTGGTTCGGAAATCACCACTCGATTGCGTTGCGCCATTACTTTGCACAATTTTTGAGGAACAATTGTATCGTATTGAGACACCAAAGCTTAAAAGTGATCTTCGTTAAGAATTTTGCTGGAAGTTTTGCAATCAAATGTTTTGTTGCAAGAGTTTATAATTATCTAGAGGGGTAAACTGGCAAAATATCTTAAAAAGGTTGCCTGGCCTTCATAATTATTATTCTAACAAAATTGTAGCTAATAGAAAATTCATTCAATTTATCTGTCTATCTATAACATCTTCAACTAATCTTTCAATAGCAGAAAGTTGAGTTCTGTTTCATGTGATATGCCCTACCAAACAAAAAAACCAGTGAGCGAACTCAATGCTTCGTTTCGTTAATATATTCATCGGGGGGCCACTGGCATTGCTTTGTATTTAGCACCTACGTACGATATATGAACGCAAATTCTTCTCAATATCTGCATACGTGAAAATTGCACATTGAAGAAGCAAACAGAAGCAATGGCACAAACAAAGTAATTATCGATAGACATGAGAAATATAACAGATGCATAAAAAAATAAAGATACAGATAAAGTTATAGAAACACAGATCCAAAAACAGATAAAGATTTTAGAAGTAAAAGATACATACACCGAACAGATAAGGATACCGTTGAAGATACAGTTAAATATACAGATACGGAAATGGATACCGAAACTACTGATATAGAAAGATACAGATACAGATAAAAGATATACATGCTCTTATGCATATCTATATAAGAACATATACGTATACACGCACATTACACACATACAAAGATCTACAAATACCATCATCATCGTATTTGGCTCTACAACCTTGGTCTGGTCCTGGCCACCCACAAAAAGTTTCTCCACCGGTCCCAATTTTTAGCCGATGTCATCCTGTTTTGCATCCCTAAACTCTGAGCGTCCTGGTCTACGCCATCCTTCCAGCGTAGGCTTGGCCGGCCTCGCTGTCGTGTTCCATAAATCCTACCGCAAAAGTCTCGGATCCATTGTCTTATATACCAGCTTGGATGTTATGTATAAGTTCCTGAATTTGAAGAGTCTTGACAGACTATTATAGTAGGCTTTGTTGGCTTTAAGCAATCGTGTGCGTATTTCTGGCTCCAATGCTGCTATCGTCTGCTACAGTTGACCCGAGATAGTTAGAGGATTGCAGTACTTCAAATTCGCGCTCCATTATTTTAATTGAGGGACCACTATTTTAAAAGAGGCTACCATGTACTTTGTTTGGCTCTCATTTATGTGCAGCCTCAGATTTCGTGCCGCCTGCTCGATCTGGATTTAAGCTTCCTTTACAGCTCTTGGGTTTCTACCAACGATGTCAATATCGTCTGCGTAAGCCAGTATCTCAATGGACTTATAGACGATGGTTCCTCTCGCCGTTGCGTCAGAGTCTCGGATCACTTTATCCAACGCCAGGTTGAAGAGGACGCAGAGGTCCATACCCTTGTCAGAGCCCGTTATAGATGTTGAATGGACTTGATAGTGATCCGGATATTTTTACTTGGCTTATAACATTGGTCATGGTCAACCTACATAGTCGTGTCAGTTTATGTGCGATGTCAAATTCTCTCATGGCTTTATAAGATTCTACTCTGCCTATCCTATTATAGGCGGCTTTAAAGTCTATAAAAAGATGGATGGTGTAGTGAGTTTTGAAACTCTAGACATTTTTCCATCACCTGCCTATGGTTGTAAATCTGATCAGTTGTTGATGACTTATTGATGACTTTAGCGTATGGGGCTATCCTGTCTTGAAGGATAGAGGAGAAAATCTTATACGCGGTACTCAACAACGTTATACCACGATAATTGCTGCATCTTGTGATATCTCCTTTCTTATGTTAGAATGCCTCCTCGCCAGTCTTCTGGCATCGCTTCTTCCTCCCATAATTGCACTATTATTTCATAAATTTCATTTCATGATCTACAAATACATACAGATACAGATTCCAATACATTTACAGATCTAGATACACATATACAAAGATACACAGTATATATACAGATGCAGCTTCATATATGTCGAAACATATACATATACAGGTAACGAAAAACATACACAGATACTTATACATGTACATATATGTAGATATAGATAGACATAAACACACATAGATCTACCTACAAATACACAGATTCCGATACATGTATATTCATATATACATATTTTCATAAGGACTAACACAATACAGATGCAGATACACATATACAAAATTACAAAAATATCGACACAGATGCAGATTCAAATATATATCGAAACATATACAGATTCCGATTCATTTATATACAGGTACAGATGAATCCTAATAAAGATACAAATACAGATTCAAATAGCGAAACATCTGCACACAGTATCGATACATTTACAGACTAACAAGGACACAGATGTACATAAAGGTACAGATACAGATACAGTATCGTTACAGAAACAAATAAAGATTAATAATACAGACATAGGTACATATACAGAAACAAATACAAACACAGATACTCACATACCAATACAGATATGTTTATAAATACACAGATACATTCATACTAACACAGATGCAGATAAAGATGCTGTTAAAAATAAGCCAGATACAGATCCAAATTCAGTAAAGATGCAGTTGAAGATACAGTTAATGATTCAGATGCAGATTTGGATACACACGTCCATATAAAGATACACTTAATGATACATATATAAATATAGCTTTACGGATACATTCATGCCACAGATGCAGATAAAGTTGCGCTTAAAGATACGGATCTAGATACACTTGAAGATACAGTTAATGATACAGATATAGATAAACATATACAGACTATTAAAGATACAGACACAGATAACGACAAAGATACAGCTGCAGGTGCAGATGAGTTGAGATACGCAGATATATACAGCCTAACAAAATATACAGATACCGATAACGATAAAGATACAGATAAAGATAACGATACAGATACAGATCTAGTAAGTTTCCTTACCTCAGTTTAATGCGCAACGTGTTAGTTCTGTAATTCTGTTAAGTCGAGATTACGCATCTCAATGTGAAGTGCAAATAAGATGTTCCGGATATGTTTCTTTTCTTGGTTTTTTATGTATCTTTTCCAACAAAGCAGGCGGGCAGAATATTTTATTGTTTGTTATCTCGTGCTCAGTGAGTTCTCGTTTATTACAACACATTGGTTTGCATCTCAATAGATGCTATCATAAAATGTAACAAGTATCTACGAGTACATAAGACCCTCTACACACTCACACGACTCTTACTAATTATTCGACGTTATGCGGCTATTTAGCATTTTTCCTTGTTTATCGCTATTTTCTGCAGCAGCTGCTATATTTTATGCATGTTTCATGTTTCAGCCATTAGCGTGGCAATTAAATTTACATTTTTTACAAGATAATTGCTAATAAGTAGCATTCAATTATATCTAGATACAAACAAGTGCACTGAGAGAACGAAATTACCAATTGGATACGTTTCTCCATCAATACCGATACCAAAGTGATTGGAGATGAAATTGGTATATTAGCATAACCCTGAAAATCTTGACTACGCTCAATACACGGTAATCCGAAAGCTCTAAGACCCCTAAAAAAATATAATAATAATAATTTAATAATTTAATAATTACTTCGCCTCAATTAAGCAGGTTTGTGACCTGAATAAACTGAGTGTAATAATACAGGAATGAAAATTGGTAGAGTCACTCCTGGAGAAACACCAAAAATGTTTCACGATCACAACTCTCCCGAATGTCTGACAAACGTCCGAGAGTAATAACTTATCACAGAAAGCTTCTCAATTCGCATTTCTGATACGGCATTAAATTGTAGATCCCTTCCATCTGTGTGCAAAAATATAACATGCACAACACGAATTGTCGCGAGAAGCTATGCCTTGTCGCGCCAATGATGGACATTCATTAATATGGTTAGAATAGTCAAAGAATGCAATTATCTCGGCAATAAATGCGACCTTGTCGGACCTCACATAGGATTCCGAGTTCCTCTGACAACTTTCCTCTATGCTGAATATGACCTTTAGACCCATCATAGCTTGCTTTTGATAACAGCTATAAGTTTATCGGGTATACCTCTCCTGATCAAGGCAAGCCATTTTAACTGTCTGATGGCGCTGTTTAACGCCTTCCCAAAACCAATGAATGAATTGCTGGTGAAGTGGTGACCGGTATTCAATGCACTGTTTAATAATAATCCGCAGGGTCAGCATGTGGTCGACACGGGAGGATCCAGAGCGGAAACCTTTTTGTTAGGCATCGAGTATATCTTCCAGATGTTCTTTTATTCGTTTAATAACTATTTTGGCTAATACCTTAGCGGAAGAAGCCTTACCTTAGCGGGAAGTCTAATGTCCCTAATTCGATTTGGGACCTATGTCCCGATTAAGTCCCAAAAAAATTTGTTCGGACTTATGTCCCACCGAACATATATTTTTTAAATGGAGCCATTTTATGTATGGAATTAGGGTAGCAGTCGGCGGAGATTGGGTCAGGGGTTAGAAAATGGGTGGTGGGGCTATAGTTTTTTAATTTTTTTTAAATTATTATCTCTCTTAAAATTTGGGACCCATCTTCGACAACAATTTTTTTTTAACTAATGTCCCGATCGGTTGGGACATAAATCCCTAATTGGATTTGGGATTTTGTCCCATTTAAGTGGGTCAAAAGTCCCAAAATTAAATATTGGGACTTATGTCCCTGCGCCGCGCCGTCGTTGCCTACCTTCGCATTCAGGTGTCCCATCACGATGACAACATCTCCGTTCGGCGGTTCGTTGAATATGGCGCTTAGCTGATTGTAGAAGTTGTCCTTTTCATCCTCAGTCGTTGGATTCGTTGGGCCTGTACTGTACTGTAGACACTGTACGAGCGTCGTACTATAGTCTGGCCGATAAGATCCTATCACCATGTGCTACTTACTCTGAATCGATAACCTTTGATGTACGCACGCATCTTCCTGATTCGCCATATCATTTTCAGACGCTCCTTTTCCGTTGGGCAGTAGTTCCTCTCTGCGGGGTTTAGGTATATGCTCTGAATCGCTCGCTGCCATCGATTCCTTGGATCAGGACCGCCCGAAGCCGTAATCACTTGCATCGGTCTGGAAGGCGAAACGTTTCTTTTCTCCCCACTTCCAATGCCTTCCTTTCATAAGTACCGCGGTCATTGGTCGTTCGGTCTCGTCGAAGTCTGGGGCGAATCTTCGGTACCATGAAGCTATGCCCGAATATCGACGTACCTACCGAACATTTCGTGGTGGTTAATAGCCGCCACCTTATCTGGGTCAGTGTAGATTTTTTCTCAGTGTAGTGCAAATGTGCGATTTTAGCAAAAATCACCCAGGTTATTCAATATAAACACAAGCACACATGAACCTTTTATTGAAATACAACAACAAACAGAACACAAAACCACTTATAAATAATAAACAAAACTGAACTGTTTCATCATCTGCTGCAAGCGGATCAAACACACATGTCACACACACAACCATCGACACGAACTGCACTTTGAGAACAACAGCAGCAACAACAAAACGCAATCATGTAACGTAAACCTTTCAAATAATTTTGTGTCGTGTGCCGCGCGCCGTAGTGTGCGTGTGTCTGGCCGTTTGGTAGTGGTGGCGTGCTGTGCTATTTAATTTATTTGTCGCCCAGTCAAGGCCGTCAAAGCCGTTGTCTCTTTGTTGTCAAGTCAGCACACGATGGCGTCAAACACCAAACAACAACTAAGTATCTACAGGCAAACCGTTACCGCTTCAGTACTTTTCAAAATCTAAATCGAATCAAAACGGAATACAAAATTTGGACAGAAAACAGTTAGTTAACAATTTTTTTTCTTTCTGGACTTTTGGTTGGTTTGTTGGTGGGTCTGTCTGTCGTCGACGACATCGTCATCGACTTTCGGATCAACAAGTGTATGACTGAAAAAATGCCGCAACAGCAAAATGCCAAAAAGCTGCTGCTGCTGCACATTCCATGATGCCGTTGTCGCGTTCCGTGTCGAAAGCCTCACCTCTCTTACTGGAGGAGTTTTGCTTTTTCAGCAGCAGCAGCAATAACAACCAACTAATTTTATCATCGCTTAGTTGGGGGGCGGCGACTGGGGGAGTTATGTGCTTTATATGGACTTTACCTTCTGTTTTTAGGTTTAAGGTTTACAATTTTTCTGCTGTTGTTGTTGTTGTTATTATTGTTTTAACTTTAAGTGATTGGAATTAGAATGGCATATTTACATTGAAAGGCTCACCTTAAATATTGTTCGTCAAAAGAGAATGGAATGCAGGGAATTTTACAGTTTATTCATTTAGATATAAATAGATACATAGATAAAGGTACAAATATGCCGATACAGATGTAGAGATACAGATGTACAGATTCAGATAAACAGATCCACAGATAAAGATGCAGATACAGATGCAGATGCACATATGCAGATACATAGATACAGACACGCAGTACAGATAGACAGATATAAATAGACAGTTACAAATACACAGATACAGATACATATATACAGATACACAGATACACATACAGATACAAATACAGTTAAAGATACAGATACAGAAACAGACACAGATACAGATACAAATACAGATACAAATACAGTTAAAGATACAGATACAGAAACAGATACAAATACACAAATACAGATACACATACCCAGATACATGTATGTGTCAGAGCAAATAGGGCACACTATTTCGCCAGAAAACTTTGTTAATGCTATGCTACAAAATGAGGAGATATGGAACGCAATCAGTGGAATGTAATTGTAATTTAATGCTGCGCCTACGGTGTCTCGAGCGTGAGAGGAGGAATGAAGAAGTGTAACACAGCAAAATAATCTGAATAAGAAGAAGAATAAAATATCAAAAATGAAAGTGCAGCCATCGCTGAGAGCCTTCCCGTGATGAAATGCCTAACGGTAGTCCCGCGGGACTGGCTATGAATTAATAAGTGGGGGCTGGTTTTACTCAGTAAGAATCTGATTCTCGCACATGTTAATGCTTAAGGTGCACATGTGATCGTTTTTGAAGATTTCCTACCTCCTCCATAAAAAAAAATACATATGTACATATGTACATATGTACAGATACAGATGCAGATACGCAGATACAGAAACACATACAGATGTACAGCTACATAGATACAGATGTACAGATACAGAGATACAGATACAAAGATACAGATGTAGAGAAACACCGGTATAGATACGCAGATACAGATGCACAGATACAAATACATAGATACACAGATACAGATCCACAAATACATTTACACAGATCCATATTCACATATAGATTTCCACAGATAGAGATACATAGATATAGATATATAGATATAGATACATATATATAGATACATATATATAGATACATATATATATATAGATACATATATATAGATACATATATATAGATACATATATATAGATAAATAGATATAGATACCTCTATATATAGATACACAGATACAAATACACAGATATAAACACAGATGCAAATACAAAGATTCAGATACACAGATACATGCACGAACAGCTCTTGCGAGAATATCGCCCAATATCGGTGGATCTGAGCAGGCAATAAGAAAACTGCCAACAAAGCTCCAGACATCGTTATAATTGTATGCGGTGCCCATAGACTTCTCGCACTTGTAACATGAAAGGAGCCACAGCAGCGAACAGATTGCCGTCGCGCGATATATGGTGTGCATTCCGAACGGTCTCCAACGATGCAGCAGGAGTCATAGCACCAAAGAAGCTTGGAATATAATCTACGAATTCATAGCCAGCGTGATACAGCAACTTCACCGAGTTGAACAGGCAGCAAGAAGTTGCTAACCTGTTAGCCGGGGTTCGAGAAGTAAATCGTCAGGACAATTGCGGAGACTGGGTCTTCTGCAGAAGAATTTATAGGACACGACTAACTGGCAGTAGGCCAAGCCTACGCTAAGTAGATGGTATAGACGAGGACGCCCCACAGACGAGGACGGCCCAAAGAACATAGAACAATACATTAACCAAAGTACGTAGATTATAGACCATAGAACGCATAACAGAACCTAAATCATATAACATTAAACATTGAAAATAGAACTTAGAACATAGAACACAACAGAACGAAACAAATAACATTGATCACAGAACATAGATCTGAACATAAACCAAAGAACATAGATTATAGAACATAGAACGCAGGACTGAACATTGAACATATAACATTAAACATTGAAAATAGTACATAGAACACAACAGAACAAAACAAAGAACATAGAACAGAGCATTAGCCAAAGAAAGAAGAAACAAGAACGTAGATTATAGAACATAGAACGGAACATAGAATACAGAACATGGATATTATAACACAGACCAGAATATAAATCAAACAGCATAGATTATAGAACATAAACCAAACAATTAGATTATAGAACATAGAACAGAATATGAAACAAAAAACAAAATATTGAACAAAAAACATAGAACAATATAAAGAAAGAAAATAGAACATAGAACATATAACATTGAATATAGAAAGTGGAACATTGAGCATAGAACATACAAAATAGAACAGAGCATAGAACAGAACATAGAACAGAGCATAAAACAAAGAACGTAGAGCATAGAACAAAGACCATAAACATAGAACAAAGAAGTCACAAAAATTCTTATAATGCCATTAAGGCTTATATCATCGTTAAAAAATTGCATATCTACGAATATCAGATAATCAGAGGAAACATCGAGTTTAGATATTATTCCTCCCAAATTTCCTTCCTTTTTTTTCATTTTCATTTATACTTAAAAGTTAAATCACATCAGATAGGTTGGTTAACAGCGCATTGTTTGTATGTTTTTCATGGGCAACTATTAGCTGTTACAACAATGTGCCTTCATTTAATCAACAAAGGAATTGTTGAACGAACAAGATTACATTTCCATTTAAATATAAAGATAAATGCAGTTTTATGATTCATTAGGAAGCAACAATGCATCTAAGGCAAACAAAGAGCATTAACAACAACAACAACAATAATAATGGATCCCTTATTGGAATATCTAAGCTCCAAAAATAGAACAACGAATTCTATAGATGAGTAGATGAGCATATGTCTTTGTCGCTTAATCTTCCCTCTGGGGAAGAAGATGTGCGCGCATCTGGGATATTTAATTACATTTGTTGCTGTTGTTGTTGGTTGTTGATAATTATTTGTAAAGCAAATTAAAAATCTCATTGCTCACCTGCAATGCGCTTTATGCTTGGTTGTTCCATCTATAGGCATCTCCTAGGGTGGTGGTGATTGGCTGTCACCTGCTCTGATCGGACCTAAGGAGGAAGGTAAACTCCGGCAGAGTTGAAAAGTTGTTTGCACAAACTTCTCTTCACGGAGCATTTCACCGGATGTCGGATGGCCTTTCCCTTCCCTTTCTGCTGATTTCAGTTCATTTCCGAGCTATAATCGGTCGGTCGAATTGTCACAACAAAATGACTAAGAATCTTATGTAGTTTTTTACATGGCCACCGACAACCATAAAGAGAGAGAGTTGAATGCTTAGTTCGCATAACCAAATTGGGTCATCATCTCATCCCGGAAAGGAAAGGAGTGACAAGTGATTTGTTTACTTTGAATGATTAAACGAAATTTGAAAAAAAAAAAACCAAAAAAACCCCTGAGATTTGAGACGTTATCTGAGACAAACATCCGATGATGATTGACTTCCGTGTGTTGTCAACTTGTCAATTAAAAATAACAAATTGACGATCAGATCAGATTGCGACGAAAAAAGGAAATTTGGAATTTGCACGTTGTGTAAACATTACAACGAAATTAATCGTGTGAGTGTGTGTAGGTGGGTGGGCTGGTGGCGGCAGCGACGACTTCAAAGGTTGTATTACAGGCATTACCCAAACAAACAAGAAATGGATCAAAAGCGGTGATATATGTGGTTGTTGTGGTTGTTGTTTTTTTTTTGTCAATTGGTTTTTCTGGCCAAATAAAAATCGCAATTTTTTTTTCATTTCATGTCACCACGCATTGGCCATGGAATCGTAACAAACCAGCATCATCAACCAAAATTATGTTGTTGCGACATCTTGTGTCTTTTATGTTGGACATTCGGTTGTTTTAGCATTTGTTGTGGGTGAATAGCAATTTTCATTACGTAATAGGTTTAGGTCTAGAGTCGGTGGCTGCTTTTGCACACTTAGACCGGTTACGGTCCATTGTGCATTGTGCTACCACAGGATCAAGGTCTTTACCCACATTGTGCGCCTAATAGATTTTATGATGTCTCGCACTTTTGGGTTTTCGACGTTAAGTTTCCGGCAAGAGCCGAAAAAGTAAATATGAAGTGGGGTACTGTTTCTTCCTCCTCGACATCATTGCAGCTTCTACAGAAGTCATCGAACTTAAGGCCCATCCGTCTTTCATGTACTCCGATAGGACAGTGAAGTGTCTTCGGATTAACCTGGGTACCTGCCGTGAAGGCTCTGTCCAACGGTTCTCTTCGGACAGGATTGATTTTGTGACGTTAATCAACGCCCATTCACAATATTACTATTGCGGATGGGTCAGTACCAAATTTTAATAGATACTGTTGTCACATACACATGTGTGCTATGTATTTCAATAAAATCGGGCTTCGGGAAGTAGATTAAAAGTTGATCACAAGATCCCACGACAGACAAACACTTGGGCACGCGAAATTAATTGAGAGGCCCAAGGGCGAAGCTTATCTTCAGGGGACATAAACATTTTTCAGCGAACGTGTGTACATTTGTACGGGTGTACGTTTGTCGTGTCGTATATCTCCGCTTCTACCAGTCAAAATTGGATGGGATTTGTTTTAAAACAATTGGTTAGCGCTCGGCATGCGATGGCGTAATTTTTTCATTCATAGGGGTTACTACCCCTGAGAAAACTGAAAAAATACTCAATCTATGCATCGTTATCGATTATTTTTAAGCATAAACGTTTGCAAAGTAAAATAGTTTTTGGTAGGAACTCGTATATCTCGGCTTCTACCAGTAAGAATTTAATGGGAATACTTTTAAAACAATTGTGAAATGTGGCGCGTGTAAAAACAATTCTTTTATGAATATTCTGGGATCTCGCTAATAGGGTCTGGAATTTTTCGGACCAACCAATTTCTCAAGCGATTCGTATGAAATTCGGTATGTAGGAAAAGGATGCGACTATAACCCTTGTTCCTATGGAAATTCTGGGATCTGGCCAATAGGATCTGGAATTTTGTGGACCAATCCATTTCTCAAGCGATTCGTATGATATTCGACATGTAGGACTAAGATGCGATTATAAGACTTGTTCCTATGAAATTCTGGGATCTGGCTAATAGGGTCTGGAATTCGATTCGTATGAAATTCGGTATGTAGGACTAAGATGCGATTATAACCCTTGTTCCTTTTGGAGATTGTGGGATCTGCCCAATAAGATCTGGAATTTTGTGGACCAACCCATTTCTCAAGCGATTCGTATGAAACTCGGTATATAGGCCTAAGATGCGAGTATAAAACTTGTTCCTATGGAATTTGTGGACCAAGCAATTTCTTATATAAATTACTAAGATGCGACTTTAAGACTTGTTTCTATGGAAATTCTGGGATCTGGCCAATAGGGTCTGGAATTTTGTGGACCAAGCAATTTCTTAAGCGATTCGTATGAAATTCGGTATGGAGGACTAAGATGCGACTATAAGACTTGTTTCTATGGAAATTCTGGGATCTGGCCAATAGGGTCTGGAATTTTGTGGACCAAGCAATTTCCCAACCGATTTGTATGGAATTCTTTAGGATTCGTAGGACTAAATTAGACTGAATTACAACTATCCATATTGCGAGCTAAGAAGCTCGCTTTACTATCTTATATATATGTAAGGCAACAAAAACTGTAATATTGGTAACAGCAATTTCGAAGAGACCATCCATTACTTAGCTGGGAATGATAAAAGGCTTACAAATTTTACCTTTCAATTTGATTAACTTTTCATCAGGTCTACCATAATGTATTACTTCCCGAGTAAAAGTGTCAATGACGCCGCCCAACTACACAACCATTGAAGGCATTGTACCACAGTTCAGTACAGTGTACAGCTCAGTACAGTGTGGTAATGCATTGCATCTGCATGTGAGTCACTAAGGTATGCAAAATTCCCACAGGAACTTTGCTACAACATTAACTCCCGGAAAATATTAAATAATAATCAGTTGCTATTACTTAGGTCTCTCAGTCTGTTGCGTTGACTGACTGACTATCTGATGTCTGCCAATTTACGGCCAGACTCAGTTAAATCATCGCCCTCTTGGCAGTCAGTGTCCGCACTCAAAGTGCTTTTTGTGTGCAATTTGTGCAACATGCAAAGAAAGTATCCGCTAGAAGGAAACAAGAAGCTGAAAAGACGATACTAACTGTCAGCGAGTGCATTGTTAGTACAAAGGAGCATTATCTTGGCATTATTCGCTGCTGCTGCTGCATACCAATCTGCATAACTTAGAGTTGGAGCTTGGAGGAGTTATAAGCACCGCTCATCATAGGCAAGTACAAGTGAAAATACTTAAATTACACAACACACACACACACCTACTCCATACGCCTGAAATATGATCTACAGAAAGAAAATCTGCAGAGATTTTGCTATGGTCACGGAGGGACGGGGTAGACTGGGGGAGAGAGTTGCTTAACAAAAGCTACGATAAGTGAATAAAAATGTGAGCGACAACAAACTTGCAGCAGTAACAACATTAGCAGCAGGAAGAAAAGGAAAAAATTATTTGTTGGATTGTGTTGTGTTTGTTGTTGTTGCATAATTCCTTCCCTTTGGACACTTTTTTGAATATTTCGGCCGGTTGCATTAATTTCTCGCTGGTCGCAGGGTTGGCTGCAGCAGCAATCATCTCCGGTATTGCAAACGCCCGCAACGGTACGACACGATATGACGGAGTGATGTGATACCAATTCACAGTGCAATGGGAAAGTGAAAATGTGAAATGAAAACAGTTAGGCTTTCTTCTGCTTGTTAATTATGTTAATTGAGCTAGCGTAACGCAGAGGGATCTTAAGTGTCTTATTGTCGTGTTGCTGTAACTTTAGGTAACAAAGCTGACGAGAATTCGGTAATTTCCGTTGTTAAGGGAGCTGAAGTTGATACTTTTATTCCAATATTTCATTTAAACGCCATCTCAAGCCTCCAGCCATGCTTATATATTCTGCTTGAAAGTATTACACGTGAACATCTCAAAAATGACTTGAATCCTTTTTTAATTAAGGTAAACATATTAAAGAAGACGTTTTTCTGATCCTATTATTATTCTATAATATTATATATTCTTGCTATAGTATTTTATAATTTTACTGTATCTTATAATCTTACTATAATATTTTGTAATCATACTATATTTTATAATCCTACTATAATATTTTATAATCTTCCTAAAATAATTTTTTAAAATTCCTCTAATCATTCTACAATAATTTTATAATTTTATATTTATATTTAAAATTTCTATAATCATCTAATATTCAACCGAAATTCGTTCTATAATCTTGCTCAATTTATATCTTCAATTATTCTAGAAACTTCTGTTAGTTGTCCCATAGTCATCCTATAATACTTTTATAAATGTCTAATCATAACCATTCTATAATACTTCATCTCCATCTCCATCCATCTGTTACTATCCTATATCTCTATATCCTATTTAATTTTCCTACTATGTTCCTAAATCTTCCTATAATCATGCTATAATTCTGTCAAATTCAATCTTTTTTCAACACACAATCAAACGATAATATGCATCCTATAATCAATTTGTCATTATACAAGCATCCTTAAATCAAAACATCCCAAAATTTTCCTATACTCTTCCAATAGTTCCTATAATATATTTACAAACATCCAATATAAAAAATGTATATTCAACCTACAAGCATCCTAAAAACATCCCATAATCTTTCAATAATCATCCTATAATGTTCCTATAATCTATTTACATTCATCCTATATAAATAATTATAATCTACCTACAAGCTCCTTAAATCAAAACATGCTATAATTTTCCTACACTCTTCCAATAGTTCCTATAATCTATTTACAAACATCCAATATAAAAAATCTATAATCAACCTACAAGCATCCTAAAATCAAATCATCCCATAATTTTTTCTATAATCTTCCAATAATCATCAATAATGTTCCTATAATCTATTTACAAACATCCGATATAATAAATCTATAAACAACCGAAAGGCATCCTAAAATCAAATCATCCTATAATTTTTCTATTATCATCTAATAATGCAATCATAATGTTCCTATAATCTGAAAATTATTCTCCTCTCATCCAAATCAAACGTCGCAAAAGGTGTGAGTAACCTTTTCTCCCAACACGCCATCCATTTTGTGTGCCGAAAATTCTCTCTGACGTTTTGCATTATCAATCTCGTAATAATTGGATTGCATCATATTACGTGTACGGCATGTATGTGGTGCAATTAAATTAAACGACGTACCAAAGAAGAGACATATTAAGTCCACTTATCAGTGGCTGATTGAATGCACAACCACAAGCTTTGACAATCAGTCATCAAACTTATTGTACATGACAGTGCCTTATCATTGTTTTTGTATTGATGCAAATATTTGCTCTTCTGGGAGTTCATCCGCAATTTTAAGAGAGAGAGAGAGCGAGTGACGCATTTGAGCTAAACATTGGTCAATGAACTCATGATGTTATATCAACAATTGCTCTTTCGATGAGTTAGTGACGCTCTGTTCTGTTTCTTGTTCTTCGAATTGCACACGATTTGCTCGGTCAATCGCAGATGCTCAGTAAATATTAACACTTGAAAGGAGAAAGATTTATTATAAATTTTTTTGATGAGTTTTGGTGTGTCGTGTCAATATTGTAACGGTGGATGAATTTTCATTTTGAATTTATCATTAAATTGGAGAGAGATGACATATTGTGTCCTATAAATATCACATAAGAAAGGAATTCACTCCAGCGATGTATTTGTAGTGATCACCTGATCATCGAAGCGATGTCAAAATGCCTTGATCACATACGTCATAAGCTAGCTAAGCTCTTAATACGACTTTAAAAACTTTAAAAAGACGACAGTAGAGACTTTTAAGGCATCGTAAGAATAAGACCAAAATACAATCAAAAATAGTATATTACATAACGAGCGAGGAAAGTGGAGTTTATCGTGCGAGTTAGAAGTACGAGGCGGTAGCCGAGTGCGGCAATCTTACAAGCATGATGAGCATATTTACTTTATATTTCGCCCGTAATAATATACTTCCCGGACGGTTTAAATATTGGGCAGAAAAATCCAAGCAAGTCTGAAGAGAATTCTGATTTTATGGTATTCTGCTTTGTAACTTCTTCATGGTAGGTTCAGGGTAACCACCTTTTGATAAAAATTATATTATAACTAGTATGTCAGTTCTGACCACTAGACTACTAACTGACAATACCAAACTTTTCCAGTTCGACCATTTCCCATTTTAAAAGGCCGATTTCCGCTCTTGTAGTTCATTACGAACGCAAATGATTTTTTTTTTGAAGTCTAACAAGTACCTCTGTTCTGACCACGTTGTGCTTGCTAGCTACCCCAACTGGCTTTGTTCTACACGAACAACCCAGGCGTACAAAGCGCACATAAGCCGTAGCCTAGCGAATAACTAACTTGGTTTTGACCCCTAGCTGGTCTAGTCAAGATGCTCCGCCGTTCCCAATTCAATAAATGCCTCTGTTTTGACCACTACTGATTACTCGGTAACCGGTCGATTCCACTAGCACAATTCAACTGGACACAATTCCACTGGGGAACAATTTAACTTGCAAAGGTACACGGAACCGCAAATACAGAAATTACACACATTAATATTTTATTTGCGTTGGCAAGGTTTTAATTGTACAAAATAACAATCGCGCTCGCGATTTACCACATAAATGCGTTTAATATTTTATTTGCGTAGGCGTGGTAATAAAATATTTACTTATTGTTTTCTTTAAATTAACATTCTTTAACATTCGTATTCTTTCTTTAGTTAACTTTTGTTATAATTAAACGAATTCAACTTGCATAATTTTAGTCTTTGATAATCAAACGCATTTAGGGTGGTAAATCGCGCGCGCAAGTTGAATTGTGCCAAGTGGAATTGTGTCCAGTTGAATTGTGCCAAGTGGAATTGTGCCAGTAGAATTGTGTCTAGTGGAATTGTGCTAGTGGAATTGGCCTAGAATCGATTACTCCGAACTTCTCATGTTCAACCGAGGATCTTTCAAGCACGGTACATGTTCGTTCCCAACCACTGAGGATAAGGCCATTAGCAGCTGGCCGAGTACCTCTGTTTTGACGATGTTGTACTTCGACTACTACACCGAGTTCCCCTGGATGATTCTATGTAACTAATACCAGCATACCGTAGTTCTAAAGGGTTTTTCAATAAGGGCACAACAAGAACTTTTGCAGACCCCAATCAGAAAAGTTTCGGCAGTTTCGGAAGTTCAATAGGCTTCAGTTATATAGTTAATTTGGTGTAGGCCAATTCTTTATGCTAATTTTGCCACAATGTGGACTGAGAGATTCCAAATTCCTGTGAATCCTTAATGTATCGGGTGTTTCAACAGGTGCGCTTCAACTTTTCTCCGATAGGGACGGCGAACGACGCCATATTTTTTATTGTTCTTTTGTCATTTGGAAACTTCATTGGTATACATTTCATCATGGAACGCTACACATGTGAAAAGCGATTGCAAATCGTGCAAATTTTTTATCAAAATAATCGTTCTGTTGCCGCTACTTTAAGAGCATTACGGCCATTTTACGGTCCATTTAACAAGCCAGCCCGTTCGACAATCGACCGTATAGTAAAGATCTTGGCCTACATCCGTATAAGATCAAGCTGACACAACAACTAAAGCCGTTTGACCATTTAAAGCGACGCCGATTCGTGAATTGGGCTCAAGAGCAAATCGAAAATGATGCAGATTTTCACCGAAAAATCATCTTCAGCGATGAGGCTCACTTCGTAAAATGTGCACGCGGTGGTCATGCAAAAGAAATCGAGTTTCATACTTAAATGTATCATATGTATATGTTCAAATTCGTTAATAAAAAAAAAGTTAGTTCAAAAGTCGAACAGTTTGTGTTTTATTCAAAAAAAAAGTTGAAGTGTTCTTATTGAAAAACCCTATATAAAGTATCAATAAGTTGTAGTATTTAGGAAATAAAGAAACCGTAAAAAAAACGAGAACCTAAAAATAAAACTTAAATAAAGACAATCTTTGTAATTTGTAACGAAGGAAGAAGAGGAGAAAGAACCCTGGGTAACCGGCGAGCGTCACCTGAGCAATCAATGTTACAACACAACAAAGAATGAGCCAACAAAAAATTTAAAAAAAAAATGCCAAAGAAAACCAAGATTCTGCAGTGCAAGTGACCCAAATTCGATGCAATGCGTCCTCAAGATTGAAAGATGGAAGTATTTTCCGTCATTTTCGTAATTCTGGATGATAAGATGCCGTCGTGACAGCTGGCAGTACTCGTACCAATGATTCCATAAACTTGAGCAGCCAATTCTTATATAAACTCGCAGCTGTTGTTCCAATGCACTAATTATGCGGAAAGGTTTGCCTGCTCGTTCCCTCGGCACTACACAAAGAAAAATAATCGAACAAAAATGTCCATTTATCAGCAACAGGCCAAAATGAAATGACCAATAAAGAGTTGCACAGATAACTGGATTGCATTTTTAAACTCGTAATTAAAATTGAGGATGGATCCAATTTCCAGTTTCCAAATTGGCAAATTTGTCAAAATTGAGAGGAGCAGCGACTGGCTTTGTGGTGACTGGATTAACAAATCAATGAATGAATGAATGAATGACTTGAATGATGGTTGAGAGTTAACAGATGATGAGAAGGGATTTTGGAAGAGGAAAAAACTCAATCAAATTCGATTGATTCCACTGTTGCCTCCGCGGCCGGCGGTTTCAATCATCTGACAACCGTCTGACATGATGAATCATGATGATGATTGCAAATTAAAGTTCAATGCCTTAAAGGAATTCTTTCTTTCTTCGTTTGTTCTCTAAAACTTAAGGAGTCTCTGAGTCTGAATCTGAGATAAATACATTTGAATGAGTCTCGCTTAGTCAGAGGAATTTGCAGTGATAAAAAACTAGTTCGGTTCTTCTTTTTCTTTTTTACAACATTTTAAAGGACAGATGCGCCAATGTAGTGATGATACGCATTTTCAGAACTGATAAGCTTTCTTTTTTGGGTTTAAAAAAATTTGAGTGACATTTGTAGCGAAGTTCCCCATAGTAACTTACACACTGTATGTGTAAGTTCACCGATTTGTTCGTCCTTCGATTTCGCTCAACTCATCAAGTTGATGCTTGCTTGAATACAAGAACAATAGGCATACAACCGCACACGTGTTAAATGTCAGCAGCCAAGCTAAAGCATTGGGCACACAACTGCACGTGTGGTATTTGCGTTCAGGCATAAAATTCTCATACGGTTTTTGTACATTAATGGTTAGTTAGGTAAACTTTTGCACACAAGTCGACTTCCTTATAAAGGAGACCGAGTGGTCGATTTCCAAATAAGTAAGACCGATGGTACAAGTTCCGACCGAATCAGAACATCACACTTTTGGCGTACCGTTAATCAACAAGAACATAAATTAAGATAGGAAATTTTATACGCATGTGTATCTTCAGTTGGAGAATTTACATGAAAAATTTTAATGGGCTTTTTTCAACAGTTTCCTTGTCTTAAAACTGGCAAGTGTTGACCAGGTAGGTCTCTTCAGAAATTTCCTTACTTGCAACAGTCTTTTCTATTGGTTGTTTATAGGAATGCTAGATAATTTGTGGATCCAATTTGTGTCACAAATTTTGAATATCGGCTTTAATTTTTTTTGTAGAAGCATTTACTTCCTTTTTAAATACTGGTTTAAGAAGAGTATGGTTACATCTGTGAAAATTTCTCTCTAACGGGTGGGCAATCTACTGGTTTGTTTTTAAATAATGGGCTATGGCAATTTTTTTTAACGATTTGCTTGACATTTATGGCAGATCGTCAGTCTAATATTCCGCGCACGAAACTATAATGTTTTAGCTTGAGGAGTGTTTTGAAATATTGAAGACTAATTTTTAATGTCAGTGCTGTGTAGCCGAAGCCTTGCGAATTCGTAAAAGAGGGCCAAGCGCAACCGCGGTGGTGAAATTGGTGAAAAAAGTTCGTAAGAACGGCTTGCTATTAAATAACAGAATTGCTCCTTAAGTTCCGGACAGGTCGAACGCCCGATAACATTGCGGCTGTAGCCCATAGTGTGGGACAGAATCCATCGACCTCAACTGGACGCCAATCGCAGCAACTGGCCATTAGTCGCACCAGCCTGAGGCGAATAAAGTACAAAGACTTGGATTATTCGCTTACAGATGACTCAGGAGTTGAAAGCAAATGACCATCCGCTTCGATATTAGTTCTCTGCGTGTTTCATAGACCAGAGATCGAATTACCACATACGTGACTAAATAATGTTGATTTGGCATGATCGCTTACGTGAACGAGTGACGACAAGTGATCATACCAATGTAAATACTCGATCACTCGTTAACGTATGGATTTTATTCACTTTCGTACTTCGACCCCAGCTTGATAATGACTTCGATTTTAGTCGATTTTTCGACGAAGTGCATTTCCATCTCGTATGTAATCAAGCAGAAGTGTCAGATTTGATGTTCGGAACAGCCACACGTAATCGAAAGAAGCCAATGCATAAACCGAGTTTGGATTTTGGAGTGGTGGTCCATTTTTCTGGAAACGCCCCTATCGTCAATTACGACCGTTACAAACTTTTTATAGCCTCATCGACGCCATGACGCCACGGGCCACCTTTGGTTTCAACAAGATGGCGTAACATGCCATACAAGCCGACTGACAATCGATCTCTTGCGCGCCAAATTTGGCAACCGAATAATCAGCCGTTTTCGAGATGTCAATTGGCCTGCGATTTGACGCCGATGGAGTTTTTTCTATGGGATGCCATTAAGAATAGATGTTATGCCGACAATCCAGAGGTAATTCTAGCTTTGAAACATATCATTGCATTGCATAACATTGCGAAATGATCGAAAAAGTTCTGAAAACTGTACTCAAAGGATGGCTTACTGTAAGGCCAGCAAAGGGAGCCACGAACGAAATTGTTTTTCATTCTTAAATAAATAATAAAATAAAAACACAATAAAAATACAATTTAAAAAAATATTGATGTGTACGCATTTTATGGTAACCGATTCCACAAGCACAATTCCACTAGACACAATTCCACTGGCACAGGGTGGTAAATCGCGCGCGAGAATTAACACCTAAATGCGTTTGATTATCAAAAAGTTAAATTGTGCCAAGTGGAATTGTACCAAGTGAAATTGTGCCAAGTGGAATTGTGCCAGTGGAATTGTGCTAGTGAAAAAGGCCTGGAATCCATTTTATAGCAAACAAACTTTTAAATTGTCCACCCTCTAAAAAAGATCCAACTTTACCGTTTTTGAAGTCTGAGAGGTTGTCCGGGTGTTTGTGCCTTCTGTACGCTAAAGTCTCCCTCCTCCCTCCCGCCTCCTTCCCGCGTTATTTGCTGGCTCCCAATAGCTTATGTTCAGAGTGGAAGGCAAGCTTGCTTTAAATTACATCTCCGAAGAGCTATTATTCTGTTTACTATTTTTTCAGTTCTCTATATGAATAAACGCTTAAAATGTCTGCTGAAAGAAAACAGAAAGAAATTCAAAATGTTCGAAATTGATCTATCACAGTAGCGGGGGGGGGTCCTCTCACTAATCTGTCACCATTGTCTTCAGCTATGAATTCACATCATGAATGACGCCTTTGAACGAACGTTCTATTAAATAATTGAATTGAAAAATTAATGAAAATTGCATTACAATCATCACTCTGCCTGCTCCTCCGCCCTCTCCAGCAACAGTTAATTGAGTATTCCAACAGTGACTGCCGGTCGCAACCAAAATTGCATCACATAAAGACGACCACCACTTGGAACTTGGTAATTGACAGCACTACCAGCAACCACCGCCATCGTCACCGCCACAGTGTTAAATAATTTAATTTTAAAAAACAGAAGAAATAGAAAAATTGTCACGTTCAGAAAAAATGCATGGCATTGCGTCGGCGCGACGACCGACGACACTTCAATTATTGAATGCCCGGTGTGCTGCGGATGACGTCGTTGGCTGACAATCACGCCAATGTTCTTAATGCTCTCAATGTGTGCGCATGCATTGTCGTCACACAATCGTCACTTGTCATCAATTATTATCAATTTGCTTTTGTTTTAATGCATCTCCCTTTGTTCCCGTTCTTTCCTTTTCCTTCTCTTCCTCGATTGAAGATCCTGCTATTAGTCATTAGTCGCGTTCGATTGGCCTAAAGAGTACAACTCTTCACTTTAGTTAATTGAGCTACTCTTCACTTTTTTTGGGCTACTGAAGTGAAGAGACTGTTCGATTGGTATTCTTCACTTCAGATAATTTACAGTTTTACTCATCTGAAGTAACTACACGAGCAGACTGTTCGATTGGTATTCTTCACTTCAGATAAATGTCAGTCTTACTCATCTGAAGTAACTACACGAGCAGAACAACTCACTTACTTCAGCTGCCCAATTTCTCTCCCAATTTTTAACAGATGTGAAGAGTTGTCAATCGAGTTGTCAAACACATAAAGGTGACCCAATGAACACGTTGTCGGCGTACAGGCGAACAACAACAAATACCAAAATAAAGTTCAAACTGGTATGCGAGAGAACTGTCAACGCATATGCCGGAGAGAAAAGTTGAAAGTTTGTCAACTTTTTGCGTCGTTTCGATCTGTCAGTTGCTTACTTCGCCACAACGGACGCAACGAATTCTATGGGCTGGGCTCTTTACTCTAATACTAATTGAGTAAATTTAGTCCAATCGAACGCGGCTATTGAGTGCGATGCACATAGCTGTTTTGAATTCTGCTCACACTGCGACAGTGTGAATTGTGCATTTAAAGGAAGAAGAGAGAGAAATATAGCACAATAAACCAAACCACATGGTCACAATTGAAGCCAGCTGGCATAGTCTGACAGCCCTGCCAGCTCTCCATCAACCAACCGATCGATCGATCGTGCGTAGACGATCGGATTCATTCATTGGGCATTGGGCTTTTGTTGACATTTATCAACAGCAGCAGCGATTCATTCATTGAAATTCTATGTGCAGTGCAGTGAACGGATGACGTACGCACGCTCGATCGTTCTATGAGTTGTCAAAAGGGGGGTAGGGCAGCGTCACGGTTTTTTGTTTCTGTTCCCGATCAATTAAAGGGGTTTCCAATAAGGACATAACAATTTTGTATTTAAATAAAACACAGAATAATAAAGATAGCGTGCTGAAATTTATTCCACGTTTAGTACACATCTTAAATTTAAGTATGAAACTTTGATCTCGTTCATATGAACACCGTGTTGCTGCATGCTTTGGAACCAATTTTTCACCACTCTTCCTGACGGAACCACAAAACTTTTTTAAAAAAAAACTGGAACATTTTTATTACCTCATCCGCATACGTCATTGTTCTTTTGCGAACGTCATCCGACTTGATGCCAAACAAATTTTTCTAACACCTAGCTCTAGCAAGTTATCTCGCGTTAAACGTAGGCGTTTGCTTTTGGATCGATGAACTCTCATTCTGATAACAACACGAGAGTATTTCCACCTCCATTTTTTTTTCTTTTGTTTATTCAAAAGTTCAGAGGGCGTCTTTATTGATTTTCAATTGATTGACTTTGATTTCTTTGTTGCCTTTGAATATATAATGATTCCGGTAGTACATCACTGGGAATTTAATGGAATATTTAAAAAAAAGTCGAGTGGGCTGTCGAACCATTCACAATGATGATGACGTAGTCTAACAGTTCTCGATAAATAAACCAAAACCACAAACTTGAAAGCCTAAAAATGGCCATAAAGCCATCATGCTGTAATAAGTTGCCAAATTACACTCCACTGCCCTTGCTCTCGTTTGTGTTCTGCTGTATTTCCTCTGAAATCTAATTGATGCGTTTCGTTTTCTTGCTTAATAATACATACAATGGTACACAACATTGTTGCATTTGAAGGGGAAGGTGATTTTGTTGGCGATTGACTGCGGAGCCAATACACACACCAAGGTGGATATTCGAGTAATCGTACTCGTGTCATATTGCACCGAATGAACGTCGGCAATTTGCACTACAATTGATTTAAAGCAACAAAATAAATTGAAATGTACCTGGTACCTGTACCAACAGTATCACTTCCATAAGCCTTAAATTTATGTAAGAAATTCATCCATCATCATATTTGGATCTACAACCGATGTCCGGCCCTGGCTTCCCGCAACAAATCTCTCCACCCGATTTCGAGCCTATGTCATCCAGTTTGGCATTCCTAAACTCTGGGCATCCTGGTCTACGTCATCCTTCCAGCGTATGCTTAGCCGGCCTCGCTGTCGTGTTCCAGAAATCCTCCCACAGGACTTAGCATCTCATGCTATCTAAGTGTCCTTCCCACCAGAGCCTACCGAGCTTAATTCTCTTCACGATGTCGACATCGCGGTAACGCTCGTAGATCTCATCATTATAGAAGTCTCCGGAATCGTCCTTCCTCACATACGGGGCCAACAATTCTCCCTAAGAATTTTCTTTCGAACGTGGCTAACAGGCTTCTTTGTAAATGCCACCACATCCGCCACTTCGATTGGTTTGGCATTTGTATGAGCCTTGAAATGTTTTATTCTTTTCCGGGTGAGGGCTGCAAATATGAAGAGTATGTGCTCTGATGTTTATTTTGCCTCGTTACAGAATCGGCAGCGATCCGATTGGGATTTACCCATTTTCGAGAGATTGCCTTGGAATGGGCCGTGTCCTGTCAAGTGCCAGACTAGTGTTCCTGGGTATGGCGGTCCAGTTTGAGGGCCCTGTCCATGTGACTGATGGTGTATTTGAGAAGCTTTTTGGCTTGTCTGATCCCAGTCGATGATACCCATTCCGCTTATATGGCAGTGTTTTTCCATTCTTTCACTCTGTTTATGATATGACTTTTGGAATAGGCAATGCTGGGTTCGGGGCCAGTAAAGGCTCCTTCTGCTCCTGCTTGCTGCCTCGTTTCCTGATATGCTTTAGTTTCCTCGCGACCACATTAACATTAAAGTGATTTTGTTGGTTTTGGTTTTGGAGACCACCTTAAAGTGATTTTGTTGGTTTTGGTCAGTTCTTTTAAGTGGCAGAAGCAGGTCCACTTTGTTTTGGAATAAAATACTAGACTTTTTAGCACTAGCAGTGCTGCTTGACTATCTGAGATCACACAGATTTCGGTTCTTCTGTACCTTCTTTTGATACAATCTAGTGCGCAGGCTTCTATTACTATGGTTTCCGCCTGGAATACTGTTGGAGATATGCCTAGTGGTATTCGCTTTTTGATTCTGGCCACCGAGTCAGGGCCGCGTACGTGATCCTGAATCTAATGATACTTTGGTATAGCCATAAGGTGATTTGCGGTTTTATTCCCCACGTTTTGTTAAACATGCGTTGGTAGGTAAAGTAAGCTAGCTCTGTTAGCTTTGTTCGTAATATATAATATACATGGGGATTCCATGTCAGTATGCTGACAAACACGACACCTAGGTATTTGGCTTCTGGCATCAATTTAAGGGTTTTGCCCTTTTTTTGCGTTATTTTGTTCCTTTTTGTTAAAAGTGTGCAAACTATCTTTTCTGGATTGACGCTTAGCGCTTAGGCCAACCTCTTTGCACTAGTCTTTTACTAGTTTGAGAGCACATTGTATTTGTTCTGTTAGTGTGCTCTCGAATTTACCTCGAACCATTACAACAAGGTCATCTGCATAGATGATGTTTGTTAAGCTGTTATTCTGGACAACTTGTCCAGCACTAATAGCCACAGAAAACACCGCCTTGTGGACATCATGATGGTTGTTGCTATTGTGATGTTTTCGTCACCGAACGAGGCCTGAACGAGGTCCCTTTGAATGGACTTGCCCGATCATTCAGCTTTTCCTGTATTGGAGGAAAATTACCGGCGGACACCACCCTGAAGTTTGATCACCAGTCAAAGATAGTTACGGTCACTTGCAATTCTGATGCATTTTGCTTTGTCCCCCCTATTCTGCTGATGGCTGACCGCCATCAATTGTACTGAATTTTTAGAAACTTTTATTTAAGTTGACAAGAATCATCCGCATGATGAAAAAAAAATCCCTTTTTTATGTGTGTGGGACATGTATATGCCAGAATGTCCATTAACCTGAATATTGAATCCTTTTTTTGAATTTTAATTATGTGTCAGAAGATTGTCTGACAATTGAAATCGGGTCAGTGCAATGCGGCACAAACCAAAAATCCATAAAATGTGAGCCGTAGGCGAAGGTACGCTGCTGTTCGCTCCTCCAAAGTTAAGCCTTCCTTCTTCATTGTCCTAGAATTGTCATTCAATATCAATTTCAGTGAAAAGCTTGAGCATGCAATCATAGCACACACAGCACATGGCAGGCATCATGAATGATACTCTTATTGGTGAAAATTCCACAAAGGAAACTCTCCATTTATTGGGTTTTCTGGCTGGTGGCAGATGCATTTTTGGCAGCACACGTAGGATAGGGAATAAATTTCATTTTATTTTGCTTGCTGGGTTGGCTCTGGCATAATTTGCTTTCGAAAGTTTTCCCTCATCGCGCATAGATTAGAGTGATAGACCGTAGAGGACTACGGGAAATAATGAATATGGGGGGGGGAGAAACTCCAACATTTCCACTAGAGAAATTGGGTCAAACATGTGCGGAGTTTTTCATTTTCATTTGGAAACTTTTAGTTTCTGGGAAGAGGTGGAGATGGGAATAGGAATGAAAACTCTCGACGGTGTTTTTTTCTTTCCCTTCGTTTCCTTTGTTTGCCTATGCAGTACAGGCAGAGTACAAAATGGGTTCGTGATCACACAATTCGACCGAATCTTAACGCTCAAAATATTTTGTTGTTGATGATGTTGTTGTTGGTGATGCTTATAATAATATCGAACATGTACTGTGTGTTTCATGTGCAGTTAGTCTGTCGTCACTGCGTTTTGTGCTCTTGTTGGTCTTTGCTACTACAGGGGCCGGCGATCGAAGGGTTTAATTTCGTCATTTATGAATATTTTTATTAAACTTTTTTTAAAGAATGTTAACAACATTCCATATTTTATGTAAAACACGTAACTGCTCGATATAACCACATTTGGCACGGATGATAGCGTCGAGTATCTTAACGAAGGCATTGCATTGTTGAACGAACGTGAGCGGTTGGTATTTTGGTGCATTCTCTATGAAAATTCGTCTACAGTCCACACTTTCATATCCTTTTGTCGACACCGTGGTCTCCGAAATGGACCATATGGAGGACAGTAGGATTCAAGTCTGGTGAGTATGGAGGCCATTGTTACGAAGAAAATTGAAATTGAAACTGACACTGGAATTGAAGTTGAAAAATAAAATTGAAATTGAATCGAAAGTAAAAGATATTAAGATATTTAGTGAATTGAAACGAAAATGTTATTGGTATGAAACGAGAATGATAATGGAATGAATGAAATTGAAACTGAAATGGAAATGGAATCGGAAAAAATCTAAATGGAATAAAAAAAACGGAATGAAAATAGAATGATAATGGATTTCAATGAAAATTTTATAAAAATAAAATATGAATAAGAATGGAAATGGAAAGGAATGGAATGACAATGCTATTATGGTACTTGAATAGAATTAAATTTGAAATAGAAATGGAATCGAAATGGAAATGGAATGAAATAAAAACGGAATAGGTGTATAATGGAAATGGAATTGCTGATGTACGTGAATGCAATGGAACAAAATAGATATGTAATGTTAATTGGATGAAAATATAGACTAACAACGGGTTTTAAAGGAAGTGGAATGAAAAAAGAATAGAATTAGAATAGAAATGGAAAGTATTTGAATATGAACATAAATAAGTAATAGAATCGAAAGACAAATAGACTGAAATGAAAACCGAATAGATACATAATGGAGTTGCGAATGTTCGTGAATGGAATTAAATTTGAAATAGAATCGAAATGGAAATGGGCTGAATTGGACACGGATTAGATATGGAAATGGAATTGCGAATGTACGTCAAATGAAAATGGAAATGTAATCGAAGTGGAAACAGAAAGGTATTGAAACAGAATAGATATAAAATGTAAAATGAATGAAAATAGAAATACAACGGATTTTAATGGAATTGAAATAAAAAAAGAATATAATTATCAAAGAAATACAATGACATATTTATGACTATAGATATTTAATGTTAATGAAATGAAAATATAATAATAACGGTTTTTAATGGAAATGGAATGAAAAAAGAATAGAAATTGAAATGGGAATAGAAAAGAATGGAATGACAGTACTATGGCACGTGAATAGAATTAAACTTGAAATAGAAATGGAATCGGAATAAATAATGGAAATGGAATTCCGAATGTACGTGAATGGAATGAAAATGGAAATGTTATCGAATGGGAAATAGAATGGAATGGATTTTAATACGAAATGGAATGCAAATGTTATAGAAATGAAATGGAACAAAAGGCAATGGAAGTGATATGGAATTCTGATGATACGTGAATGAAAACTCTCCCTTCGAAATGTTCGACTATGTTCAAATCTAAATGTTTTTTTTTTCCAAACAGGACTATGTGAAAAAAATACTCTGTATGGAGGGACAGCAAATTTGCTGCACTTACGTTGAGAAATAAGAGAAGATTAACTTCCTATGTTAAAATTCGGTCTCTTTAAAAGACATGAATTAAATAGAAATGATTTAAAAAAAATCTTCTAAAACACTCTCGTAGGAAGCTGATCGTCTGCTACTCGCATGGGTTTGCAACTAATTTTTAACTTAGTTAAGACTCAACCAAGCTTAAACTAATACTTAACTTGGCTTAAGCCTCGATCAAGCTTAAACTATTACTTAGCTTAGGTCAAGCCTCAAGCTAGCTTAAGCACTTTGTAGTAAAACTGAAATGCTTTTTTTAGGAATGTTCGGAAGACATGAGAATTAATTAATAGAAATGAATAAAATAAATCTTCTGAAATACTTGTAAGAAGCTGTTCATCAGCTACTCGCAGAGGTTTGAAACTAATATATTAAGCTTCAATCAAGCTTTATCTGGGCTATTATAAAACTCAAATCAATCACCAATCATCAAACTAGCACTTGTATAGTAAGACCGAAAGTCACTTTGTAGTAAGACTGAAAATGATTCTTTTATGAATCTCTATAAAGGACTACCTGAAGTCCAGGCTTACAAGGCTCAATCAACTAAAAGTCATACATCATGATCAGGTTCTACAATTTTTATGTAGCTGTCCTACTTTCTGCCAGATTGAGGATAAGCCCTTTTCGAAGGAATTTTGTAGTAAGGGAAATACTGCGGCTATTGAAACTGTATCAAGATCTTACTCTATCTCAAGGTAACGAGGAGTATTGGGTTGAGTACAATAGGTTTGTATCACCATTATCCACCACCATAACATCAACAACAACAATTTAAAAAAACAATACTCCTGATAAATTATTCACATTTTTTTTATTTCACAATTCACGATAACAATTTACCTAAAAACTTATAAACTTTGCGCTTAACGGTTTGCATATTTCTGTTCGTTTTTGTCCTAATGGCCGGTATGGCCGGAAATGCCAGACTGTAAAAAAAGTGTTTATTTCTTTATCCAAACAGAATATTTATTTGTTTTGCAAAAACTGCAAAAGAAACAAAAAACAAAATAAAGGTAACAGCACAACATTTTCATCCGTCATCCGATAAATATTTTTTTTTATCTATACATTTCCACCTATACTCGTACGTTCGTTTCATTTCAATTGTAATTAAGAATATTTTTTTTAGCCTTATTTATCGCTTTCGATTGCTAATTTTTTAATTGCGTTCTTTCTTTTCTCCCCTCCTCTTTCATTTCAGGTAATCAATTCGTTCATTGGCTGGCTATTGTTATATACTGACAATATAAATGCTTGCCACGAGCAGATATTAAATTGTTTTTCCATTCAATTGTTGGGTGTAAGTATGTACCAATGATGTATATTAGTATCAGCGGGTATGTATCTACGAATGTATCTCTATCGAGTGTGGGGCAGTAGAGCCAAGTGCAAGTATGCACTTAAAGCGTAAGTACCATACGATGCATTCGTGCAAGTTTCAAATGAAATAATTGAGCGTGACTAAGTACGTAGATACGAGTATTTACCATTTGAAAATTATTAGTAGCGCCATCGTACGTGCAACATAGAAAATATGTAATATGTAAAAATGTGTGCACAATTTTAAAGTTTTTGATACTAATAGTTCAGAGGTTAATTTACTTTTACAGTATCCATAGATTAATACTTGCACTTTAAAAGAAAACAACGAACGTTGCGTTTTTCAAATATTGTGCTAAAAGTTGCCTAAAATTAAATATAATGTTTCATTTTTTGATACGGTAATATAGCTAACTTAACGAAGCTTAAAGAAACTTAAGTTTTCAAAATATTGTGTAAAGAATTACTTAAAATAAAATGTATAAATTAATTTGTTGGGATACGTGATAATTACTATCTTAACGAAGCTTACCGAAACTTTGGATAGTCGCGGTGCTAGTATCCTCTCAGATAATCTCAATCTCTCAATGTTATATAAGCTATCCGATTCAGCTAGCATCTTCCAGGCAATTAGAGAGAACTTTAGGGCATTAAGGCTCAGTAACGCATAACTCGGAAGGGTAGGCATATGTGTTGATAGTCAATATGTCCCAAAAGCGAGTTATGCGACCGCCATAAACTCAAAACTGGGTTAACTTGTTAAACAGAAGTATTGGCTTTGATTAGCCAAATTCTGGACATTACTATAGTCTGGGTGCAAGGACACAGTAAGATAGAGGGGAAAGAGAGGGCGGACGAATTGAATTGACTGTGGACACCGGCTCTACGGAAAAAGTTAGCTGTCCAATGAGGTCATTCAAATTCTCTTCTTTTTCTCTACTAAGGCACAACTAAGGTGGAGCAGTCTGTCGAACAGCACTATATCAATGATGGTATGACCATCCTACAACAAATGATAGACTACCGAGTTTATAGAAAAAACCCGAAAGGATATTGCCAGAGTTGTGGCTATCAGCACGCCAGCTATGCAGCCACTTCTGCAGAAGTTATAGGGATACAAATGATAAAGAAACTCTCATGCATTTTCTATGTAGTTGTCCGGCAGGCTGGATTAAACCAAAATATTCATTGGTAGGTCCACCAAGCTATGTGGCGTCAAAATGGCGCACTGTAGCGCTAACTGAGGACCTCGCAAGTGCAGCGGGGTTCACTACTCTACCTACATACCTGTACTTAAAATGAAATTTTTCGATTACTTCTTTTTTTTGATACGTTATTATGAGTATCATAACGAAACGTAACAAAACTTAACGAACATGTTGGTTTTCAAAGTATTGTATTAATAAATTTCTTAAAATGAAATGTGGTTAATTTTTTACCTCATAACTAACTATCTGAACGAAAAACTATCTTGAAAAACTCTGCTACTAAGGACATATTAGCCTTTATTAGGAAGGTTGTATGTCTTTTAGACAATTAATGCCCTATTGATACAATAGATCTTTCAGGTCGCGGTGTCAGTCACTTGGACTAGGGATCCCCCAAAAAAAAAAAAAAAACTATCTTACCGAAACTTAACAAAACCTAAGTTTTTCACTTTTTTTCATTAAAATGGTTTAGTTTAGGATGTTATATTGAATTTATCTTATAATTCGATAAAACAAACTTAACGAACATTTAACGAAACTTTTTTTTCGGTTGGCTGTTTTTTCTCTTATTTTCCTAGCTGCGAACAACTAATTTATAAGTTTTCTGAAGAAAACCAAAAAAAATTGTATTGCACTTTGATCACTTGGTTGATATCTTCTGCACTCGCTCTATTACGAAATGTATAGAAATTTCCACTGAAATGATGTTATGTGATAAACCTTGAGTTATTGTTATTATTAAGCCATCTGTCGGTGGTTGGTAGTTGGCTGGTGTTGGTGTTCCCTTCTTCTTTATTCACCGCAAACAAAAACACCTGGTGACACTACACTGCTGAGTCCTCTTTTTTTTCCTCTCTCTGCTACTGATCTTTGCAAGTATCCGTTTGTCATCTCGTCCATGACACAGAATATGTCCCACTGCTCCAACCAAACGTAGTACCTTTATACATACACTACACATAGTAATTTGAGGTCACTTTTGTTTGCTTGGTCGTCGTCGTCGCGCTGGCTTGTGCGATTCTTCATGCGAATTACTTGCACAGAAACGGAAAGATAACAACAAAGAAGGGTGAAAGTAAGTAAAGCCGACACAGATTGAGGCGAAACAATCTCTTTGGCCTGTGAACGCGCTAAATTATTTTATTATCGATTGTCCCATTTTGTCGTAAACAGACACTGATTTTTGTTTGGGAAGAGCCAAATTATGTGACGTGAGTCTTCTCTGACCTGTGAGTATAAAACGCGGATTATGAGCGGTCATCAGTGCTGCTTGGCCTATGTTTCCTCTCTAATGATAAAATGCATTGAAAAGTTTTTTAAATTAAAAAAAATATTGCATTATTGATGTAAAATTAACTCAACGAAAAATTAACGAAACATTTTTTTTAAATTTTTTTCATATTTGATCATTTACACTGTAATTTTTATCATTAATTTTTAATTACTATATTTCGATTAAACTGACTTAACGAATGAGTTTAAAAACGTAAAAAATAATTGCCTAGAGTATAAAATAATGACACATTTAAATGATTCCTAAACTAATCAATTAATAAGTAAAATTTAAAAGTAAAGAATGTATAATCGCATTGAGGACTTAACGAAACTCAACATTTTAAGGCATTTTGAATTCCTTAACTTTCCAATAAAGATGCAATAACGTACTAACTAGCTCACTTAACGAAACTCAAATTAAACAACGAAATTATGGGTTTTAAAATAAAGGCTAAGACTTTTTTAAAATTTATTTATTAATTAGAAATAAATTTAAAACTAAAGTTAACAAAACTTATTAAAGGGGTTTTTTTAAAGACAAACCCTAGCCCCATTGGCTGATACTGCAACCTAAAAAGATCTATTGTATCGTAGGGTGTAGCTAATATAAGAGACTCACTACCATCATAATGAAGGATAGTATGTCCTTAGTGGCAGAGTTTTGCAGATCTGCCGACGAACATATTGCCTTGTGGAAAATACATCTCCTTAACCAGATCAAACCTGGACAGCAGTCACAGAGAATGTACCTGGATGTTTCATCCTCCTCCAAGCAAAACCTACCCTCCGTGTTTGAGCCCAGATTGATTTTGCTAAGGTGATATCGCAAGCAACAGTGAACTCTCACTTGCCTTCTGATGCTTGATTGCCTGTGAGCCAGACAAAGTTTACTTTCCCAATTATTAATCATCGCTGTGGTGGCAGCCCAGCTGATACCATAGTAAGGTTCCGGTCCTAAGAACTCAGATTCAGAACCTGCACTGGTTAGTTCATCTGCATATTCGTTGCCTGCAATTCCCTGGTGACCAAGGACCCAGTGCAGTGCATCATAGCAGCATTTAACTGATTCAGATTCCATTATGATAGACGATAACGCGTTCAGTGCTGCCTGTTTATCTGAAAAAATATAAATCGTATCGCCTATAATACCCTTACTAAGATTTATTCTGGCGCAGACCTCAGTTGCATGGATTTACGCTTGGAAAGCAGTGGGACTATTACCCATTGGTATTGAGACTTTAGTGTTGGGTCCGAATACCCCAGCTCCTACACTCCAGAATCCATCTTCGATCCGTCTGATCAGACCTTTATTGTCCATTGCTGGAGCACCATTAGACCAGATTGCTCGGTAAAATATTTTTACCTCAAATAACCTGCCGAAACAGTACTCCCTGGCAATGGTGTCCAAGATAGTACAAAACATGTCTCTTTCGGGAATAGAGTCAAGAAATTTCCGATGTCCCACGTAGTCACATGATTTGTACCCATATTCTAGTTGCAGCTTGATAGCGCATCTAGCGGCAGTCTTCCTAATGAAGATTACATCAACAACAACTTCTAATGCAGTCGTTGGACAGGTGCCCATGGCATCCATTATACCTAGACAGGCAATTCTTTGTAGCTTCTGAAGCTTAATTATCGTTGTCCGTTCAAGAACTTTCGGCGGCCACCATATGATGGCCGCGTACGTGATAATTAGTCTCACCATCATGGTATACATCCAATGTATCAGCGTCTACAGGCTCACAAGGCCCTAGTGGCACGTTCAATGGCGGACTTGATATGAGAATTCCAGTTTAGTCATTTATCAAGGATGACTCCGAGATATTTAACCTCACTGGTATACTCTAATGTAATGCCTTTTATGATGATAGGTTCCATATCGGACAATCTTCGTTTCGTGAAATGCAATAGAACGGTTTTGCAAGAGTTGATGGAAAGCTCTTCTCTACTGCACCATTCTAAGACGTTAAGTAACGCACTTTGCATGACATTTGTTATGTGCTTAGGCCAAATCTTAGTCTCTATTTCCATCTTTCTAATCACTGTAGCGTTTTCCAAGCAGAAATCATTGCGATAAAAGAAGTCTTATCTTGACTGAAGAGGAATGTCATATCCGCTAGGGATATCATCATCTTCCCGGATAACAACCTTACTTACTTACTTATGTCCTATAACCCCTTGTGGGTTCTAGGGCCTCTACTACTCCAACGCGCCATCGCGTGCGGTTCCTGGCAATGAGCTTTAGCTCTCTCCAACTCTTCCCCAGTTGCAGTGACCCCTCCTCAACTGTTCTGCGCCACGACCCGTTCTTCTACCATCCTGAGATAACGGAGTCCATTGGATTGCGTAGTTTGCTATGGAACAGTCGCCTTTTCGGAGTGCATGACCAATCCACTGCCACTTCCGTCGTTGGCTGGTTGTGCCTATTGGTTCCTGACCCGTTCTCTGGTAAAGATGGTCGTTAGAGATACAGGCCAGAAAACCCTTAAGATGTTCCGTAGGCACCTATTTACGAACGTTTGTAATCTTTTTGTGATAGTAGCTGTCACCTTCCAAGTGCTGCACCCATACAACAGCACATATTCAACATTTGAACGGAACAGTCGCAGCTTGGTGTTTTATAGGTGATCGCATTGCTTCGCCATATAATGGACATCATTCCGAACACTGATTTTGCTTTTCCGATTCGGTTGACAATGTCCTGTTTGGTTCGGATAACAAAGCTGCTCTGAAATCACTGGAATCAGTCTCTTGTAGTCCCAAACTGCCGAATGGCGAAGCAGTGCAACATTCACCGTGCCGTGGTATAGGGACATTCCGGGAAATTGTAAGGCTGATGAGCTCGTCAAACTAAGAACTACACTGCCCCATTTTGATTGAAAATGGTTCATTAGGCATTCCAATCGCTACATGTAAACTCATATTAAAGCAGAATGCTACCGAGCAAAGCAGATCTGGATCCGAAAAAATTGATCTCTGAAAAGATTGCACATCGGTACTGTAATAGGTGTCATCACTGGGCACTGTCTCATAGGATAGCAATGCAGCAATGCTCGGTGTATTTTCAAACGACTTCTCAGAAGCCTTCATTTTAGTATTACACAGACGTTGTTTTGTCATGGAACCTGTAATAGGCTTTATGTATTGCTCGTATGCCTTTCAAGACAACAATTAAAACTTCCCGACTGAATGTCCAAATAGTTAACACCGTCTCGACAAATTCCATAAAAAGTCCAAAAAGATACAAACCAGCCAGTCCTAAATACTTTGTTGTCCTTTCTCAAACATTAACACTGCACTGATCTGTCTTAAAGCAAAAAGAAATCGCTTTTTTCTTTGGAAAGTTCCATATTCTTAGATATATGTAAATGGAGTTGAAGTTACTTTCCCACACGCTTAACTGACCCGCGTTTGTCCATCCATCCGTCAGCCGCTTATTCTAATAATTCAGTACATTCGCTTCTGTCTCATCATCAGCGTTTGTCGCTCATCAGCGTCCGTTTTTAAATTTATTTGCTTACTGATGAATGGTGTGTCATGTGTGCGTGTGTAGTTCACTCCGACTGTCATGTGTGAAAATGTGGAAGAAGAACGGCGGCGACGTTTTGTTTATTTGTGTTTGTTATTTTTTTTTTCGTCGCATGCATGTGCAACGCTGTGGATTGCATTGCGGTTTACTTGAGGTCAATTAGCGTTTGAATTAGCATAAATGCGCTGATAGGGTACATTTCCTTTTCTTCTTGCTTACCAGTCGCGGCACGGCGACTTCTTCTTACATTGCACTCATGAATCTTTTGATTTAATTTCCTCCGACTGGCGACTAGACAGACGTAAGTCCGCATTTAGTCAGTAAGTCAGCCAGTCTGTTAAGCAGGCGGCGGCAGCTATTAATCTGCATCTCATCAATCACAACTGTTGTCAGAAAAGGCTTCGTGATGAGTTACAAACGACAAACTATTTACTGGATGAACTGGGCACTGAACTGGACTATATGCTGTTATTGATTTCAATTATTAACCCCTTCTGCCAGCTTTTTGTGTTGGCGGCGGATGTCATCCTAAGACTCTGTTGTAAAATTTAAAATTAACTTTTAAATGATGAATTTGTTTCAGTTTAGCATTTAACTTCGTTCGCTGCCAAGCACTTCGGAGGCTGACCAGCACCATTTTCCATATTCTATCGGGATTGGGTGCCAAATCAGGACTATATGGCGGATGACCCAGTTATTCGATGTTTTGACCGCTCAAATATTCAGTTTTGTTTGTACCAATGTGAGAGCTCGCATTGTCGTGGTGGAGAATGTACCCTCATCGGCGGTTGATTTTTCTTATTTCGCCCAAGACTTTCGGCAAACAAATCGTTGTGCACCATTCAGAATTAACCGATGATGGTACTTCAGGGGCAAAAGTAAAAATAAGTTCATCAATGCGTTGTATAAAATAATCGTACGAAAATGTTCACGAATTATTTCATTTTTGCATTAAAATGGTGAAAAAACAAAAATGGCGGCGGCCGGCGGTATAAAAAACGTTTTGAGTAAATATCATCATCATATTTGGCTCTACAACCGGGGTCTGATCCTGGCCTCCCGCAAAAAGTCTCTCCACTGGTCTCGATTTTGTTTTCAGTTTTGTATCACTAAATTCTTTGCCGTGGTCGTCGTCGTTCATCGGTGATCCGTGTACCAAGTTACGTTACCAAGTTACGGCCACTTGCAATTCTGATGGATTTTGTGTTATTTCCCCCTTTCTGCTGATGGCTGACCCCCTTTGAGAAAATAAACTGTCTAAAATGTCAACTGTACAATAGAGACATCAGTTACCAGGTGGCAGCACCAGAGTTGCCCAATCCCGATATATAAAAGTCGTACCTTCGTACTCATGAAGAGCACTCATCCATTAGTCCATATGTCGTTTTGTTTCTTTTCTTTTATATTTTGTAACACCTGCTTTGGAATTACTTTAAGAAAGGTTAAATTTAAGGTCAAATGTCAAAGGAAGTGAGCCAAATCTGGTGTATGGTGGTAGGATGATTGTTCCAACAATTCGTACTTCGAATCACTGATTCACTGTCTCGTTGCCTTTTATACCGATGTGCACCTATTCCTTGATTATTATTTGTTTTCAATTAAAAATCTACAACACAATAAATTAACCAAAAAGTAAATAAATATCGCATATGACAGAAACAATCTCTCTCCATTGTCGTTGATCCTGTGCAATCCGTTTAATTTGCAGCTACATACATTTCGATGAAAGCTATACTTCTACGGATCTCATCCATGGTATCCTAGTGTGTCCATGTCTTCTAGATCCCTGCGGATTCCATTCGAATGCCATTTTTGCAACATCATTTGATGGTTTTCTTAACGTGTGAGCAATCCCGACCTTGTGAGTGCAGCCATACTTTGTTTTTTCCGTAAAGTCTTTTCAGTTTTTCCCTGCACTCCTCCAACAGTCTTAAAGTTTTGTGGAATGCCTTATGGCACGCTTTCTGTTGCTTGTCTATCCGACATAATGGCTATTCTTTGTTTTTCAGATTATTCTGAGCACATCAATTGATGGCATTCATGCACCTCCTCTTGGAATATGCTCGGTTACTGTTCCATTATTTGGGAGTAATAAATCGGTTTATGGTCTATGTTCTCCCGCACCAGTGCCTTCTGCTTTCTTTGATCTATCCGTATACTAATTTACTGCTCCTGATCCTTGTATTCCCTAAATAAGAATGTCTCAATTATTTCACTTTGAGTGTGCACTCGCAATTTTAATCGCGTTTCATGGAATTCAGCGAAAACACCTCAAACTGAAGTCTCATCAAAAATTGCAAATTCCTCTCTAATTACCGACGAGTAGGTATATCACATAGCGCACTTAAAAATGAAATCAAATACGCGACACAAAATCACAACATCATCCCTTGACGGATGGCGGAGGATTACCTTCAGTTTGTGTTTGTGTGTGCGAGACAGCTGTGACATAAATTCCACAAAAAAAACGCCAACCAAAGTCAAAATGCAATGATAAACCAGCATTTAGCCACCCGAGCTGCTGCTGCTGCTGCTCCTTCAACCAACCAACAATGAACGCCATCATTCAACAGACGAGACACCGACACTTATGCGCTTACTAATTCCAATTCAAAGAGAAACCAAATCCTTAACACCTTTTTGAAAACTTTTTTAATTCTTTGGTGCTTGGATATATGGTTCTCTTCACTTCTCTCCCTCTTCGTGTTGTGTCACGTCACGTCCTATTTCTGTCAATCATTTTGTGGGTGAGTAGTGGCGGTGGTGGATATGGATACAGCGCTTAACGCTAAACGCCAAAATGAAGAGAGCGGTATGAGGATATTCGGTGTCATCGACGACCGAGGAGTTGTGTTCGGCAGCAGCAGCAATGCAACTGCAGCAGCTTAAAACACCTTGAAAATTGAATCAAAGGTTGACAAACGAACATGGCGCGAGCTACCACTTTTTGCTCGTCGCTATGAAATGGAGGGTCGTCGGTTGGTTAGTTGGTTGGTTGTGTTGGCGAGTTTGTCGCATTGGTTTGTTGGGGTCAAGGTTTGATCACAGCAACAGCTCGTTCGCTCACTCACTTATCGCTGCCACAGCAATTACAGCGAAATGAAAACAAATGTGGGGTTTGCGGGGCTGCTGGTGAATCAGTGCATTGCAATGCAGTGCACTACAGTGCACAGTTCGATTTTTCATGAATGAATTTTCCCTTCAATACTTAAGGCTTAAACGAATTAACGCACACACAAAGGCACACATGGAGGAATGAAAACGTCAAATTAAAGCCGATACGATTACTAAACGAGAATATTAGAGCGACCTGTGGAGGGTGAGTGCATGCGATCAGTGTTGCCATATATTTTCCATAATAAATCTTTTTCGCTCCAAAAATCCCAAATTAGATTCGTTTTATAAACTTTTATTAAAGTAGATAAAAACTTCAGCTCTCGGTAAAAAAACAACAAAAGAAAAGATTTTGTTAAGTTAATTTCGTCGGTCGGTTTCGTCAAATGTTCGTTACTTACGTGGGATTAAGCAAGTTGTCAGTGTCAGTGAGACATTCTGTAGGGAAATTTGACAACTGAGAGAAATTGTGTGAAATGCAAGAAGTTGCTAACGTCCATTATAGGTAAATGAAAGAATGAGAGAAATTAGCTTAGTTTTTCGTTCGGTTTTGTCGTGAGAATAAGCGCACTGCAGCCCATTATAGTTGGCCCTTTAGATTGACACTGACGCGCGTGGTGAAGTGTGGTGCAATTGAAAAAAAATTTAAGCTGCATTCACAAGTGCAATGCAGAACTGAACATAGTTTCGACAGACTAAAGGTTTTAAGTCAGTAGCACATAGGAAATTATTTTTTCTTATGCAATTCATAAAGAAAATGCAAAAAAAACCCATATTTTCATGCTGTTTTTTCCCCCTTTCGTCCTTATGGTTTGAAAAATTCCACAAAAATGGCGAATCTCCAATGGCAACGCTGTGTCTGATGGGTGAATGTGTCTTCTCACTCAACCCAACCAAACAATATGCGTGTGCTTGTCGTGTTGTTGATGCTTTTATTTTTTTTTGTTGCCAAATGCAAACGCGTAAGGAGCGGTGATCTGCATCACTGAACCACAAAATGCTCTCACAGAGCAATGATGTGACGGCGTTGGGGCGGCGGTTTCATGTTACGATGGACGGACATTTGTTAGTTAGATAGTTAGCAGCGATTAATTTTACTGTTGTGTTATTGTTGTTGTTTGATACAGAATATGCCAGCGTCTCGTGCGTGTGACGGTTAGTGTACTTAACCTTATTTTTCTGCTTTTGTCGTCGTCGTCATCATTATCGACAACGACGACGACGACGACCGCTTGTAATTGTGACCATAACCTGAATTTGGACGCTGTGTGACGGCGTGAGATTTCCAGTTGTTGAACTTTTTTTTTTGTTTTTTTGTTCAATCAAAGTTATTAAAGAAAATCGAAAGAAAGTCTGGTGGTGAAGTGCATTCGACTTGAATGGCGAGAAAAACAAATGCTGATGGCTTCTGCAAGAGGAGCAACCATTGTGGGTTATTAGTTGTTTTGGTTATTTCTCCTCTTTTTTTTCCCCCTGCTTTTTTTTGTAATTGCAGTTGTGCTCAATGAAATATACCAAATATTTTCAATTAATTGGATTCAACTTGTGGAATTTGTCAATGTGCATTCAGGCTTTATTCGACTTACTTTCCTAATAATTCAATGAACTGCACAGGTTAGCCGGGCTAATTAGGTGGGCATGCAACAGACAACAGTTAGTACGGCGAGAAAATCCAATTAACTAAATGAATGGCTAAGCGTTGAATTGATGACAACCAACCTACTCGATGACAGGTTTCTAAGCAAAATGGCCTTGATTGTGAAGAGACTGCATCTCTTTCTTGCTTAATGGTGCGGTAGATGTAGAGGTGTAGGGTCATCCATTTCGTTGTTTCAAAACCGTAGCGTTGGCATCCCTGATATGTCAAACATTTTCATTGCAACTGTCATTTTCTTATTCTACAGTCCGACATTTACGAAAATAAATCGTTTAAGCATCGAAAAACTCGTTATGATTGTTAAAAGCTATTACAAAAGTGATGAATCTTGCGATTTGGTCCCTTTTAGCGATTACAGGGGAGATTATGGCTTTCATCATCGTCCTACTTAGTGCAAGCAATTGGAAAGATAGTGAAGAAATTTGAAGAAACTGGAAGCGTCACGTGTATGCATCATCGTAATGTATGCTTTGTGGAAAATATCGCTGCTGTAAGTGATTCATCCACACGCATGCAGAACTGAATTTGTCAATTTCCCGACGTTCTCTGCAATTGAGCCTGTTTTACGGCTCATTATGGCGTATTTCGCACCTATATTTACACCTCAATCCGTATAAAGTCTAGCTCACGCAAAAATTGAAGCTTGCTGACCATTTACAACGCAGGAGATACATGCAATCGCTGCTGAAGCAACAGTGCTCTGTGAACTACGATTTTTCAAACAAAATGTTTTTCAGCGATTAAGCCACGTACGGTTATTGCTCTCGGTAGCATCCCGCTTTAACATGAGCGCTTGGTATGTCTTGCACGAACGTGAGCCTGAGTGATGCGTGAATTTGAATGATGTGCGAGCTCTGAATAAACGTGCGTCTGAGCGATGCGCGAATTTGAACTTTGCGTGAGCCTGAATAATACGAGCCTTGAACGAACTTGAGTCTGAACAATGCTCGAGGTTGCTCCTGAACGATGCGCAAAAAGAAAGACATAGGGTGCGGAATGGGCCAAGAGTGTAGGCAAACGTCGTGGCCTGAGATTCGGATGTAGGTACCCGATTTGCAAACTGGGATTCTGGTACACGGTGGTTTTACAATCTATAGTTAACGAACGGTACAAACGGCTGCTGTGGGTAAACGTAGTGGCCTGAGATTCAACTACAGGTATTCGGTTTTACAAACTGTGGTGAGTCGTCGGCAGCAACGGCAGCTGTGGGTAAACGTCGACAGAGACATTGTGGCAAAAAACGTCAGCAGAGAAATTTCGGCAGAAAACGTCGTCAGAGAATAAAGGTTACGATTTTCTTTTGACGTATCAACTTACCTACCTACTGGCTCGCCCAGAGACTAAGAGAGCGACGGTCTAGTTGTTGGTCCATTTATAGCATTTCCTATGTGCCGAACTTGTACGTAAATCGCCATGAGCTCTGCTCTGATTGGTCGATGTGGTGGCCTGATGTTGTTCTGGCTGTCGGTTGACTTTCATTTTGCTGCTGCTGCTGTCTGCACTGGATTGATACAGGGTGCACCCGAATTTAGGGAAAAAGTATGTTGCTTGTTTTGTGTGAACAAAATTCGGCCACAAAAATGTTGTTCTTCACAAATTAAACATTTGGTAACAATTAACATAGAAATTTAAAATAATAGATAAGTAATAAATGCAACTAATTAGATAATCAAATCTATCAATTTTAGTTAGTTAGTACTTAGATGACTCCTATGAATCAATGCGTCGACTCAAAATTGAGTAGCGTCGGGCGTAGTTAGTACTCAGATGACTTCTATTACCCAATGCGTAGACTCAAAATTAAGCAGCTTCGGGTGTAGTTAGTACTTAAATGACTCCCACGACTCAATGGGTCGACTTAAAGAAAGTTTCACATCCAAAACTGTATGCTTCAAATACATAATATTTGTTTTTTTCTTCAGTCAACATTTTCTATTTTTTACATTCACACATACACAATGCAGCAGTGATAACTATTAAGGTTGTGAGGTGCCTCTTTACATTTTTTCCGCCTCCCAGTACAGTAGCACTGTAAACTGTGATGTAACGTAGTGTAATAACATAAGCGCCCGTCTTCTTCTTTGACTTTGCACAACTTAAAATTGCAGACAACTTAATACTCTTTTTTGTTAATCACCACTCATCACCCTCACGCTCTCCCTCGTACTATTTTCAAAAATATTGCGCAACTGATTTTTTCCCTCTCCATTGTTGATTGCAATTTTCACATATCTGCCTTTCATCAGTCAACAACTCCCAACTTCCACACAACACAACAATAGCAGCACACCTGTAAAGTTGTATTACTCTGTGTGGAAACTTTATTGCTCCAATAGAAACTGCACCATTTCCCTTAAATATGTAAATCGACAGGAAAACATGAACATCAAGTCGTAAAAGAGAGGGCTGAAGTGTTGCGCTCTGCTGATCTGGCACAAGCGATACGTATGTACACTGTACATACCTAATAATAAGAAACCACTTCATTCACCCAACAACAACAACATCTGTTTGGCAATAATTGCAGACTGACGTGTGAAATGAAATTTCTCAAAACAAAAACCAAGAGACGATGACGTTTATGGTCGTCGGCGGAAGAGTTTTTCCATTTTTCCATGAAATAAAGGAACGACTCAAGGTCGTTTTTGTTTTTTTTATATATTTTTTTTGTTATTAAACTATGGAGCTGCTGTTTATTGGATATTTGTTTATCCTTCCCGTAATTATTGTTCTCATTTTATGATCATTTCGCTTTTTGAAAGAGAAATTAAGAAAATGTTGCAGCAATAACCTTGAATCGATTTAATTGTTTGTTTATCTGACTGTTTGTACATCGTTTATGGTGAGAAAAGTTTTATTGGATTCTTTTGGTGTTTTTTTTATTATTTTTAATTTCTTAAATTTTAGTCAAAGAAAAGACACACTTCGAAGCAAAGAAATGTTAATGTGCGCCTTCATTGACATCCAAGGCGCCAAGACACCAACTTCGAAGTAATTCAAATACAAGCTATAACTAGGGGAATAGACTCCTCTATCATAGGATGGTTCATGATTCGAGTCTCGTTCCGTGACGAAATTATTACAGTAGCGGCAACTAGTTGCTGTCCAAAAGGTAGTGTCATTTCACCACTCTTGTGGCTGGACCAGCTACTTACCAGGCTTAAGAATTATCTTATTACAAACATTAGCTATGCGGATGACCGAGTCCTATTGGTTTGTGGTAAATTTAATAGAACGATAGCAGAACGTATGCAATTTGCTCTCAAACTAGTAACTGAATGGTGCAGAGAGGTAGACTTAAGCGTTAACACAGACAAAATAGTCTGCCCCAAAAAAAAGGATAACTCTTGCTAGACTAAGATTCCATGGCAAATCCCTGACCAAAAACTAACATGGAATAACCACATGTCATACATCACCAACAAAGCTAAAGCTATGATTATAGATTGTAAGACAAAATGGCAGATATCCGCCATTTTTAGTTTGGCACAATCATCAAATTTGTAAATTGGCTGCAATATGTCACGAAAAATTTGACGATTACATTGTTTGCCTTCTTTGTTGGTGAAAATATGTCATTTCGTCACACATTTCAATCAAAGCTTAGCATAGCTTACTTCATTTGCCAACGAATGTTCAGCGGAATAAACGCGCAAATGACTCTATGACCAAAGCATTATTAGACCCGAGATCACATCCGCGGTCATGATTTGGTGGCTAAAAACAGAGCAATTAAAGACATACTAAAAACAAAATAAAATTCAGAGACTCATTTGTCTAATGCAACAGGGCTCAAGGGCAGCTCTCGAAAAGCTCTGGCACTTCCACCACTTCACTAACACATCAATAGCGAAGCAGTCAAGAGTCGTTATAATTAATATAACTAACCAAATTAAAGCTAATAAACCAGGATATACAAGCATCATCACCAAAATTAACTTGGAAAACGGAATTGTCCCACAATCAGACTCAATGATAAAAACAACTAACTTCCAAAGAAACCTCTCAAGAAGAATACCAGAACAAAATCAACTTAAAAATTTCATAAATATCCTTGTTCACTATGCATCTATGTGTTATACAGATCTTAAACAAATAAAGGAACAGGAGCAGGAGTATTTGGACTCAGAACCATGCTACGAATATCCCTAACGGTTTTTCAGGCAGAGCTACAGCAATGCTCCTTAGATTGTGTATCAAACGATATATACACAAGAAACGATAACTATATGATCTCCGACAGCCAGCCCGCACTGCTAGCGCTAAAAGGCCCAGTTTTCAATTCCAGAACAAAGACTGCCACCTAAACGAACCGGCCAAAACTAACAAGATCACCCTAATGTTGTCTCCCGGCCACTCGGGCATCAAATAGGACGAGTCAACAGACCTCTGTGCAAGAAAAGGCGCGGAAGGAATCTTCACTGGCCCCTAACCAGGCATTTCGTATTCCAAAAGTCACCTCAAGAACAATATAAATGAGAGGGTAAATTATGCCATTGAAGCGGAATGGGAATCATCGACTGAAATGAGACAAACTAAAAAAATTATCAAATCTTCTGTCTTCCTCTATATAAATAAAAATGAAACGCTGTTCGTTGGTAACCACTTCGGAACAGTTGGACCGATTTGGCTCATATTTATTTTAAAACTAGCTTTTCACGGGCGTTACCCGCCACCCGCGGACATGAATCTCCGCCTTGTCATCACTACCACGGCAGGGGTGTACTATTGTTTAAACCTAAACCAAGCGCACACACGATAGTATTCGCACTATGTGATTGTGATTTTGTTAAGACGCATATTCTGTGAAAGTTTCAGCTCAAACGGCTGTCTAGTTTTTGAGTTTTAGTGTCGTATTACAAACCAACAGACATTAATTTTTATATATATACAGACGGGCGCTTTGCTGCCCGCACACATGAACCCACGCCTTCCTCTTTACCATCGCGTGGGGTGGGGGTGTACTATAGCTTATAGACATAGACAAATAAGCACTAAGCACATAGTCCTATTCCTATGGGCAGCCATAGTACGTACAAAACATAGCGCAGCACATAGCTAGCACGCATTCATTATGATGCCGCTATATGGCGTGATGTTCGTACAAAATAAAGGACAAAAAGCAGCGCAGCACAGTCAATGTATTCACTCGGCCATTTAATTGTCGAATTTAGTTATTTAGTTACAAAATTGGTTGGCCCTTTTATTTAAATGGGATAATATATAGCCTATATAGCCACCCTGAAAGTCCATTCTAACAATTAGTGAAAGAATTTTTGAAATCGGTCAAGTAGTTTGGAAGATTACCTCCTACATGCAAACCAACATTACCTTTTTATAATATTAGTATAGATGTTCGTCCTAGTCCGAATAAGATTTATACGAGAAGAGGAAAAATTGCCCAGAAAATTGAAAAATTCGAAAAAGAACTTTAAGTACTCTTTTCCATGGAATTTTTGTATGAACTCGCGACCATAACTCAGGTCAGTGGTCGGAAGGTAAGTGTGCAGGTAGCCAGCGGGCGGGAGGTCAATGTGCGGATTGTCAGTTGGGTGAGTTTCAGTGGGATAGGGCAACCGGGAAACGCTGGGTATTTATGCTAGTACTACATAAAACATATATACAGAGCAATTAAGTTAAACGCCATGCACTTAGATCCCTTGTTTGGTACATGACGGGACATGGCCCATTTTATGGGCAACTCTATAAAGATGTGATCTACGAACTTTACCGCGAAAGGAATCATGCTCGGTAAGGTCTAGTGGTTTGGATCTCCAGCTTGCATGAACGCCGATGATCTGACACGAAAAGTCCCTAGAACAATTTATCAGACTCGACAGAACAGTACGCTGAAAGGATGGAATAAAGCAGAACACCCAGCTTTTAAGGAAGGCAAACTGTGATTAACATTAAGTAGAAATTTTTGCCAGAGGCCAGTACGGGACCCCGGTTGTAGAGCAACATATACGACGATGATTATTTAACGTCACTTGTCAAATGCCAAGACTACCTAAGATGGAGTCAGCAGTACAATAATGATAGTATTTTTTAGGCGTGACCCTTTTCTTCTACGCCCGGCAATCTCAGCCACAGGACTTACTCTTCTTTCTTTAAGATTTAGTTCTATCGCATATAAAATAAAATTACAATTTAAGTAAAATATAGTATTTTATTTCAACATTATCAGTTATGATTACCTTATAGTTACATAAGTGTTTGGGTAAGGCATTGTGGAGCAACACATCATAAACACGCCGATAATAAGCAGCCATCTTACCGCTTACCTTTTAGACCCCCGTTGATGGACACAAATTCAATTTTGATTGCAAAGAAAACTGAAAAAAAAATCTCCTCTTGGAAATGATGACTCGATTAATATTCCACACAAGCATTCGTCGTGTGGTAATAGCTTGACGATATTGACTACTTCTACTGTGCCAGCACGCAGATGTTAGCTTCCCTTTCCGCATCCGGTGCCGGCAAAGAACTTTTCCGCTCTTTCGTTCGAAATGACCAATTCCAACAATGAATGACAACGCAACTTACGTGTATTTTAAGAAAAAAACATTATAACTTTATTTGTTGTTTTTGTAAAATGGAAAATTTAAACTTAAAAAGAAAAAACACTTAAAGTGACAAACGATGCATTAGCGGAGGGAAACAAAAATGAAAATTGAAACAAAAAGAGGAACAACAGAAAAGCTGTCTGTAAATCAAAGACAGGTTTTCTGTTGTTTCTATTTAGTGTGGACCAACCAGTGCCTTTATAGTGAATCTTCGGTTAGGACCAGAAATGCTCGTATTTCGAACTTGATCGGATGGCTATTTCAACAAACAGAATTATCGCATTTGAGAGCTGATAATCCAAAAGTGATCCTTCAACGTCCCACGCATCCATCAGAAGCTACTTTTTGGTGCGCATTTTGGACCGACACAATGCGATCACCGTCAAAGGCGTTTGTTACTGTGATATGATAAACAGCTTCTTTTGGCATAAAATTGCTGAAATGGATCTCGAAGACATGTGGTGTCAACAGCACGACGCAATCTGACACACAGCGAACGAAACAATAGAATTGTTGAAGACGACATTTGAAGGCAGAGTTAACTGGCGCCGCGGCAATGCGAATTGGCCACTAAGATCATGCGATTAGAAGCCGTTAGATTTCTTTCTTTGAGGTTTTTTTAATCAAAAGGTATATACCAATAAGCCAAGAACAATTCCTGAACTGAAAGACGAGACTCGGCGCGCCATTGGTGAAATTGATCTGGCACTATGCCAAAATGTCATTGAAAATGTCGTCAAAAGGACCAACCAGTGCCTTTAGTCGCGCGGTGGGCATTTTTCGGATATTGTATTCTATACATAACCTCCATTTCAACACTATTACAATAATTTTTTATTCAAATTTTAAAATAGGACTTCCTCCCTTTAAATGTCATATTTTGATTTTTGAAGACACAAATCCTCATCCACCGCATCCCCTTGGATTGCTTTTATGTCAGCATTATGTTTGGACATAGTATCGGCTAGCTACTGTGCAGCTCAAGCTCTGTACAATGAGGGTACGTTCTATAAGAAATTTTGTAAATCGTTAGCCATTGTAGTTGCTGTTTGGTCTGTGTTTCCAAAGCTAAAAAGTTTTTTACGGGTTGACGCGAAGCGAATAACCTATCGCGCCAACCGATTTTTGAGGGCACTAGCTTCTTTTATACGTCAATTTAGCAGGCGCATAGCTGGCGTTTGTACTGTGTGTTGAATATTTGAGACTGCCAATAATTGAAATTTTTGTCACTGTCCGCCTCTCTAGCCCGATTATTCAGATTTTTCTTTATCTGAAAATAACACCACGTTGAGGTTCGATCGCACTTTCACCAGTCAGAATAGATCAAGCAATTGCTTCAATGCACCGCGTTATTGCCCCTATTCTTCTGAATTCTGGCCAACTTGCCTGACTATTTATGGATTATAGATTGGAGCGATAAACCTTCATTTATAATTTAAAAAAAAAAAACAAAAAAATATAAGACTTAAACCATCATTAAATAATTAACTATGCAAAAAGCTAATTACTCTTAACGAGATTCGATTTTTTCAAGAACTCACTCAATTGGCGCTTGTCGTAGAATTAATTATTGTTACTACTCCGTTGACATTCAAAATTTCTATAAATAAAAGGCATCAGCCACCCCCTTAAAAACACAAAAACAAACACACAGTTCGTACAATGACATTTCCTTTTAAGATGCATTCGTTAACAAGGTGTGAAACATTGTTTCAAACTAATTGACGGATATGTAATTGGAATTACATTACACATTACAACTCTAGTGTACGCTGCCCGAGCAGTATTCGTACTTCTGTAATTACAAATTACAGATCTGTTGATAGCTTGTTTTTATTATGTTATTGCATTTCAGTTGACAACAACAAGGTTGGACAGGTAATGAGCACAGCGCACACAATGAGTGATGCCCACCTTGATGAGAACTTTCAACGACAGACGATCAAAAGTTGCTTTAGAAAAGCCATAATTATCTGGTATTTTTTATTAGTATTATCATTGCAACTGTGTTGTGTTGTGTTGTTCACATTTTCCGCAATATAATTCCGCAAATTTGGTGTTACCTTACATTACGAGCAGCCACGTACAGTGGTAACAAGCGGGCGCGGCGCACTATCGCGATGCCTGCACACTACAAGTTGCTCCCACTTCAAGATCAACAGTGAGCAGTTTTTAGGGCGTTGTTGTAAGGCCCTTAAAAAATACATCAAGTTTATTTTTCTAATTTTTATTTCTTGATCAGCGATGATAAGTTTTACTCATATTTTTGCTCGTAATTTTATTTTACCCATATTTTATATGAGTGAAACGTAATTTATAAGTTTTTGTTAGGTGCAAAAATGGTATTATACTAGTAGACAACATTTTGAAACACCATAGGACGCATAAAATAATTTTTGATTATACAACATTTTGAGTCAAACTCATTTATAAAACTCAAATTTAGTTGGGTGTAAGTGTTGTACTACCAATCATCTCTCAAGGAGATGACGGAGCAGTTCAGCATTCACCTGTGTTATATGTCGGAGCATAGAGACGTTCCGGGAAATGTCGATGCCGATCTCACTCTACTTCTGCAGAAGGTGCATGGACGACGAATAGGAAGAGACCACTTCTCTGTAAATGCCCAGGCCTCCTTCAGAAACGTAAGCTCCATCTAGGAGAATTTAACAACTAAATATATACATTATTTAAAAAAATACAATTAACATAGCTTATATGCACTCATAAATATGAAATCCCACTCAAGAGCATGCCAGTTTAATACCATGACAGAAGATGTGACTAAGAGATGTGCCTGAAAAATTAAAACTTAGCGCAAGAAATTTAAAATCTTTTTATTTTTAAACTATGCACTCATGAGTAAAAAAAAAGTCACTCAACTACACTCACATTTGATGCAAAAATAAAAACTAATACCTAACCTAAGACATTTCCAAACACAATACGTATGTAATCACGAGTAAAAAAATTAACTCACTCAAGTAAGAGCTGACTATAATTTCAATAGTTAATGCTCGACTCATCAAATTAAGTAATAAATACTCTTCTTAAATTTATTTACGCTCAAAATAAGTTGGAGTTGACCAAAATATGAAAAGTGCAAATTGAATAATAATATAAAGTGCTGATTAAGTAAGTGGAGTTAATACTCAAGAGTATAAAATCTCACTTAAGAGCATGTAATCTCACTGAGCAGCATAAAATATCACTCGCATTAAATTTGGCGACCAAAGTTCTCATAGTTACGACTCAACTTAATAAATAAAAAAAATAAATTACTTAACATTTAATTTCACTCAAAGAAAGTTAGAGTTGATCAAAATTTGAAGAGGTATATGCTCGACTTATAACATTAAGTAATATTAGGGACTACCAGTTTATTTATAATATGCTCATATGAGTATGAAATATCACTCAAGAGCATGAAATCTCACTCAAGAGCATAAAATATCACTCGCATTAGCTTTTAATAATAACAGCAAGGACCCAATTTAGAAATGTTTTTTAAAACTCATATAAGTTGCATACAATTTCACTAAGAGAATATAATTTCTTCACTCAAAAAACTCGGTGTGGACTTAAATTTAAATATTTAATATATTAACTTAAATATTTAACTGAACCACTCGTTAAATTAAAATATGCACTCAAAGGTAGGAAATATTGCTAAAGAGCATTCAATTTCACTCACATTTAACGTTGCATATTATAAGGCTTTTAAGATAAATACGTTTTTAGACTGAATTACAACTAAATATACATACATGGGTGTGTACAGCATAGCATAAGAAAAAAATTCCCCAAAAAAAATTGTTACGATTTTTTGTGAATTAAATGGTTACTATTGACTTTTAAGATAATTCAGTGTTTAGACTGCCTATCAAACTGAATAACATAAACTACTCGTTATTATAAAATGCACTAATAGGTATTTAATTTCACTCATGAGCATGCAATTTCACTCAAACAAAATATAAAGCAGACTAAAATTTAAATACATAATTAATACTCGCCTCATTAAACTACTCGTTACTCAGGAGTATAAATGTATAAAAGTACCACTCAAGAGCATACAATTTCACTCACATTAGATTGCATAATAATAATATTTGGCGAAACAGATCTTTGTGGTCCAGGGGTTAGCGAGAAGTGGAACCGTGAAAAGGTTTCTTATGGGATTCGAACTTCGAACTTCCCAGTAGTTCAGTAGTCCAACGCCTCTATTCAGTAGAGCCACCACGGCTTCTGCCAATTGATAAATAATAAAAAATTAAATTTAAAAATTTTACACTCTCAAATCACTTGGCCCTCCTTTAATTTGAATCAAAGCCGCCTCTGATGACACGAGAGACTAACAACAACCAACAGTAGGCACAACCATCATAGTATTATGACAGTGATGAAGCATCGAATTTCCGAGAGACTATAAATATATGAATGAGTCTTCACGCCACTTTGTCTCTAACTCACAATGGCCAACAAAAACAACGACACATAGCACACCATAAATTCAAGTAATTCTTGGTTAAGATCGTGCAACGAGATCGCATCGCAGATAGAGTGGGAGAAAATGACTGCTGCTGTTAAAATTATGAGATCTGGTTGCTTCTTGCTTCTTGACAGGTATTAGCTACAACAGCAGCTATCGAAGCAATGACATTGTTCAGCCTGATAAGTTTTATTAATTTAATAATTAAAAGAATAAAGCAACAAAAAATGGCTCCTATCATTTTTTTATAACATTGATCTCATTTGCTTGCATCTGGTGTGTGGTGTACTCTGTGGGGTTAGGGTCAACCGGAGATTATCCTCGGATGATGCTAATGGAAAACCGTAGAGCAGAGATACTCGTAGATCTGAGCTTAGTACTCGAATATACGACTCACTGAATCTTAAGTGCATTGAAAATGATTTTTTAATTTTGATTTTTATGAGCGTACTTAATCCTGTTGTTCAGGCGTCATCATCATGATCGCCATCGCCATCGACACGTCATGCCACTTTGTTCTTCATTCGCATTGGCGGAGCTGCCACCGCTTGCTTCCATCACTGTTGTTGTCGTCGTCGTCGTCGTTGTTGATATTGCTGCTTCACATTTCTAGATATATGCAGCAAAAATTGTCCGTTCGTCGATCGTACAACTGCCGCTGAGTCTGGTCGGCGGCCGCACAACATAGCGCTGATATTTAATCCACATGACCAAGGTTGAAATTATTCACTCTTTTCGCTCTGTATACGTCGTCCACACCCATTTTTTGTACCCAGCTGGACAATGGAGCGCCGCCTGCATCGTGCACTATGAACTCGCCGTTTATTTTTGTTGGGGTTTAAAGTGTGTGTGTTGTTTTTCTAGAATAAACTGAAGAACCCAGTACCACCAGTTTTAAACACTTTTTTTTTTTCTCCATATACTGACACTGGTAAGCCAACGGTGTGTGCGCATGCGCAGCATTTGAAAAAAAGGCCGGCTGAACGGACAACAGTTCCCTATTTTCTGTTGTCTCATTTCTTGATTTTTGTTTTTTTTTTCTCTCTCTCTCTCTCTATCTCGCTGTCTTACTGTCAAGCAGCAGCGGCGATAAATTTGGCATTTCAAGGATAAGTGTTGGCTGGTGCTCGCTGGCTGGCTGCATGAGTTGAGTCTTGGAGTGGTACACGTCCGTTGGTACGTTGTGCTATTTTCAATTTGAAAATTGAATTGGATTTTTTGTTTGTTTGTTTAGCATGAAGAGTAAGTAGGAGTAGTTTATTTGTTTTTTTCTGTACCCAAAAGGAAACAACACAAATGGAACAACATTTTTTCGCGCTTGAGTTACCTGCGACATTTTTGCTTATCGCAATCCGATGTTGTCTGACAATTTTTCAAAATATGCCTTGTAGAGAATACAAAAAAAATTTAATGTTAATCTCAAGGACATTCTCTGTGAAATTAAAAAAAAAAAAAAACTTAAGCTTAAGATAACACTTTTGGTTGGTTCTGGTAATTTTTTTTTTTAAATGTGTAGAACACATTTCGGCTTAGGAAGGCTCGAGAATTGCGCTTTGCGTCTCTCGCTTTTACTTCTCACACTAACAAGTCTCCTTAAGACTTTCCCCTCGATCGTGACTTACCATTCACTCGTTGTTGCTCTAAGATCCATTCTGTGAATGTTTGACGCTGTGCAAGGTGTGCTGGCTTCAAATGTTGTGTCAACTGAATTTTGTAGAACGCAAATGAAGATCTTTAGTCAAAATTATAAACTGATTCGTGAAAGTCTCAATTGCTCAATTTTTTCTGGTCAACACTCTTACTAACTGCTGCATGTTTTTATTAGACCGTCTCTTCTGGGTTTGAACTGACTTAACCGCACAAATTTGTCGATTAATCGGACCACGGTACGACGAGAAGGTGCGTTATGGTGGCCAAACCTTCTCTGCAAAAATCTCATAATTTCGGTAGTGGATTTTCACAATTTATATGCGTTGTTGTGCGTCCGTTTAATTCTCCATGACTTAACCTAAATGTTTACACATGAGAGCTGTCAAACAACAACGCTGTATTACCGACACATAAAAAAATTAGTGCGTGTAACCTTTGCGCGGGGTGTAAGTGAATCTTCTTTGATGTTGTGTGGTAAAAAGACCCATAAAAGACCCCAAAACACCAACCAAAGACTCTTCCAAAAACACCCCAAAATACCCGCAAAAGACATCAAAAAGACCCTCAAAAGATGCCTTAAAACCCCAAAAAGACGCTTAAAAGACGCCTAAAATACCACAAAAAACCCTAAAAATACCCTCAAAAGACTCACTAAAAGACCCCAAAAAGACCCTACAAATACTCCCAAAAGACTCCCCATCAGAACCCGAAAAGACCCCCAAAAGACACCCAAATGGCCATACCGAATTTCATACAAATCAGTTTAGAAGTGGATTAGTTCCCGAAATTCCAGTCCCTAATGACCATATCGCAGAATTTCCATAGGAACAAGTCTTATAGCTCGAGAAATGGCTTAGTTGTCGAAATTCAAGAATGGCAGCAAGCAATAATTTGGTCATGGCGAGTACAAGGTTAAGGTTTCCATCCACAAGTCAGCTGGGTATTTCCTGATACAGCAACTTTCAACCAGATACACCACATGTTAAAAGAATGATGCCATAAAACGAATCTTTTGACGATACCACTATCTTGTTGGTGTGGTACTCCAAGCGCATCACCAAAAAAGCGGACGAATACCAGCAAAGAGTCCTTCTAGATCAATGGAAAACCCTGACCCTATAACATGAAGAAATATTTTCAAATGCAACGGATCAAAATTATATTCTGACTTTTTGCCTTCAGTCGGCGGCAGTGCAGCTTACGATTAATATCAAAAAATATTCTTCGCTTAGCTGACAAACTGAAATTCTTAACACCTTTCACTGAAGTCCCAGACGATCTCAGATAACCCCACTGTACAGTCAGAATCGGAATTCAATTGACGGCTTAAATTCCGACTGTACAAATCACTTGTTATGACTGCACATCATATACACAATACACACAATGCACTACGCATTATGAGATGAAATTCCCGAGTGACTGCGATTTTTAGTTCTTGAATGAAAAGTAACATCGCCAGGAGAATATGGAAAAGTAGTTGTACCCATTTACTAATGGTACAGTGAATATAACAGAGCATCAAAGCAAAATAAACATTGCACAATGTATGCGAGTGTTTGTGTGTGAAAGATAGCAGCACTGCATTCCGTACGCATTTGCGTTTATACCGCCGGCCGCGAGTCATAGAATCCATTCAGCGGTTCAACGAGCCAGCCAAGGAGGACATTAAGAACACATCAGACACCCATCACACTATGAACGCCACTACACAGAGCACACGGAACAAATCCATCCACTTGAAGTCACTGCACATGGAGTGATCTCAAATGAAGTATTTAGTAAGTAAAAAGCACTATGTGCGCCCCTCCCTGTCCTGCCCCTTCCGATAGGTCTCGACGACTTGGCTCGTGGAACGTTGACGTTGATTTGTTTTTGTTAACGTTACTTTGACTTACTGCAGTGTGGTGCACTATTAAGGAGTATACAACGAGTACTGCACAGTGCACATATTTGTTCAAGAAGTCCAACTCCAACTCCAGAAACTTCATTGTGTGTGCTTCCGTTCAGGGCTCTTGTTGTTGTTACCAAAAGACAAGACCCAACAGACGACGACCAACAGTAAAAACCAGAAACATTTTTTAACGACGAAGACGTAGTAGGTACGCCGGCGAGTAGTTTGGAGTTTTACATTTTTAGTGAATTGTGAAATAAAACCAACGGAGCAGCACAGTTCGTTCACCTGAAGTTGTTGTTGTTACATAGTAGCGCAGCTGTACAACGAGCAGCATGAGATGTTGCGACAAACAAAAACAACTCCTCGTACTCGTAGATACTCGTATCTTTTGTACTTTTAGACACTTTTCACCTTTGTTGCTGTACTGTATAGGAGTAAAGCCATCGTTTCGGTTGTCGCCTTTGAACTGCTGGGCTGGTTAGCACTACACACTGCAGCATTCTGTCTGCAGACAAAATAAGTCGCCTCCCTGGATGGAGCGGATAACTTCTACTGAAGAAGGGAAGGTAGCAACACGAACTAAAGTGGAAATATGCACATAAAGAAGTGCAACATCTCTCGTTCCTCCGAATACAACAACAACTCGAGACTACTACTTCTGCTGCAGATTTGTGCATCTAATGGCGCTGATGCATCCTCTTTATTGTCATGTGTGGAATACACACCAAATGCGAAATTCCATAAAACGTAATGAGTTCAGGTGTAGAGTCAGAAAAAGAAAAAGGAAAATCTGCAGTTTGCCGCCTTCACATTCTAAAGTGGAAAGTTTTGTTTTATTGGTTTTGCTTTTCGCTACGGATTCTTTGCTGACAGTGGCTCACAAAAATTGTGTAACTTAGGTAAAGATACAAAGACAAAAAAAAATTCAGTTATCTGCCAACTCACTAATGAGCTTGCATTCAAGTAATTTTTTTAAATATACACCTTACTCACTCACGAGGTTGACATTGAGTTAGTATTCACACTTAACCCACTCATAAGATAAAAAGTAAACTGTAATTTTTATCAAACTAACTCGTGATGTTAATAGTGAATTTTTATTCACTCGAGAAGTTCAGAGTGCGTTTTTATCTGTACTAACTCATTAGGTTAATAGTGAGTTAATTTTCCCATTAAACTCGTTAAATTTTTATTTAACTTACTCATGAGGTTTATAGTGACCTTTTTTTCACTTAACTCACTCATGAGATTATTAATTTATTGTTATTTGCACAAAAGTTACACATATTGAATTTGTTTTCACTTAACTCACTCTTGAGGTTAATGATGAGTTAGTTTTCGCACTAAACTCATTTACCAGGTAAAGTAGATTTTAATTTTTTTTTAACTCACTCATGAGGTTTATAGTGAATTTTTATTATCACTATAACCTATTCAAAGTGTGAAAACTAACTTCAGAGTGAGTTTAGTGAGAATAAAAATTCACTACTAACTCATGAGTGAGTTAAATAAAAATTTAAATTTATGTTTTACCTCATGAATGAGTTTAGTGTGAAAACTAACTCATCATTAACCTAATGATGAACCTAAAGAGGTAAAAAGTAGATTTTAATTTTTATTTAAATAACTCATGAGGTTAATAGTGAGTTATTTTTCACACTAAACGCATTCATGAGGTAAAAAGTAAATTTTAATTTTTATTTAACTCACTCATAAGGTTAATAGTAAATTTTTATTTTCAGTGAAATTACTCATTAGGTTTATAGTGAGTTGTTTTCTAACTAAACTCATTCATGAGGTAAAAAGTACATTTTAATTTTTATTAAACTCACACGAGGTTTTTTTTATTTTCACTAAACTCACTCATTAGGTTAAACTCACTCATTAGGTTAATAGTGAGTTAGTTTTCACACTAAACCCATTTATGAGGTAAAAAGTACAGGTACAGTAAAGTTTATAGTCAAACTCAATCAAGCGTCATGACGGTAAACAGTAATTTTTTTAATCTGCATTGAATAATAATTAGTTTACTTATTTAATATTTATCCAAAATATTACTCTTAAAAAAAGGTGGCTCTAGTGGTTAGCGCGTTGGACCACTAAGCAGAAGATTCCAGGTTTGAATCCCAGAAATACCAAAACTATTTTTCATGGTCCCATTTCTTGCAATTGTCTGACAAATATCCGAGAGCAATAACGAAAAGCTTCTTAACTCGCCTTTCGGAAACGGCATGAAATTGTAGATTTCTTCCACATGTGTGCAAAAATATGACACGCACAACACAAATGGTCGCAAGAATCAAGGACTTAGACCGCAATAGTCTGTCTACAGTGGATTAAAATTAAATATTGTACTGTTATATAATATCGCAACTTGACTCACTCAATCGCTTAATATTCAACTTCAAAATTACAAAAGTCCTGAACTGACATCACTTTATAAAAAGAAATATCCTAATTTTATAAGATTGTTCCACACCGAACCCTCCAACCAGAAGTTCTTCATTTTGTAAGTGGTCCTCCTCATCTTTTACACAATGCAAAATTAGTTCTCAAGGAAATGTAAAGATGACATTCCGCAGCATTACCTAACGCCTATCCATTAACATGCTCCCTCCTTCATATCGCACATCACAGCACCAGTGCCTGACACAGAGCAGCGTCCTTTGAATAACACAAAATCCACTCGTACAACCCAACGCATTGAAGAGTGTAATTCCTTTGCACACAATTTTCCATTCAAAAGCCATAACGAAGGATGAAGGATACCAAGAACTTCCGCAGAGAATATTCTTCCGGGATTTTCTCGCATTCATGAATGTGGTTTTATGAGTTTTTAATATTCGCTTGGATAATGCGAGTGCACAATTTACAAACACATGCACACAATGGGCCTTATCTGGCATTAGGCAACCTAAATCTGGAGAAGTACATGTAATCGAGTGTCCCCTGCTGCTATTCCGGCTTAAAGAAGATGAAAGTTGTGAAGATATTTTGCGGAAAGGCAAAGGCGGAAATACTCGTCGTCGTATGTATGTGAAATAATTTGGAACAAAAAATTTAATTTTAATTGAAATGGAATCCATATCATATCTTGGAAAATGGGTTCGCTTATGGAAATACTCTTATACGAACCTTATTCAGCTCATTGGGAATATGTGGTTTTTTGTACCCTTTACACGCCTTAGCAATGTGTTCGAAATTACTGTTTACACACGATAAACACCCACTACTACTCCACAACTCTCCACTTTATAGGAGATTGCCAAAAATGGCATTCAACTTAAGCGATAAACACAACACCACTGCTGTCCACTTAACAAATCAAGTCAATCTGTAGGTTTAAGGCTATGTCAAATAGCCAGCAACCGCCAAAATTGGTATCCATTGTTTCTGTGTGTAATGCAAATTTGCTCGTACGTCTCAAGTGGTGTGGTCAATTATTAAGCGATTGCTGCTGCTGTGTAGCCGATTGCCATTTTAATCTGAAATTTTTTCTGTCGTCCAAAGTGAGATTTGGGATAATTAAAATTTGTCATAACTCATCGCAACTCACGGTCAATGCAAGTATGAGATTAGCGCCAAATTAGGCTGTGAATATTGGAACTGAATAGCTGAATGAATACTCTCTAATTACAAGTAATTAAACTTACTCGTAGGTTTTATAAAAGTACCTAATATAAAAAATGCACAAAAGCAAAAAGAAATTAGGTTAAAATAATAGATGTTCATTTTTATTTGCTTGTAAGTGACAGGTGTCAGCTGACAGAGCCAGAGCCAGAGAGATGTAAGTTAAGTCAATAGTTTTCAATTTCTTTCTTCCTTGGCTGTACGGCGGCAGAGTGAGAAGTATCTGACATTGCCAAGAGAGATACCTATCATGGTGTATGTACATACATTCTGGGACTAACTTCCAGGATTTTCCTGCCATCCTTCTGCACACCATGAGTGCTCGTTTTGATTTTTGTAGTACTGCCTGCCTGTGTTTGTTCCATAGCAGTCCACTATCAAAAAATCAGTCCGAGATACTTGACCTCTTTGCTGATAGTAATATTTCCTCCATTGAGGATAATTGGGTACATTCGCCCCAGTTTCCTTCTATTGGTGAAGGAGACTCAGTGTGTTTTTGCTTTGATTTACTATAAATCTCACCTCTTGTCACCATCTGCTCGTGGTTATTAATCCGTTTTCGACTATGTCACAGAGCACTTCCTCAAACTTCCCCCTTGCCACGATGACTATGTCGACTGAGCAGCTTTGGCAAAAGTCCCTGCTTCAACTACCATTTAGTGACTGTGCTGTATACTTTCTTTCTCTCCACAGCATTCATTATCGACTCATGCGAAGCGTTGTCGACTGCTTTTTCGATGACTAGGAAGGCGCATAGCGCGACCACCATTCCTTCAGCTGTCACAGTGGTGCGGTCTCCGTAGATGATCTACACGCTCTGTATCCATGTGTACTGTGTTGTGGCGAGTTTTTTGAAGAATTTTTCGGTTATTAATTTTACCAGAAAGTGACGTTCGAGCAAATGTTTTTGGAGAAAATGTGTTGCTCATACCCAATTTTACATGACCCATTAGCACATATCGTAGTGCTGTGGCAAGTTTTATTACGTTTAATGTCCATATAGTTCTTATAGCTGTTTTTAACGTCCCCTCTATTTCACGCAATAAATATGACAACCCTGGTTTTGATAAACGAAAATTCTTTACAAAACTAAAGGGAACAAATTTAAAGTACGGAGCTATGTACCTAAAAACTTTCCTGTAATTCTAGAGGATTAGAAGCATCCCTTAACTGCATTCCTCTCCTAAAAGTTTCCAATAAAACCGAAGACTGTTCATCATTGTCAAAAAACAAACTCATTATTATATTTTATTTAAACAAAAAGTCTACAAAGCACAAAACAAATAGAATTTTCTGCTGTTAACAAACTGTCAAATGTCCTGTCTCTCTCACAACATTCAATTTATTCACAATAGCAACACATTTTATTGAAAAAACAATATCGAAAATTATTTTGATTGCTAATTTTTGTCAATCGTCAGTTAGTTGATAAATGACACTGAAAATAAGGGTGTAAGTGTATCGACTTAAAAAGAGACTATGTTGAAAAATAAACCGAATTTTGTCCAAACAAAATTTTACTGATTGTATGCTTATCACTCCGCCCTCGTAATCAGCTTGCCCATCATTGGAATGCATAACAACAACAAAAAAAGAATATAATGTCTTTGTAGCACATATTTAGGTCATTTGCTTCAGTTTTGCTTGTTCTTCCGTTGAACTTCTGCCATTTTGTTGCAAAATGAATCAAAGAAACATTAAAAGCAAGTCTGCCTTCACATTGTTTAGATCTGAAGTAAAATCATATGCCGCCACCGCCACCACCACAATAATATCATAATTATTACGCGCATCTCCACAAAACGACTAATCAAGGTCCAATCAACGGTAACCAACACCACCATCACCAGTACCACGAGTAACAATGTGGTTGGTGTATTAATGCTGTGGTCATGTGATGTGATCGTTATGTATACAGCGATGCGCGATTGTTTGTAATTAATGTTTTAAAATTTAATGACGAATCAATCAGTTGAGTTGCGTTGCTATGTGTTGTGTTGCGGTGTCGATGAAGTTATTACAAAAAGCCGAAAGGCAACCAAAGCAAGATACAGGCTATCAGGGCATCATAATAATCGACCACACAATTGTACTAAAATGCACAAATTTCATTGATGACTCCAACAAAAGTAGCACCGAACTTTTCCAAGCGTAATGAGAATGACCAATTCACAATAGCACCTAACGACGAGCGAAAATCGTCGGTTATTTAGGGTTTTTTTTTTGGTTCTCGACGGTTAATTCAGGTTTGAGAGCAGACGACGAATGACAACAGCTGTGAATAACAATAGTTCTGTTCCCGTACTTTTTCTAGTAAATTAATCAAATAGTAAATTGCCATGAAAATCGTTTAAAGAGGAGAAGAAAAAACAATAAAAAATAAGGGAACACATAAAACTACAAGCAACATTTTTGTCTTAGCTCAAACTGTCAATATCCCTTACGTCAAAATTCACAAGTAAGTTAGTTACTTAACAAAAATAAATGTCAAACTTCAAACAAAGTTGAGAGAGAACTGTTGTCGGAGAGAAAAGTTGAAAGTTGGTCAACTTTTTGCGTCGTTTCCGTCACATGCTTTTCCGATGGGATACGTCCCATAAGAATCCGTATATTTCGTCGATCTGTCAGTTGCATACGTCACCAACGGACGCAACAGATTCTATGGGCTGGCCTCTTAAGGCTTGTCAAAGAAGTGAAAAATTCAAACGAACGCCTCATTAATTACTTGTCAATAAACCATTCTCCGTCAAAATTTTATAGAAAAGGCGTTTGGTGTGTTATCTGCAACATTCAGTATTTTTGTTATTGAAAATAAAAATTTGTGAATTGAATTCATAGCCGGATTATTCATCGCATAGCAATTCAACGCATCGCCTTTTAAAAAGCGTTTTTGAAAATTATGAACTCACTGCCATATGATTCGCGATGAAAAATACTTTTCTTGCGCGATGAATTACAAATTTGCGACGAATTGCTTTGCCATGAAGTCCCGCTCTGCGATGAATTGCTATGCGATGAACCAGCCAATTGATCAATGGAATTACATACATGTTTATGTTTTTATTATTTTGACATTCGCTCTCATCGCCACGCAGCATTGTATTCCGTTATTGCCGTCACGGACGAATGACTGACGACTGTTGACCTCTTGGTTTTTTGACATAAATATTTTTCTTACCTTCGAAACGGTCAAACAACTCAAATTTCCAAGCATCCAAACTGTTCTAAAGAGGTAATCAGTTTAATAAAAATGCAATAAATCCCCTTTTTGGAAACAAAATTAATTACTGCACACATTTAGGATATTCATCTTCACTTAAATGTTTGAGTAATTAAAAGTTATTAACTTGTTTGTTGGTTTTGTTCAGTTTAGCTCTGTTCTATTCTACTCAACCCACAGCCAGTCAGTCGGGCCCAAATGCGTCGCAACAAATTTTTACATAAAAAAGCTAACAACAAAGCAATTGAAAAAATTTGTTTATAACAATCGACTGCATTTTTTTAACATTTAACGAGACTCCCCGAGGAAATTACATTTCCGCTTGAGCGATTATGGGAAAAACAAATCAAAACTTTGGCAATTGTTTATCCCACCCCACCTATCCCACGTTTACGTTTTGTAGACATAAACGTAAATATTTAACTTGCATTGGAATTTTTATTGATAAAAACATTCACAAAAGGTCTTACTTGATTTGCGTTCCATCATTTTAATTGAAAAAAATTTAATTTTCAATTCAATTTGTGCCAAAAATGGCGCATAATGTCCCCCTCACTTGATAAGTCACCCGTAAAAAAATTCTCTCCGACGTTGGAATTTCCACCTGAAAAAAATAAATAAATAAATAAAATCATTTCAGTGCAAAAGTTTACAATTTTTCCTTCTACCTCAGATTCTGAATTAATCTGTGGAATTGACATGCCCCAGACACCAACCAATCTCTTTGGTTGACAGTCGCGCGTTGTATAAATCGTCAACTTTCTCATCTGTCAATTTCTTGTCAATTTAATTTGGCAGCCTATCAATTATTGCTGGTAATGCGATTAAATGCAGAATTTTATTCGCAAAAGAAGGATGACCTTTTCCACAATGTTGCATTTAATGACGGCTTTCTTATATATTTTTATATAAGGTGTTCCATGTGTAAGTTAAGTAAACAGCAACACTTATTTATCCTTGTTAAGGAAGGAATGAAGGAATTATTTTAATATTTTTATGAAAATATTCGTCTCTTTTCTCTTGAAAGTCTTGAAAGTTTTTTCCCAACAGTAAAGTTTCTCAGTATGCGTTTCATCGTTAAATCTGTTACATCTTTACTACAACTTTGCACGGTTTCCATCGTTACACGAGTTAGGTTGTTACATGTGTTACATCGCTGAATCCGTTTCATTCCAGTTTAGCAATTAAAGTTCACTCTCAAAGTGTCAAAAACAGCGTTTCACTTCAAAAATACTGTTACGAAATTTAAGCTTTCGAGTTGGTAAAGGATTTTGCAAATAAAAAACAACACAAGTTTTTTAATTTACAATTAACAACTTTAATTATTCATAAGCAAAAACTAACAACAGTTCTGTACAACTTTTAAATGCACACAAAAACACTTATAATAACGGGTGTTTTTTTGGGAGGTTTGTTTTTCCGATAGATGTCGTTTTATTTTATGACAGTTGTTTTGACAGCTCAAAGTGGCATTTCTACTCAGTATTGTTTGGCAAATCATTATGAAAAAAAAAAAAAAAAAAAAAAAAAAAAAAAAAAAAAAAAATTACATTTGTGAAAAATAGTCGTGGTAGCCATATGCCAGAAATTGTGTTTAAATGTTAAATGCCAAAAAATTATCTACCAAATAAAAAAAAATTTTGGTCATTTCATAATTTTATGTGTTTTATTCAAAAAAAAAATCGGCAACCTCTTAAAAAAACACGTTATATCTAACGGGTGTAGATAATTTTTTGGCATTTAACATTTAAACACAATTTCTGGCATATGGCTACCACGACTATTTTTCACAAATGTCATTTTTTTTTTTTTTTTTTTTTTTTTTCATAATGATTTGCCAAACAATACTGAGTAGAAATGCCACTTTGAGCTGTCAAAACAACTGTCATAAAATAAAACGACATCTATCGGAAAAACAAACCTCCCAAAAAAACATATAGTTGTAATACTATTCCTTAGTTGGTACCTCTACCTTTTTGTCAAAACTTTTTCAACTTGACTGGTTAAATTTTAAACCATGAATGAATCATCTCTGCGGCAAAATTCTGTTTATTTATACCCATTTAAAAGTTTCCACCGGCTTCCAATCTTATATACAGAAATATCTAGCAAAGATCAGAACATTGCGGTACTTTCCCTTATTTAAACTACGCTTTCAAGTAAATAATGAGCCATCTAGCGTAAAATTTTAAAAAATAGGTTCTATGTACAACAAACATTCATAATTGATAATCAATTTACTTATTCTATTAGTCTACGGCTGGCGCTGTGCGCTGTTAGCAGTGACTATGTAATTTCTTAATTCTAAATGCTCGTATTCCATAAGAGAGGAACGCCTCGTTCCATTTATACTCCCATGGCGACATCAACTACTAACTACTTTTCGTAACAATACTTTATAAGAAAAGAATACAATTGGAAATGCAATTAATAAACTAAAAACTAAAAGTTTTGTTGTTTTGGTTTACGTTAACATTGACATTATGATTATGATAATACTGAATACTGATCATTTAAAAAAACCTGAATTAAAATAATTAAAAAAATCTTGATGATGAGATGTGCAAGTACGATTACAAGTTACAACCGGTGGAGGAAGAGCCCCGCAAACTAGTTTCAAGGTAAAGAACGAAATTTTTATATAACCTTCTCCTTTTAAGAGACACTAACTACGAGCTATGTTACCCAATACTATATCATCGAATTATGTATGATGTGTGACTTATTATTTAATCACACATATTGAACTGTGAAACTATGTCTATATAATGTGTACGTATAGCAATGGAACTGCTTTATGTTACATTTGTGGATTAGTCATCGGTGGATGTTTTCTTTGGCTGACTGACTGACTTTGGCTGGCATCAACATCGACGATCTTGCGCAGCCAGCCAATAGGCGGTAGAATGCCAAAGTCAAAGAGAGACACCAACGGTGAACCGAAAATGAGTCACACACATGGTCGTTTGGATTCGCAAACACTTCATCATGTGGATGTGGAATGCGGAGGTAACGCTTGATTACCTAAGCAAGCAGCCAGCCAGCCAGCAAAAATTCCAAATCAGTCAGTCTCGCCAGAAAGCAAAGATCGAAATCAGCAGAGAAGATAGGAGAGAGAATGACTGTGGGAGACAATGTTGCTTGCGGCAGGAATGCTTCTTACGGCCAGGCGCTCGAGTTGGAGTCTCTCGTTTTTGATTCGACTCGTCTCTTCCACCTGACTCGCAAATTATGAACTGCGATGCAAACGAAATGTTCTGACCGCTAAATTTCTTGGAACTTTTGGGCGGAACATTCTGCAACTTCAAAATCAAGCGTAAACAATAATAATTCCTGATTTATGTTGTATCATAATTCTGTTGAGAAGTCTGTTTTGGTAAATTTTTTGGAAATTGTACCTTTGTAGGAAGTGTGGAGAATTATTAGAAGATTGGATATTGTGTATTGCTTCGACTTTTTTGTTGGTTTATGTAAAAGTTTCAAAAGATTTTCAAAAGAAATAAGGATCCAATTAATAAATTTGGTTAAACTGATTCTCTTCTATGTTTTTGGTTTTGTTTAAAAAATATTTTTGAAGAAAAACATACCATCCAATTGGGAACAACCATTATGTTGATGAATGACCTATGATGAATCGGTAATTGACTAGTACTTTCTGTTCCATTTTACACCAAAGACATATATTTATGTTCAGTTTAGTCTGGTAAATAGTTTATGAATAATATTGCTCTTGAACAACGCTACCAAATTATGTAAATTTATTTAAGAAATGACCTAATAGATAAATTTCAGAGTTTTGTTATCGTTACCGGACCGGACAATCATGATCCCATCATGAGATGTTGTTTCAACAGAATGGTCGCTAGATACCATCAGGAAACCGTCGACTTTTCAAAATAACAATTTGACGATAAGTTGATTACAAGAAAATTACATGTCAATTGGACTCCAAACACCAAAATCGTGCTATTTGCCTTCTCTCGATTATTTCCTGTCGATTCAATGATTTTGCTGATAAATCAGCATTGCTCGTGTGTTATTTTCCAGCACAGTATACGTCCAGCATTGCTCAAAATAGTGAACCACAATTGCACGTCTCAATGCGCTTCGTCAAGAACAGCCGCGATTTAAAGTATTTGATTTAGATTTTGCACAAAACACCGAAAATAAATTAAGAGAATTCTTTAAAGTTCAATGAGGAAAGAATGGGTTAATACTTGGAAATTCACCCTATTGCTCTCATCATCAATTTAAGTCTGTTTGTCATATCCCACTCTTCGAGCGACGCCCAAGCCCAAACTGAAAGGATCTGAATTTGTTGTTTTTAATTGAATTTCAAGCATATCCCAAATATGGTCTATGGAATTCAAATCAGTGGATGCAAGGTGGGCTCCTAAACATTATACTACCTCCAGATCACTACTCTACCAAAATTCTCGCCACTCTCGGAAAGATGTTGCATTATGCATATCGTTCATATATCGTACATATGTAATCTGAATTGAGGCGAATTCTAGACTCATCGGTGAAGAGCACTCGCTTACGTTCTACTTCAGCCCAATTTCTGTGATTCGGAAGAAACTAGCATGCGCTACTGTGCGGCATGTGGTGGTAAGGCGGTGTCATTGTACATATCGTTTAGCTGATCGTTCCTGGTCTGTTCAGTATTAATCTAGACTCCTTTAGTCTCCTTTCAACGGTTTTAGAGATTATTCAAACATTTCGCACTTCCTGAAGACTACTCCTAACATTAGTTGTCGTTGCAGAACTGTTTCTGAGGGCATAACTAACTTATCACAAATCTGTCGTCCAGTGTCGTGTCTCTGTGCCGTTTAACGTTACGGGACTTTGAAACAATAATCATTGAGGCCACACTTATACGGAAATTAATAAAGTAGGCGCTTTCTTGATGCGGAGGGCTCCATATCCTCCTTATTCTCGGTAACTCGAACACGAGTCACCCAGGAAGAATCCGGATACAAAAATATTTTGGATTCGCACTCTTCTCGCTATGGTCGTTGACTTTAACAAGTTTTTATTGCTGAGCTGACAGATATCTGCGAATGTTGTTCGACTAAATGTAATCCTCCTCAGTGAGGAGTAAGAGAAAATCTCTGAGCCCTCAGCGCCTAATGGCTCTTGTATGCAAATAGCAAAATCAGGCATGAGGCAAAAGCAAAAACCTCTCTGTAGAAAGCCCAACTGTTTTCTTGAGTCACAGATACTAACGAAAAATTGGATAAGCGTAATAGGAATGGTTAAGGAAGTGAGGAGCAACTGTGGTGACACAACTTCACCGATAGGGGCCAATGTCAATAATGGCATTGCTATTACTGTGTATAAGAGCGGTATTAAAAGCAATCTAACAAGCAGGAGGCATGTCTTGACAGTTGACACTAAATTTCAGCTCGTCGTACAACAAAAGTCCTTACCCTTAGTTTTAATACTTGAATGATTAATGATTATTGAACAGTTACAGCAGCATCCGAGTTATTTTATTTTGTTATTCATCTGCAGCGATAGGCCTTCCAAATAAATGCCATGTTCGCACAATCTGTCAGACTGTGTCCAACCACGAGTACAATTATTGCGATTGCGATATGATCGTTACTAAAAGTTTCCGCCTAGGTGTGTCCAGGCTTAGTAACCAAATGACACGAAACCGACACATAATCACAATTATTCACAATATGCGAACTTGTGAAAATTGCCCTTGGCAGTTGGAGAGAGAGAGATGTTCGTCGAACTCAACGTCACCGTGTGCTCTCGAAATCAAAAATTTATCGCATCACAGAATCACACCTTCAACTTAACATTGTGGTATGTATAGGGGGTTGGTAAGGTAGTCGTAGATTAATGGATTTTCGATTTATTGCCGCTGTCCTCTGCCTTTACCACAATCGTGAACAAAATTGGTGAGCAAAATGGCAGCTATTGTTGCTGTTGTTTTTTCTGTGCAGCTGCAATGCTGCTTTGATGTTGAGTGGATATTTCGCACAGGAAATGGTTTGTTTGCAATTTATTTTGTTATTCTGTGCTTCTCTCTAAAACTATCTCTCTTGTTCTATCAGTAGAATGTAAACAAATTAAAAAGAAGACAAAGAAAGAGCACGTTGGCGACACCAATTTAGTCGGTCAGACACCCCAGTTTCTTTGTTTCTATTGCGATTTGCACGCGATTCTTGTTTGCGACAAATTCACACGCTAACTTCTTTACTACCTACGAAGGCGCTGCTGGAGATCATCAATTGAATCTTCAGACACCAGAGCGCCCACAGATAATAGTTAGTTTACAAAATAAAAAGATCACTTAATGACTAAATTAAACCAAAAAATTTTTTGCCTTTTCTTTGGTTGAAAAATTCGTTTCTTACTGTGGGCGACTTGCGCGTGATTTTGCATAATATTCTTCCTGCAACGAGGAGGGGAGAATCACAAAAAATCATTTCCGGAGTAAAACATAATCAACATAAGTGCTAGGTCCGTGCTTGATTTCCTATATTCTTCATATTTCTCCCTCTCCCTCTCTCTCTCTCTTTCTTGTTGAGGTGCATCATCAGTTAATTGACACTTATCCTCTTGAATACTTCTTCTTTTTCGTTATTCATATTCATATCCATATCAAAAGCTCAGTTGTCTGCCCATGGTTAACTTTCAATATAAAAACTTCCTGAGAAAAAGAACATTCCACAAGAATTACATCATCATCATCATCATCATCCAGTTAGTTGAAGCGATGTCTGTGCACATGCTGCATGGGTTGCCGGAAATCATTACCATCACCATCAGCATCACAGGCTCCTTATGTATGTGGCAGCACGCATGCATCGCCGCTGTTCACTAGTGCGACACCACCAACATTGTTTGTTGATGTTTTTTTTGCTATCGGCTCTCTTCTTCTTCTTCCATACAATGTGCACAATGATTCTATATCAAGATCACTTTGTCTGGGGCGAGTCACACTCATAAGGCTAGCCTAGTTTTCCTATATACCAGTCTGTCCAGGCTGTCTTTTTGCATTAAAAAAAAACAAAAACAAGTAAACGAAAATTGCAAATCTCCAACTCATGCATAGCACATGCGAGTAACGTTACAATCGATTTAAAGCGTCGTCTATCGCCATCAGTTGATTTCCCGGAAGCAACTTATAACAATTATTAGTCAAGGCGTGATATATCTTTGAAATAATTCAGTTCGAGTTTGACACAGACACTGCACAAGATCCAAGAGTATAAGTACTAGACAAACAGGTGCCGCCCCAATGATGGATTTGGACTAGTTTTGAAAAAAGTATTTTGCTTTGAAGGGCTGCAAATAGCATAGAATCGGACTTAAGAGAATGTTGTACTCTGGTCCAAGAGGTCCAAGACTGAATGGTATGAGTATCATGCTGACTAAGGAAGCAAACAAAAGTCTTATATCATGGCAACCGATTTCATCGAGGCTTATGACGGCGAGGCTCTGGTCCAAGAGGTCCAAGACAGAATGGTGTGGGTAAGAGTATCATGCTGACTAAGGAAGCAAACAAAAGTCTTATATCATGGCAACCGATATCATCGAGGCTTATGACGGCGAGGCTCTGGTCCAAGAGGTCCAAGACAGAATGGTGTGGGTAAGAGTATCATGCTGACTAAGGAAGCAAACAAAAGTCTTATATCATGGCAACCGATTTCATAGAGGCTTATGACGGCGAGGTTTAGCTCCAAAATTCGCATAGTGACCATTATTCAATGCTACTTGCTACGCCCTAACAAACGAAACAACAGTAGATGAGAAGACCTCTTTTTCTATACTCATTTGAATTCGGAGTACAACAATGTTCCAAATGGCGATATCATAGTCTTCATGGGAGACCTCATTACTAAAATTTGCTTTGACAATTTGGGTCTTTAACGCGTTATGGATAAACAAGACTTAGGTCAACGCAACGAAAATGGTAATATGCTTGTCGTCTTCTGTAACGCTCGTCAACTTGCGGTTGAAGGATTTTTATTTCCACACAAGTCATGTCAGAAAATTACCTGGGAATCTCGTGATGGTCGAACCAAAAATCAAATCGACCACTTCATCATACAGCAGAGAAATCACTGTGTGATGTTCGAGTGAAAGAGGGGCAGACGCAGGTTGTGATCATCATTTTCTGTTGGCTGTGATAAGGTTACGAATAGCTGCTGTCCAGCGTAGCTCAGAAGGTACATCAATCTTTCAGTACACACGTTCTAAGTGGCCGAAATCTTCGCCAAAATTTTACCAACACACTCCAAAGCTGTGAATACTTATTTATATGTTGATGACATGTGTTAAAGTAAAGAACGTTTTTATTGCAACCGGATCCGAAACAGTACCTAGACAGTAGAGATTCCTGGATTTTGACCACACACCGAAGAACATCATCTCTCATCGGAAATTGATCTCAAAGATCTTACTAGTATTGAGCAGCTCGTTGACAGTGCAAAGATATGTGAGAGACGTGACAAGATGATTAGGGTGCGGAGAGTGTGGAACATGCATCAACACCAATAGAAAATAATAATATAAAAGTTATTAAATTTTTAAACCCAATGGTGACTTTTGTCCCACCCTGTATGCGACTCCTAACATAACAAAAATGAACCGATAGCTTCCTTATTCCATTAGAACTTTTAAGTGATCTTTTTGGCCGAATCGTCTTAAGTAGAAGACAGAAAATAATTCAGTTTCTTCTCCGTTGCTCCATTGCGATGCCCACCAAATTCAAACTCCAGACGGTATAGTACGAATACCGGTCAGTTCCAGTTAGCGATAGATTGTAGGGGGGGGCTCGTTCTCGTATTTGCAAAAAGAAGGATTTACAAATAAAACGGCATCCTATACTACATACTCGTATGTAATAAATTTCAACTGAATTCATGAATGAATGCGAATGTGGAGTACTGAGTGGCCAACTATCAAATCCCAAAGTAGTCTCGCCTCTTGCAACAAAACTGACTTTCAAAACAGACGACTTTGACTGGTGGGGGCTTTGGTTATGGTTCGAGTATCCGGTCCAACGACATTCGCGACTCACGACAATGACGACGACGACGACGATGGTATGCAAAAACAAAAACTTCGTAGGGGTATTTTTAGCAGACTCAGCACTCACTCAGTCAGGCAACGCACTTTGTCTAATTTTATTTCCTTTTCTGGACACACTGGATGGATGGTTGGTCGTCGCCGCCGACTGGGCTGCTGAGAGAAATCTTTGCGATTATCCACTTCTTACAATTGATTTGAATTGTTTGTGATTTACCAACTTACTATCTACTCACAAAATACACATGCAACATCATATTCCCGAAGGCGTCTCGCGAGTTAGCATTCCATTTCCATTGCTGCCATCGTCCCTTGCATCATCAGCAAAAAAACGACTGGAGCGTAAGATGTTGAATTATTCTGCTAGTTCCTCCATCAACTTCTCGTTATGTGCTGCTTCGTTTTCGTGCTTGCAGGCTTCTTTTCTTTTTACTACAATAGACATATTTCTTTTCTCCTTTTCGCTTATATTCATGTGTAAGTAGCCCTTTCTTTTAGTTGGGATTATATAATTTTTGTGTAAATTATTCAAAACAACTGAAGAAAAGTCAACAATCCACTCTTCGAGTAGCATTGTTGCCATCAGAAATTATTATGAAGAAACAGTTGATAGGTTAAAGCACTTTGCTGTTACATTAATGCCCGGTTTCACAGTGTGTGTTTAAACTCAGTTTTAACTCGTATCAGAGTTTAAACTCTAGATTATAGCATAATAGTGTTCCTCAGTGCAAGTTTCCCCATTAGTTTTGAAGAGGTGTTCTTCCAAGCTGGCATTACCATTGTGTAAGCTTTTCCATCTATCCTATTCTTCTAGACTCTTCCCGAGAAGTTGGAAAACAGCATTTGTCGAGCCCATACCCAAAAAAGGCGACCCGTCGTCTCCTTCTTCGTACCGACCCATAGCACTTACATCCATTCTTTCCAAGGTCATGGAAACGCTGATCAATTATCAGCTTAAGAAATATCTTGAAACCGACGAAATCCTTAGTGACCGGCAGTATGGATTTCATGAGCAACGTTCTACTGGTGATTTGATGGTATATCTCACCGAACAGTGGAACCGGTCTTTGCATCAATTTGGAGAAAGCAAAGCTGTTGCACTCGATATTTCTAAGGCATTTGACAGAGTTTGGCATCAATCTCTTTTGTCTAAAATGCGTGCTTATGGAGTCGATGAAAAACTGCTTCATTGGATTAGAAGCTATCTTTTGGACCGCTCAATTCAAGTTGTTTTGGACGGTTTCAAGTCTAAAGTTCATTACTTAAATGCTGGCGTTCCTCAGGGCTCTGTTTTGTCCCCGACTCTCTTCCTCATTTTTATAAATGATCTCTTATCTGCGACTTCTAATCCAATTCACTCCTTCGCCGACGACAGCACTCTCAGATTCTCATATAAGTTTGAGGAACGTCCCACCACTTCTCATGTGGAACGAACTCAAACAACTACGCATGTTAAGCACGTTAAATTTTGACCTTGACAGCATAATACAATGGGGAGAAATCAATCGAGTAGAATTTAACGCTTCCAAAGCCCAATGCTGTCTCCTGTCGTCCAAGCGAATTCTAAATCCCATGCCATTATCCATGAACGGCACTTGCATAGTGGAAACTGAAAATCTCGCATTTCTCGGTATGTGCGTTAACGACAAGCTTCGTTGGAATGACCACATATTTACCGTCGCTAAAAATCCTGCGAAATGTTTAGGTTTTCTAGCCCGGTGAAAGAAATATTTCACTCCCTCTGATCTGGCTACTATATACAAGGCTTTTATCAGAAAAATATAGATTGGACACTTATATAAAACTGCCCCCACCGCACTCCAAGAAGGCACACACCGACCAAAGCCCTTTCCACCATCGACCACCTAAAAAAAACACCCCATTTATTTCTACACACAGGTACCTTATTGCAATTTTTCTTCTTCTATATCCCCTTGTGGGTCCTAGGTCCCCTACTACGCCTACGCGCCATCGCGTGCGGTTTCTGGCAATGAGCTTCAGCTCTCTCCAACTCTTCCCCCATTGCCGAGACTCCTCCTCAACTGTTCTGCGCCATGAAGTTTTCTATGGAACTGTCGCCTTTTCGGAGTGTATGACCAATCCACTGCAACTTCCATCGTTGGATGGTTGTTTCTATTGGTTGCTGACCCGTTCTCTGGTAAATATGTTCGTTAGATATACGGTTAGGCCAGAAAACCCTTAAGATGTTCTGTATTTACGAACGTTTGTAATTTTTTTGTGATAGTAGCAGTCACCTTCCAAGTGCTGTATCCATACAACAGCACAGATTCAACATTTGAACGGAACAGTTGCAGCTTGGTGTTTAAACTTATCGCATTGCTTCGCCATATCATGGACATAATCCCAAACACTGATTTGATTTTGCCGATTCGGCTGACAATGTCCTGTTCGGTTCCACCTTCGGTCGAGACAATACTCCCAAGATATTGGAAACTCTCTACACTATCTACCGGTTGTCCAGCAATGTTAACTTGAGTTAGTGCCGAGGTTGATGATTTTGGTTTTGGCAGCATTAATCTTCAAACCCGACAACATTTGTTGTCATTTCCATGTTCCATAATCCTGTTTGATAGTAAACAAACGTCGCCAGTGTAGTCCAGATGCTTGAGGAGTTGAGATGTAAGAGTCCAACGAATTCCTTCGTTTCGATTAGATAAAGCTGCGCGAAGCACATCGCTAATCACCAACAAAAAGAGTATCGGCGATAGAATGCAACCTTGTCGTACCCCACTTAGGATCTCGACAGCTTTCCTCTATGCAGCACATGACATTTAGAGCCATTATAGGTTGCTTTAATAATAGCTATAAGTTTATCGACATTGTACTTGGCAACCTATAATTGAATATAGCAAGTATTGTCCACTTTGCAATTGATGACTTCCGCTTCCATATTCTTATGTATAAACTACTTGTTTCAAACCGCAGCCGCTACATGCTTTTGTGTAAAAACAAGTGGTCTGTGTCTTCGCTTTATTTATTGATATTAACATTTATTTTGATTAGTACTGTACCGAAATGATTACATTTCTATAGGATTACTTACCGAAAGAACATTTAATTTATTTAAGTTTCTTTTTTTTTCTCCTCCCAAAAAACAGAGGCAAATTCGCAGCCGTTCGCAGAGCCATTCACAGAAACTCTGGAGTACATTTTGCAGCAAAATTTCTAAAACGTCGACGACGAGCCCAATCCTCGGACAAAGAAATAAAACACGAAATCGCAGTGCTGATGCTTTGTTCTGGATCGGATAATATCGTCCAACTGAATGCAGTTCATGAGTCCAGATCGGATACGGCTCTACTATTGGAATTGTAAGTGGAAACGTTTTCTAATGAATTTGGTGAAGTCTCTTGTGAGAAAATTGTAATGTTTTTGTGTTTTTTTTTTCGGTTATCCTTCTTGCAGAGCGACTGGAGGAGAGCTACAGACATTTTTGGACAATGAAGAATGCCTCAGTGAAGCACAAGCGAGAATTTGCATGCGTGAAGTACTTAAAGCGTTACAGTTCCTGCACAATCGTTCGATAGCACATTTAGATCTCAAACCGCAAAACATTTTGCTCACCAGCGAAAGAATCGAAGGTACGATGGAATTAAAATTAAAAAATAAATAAAATTAAAACGTAATTTCACTTTATTATTCCAACAAAACAGATGGTTTGAAGCTTTGTGATTTTGGCATTTCACGTGTTGTCGCCGATGGCAGTAATGTTCGTGAAATTGTTGGCACACCGGATTATGTCGCCCCGGAAGTCCTTCAGTACGAACCGTTATCCTTGCAGACAGACATTTGGTCTGTGGGTGTTCTTACATATGTCCTCCTATCGGGATTCTCACCGTTTGGCGGCGATACCAAACAGGAGACTTTCCTTAACATATCACAATGTGCGCTAACATTTCCCGATAAACTTTTCAATGGAGTTTCAGGAGCGGCCATCGATTTTATGCGTCGTGCGTTGCGAATTAAGCCAAAGTAAGTGGTAATTGTATTGATAACGAATTGTTTGCTAATACTTTTAAATATTATTTTAGTGATCGCATGACAGCTCTAGGATGTCTGGACCACATTTGGCTGAAAGACGAATGCACAATCGATAGGCAAATTTTTAATAACATATCAAAGGCGACTGCTGTGGAAAATGAAGATTGCGATGATGAAGATGGTGATCTAAATGATGACGACGAAGATGATGACGGTGATCCTGATGATGGAAATGAAGTAGTTGATGCCAATGGACGAGAAAATGGCAGTGAGGAGTCTGCAGATGATGATCACATGCAACAAGAGCAGAAACAACACCGCAACAATGGAAAAATCCACCTCAATGGAAGTGAAAGTAGTAGCAGCAGCACTTCAGCTTCGAAGTACTCAGCAAAGAGTAACGGAAACAGCACTACTAACTACTGTTCTTCGCTTAGGTTTAATGGCAGTTGCCACACGACGGCATCAGCGCTTATGATGAACGGCGGCAGTAGTAGCCGCATTCACTGCAATGGTGGCAAAAGCACAACAATGGTTAGCGCTGCCGCAACCCGAGCAACAACCTCACCAATCACGATGCTGCAGCACCACCACCACAATCACAGTAGCAGCCTGCTAGTGGCACCACGTCGGCATTCATCCGATTCGAACAAGGAGAATCACAATTTTTTAGCAAAAAAGTATACATCGATTAATGGTGGTGGTGGACCGGCGGCGGTGGTTACGAAGAAACCTACAACAACAGCTACGGCAACAATAATCATATCACCAACTGGAGCAGGTTCTGTCTCATGCTCGGGAGTGGCAATAACAAATTCCAGCATTATTACAACGGCGTCGTCCCCGTCGACAGGCGGCTCTGGAATAATCATTGAAAAATCTACGACAACAAATAATATTTGCCTTTTTCCCGATGCACCAACAACGCCAAAAGTAATTCGCAAAGCTCCTACGTCAGACACATCACCAACATCTGTCAAAGCGTTGGTGAAAAAATTCCAGTTCCAGGAGAATAATGGTATTGGGGGAGGGGCAGCGGTAACCAATGGAAGTGGTGGTGTCACATGTACATCACCGTTGCCGTCGTCGTCATTGTCATCATCTTCGACACAACTTCTCAAGGAGGCACAACAGAATAATCACCAACAGCACCAGCAACAACGTCATCAGCACTGCAATCAGTCAGTAGCCATCAGTACCAACAACATCAACGAGCGATCTTCCATTGCTATCGGGAATGCAACGTCGAGAAGAACAGCAACAACAAAATCCCTTGCCACCGAGAAAACTAACAACAACAGCAGCAGTAGTTACAATATTAACAACAGACACAGTCAATTCCATCATCATCATCATCATAATAGTAGCCGCTTAAATAGCAGTCGTAGGAATCCGACGAGCAAATCCCCATCGCCATCCCAAGAGGATATTTCAATCGCTGCTAATGGCGTCTCTAGTACCACCAGTCATCAGAAACTCAGTACGGCCGGCTGTAATAGCACCAGTAATTCCACAATCGCAAATGCGTCCTCAACATCTGTATCCAGCACCACCTCTAATGGCTGCAACACCACCAGCAGCAGCAACAACTGCTCATCATACAAATCCACATGCGTCTTTTGTCTGACATGTAGTGGACCCGGATGCCGGCATTCGGGCAGCACCTCAGCAGCGGCCGCTATCATGATTAGCCAGAAATCAACAACGAACACAATTAGCTTAGATCAGGGTATTATTTGTTAGCTAAGGGCGAGCAGGGCGCGAAGGAATGCCAAAAGTTTCTTTCATCGATTTCTATGTTGTATGTAGCAGCACGCAGCAACAACTGCCGCAGTGTAATGTGGGAGTGTGAGTGTGAACGAGAAAACAAAATAACAATAATTCGCCTGAGTGATTGATTGAGTGAATAGTGAAACTATTACTACTATTAACAATGTACCACTGAAGCAGACGACGCCAAAAGTGGGTCCATAGAAATTAATGGCCAATTTCGTAGGTAGTAATTCAGAATATACCTACTAGACATCCTTAATTGAAATTTTATTCGCAAAACAGTAAATTATTCAGAAAAGAACAAGCGTTGTCTTTTTTGAAAGTTGGTTGGTTGGTTGATAGATTGATAGGTTTTTTATTTATTTCTAATAAAGTCTTTTCCCGTTCTTTCTAATAACATTTTGCAAAAGAAAGAGTAATCAAAAAAAAAAGAGTTTGAAGTAAAGTTCTCCCTAAAAAAAAAGAAATTCACAATGCCGCGTGACGACGATATCGAGAGCGACACGCGTACAATTGTCAAAATAATGTCCAAGCAATAAATATTAAATATGATATGGCGACGTATTAGTTGACGTTTCCGTATGTAGCGCAGAGAGTTGACCCAATGAATGTCGCCGTACAGGCAAAAAAAACCAATGCCAAAATAAACTTCAAACTACTGTGAGAGGAACTGTCAAAGCATTTGCCGGAGAGAAGAGTTGCACGTTGGTCAACTTTTTGCGTCGCTTCCGTCACATCTCACATACTTTCAGTTGCATACGTTGTCGCAACGGACGGAACGGTTTCTATGGGCTGTGCCCTTCATTGTATCACGGCTTGCCAAGTAAAAGTAATTACAAATCTTTTGGACTTATTTAAGAACTAATTTTAATACCGCTGTCAAACACTCGGCTTCAATTGACATTTTCATGTATTAGTTTAGAGAGTTGTGAGCATATGAAACAAGCCTCTGAATTTCTCTCAACTGAATGCATCCTGAACGTCTATTCAGTTATAGAACACGATTGAGCAGTAAAATCTCAACCATAATGCACTTTCGTCCGTTACAATAGTCCTAAACTGTTAAATTTCTTGAGAAAGTGCATTATGGTTTAGACTTCACTGTCATGCTTAATTTGTAAAAAAATATATCTCCGTTTACTCATCTAAATCTCATTGAATGGGAAATCATTCATCACTGAGGAGGAGCGTTCAATCTCCGATTTTCTGTACTAAAATTTCTTGCTTTCGTTAGCTCTTCTTGCTGTCAGTTTTTTTAATTGTTAAGGTGACAGCTAACTGAGAATGTTGTCCAAATCAATACGAAAGTCTTAACTGATCCGAATGTCAATCATTCTGCCCCCTAGTTAAATGGGACACGTCTATTAATAGAATGTTTATTATTTAAATTTATTTATTTATTTATTCAAGCCCGTATGACACTATATTCTTTCTCATTTTCAATGCATTGAAAATCAAAGAAGAGCAGTAAAATAGATTTTAAATTCAAGTGCGTCACAATAATGCAGACACGTCAAAAGAATAAATTGAAATTGTACATCAGATTACATTTTCTTTTCATTTGCTGGCAGCTTACGAATAATTTTGATATTTCCGAATTGACGGCTGAAAGATTGCCAAAACGCATTTAATGGCAGCGGGCTGTTATTTATCTCTTTCAAATATGCGGGAATGTTAAAATGAGAAAAAAATGTAGTGTCATACGGGCTTAACTTTCCAATCAAGAACAAAAAGCTGTGTAAGCCATTTTTTGTTTTGGATCTGTGTTTGCATAAAATGTAGAAAAGTGAAAAGTGCTCAGAGTGATCGATCAATTTATTCTGTTCATACTCAGAACGTTCGAAAGAACCTAAACCTAAAAGGACACGAAATTGTTTTGACAGCTGTTCTCTGAACTAATGTATGAATTTTCCGGCGAGAGCGAGAAAAAACATAGTATCACTGACGTTTTTTAATTTGTCGTCGAGCGGCATTGTGATTTACCCACCAAGTCCATAAAAAGGAGCTTGCGCTTTAATGATGAAGTAAACTCCTTGGGAAACTGTTATTTTGATTTCTTTTTTGAAACTTTATTATTCAATACTCTCTGAAAACCTCTCTTTTCTAAATTTTAAAATAATAACGGTTTTTGGCTATTATTTTGTTTGTAACAATTTGTACAAATTTGGGGTTGCTTTCAAGTATGGGAAATATTTAAATATTTTTAGTCATTTTTAATTATTAATTATTGTGTTTTGTCAATGTAAACATGAAAAGAGAACAACAAAATGTTTGTTAAATTGTTTGTGATTGTCGACGATTGCCAGCTGATCCCCAACAATTTATTGCAAGTTGCAGATTATCCAACTTGATTGTCAGTGTTGAAGGATAACACTTAGGCTCGGACTGTTGGAGTTTGACAGTTCAAAACTTAATGCTGACAAAATTTCTTGCGATGGACTGTCAGTCAGTGGCCATGTTTGTTCAATAGTATTTAAATGAATTTTGTCATAAAAAACGATGGACGCTGTCCATCTCTCCTCTTCGACAATTAAACTGTTGGTTTGATTGTCAAACCATCTTACTAATCTGACAACAAGGCTACAGTCAAGTTAAATAGTCTGTCAGCAGCTTAATATCGACACGACAAACACAAAAGAATGATTCAATAGAAAAACGTAAATATGCTCTAAATTGGTACAGTGGGGAAATGTTAAATTTGATTATCAATTACTGCAGCATCAATTCAATAAAACAATTCACAGTAGCCAAGCGTAACGATTTGGGGTGAGTGTCTCTGCTACTGTGAATTCTTTGTGAAACGAATTTGTTAGCATTCAGAATAGCGCAGCTTTATGCTTTTCTCTGCATGCTGAGTTGACAGTCATCAACTGTAATAATTTCAAAATTCAAATGTAAATTTATTATTATAATAAATAAAATAAAATGTAATCGTTTTTCTTTTTTTGTAACGCTGTCATTTGTAAGAATTCTGTACATTCTGTATTAAAATATTCGAGAAAAAAATTGAAATTTGCTCCAACAAAAATGTTTGTACTATTGTTGTTGTCAACTTTCACACAATCTGCTTACTCCAAACTGCTGTGGTGTGTTGCTGGCCTGCTGACACCGGACAAAAATATCAAAGCACAAAATGCAGTTCAATTATAAATAAATAAATAAAAATATTATATGTATACATTAATACATTTGTAATGTAATTTACACCATGGTTGTCTATTGTCGTTCGTGATGCCTTTCAGCGAGTACGAGAATTCATTACGCATAGATATTAGAGCTTTTAGTTAAATGAAATTTTAATCGAAGATTCGCAGCTTTTTATCCCAGAAGTGTAATCGGAAGAAAGAAAAAGTCTATATAAACCAATTATTCAATGTACAACTACAATAAATGAAATCTACACATACATACAAATTTAATTACAATAATATATATTATATTTATGCAAAGACTACAAAAGAATAACCTTCAATGAATGCTTAATCAGTATTGTCAGCTGACAAAGAGCAAAAAAATAAATAAATATCGAATTTGGAAAACAAAAAAAAAACAAAGAAATAAATGCATAGAATTATGGCAGTGTTGTTGTTTGTTCGTTGATAGTTGATGTGCTGGCGATAGCGGTTTATCGTGACACGAAAAAAAAATTCAAGAGTTAAAAGTTCATTCGTTCAATTGCTCGTTTGATCGTAAAAAAATCTAAAAAAAATCGTTGGTTCGCTCAATAGATCGTTGATTCATTCTTTCATTTATTCATTCATTGGTTGGTTCAGTTATTCGTTTGATCGCAAATAATAAATTTATTAATTCATTCGGTTGATTTTGTTCATTTGAGAGTTTATTATTAGATCCTTTCATCATTAATTAACAATAGACATGTTTGGATAATTGTTTATTTGAAATTTTATTCGTTTATTTGTTCGATCCTTTCATTTATTTGTTCGTTTGATCGTAAAATGACTGATGAACTAACGACCGCTCACTCAAAACTGACATTGTGAATGACTGATTGCTGATTTGACAGTCAAAAATTATGGCTGGCAAAATTTTTTGCTTCATTGATTCGTTCGTAAAGTTTCTGACAGCCTGTCGCACTTGACTATCAGTTTCAATCAAAACTAATGTGGCTTTTGTTTAATGGAAAAAAATTACCCTGAATGCAAAAAAATTTTCACCGAACGTAACAAAGAATGTTTTCTTTAATTCATTCTACAGACGGAATAGAATGAACAGAATAACAATCACGTGACCAAAGAATATTCTTGTGCCTGATCGTCTCATACGTGAAAGAATAACTCGTAACGGTATGTGGTTGTTTGAAATCGTGGTGACATCCGTGAACTTATCGTCTTTAACGTAATTTGGATATACCCAAAACCTCTCTATAGCAAGCTCAACTCTATGCATACTAATGCTGTAAACCCATCCCAAACGCATCTGTGTTTGTGGGATGTGAATACAGTGTACAAAAAATAAGCAGTCGCAAAGAGCGAGAAACGTAAGATTTGGTAGTGGGAAACAGAAAAATTTTATATGGATTTTGCTCTTTAGTTTATTACTAATACAAATACGTTTGGTCTAAATCTAAGCATGTATCTGTGTACGATCAGAACAGTTGGGCTTTCTATAGAGAAGGTTTTGTACATACCCCTCTTTCAAGACACACTAACAAAAAGAACTGTCATTGTGTTGCCATTTTGACTTTTGATTTGTGATTAGTTTTGATTTTTCATTTAGTTCAATTCGCTTCACACAATAATTAATAATATGATTAAAAATATTTGATTAGTTCCGTTTGTTCACTCTTTGAAAGTTGTTCAACCGTTTGCGTCGCTTCCGTCACATACTTTGCCTATGGGACACTTCGGATAAGAACGGGTGTTTTTAATCGATCTGTCAGTTGCATACGTCACCGCTATAAATACAACGGATTCTATTAAATTTTCGGTCAAAAAGGGGAAAAATCAAACGAAAGCCGCATAACAGAGTAAACAGTTGGACAGTAAAAAGTGATGGTCATCCGGTTTATCGTTCATTTCTACTTGCATTCGTTCGTATGTTCACTCTGTGAAAGTTGGTCAACCGTTTGCCTCGCTTCTGTCAATCTGTCAGTTGCATACGTCACCGCTATAAATACAACGGATTCTATCAAATTTTCGGTCAAAAAGAGGAAAAATCAAACGATAGCCGCTAACAGAGTGAACGACAGTCAAAAATGATGGTCATCCGGTTTATCGCTACTTTCATTCGTTTATTTGTTCATTCATTTTTGCTTTCATTTATTCGTTCATTGACCTTTTGAGAAGTCTTACCAAATAGGAATGGATTCTAGAGAAAAAACTTTAAAGGGCAAAAAGAAAAGCTTAATGTTATATTGTAACCATATGAGGTGGTGGCGTAGGAATACACCGGGAATCAAAAATTTTCATTAAAAAACCTTTTCTATTAGTTTTTAATTTTTTTTGTTGATTGCAAACTTTGTAAATATAATTCTTTTTTGCTTTGAAGAACCTTTTAGTTAGATATTCTTAATGTATATTCATTTGCTTAATGTTATTTATGAAATTGATATAGGAAGGAAGGAAAGAAAACCAATTTCCACTCCCTCTATCCAACCTCCAACCTCCCACCACACACCACTCCACTAATCAACCACATCCTACTCTATTTTCATCTGATTTTATGTGAAGTTTATGATGCGAATTATATCAAAAAAAAAAGTAGCTTATTCCTCTTTTATATTGTTTTCATTCGCATTTACAATGTATACATAGGCCAAATAAGTAATATGCACATAACGCCCCTTCTCCCTCCTTCCAACAACAATTTTTATAGTTACAATCGATTAAAACTTTAAAAAACTAATAACTTAAAACGATAATAATTGATAATTAATTGAATTCATATTAATTAATAAGATTTATTATGTATGTATATGTGTATTGTGCGGTAGTAGAAAAGGATAATGAAAATGGAAAATTTTTAAATTATCTTATTACTATAATATATATTAAAAATAAATTATCCTTATTACCTATTTCATTTGAATTACCTTAAATTGTAATAATTATTGTTGTTATTATTACAATTGTAAAACTGAATGATAATGATAACGAGAATTCAGAAGAGCGACGAAAATTGATTAAATAAAATGAAGAAAATGTTAAAGAAATTACAAAAATGTTCATTGCTGTTTTTAGTTCAAACTCCCAACTGCCCTCGACACTGAGTGAGGAATTTTCTTTAGGAAGAAGGTTTGAAAAACGACCCACAGAGAAAATGCACCGGTCGTTGTAAAGAGGTATTCCCAGCCGGGGTAATCCTCAGTGTGACCAAGGGGCCTTATTCTTGAAATCGCTATACAATTTCCCCGTGCGGACAACTGTCAAAATTCGCTACCAAGGGAATTGTTATTTTCCACATCAATTTCCACATGCAACCAATAAACAAATTGCCATAAAGTTAAGGTTTAACATAAAAGTTCAATTTATTGCACTAATTATTGTAATAATAGTAATATATATTATTTATCACACTTTAAGTAACTTAACTATGCCGCGACTTCTGAAATATTCAGAGTTTATGAAATATTTTGTGAAACATTGATCGACGCTGACCGTCGAAATACTACACACACCGTATTTTGTTGTTGTTGTATTTAAATACTACGTGTATAGAGTGAGTGGTAAGTAAAAATACATAACAATCGTAAGATTAGAACTAACATCGAAAAAACAAACAACAAACAAATCAATCGATAATAAATACGGACTTAACAATAAGATGAGAAACGACTAGCCTATTTGTGTGGACTGTAGTGACTCCACCAACTTGACTGAAGACTTAAGACTGACTTAAGAACGAGCTTAGTTAGATAGAGGAGCGTTAAGCAGAAGAAAGACAGACAGAAGTTCAAAAGATGGGACGCCTATTCAATTCCAAATGTGTTAGTCTCCTCGACGGCAAGCAGCAACTTCTCGTACAGGATATCTGGTGTGGGATATGGTGGCAAGTCGAGTCGATTGAAGCAGGTGTGAGCACGTGGCAGAGCATTTGGTTTGCCCCACTTCTCAATGCAAAAACGACGCGGACCTGTCGATCCACGCAACGCTGAAAAACCTTCGTACGGAATGCTCGATGTGCCCGTGACGAATTGCAACAGACGCAGCCGCTGCTCGTTGCTAAATTTCTCGATAACATGCCAGAACCAGATGATCACCTGGTGATTATCGTGATAACCGCTGCGGTATTCCGTGTTTAGGCGCCAATCATTTGTGTCGATTTCAGCAGTACCCGCAATGACCAGCTCCAATTCACGGGCATCGAAAACAGAAACCAATCGCGAATCAACGACTTCATAGAAACCGCGAACCAGTGACTCTGTCTGCTCCTGAACTCCACGCTCCAGTCGCCATTTGATCATTCGCTCCAGATATTCCTTTTTGTTCTTCTCATTGACAATGATGTTCTTACCACCGGGCTTGAGTTCGCGTTCGACAATACGTCCCAGCAGTTCTTCGGTGACACAGAAGGTGAGTCCCAAGTCAATGCCCGAACCAATATCGTTGTCGCGAATCCATTGCAGTGACTGATGGAATTCGCTGTCCAAGGATTCTATAAAAGTAAGTAAGCAGCGATTAGTAAGGTGGATTCAGTGTGCAGATCGGATCGACTCACCCAAATCACTAAGCGCAACTGGCAGCCGAAGCAAAGCTTTGTAAAAAGGCCGCGTAAAGAAAGCGTCCAACAAGTATTGATGCACCAGAGCTAAGCCCAAAACGCGTCCACTAAAGCGAAACCAATCGTGGCAATTGTCAACGAACGCCGACAGCGGAGACACCTGCACGGTATACGTGTCATTTGCTGAATATTCGAAGAGGCCGTAGTATGGATTGAAGAGCTCTCGTGAAAGCAAAAAGAAAAATTCCCTGGAAGCACAGTGTCATGAGTGAAAGACACTAAACCGCGTGTAAGTTTAACGAGTACTTACCTCGACGGACCACCATAGTCGAGACCTTCTTCAGTATCCCACAAGACAGCGAGACGACCACGCTGCAGGTCTTTCTTGTTTGCAGACATTATACGACGGAAGGCATCTTCAAGCAAATGTGTTCGACGGATGTGAAGCCTTTCACAAAGGTTAATAAATATGTTAGCAATAAATAACCGGTAGCATTCTTGTATACTCACTTCAGCTTGTGCGGTCCCTGGCCGTAACCCTTTGATTCTAGTTTGCGATAAAAACTCCGCAATTTTGCTTCGAAATCCCGTCTAAATGGTGGCGGTGCGCGCTGTGGAATTCTCGAATTAAGTACAGGCGATCCTTGAGGACTTCTCTCTTCGATAGGAACATAGCTCATAATCTCTTGCTCGAATAAGCTATAAAATGGAGAGGGACAAGTTAGAGTAAGAGCTGTAAATAGTGTAAATTCTAAAACAGAATCCTGGAAAAGCTCTACGATTCTGGTAGCGTTTTTTCCATCAATTCCGGCTATTGTTTTCCTAGTGTTTCTGTGTGTAAGCGTAAGAAATTTACATGTATTTATAAAGAGTGCGGCTACTTTTAGTTCGTTTTAAAAATGTATATTAAATAAAAATGCAACAAAAATTTTCAAATGACTAGTACTTTATTTTCGAGAGTACACCTTCCAATTAATAATGGAATACTATTTTATTCAAATAACTGTCTCGGCTGGATCTGCAGTACCATATTCTGTCGACCCAATTTTCAGAACATTTTTAATCGGTTGAGCCTCTATTTCACCAATAGTCACTTTAATAGCGTTTTTTAAAGCATCAATCTGGATGATTATCATAACATTTGTCCTTTACCGCTCCCAACAATTAATAGGAAATAGGCTAACGAAGTCAAATCGCAGCTCATAGGCGGCCAGTCGACATCACCATTTCGGCTGATGATGCGATTTTCGAACATAGGGCGCAAAACGTCGATTGTATCAGTGACGCCGTCCTGTTGAAACCAATTAACGGCCAAGTCTTCCTCTTTAATCGTAGGGAATAAAAAGTCAGTTAACATGGCACGATAACGGTCACCATTCGCTGTTAGTGCGGCTCCTTGCTCATTTTCAAAGAAAAATGGCCCTATAATGCCTTTGAACCATATTCCACACCAAACAGTCACTAGTTTGGGTGCAATGGCTTCTCATGTGTGGATTTTCTGTGCCCCAAATTTGTCAGTTTTAAGTGTTCACATATTTTGGCCGAGGTCAACATTAGCTTCTTCGGAAAAAATGACTTTTTGGTATAAATGCTCATCTTCTTGCAACCGATAACTGGCCCATTCGGAGAAGCGACGAAATGGATGGTCAACTGCCTTCAATTCCTGAACCTATTGGACTTTTAAGGCCTTCATAATGATGAGATTAGAGCTACGAGCGGTGAAAAACCCGTTAGTTCTAAAACGAACCAAGAGATGTCGCGCCCCCTATTAACGAAAATGTCACCTATTTTTTGACATTTATCCTGAAAGGGAAGTACCTTTTCTCCTATTTATTCTGTACGTCAAATAAAAAGTTTTGACAGATGACAGTCCTCTTCGTTTAGCAGTCAGCCTGTAGCATGAAGATTTAATGTCAAAAATATGTGAATATTTCACAGCATATGCTCAGCGCTGTGCCGCAGCGGCTGCTTCAAACTATACATAGCTAAGGCAGTGGTGGGTCGAGGGATTGAGGTGTTGTATGGTTGTTTTTTTTTCGTGCTCGTTAGATTACCGTTAACGATAACGTCCACTTTCCTCGCTCGTTATGTAATATACTATAATACGCAGACATTTAATAGATTCACAGCAAACAAAATCGCTAAAGAACGATTAGCATTCCGGCCCTCAGGCCACTCACTCTTAGTGTACTTGAAATTTAATTTTTTTTTTATATTTGCGCAACCAATTCGCATCGCAGCTGTAAGTAAAAGCCAATCTGCGGACTGACCTTGATCGTGAACTGTGCGTCGTGTTCAACACTAATGCACTAATTTGCTGTTTCAGAATTTGTATTAAATATTTAGGTGTAATTAATTAATTTATCATTGGGTTGAGATCAGAACATTGGAGTGCACACGGCACCAACCACTCGATCGACCACGAATCGAGTCTGCGTCTGCTGAATGAAATGAAATAATTAACCCCAATTGGCCAACCAGGCACGGCTTTGAGTCTTGTTGACCACCCAAAATTAATTAATAACAAACGGGTGAATCACTCATTTCCGGTATTTTCATCGCCATTTTCATCATCGTGTGATCGGCCAATCATAGAGAGCCTATCGATTAGTTAGTTTTTCTCCATTGTAAGTTTTTCTTACGGTATTAACTCTAAGAAGTAAACCTAAATATATATTCTATAATTCAATTAACTAGGAATAAGATAAGGAGAGAGAGAGAATAGATAAGGAGAAAGACATAATAAATAAGGAGAGAGAATGAAAAAATAGATAGATCAAGGGAGAAGGGAGAAAAACAGAAAGGAGGGAAAATATAGAGATAGAAAATAGAGAAATAGAAAGCAAAAAGATATATATAGAGAAATAAGATACAAAGGAAGAGCTACATTGAGAAAAAGAGAGAGATAAGATAAGAGGGAGAGAGAATAATGTAAAGTCTACAAGTAATACAACATTCAAAATAAATTTGAAGCGAAAGCTTTGTTCCTGTGTTCAGCACGTTGCTTCGCTTGTAGCTGCCTTCGTCCTACCCTTGGGAGTGCTCGGCATAGCAAGAAAGGATTTGAATTAGCTTATTAGGTCGAGACTAAAAAGTGCCATCCAAGCTTCAGACTTCAACGCCGGACTATCAACAGTTGACACAATCCATGAGGAAGTCAGCGGTCAGAGGAGCTGAAGATCACAGTCGGTCTTCGCAAAGTATGGTTTTTTTTTCATGACGCTTGGTCTAAAGAATGCTTTCAATTGTGCAGAATGGTGCAATTTGGCTTCATACTTTGAAGAAAAATTCCGGATATCAACATTACTCTCTCAGATTATAAACGACAACCCGAAGAATCGCACTTTGCTTTTTGAAACCCAAGTTGGTCATTGGAGGATGGCCATTACCGTCAAAAAAAACTTATTGCACTTTACTAATCGATTTTACCCAATTTTACAATATATACAGGGTAATTGGCTCAGGAATTGGTGTTATCTGGGTATTCAGTCAATCATATTGCCTTTTATTGGCAACATTTCACACAGAGCTACAACTGATAAGAAGGAGCGTTGATAAAAACTGAGTAGCGAATGCATTTAAATCGCTCATGTAAAGGGGATAAACAGCTTCTCATGTGACAAATGCAAAATTCCCTTTTGGGTAAATTTTCTGTTATCTGTTTGTGTTTCTGTTACACAGAAAGAAAAAAAAATGAATTTTTTGTTTGCAAAATAAAGGGCAAAAGTTTGGTTAATTCACTATGGAGAGAGTTTTTAATACAAATAATACAATTAAATGTAGTACTGTTCCTTAGAATCCACAAAAATACAACCATCTAAGGCACGTCCTTAATTGTTGCATTAGATATTGACCTGAAACTACAACCAACAACTGCAAACTGTAGAAGCTGAAAAATTGGTCCAATATGCATTCTCAGTCGAGTTATCGACGGACCTTTAATTTGGAAGTAAAACTTCTACCAACTTTATTTAAACGCAGTTACAAAGGCTAGCATTTCTTCTAAAAGTAAATTCCTAAAGGAAGTTTGTAATATTAATATTAACAGAGCCATTTCCGTTAACATCGGTCATGATACACCAAAGCAAGCTTTTTCTTAAATCCCAGATAAATGATGTCAGCATTGGAGATAGACCCTTACTGTAGGGCGATTTGTTTCTTAGAATATACCCAAGAATCTTTTCCTAAAATATTGTTGACGAATTAGGAGGCACCCTGTATACCAAAGCGAGACTTTGTGTATACGTATGTATATATGTTCCGTATGGACTGTCAAACCCTTTTGTATGAAATACGCTTCGAATTGCTTCCTTACACACACCGTACTCTCCAGATCTGTGACCCAGCGACTACTGGCTTTTTCAGACATTAGCTCCATGGAAAGAAATTTGGCTGGCGTTAGAATGAATCTATCACTCGATTTCGATTTTCTTCGGTAAAAGTAAGTACATTGGACGTTAGAAGACCTGTAAACTGGCAAACTGATAAAGATTATCAAAACCAAGATAACTTACACAGCCCAAACAATGTATGCAGCCTTCGAGAAAAATCCCATGGTAGTCTACTAACAGTGATAGCTAGCAGTTATTATCGAACGATGAAATTTCACAGATGCCAGCAATGGACAAACGACACAAACGACGAAAATTCAAATCAATGACAAAGATTCCAAGCGTTGAGTAATGACCACCATCCATAATCGATCAGTGGTGAGGTATGTACTTAATAAGAATCACTTAAACACAATAATAACACAAGTTGCCGTTTAGTTATTCAAATTTGATTGTTCACAATTAATCACACTTGGTAATCTTTGGAGTGCTCTCGGGTTAACGAGAAGAGCTTTACTAAGAGAGTAATGCAGCAGGCATTCCGGTGTGTCCTGATGATACTCGTATGTTGTTCACTGATATACGGAGAACTGATAGGATAGGATTCTCTGTTCATTCATCCATTGACCAAGCGAACACCGACGGACGATATACACTCAGCAAAAATTGCAAATTAAAACTGCGCACGGCCGATTTTTCTTTTCTGTGGAACGCACTTTAACCGCTTAACGGCGCACCCGCCGCTCGACATTCGTCATTCGTTGGCACAATGGAGTTAAGCAATGTTTTCTTCTTTTGATGGATTTATTTACTATTGACATTTATTTTGTAGATAAAAAACCAATCGCTTCACACAACAGATAAAAGTGATAACTGACAGTGGAGGCCAAACACAGTGACCCAAGAAAAATTTCAAAATGCAATTTTTCCAAAAAAATAAAAAAAATAGATTGTAATGTACTCTAAATTAGAGCGGTAGTTAACGCCAGTAGTAAACCAAACACTGTCCATTCAAAAAGAGTCGGTCAGACAACAAACGAATGGTTTGGCCAGTGGCCAGCGAGTGAATGAACGCTGCGCGCTGTGCTATACTACAAAGTGTAAACATTAATAATTGTTGTTTTTTTTGTTTCTTTTATCTTCGACACAACAAAACATATTTTTCAATTCAATTATTATCATTACTGCCAGCATCCAGCAGAGAAGTATATGTTCCTTATCTGAGTCATTTTATTGCCAATCGATGATACCATTGCAAGCTGACTGACGACAGACAGAGAGACTTGAGACAGCTCATTCCGACGTCGGTCGCGCCAGCCGAGGAGAGCGATTATTAAATTAAATGATTTCGTCAATCAAGTCCAAGTGCACATGACTATGATGCTATTAACTCAAATCTTCTGACACGACCAATATCGAAGCTGATTGGGGAGGTTGCTGCATTATTGGTTGGGTTCCAGTTGATTTCTCAAAATTTAGAACGTGCCAACGAATTAATGATTTGTATGATAAAGAGATAGAGCGAGCGGTAGCGATTTTACTTTTACTTCCCGCTTAGACAATCCATCATTAGGTTATTAGTAGTTGGTTTACTAATTTGACATATGTGGCCGGCGAGCTATCGATAAGCTGGGCTTAATAGCAGTAATCAGTGTGGAAACTTATAAAGTGTAATTTATGGCAGACACCATACAGCAAGTTAATGCCGGGCAGGTATAAGGGTGGGCGAAAAAGTTGAATAATTAATTGTGATATAATATTGGAGGGAGAAATTAGTCTTCTCTTAATTGATTGTAGATTTTAAGTTAGTTTCTTTGTGTTTTAAGTTCCTCAAGTGGAAGGATAGAGGGAGTCTGATAAGCCACATAAGCGAATGGCTAAAAACTTCCTGCGAATCAACCAAACCCAACAATTTGAAAGATAATACCTCTATCATGGTAATGAAACTGGCAGTCACTAATTAGTATGAGCATTGGATGTGCACGCCGCCTAAACACCATTAATGAATGAGATGGTCAGCACAAGGAAATGTTTTTTTAATGAATTAGCCTACACTTCAAGGTATTGCAAACTATAGTAACATCGCAGAAAATAAAGAACTACCAAAAGGGAAAAAAATAAAGTGAACTATCAAGTAACTATACTGTCTTCTGTGGGTGGTGTGGTGATGCTTTTCTACTTAGAATGTCATCATCAGTAGTGGGTGTTTTTAAAAGCCCGATAGAACTTGAAAATGTAAAAAATATTTAAAAAAATTTAATTCAAATTGTTATATTCATTCGAGACATTAATACTTGGCATTAACATATGAAAATGATTTCGTGCATATAGCCAACGCGGCTGTTCCTGACACAAAGCACATTCTGGGCGTCCAATTTTCGGCCTCTTTTTCGAGCACTGCTGGCCGTATGTCACAAATAACACGAACAATGTTGACCTCCAAAGTGTAAATTGTTGCTGGTTTATCAGCATAAGCCAGGGACTTCACGTGGCCCCATAGGAAATAATTGAGGGGTGTTAAGTCGCACGACCATGGAGGCCAATTGGTAGGTCCACTTCTCAAAAACAACTTATCGCCAAAATTTGATTTAAAAAGTCGATGGTTGCCGTCGCCGTATGGCAAGTCGGTCCACCGCAGAATTTTTCAAAAGGGAAATCGAACACGAAGGCGAAAATCTTTTGTTTACATTTTTTTTTGCATATGTTGTTGTTGTGCTAGTATAAAGAGGGGTAAATCTCCCAAAATATACAGATCTGAAGGGGAAATGAAGAACTTGACAGCCAAAAAAAACTCGGGGGCAGAGTTTTACGAAAAAAAAACGACATAAGTAATGTAAAAAATCTAAATATTGTGTCAGTAGATCGTATATGCATCGATTTTTTTTTCGGGCCAGGTTTTCGCTGTCAGAATTTGAATGCTACAATGCTACTCACCTGTAAATTATTGGATGTGTACAAAACAAATAATCAATACTTGAATTCATTTACAGTTATAAAATCTAAACTTCAATTACGGTCATTAAACTTTAGTTTTTATGGCAACTTAAAAATAGTTAAATTAGTTTTTGTAAATAAATGTTATGTCAACATAATGCATCCCGCCTATTCTCGAAACCATCCGTAATACCCGTGCCTAAACTCTAGCCCACGGACCTACCATTAGGCCTATCTTCGCACGTACTAACCAATTCAGAGATTTCTTCCTTAGCCGCACTACAGTTATGTGGAATAAATTGCCCGATTCTGTGTTTCCGCATTTATATGATCTGCAGTCATTTAAGACACGCGTGCATAGACATCTCATCTTTTCCTCTCCTTAATTTGCTAACGCCAACGCTGTGCTAAGCACTAGGATGTAAATCCCTTTAGCGTGTGTACATTATAAAAAAAATGTTAATAACATAATGTTAATAAAAATGTTCAACACATTTCAAATAAACGAAATCGTCAAAAGTTAGCAAACAAAAATTTCAATGATTGTGAATTGTCGCATTGCTATGGTTGTAAAGCAGCTTCCACTTATATTGCGACTGCACTCTCGAATTATGACGTAAGATGAAAAAACCCTGCAAAGTTCACAACCCAACCCAAGAGAACACAAAAACATGCAAAGTTCACAACCCAACCCAAACATTTGCGCTCGCAATGACCTAAACATTGAAAATAGTTTGTGATTGATACAAAGTAGTCAGAGTACCAGAAAATGAGGTAATTCAAATCGAAGAAAACAATAAGATTCAGAATAGAATAATGTCACCCATTAAGCAAACCAAAAACAGTTACATACAACTCTGGTCATTCAAGTTTTACAGGGACATGGAGAGGAAATCATATGCAAAGCTGAAAGGGCTGTCGTCAGCGAAAGAATGCATTGGATTTGAAGTAGCGGGCAAGATATCATTAATGAAAGTGAGAAAGAGTGTATAGGACAAAACAGAGCCCTGTGGAATACCAGCGTTTATTGTTTTATAATTAGCGCATGCTTCAAGAGAATTGCAACCTTTAAATTCCTAGACATAGCATGATCTTGGACACCATTTTCCGTCCATAGGATGTGCAGTTACTGGGCAGTTTCTATTCTGCTTCTTCCACCCAACAACGCATCAGAATATAAATTCGGGTACAACGACACCATTGGCGACGCAATTCAATGATGATGTTAATCATCAATTAAGCTCAAAATTAGAAAGGATTAAGACAAACGTGGCGTCGTCATCCTATCTTCGATTGATTGATGTCATATGGTACGAGTAGGTTTTTTGTTTTTAAACGAATCTCTGCTGCAAAATTCGAACCAGAATGAATTATTTTGCGTTCCAGACTTGCAAATTGAATGTACACTTTATTTAACAATTAACATGTGGATTAAAGTTTTTTTCCTCTGAATCATTGAATTAATGGAAAGACGGAAAACAACAACCAACAGCACTCACAGAGAGACAACTTAGCCATCAGAGGGATGGGAATCGGAATCGGGATCGGTCACTCGCAATCAAGCGAAACCGATAATTAAAAATAAAACTCCAGATGTAGACGTACGTACGTAAGTAGGAATCACTCAAGATGACGACGACGCACCTACCACTCAAACATACCGCAACTTAATCCAATGCAATTAGAGGCAAAGGTTGATTCGGTTTGTTAACTCTTGAACGAGAGTGAGAATTTCCTCATTATTTGTGGTTTTCATTACATGAAATTACATAAAATACGTTTTGAATTCTTTTTGTTGTTGTTCTTTGTTGTTACGCTATTGGTTTGTTTCTTGACCTTGAGTGGGCCGCTGGTGTTGTTCACAAACTGAATGGACGGCCTTCCTTTGGCCAGCTTTCGCACCACTTAGGATTGATGAAGGGAAAATCATTCAACCAGGACGAGACGAAACTTACTTAGCAACTTTGATGAAGAACTTTGTTAGCACGGTGGTGTGCGGTGCGCTGAGTGAAGGTTAATGGGAAGTGCATTATTGTTAACGGCAAATTAAAATATAAATACAATAACTGTGCAAGTAAATCTTTTGCCTTGAACTTTCGGATTAGTTACACAAATTGAAAATTAAATTTTTGATAAATTAAGTTGTGGCAAGTTGTTGGAAAACAGACAGACGGTCAATAAAATTTTCAGCTCCGGAGTAGTCCGCTGGGTAGTAAATTCATTCGACTGATACAAATCCTCGGGCGGAGACGGGGTATACCCAATCTTTCTGCAACGCGGTAGATAATTAATAGAATCTCTACGCGTAAAACTAAGCCAGCTTTAGCCCATAACACGTTCCAAGGTGTTGGTGAGACGTTCGAGTGATTTTCTTACCAAAAGTAGGTTCTGGATCTGTATTTGTAGTGATGCGATTACTTTAACAGTCGCTCAACTCTTAGGCTAAGCGCATATTGAGCGAAGCACAGCCCAGCGCAGCGTAGCCTAGTACTCTGTGTCACACAATGAGTGTTTTCTTTTATTCATTCTACAGAAAAAATAGAAGGAACGGAATTTCAAAGTTATGGTTAAATTCCTGGATTTGAAGAGTCTTGACAGACTACAGTAGGCTTTGTTGGCTTTAAGCAACCGTGCGCGTATTTCTGGTTCCATGCTGTTATCGGCTGCTACAGTTGACCCGAGATAGTTGAAGGAGTGCACTACTTCAAATTCGCGCTCCACTATTTGAATTGAGGGACCAATGTTGGATCTTCTACTCGCAGACGTGGCCACCATGTACTTTATACATGTTGAATGGGCTTGATAGTGATCCAGATATTGTTACTTGGGTTATAACATTGGTCATGGTCAACCTATATAGTCGTGTCAGTTTATTTGGGATGTCGAATTCTCTCATGGCTTTATAAAGTTCTACTCTGTCTATGCTATCATAGGCGGCTTTAAAGTCTATAAAAAGATGGTGTAGTGAGTTTTGAAACTCTAGACATTTTTCCATCACCTGCCTAAGGGTGTAAAGCTGATCAGTTGTTGATTTGCCTGGGATGAAGCCACACTGGTGTGGACCAATGATGACTTTAGCGTATGAGGTTATCCTGTCTTGAAGGATAGAGGAGAAAATCCAACAAGGTTATACCACGACAATTGCTGCAGGTTGTGATATCTTCTTTCTTATGTGTGTGGCACAAGATGCCTCTTCGCCAGTCTTCTGGCATCGCTTCTTCCTCCCATTCTTGCACTGTTAGTTCATGAGTTGCTTGGTGTATTGCGGGGCCTGCTGTTTAATCAGCTCCGCTGGGATATCATCAGATCCCGGGGCCTTATTATTTTTGAGCCGATTTATCACTCTGCTAACTTCGTCTATGGTGGCGGCAGCATAGTGTGATCTTCGGTCAATGGTGGAGCCTCAAATTCCTCAGTTAGCCAAATTTACACGAGTCAGGAATGGATTAGCAATATTGCCCACCTTAGACGAGTCAAATTCGAATACGACCACAAACTGAGAAAAAAAATACTCCAATGTCCCAAAGGAAGTAAGAATCGTCATCAATTACAGCGCTCATTCACAATGATATTTCAAATCGTTAGCTCTATAGACAGGGCCAATCTGTTTGTCCCACATTTTGCAGCTAGCTGCACTCCAAGCTACAAAATAGCGCGTTGTCGCCGCCTGTACTTTCAAGAGTCGAATCCTCTTTGGGACTGATCTACTTTCATACTCGTCAAGTAGCTAAAGTATTAAATGATCTGAACGACTATCAGTTGTGTCATAAAGGTGCTTTATTACACGTTTTAGAATGGTGCAGCAGAGAAGGACTATCCATAAATCTTTGCAAAATTGTTCTAGTGCCTTTTCAGAAGAAGACTGGTTGATTTGGGTCCTAACATCATCAAAGGCACCAAGTTATTCCAGTGAGTTTAAATATCTCGGTGTCATCCTTGTTAAACGGCTAAACTGGAATTCTCATATCAAGTCCGCCATCGAACGCGCCACTAGGGCCTTGTGGGTCAGTGGACGCCTCTACGGCAAAACTTGGGGTCTAAATCCTAAAATTGAACATTGGGTGTACACAATGATGGTGAGACCTATTATCACGTACTACTATCGTTTGGTGGCCGAAAGTTCTTGAACGGACAACTGCAACTAAGATTCAGAAGCTACAAAGAGCTGCCTGTCTAGGTATAACGGGTACCATTCGACCCTGCCCTACGACTGCATTAGAAGCTGTTGTAGGGCCTCCCAATATTCATTAGGAAGACGGCTGCGCTATTAGGCTGCAACTAGACTACGGGTACAAACCGCGTGACTATGTTGGTCACTGGAAAATTCTTGACTTAATTCCTGAAACATGTTCTGCACTATCCCCGACATCAGGGTGGTCAGGGAGCACTGTTTCGGGAGCAATTTGAGGTAGAAATATTGGATCGGGTAAAGAGGGTGCAAGGGTGTTCCGGCACTGGACGCTAGAGGTCTGGTCCGGTTCACAGATGGATCGAAGTTGGAAACTGAAGTTGGAGCTGGTGTCTTTGAAACGGAAAAAGTCCCTCGGTTTTCCAGCCGGAACTCTATGCCGCTGAGATCTGCGCCGGGATAAACCTTAATAAAGGAATTAAATGCGTTCATAGGACTTGAGCCCTACTGTAGTGTCAACTGGGCTGCCGCCACAACGCTGACAAATTGTTGGGAACACAAACTTCATCTGGCTCACTGGGAAAGCGTCCTAAGCAATCCAAACTATTAATCAGGCACCAAACTGGTAGAACATGTAGACATTAATATATTGCGCTTTATTTTGTGTTAGGATTTACAATACACGGCAAAAGAATAGACAAAGCTTGCTGAAATGATTGCATAAACCAGGAAGCCTAAAGTTTAGAGATGAATTGAATGACATCAGCTCAAAAACAAAGAAGAGTCTTGGAAGGGTGCCGAATACTGGATTTACAGAATAACGCACATTTCATTAAAAATTCTTTAGAATCAAGACTTTCTGAGCCTTCTGAGCAAGAGGTTCGAGGTTCAAATGCGAGAAACACTGAAAATTTTTCCATGATCCCCATCTCTCGCGAATGTCTGACAAACGTCCGAGAGTATAACTTGTCATGGAAAATTTTCAACTCGCCCTTCGAATGCGGCGGTCCCTTGCATTTGTGTGCAAAAATATAACACGCACAACACGAATGGTCGTGAGAAGTTAGGCATTAGACCGCAACGGTCTGTTGCGCCAAATATCAGAGTTGTTGTCATATCAATAGCCAGCAGGTAAATATACGACATACATAAGTTGAGAGCCCTTAGAATAAAAGATTGGATCAAACACTATTTTTGTTCCTAGAAATAGTCTTTTGAGACGCATAGCGACATCATGTGGACTGAAAAACGTTAGGCACCATATTGGTTGATGAAAGGTCTTCAGCTCGAATTTTTGTCGTACTGGACAGACGGTTAATAATTTGTGTCCAAAATCCGACCTTACTTCCTTTCCTTCCGTCACAAAAAAAATAATAAAATTTACCGCTTTTCCCACATTTATTATACTTTTTACAGACTTACCTCAACAATATGGTCAACTGCAAATCATGTCCAAGTCTCTCCAAAGCTGTAACTCCTTCAACACGGAGAATATTAATCTTGTCACGAAGTGATCTGGACACTGTCGACTGGCCGTGACGTTCACGAAGGATTTCCAAAATATTTGGCTGGCGAAGAAATGCAATGACCTGTAAATAGAAGAGGACGAGTAAAAATATGTTCCATTCCCGGCAAAGATGGGTGATTTCATGTTTGTCCAATTTCATATTTTAGAAATAAAAACAACCCATAAAAATTAAAATTTTTCATCTAAATTCTCTAATCGCAGAAATTGATATGGGAGCCCCTCGATCCTGGGCCATTTTTTTTATTGTAGGAGAAAATCATCGAAACAAACATTTGACATCAGATGTTAAAATTGAAAAAGCTCAGATCATTTTATTCTGAGCACTTAGAGCACGCTCATACTCTGAGCAAATAAGAAACACGAACATTTATCTTGAGAACTCTTTGACTGCTCTGAACTAATTTATGAAAACGCCAAATGACAGAATATTGTGAAAACTTGTTGTTCTATCTGTAAGTTGATATCGACAACAAAAAAAACGACATCAATAAAAATACAATTCAGTAAATAAAAAAACAACCCATAAAAATTAAAATTTTTCATCTAAATTCTCTAATCGCAGAAATTGATATGGGAGCCCCTCGATCCTGGGCCATTTTTTTTTATTGTAGAAGAAAATCATCGAAACAAACATTTGACATCAGATGTTAAAATTGAAAAAGCTCAGATCATTTTATTCTGAGCACTTAGAGCACGCTCATACTCTGAGCAAATAAGAAACACGAACATTTATCTTGAGAACTCTTTGACTGCTCTGAACTAATTTATGAAAACGCCAAATGACAGAATATTGTGAAAACTTGTTGTTCTATCTGTAAGTTGATATCGACAACAAAAAAAACGACATCAATAAAAATACAATTCAGTATATAATAAAAATGTAAGTTGAAGTAAGCATAAAACATTTATGTCTCGTTTCATTTGCTGGGTTCATTTGTGCGTGCGCTAAGATTTCTCTCTCTCTCTCCACCACCAACAAAACCATGCAGCGCAGCCGACTGCGCAGCACACACCGCACAAAGTCCATAAAGGGCGACGAATATCTGATGCCAGTACAGATATTTAAAAAATGTATAAGGGCCTTGCGGCCGAACCCGGGACCCGATCACTACCAAATTTTCGAAAAAGTATTGTTTATTGGGTATACACATGTGTGTAAAATTTGAAGAAAATCGGGTAAATTTTTTAAAATTTTTGTTTGGGAGCCCCCCGACCCCGCAGCCCGAGGGGCCTCAAAATTTAATAGAAAGTGTTGTCTCCGGAAATACGCATGTGTGCAAAATTTCAATAAAATCGGGCCATGGGAAGTGGGTTAAAAATTGATTGCAAGAATCCACGACAGACGACCGACCGACCGACGACCCACGGGCAAGTGAAGTTAATATAGAGAATTTAAAAATGTAAGTTGAAGTAAGCATAAAACATGTATGTCTCGTTTCATTTGCTGGGTTCATTTGTGCGTGCGCTAAGATTTCTCTCTCTCTCCACCACCACCAAAACCATGCAGCGCAGCCGACTGCGCAGCACACACCGCACACAGTCCATAAAGGGCGACGAATATCTGATGCCAGTACAGATATTTAAAAAATGTATAAGGGCCTTGCGGCCGAACCCGGGACCCGATCACTACCAAATTTTCGAAAAAGTATTGTTTATTGGGTATACACATGTGTGTAAAATTTGAAGAAAATCGGGTAAATTTTTTAAAATTTTTGTTTGGGAGCCCCCCGACCCCGCAGCCCGAGGGGCCTCAAAATTTAATAGAAAGTGTTGTCTCCGGAAATACGCATGTGTGCAAAATTTCAATAAAATCGGGCCATGGGAAGTGGGTTAAAAATTGATTGCAAGAATCCACGACAGACGACCGACCGACCGACGACCCACGGGCAAGTGAAGTTAATATAGAGAATTTAAAAATGTAAGTTGAAGTAAGCATAAAACATGTATGTCTCGTTTCATTTGCTGGGTTCATTTGTGCGTGCGCTAAGATTTCTCTCTCTCTCTCCACCACCACCAAAACCATGCAGCGCAGTCGACTGCGCTGCACACACCGCACACAGTCCATAAAGGGCGACGAATATCTGATGCCAGTACAGATATTTAAAAAATGTATAAGGGCCTTGCGGCCGAACCCGGGACCCGATCACTACCAAATTTTCGAAAAAGTATTGTTTATTGGGTATACACATGTGTGTAAAATCGGGTAAATTTTTTAAAATTTTTGTTTGGAAGCCCCCCGACCCCGCAGCCCGAGGGGCCTCAAAATTTAATAGAAAGTGTTGTCTCCGGAAATACACATGTGTGCAAAATTTCAATAAAATCGGGCCATGGGAAGTGGGTTAAAAATTGATCGCAAGAATCCATGACAGACGACCGACGACCGACCCACGGGCAAGTGAAGTTAATATAGAGAATTTAAAAAGAGGACTTTATTCATGAAGTAACCTAAGCTTAGGGATGACCTTAATCTTACTTACCTTTTCATTATAAGCAATTGGAATCTCAGTTTGATGCTCGGCATGTTGTGCTGCTGCATTTTGAGAATTGCGTGCCATTAGAGAAGATGCCGGTCGGGGCGGAGGAATCGGTGGAATCGATGAGGCGACCACTGATGCTGTAATATCCGCGGGTGCGTATATGTCTCCGCCAAATTGTTGGAATTGCTGTTGTGGTAACTGCATCTGATGCTGCTGCTGCTGTTGCTGTTGCTGCTGGCGATGTCGCACAACGCGTGGGCATTCAACGGGCAGACGGGGATCCATAAACGAAGTCTTACGATTACTGTGATCGATGAAAAATTGCTTTCCGGAATGATCGAGTTTTGTTTCCCAGCCGGATGGTAGATCCCTATTTAAATGGGCAAAGGAATTGACTAGAGCTACTAGATCCTTGTTGTACTGGTAGCGTTGAAAACAATTTGGATCTCGGCGGATTCGTATGACCATATGTTTAAGAGCGGCATTTCGATTGTAAATTGAAAGTGCATCCTCGTTGGTGTGCAACATCGAATAGAAATCTGGCCGGCAGAACATAAGAACGGCCGGATGTATGCCCAGACTGAATGTATGATGAAGTGGTGCGCTCGAAGAACGCTCGCCAAGCTCTGACGACGATGCGTTCACACTGCGAAAATTATTATTATTGCTAGCAGCGCCGCTAGACGTTGCATTGGCGGTGTTTGAGTTTGACGCCGCTGCTGCAGCTATCGTATGAGAGGGAGAATAAATTGAATTGCCATTTCCGTTTGATGCAGTGGTACAGATGTTGCCATCGGGAGCTGTCGTTCCAACGGCTACATCAGATAGCCGGTTCTCGCTGGTAATTGTGCGTCGAATCGATTGATAACGGCGATCCAACTGTTGGCGATGATGCTGCTCACGTCCACCGCCATTCAGAGAGGTGGAACCATTAGTTCCCGGTCGTTGCCAACTTGTAGTTCGCGTTGTATGATCAATGTAGAATATTCGTCCGTGACTGTCCATACGAGCTTCCCAAGCTGGTGGTAAAGGATCTGCATCTGCATCGGGAAAAATACCCCGTCCTCCGGCAATAACAATGCCAGGTCCACCTGCACCCTGTTCCGGAATCGATGGCAAGCGGGTGCTGGAAATATGAATAACATCGTTGTCCAAATCTTCACTTGGCGCAGTTTCGATTTCATCGGCAGCCAACTGACCAATGGCCGCAGATATATGTTGTTGACCATTGTCTGCTGACAAAAGTATCATTGAAGCAGGCGATAATGGCGGCGTTTGAGTGAAACTAAATTCCACTTGACTAGAAGAAGGTGACGACGCCACAACACCGACAGCACCCAAGCCATCTTCATTGTTGTTGCTGTTGGTGCTGACACTACTGTTGCTGCTGCTGTATCGTCGAGCGTTGTGACGTGATGCGTGATGTGTGGGTGTTGGAGGACAAATAAGATTTGATGTTGCAGTAGAGGAGGACGCCACACCACCACCTCCAATGCGCGTTAGCAAGCGTGGCTGTGGACGAAGTGCAGTCGATTTGTGCAATTGCATTGTGTGAAGCATCTGATGAGTATTAGTAGAGTTGGCAAGGACCGGCGGTGAGGGTTCAGGGCTAAAACTTAAATCCAATGGGGAAGCACTTCTTGATGAAGATCCAGATGGAGGACTCCGCTGTCGTTTCGGTGACAACATCATGCGAGAGGATACTCCAAACGATCCCGTCGCAGACATATCTTCTAAAACTGGAATCTGACTGATGGCAGGCGATGATGGTTTGCCGCCATTGGAAAGGGTACGAGTGAGAGGGCGATGTTGCCGCAAGAGAACTTCATTTGGTGATATCGATAGGGATGATTCCTGCGAATGATGTGAGGATGATGAACAATTTGCGGATAATGGAAACTCGTAGGCGTCAGCCGATATTGGCACTGGAACCTTTTTAGTCATTATCGTATTTATGTAACTGTCTGGACCAATCTTCTTTTTGATAAGCGGTTTGAACTTGACTTGTTCAAATGGACTAGAAGGTGTTGTAACTGTTGCAGAATGGTTGATAGAGTCAGCAGCTACTAAAAGTGGTGAAATATTACAGCTTTCACCATTCATTGAGATCTGGGAATCGTCGGCCACTGCGGCATCATCGTCAATATCTAAAATATCAAATTTGAACACATCACCAACAAGTCGATGATTTTCCTTAAATGCTTTCGGTGGCCAAGATCGTTCCAGTGGTCTGTGCTGATGGTGTTGCAGATTGAACATTCTCTTGCGATGTTGATGCGACGAATACGGTACAATGTCGCCTCCATTCAATATCTCATCTTCGTCGCGGAGGACACCACTATCGGTAGCTTTATTTTCTGTCGAAGCACTCATATCTGCTGTAATGATCTCATTATTTTCGTTATCGGCAGCGGCAGCAGCATTTACTTCAAAGACCGTTTCGGCAGGAATATTTTCGAAACATTCTCGTGCCATCCAAATGTTGAACTGTTGAGATTTCATTGTTGACGGATTGTTGTTACCTTTAATTTTTTTCTTTGCCCCATTCAAGGGTGTTGTTTCGCTGGAGCTGCTGACATTTGATGATAATGCCGCTGCTGTTTGGCTGAGACTCAAGGATTTGCCCGATGTACCTCCTCCCAAAGAGTAAGTCGGTGACACGGATGTTGATGCTGAAGACGATGGAGCAGCAATAAAATCTGATGGCACAATATCCAACTGCAGACCGAGATGACTAGAAACAGTTTCATTGTTCAATTGTTCCTTCAAATTGCCAATATTATCGCTTGTTGTCTGGCAAATGTCAATGACTGCAAAAGAAGGATTTTAATATACTTCCAATTCAAATATGGACAGAGCTAATGCAGTCCGAAGACTTTTCTAACTTGAACTTGAACAAGTGCATGCGTCTAAAGTTTAAATTATATATTTATGTAAATGGAAACAATTATTTTTATTACAAAAGTACCTAGGTTTTTGTTTGGAAATAACGCTTATCTTTTAAAGTTCGTTTTAAATGTAATAATGTGATTGCTCCCTATATGTATATCTATACCTGACCTACATTCCTAACAATTAGAAGGAAGTCAAGGTAGTTTTTATCCCAAAAGCTGGAAAAAGCTCTCTTGGCAACCCTTTTATCTGAAACCTCTGGAAAGACTGTTAGATATGCAAATACGAGCTAAAGTTCATGCTTTCTCCAAGGGGAAGTCTGTGGATACAGCCTTAGGTTAGGTTAGGTTGGGGTGGCTGTCGGCAGGAATCCAATACACGGTCCATTGTGATGCCACATGGATCGAGCGGATTTCCCGCCCTACTCATTGAACCAGTTAGAGCTTCGAATAAAGCGTAGAAGACTTTTGATGTCAGTGCTTGACAAATCGTTATGGTCGTTATAAAAGAAGGCGCTTACACTATAGAGAAAGAGCTGTGCATGTGCAGACAAGGTAAAGAATGGTTTCCTTCTCTTCCTCGTCCATGCAGCTTCCGCAGAAGACATTGGAAAATACATTAAGCCTTGCTGCATGCTTTCCTATGAGACAGTGCCCAGTAATTACACCTATCGTAGCGCTTATGTGTAGTCTCGGCACCCAATGCAGGTGAATGTTAAACTGCTCCGCCATCTCCCTGAGAGACGATCGGCAGTCTAGGGCTACAATAGAATTCGTAGAGACTGATTCTAGGGATCTAAAAGCTGCTTGAATATCCGAGAAGATGCGGATATATTTAGTGGATATGACCTTTCTCTTCGGCCAAAACAAGACTTCTTTGATCGCCATTATTTCTGCTTGAAAAACACTGCAGTGATTAGGAAGACGGAAAGAGAGACTTATATTTAGTCTTTTTGAGAAAACACATCCGCCTACCCCATCAGCCCTCCGACAATGCAGTTGCGATCGCCGATCTGTTGACGCAAATGGGTAACAATCAGTCTTTCTAAAGTTTATAAAAGAAATGATGACAGACTGATAGGTCTGAGATCTTTTGGAGTGACGTGTGACCATTTACCCTCTTTGGGTATGAAAACAACTTTCACCTATCTCCATAAATACGGAATGTGAACCAACTCTAGACAATTCTTTAGAATTACCTCTAACACAGGTAGGGTAATATCTGAGGTCTTTTGGAGTTCAGCTGGTATTATGCCGCCTGGTCCTGCAGATTTTTATGGTTTGAAGCTGTGCAGTGCCCAAAGCAATTTTTCCTAGTTAATAAGATCATGAGATATGTGTGCTAGAGAGTTTAACGTTTCTTATGACATGAGATCTACCTGAAAAGTATGTGTCTAGTAGCAGATTGAGCGATTCTTCGCTAGAGGTAGTGCACGAGCCGTCAGCTTTTTTCAAACAACTGGGCATTATGGGATTGAGTGAGAGTACTTTCCTAAGCCTTGAAGTCTCGGAGGACTCTTTAATTTTATCACAGAAGTGTCTCCAGGATAAATGTTTTGCTTTTCTTAGTTCTTTTTTTTCTTTCCTTCTTCTTTTGGCTAAGTTGAACAGTTTTCTGCAGATGTTTCTGAGTTGTCCTAATTCAGTTGACCACCAATGTGGTCTTTTCTTGCGTCTAGCGCGAGTAAAAGGGCAGGAGGAAGACACTGCTTTGTTGAAATCCAGGTTGAGTTCCCTGACCTTACGCCACACAGTCGTTTATTATTTGGTAATAATAGGCAAAATATCTGATTTTGAGGTCGGGTCTTTTTCAAAAAATTTCTTTTTCCACGCTTCACACGCGCCCGCCGCACGCGACATTCATCAAAAGCGGGATATCAAAATGGGCCCATGACATTAAGCCGCTCACAAAATTTCTCTAGGTCGTGCGAAAGGTGATTCAAAAGGAAATTTATTAAATTGTTATTTTGGACTCACAAAATTTCAGCTCGTGTGGAAGTTGGTTAAAAATGGAGGTGAGGGAACAACATGACTTTCTTTTACGGACGGGGCCGGAATCTTCCGTAAATGTATATAAATTATTTTTTGTTGTTGTGTTGTTTTTTGTTTAAAATTCTTTTGCAGTTAACAGATTTTTCCTAAGTGCTATACTTTTTGAGTTATTTACAAAAACACGAAAAACTGTCTAAGTCATAGTCGGAAAAAAAAATGCAATTTTGGACTTACGACACAAAATTTCAGCTCTCCAGGTCGTTTGAAAGTTGATTAAAAGGACCTCAAAGAAGTCGAAAAAAAATTTCAACCCATCACACTCGAAATATAAAATATGCTATTTTGGACTTAGACACAAATTTCAGCACTCTAGGTCGTGTGGAAGGTGGTTAAATAGGGGTCGAAAATACAGACAAAAAGGGGTCAAGTCAAATTTAATAAAAGTTGTTAATACAAAATTGTCGGATTATCGGATATGTAGTTTCTCTGTTCTCTCCGACACAAATAAAACACGCCCTTTGTCAGCTTAATACCCACGGTGGTATTGGGTACATTATGTGCAATTGGAAAGAATTATTATTTTGTCGGACAGATTAACCAATGATTTTTTCCGGTCAATTTTGTGGAAAAGTCAAATACGTATACAATATATAAATACTAAAAAAAGATGAAATAAATAATTTACCCGTTGAATCTTTTACTGCGGTGGCAACACCTACAGTTTCGTCTTCCCCGGTTTCCAACCGATTGAAGTCAACCACTTTGCCATTCTTCTGCAATCGTTCAAAGTCAACAGCAATAAAATCACTGCCAAAAGAAGTCGTTCCAGTTTCATGATCCTGCTCATTTGTGCTGCAACTCTTAAAATTACTCAGCGCATTGTATTCAACGCCATTTAACCCGTCAGTAACCGGCAACGACATTCCGACCACAGCACGAGCTGCTGCAGCCGATTGCCCACCACTTGCTAAACAACTTTTGTTATCATTAGTCTTTGTTTTTGTTTTGGTTTCGTTTTCGCTGCTGCCGTCAATGGGCACGGCACTATTTGACAGCGGCGAATCCGGCAGCATATCCGCTTCGTAGAACGAGTTTTCGTCGTCATCATCATCATCTTCATTCGAGCGGACCACCACGCCAGACTCTTTGACCAGAATGGGAGAGGAGGTATTCGTAATTTTTATACCTCCTTCGACCACTTCGTCATCTATTTGACCAACTGGTACACTAAACTCTTCAGTCTCTTCCACTACGTCCATCACTGATTATCGAGCACAACTCTCTTCTCTCACAAAAACACAGGTATTCATTCGTATTGCTCTCTCATCATGCGATTTTTTTTGCAATAAGATAATTAAATGTAATTAAATTAATGTTTTATGTATTAAATTATTACGTATTTATGTTGTCAACGTATTTTTAATAAACGATTATTACTAATTTATCCAGGAGTTAGTAATTCTTTCGACCAAAGCATAGTGATTATGAGATGGTACTTTTTTTGTTCTTCTTCAACGTTAAAGGGGAACAATTTTTCTTCTTAGTGTTTTTTATGTTTTTTTTTATCGTAACACACATTTCCGCAACGAAATTTCAATTGCATCTAATTAGTTGATATTTCACGAGCATTTTTTCACAATTTTAAACTTTTTCTCTATGCAGTAATTCACTGAAGGCAATATTTTTCCAATTGAAAATTGAGATTTTTGCACTTGCTCCTCTACTGCAACGACACTGATTTTTTATAATTATGAAGACGGATCTTTGTTCTTCCTCCTCTCACATTTTCGTTTTATTAAACGTCAATAGTGTCAGTGGGTCAACTGTCAGCACTCAACTGAACTTATTAAAACCGTCGATTAGCGTTGCCAGAGTGATTCGAATATTTGTAAGTTTATTTATATTTTGTTTAACAAATGTAATGTAAAATTTTAAGTTTTTAGAAGAAATTTAAAGGTATATATCTCTATTTACAAACAAATGATATGTTTGCTGTGTTCCTTTCAGCATCGTAAGCTAGGTATATGGGTGTAGAATGGTAGTCCTCGCCTCTGGCCTCAAAAATAGTTGGCTTGATTTATATCCAACCTGTAGCATTCAGGAACAATATCAGATTGATGATGCCGTACTTCGAAAGCAGTGGCACAGAAGGAATTACTCTATTTGCGTATTCGGAAGCCCGTCGGGGACGGACATTTTCAACGATAATGAATGATGTGGTTTTTTTTTATTTTAGAAATCTGCTCTCGAGCTCAGATGTTTTCTTTGCAAATCGAACACGAAAAGCGAGAATCTTTCTCTAAAGGACAACAGACTCTCTCAATATAGTCCATGTCAAGTGCGACGCTCTTTATCCCTAATACACCTGCTTTCTCTTTGACGTCAATTTTGTTGTCCTCTGGCAACCAAACTAGGGTTAAGTCTATGCTTTAGCTAATCAAAGCCAGTTCGGCTTGGCACTGCCTGACAACTTTAGAAGTGTTGCAATAATGGCTTTGATTGCAGATATGCCAACCAGGTATTGCGGTACTATAAGATAAGGCCCTGCATGCCTTGCTTATCGCTTGGACACCCACCTGGAATATGCTACCAGAGTTAGGTAGCTTGTAGGACCTTGAAAGATTAAGGTTTTCAGAGAATAGAATTACATCAAAAAGTCTCAAAACTCTATCGTCCTTACAATTTACGGACGATTCTTCGATCTTCGAAACTACTTCTACTAATTGCACTCACACTCCCTTGAAACGAAAAGTTCCTTCTATATTCTTTACAAGACAGTGAAGGGTAACTTTTGTGCTTTTGACTTTCCTGTACGCAAACTGACTGGAGTGCAGAGGGGTAGACACAAGCATTCTGCTTATTTTAAACCCTTTATCTTAACTTTTAAGCAGTTCATTAAAACCCACATTTATATTTCTGACATTGAAATGATTTGAAATTATGTATTTATTGCATCAATAAACAAAGCAGCACAATACCAGATGCGCAACAATTTCTGCGTTTGTTCACAAAGAAAATAAAAAAAATAATAGATATCTCATCGCCAAATTACTTCCACAACTTTTTGATAGACATATTCTTCTCCGAATCTTTCTGCATAACCTTGGCCACTGCCATTTCAAAATCTTCTTGTGTAACATGGACACGTCTCTCACGCAAAGCGTACATGCCAGCTTCTGTACAGACACCTTTAACTTCAGCACCGGAAGCACCTGGCATCAACTCGGCAATTTTTCTTAGGTTTATACCTCGGGTAAGATTCATCTTACGCGAATGAATTTTCAAAATATCAAGACGAGCTTCCTCGTTTGGTGGTGGGAATTCAATTTTACGATCAATACGACCTGGGCGCAAGAGGGCTGGATCCAAAATATCAATTCGATTTGTTGCCATAATCACCTTGATGTTCTTTGTTGCCTCAAAACCGTCCAACTGATTGAGCAACTCTAACATGGTACGCTGAACTTCAGAATCGCCACCAGATCCCGATTCGATACGCGACGAACCAATGGAATCAATTTCGTCCATGAAAATTATCGATGGAGCATGTTCACGTGCCATAACGAAGAGTTCTCGCACCATACGGGAACCCTCTCCAATGAATTTCTGTACCAACTCTGAGCCGGAAACACGAATAAAAGTACATTCAGTATGATGGGCGACCGCACGAGCAAGCAAGGTCTTTCCTGTTCCCGGAGGACCGTACAAAAGAACTCCCTTTGGCTGAGCAATACCGAGCGCATCAAAGAGTTCTGGATGTTTGACTGGCAACTCGATAACTTCTTTGATTTCCTTGATTTGCTTATCTAGACCGCCGACCATTTCATACGTTGAATCGGGAACTTTTTCAACCATCATAAGAGACACAAGGGGATCCACTTTGTTGGGCAGAATTTTGTGCAGAGTATAACTTTCATTTCGCAGAGCGACACGACAGTTTGGAGTCACATCATTGATGTCAATATTTTTATCAATGTCGACAACAAATTTTCCTTCAGGGTGAACTTTGACAAGAACTTTCTTCTTATCCATTGGCTTGACAACTTCGCCAACATAACTGCCTTGTTCCTGAAGTAATTGCAATTCCTCACGTAGCATTCGAACTGAACAGAGAATGAACATTTTAAAACAATTAGCAATATTTAGTGGAATATTTGTACCTTTTGCGTTGAGTTCATTTCGTTGCGCTTGTAGACGTCGCAAGTTTTGACTTTTGTCGGCAACAATTAATTGCAATTCCTCAATTTTTTGAATATAGTACGCACGGAAGCCCTCGCTTTTCGGGACGATGGACGGGTCGATCTCCATCTGTAGATAATGTGAGTCAAATGGTGCACTTGGTCGGTTAATTTTTTCAGTCTTACCCGATTGGAGACAGTCATTGCTGAAGTGGGAGGAATTGTGCTAAACGCTTAAAAACTTCGGAAAAAAGGAAATACTGCAAAACTGTGTAATCACAAATTCAGACACAGAATGACAATCAGAATTCACAAAATACTCGTTCGTCGCTCCTTGGCAATACGAAAACGAGTGAAGTTGGTTTCGGTTTGCCTCTAACACGGCAAATTTTCGATATACTATGGTTTTCACATCAGCTAAGCTTTGCGATATGTAAAAGGATTACCATATTTAAAAATGTTGCCTAATTTTCTGACATCTATTACTTTTCCTTCAGGCTGTAAAGAGTTGGCATTGACAATAAAACTCTTAATTTTAATTATTTAAAATTGGATTTATTTGATAGAAAATATAAAGCTTTATAGAAAAAAATTAAAATAGTTATGAAATCATTTTTTTTTATAATGTACACACGCTAAATGGATTTGCACCCTTAGGTCAATGCTTAGCGTTGGCGTTAAGAAATTAGGGAGAGAAAAAGATGAAATGTTTATGCACGTGTGTCTTAAAACTATTATAAATTAATGAAATAAATTGTATGTACTAGAATGTAGTTTGCTGTAAAAACGCATGCAACGCATTTCACACTCGACTGCAATATAATATAAATCCGACCGCGTTGTGCGTTCTTTTTAAAATAAATATTTATTTGTTTTAATTCATTTATCCATGTTTTGAGAAATAATAAACTTAAATTTTAGAGTCAAAAATTAAACTACCCATAACAAGGTTCGAGTAAGAAATATTATTTTAGGGTGCAGCCCATAGGAGCTATTGCGTCCAAGTGTCCCATAGGCAAAGCATGTGATGGAAGCGAAGCAAAAAGTTAACCCTTTTTCAACTTTTCTCTCCGGCAAATTCTTTGACAGTTCTCTCTCCCTATAAATTGTTGGTTCGCCTTTTTATTAACACTATTTCATACATTTTATTATGTAAAAAGGGGCATTCAGAAAACAAACCAAAAAAAACCAATCACACAATATTTTGTTTCATTGCGAAACGCTTTCTGTTCATTCATTTCCAATAACTTCGTTCCAGTTTTTTACGAATCGCTTTTGTTTCCTTTTTGCAAAAATTTATTTTTATTTTTTGCAAACCTCTTTCTTTTCATTTTGCTTTTTAACCAGGATTATCCCGTTATAGGATTATTTAATAAGTGGACGCGGTTTAGTAATAAGAAAACGAGCCCCTTCTGAGTAACGTGAGTAGACAGTTTTGTTGTTAAGTAAACTAGCCATTTTATTGTTACTTAAACATACCGTTTCGGTGTTACTTAAACACACTGTTCCGGTGTTACTTAAACACACTGTTCCGGTGTTAAGTAAACACACCGTTTAGACGAGCCCTCGGCGAAGCACCAATACATCATTTCGTTTTTTTGTTAACTCGTCTTATTCTAAAGCGGCATATACACAAGTCAAAAACTCATCAAGCATGTGAGAGTGTATCAGTAAATTCTTTTTTACGTTGTATATACACACATCAAGCATGAGTCTTCAATCATTAATTTTTACGTAAATGAAAATGTAATGAATAAATGAGATAAAAACAAGTGTTATGTGTGATTTCTTGTGTGACACAGACGATTGCTGCATCGCTGTGCAACTAGCGCTGGTGTTGAAGAAGGAAAGTAAAAAGGTCCGGAAGAAACGGGTTCGGAAGAAAGAATGGCTAAAAAAACAGCCATACAAATTGATCATTTTCTTGTAAATTCTCTAGTCAAAGATCAAGTGTAAAAAATTTGAAGAAAATTGGGTACTTTTCTTCATAAAATTTTTTTGGATCCTGCTCCCGGAACCCGATCGCTTCAAAATTTTTACAAAAAGTGTTTTCAATCGGAGATACAATTTTGTATAAAATTTGAAGAAAATCGGTACAGACACCGGGGCCCGATTACTTCCAAATTCTTACAAAAACTATTGTCAATCAGAAGTACACACTTGTATAAAATTTAAAGAAAATCGGTTAATTTTTTTATAAAATTTGTATTGATCTGTTTTGAATATTCCTATGCGTGATACCATTTAAGAATCTGCATTAATGTCGCAAGTTTTTCTGATAGTCGGTCGGACTTTCTGTAGTACATTGTTTTTCCGCCAGAGCTACTTAAAATTCAATCAAAAAATTTGGGAAACAAAAAGACATCACAAATCTATTGTTTTAATTTGACAGAAGAAAATAAAGTTTATAAAAATGACTTTAATGGAAAGGCACACTCTTCCAGATCGTATTAAAAAATAAACATAAACAAAAGAACTGTTGGTGTTGTTTAAATTAATTTTTTTGTGGCGGCGTATGCGATTTTACCCAAAAATACTAAAAATGGAATAACTTTTGAACCATCAACAATTCGATAAAACTTCATTTGGCTATTTTGGTTGGAAATGACTTCCGCCATCACCCTGCTTCGTTTGTACCACGAATTCTGGGACACCCTGTATAATCCGTGCCAAAGTTAAATAGCTGCCAATATGGTGGTAATGTGACAGAACATACTTTTCTTTAAATGTTCGTTAACGTTTATTTTTATCAGAATCGCCATTTGAGAAAAATAAAATGTTCATGTTAAAGAACCTATCGCTACCCCTTTGTTTTTTTTTCTTCCCTTTTTTTGTGTGTGGATCCAGTGGTATAAAAAGACCTTGAGGATTTCTTGGAATTTTTTTCAATTTCAGTGGCAAAACTCACAGCTTTTCTTTCGAAAACAAAGAACACATCATTTTTTTCTGAATTACATATATTTTAAAGTAACCTCTTCTTGCATTTTCCCTACAACTCTCCATATTCATCTTTTGTCAACATAATCGCCATATAAATCAATGTTATCCTTTCACAGAAATAATGTTTTTTTTTTAATTTACTTTATAATTCTATTTATTGTTATTTTGTTCTGGTTTATTTGTTATTAGAGACTCAATCATGAAAATTAACTAAAAGTCCATGGGCGATGCATAATCTATATATTTAATATTTGTTTTCCTGTTTTTGTTATTTATGTTTTTACTTTAAATATCTTGAAACACATTTTCAGTAGATCATTTTTCTACTTTAGTTTTTTTCACCATTAAGAACATAAAATTGAAAAAATTAAAAATCCTATTGTTACGTTTTTTATCGTCTTAATTTCAGTTTTAACGTAATTATTGATTACAAATTTAACTTTTCGCTTAATCGGTTATTTTCCTCAATTGCTTGCATGTTAATCTCTTATTATTTGCATCATATATGTATATATAAATATGTCTTGTTCATTCCTCTCATCAATATTTTCAAATTACATAGTCTATATGATTTAACTATAATTATATGCTTAGCCACTTTATTCTTTTGTTTCACTCAGTAGTTTACTATTTTGTATTTTCTTCAATTCGAAGCTATTTTACACAAATATTTGTCAGCATTAATGATTTATTTAGGTATTAATAATATTATTTCAGATTTATTTTCCATTTTTTCAATTTCTTATGGAGCCATTATGTTATTTTTGTTATAATATTATATAACAATTGGTCATATTGCAGTAGCTGTGGTGTTTTGTCATTATAAGGAAATTTTTTAATTATAATTTTATATTAAATTTATATTATTATATAAATTAGTTTATTTGGTTTGAATTTGGTTCATTCGTTATTTTTTATTCTTAAAAATTTACTCAATAATACAAAATGAATAAGAAATGTCATAAGGCAGATTTTGGTTAAAAAAATGTTACGTTTTTTGTTGTTTTCTAGCACTTTATTTGTTGGTTGTAAACAAAGTTTATTCAAATGAATCGATAGTAGGAAGAAGAAAATGATAAACATTGGGTTTTGTTCTAATTGATACAAGAAGTTTTTAACTACCTATTCTTCCACATAATTGCTTTTAAATCTTAAAAATTTCTCTAAACCAGCGTTGCTTATACTGAAAATTTCCTAAACGAAGAAACCACTTTGCATTTTATTATAGTAGTGTCATTAATTTCGAATTGTTTCAAATGTGGCTTTCGTTTGATGGAAAAAATCCATAAAAAAGTGTCATTGTGTTGCCATTTTGACTTTTGATATGTGATAGCAATCAATAATACAAATACAAAAAGAGCCAATGCACTTCTTGTGTTCGTTTGAAGCCCAAAAACGAGTGCACTCAGTAAAAAAAGGGGGAAAATCAAACGAAAGCCACATAACAGAGTTAATTTCCCCTCTATGCGAATTTTGCAAACTTTTACTACTTTTGTTTTATTTTTCCCCTCTTTTGGCCGAGAGCACTCATTTTTATGAATCAAACGAAAAATAAAAAATTTGCACTCGCACGTTTTGTATGTGTTTGTGTCGCCACATATCTGATGAAGTGATGATGACGATAACAACAAACGTTTTTATTTTAAAGTTTTATCCGCACTAATCGAACAATTTTTTAACTAAAGTATTATTTATGTTGTGAAGCTAATTGAAACCAATTATAAATGAAAATGCTTCAAATCAAAAGTCAAAATGGCAGCACAAGGGCAGTTTTATGTTGGTGTGTGTAAGGTGTACTGGACAAAAAAACCTCGGGTAGAAAATCTTACTCCGGAACTAGACTCAGTACAGTTTTAAAAATAATCAAAGCTAGTTTAGTTTTGTGACGACCGGTGCATTATTTTTGCACTTTTTTCTATGAAACAAAAATTACTGTGTGGGAACGTGCAGAAACTGTCAAAAACAAATTGAATTTGGAATAGAAAATAAACATGAAAAGCAAATTAATTTTGCAACGGAAAAATATAAAGGCTTTTACTTGAAGATAGCTTCGTCTTCGAGTATGATAAAAAAAGTATGTCAAAGTTTTCCCGGACTTTGTTTGTGTATATGCTCTCTTTGCGTTTTTTTCGTAAAATATCTTTTACGAATTTTACAACAAAAAGTAAGGGAGCAGACCTTTTTAGTTTAATTTTCATTAATTTAGTTATATATTATTGTTTTAATTCTTTTATTTTTATTTTTTTAAAAGATCTACAATAGTTAAATATTTCAGTTCTTTTCTTGACAGCATATAATTTCAAATGTAAACCAATACAACTTGACATTATAACGTCGTTTTTCATATTCACTACTTTATTTTTATTTTAAAAAAAAATGGCAGTAGATCTTTGCTTAATTCTTTACTTCCAGTAAACAATTTATAAATTTTATAGACAGTTAAACAGCGGAAAACTAATAAATTGTTTGATGGACACCGTAACAGTGATAAAAAGCTTTTTTTCGATATTGTCTTAGTCCTATTTTGGCTAACTGCAACTACATTTAATTTTGATTTAATTTTTGTGTGAATAGAAGATCCAGCATTAGATCCTCAATTAATGTAGTGGGCGCGAATATGAAGTTGTGCTCCTTCAAATCAGAAGCTAGGATCTGGGGTATTAGACAATGGTCATAACAGTACTCACATATGGATCCGAGACTTGGGTGCTTAGCAAAAAGCATTCTGACTCCTTAGTCGCGTTCGAGAGGAAAGCCTTACGGAAAATTGTTGGCCCTGTTTGTGAGCAAGGACGATTCCGCAGGCTCTAAAATGACGAGATCTACAAGCATTACTGCGGTGTTGACATCGTGAAAAGAATCAGGCTCGGTTGGCTTTGTCGGGCAGAACACCTAGCTCACATGAGCGAAGATGATTCGCGGTAGGATTTATGTGACACGACAACGAGGCCGGCCAAGCCTACGGTGAAAGGATAACGTAGACCAGGATGCCCAGAGTTAAGCGATGCCAAACTGGCTCGAAAACGGGACCGCTGAAGAAATTTTTCGCGGGAGGCTAATTTTAAATGATTGGTTGATGTGTAAACAAACAAGTTAAGTTAAGTTACTTTAACATATATTAGGTTAGTTATGATTTTTAAAATAAAACAAATATAAGAATATCTGTAACAGATAATGGAATACGAATACTAATCGCCCAAAAATAGGATCTGAATGAGAGAAAGTTGCAAATAAATTGCATTTTTGTACCTAAATGTAGTCAAGCCTGTAGTCAAGTAGTTTCTCTCGATTTGGTCCAAATTCCAGTTTTATGGAGAGAAGAGAACGTGGTTTTCATATCCAAAGCAGGTAAATGCTCGCATGTTAGTCCTAAGGATCTCAGACCAATCAGTCCATCATCATTCCTGGACTGGAAAGAATGACCAATATTTACATACGCACACGCATTGACAAAAGACTCCTGGCTACAGATCATCACGCGTACTGTAAAGGCAAGTCTGTAGAAACAGCCATGCATACACTGGTACGTTCTATTGAACATTCCCTACACTACAAGGAGTACACAATGGTAGTTTTCCTAGACATTGAAGGCGATATTAACAACGTCAACGTGAACGACTCACTTAGCGAATTGATTAATCTTCTTCTCATAAGCCGGATTATTAATTTAAAACTAGGCGTGTCGTCTACCAGAAGGTCTGTCTCCATAAGAACCCTCCTTCTATAAAAGTTTTAAGCTTAACATTCTCTGATAAAGCCAGGTATTTGAGTCTTATTCTGGAAATCAGGAAGCTAACCTGGAAACCAAAAATACAAGAAAGGCTATATACAGCGTTAGTAAGACCTACTCTTCAATACGTTGTGACTGTATGGTGGACTGCCTTAAATAAGAAAGTAAACCTTGACAAATTAAGCAAAGTCCAAAAGTCCTAATCTATGTATGAGCGGAGCACTTCATTTAACCCACATTCATTAATTTTTACACAGACGGGTCAAAAACTGATGACGGAGTCAGCGGAGGTGTTTTCTCAAAAAAGCTTAATCTTAGCCTCTCTTTTCGTCTTCCAAATCCCTGTAGTGTTTTCCAGGCTGAGATTATGCCGATCAGTGAGGCCTTATCTTGGCTGAAGAGAAACTTTATATCCGTTAAGGATATCCATATATTCTCTGAAATCCCTGGAATCAGTCTCTACAAGCTCAATTCTAGCCCATAACTGCCGATCATCTCTCGTACCGGGGCACAGAGACATTCCGGGTAACTGTATGTCGGACGAACTCGCCAAACAAAGGAACTACACTACCCATCTTACCTGAATATGGTTATCTAGGCATACCAATCGCTACATGCAAACTCATGTTAAAGCGGGATGCTTATGAAAAAACGCTCCAAGTTTTTGATCTCTCAAAAAAAGATCGAACATCGGTGCTATTTTAGGTGTCATCACTGGATCACTCATAGGCAGGCATTCAGCAAGACTTGGGAGTCTTCTCGAATGACTTCTGCAGAAGCTGCATGGGTGAGGAGGAGGAGGAGACCATCGCCCATCTTTTCTGTACTTGTCCAGCCCACTCCCAAAAACATAAACTCCATGTGGGAGATTTCTTCTACAACGATACTAATGATCTTATCAACATTGACATTGGTAGTCTCCTACGCCTCATACGAAGCTCTTAATTGGTTCAACGAGTAGGTGGAGAAAATTTTTGAAGTGAAACTTTTTTACGGAGGGGGTTACAATTTTAAAGTGTTACGCTGTTATTACTCTGTTGTTCACTTTTGTTTATTTTATGCCTCCTTTTCTATAGTTATAATTTATATGTATATACTATTATATAATATAACTATATATATAAAAATACATATAATACTACGGCCACAGCTCCTATGGAACTTCGGGGATCTGGCCAATAGGGTCTGAATTTTGGGAACCAAGCCATTTCTAAAGCGTTTCGTATGAAACTCGGAATGTAGGACTAATATGCGACTATAAGATTTGTTCCTATGGAAATTATGGTATATGGCCAATATGGTCTGGAATTCTGGAAACCAAGCCATTACTCAAGCGATTCGTATGAAAATCGGAATGGAAATTATAGGATATGACCAATATAGCATCTGGAGTTTTGGGAACTAAGCCATTTCTAAAGCGATTCGTATGAAACTCGGAATATACGACTTAGATGCGACTATAAGACTTGTTGTTCCTATGGAAATTCTGGGCGGGTGGAATTTTTTTTTAACTAAGCCATTTCTCATCGTCATCTCATCTCATCTTTAATCGTACTATCGGCCACAACGTCAAAAAAGTTTCACTTCAACCGGCGCGCGTAAAAGTTACACGAACTCTTTTTTTTTTTAATCCGTGTGGTATCACAATGGACCATTACTATTGGTCTGACATTACCTAACTTACCTAACTAAACTAGTACGGGTCACTGACCAGTGGGCAGCCATGCCGGTAAGCTGGGTTACCGCATAACACCATCTGCAAGTGCTGTAAGGAGGAAAATGAGAAAGAAATTCTCATTCACTATCTTTGCATATGCCTGGCATATCTGGCATAATTTTTCGCCGACCTTAAAGAGAGCTCTCAGATTACAAGATCATCGAACTGATCTCGTACTTGATTGCTAAATGCTGGATTTAATTGATAAGTCCCTCAAGATTTGTGGTATCAAAATAGAGTATTCCAGATGCTAATTGAGGCCCTCGCAAGTGTAGCGGGGACCACCACATTTCTATATGAAATTTTTTTCGAAAAGGAAATCCGTTTGCCTTTTGTGTACAAGAGTGTACATAAGTCTGCACGGAACATACTTGGGGACACAATTAATGAGTTTCGAACAATCCAATCGTTGTTTAAGGTACACTTTTCTCAAACATAAATATCGAGCATCCATCGTATACATAGAAATTTACAAAATAATAAAAACAATAGAAAAATCGTTATTTTTTTCAATTTCACATCATTTTTTTTTTGATTGGTTGTTTATTTTATGTAATATTATATTAATTTAATCCTTTGAAATGTTTATTCATTACCTAAATGTAAATATGAATATTAGTTTTGTTGTTTTGTTGTTATTGTTTGCTTTGTTATATATCTTTTTTATCTTTTGATTTGTTTCGTCTAACATCTATTTACTTAAATAAAAATAAAAAGAAAATAAACTTAATGATTATAATTAATTAAATAATAAAGAAAACAATTTTATTTATTTTTGTATTTTTCATATTTTTAAAAGTTTAATTGTGTTTACTTCATAGTCAAAAACCAAAAAAGAAAAAAACATTTTTAAGATTTTCACAGATTTCTTGTTTTGTTATTTTACGATAAAGTTTTTTTGGTCGGTGGAAGGGGGAAGGACGAGACGAGGTATTATTGTGGGGAAGGGTAAATAGAATTAATAATAAAAGTCGATACAGACACTGCATCACAAAAACAAAATATTTAATTGTGTAACATTTTTTTACACAATAGCTTTTAAATTAAAGTTTTTTTTTTATATTTGAAATTCGAAATTCTAAAACAAATTTAATTTTTTCTGTTTGTTTTCTCGTTCTTTCTTTTGTATTTTCTTAGAAAATCGTCAAATATCATCTTCTTTGTTCTTATTTCTTATCATTTAATTATTATTAATATACATAATTAATAATTGTTCGTATATAATATATAAGATTTTGCTTGTATGCTTCAATGTTTTACATAATTGTTAATAAGTGCAAATATTTAAGTTTTTTTCATTTGTAATTGTTCTGTTTGTTTGTTTGTTAATAACTTTTAAATTTATAATAATAGTTCAAGTCTTTGGTTTCTTTTTCATACACACGACAGACACGCCCAATTTATCTACATACATCATTAAAAAAAATCGAAATGTATCCTGTGCTGTGTTGTATATGAATGTGATTTTCATCTTCATTAGTTTGCATTTTTTTTTTGTTTGTTCATTAATAATTTTGTTTAATATATTTCTTATTAAAATTTAACTAAATTTAGTTGTAATTGTATTTTTGTTTTTGTTACACAAGTATATGTGTTTTCTTATTTGCTTACACATATTCATTTGTATTGACATAATTCAGTGCTTTTTAGTTTGGTATTTTGTCTGATTTCTTTTGTTTTTTTTCTTCTTCTTCTTTTCAAATATTTATTGCTTTTTTGAATTCTATGAAAGTTCATTATTGTGAAATGCTTCCTGCAAAAGAAGTATCCCAGAAAAGGTCACACGCAAAAGCGTGACAGTGTTACCAGAGAGCCGATTTTAATCGCGAAGTGAGGCAGAGGCAAAAATTACCGCAAGTTAATAATAGTAGTAAATTGTGTGTGTTGTGTGTTATTAGTATAGTTATAGCTCTTTCGATTTGCAGGGTATAGTTAAGATATCTCTCTCGTGGTTTTAGTTTGACGTTCTATTTGCAAACTATATCAGAGGTGTGGTTTGATTTTGCGTTTTATTTGCAAAGTTTTGTAAAGAAGGCAAAGGGAGAGCAAGCAGACTAATTTTTGACGTTTCGGTTGGTTTTAGTTTGGCTTTCTATTTGCAAAGCATTCATCACGAAAACTCTGGTACTTTGACAGCTTAATCGTATATTTTGGTTTCGAGAATGGTTTGAGTAAATCGAAAAAGGCTATTTTGTTTTACTTCTTACCTTTTTCGACCTTCATTCCACTTGGGAATAGGATGTGAATATGAGTAGCTTCATGCAAGAGAAAACCGGCTCGCTCACTGCGACAATTTTGTAGTACACGCTGTCAATGGGATTTTTTATGTCGGAGAGAACAGAGAAATCACAGATCTTCAGATCAAAAGAAATTATCTGCTGTGCTGTTTTTTCGTATCAGAGAAGTTTTTTATTTCACCTGAATACTCCATATGTCTCATGTTTGAAGAAACTAACAAACAACTACAGCTGTCAAAAAACATTCTGTATTTTTTTTTCAGAGTAAAAAGATCATATCGCAAAGTTATCGGAGTGTAAAAAAAACGACTCAGAGAAATCGATTTTATCTCGGATAACGAAAAAAACGCATGCATGTCTGAATTTTGACAGTTAAATAATCTCTCCGATTACTCCGACATTAAAAAAACACTCCCATTAAAAATACACAAACACAAATAAAGAAATTACAATTAAGTTTTATGCTTTACATATACAACTTGTACGAATACGACAGACTCAGGCCTGAAACAGAATGGTTTGCGGTGCGGTTCGGTATTCTGACAGATCGCTTAAGAACAACGTAAAGTATTTGGCGAACACAAAATCAGTGAGCTGGAGCGTACTGCACTATACCAGTGGTGCGGTATTCTGAAAGCTCGCTTAGAAACAACTTAAAGTATTTGGCGAACACAAAATCAGTGAGCTGGAGCGCACTGCACTACACACCACCGGACAGAACTAAGCCAAATTTCTAAAACACTGCAGCATTTGAAAGTGTAGCAAACTGACTTAAATAGATATCGAGGAACAGATAATAGAATTAGTTTGGGGAATATCCGCCTTTATACAATAAATAACAATAAAGCAAATAAAAACTACAAAAACCATGAAAAAAAAAACCAGATATGGTGTGAAATAACTGCTGAAAAGAATATTCCAGGTAATAATAAGAATACCCAACCGCATACTGTTCTGTTTGGAATTAAAATACTGCAACGGCGCCGCACCGCACTTCGATCTGCTTCTTCCTTCATGTCTCAGGCCTCATTTTGCGACCACAATCAGCCTTTTGTTGCAACTGGTTTGTGTATTTCTTTTTCATTCTTTTATCAAAGTTTCTGTTTGTCTGAAACTAAAATTCACTAAAAATGAAGGTTCGCAGAAAAAACTTCTGTGTATTTTTTAATTGACATTTACTTTAGCACACAACTCACACAAGTTGGTATTCGTAATTTTTTTTTTGCTCTATGACTGACACAAAAGAATATAAACTATCAGTAGTAGTTTTGCCCCATTTACCAGATAAGTGGAAATTGGCATTTGGTGATGCATTTTTTTTTTATTATTGACTGCACCCTCTCTTGCCTTCGCCATTTCATACTGAAAGTGCTATTGAAAGGATATTATTGTTGTGTGACGAATGCTGTCAAAAATGGAAAAAATTTAGGTCAAAACACCACTTGTTTTTAAATTCTCTATATTATCTTCGCTGTCTGGTGGGCAGAATCTTGTGATCAATTTTTAACACACTTCCTAAAGCCCTCTTTCTATTTCTGGTGACAATATTTTCTATTAAAATTTGAGTGTGATCAGGCCGCGGGGTTCCCATACAAATTTTTTTCCCCGGCATCAGATGACTGTGTTCTGTGTGCGCTGTGCGCTATAAGCAGCACTGCTTGCTTTACGATTGGGATTGTTTTGTTGTTGGGTTGAAGTGCCCTTCGTATGTGTTTTTATATTTCAACATTTATAGTGGAATTCAGTATACTTTTGGTTATTAGAGAATTTACATGAAAAATTTTTCATGGGTTGGTTTTTTTTTGTTTGAGTTTTGATTTGTCAATTTGGAATGGAATTTTTCGATCTGACAACAGTTCTAAAAACGAAGCGCATCGAAATGCGAAATTCGAACTTGAATTCGACCCACCGCCCATCAGGATATTGATTTGCTGAACATGAATTTTATTCCCATGGAAGTGTGGATAAGGCTCTATAAGAGCAAACAAATTATCTCAGCAACCATTATAAAAAAGACCTGCTAATTTTTTGATCATAATGTAAAAAAAAACCAATACATCTTTGCACGAGATTGGCAGCACTTGTGTTAAAAAAAAATGACAGTCAGCTTGCTGCCAAGTTGTTATGTTTTCGGAAGACAGAAATTTGAGTTCCGTGATATCTGATAATTTTTTTTCTTTGATCAGATCTGCCAGATCGCCGTGGCTCAGTGGATAAGAGCTTGGACTTCTGAGCAGAGGGTTCGTGGTTTGAATCCCAGTAACACCAAAAGTATTTTTCACGGTGTCTCACCTCTCGCGAATGGGTGACAAACGTTCCGAGAGTAATAACTTGTCACGGAATGCTTCTCAACTGACTGTTTGACAAAACAGACAGGAGTTTTCTGCAAATTCTGAGTGTTTTCTTTATATTATTCCAAACATTCCGAATTTGACATAAAACGTACATTCAACATTCTCAACTTTCTCGTCAGCTCAGCAATAAAAACTGTCAAATTCAACTGACAAACTGATGTTTTAACAAAACAGACAGACTTTTCCTGCAAATTCTGTATAGAATTAAAGAATACGATGTAGAATTTACAGAAGTCATTTCTATGCAGTATTTTCTGCATTATTTTGTGGAGGAAAAATGATAGAAAATATCGTACAGAAAAACGAACTTTTTGAAATTCTGTGTTATCTTGTAGTATGCTGAGGCTTTAAAAATGTCGTTGGAAACGATACGTATATCTGCTGCGCTTTCTTATCGAAAACCTTACTTAGACCAGCGACCAGTCTAGCATGCATTTGTATGTTTATCAATATCTTTCTTATTTTTATTTGTGGTTTTGTAATTTAGTTTTTTAGTTGTAATTTAATCGATAATCGATTTTATTGGTTGGTATAATGCAGTCTTTGCGGCAAAATTAAAGAATATCATAATTAATTATTTATATAATAATACATATTATAGTATACTCGCTATTAATGTATGTATTGTATATATTAATCTAGAAATAAGGTATGTTGCTGTGTGTGTGTGTGTGTTTTGCAGTATGCGAATTGCGAACACAAAGAATCCTAGTTTTGATGGTTTGTTATTTGAAAGTTAATATTTTTCTATTACAAATAAAAAAAATAAATAGGTATATCTGGTGGATGTGTAAAAAAAAAGGCGGAAAAAGATAGAGAAGTCCAATCCTCAAAAGAATAAGTTTTTGTTGTGATGGTACACTTGCCCAAATTAGTTTTGTAAATTTTCGTTCCAATTTTTCCACAAATACCAAATCACGTTTAATTTTATCGACAGCTAAGGGCGCTCTCACAATGGAAAAAACGTTATACCTAAAACTTACAGAATTGTATGAATTAAAGTTTTGACAAAAAAAAAGTTTCGTTCCTTAATTTTAGGAAAAACGAACGAAAAAATCAATCTGCGTCTGACAATTGACAATTCGAGTTTCACATAAGCAAGTAATATAGCTGTATAGCAATGTCATGATATATCAGGAACAAGTGCACCAACACAACAAAAAAATGTATTCAGTTTCAGTGACAAGAAAATTGGTAAATTCCGTGTTTTCGATCCAACCTCGTTCTAAAGGTATTCACAATCAGACGAATAAAAAGACGTTCTGTAAGCGCACAAGCACAAGCAGATTTGTTTCAGCTGACGGATCCCACGTAAAGAATAATGCATGAAAAAGTCTTGCAAATGACCTCAATGCTTTGGGAGGAGTCATTGATGAGCAGTGGAGGCAACTTAAAGTTATTACTAAAACAGAATAATATTCGTTAACATTTATAAGTTTTGTGCTTTCAAAAAAAGAAGGTGAAAACCGCAGTGGCATTAACGGCTTAGACAAAACGAAGCAACTAAGTGAATTAGTTAGTTCACAGAACCGGAATTGACTCCCTGATCGTGAATATACTTATTATGTTTTTGGGTGTTTGTGTGTGTGTGGGTGTGAGTCCAGTTTAAACTAAAAAACAACCATTTACTACACAGTGTATACAAATTATTGCAAATAACATAAATTATATTGTTGAATTATTTTCTATATAACGTAGTTAAGTTTTCTGTAAGAAAAATATCATAGTTGTTGTTATTTTTGTAAATGTATATAATGTATGTAGTATGTATGTTAAGCTTCATATAATTATAATACACATTTCAAGGCTAGGAAACACTTAAATGAAAAAGTTTAAATAAATTATCAATACAAGAACTAAGAATAATATTTTATATGTATATATATATATGTACATATAATGATATAAAGAGGAGTTTGTTGTTTGTTTTCTTTGTAGGATTAGAATTTCTTTTTGTTTATTTGCTTGCTTGCTTGTTTGTTTGTTTGTTGGTTGGTTGGTTTGTTGTATTCTTTGTTCATGCAAAATTACGCATAATTAACACACTAAGTCTTATTTGCTTAAATTAAATTGTTTTTCAATTGTTTCTTTGTTGCATATAGCATAGTTTTTTATGTATGTATTAGTCAATAGTTATTATGGGGAGGCCAGCACCGGATCACGGTTGTAAAGCCAAATATAACGACGACGATTATCATATTATGATTTCCCCATTTTTTAGCGTTGTGATCTGAATTTGTTTATTTTGTGTGAGTGTGAGTGTGTTAGTTGCAATTGTAACTTTATGCAAATACATACAGATTTGGCAAAATATATAAAGATGAAAAATTAATAAATTAAAAATACCTATTCTTTTGATCTTGGGGGTTTTTGTGAGTAAGTGAGTGACAATTGCAAGAAAAAACAAATCATCAACATAACAATAATAAGGCCAAACCGACAATTGTTTAAATTTAACTATAAATATTATTTACAGAATTTCTTTATATATTAAATTAAATGATTGATTCGAGAATAAAACTTTAATTGACGAAAATAATTATTTAATGGATATAAAATTAAATCCTTATGTTTTCGAATTGCAACAAATATTACAGAAAATGTAAGGAAAAACGGACGGAAGGAAGAAGAACACATTTATTAATTTAAAAAAAAACCAAAATATTCCACCTCTTTTGTTATTCTTTAAATATTGACTGGTGGTTGCCTTCAGATTCCCTCACTTCCAATCCTATCGCATTTTTAGTAACTCCCTTTCTTCTCCATTTTTTTCAATAATTATTCAACTTTATTTTCTAATTGTTATTGCAGTACGTGTTTTATTTTATATTAAATAATTTATCTCTATTCTGTTTTGCTTTGTTTTTTTTTCCGTCGCCCTACACACAAACAGTAAAGGTTCTTTCTTTCTTTCTCTTCTTTAAATTAAGTTATTGGTTTTTACGTGACCAGATAAGAGCAATTGTTTCAAATTAAAGTAACAATTATAATAATAATAATAATAGATCAATAATAGTTAAAAAAACTAAATATGTATGTATATATTTAATGATAAATTACATAAATTTAATTTGAAGTATTAATGTAAATGTGTAGTTATGATTTTTACATCTATATAATGTGTGTGTGTACTACTATGCCTATAAATCATTTCTAAACTGAGTAATAATAATTTAAAAATTAGTTAAATATTAAATTATAATATTAATTTTATAATTTTCATTCATTCTGACGGTGGTTTTCTTATCATGTTGTTTGTTGTTATTTTGTTTATTTAAAATATTGTTCTTTGTTGTATAGAAGCGAGCATAGATAGCACTGTCCGCTGAATCTGTAAAATGCAAAAAAGGATTTAGCACTCATAAATGTTTGAAAAAAAAAACATTTTTTTAATGTAGACGGACACAAAGGAAATATGTTGTGTGGTGGTACGAGGCGATTATGCAATAACAAGAACGTCTTTCACTGTGGGCAGCACCACCAATACTATAAATAAGCATATTACACGGTCATTAATAATGTCATAAGTAGTAATAAACGAAATTAGAAAATCCGAATTCACACCATTTCTCAAGCATTATTATGAATTACTCGGACTAACATGATTATTATTAATGTCAATATGACATAGTAATGACCCTGTATAATGTGCCGTAATAAATAGATAAGTGGAAAAGCGCATGGCTACTGAGCAGGAGTTAATGGTTCGAATCCCAGTAACACCAAAAGTATTTTTCACGGTGTCTCACCTCTCGAGAATGGGTGAGAGTAATAACTTGCAACGGAAAGCCTCTCAATTCGCCGTTCGGAACCGGCCTTACATTTTAGGTCCCTTGCATTTGTGTCCAAAAATATACATGCCAACACAAATGGTCGCGAGAAGCTAGGCCTTGGCAACGGTCTGTCGCGCCGAATATTATTATTATAAGCTGTAGTACACCCCCACCACGCGATGGTAAGAGCAAGTCGTGAGTCCCAGTGTGCGGGTAGCAAAGCGCCAGGGAGCATCTAGTTTTGAAGCTTCTGCCATTGTGTGTGGCAGAGGCGAGGGGTCCAGATGGGTGCCGCATAGTTAAGGACCGATCTGCCAATCGCTTAATATGTGGTATGAAGGGGTTTTTTGTCCTTACCCCATGTACTGCAGGTAAAGAAATCTTCTAGCACATCGAGGTAGGCGTTGATGTTTCTGGAGATGGTGGGGATATCCTTGCCGAAGGCAATTATAGTGCAGTCGTCGGCGTACGATATCAATGCGAGATATGATGCGGGAAGTTTCGCCATCTAGTGGTCGAAGAGGGTCGTTGAGAGGACCTCTCCTTGGGTACACCTTGCTTAACTTTCCTGTATAGCGATTTATTGTTCCGGAATTCGACGTAAGATTTCCTTCCATTAAGGTAGGTCAACGGTGTCGAATGCCTTAGATAGGTCCAGTGAAACAAGGACAGTGCGGTCACAGGGACGCTGTTGGTAAAGGCCTGATCTCAAAAGAGGCTGTGGTTATGCTGCGCTGCTTGCGGAAGCCGTTTTGGTGTTCAGCCAACTGGAGTTTAGATTGAAGCTGAGGAAGTAGAATAGCTTCGAGTATTTTCGCTGTTGCTGACAGGAGAGAAATTGGACGATACGAAGATCCTTGGCCGGTCTGTTTACCGACAAGGATGTCCAACTACCAAGAAGAGTAGTGTAGTTCCTTGCTTGGCGAGTTCGTCAGCCATACAGTTACCCGGAATGCCTCTGTGGCCCGGCACCCAACACAGGTGGATATTGAACTGTTCCGCAATCTCCACGAGAGATGATCAGCAGTTAAGAACTTGAATTTAATTTGTAGTAACTGATTCCAGGGATTTCAGTGCACCTTGGCTATCCGAGAATATACCGATATCCTTAGCGGATGTGACGTTTCTCTTCAGCCAAGACAAGGCTTCAGTGATCGCCATAATTTCAGCTGGAACACTACAGTGATTAAGAAGACGGAAAGAGAGGATTCGATTGAGATTTAGAGCGATTTAGCTTTTTTGAGAAAACACTTCCGCCGACTCCATCATCAGTTTCTGACCCGTCTGTGTAAAAATGAATGTGTTCATCTTCTCAGAATGATCTGGAAGTTTTTTTTTAAATGGAGTTGCGTTATGGTGTAGTCTATGTTGTCTGACATCCTGACAAAATTCAGGATAGATGAGTGACCGATTTCATTTCAAGACCACTGGGTGATAGCATTAAGGCGAATAGCCTAACTAGCAGCTGCTTGCCTGCTGTAAATGTCGAGTGGTGTAGGTTCGAGCAGAATGTCAAATGCGCGGAGGGGTTTAACAAAGTGCATGCATGGACTAGCTGATCTTTGAACTTTGCTTAAATTGAGAAGGTTTACTTTCTTTTTTAAGGTAGTCACAAACCGTATAGAAGAGTTGGTCCTACTACCACTGTATATAGCCAATGAGTTATATGGGGTTGAAGATCCCATCTGCTACTTAATTCTTACTTGTATGTTAGGTTTCCCGCTTAGCTTTCCCTCCAAAATAAGACCCAAATACTTGGCTTTATCAGAGAATGTTAAGCCTTTTATAAAAGGACTCATTCAGTTTCATAAAACTACCGTTAGTTTGTTCTCATAAAATTTTGGAATTTACCATTCCATTCAAGATGGCCCACTGTTTCCCATTTTTAATTTTTATGCCATTTAACGGGCGAAATAACATTTTTACTTTAGAAAATTGGTGGATTGGTATGGGGAGGCTACCACCTTGGTCGCTGTATTGTACAGTATAGCCGGATGGGTCGAATGTTTGCACAAATTTACATTGAGCTTTCTTGGCCTGTGCACAATCCCTAAATTCGATTAACAGTAATTAAAATAAAAATCGGGCACACCAAAGATTATTTTTTATAACTATATTTTAATTTGCCGTTTTTTAGGAAGATTTTCAAAGGGTGCCCAATACTTTTTTGTCAAGGCTGTCTATGTACATTACAAACGATTACTAACTGGATGCTAGCCATGTTTTCTTCTTCTATAAATAACAATAAATATAATGTATGCCGTATTCGTGTTTTTTTGTTTGTTGTTGCACATGAAACTCACCATAAATATTTCTCGAAAAGAATATTGCCTGGCGTCTTCCGCGTAATGAAACAATTCATTTATACGTGAGGAGATTTGAATATAAATATATAAAACAACAACACAACAATTTGGGACGACAGTATGTTTGTGTTGAGGTTTGGTTTAGTTTTGGTTTATGCTCATAGAATTGGTATTTCGTTTTCTTTGCTGTTGCTGAGTAGTGTTTGCATTTTCTTTACAATGTTGGATGAATCTCTCTCGCTGGTGTGTGTGTAGTTTCACAGGAATGATACATTTCTATTGGATGTATACATGATGGCGCTGTGTGTATGTTTTTTGGGGTGTGTGTGTTTGTATTGCTGCTCTCTTTACAAGTCGTCATCATCTTCCTCATCTGGTCCCTCGATTAAATCATCAGGATCATCAAATTCTGAGACAATTATAATATCACGACTGGATGATGATCCTTCTCCTCCATTAGCACCACTACGTCCCCGTCCACTAGAGATCATAACCACATCGTTACCTTCCAAGCCAATAATATCTGCATCATCATCACCATCAGTACCAGCACCTTCACCATTATCATCTGGATCATCTGCGTCATCGTCACAAATAATGACATCATCTGTCATACTCCGTTTGCGTTTTCTTTTGGCAGCGAGCATTTTCGAAGACGATGACGACGGCGACGACGTCGTCTTTGTTGCTGATGGCATTGGCGTTGACGTCGGGGAATGTGTCAGATCAGTTATGATGTCATCTTCAACAGTATTGGCAGCAATTTGATTATGGAGAGCATTCTGTTGTTTAATTCGCAACAGTTCCATCTCTTCGGGTGTACGCTTCTTTCGAAATTCATAGACCAGCGGGAAGATATGCTCGATGGCAGCCTGAACGTTTGCCACACTGGCGGCTATTAAATAAAGAACAACAATATGTGAATTATTAAAAAAATAGAGACATTTTTAATTGCTGTGCTCACCAGTTACTGTTATGCTTCCAGTTGAGAAAATCTTCAGTGTGGCTTTTGGATAACGCAACTTGTACGTTACACCTGGATGTAATTCGGGCTCATAGCTAGCTTCCTTCTTGTAACGTTCCGAAAAGTTTACAATTTTAATGGCCCACGGCATGCTACATGTGCCAAGGACATTAACCACTCGAAAATTATTAAAACGTGTTCTAAAACCTAGTTTCTGAAGGCAACGGGCATAGCGGCGTGCAGCGATTTTGGCCTGAAATAAACAAAAGAGATTAGACACAAGTAACACACGGAACGAACGAGAATGATTTGATTCTTCTTTATACGACTTTGTATTTTAGGTTTTGTAAAGCGGAACTCTAAAGATTTTGTTGTCCCATCTTGTACAGGGTTTTTCAATAAGAGCACTTCAACTTTTTTTTGAATAAAACACAAACTGTTCGACTTTTGCCTTGCCTTGGGTGGCCGCTCTTCATGTCGATCTAGGTTACTCAACTGAATTAATTGATTCTTGAAACTAATACAAGCCTCGGATACATATCGAATTTATCAACAATGACCTTTGGACCACGAAAAAGGACACGTTTTGGAACTTGGAACATTCGCACGCTCGTCAAGACAACTTGCTTCCTCGCTTACACAACTAACAAAAGAAAATCGTTAGAGCTGGATTGGTTACACTTTAAAAGCCAGCCAGCGGACGAAAATTACAAAACTAGCGCTCGACTGGAATCCACAACAAAGCCCCCGAGTTAGCTGTCCTAACAAGACATGGAAAAGGACAATAGAGGAGAGAAGAGAAGATTGTAAAAGCCCTATGCTCCCCCGTGGAGTAAAGGAAAGAAACAAGAAGAAAGAATTTGTCTCTCTTGTACGCTCGGTGTTATTACTGCTGTGTAATAAAGTGCCCTTATTAAGCAAATTGCACCAATATATTTTCGAAAAATTACCACCAACACTATTTTTCTGTCACGGCAGGCAATGCGTTGCCTATCTTCGGCGAGTGAAATTCCCCTACGACCAAATATTGAGGCAAAAAATACTACAATGTCCCAAAGGTAGTAAAAATATTTGGTATTTCGTGAAAAGAATCAAATATACAGGCTGGTTATCAATTCCAACGCTCATTTATAAAAATGACATTCCAGTTGTCATCTCTATAGACAAGGCCAATCTGTTTGCTGCGCATTTCGCAGCTAGCTCCACGCTTACAGATTGTGCATTGCTACCACCTTTCACCTCAGAGTATTGAACACTCCATGGAACAGATATTCATTCGTACTCGTGCATTTGCTAGGCTGCTCACTCACATCCGCTCAATAGTTCCCCAATAGTTCTGAAGAGGTGTTCTTCCAAGCTGGCATTGCATTGCGTAAGCTTTTTCGTCTTATCCTATTCTTCTCGACTCATCCTGAGAAGTTTGAAAACAGCCTTTGTCCAGCCCATACTCAAAAATTCTTTCCAGATAGAATACAAAACCGTGCGATAAAACTTATCGGTGACGCAAATACAGCGAAATCAATAGTTTCGCTTGAACACCGCAGGAACGTTTCCTGCTTGTCACTGTTTTTTCGCTTCTTCTACCAGCGGTGCTCAAGAGAAAAAGCCAGCTGCCTGCCACCCTTTCCTTGAATTCAACCGAAAAACTCGTGGCGCTCTAAATGCTCATCAGTTCATCACTGTCAAACCCATCTTCGGACGTACAGTTAAGTACAGGGATTCGTTCTTCAAGCATACAATACGTATGTGGAATGCTCTGCCAAGCTCTGTCTTTCCACCTCACTGTGATCCACAGGCATTCAAACACAACCTCATAGACATCTCCTCTTTTCCCCTCCTTTTCCTTTACGCCCACGCTGTGCAAAGTATATAGCCGAGCATTATAAGGCATTTGAGCGTGCGCAAATTGTAAAAAAAAATTGTAAAATAATATATGGAGGGTTTTCTCTCGTTTCAGGCCTAAAGTTGCTACAACAACAATGACGACGTTCCTGCTATTCTTTGCTTCTTGCTTTGATCACTCCATCCCGAATGTAGTAGAACACCTCATAAAGATTAATATTTTTGTTGTTACATTAGTATATAATTAGAATTAGAATATCGTTTCTTACCTGATCCTCCGAGGTAGCACCAGTACATGTGATACGCCCCGATGACCAAATCGACGCTGTCGTATATGGCCGCCGCAGCTTCATAGTAACCATACCGTTCTCCCGACGAAATTCAACATTGAAACCGTTGAGCGCAATTTCGCGCAAATTTAAATGACATCTTACGCTAAATGAACAGACTACATTGTTTATAACTATATCGATTTCTGGCTCTGGCTCTTGTTCGGCAGCAACGGCATCTGCATCTGCATCTGCAGAGCTGTTGCCAACTCCTCCATTAGGAACTCCATTAGCTGAGGATTTCTGTTGTTGGTCAGCACCACCATTGGCTGCTGCTGCAACAGCTGCCTCAGCTTCAGTTTTAATTTGTTGCATCGTTGATGTGCCATAACGATGCTGTGATGTTACAGGCGTTGATGATGTTGATGTAATGGTTGTTGCATTTGTTTTTGTTGTTGTTGACATTTGTGATTTATTGTTATTGTTATTTGGTGCTCCGACGGCGGCAGTAGTAATAGTTGTCGTCGTCGTCGGTGGTTCTTGCTGTTCTGATTTGATTATTGTTGCATGATAGTGCTGCTGTTGCTGCTGTTGGATGATACGATTTGTTGTTGCACCACCGCCACCACCACTACGATGATTTACGATCGTTGAATTATTATTGATAATTCGATTATGGAAATTTGTTGCGCCAGCAGCAATGGATACCGCCGTTGCTGATGATAGTGATAATGTAGTATTAGTAGTAAGGGCGGGAGAAGATCCAGTCACAACTTGTTGTTGTTGTTGTTGCTGCTGCTGCTGATGCTGATTATTGCTAAATTGTGAAAAATATCTAGTAGTTTGGATTGTTCCTGATGCTGTGGTAGTCGCAGCAGAGCCGACCATCTGCGATGGCTGCTGCTGAGTTTGGTTATTATGGCTAAACATTGAAACTGCTCCTCCTCCACCAACACCTGATGATGACAGATGTTGCTGCTGATGACTCAATTGAATGTTATTATTCTGCAAATAACTATTCAAGTCGGTTGTGGTGGTAATTATTTGCGTCGTGTTGTTGTGTTGCTGAAACTGATGATGCGGGTGGGAGAGTGTATGCTGATGTGGCTGATAGCCCGACGATGCTGTAGTAAGATGCAGGAAAGTTCCTTGAGTGTTGCCTGATGCACTACTGTCGACTCCAGTTGTTCCGGCGGAGGCGGCGATCACTCCTAGACCTCCGCCACCAGTTGAAATAATGCTGCCAATTGGTAAACTAAGCATTTCGGGTGGCAATAATAGACGAGTGGTTTGTTGCACTTGATGATGATGATGATGATGATGATGTTGATTGAAATGTCCTCCGGCAGAACCATTTGTTACGACTACGGTTGTAGTGCCACCACCACCTATGCCAACATTTGGAGCAACACCTACGACGCTAACGCCGTTCAACGACGATGATGACGAAGACACGGACTGCGATTGGTTGGGCCCTCCTCCGGTGTTGTTGTTATTACTACTACTGACAACATTGCCGCCATTTGTAAGAGTTTTCATGCAATTTTTCTGTTGTAACAGGGTAGCCATGCCACTGCTACTGTTACTGATATACATTTAATTTTGATGGTGACGGTTTTTGTTGTTCCAAAGTAGCGCACCAGCAAAACAAGATTTAATGCAACTTCAAATCAAGAGTCAAAAGCTTCCTTTGTGTTTTTTGGATTTTTTGATTCAGTCGTCGCCTTTTTCTGACTTTCTGACTGAGTGAGTGAGAGTCCTAGGAGTGTATTGGTGATATGCAAAAATTCGCTTGTGAAATATCTAGTAATGAAAAGTCTCTCGTGGTACTAATAAATTATTAATTGCTTTGTCTTTTGTCTATTTAGACCAATGGCCGGGGGTGGGGCTGGGAGGCACTCTCTCTATAATTTCAGTAATTGTCCAAAAATTTCTCTTTATAAGGCTTCTGTGTATGTTGCTATATTTATCTAATTATTATTATTATAATAATAGTAGTTGCTTCTCTCATCGATTAATATCATTTCAAAAAACTTGAGTCTCTCATTCTTTGCAATTAACCGTCGAAACGTGTCCTCCCCTTTTCCTTTTCCTGGTGATGATGATTTCTGCAGTCTGGAAACGAAAAAGTTAAAACAAAAATTGGTTAGAAAAGTACAAAGCAGAAGCAATAACAAAAGAAACTCAAAATCAAAATAAATTGGTTTGGTGACGACCAATTGGTGTGGACCAATTTAAATTTTTTTTTCATTTTCGGTGCAGCCTAATTTTTATCGGGAGCGGAAAAAAGAGAGAGAGAACAAGTCTTATAGTCGCATCTTAGTTGTGCAAACCGAATTTTATACGAATCGCTTGAGAAATGGCTTGGTCTAGAAAATTTCAGACCCTATCGTCCAGAATCCAGATTTTCCATTTGAACCAGTCTTATAGTCGCATCTTAGTCCTACATACCGAATTTCATATGAATCGCTTGAGAAATGGCTTCGTTCACAAAATTCCAGACCCAGTCATATAGTCGCATCTTAGTTCTACATATCGAATTTCAAAAGAATCGCTTGAGAAATGGCTTGGTCCACAAAATTCCAGACCCTATTCGCCAGATCACAGAATATTCATTGGAACCAGTCCTATAGTCGCATCTTAGTCCTACATACCGAATTTCATATGAATCGCTTGAGAAATGGCTTGGTCCACAAAATTCCAGACCCAGTCATATAGTCGCATCTTAGTCCTACATATCGAATTTCAAAAGAATCGCTTGAGAAATGGCTTGGTCCACAAAATTCCAGACCCTATTGGCCAGATCACAGAATATCCATTGGAACCAGTCTTATAGTCAGTCGCATCTTAGTCCTTCATACCGAATATCATATGAATCGCTTAAGAAATGGCTTGGTCCACAAAATTCTAGACCCTATCGACCAGATCCTAGAATTTACCTACATTGGAACCATTCTTATAGTCGCATCTTAGTTGTACATACCGAATTTCATACGAATCGCTTGCCAAATGGCTCAGTTCCCAAAATTCCAGACTCTATTGGCCAGATCCCAGAAATGATATCGGTTACACATTCGAAATTTCAAATTCGCATCGAATTGATTTCAGTTACCCCCTAGTCAAGCCTATACACCAACTGCCGCATCAGTAATTTTCTAATATAATGTAGATGTCGCGTAAATCGCAAGGTATTTAATACAAATTTATTTCATATACACCAACCGCTCCATCCGCAATAAAACGATGAAAATGTAGATGTCCCGTAAATCACAAAAGGTAGTGGAAAAGTTATTTAACTAATTTTTTATCATATACACCTACGCTACGTAGTGCGGAGTGCGGAGTGTGGCATCAAAATGCTTTCAGTTAACCAAGCCTATACACCAATTACTGCATCAGCAATTTTCTTATAAAGGCTGTCCCAACAAGAGCCGGATTTGCTACTTTGGACTTCACAAAAGGGGACAGTCACAAAAGTTTAGCACTCTGGGTCGTGTGGAAGTTGGTTTAAAAGGACCTCGAAAAAAATAAAGAAGTATAACTTCAAAAATTCCCCCTGAACAATTTAATTCAAGGGAATAAAATTCTCATATCGCGAATTTCCATCGGAATAGCCCTGGAATCAGTTGAACCAACACAAAATTGAGGAAAAACGAAATTTATTTTTGCAAAATAGGGCGAATAACACAATATGCTCTAGAATTGCAGGTGGCCGCAACTATCTCTGACTGGTGGAAGTGCAAACAAACCTTCACGTGGTGGCCGCCGGTAATTCTCCTCCAAATACAGGAAAAGCTAAATGATCGGGCTAATCTTTTCAAAGTAAGTTTGCCACGAGACCAATAACCTCTCCGGTTAAAAAAAAATTTATTACGTAGCCGCAAACCAACTTTGGATACACCAATGAACGACGACGATTACGGCAACGAAAACGGCTAAACGATTTAAGAATTTTCTCATGGAACGTACGCTCACTGTATAGAGCTCGAGCTGCACAACGGAAAACATTCAATGCTAACCCTAGACTGTAAAGTCTTGCTGTATAAATGGTACTTAAACCCATCTGGACTTACGGAACACAACTGTGGAGCTCAGCTTGTGCTTCAAATATAACAAAACTGCAAATTCTTCGATGGTTTACCATCCTTGGTACATAAGAAACACAAACATACACCGTGATCTCAACATTGAAACAGTAGCAGATATAATACAAAAACACAGCAAAAAAACACCTTTCCAAGCTAGAACAACATCCCAACACATTAGCTCGGGAAATTAGCTATCGGAGCCTTAGAAGCAAAGATCCGTTGGATTTAGTTAACTTATCACCATAAACTAACCAAATAGTGCATAAAAATTATATAAACTAACACAGGTTAAGTCTTAAGAAATTGATATCTGATTAGCTGGTAAGATTTGAAAACGTCTTCTGAGTTTTTCACGCAAAGTTAATATAGAGAATTTAAAAATTAAATTAACATTTTTATAAGTCTCCACGAATCAGATTTTAGTATGAGTTAGTGGCCAAGTAACTGACTACCGGAAAAAAGGGAAATGTACATTGTGATCTTGTAAAATAGGTGCTTGCTCTTCTGAGCAGCAGCACCAAAATCACAAAAATGGAGTCTGTGGCAAAACGTAATCTTAACTAATCGATTTTATCGCAATTATTTTTAAATGCAGATCACATAATATGCATCAACCCAATATTATTGCCATGCGGCTACAAATGCTAACTCAAGTACTTAAAAATGTACTTTGGATTAGAAAAATATTAATAAATGATCATTTGATCATCAAGTGGACAAAGAGCAGCAACGGCTGCAAGTGGCCCCATTTAGAAAAAAAAATAGAAAACCACACAAGCGAACAAACACGCGCATTCGCTGTAATCACAGACATACATACAACTTTGGATGTTGCCCATGGTCCCAGGGTGTTCAACAAACAACAATCAAGATTGGGGCGGGCGGGCAGGCACCAACATCGCTTATAGTTTCGTGTTTTTTGTTCGATCGATCGCACATTGGGCGCTGAATGCTACTGAACCTCTAATGCATTTTAATTTCAAAACAAAACAATTGTCTGGACTCTAGATGCTAGATGTGAACGATTGGATTTACAATAGGGGCGGCGGCGGCGGAGGGAAGGAGTATGCTAATTATGATCTATGAAACATATGCATATTTATTTGCAATGTACTCGTACTTTTGTAGCTACAACGAAAGGCGGGCGATGGAAATGAGATGGCGAAGAAGGTATACTGCGTCCACCAAGTCGTAACTTCCGTGGCCTGCTCGGGAGCGATCAATGCGATTGGTGAACTGAAATTAGAAATAATCGAAACAAACTTGAAGAATATTCATATTTTATTGTTATGGCATCGCCGTCTGTTTTATTTTCTTTTTGTTTAACAATATAATTTATACGAGGGTTGCCTTTTATATTTCGGGATTAGAGAACAAAAACAAATATTTATCTATCGAAAACGGCTTTATTGTTTTCAAAATATTCCCCATGAAGATCAATACACTTTTGCAGGCGTTTGAATTAATTTTCGAAGCACTACTTTTCACTCTGATTGAGTTACCTCCGAAACAAACATCAACCGCTTCTTCAGGTTCTTCAGGCACATCATCACGAAAGACTGCATCCGCGAATAAGATTCGAGTGAACACGGCTGCCCTTCGCAACGAAGAGACCAAAAACAACTGCAGTCAACCGATAAGACTCGCCCTAAACACAGGAAGCTTTCATCCAGACGGCACGAAGTCTGGGGATGCACATAAATGAGAGCAAAACGAAGTACATGGTGGCCACGTCTGCGACTAGAAGATCCAACATTGGTCCCGCGATTAAAATAGTGGAGCGCGACTTTGAAGTAGTGCAATCCTTTAACTATCTCAAATTGCTTCTTTATTGCTCAAAGCCAATAAAGCCTACTATTGTCTATCAAGACTCTTCAATTCCAGGAATTCAACCACTGAACTGAACCATAACATCCAAACTGCTGGTGTACACGACAGTGGTCGTAGCAGTACTTACATACGAATTCAAGACTTGGGTTCTTAGCAAAAAGCATTCTGACTTCTTAGCCGCGTTTGAGAGAAAAGTCTTACGGAGAATTGTTGGCCTCGTATGTGGGGAAGTACGATTCCGGAGACTCTTTAATGATGAGATCTACACGCGTTACCGCGATGTCGACATTGTGAAGGGAATTAATCTCGGTAGGCTCCGGTGGGCAGGAAACTCGGAAAGTCGACATCGTGAAGAGAATTAAGCTCGGTCTGCGAATTGAGGCCACAATTGAATTCTGTAACCCATCGATAAACACTGCTCCTTAATGGTGCTTTAATTAATTAATGCACTGTTGTTGAGTTGAGCTGATCAACATCGAAAGTTGTAAAAAATAATCATGCTAAATGTTCCATTTTTGCATTGAAATAAAATTTTGAAATCACTACAACAAACAAAAATAGCTACTGTTTAAAAAAAACGTTCTGAGTAAATATACCGTCTAAAATGTCAAACTTTACGATAAAGCCGTCAGTTACCAGATGACAGCAATAGGGTTGCCAAGTCCCGAAATATAAAAGGCAACCTCCGTAATAATATTCTACTACAAATAGTGCAAACTAATGACATTACACAACAACTGGCCTCTTATTAAAAACCATTTCTTATTTAGGGGACATCCCTGATTCAGACGGAAGATTTATCGATTAGCATAGCAATAATAACATGCTAATTACAGCGTACAACACAGCGTTGCAAAAGATGACGAAAAGTTCAACAGGTGCATGCCAATTAATTTGCTGCTAATAATTAGTGAAAGTGTAAGGTTTGTTTGGTATTTTCGAAATATGTAAATAAACTCACATTAGTGAGTTGAATATTATGTACAGAATTGTAAATTGCATCGAGCATTACACTTGTTTCTTGGCCAGACCCCCGTCGAAGTTGTTATGTTTTAAAAAAGGAGTATCAAAATGAACGGGCAGCTGTATGGGAGAAGAAATTCAAAAAAATGATCTAATGGTTTGTTTTCGTAATAAAACAGCTCGTGTTTGAGATATCCAAAAAAATGGTAATTGGATACCATTATTTATGAAACTGAACTCAACATCAACGAAAACGCCTGCTCGAACATTATTTTCTTTCTTCGGGTGATATGACTGCAATTTCACGATCGATTTTTGTCCTGGGTCGTCTAGTCTCTGGCTTATTTCGATGAAACGGAATCGTAAAACAAACATCAGTTACTTCATGCATAGCTGAAAGCCCTATTGGAAAAAGTAGCGTCTCAATTGAAAACCCATTATCGGTCAGCTTCTGGCCTAGTTGCAATAATGATCTATACCTTAAAATTTAATTCAAGTCAATAGTTACTTTGATGTTACAAGCTTGTGTGTAAGCTTAGAGTCACGAAAAATGTATTCAGCCCACTGAAAGCATGTGTTAAATGATTGCACAGCAATTGACACTTATTTTAGGACGTATCATTTGTACTTTCGCTTTCTTGGGCTTCGTGATCCATTTCATGTCCAACTAAATCTTCGTGCATATGTATATTCATTAAGCTCTTCATTTGTTATTGAATCATTTGGTGCAAGCTCTTGGAGCATTGATGCAAGGACTACAACATCGTTTTTAATGTCTCCTTTTATATGCGGAATGTTTATGAGGAGGAATGTTTATGAGGGGGAAATGTTGTCCTCTTCAGTCCAACCAACATCTTCATTAACACATTGCAGCACTTGCTTATAAAGCTTGAAGACACTTTTTGCCATGCACCAGCTAGAAGGCATATCTTAAGTTGAATTCCTTAATTTTTTAGTCCAGATGTGTGGTTTTATTAGCTATCAAATGTGCCAGAAGACTGATAAACTATTGTTAAGTTCATAATGATCTTTGGTCCATTGGAAGATACATAGCTGTTATCATTCTATCATCACTTGTCATCTCATTGTCTTTAGGATGACACGGGACGTTATCCAAGTGTAACAGGTTTTTTTCCCTTTGATTCAAGAAATTCTCGAACCTAAAACAATCCGAAAATAAACAAAATTAAAAAAACGACGTGTAGTGTCTCGTGCGTGACGCGTGTGGCGCGTGTGATGGGTTGAAATTTTTTTTTGACTTCTTTGAGGTCTTTTTTAACCCCCTTTTCGACACGGCCTAGAAAGCTGAAATATTTCGAGTGTCTAAATTCAAAAATAGCATTTTTTACATTCCGCGATGACGCGTGTCGCGTGTGATGGGTTGAACTTTTTTTTCGACTTCTTTAAGGTCTTTTTTAGCCACCTTTTCGACACGACCTAGAAAGCGGAAATTTTGTGAGTGTCTAAGTCCAAAATAGCATTTTTTACATTCCGCGTATGGCGCGTGTCACATGTGATGGGTTGAAATTTATTTTTTCGACTTCTTTGAGGTCCTGAGGAGGTTTAACCACCTTCCACACGACCTAGAGTGCGAAGCGTGAAAAACAGATATTTTGGCGATTATTAGGAAATAATAAAGAGCTGTGTAGGGTATTTTGATGTATACCTAAAAACACTGTTTTTTTACATTTACTTGTTTTAAACATAAGACTACTATGGAGCATTCAGGTGAAAAATAATTCTGGTACTTACAAAAATACAGCAGATAATTTTTTTGACCTGACAGATCTGAACAGAGAAAACATTTATCGGATTTATCGAATATCTCGGAACTAGGATGGTTTTCTCTGTTCTCTCCGATTTATCCGATATAAAAAAAGAAGACCCATTATACGGTACTTTTTATAGCAGATTGCTGTATAAGAGAGCTCGTTATACGTCAGTTTGCTGTATGCCTATCGTTGGAAAGGAAAAGCAAAATAAATTCTAAAGACAAATCAGCGAGTGAGAACTGACAACTGGTTTGGGACATCAATAATAACAACTGTGAACTGTATTCCAGCCTGACAATCGAGGATGTTACCAAGCTTAAAATATTATCGATAATCGATTGATACGAAAAAACGTCTCGCAATGTGTGTAGTGACTAAACAAAGCAAAAGTAGTAATTTTTCTAACGTAAAACAAGAGGAACACAATATTCCCACACAACACACAGATTTGTGCAGTGCAGCAACAGATGTCTCCTAAAATTAGTTTTACTACTAGGTAGGTAAATGTGTGCATACGTGTGTACCGTCACACATGCACACGCTATATTGCGTCACACGTCATATTGCCCCGCAAGAGAAAATCAAATCAAACCGAGTGCAAATATAAAAGCTATATTACTCGTAAGCCAATATGAAGAACTGAAATCAAATTAGGTACACGTCATTTTTAAGCCTAACACACCCAATACCGACACGAATCACAACGAGAGGAATATAAAATAGAACTAACGAGAGAACAAGAGCTGTTGCCGTTGCCGAAACGCCTGAAACTGCCGAGGCAACAAAAGTGGATTAAACTTTTTTGCCTAAAAATTAGGTCAAGGACAGTGTTTCAGTAAGTGGAACACTGCACTTGTCGTCGCCGCCACCGCCACAGCCATAACTGCAGCAGTTGTTGCAGTTGCAGTTGTTGCCGTTGCAGTTGTTGCCGTTGCAGTTGTTGCCGACAATCACGACAGTTGAGCACAGCACAGCGGCACTGAAGCACACAGCACAGATGACAGTAAATAATAAAAAAAAATGCATACACTATCCTCCTATGAGAGACACCTCAAACTAAGCGCTCCAAAAATTGGCGCACGTATGAAAGTTCGCTCAAATTATTATGTATTTGTTTTTTGGTTTACATATTTGACAAATATATCACGGACTATGACGACGACGACATTATTTTAGTAAATTTCTTGTTAAATTTTCTTAATTAGCAAGGCAAACACAGAATAAACGATGATGCTTGATATTTAATGGTGATGCTGCATTTTGCTGTGGGATGGGACACAAAAACCTACAAATCTTCAAATAGATTTTATTACCGTGTTCGTATAGGAGGAGGTTTTCTTATCCAAAAATACCACAACTGCAACCCAAATTCATAGGACTCTGGGAAGTTTGCTCACACATTTTTATTCACATAATTGATCTTAATCTTGTTGTAAAGAGAATTTCTATTTGTGTTACGATTTTGTGTTACATTTTTGAATTCTTTTAACTAAGTCATTTCTCAAGCGATTGCTATGAAAATCGGTATGTACGAATAATATGCCTGGAATTAAAAGGGACTGGAATTTCGAAATTCGGTATGTAACTATGTAGGAATAAGGTATCTTGAATTAAGAGGGACTGGAATTTCGGGAACGAAGCCATTTCTCAAGCGATCGCTATGAAATTCGGTATGTAGGACTAAGATGCCTGGAATAAAGAGGGACTGGAATTTCGGGAACGAAGCCATTTCTCAAGCGATTGCTATGAAATTCGGTATGTAGGACTAAGATGCCTGGCATTAAGAGGGACTGGAATTTCGGGAACGAAACTATTTCTCAAGTGATTTCTATGAAATTCGGTATGTACGAGATGCCACTACAAGACTTGTTGCTATGGAAATTCTGGGATAAGTTTATTAGGGACTGGAATTTCGGGAACGAAACCTTTTGGGTGTCTTTTGGGGGTCTTTTGAGGGTCGTTTGGAGGTCTTTTAATGGTATTTTGACAAGTCTTTTGAAGGTCTCTTGGGGTATTTTGGGAATCTTTTCAGGCTAATTTAGGGGTCTTTTGATGGTCTTTTTTAGGGGTTTTTAGTTACTTTAGTTTTTGAAGTCTTGTAAGGGTCTTTTGGACAGTCTTTTGAAGGTATCTTGGGAGTATTTTGGGAATCTTTTCGATGGTAGTTAAGGGGTCTTTTGATGGTCTTCTGGGGGTTTTTAGTCGCTCTGGAGGAGCTTTTTTTGGTCTTTTGCGGGTATTTCGGGGAGTTTTGAAGTCTTTTTTTTGGCTTCTGGGGTCTTTATATGATTCATTTTGGATCAATTGATGTTAATTTGGGCCGAAATTGACCCCAGTCAACCGAAGAGCCCGCCTTCAGTTTGTTCGGGAGCATTTGTATCGGACAGAAGAACAATTGAGAACAGTCCTGTTCTCAGACGAGTGTAGGATGTGTTTATATGGCAACGATGGTCGAGAAAGAATGTACAGAAGATCAGGAAAGTAATTGGTATGTTGCATTAAAGATTTTGCATGTTTTGGGGAGGCATATCACGGAAGGCGAAGACAGATCTTGTGTTCATCTCAGGAGCAAATACTGGCCGTCGACCAATAGAATTGACTTCCCGACGGTACATTGAAGAAGTACTTGAGGACTACACCGTTCCTTTTGCCGGGTTTATTGGTGAAGCTTCCTGTTCATGCAGGATAATGCTCTGCATACGGCTGGTATAGTGTGCCAGTACCTTCAAGAGGTGCCTGTGCCTGTTATGGAGTGGCCAGCTGGAAGCTCGGACCTCAATCCCATCGAACATTAATGTGACGAGTTGAAAAAGAGCTCATGCCAGAGATATTACTCCAACGAGTCTCCAGGAGCTGCAACATGCGATCGCAGAGGAATGGGAGGTGATACTTTGGTGAATTAATTTTTTTTTCCCAAAAAATTCGAAAAAAACCTGAACCTCAGATGTTGACCTCGAAAATCACTTTGTGCCATGTGCAAAATGTGCCATTGGATAGGTGTTGAAATAGACTTTGAATCTGCATTCAAGAAAATTAAACAGACGTTGGTGTTTTTGATATTTTTGAACTTTTGTTGAAAATTCATCAAAATGTGCGAATTTTTTGCACCCAAGTGAATAATCAATATTCAAATAATCAACGTACAGAACGAAACTTATAAATCCTAAGACTCAACGGGTCACAATTTGGTCTAAATTTTGGTTTGCTTATAAATATGGCTTTAAGATTATTGTCATCGATCCAGTTCTTATGATCCATTGAGTATTTATCAAGTACCCACAATGCGTGCGCAACAGAAGAAATAAATAATTCATTTTTCTCACACGTAGTTCCATTACTGCGTATTATGATGATTTTGCACAACAAGGAGTTCGTCACAATATTTTAATACATGCACACATGCATGATTAACACATTCAAACTCGTACGTCAAGATACACACGACAAAATAAATTTCCAGCGACTGCTACCGGCCGGTTGTTGGTTGCGGTCGCCGATTAGTTCAATAACATTTTGGTAATAAATAAATGGGAATATGTTTTTTTAAACAATAACAAAAAAGCCAATGAAAAATAATATTTAAAAAAAGAGCAACAAAACATACACAAAAGAGAAACGTTCATTTTTTATTTCTATTTGTGTTGCAATTTGCTTATTGGCATTGTCGTAAAACGTTAAAAAGATAAGAAAAATCATTGAAATGTCCAATCGGAGCAGACTAGAGGAGCATGAGGACACTTGATTTATATAAAATTAAAAAATTTAGTTGTGTCGATAAAACTACGACGTAGCGACCAGTAGACGAACTATATGACTGGTTGCGTTTGACATTTTATCCTCAAGAAACAGATTCCGGCATCTCTTTCAAATATTCTTACGCATTTATTGTAACTTGAACAGACTCGATATACTTTTGGTGACAAGCGTTCGATGCAGATGTTTAGAATAATAATTAATAAAGTTTTTTAATTTGGATTTTTATAATTGTATTTAATTTCGCAAAAACGAACAGTTCTATACAATCAAACATCCATATATAGTTAAACTGGATGCGGTATATTTTGGTTTGTTTTTTAACTAGCGATTATTTTGCCGATCATAACTTTAATGTCATCTGTCAAGTGAAAGAAAATCGGGATTATATTCCCCGGTAAACGAAATGAGTCAATGTTGTATAAAAGTTGGATATATTGAAAACTTATTTCCATAGTAGTGATGAGTCTGTTGCCGAGACTTGACGAAAATTGCGTACAAAATTCTGTAGAAACGAAGCGCCAACTGCGAACAGTGTGAGAAAATTTGTGAATAAAGTTCGTACAACTTTTTTTTTATATATACCCCCTCATTGCCAAGGGAGAGCTCCACAAATGACTTGCGTCACGGCAATAGGTTGGCTATGCCCTTTCTCATTAACGGTTCGGTATGGTCGTCCTTCACGAAATTGTTGATGGCTATTTTGAAGGCCTGTAGAGGAAAAGATTCGGGAAACCCGGAGTCGACCAATTGATTCCATTGGGTTCTACATGAAAAAGGTTTTAAAGCAAATCTTTGTTGCTTAGACCTAAAACTAGTGTTAACGTTGTAACAGTGTTTGCTTGGTGACGCTCGTCGGACCCAGGGTTCGTTTCTCTTTGAGGGCGTTACAAATTGATAACAAATTTTTTTTTTATTATGTCGATTTTTCACTTTTATTTAAACAAATTCTGAGGACTACTTAATAATAATACTAGAACTAATAATAACTAACTAATAATATTATAACCTAAATTTCGGTCGGTAGGTCGAGGTACGGAGTAGATTAGCGTCACTGGCATTCGCGTTCAACTTAAAAAGCGAAGCAAGTGTAGTACTTGCGGTACTTAATCTTTTAATGGCATGTACTTCACAGCCTGCAATATTCCCGGGAACGTCCCCATTGCTTTAGAGTACTCGTACTTGATTCGTGGCCCGTGACCTACCGCACCAGTGCCTTCTGCATTCTTTGATACATCCGTATAACACTTTATGAATCCAGAATGTATCTAGTATTCAATTGAATATCTGAATTCCTTCTTGGTGCTCACTCTGACCTGGAATAAATTTCAGCCTGATATCTCAATTATTCTTTGTTTTATTTAAATACAAAATTACACTCAACTATTAGTCAACTATAATGAACTTGTGTGAGACTCACTTAACTGATATGAACGACTCATTTATTACATGCAGATCGTATGCTGTGACCATAATGTGATTTTGGTCGGTTTCGTCACGTGTAAGGTGTCAGTGACATTTGACAGCTGAGAGAAATTGTGTGAAATTCCAATTTGAATAAATTTTTGAATTAAAGAATTTAAATTTATTTAATTAATTTAATGCAATTCTCTTTATTTTAAAAGGAAGAATAGTAATCCTGAAAATTTTCGAACTCGGGATTTTTGCAGATTTTTTCATTTAGACATTTTTGCAAAAACTCGAAAAGCTGTCCAAGTAAACTGTCACTTGCGGTTGTCGGTTTTCCGTCAGAATCATCTGGCCCCTCACACTTTATGTAAAAAGCTTGAATGAACAAGCTTGGCTTGTTGAATGTTTATAAAAATGACAGCGTTTGCTAAAGTTTATTATGGGTATCTTATGACAGCGTTTGCTAAATTTTATTATGGGTAACTTAAGGAATAAAAGAAATTAGCTAAGCTTTTCTTTCCTGCCCAGTATAGTTTATTAGGTCTTTAAAAACGGAATTATGAGGGAAATTTGAGTCCCCATACCTATATGTATGTGAACTACTCCACTATTGTTCGATGGTCGAATTAAATTTTAATATCATTTAAGTCTATGTGTTTTACAATTAGGCAACCTCGGCAAGCCACATCTTCCAAGAACGTGTAGGTAAAAAAAAAAATATTCTAGTTTTACGGTGATTGGATGAATCGTGCTAAAATCTAAATATCGTTATCAGTTAAAGTTCCATAATTATTATTTTGCGGATGTTATGATAATTAGAAACGTGACAAAACGCTAAATACCAAAAAAAATTTGATCGTTAAAATATATAGGTGGATATGACAAAGTTACGGTTGCGGCTGCAACTCTGTTATTTTCGGTTAAGTATGGATTTGCATTACAAACATTAAGTTTGAAACTCAATAATGACGTTGTTCGTTCTACGTCACCGTTGTACAACTCGTTCGTTGTTTATGATTAATAGAATTTTGAACAAAGAAAGTAAAAAATATTAAACAAGAGAAAGAAAAGACTACAATATAACGATGAGAAAATAAGTGTGCACGAACGAGAATGGATGGAAAAGAGGAAAGTAAACAATTAAAACAATCGAAAGCAAAAAAGTAAGTAAGTGTTCCAAATGTTCGAAAATATTTAACATTTCAAAAGGTAAAATCAAATTGAAAAATCTTGAACTAACGTTTAGAAATCAAAAGTCGTTGTTATACTCGTAATATTGCAAAGCGCGAGAAAAAATTGCCTGTTTTTTAAAACAAAAAATTTAAAGCAACGATCTCTAGTCTACTTTTTGATCACTTTTCCGACCAGCTGAGGCCGTGTATCAGTAATAACTCTGCGAATGATGGCTTCCAGTAGATGGGACGCACTTGCCAGGTGAGTCGTGGGTAGGATTTTCGTTGCGTGGTTTGAAGTTTCCTTTTCTCCTTATCCTTTGTTTTTCAAATTTGCTTCATTTGGTTTTTTTTGGTGACGTCGCAATGGGTGATGAATTCAAATGGACAGAGAGCTGTCAAATATCACGCAATACTGAGGAATTAAAAAAAGCCTTCGTGTAATAACGTGCGCGTGACGGAATGACAGTTCAAAAGAAAATCACCGAAACATGCTCGTTACATTCACGCGCCGTGTAATACCAGTCTAAACTACCACCTGAAGCAGTTCGTGTCGGGGCATAAATATTTTCGTGAGTATCTTTACAAATACAAGCACGCGTACGAACCATTCTGACTTGACTGCAAGAACAGTGTAGAGAATGCAGAACATTTACTGCAAGAGTGCGCAAGATTCAATGACAAAAGGCACTTGTTGGAAGAGCTACTTGGAGAGCGAGTCAGTTCCGCTGGCCTCATTCAAGCTATGGTGAGCAGCGAAGAAGCTTGGAATGTGGTCAACGAGGTCATAGTCGTACGTTATGCTGCAACTTCGCCGAGATGAACAGGCTGCAAGAAAGGGAGTGATTTATTAGGTTAAGCCTGTCCTGCAAAGGAATTTGTGGTACAGCAGGGAGTAAACAGGACTGCAGTTTTAGTCAATAAAAATCTGACAGAAGCTCATGGTAATGCTAAGGGTGCACATGTATGTGGTCAACCAAGTCATAGCCAGCGTGATGCTGCAACATTGCCGAAATGATCCGGAGCAAGAAAGGGAGGAAATAAGCCTACCCTGCATAGGAATGCCTTAATTGGTGGTAACGCAGGGAGTAAACCGGCCAGCAGAATAGAGGTTGGTTTTAGTGAGTAAAAATCTGACAGAAACTCATGTTAATACTAAGGGTGCACCTGTAAAGTCTTTAAGAAGATTTCCAAACAACTGGTGCGAAAAGGGTTTGATGTTAATCGGTTCCTTTTTACGATTGCTTTGCCAACTGAATCAAGATTTTGAAAATAAATTTGCACAATTTGCAAACATTGTTCTGGCGTAAGTCTATTCATGTTGAAATCTTGAAATGGCAAAAAGTACTGAACATAAGTCAGTTGTCTATTGTCATAATTGTTGTTACTAGAAACAGTGTTGCCAAATTTAAAATCCCAACCTTTAAAAAACAATGGCTACCGTGAGATTCTCACGTTACCTACGAAGGTAAACTAAGATGACATACGATAAATAGCATATAGCCTATGAACTGCAGTAACTGCAATTTCTTTGTTATATTGATTTAAAAATTATATTTTGGAGTGATTTCAAATTCAGTATTTGATCTGCTTTTAACTGCTGGCTGATAACAAAACATCTTTTGATTTTGTAATAATTTACAATTCACATGTTACATTTTTTGTACGTGACATCACCGAAAAACCAAAAGGCATGCATATGATTACAATGCTTTTTACTTTAAACTCAACCAATGTGCTGTTCTCTTCACTTCATAAAATACATACACATACCGAAATGACCTACATAGTAATAACGGTTCGTTTGAAGCCGCAACTCACACAACAAACACCCCAAATTAGGCAACTGTTGTATTAAATAAAATAAAATTAAAAAAAGACAAAAAAAACAATAATAAATTATATTAATAACATATGTAGAAATATCAAATAGAAAATGCTGATTAAATAATCTTCATTTTGAAAGTTTTACCACGTCATTTTTGTAATTGATGCATGGTAGGGGGAAAATTCCTCACAATTCAACTTTCCTCTCTTACTCAACACAACAACAATAACATGCTGTCATCTGTCAATATCAGCTCTCAGCAATAAACTCAACACGAATGTGTGCAAAAGTATATTGTATTTAAAAAATCGGCTTTTCTTCTAAATCTATAACTACGTCTGTACTCTGTACTACGTTTTGTGAACAAATTGGCAATGGTAGCCGACATGAGCTTCCTTTCCTGCCTTCCTTCATTGATTGTACAGCAAAGTAAAACCGGTTGGTCATGATGGTGTATTGGTGGTGGTCGGGTCGGTCACGTTTTCTCATTCATGTGAGTTTTATGTGTTCTGCTCTTGCTGTTAAGTTTGCCTGCAGGCTGCAGCAGACAAGTCACCACATCGTCGCCTCCTTCAAACCTCTTTGTGAACAATAACGAGGGCGGGCTGATAAGTACTCGGCCTAGGAAAGAGATTACACTACCAGTATGAAAACGTGGACAGTTGACAAAACAGGGATCCATCACAACAAGTCGAACAAGTCGACAGTCGAAACAGTGCAATGCTCCTTGCGAATATAACAACAGGGTCATGGCCAGTTTTTTTTTATTCACGCGGCCGCATTTGGTAAAGGAACAAGTAAATGTAAAAAAAACTTTGTTTTTCGGGTACAAACTTTTATGTATACATCAAAACACGCCACACAGTCCTTTATCATTTGGTAATAATTGATAAAATATCTGTTTTTTAGGTCGGGGCTATTTCAAAGTATTTTCTTTGTTCCCATTTAATCTCTATGTCTCGATTCCCACTACCCACTAACTCTGTCGGCGTTAAATTGATCCCTTACGTCGATAATTGCTCTGTGGCTGCAGATGTAAACGAGGTTACACATAGGATAAACTCCTACCTGAGAGAGCCATCTAACTTCTTCAAAAAAGGAAACTCCACCTCCGCCTCCCAAAAATCATTCTTGGACCAAAGAAGTCAGGCTATCACTTGACATTTGAATTGCAACGAAATTATCACTAAATAACCCCAAATATTAGGTCTAATATTCGACAATCTCCTCACATTCTGTAGGCACGCAGATTCACGCAGTAAATTTTTGCAGTAAAGTAAGCAGTCGTAATAGGGTTCTAAGAGATTTAACGGGAACCGAATGGGTAAGGACAAGGAAACCATTGTTACGACGTATAAAACCATTAGCCGTTCAATTACCAACTACACCGCCCCATCTGGACGAAATTTTTAAGTGACACACAAAGACCCAATATCTAGTCCTAACAAAATACAGTCATTCGCAACACAACTAGATGCCACGCTACTCCAAAACCAAGCCCGATCGTCATCATGACGAAACGTCCATGCTCTCCGCCAGGCAACACACTTAACAATTCTTGCTAGCCTGTCAAAACCCGGCACAGCCAGTTGACGTCACTGAGATGCCTCCATGCTGCATACGTCAAAATCAGATAGACTGCATAAACCCAGTCATACCTTCCACCTGTAATCCCACCACTAAACTATTTCGATATGTTCTTCTTGACCCACTTCATTCATTCCTCTATCGAAAAGACTATAAACGCACTTATTTAATGTCATAAACGTACCCACTGAAGTCATAGACGCACTCATTTAATGTTAGACTAACTTGACAAACAACTGTCAATCGTAAACACAATAAAGAAATGTCAATTGTCAATCGAAAAAATTTTCGCCATTTTTTGTTGGCGGAACTTTTCTTGATATCGATAGATGACGGAAAGGTATCGTGTTAAGTGATTCCAACTTCACGATATCGTGTAAAAATTGTTTCGCTGCGGAAATCATTATAGGGCCCCAGGCCCTGTCGGCGTGGCCTCTTCTTGGCCTGCCGATATAACTCGATGACTATACACCATCTTCTGTTCATCTCATTAGTATAAAATAATAATGAAATATCATTGGGCGAAATGTATTAATCTAAAAAGAGACTGTGTTGAGAAATGTAGATTTTGCAAAAAACAATCGTGTTTTTTTTGCCAAAGCTGATTATTTTTCAGCCCGCCCTCGTATACCTGCTGCTATTGCTGTCCATGCAATAAAGGTAACGAGTTTTTCACTTTAATTTTCGGATGTACCTCAGCAGCAGTTTTACGAAAGAGACATTACCCACCTACTATAGTTGAGAGACTATTATGGCATGCAAATCCGTGTCGAACGTTTTAGTTCGCTCCGGCCATCAACTAGAGAGGTGCTTTCGTTTAGCAAACAAACAAAAATGACAAAAAAAGATCATTGATGAACATACAAAAAATTGCAATACCAAAAGTACATAAAAGTCAGTCAGACATTAATATATGCGTATGCAGAGATGTTATGCTTTAGTGTGTAATTATTAACACTCTTCCATGTTTGCACAAGTCTTTGAATAAACGTCAAATAAACAACCGATCGAATGGGTGGGAAATGCTAATTGCCTAACAACTGGGAGTAGATTTATGTTTGGTCGCGGTCGGTCAGTCATTCGCAAATTGTCTCCCCAGGGCTGTCATCTGTCAAACTCAAATGTGGATTTGCATAGGGAGAGCACTCTCACAACACATACTACTAAAACACTCTGCGAATGTGTTATAATTTTGAGAGTGGGAACGTTGAGCGAGTACATACTCGTTACTCGTACTCTGTTTTGTATGTCATCATCATATGGCATTACATGAACGACAACTGTTGTCGATAGGTGGGTATACCGACAAGATTTTGTACATCACATTTCCATCCGGCGGAAGTTAATAACAAATAGCAGCAGCAGTAAGCCAGTTCCTGTCATTTTTACTGCTTAGATCTTACGAGATATTTGCATGATAATAATTATTAAATACTCTGTTAGTGGGCACCGTAATTGTTTGTGATTAAAGTTTTTTTTTTAAATTCTCACAGATGTGCAGATTTTTTTATGAATCAATGTGCTTTTGTGCATTTTTGATAGAATATAAAAGTTGGACTTCCTGTGATTCTTTACACCTATAGTCGTATGTCATTGTTTGGCAGATCAACACATCAACCCTCTTCGATCATGAGAAATAATGTAAATAGATTTTGCATTCAAATTGAAATACACTACATAGCTAATAGAAAATATTGTGTTGATGATTTAATTTTATTTAATAATATGCATAATATATAGATATGTATTTTAAGATTGAAAGGGGGAGCCGAGAGCAAGAAGGCGCAGGGACATAAGTCCCAATATTTAATTTTGTGACTTATGACCCACTTAAATGGGACATAAGTCCCAAATCGAATTAGGGACAATATTTCTCAACCGATCGGGACATAAGTCCAAAAATCTTTGTCGAAGATGGGACATAAGTCCCAAATTTTCGGAGAGATAATAATTAAAAAAATTTGTGGACTTTCATTACAAACATAAAATGGCTCCTTTTAAAAAGCGCAGGGACATAAGTCCCAACATATTTTTTTTGGGAATTATGTGCCAATGGGGTGTGACATTAGTCCCTAATTCGATTTGGGACTTATGTCCCTGCGCCGAGCAAGAATCGATGCAATATATTACTGCAACTAGCTGAGTGCGCATATCATATCATATCATTGAGACCTCGTCAAAAATTACGGAATCTTCTTTCTACCACCTAACTATTTTTCATCGGAGCACCAAACGAACATATGGTGTGAACATGAATCAAATCCAACCATAAACACAAATTTTCGTAAATATTCTGACTACAGCGCCACCTAAAGGTCTTAAAAAACTTAAACTTATCGGAGCACCAAACGAACGTGGTGTGAATATGAACCAAATCCAACAATAAATACAAATTTTCGTAAATATCTCGACTCCAGCGCCACCTAACGGGTCCAAAAATACCTAAACTTATGGGAGCACCAAACGAACATATGGTGTGAATATGGATTCGATACGTCCAGTGCCTTAGGCGGGATGAGGCGACATAAAAGCGTTATATCCATACAGACAAACAGACAACGGTAATTATGTTATTAGGCGATAGTTAATTTTTACCAGACACGTATTATCTTCCTATTTTTTGGTGCACAAATGAAACGTCAAAATAAAATTTATGTTGTTGTTTGATTTAGAAAAAGTGTTGCCACATTGGTAATTCAATCGCATTCGATAATATTACAACATGTCAGCTTTTAATATTTTCGAATCGACTATCGAAAGACAGCCATGGGTCGAGTAGAGTTATAATTCAAAATGGCGATTTTTATTATTTTGTAAGTATACATCGAATTTTTCGTTACTGTCAAAATTTCAATTAAGTTTTAACCTGATTAGAAAGGATCGCGTGAGGCCATTTTGCATTGGACAAAAATAAATTTCAACACAATCTAACTCGACCCAGGTTCATGGAAACTTAGTATATGCGACATAATATTGATTAAGAGCTTTATAAGAGAAATGTCGGCAAAAAAATTTGCCCATTCTGCTGTCAACAACTAATACGTTTGGCAAAATTGTTTGCCATGTGTGTGCAAATCAAAAGCGTCATTAGATTGTTAGCGTTTTGCGGTTTTTTGGTGTTAGTGCGCTTTGCACTAGGGGCGGTACTTTAGTATTTTTTATAATTAGCATACACTACTGAGAGTTAGTAAAAAAAATCCACAGTGGAAATGGGTTTCGTCAATATCATAGTACAGTGAACATTTAAATAACTATTCTATTAATTAAAATAACTTACATTTAAAAAGGATCAATCATGTTATTAATCTAAAAGAAAAGCGATCTAAATCTAACAGAATTACATACAATATTTACATATTGTAAAGAGAGCACCAATTAACATAAAAAATTTCAATTGTTACTGACCGCCACAAGGGAAGATAGACGCGGTCCCTTTTTCATTGAATCATCTCAAAATCACGCACTTTGACAATCTTCTTTGTTTATTATTGCCAGCTGGAAAAAATGTCATTACTCTTGTTATCGCTGTGCTCATGTGAATGTGTCCTCATCATCCTCAAAATTTAAGAAATGTACTGTATTGACACTTGAAACTTAAAAGAAAACAAAAAAGAAGCAACGACAGAGGAAATAAAAAATAAATAAAAAACGCAAAGAACAACAGAATCAAAGTAGGACCTATGGAGCATGGAAAGATGACATTTCCCTAAAAAACTTTCAGTGTTAGTTATACAAGAAATACTCTTTCTTCAATGTTACAAAAACGAAAGGCCGTTGCCTGTCTCGTCTACCAATTTTAATACGTGTCAACGTAACAGCTAATTTAGGGTACGGTACACTAACCCCTAAAAAAAATACATACACACAAAAGGTGGACATAAGCCCCCACACGCCGCCACAACAGTAACAGACAATGCTCCGACCAGGCAGGTAATCTAACCAAACCAAACCGGAAATTGTTATATGCTCATGTGAGACAACAAAGAACAACGAAAAATACGGCACATCAGACAGTGGTGCTGTGCTGCGCCCCAGACAGTGTTGCTATTTTCCAACTGAAAAATGCTTGCGTAATAATTGGCCCCTTTCAGTACTTGTGTCACTTAATGGGAATAATCTGTACGCTTTTGCAATTAAAGAAGAACACCATTACAAAAGCATAGATTAATTAAAAGGTTACGACTATTGCGTTTTTCTAAAGTTTTTCTTTTAATGATTTAATTCGGGGTGCTTTTTTAAGCGAAAAAAAAAGCTCGGTGTCCCATTCGCCTTTATAGCTCTTATGTCATCTGTCAAGTGACAGAAATAGAGTATTATATTCCCGGTGAACGAAATGAGTATAAGGGCGCTCGCTCGCACAATGGAAAAACTTTATACTTAAGACTTACAGGATTGTATGGATTTCCAACATTCCAACAAATTAAATTTTTGTCAAAACCAAAATCCATACAATCTTGTAAGTATAAAGTTTTTCCATTGTGAGAGCGCCCTAAGCTTGATCAACGTTGGGAAATATTGAAAACATATTTCCAAAGTAGTGAGACAGCTGCTGAAATTTGCCGAAAATTGCGTACAAAATTCGGTAGCAATGAAGCTTCAATTAAGAACAGTGTGACGAAATTTGTGAATAAAGATCGTTCGGCTGCCAAATTAATAGATATCCGAGCACCTCAATCCGCTATCGTTTACAAGAATTGAACATCAGCGATTGGACTTTGCGAAGAATTTTACTCACAAAGACCTCGAAAGTACAATTGGTTCAAGAATTGAAGGCAGCTGACCATCCATTGCGCACCATTTTTAACGATCATATGTAGAAGAAACTAAAGAGTCCAAAAATATAAAAACTTAGCAAAATCGACAACTATCCCAATTTGGTGACAATTTTATGTACAACCGATGGTTCATGCACAACTTTTCTTAAATCTTAAAATACAACATTGGAGCCGACCGTTTTGGGTCTTTCAATTGGAGAAAAAAAAGACAATGAAAATCACACTCACGCTTCAGTTTCTATGTGGCAGGTACCAATAACTTGTAAACTATATAAATAAAACAAAGAAGGACAAACAATTTTAAGATAAAAAATTGTCACACTTTGGATAGATTTTAACAAAATGGAAAATACACGACCAAGAAAGATTAGGATGAAATCACTATTCAGGAGGAAATTAATAAAACAACATATGCCGAGAATGGTGATGACGACGATACGTACATACTACATGTTGACAATTTTACACAATTACGAGCATTTAACATTACCAGCCGCAGTATCCGGGCCTGCCCAAAATGAGCTCGAAAATGTAGCTCGTAGGGGATGCATGGGACATCGAAGGATCACACTTGGATTCTAAGCTCTGCAAATCTGACAATTCTGTATGTTGATCGACATTGCCATCAAGTTCAAAATAGGTCTCATCGGAGATTTTTTCGAAAAACCACCATTCATCCATTCTGTGATCGTTCGGAGCAGCACAAGGTTTGCTGGTTTCGAATGTTGTGTCAACTTAACCTTCTAAGCATGCAAATGCAGATTTTTAGTCCAAATTCGGTGTAAAAGATTCTGATCAACACTCTCACTAGCTGCTGCAATGTTTTAATTTAAACGAACTTTTGAGTTTTTGAGCGACGAGATTTTCGAAACGTCTCCGCAATAATTTCACAATTTCTATGCGTTTTGCGTCCGTGTAATTCTCCTTTTCCTATTTCATCAGGCTTTCGTTTGATGAAAAAAAAATCAACCCGAGTCCAAAAATATTGCACTGAATGTTGTTGTAGATAATGAAAAGAGGGGTAAATATCCCAAAATAGACAGATCTGTTGAAGTGGAATTTCGATCTACCGTAGAATGGTTTTTTAGAGAAAACGAACAGCTTGGCAGCTAAAAAATCGATCTGCGCCAGATTTTTATTAAAAAACCATTTTAATGTTTCCACATGACAGCTCTCAAACAACGCTATATAACGGACCCAAAAAATTACTCTAAATTCGAAATCATCATCATATTTGGCTCTACAACCGGGGTCCGGTCCTGGCCTCCCGCAAAAAGTCTCTCCACCGGTCCCGATTTCGAGCCGATGTCATCCAGTTTGGCATTTCTAAACTCTGGGCGTCCTGCTTTTTGCTAAGCACCCAAGTCTCGGATCCATATGTAAGTACTGGTATGACCATTGTCTTATATACCGGCAGCTTGGCTGTTATGGTTAAATTCCTGGATTTGAAGAGTCTTGACAGACTATAGTAGGCTTTGTCGTGCGCGTATTTCTGGTTCCATGCTGTTATCGGCTGCTACAGTTGACCCGAGATAGTTAAAGGAATGGACTACTTGAAATTCGTGCTCCACTATTTAAACTGAGGGACCAATGTTGGATCTTCTACTCGCAGACGTAGCAACCATGTACTTTGTTTTGCTCTCATTTATGTGCACCCCCAGATTTCGTGCCGCCTGCTCGATCTGGACGAAAGCTTCCTGTACAGCTCTTCGGTTTCTACCAACGATGTCAATATCGTCTGCATGAACCAGTATCTGAATGGACTTATAGAGGATTGTTCCTCTCGCCGGTAGGTCAGAGTCTCGGATCACTGTCTCCAACGCCAGGTTGAAAAGGACGCAGGCCAGCTTGATAGTGATCTGGATATTTTTACTTGGCTTATAACAGTGGTCATGGTCATACATAGTGTCAAGTTTTTTTGGAATGCCCAATTCTCTCATGGTTTTATAAAGTTCTACTCTGGCTATGCTGTCATAGGCGGATTTAAAGTTTATAAAAAGATGGTGTAGTGTGTTTTGAAACTCTAGACATTTTTTCATCACCTGCCTAAGGTTGTTAATCTGAATAGTTGTTGATTTGCCTGAGATGAAGCCACACTGGTATGGTCCAATGATGACTTTAGCGTATGGAGCTATCCTGTCTGAAGGATGGGGGAGAAAATCTTATACGCAGTACTCAATAACGTGCTATACCAAGATAATTGCTGCATGTTGTCATATCTCCTTTTTTATGTACGGGGCACAATTTTCCTCTTCCCCAGTCTTCTGGCATAGCTTCTTCCTCACATACTTGCACTATTATTTCATGAATTGCTTGGTGTAATGTGGGGCCTCCTATTTTTATCAGTTCCGCTGGGATATCATCAGATCGCGGGGCCTTATTATTTCTGAGCCGATTTATCGCTCTGCTAACTTAGTCTATGCTTGGTGGCGGCAGCATAGTGTGGTCTTCGGTCATTGGTGGAGCCTCCAATTCCTCAGTTAGCTGGCCATTAAGCAACTCATGAAAGTGCTCTTCCCATTGCTCTAAGATGCCTTTGAGATCGGCGATAGATCACCCTCTTTGTCTTTGCAGTATGTTTAACGCAGTGTATATTGCGTCATACCGCCGACTCTTTGGTAGAACTTTCGCGGCTGGTGCGTTCCTCGCTCTCTATACTGTTCTAGTTCACTGACGAGATTCTTCTCGCAGGCTGCTTTCTTTCGCCGGTGAACTGTTGTTTCGTGCGTGCCCGCGTTCTATGAGATTGTTGCAGTGCTCGGTACGCAACATTCGTACGTTCAGTCGCTAGCTTACATTCGTCATCGAACCAGTCGTTCCTATCTCTACGATTACTGCCTAAGATGGAGTCAGCAGTACTAATGACAGTATTCTTAAGGTGTGTCCATTTCTCTTCTACGCCAGGCATCTCACCCCCAAGACTTACTCTTACTGCATTTAGGGCGAGTCCTATCGCTTGACCGTAGTTGTTTCTGGTATCTTCGTCGTGAAGGCAGCCGTGTTGATTCGAATCTGATTCGCGGATGCTGTCTTTCTTGATGATGAAATCCGCGCTCGAGGCACCATACCAACAAGATAGTGGTCCAGGTCGACGTTGGCACCTCGGTACGTTAGTTCGAATTGTGGCGACGGTCTATCAACACGTGGTCTACCTGGTTGCGAGTGGCTATATCAGGAGATACCCACGTGGCTTTGTGGATATTTTTACGCGCAAACCTTGTACTCGAAACGACCAAATTATTGCTTGGTGCCATCTCTATGACTCGTTGCCCATTGTCATTAGTGGTCTCATGTAAGCTATGGGTGCGAATGCACTGCCTGAATACTGGCTCCCTACCTATTTTGGCATTCATATCCCCCAGAATGATTTTAACGCTATACTGAGGACAGGCATGGAGTTCCCGTTCCACTGATTCAAAGAATTCTTCTTTTTCATCATCTGGGGAATCCTCTGTAGGTGCGTGAACGTTTATGAGGCTTATGTTTTTAAATCTGCCCCGCACGCGGGGGCATTGCCGTTCATTTATATACTAGGGCTCATTTATTAGTTGACTCGGCAAAAGTAACGTATTACGTTATATTACTGCTGCAATGCGTCTAAGTATCCGCAAAAAAGTGAGAGTGACGCGGTTTATAATCCTCGTTAAAATCAAAGAACTAAAAAATAAATAACGACACACAATTTCTCTATTTAATTTAGATAATTTTTATCCTTTCTTTCTTTCTCGCCTAAGAACAAAGCAAATATTTTGGATGAAAGGCAGACTTCTTTTTGAATTCCCTTCGCTTACTTCGTCAGCCTTAGAGAGAGAAAAACAAAAGCTAAAATAGAACGGAACTAACAGCAGCAGCAGATTATCGAAGAAATAGTATTTTGAAGGCATTAACCTCAACGCCCCGTCGAGTCACTCACCGATGAGAGTCTGAAAGGAAAAAAGAACTGATTCAGGAATTTCCTTTAATGTTACCGTTAACACAAAATTTTGAGAACTGTTTGTATTACATAGAAGAGAAAGACCAAGCGTTGTGACGTTGAATCGACCGACCTTGAACAATTATTTATACAACAAAAAGTTAATCGAGTTCATTGCACGCAGCGAGATGATGTCGATTAGAAAACAGGACCGCAAAATATGAAGAAAAAAAATCTCCCCGTTGGCGGAATTTATCCAAACAATAGAATGCAGGCGTAGTAAAGATGCCTCTTTTCATTTGAATATACATTGACGTTAAGTGGGATTTATAATCCATTTAACATAATTTAAATAATTACAGAGTAGGTATGCTGATGGTGAGACATTGAGATTTGATACTCTTGCAACAAATTAAAGGAATGAAAAATCGAAAGTAAGGTGGAATTGTAATAATCCAATAATTTCAATACACTAGATTATAGGAAAAGGTGTTCTCAGTGCAAGTTTTAAAAGAAAGTTTAAATGCGGCTTGTAACAATAAAATTAACTTATGAATTATCAACTGCATACTGACAGACGTCATACATACAAGCTGGGGAAAAATGTTAAACATCAAACTTCGAACAAGTTAAGCAAGTGTCACAATTTGAATGAAACACGCTACAAAGTTTTACCATTCGTGTAAACTGTCATTAGAGTTTAATTTAATTAAAGTTTAAACTCAAACTGTAAATTCGGGCATTAAACTTTAACATATCAACGAAAACCTGCGGTAAAAAAATCATTTCAGTGCATTTCTGCCACGTGACACCCTATAATTTCCATATGACACACTTTTCCCCAAGATAATACATTCGTAAAGATCACGAAGATCTCTGATGTACATAAATAAACATAAGTAGTGTGGCAGTGAAACCAAACATATTTAAATTAATTTCAATGAAAGTAAAATTTTATGCCAAACTGGAGATAAAAAGAGGAAAAAAAAATAAAATAAAAGATAATCTCTTTATAGTTGGCTGTTTTAGTGATTCGAGACGTTACATCAAACACTTTTTCAAATCAAACAGTTCATCATTAGTCGTTCAGTTTAGTACAACCGTTTACCGTTCAACTGTCAAGTTTACGACTTTTAATTCAACTTTTAACATCAATGGGCATTATTCGATAAATTAACCCTGACAACTTTAAGCAGCTATTCTAATGAAAAGAGAGTTAATTCGGTAAATTCCCTTTCCTTTCAATGTTCGGAACACACACAAACAGACATGAGCAAACGGTAAATTCTTCTTCATCCACAGCTTCTGCATTATTTGGAAGAAGAAGAAGAAAGAAGAATGAACAAACAGCTGTACATATTATGCTGTGGTGTTGATGTTACATTTTTAGATTTTTTATAATTTATGTAATTTTCTTGATAACACAAATGACAAAAAAGGCAAAAGAGCACAACCGTAGTAAGCGATCGTTTTGAAAACGAGAGTAAGAGAGACAGAGTGCGTGAATAATTCATCAATTGGCCTCAACAAAAAGAAACAGAAAATGTACGTACATTTATGCATGTAGCAATGTTTGATCATACAAAAACCTGACGAAACGTTCGTTCAAAGGTTACCAACCTTGTCGATAGTCGATAACACAGTGCTGGTTTATACACAAATGAAAAAATGCGTTTGGGCGAGAATAGCAACTGAGATTACAGAAAAAAAAATACCATTGTTCCCATAAACACCACCACCATGTAGGATTTTCGGAAGAAACAGCTGTTGTCACTTGTCACCAGCACCAAAGATGAAGAAATAAAAATAAACTACACTGATCGGGCGAGTAATATTTTCCGATTAGATGGCAACGATCGCTCAGGATCTTCAAAAGCAGCTGTCATTCGAATGTGTTTTTGTGTTTTCGGTGCAAGTATGTGCATAACATTATAAATAGCACTGACTTTGAGCATTTGTGTATTCGATTTATCAGCCATCTATCTTCTATATAGATATAAAAAAAAATATATATGTATAAAAATTAAATGCTGTTCGTTAGTTAGCGCTTGAAAACGGCTGGACCGATTTGGCTTTTTACTTTCTTTTACATAGTAAAAGGAAGTAGAGTAATCATGAAAATTTTCGAACTCGGGATTTTTGCTGATTTACCCATTACAGCTCATAAAAATTAAAATTTTTCTTGTAAATTCTCTAATCGAAGATACACATATGTATAAAATTTTAAGAAAATCGGGAACATTTTTTAACAAATTAGTATAAGAGTCGTCCGACCCCGCGGCCCGATCACTACCAAATTTTTACAAAAATTTTTGTCTATGGGTTAAAAATTGATCACAAGATCTGACCAGCCAGCCAGCCACGGGAACCCGAAGTTAACATAGAGAATTTAAAACCGGCACTGTAACCACACAACCACACACACACTAATCTAAAGCTAGCAGCGCTGCTCACAGTGCACCACGCACACAGAACACAGTCATCATAGTATGACATGATTTGATGCCGCTATGGGTATGGCGTATTGTCACCTGAAATATACATGTGTACAAAATTTCAATAAAATCTGGCTTTGGGAAGTGGGTTAAAAAATTAAAAAAGAATTAAAAAAAAATGTAATATACATTTACTATGTTCGTAAAAGAAAGTCGTGTTGTGCACACACCTCCATTTTTTATTTAATGTTCGTAATAGTTTTTACGGAAAGAAAAGTTGGAAAAGTTGCCCGGAAAATTCGGGTACTCAGGATACAAACCTGATATTAGGTTCTGTAGATTTCTGGGTGGCGGCAGTGTTCGATTGTTAATGGAGATCAGTGGGCTGGTGATCAGTTGGTTGGGTGTCAGTGGGATGGGATAACCGGGAAACGCCGGGTATTTCCTCTAGTATTATGACATTACTTATGCCCAACCTTGTTTGTATAAAAGCATTTAATAAACTTCAAACTGATGTCAAAGAAATGTCAAAGCATTTGCTGGAGAGAAAAGTGTAAGTTGGTCAACTTTTTGCGTAGCTTCCGTTACATGCCTTGCCTATGGGACAATTCTCCTAATAACGCGTGTATTTATTTAATCGATTCATGGAAAAATTGTTGTCAAATCTGCTGTAAAATTGTCAGATTCTCATATAAAAACTGCTCTAAGCGGGGCATATTTTTTGACATGAGCGTACAAATGGAATATGCCATTAGTGTGTTGTTAAGGGTTTAGTTGCACTTTGTCATTGATATGAAAGATTCAATGCTCGCAGCTCATATTTTGAAGATAATTAGTTGTTTAAGCGGCAAGTGAATCCGGTAGTCAATTGCTTGCTTTTGGTGATTAGTTCAAATTTATGCAAAATTTTACAGATAAAGCGTATGGTGGGTTTTCTGCAACATCCAGTTTTACTGTCAAAAATATTAAGACTAAAGATTTGACATCATTTGTTTTCTGCTTTTTGCAACGTCTGTGTCAAATAAAACTGAGCTCATGTAAAGGTAAACACATAATTTCAGGTAATCACAACTCATTGCATTATGTGCACTTAACAAGCACAGGAGTCATTATTAAAAAAAAAATCAGAAAAAAATGTCCGGCACTAAGGCAACAAGCAAAACAGAACGCAATAAATTATTTATGGTGTGAAATTGTACCGTAGTACCTATTATGCAGAAAAATATACGAATAAAATTTCAATAAAGGAAACAAACATATTTTTATCGCATACACCTTCGATTCGAACAGATGTTCGGAATAGTCAAATTTTAAAGAGCCGAAGGAAAAACAAACGCACAAAAAGTTCAAATTAAAAAATATACATATTTTATAAAGGTTTGCTTGTATATGAAATAGTGTAAGAAGGAAGCGGTGAAACGTGAGAAAACACCTGAACGGGTGCACTGAACAACACTTAAGATTGAACATACAAAACCATACAGACAAAGAGAGCATATGCGAGAGACAGACTACAAAAAAGAGAGAGAATAAAAAAAGAAGAGAAAACGATAAAACATTAGCCCTGTTCCTGTTCATTTACAGTACACGCACACTTGTATCATGCTTCATGCACGTACAGTCGCCATATATGATCTTCGCATTGCGTCTTATGTGTGCATCTCATTAGCTCATTTTTTACTTCAACTCTCTCTGATTTATTATAGAAAATCCTGACAAAACGAAGCTAAACAGCTGAACTGACAGGTAGATAAGCCTTTCATACTGCACACGGGTGTATAGCTAATGATACAATGAGTACAATATGATTAGAGACTACATACTTAATAACGATAAATCGCGACAATATACCGAAGCGCCACTGCAAATACACAAAAAAAAATTTAAAAACCATGACGGAAGTCTCGCTGGGAGCGTCACGATAAACGTCAGTCTAGTAGGCTATAGTTACGGGACTACAACTACAACTGACAAATAACATAAAAATACTTTATTTGTCATTGAAGAAGATTATTATCAATTTACCGAGTAAATTTAATGTTTTTGCATTTTAAAAAACAATAACTTAACGTCTTATATATAAATTTGAATGTATATGTTTATTTAGTTGTTCGTTTCTTATCCTAATCAAAAAATTCAATTTTTTTATGATGCTTCACTGATATGTAGAAGGAACAGAAAAATATGTTTCCTCCAAAGAAAAACCACTTTTTATAGGGTTTAAAATTGCGATTCATAAAAATACTTAATTGTACTTGGCAACGTATAGAGTCATCCATACGTGAAAGCTTAAGATTAGCTATTAAAAATGCGAAGTTATACTGTTCCGGATCCCTCTAATACGCGGAAATAACGATCTTCGACGAAATTGGAAAAATTTACAGATATCTGGCGCAAATGGCTTTCAAATTCCAACAAAGATGGTCGTACGGTATTTGGGTGTTTATTTGGATACATTTCTGTATTACAATGAACACGTAAATACTGCTGTGAAAAAATATAGAGCTGCTTTCATGCCGCTGAAAAACTTATTTTATTCACGAGGTGAAGATCCTTTGTTACCAGGCGTTTGTTAGAGCACCAATTTTAACGTATGCGTGCCCTATATGGGCGTTTTTGAGAGGAAATGCCTTAGAGCGTGTATGAATATGTATAGAAGCGAACATTTCAAGTATAGGCATCATGTATCAAATAAAAACTCCTGGATGTTTTCGGAGTTTCAAGGATCGATCTTACTAGGAACCATTTTGCTCGGTCAGCCTCTATTCCAAGTGACTAAATTTCGGGGGCATTTTATCCGAATCCTCAGTACTTCGAAAGAGCATTAGAGAGTGGACTTTTACCACCTGAGGCATTATTGCATCTGGATGCACTGGGCTATTTATCGATCTCGCCCAATATACCCGTAATCTACCAAATTGCTAGATGGACAACGGACAAACGCATCCGACATATTTCAATGGCTTTGGGCAATCGGGATGCTAACTGGAGATACTGAAGTAACGTACTTGAACGAGATCGTGTTCATAATAATGCAAGCAGATACTGGTGGCTCAACTGGAGTGAGGACAGCATTCAACCCTAAGTTTAAGCAGGGTTGTGTGTTTCGTGCAATGAGTCTCGCATAGTTTTTCTTTGTTTGTCTGTTGTCTGTTTTATATTAAAAAAATGTTTAGTAGGCATTTAATGTCTTGTTTTCGATACAATCTATTACCAACGAAATGTGCGCCCCACACAAGCCCGCCTGATCTTCTTTTTAAATAAATAAAATATCGAACAAGTGCATAGATTCTACTAACGACGTTGGTTGTCGTACTCGGCGTCTGCCACCATAATCTTAGGAAACCACATTTTTGTTGCCACAGTCATAGAAAACGCAAAAGATAATTTCTGACGTCTTCAAAAAAAACGATATTAAACTTTTCGAACAAAAATAGTACAAAGTACGATTGTTGCCATACCCCAAAGGAGGAAAATAGGTCACTTACTACACCGCGGGACAATTATACATATGTAGGCAGGAACTGCTGACAAGACTGGTGACGACGCCGCAACTCAATTCAATTGCGTTTAAATTTTGTTTTTATGACATACACCAATAATACACTTTCGGATTTTAATTGCATAATTAATGTGATAAAAAACGGTACAAAAGAGGCGAAATATGAACTATTTTTCAGCAGAGTGAGGGGGCACGGCTACCGAATGACATTTGTGATTTGCTCTCTCTATATGAGGAAATAAAATTATCATACTTCTAATGAGAAAGAAACAAAGAGAGGCACTTGAGCTAAATTCTTACACTATTTTGTAGCGAAGAAATAAAACAACTTAATGTGTGACAACAATTGAAATGTCTAACATCATAATTCACATTTGTCACAAAATTATTACGGCATACACGAGAAGGTACTTCGTCGATTAAGGCAACAGCATGTCCTTGCTTTTATGTCTTCATATAATCGTATATAGTATATAGTTGTTTCCATGTTAACACACAAATTGAGGTGCAGTTGATGGTTTTTGACATGCAGTTTTTTTTAAGGCACACCGCCCATCTTGCATAACATTCAACCTATATCTAATAATTGCTCAATCGCATACGCAGTCACCGCTGTGATTCTAAAACTGTGATGAAATACTATTAAGAGAGATATAAACCATAATTTTTTTTTCTTTTTAAAATCAGATGTAAGATGTTTTCGGAATTCGGACCATATGACAGTAGGTTGTCTGCTGTTAATGCTTTTATTAATAGACAACGACATCCAATACGAAAAGCGCAAAATATGTATATAGATTGAAACAAACGATAACATGCCGACAAGTCGCGATTAGAAACCCCGTTTTAGTAATTGACTTGCAGGAGAACTTGAATCGCTCTCTGTCATAATGTAATGTAAGTTCAGTAATAATATTGTTCTTCTCCGACTATTATGCGCATGTATTCTACTGATACCGAATATAGAACGTGCAGTGTTGCCAGTTTTATTGTTATGCAAAAATATAACGTGAATATACTTTTACGAAAGAGTTCGTAATGTATGGGTGCTCCCGACCATCGGATGTACATATGCTTATAAAATTTGAAGAAAATCGGGTAAATTTTGTAAAATATTTGTATGGAAGCCAGCCAACCCCGAGCGAGACCCAAATTTTAATAGAAAGTGTTGTCATCGTAGATACACATGTGTGCAAAGTTCGAATAAAACCGGGCTTTGGGAAGTGGGTTAGAAAAAATTTATCACAAGATTTGGCCATGCAGCCAGTCAGCCACAAACCCAAGGGCAAGCGAAGTTAATATACAGAATTTAAAAAGAGCGGATAGCCGAAATTGAGAAAAAAAATATAAACTTTAAATCTTAGCGATCTGTAAACATACTCGTATAGTAAGGGGTAAGATGCGAGGAAAGAGAGTGAGGGTTAAAAAGAGAAAATAATTTAAAAGATTTCCAGGCCAATTCTAACGCATGACTGTCAATAGCTATGACCTTTTTGCTATGACTTTTATTTTTATGACTAAAGTCTTAATCGGTATTCTAGTTTTGTAGTCATACATTTTTGTCTTACAAACTCTCCAAAAAAAATCCTTACGTTATTTGATATACGCGCAAGCATTAAGACCCGAACCTTTAAAAGACCGTCTTAAAAGACCATTAAAACCATCCAAATGACCCTCAAAAGACCTCAAAAGAATTTACAAACAACCATCAAAAACAGACAAAAGACCTAAGACCCAGAAAACCCCCCAAAACACACCCAAAAGACCCACAAAAAATCCTCAAAAGAACCCCCAAAATGATTCTCAAACTACCATCAAAAAACGTCAAAAAGACCATCCAAAAACCCTGACAAGATCCTCAAAAGACCTAAAGAAGAATCACAAAAGACCACCAAAAACCCCCAAAAAGATCTCCAAAATACCACAAAAAACCACTCAAAACCTCATATATCTGGCCAAATACCTTTTTCCGTCCTTTTTGTTCGAAATCGTTTCGCATATTATTATATGACGTGACGCTGCAACCTTCAAATGTTACTCTAGTCGCTCCTACTTCACAATAGTTTATTAATAAGAAAAGTTATCAAACGGACAAGTTCTCTATCCGTGTTCTAGATACACGTATGTTAAAGGGCGGATAGTGGTTTTTTTATGAATATGGCTGTGCAAAAGTTTTAAATTGAGTTTTTTTACATTGGTAACACTGTTTTTTTTTTTAAATTATGTATTCGTTGCACACATTATTTTATTGTAGTACTCGATATTTCTCAAATTGCCTGCTTTATATATATGTGCATATTTCAACGATTCCATATGTAACCAAATGTTTGTTCTTATCTGACATTACATTTGTCATTCTCTGATAGTCGACTTACAAAACAACGCGTGTGCGTCGCATACACTGCACATCATGTATCAGATTAAGAAGAGGGAGCAAAGCCAGAGAGCCAGCGCATGTACGTATGTGTATTTTAAATTGTTGTTTAGTTGATGTATTGATAGCATGCAAACTACTGTAAGGTCACTTCTAAACGGAGTAGTATTGCTATTGATTCGAAAACCGAACTATCGCGTTGTTGTGCTAATGCCTCAAAACACGTGAGCTGTAAAATTAAGTTGAGGTTTCGTCGTTGTATCGTTGTGCTGATAGGTGCTGGTTTAAAAAACTTAAGCATAATATAAACTTCATGTAGCGAAAATAACTAAATTGTACCTCATCCATATAAACGTTATGTGTAGGTGCAGTGTGGAGATCGTTGTCACTTTGAGCTCATGAATTCTGATTTGTTCGATTATGACGGAAGAAAATTGGTACATGTTCTGCATTTACACGCAAATAAAGAAATTATTTGAATTGATGCCAAAGCAAGAGATGGAATATAAAAATTTAATAGATGGAAGCTAATAAATTATGGTCAAAATTAGGTGCAACTATTGGAATTTCTTTTAAACTTAAAAATTTTGCTACTCAAGAGAGAATATAATTATTTCAATTCCGATCATGAAGCATTACACAGCATAGAGAACCTCTCATCTTTCAGTCGTTGTTTGTGTTAGCCTATGTGTATTAACAAATAGCGAGTGGTTGACTTGTGTTTGTAATGTGTTTTAATGGAGCGAGCTAGGGCAACGTTCAATCGAATTAATTGCTGTCTTCCATTAAGCTGCAAATGGTATAGAACTGAACTTGCTTTTGTTTTTTATTCTTATATTTTGCGTTGAAATCTAGTGGTTCGTTTATCTTTTACAAAAAAGTACTTAATTGTACTAAATAAGTCCTCATAATGGAAGATAGCTAATGCATCGTTCTGTTGTTTAAATATCACCGACCATAATAGCGGTAGGCAACTCTAAATAAAAGCTAAACTATAATGCACTCTCGCGTTTCGCCCCGTTATGACATAAGTGCTAAAACTAAAATTTTCGCCAGCTCTCTTTCCTAAGAAAACCTATCAGTTTTGGACTAATGCAAGGGTGCGAAAGTGCATTATGGATAAAGCATGAATTATAATGGACATTTGGCAGCATGAGCATGCATAGACGAATTTGCAAATACACAGGCAGTGTATTGTGTGGTAATAGTAGAGTTTACCTGCGATACGTTAAGTTTTCGTTCATTTAGTACGTTTCCATGGACCGAGATTGAATCGAGTTAGGTTTTCGTCCAGTTAGTAGCATAGCGGCGCTAACTCGTATCGTTTCCAATAACTGACTAGAATTTTTTTTTGACAGATGCGTTGTTGTTGTTTGTTGAAATGTCAGCAAACCCTAACCAAACCCGCTCTATTTTCGTGGAGTTAATTTGGGTTTAACGAAAGTATTACGAATTTTCGTTTCCAAGCATATAAACCCGAGTTAACCCTGGGTTAACTCTGCCATAAAAACTAAAACGTCTTGCCATTGCCACGTTCAATTAAGTTGCTGAATGCTGACTTTAGTTACAGTTCAGTTACAGTTTCTGTTAATAAAACAGAATCAAACATTTATTAAAAAATATAAAATTTTGAAAATATCCCGGAGTGCACAATGAATTAGCGAAGAACAGGAGTACAGGCTAGTCGAAAGTAAAGGGTGTAGACCATGGCAATAATTTACCCATAATGAACTTTAGCAACTACTTGCATTTCAAACAATTTTTCCCAGTTGTCAAATTTCCGCACCGAATGTGTCACTTCACTGACACCTTGGTTAATCACACGTAAGTTAACGAACATTTGAGAAAAGCGACTAAAATCACATTATGGACACAGCATACGAATTGCATGTAATGAGTCGTTCACATCAGCTAAATTAATCCAACTCAAGTCCATTATAGTTGGACCTTAAGATTTAGCTTTTTTGAGAAAACACCTCCGCCGACTCCGTCATCAGTTTTTGACCCGTCTTTGTAAAAATGAATGTGTTCATCTGCCAAGTAAGCGTCTTCAAACCAGAATGATCTGGAGGGGAAGGTGACCTGGAAGTTTTGGTTGAAATTTAGTTGCGGAATGGTGTTTGCATGTTATTCAATGAAATTCTTGAAGTAAAAGTTGACAAGATTCGCACTCTCTTTTTTCCGCTATCTTTTACTATTTTTTCGAGTACGGGAACGTTTTTGAGTAAAAATTCGTAACAATTAGCAATAATTATTACTACTTTTGAGTACGGGAACAGACCTTATGAATGTGGACGACCTTTGGTTTCAACAGATGCCATAGATGCCGACTGACAATCGATCCCGCCAAATAGAAATAATCAGTGGAGATGTCAATTGGACTGCGAGGAGATGCGATTTAATTCTATGGGCTGGGCCCTTAAACGTAAACAAGCTGTAAATGGAAACTGCATCGAAAAATCAGGGACTGGTAATAATAAAGAAAATAAGACCTAAATTATCATCCGTTCTTTTAATTGGTTAACAAAATAATAAAATAAAACTTAAAATATTAAATTTTAATTTACGAATATTGTGTATTTATATTTAATTTCAGTAGGTATGTGAAAAAGTAAAGTTTCTTAATTATTAAAGTTGAAATCATATAGCACTGCTGCTATAAATAAATGCTAAAATTGACAAAAATCACAAGGCTTGTAAACGCCCAACCCAATCGGCACAGTAGGTGTATTGTGATGTGTACCGGATGAGCAGCAACTATAACAGCTGAGTTATTGCTCATTGACAGCCGTCAATAGTGCTCATCTTCACTGTTGTGTTCATTCCAATCGAAAGCATAAATAGGAGTCCGACGAGACGACGACAAAACAAATCGCAATTCACAATACGCGGACAAAGCTATAAAAATATAAGCTATATATAAATTTGCCTCTCTTTCATTGCCTTCTGTGTCATATACTAAACAACTGGTGTACATGCATTTTATAGCTTCATGGAATAAAGCGCATATTTCAGGGATGACGGGTGGATGTATAATATTTTAATAAGAATATAGAGAACAGCAAGCAGATCGCTTAAAACTTCTGCATACATTTATGTACGTTTGATGCTCTTCTGCAGTTATTATCCCATTTTCTATCAAATTTGCCTGCTTGTGTAAAAATTATTGGTTGGTTTTGAGGTTTTCAGTTATTTCAGGCAAAATCGAAATATTTTCCATCTAATTATGAATTTATTCAATAGCTTACTCAGATTCAGTTTATCACAACCTTGAGTTTTGCGCGTGCACACTGCTGTTAGCCGAATTCAATACAGAAAATTATCCTTCCATTACTTTATGGGTAGACTATTAAGAAACTCGTCTATCTAACACGATGACCTAAAGTAATTGCAGGGCTCTCTGGTTCTGGAAGAGCAAAATATAATCAAGAAATTTTCATCAACAGAATCATCATCTTATCAATAATTCTGTCAGCGAAACATGCCGCATAGTCTGCAACAACAGTCGAGCATTTTTGATATAAAAAAAATAGATGAAGACAGCGAATGTTAAAATTTAAATTCATTTACAGAGATCACAGTACTACTACTCCCACGTAAAAGAATATTAAAAAAAAACAAGAGATCAAGAATCAGAATGCATCCATCAATGCCAGATGATATGTAAAATACCTTTTTCTAAAAGTTAACTTGATATAACTTTCGAATGATTTGAATTAAGGCAGATGTTAAACAAGACTAGAATTCAAAAGCCACTTATTATTTGGGCTAAACATGGCCAGATTAAACGAAAACCAAAAAAAAAAATTAAAATTGCAGTAAATTTATTTATTACATGTCCTAGCTTATAAACAACAATAAATAAAACGCATATTTTATACTGTTTATTCCAAAATGTTCACGATAGCTTAAATATAGTGTTAAATTAAAACCACAGAGGCACTCTGCTCATGCAAAAAAAGCCATTGATCTTCAACCCTATATAAATAATTGGCTATACACAGCGGAAGTAAGACCTACGGTGTGACTGTATGATGGGCTGCCTTAAATAAGAAAGTAAACCTTGACAAACTAAGCGATCATCTAGTCTATGTATAAGCGGAGCAATTCGTACAACCCACTCCGCCGCCTTGGACATCATTTTGGACCTTACACGACTCGACATTTTCAGCAGGCAAGTAGCTGCTAGCTCTTCGCCTTCTGCAACTTAATTTCAACAAAAACTTCCAGGTCACCTTCCCCTTCAGATCGTTCTGGGTTACCAGGAAGATGAACACATTTATTTTTACACAAACGGGTCAAACACTGATGACAGAATCGGCAGAGTCACAAAAGCTAAATCTTAGCCTCTCTTTCCGTCTTCCAAATCACTGTAGTATTTTCCAGGCTGAAATTAATGCGATCAGTGAAGCCTTATCTAGGCTAAAGAGAAACGTTATATCCGCTTAGGATATCCGTATATTCTCAGATAGCCAAGCTGGACTAAAACCTATGGAATCAGTCTCTACAAATTCAATCAAACGCCTTAACTGCCTATTATTTCTCATGGAGATGGCGGAACAGTTCAATATCCACCTGTGTTGGGTGCCGGGGCACAGAGACATTTCGAGTATGGTATGTATGTATGGCTGACGAACTAGCTAAGCAAGAAACTACTACACTACCCTTCTTACCTGAATATGGTTCTATAGGTATACCAATCGCTATATGCAAACTCTTGTTAAAGCGGGATGCTAATGTAAAAACTAACTGTAGGTTGTCAAACGATACAACTTGCATAACGACAAAACAGATGTAGCCCAAGCTGGATCCGAAACGCTGCAAGTGTTTGATATCTCTAAAAAGATCCCACATCGGTGCTATTGTTGTTGTTGTTGTAGCAACTCCAGGTTTGAGAGTGGATCCAAGTGATCCAATCTGTTGCATAGGCATTTGTGTGTCGAATTCTTATGAAATTTTTGCAAAAATTTTGTGGCACCAAACTCTTTACTCGAAAGAAACTTTTCTTAAATGCATCGCCAAAAAAATGTTTTGTGAGATCCAGCCAATATATTGTAACCGAAAATTCTCGCCAAGATTTTGGACAATTTTGAGATGAAATTCAAGTCCATCGACACCAACGTATTCAAACAATAACAGCTAAAACTGCTGTAAATTCAAGTAAAGCAACAGATAATACAAAGGGATAAAAATAAATTTACATGAAAACTTTCAACATTTTATATTTTAAATCAAATCCCCATAAGGCATCACAGTGACAGTATGAAACTTTTTTTTATCTGTCATCGACTGAAACTTGACTGAAAATATTGGAAATGACATTTTCGATCTCTATTGCATTTGATAATAGCCCAAAGCGAAGGGTTTTGTCAAAAATAAATTACAAAATTTGTAGTTACTGTATAAATAACATTCGACACAACAGAACTTTGTGATATAAGATCTAGCTTCGTGTTATATTTTTGCACAAAAATGGAGGAGACCTACAATCATAGCCATATCTGAGACGCAAATTGAGAAGCTTTTCATGACATGTTATTACTCACGAACGTTTGTCAGACGTACGCAAAACGTGGGATTATAAAAAAAAAATGTTTTTTGGTGTTTTTCTGGAATTCGAACTTCGAAACATCCGCTCAGTACTTTGTGGTATAAGGCATAGCTTCGTGTTATATTTTTGCACACAAATGGAGGAGACCTACAATCAAAGCCATATCTGAAACGCAAATTGAGAAGCTTTTCATGACATGTTATGACTCATGAATGTCAGACATTCGCGAAAAGTGGGATTATGAAAAAGATGTTTTTTGATGTTTTTCTGGAATTCGAACTTCAAAACTTTCGCTCAGTACTTTGTGATATAAGGTCTAGCAGCTTCGTGTTATATTTTTGCACACAAATGAAAGAGACCTACAATCAAGCCATATCCGAAATGCAAACTGCTAAGCTTTCCATGACTGTTATTCTTATTATTCACGAACGTTTGTCAGACATTCGTGAAAAATGGGACTATGAAAAATATTGTTACGATGAGTAGTTAGTAGCGCAGTTGATGGAATTCGAATCCTAAGATAAATCGCAATGTACATACTGCAAACTAAAAATAGGCACTGAATTAGAATCAATCACTTTTGAATAGCATACTTTTAGGCTGTCAAATTAATTAGATTATTTGAAATTTAACCGCCTGTAAGTTTAAATCATTACGTACTGGTCAAAAATGTAGTCAAACCAGTTTGTGCGGTTTGCCCGGTTTTTCTGAAAGTACATGATTGCACATGTAGTTTATTTTTCATTACATTCTAGAAATTTCTGTCTATAAGATTGTAAGTTTCTGGATGATTTTCAATGAATGTAAAAGGAGGCGTTTGCCTCCGAGGATTCGTTAGTTATTTGGAATTTAACCAGCCAAGTTGTAAAAGTTCTTGCAATGTGATAAAGCTACCACCTAAGATAATTATTGTAAAGTACAAGTATAATAACTGTTCTTGTGTGCATTTAAAAGTGGTCCAGTATACAATTATGAACCTGTGTTATTTATACTGTTTGTTAATTAAAGTTATTATTTGTAAATTAATAAACTTGGGTTGTGTTTTATTTGCAAAATTCTTTATGAACTCTCTCTATACGACATTATTTTTAAAATAAATAATGTGGTGTTTTATTAAGAGTAACAACCCTATTATGGTTACCGAGTCGAACGTTCGACTCGTCAGCTTAAATTTTCATTCGCTTAGACTTGACAAAAATAAAAAAGAAAATTAGACAAAAAAGGATCAATTGAATCCAGTAAATAGGAACGATTTCAACGATTAGAAAAAAATCTACAAATTGTTATTTCTATGTCAAATATAAGCGAATGAAAATGTTAAGTGACTTAGTGGAACTTTCAACTCACCAACCATAATAGGGGAATAATGAAAAAAAAAAAAAAATTGATAGGAACATTTTTTTGACATATGCAAAAATTCATTTTTAGCAGAACGGCTGATGTCGAGCAATCACAGGACTATTTACTGGTGCGGTAACGACCCAATCGTCGTGCTCATCATCTGTAATCACTGCGTTAGAACAGCTCAGCACAAACACAAAAGGTGATGGATTTAGCTGGCTATTTCTCTTCGTGAAAAAACAAAAATTCAAGGAATGTGTTTTCGTCTCACTCGGCCAATGTAGATCGCTTCACAACAACGCTTTATGAATCGTTCGTTCATCGTTGAGTCTTGTGTGCGGGGTGCAAACACAGTCTTCATTTCTCTAACCTAAAACAGCCAAACGAGATTTTTTTAACGTGCTTTACACTTCGACAAGACTTTTGTTGTTGTTGCAATTGTCTCTTGCAGTAAAGACCGGACACTTGCTATTTCCTAAGTGTTCTGTTGGCTGCAGTTCTGCACTCACCCAGCTGATAATTATGTACTTTCGTTAGACATTATTTATATGAAGAAAAGAAATTCTCTTTATTTATTCTAACGTTATTTACAATGGAGGTTTTAATGTGTTCCGAATACTCTATAATTTTTATTGTACATTTTCTTGTATTTATAAAATAAAATTGCACTAATCTTAATGTTAATAAGGTCAAAATAGTTTTTATTTGATGCGATTTTTGTAAACTGTATATGGATGTAAGGTAAATGCCAAAATAAACATCCCTGTGTGCCAATGTTTTAACTTTAACAAAGTGCATGTGCAAGCATTGTGAGCCTGTATGAATACAAAGTTGAGTCATTGTAGGTTTTGTGCTTCATACGGTCTCCCTAAATGGACCATGAGTACTGACTACACTACAATAGGCCAGAGAGAGAGAGAGTGTGTAGTAAACGGAAGTTACGCTCTTCCACTACCAAGTCAAAACTCATAAGTCGCAACTGCCCAGCACTCCAACAAACTTTTGATCTAAATAAAAGCACGTAACATTGTTGTTTTAAAAACATAATTACAAATATGAATTTAAAATTAGGATTACCATAATCTACCACCATTGACATAACTTTAACAATAGAGGTATAACCTGCAAACGAGCAGAAAAATTATCAAACGAATACAATCGAGCAAATAGCCAATCGTTTTCATTTTCATTTAAAACTCTACTCTCTTTATATTTTCTCTCCGGAAACTCGTCTGATTCAACTCATTTGGAAAACCAAAACCAAAAATAATCCATCATATAAGTAAAGAACCTTTTCGTTAATGCTTAATTAATACAAATAATTAGTAAATTGAAATTAGTTATGTTTGCTTGCAAAAATTGCAATTTGCAAATTAAAATGTGACTGCACATTAATACGCAATTCAGCAAAAAAAAATTCTATAATTATATAGTATAAGTTTAAATGAATTCACCTTTTCGGGAGATTTTCTTTTGCGATTTACGTTGTTCCAAAGTTCCTTCGCATTCAATTATTACCGAGGAAAACGTATTTATTTGTTTTTTAGTTATACTGTTTTTCGATTACCAGGAATAAACAAATAGAAAAATTATAAAAATTCCTTCCTTTTCTTGCGCTCGCAAATTCAGTTTGATTCACAGCGGCGACTGGCGACGACGGCTATCGATGTCTCAGCGCAGCGAGCTGAATATTGTGAATTTTTTTTCCCGATTATTTTTTCGGATTTTATTGTTCGATCTTTCTTGTGCGATTCACATTCAATTGAACTTCATTTCATTTCTTTGTTGTTTGTGAAGTACAAAAGACGCACTGCGTGTAGAAGGAATTACAACAATTTTCTTCTACAATTTATATATTTTTTCTTTAAATTTATTAAATTATTAATTTATTAGTTAACCCGACGACGAATTTTAAACAAAAATGACGACAGCGACGAATGCAAGCGCGTGCGACACAACGAGAATGAGCCACGAAAGACGAACGAACGACACAATTACGGCAGCACACACAAAGCTACAGCCATTTTGTACTTCGCAGTGCTGTGGCTGTGTGTTGCTGAACGTCGACCACTGCGAGCGAGACTGCTAGAAGACAGCGTTTCGAGAAAAACGTTTGATGAACGATAATAGGCGAGCGAGTGAGCGAGAGCACGGCGTGTGTGAGTAGTAACGGTTCTTGGTTTCCAACGCGTATGCCTTTGCAAAGGCAAGACGCTTGTACTGCGTGTACCTGGTAGTACCAGCACCACTTGAAACGTTAAAATTACTGCCTATAGTTATCCCTGTCTTCATCGAAAACATTTACGTATAAAGCAATTCCAACTCAAGAAGGGAGGTATATTTAAAATAGACATATTAAAATGCATAGGTTCTAATATTTAAACTCGCAATGACTGACAACGAATCATTTGGCACATTCGTAAATAGATCCCGAGTAACATCAGATGCTATAGCTGCATTTTATTTGCCGAATTTGGATTCGGATTCCAAATAAAATACTATAATATAATAACAATGAAGCTTGTCACAATTTGAAAATTTGCTGTCACAACCTTAAACTTTATGTATTCATTGTGTGAGCTCTTCTAAGATTTAAGTTTTAAGTCTTAAGTTTTTAATTGTGAGAGCAGGGTTATTCACCGTAAATAGATAGGTAACTTTGATGTTTCATGTTTTCTGTCATGTGAAATGTTTGTCGGCTCGAAAAACGTGTCCCAAACGATAAATGATACTAAAATACCAACTGTCACTCTTTTATATAGTTCATAACTAACTACAAGGAGTGTGTTCATTATCTTTCCCGTGTTAACCAGATTCATTTCGATATGAGTTATGCTGGAGCTGTCATTTTACTGATTTAGTAACCACCAACGGGTTGCACCGTTGGACGTGTTTTTTGTTAACTGTAATAAAATTGAAAATAGGTGTAAAAATTTCATTATTACGGCTAACGGCTTTAATGTCTGCTAACGTTATGTACAAAATTAAAATTTTCGAAAAATCAATGACTGCAAATTAAAAGTTGTACTTAAGTCTTTCGGTTTTGACATTTAATACTTTTAAGTGCGCTCTCACAATGGACAAACAAAAGAGTGAAGACTTTTAGTTTTTAGTACGTTTATATGCAGAGTTTTGAGTTTAAGTTAGAGCTGATGTGAAATTTGGACCTGACTATTTCAGCATATGGGTTGAAAAATTGAAGTTGGGTTAAGATGGTATGTCAAAAGTATATTTCGACTCGACTTCGCTGTGAGATTGTGGCAAGTCGAGTCAAGCTCGTCTGATATCGGCCAATGTTTATATGAGGCGTATTTTATTTACCGAAGAATAAGGAATTAGAATTGGTAAACCAACGCAACAGCAGGTTTTCGCTTATTCCAAAGAAAGAATAAGAATAAGTGCAATTGTTGTTGTAATTCTTATTACTCGGCAAATAAAATTCGCCTATGGTGTCGAAAAGTAATTCAAGCTAGCTTCAACTCCGCATATAAACGTGGTATTTAAAAAAGTATTTCACGCATTAAGCAATTTAAGCATTTTACGAGTGGATAATGATTTTTACTGTTAAAATGACTACGTTTCCATGATGGAAAATTTATATAAAATATATTTTATTGAGTTTATTTGCTTAAGATTACATTAAGGGCAATATCTATAAGCAGTTCATTCTTTATTCATTTTATGGTTAGTCGATCATTGTATTATTGCCCATCTGGAAAAATGGTTTCAATATTGTTATTGTTTTCTCTTTAAATATTTGTCATATAACCCATTAACTTTTTTACAGGTACCGATAATGATAATGATTTATTTTGTTCAAAAACTTATATTTTCTACAGCCCGTATGACACTACATTTTTTTGATTTTTTGAAAGAGATAAATAGCAGTCATTTGCCAATCAAATCCACCTTCAATGCTTTCTGGCAATCTTTCAGTCGTCAGTGAGGAAATGTCAAGATTAAGCTGCCAGCGGCTGAAAAAATGTAAACTAAAGTATATTTTCAATGCATTTTTCTAAGGTTTTTTTTATTTTGTGACTATTGTGTACTACTAGCACCAACTAGGAAAATGATTTAAAATTTATCTTACTACTCTCTTTTTCAAATTATTGAAATGAGAAAAAATGTAGTCTCTTGCAGGCTTATGTTTTTTGACGTAGTGTAGTTATACCATAAAGGCATAAATGTCAAACTATGACATACGACTGTCAAATTCCAGAAAAAGGCGTAGAATATAGAAAAATATTTTCGACTTTCCACTGGTTTTGCATCCGTGTTCCGTGCGGGTAAATAAAAATGTTGTGCAGAGTTGTTGGGGTTTTATTTCTTCTAGTTGCTCCATCAATGCAGCAAAATGAAGAATTCCATGAGGAACTTTTTATCAAGCCGATGGGCAGCGGTCATGTAAATACGTTTTTTCAGTTCACAACAAGATGGAAGTTAGGCTCAAATGATAATCGTAAGTTGAAAGAGGCAAGAATGTTGGTTAAACAAGTTGTAATTAACCATTTCGTCCTATTGTAGTTCACAATACCCATCTGATGCCACGACCAATTGCTGAAGTACTCCTGCATTATGATGTTAAGGAATTGCATATCAGTTTGACGCAGGGTTTATGGCGCTACGAAACGTGGGGATACCCGGTCGTCGATGCAGCGCCGGGTGCCGAGGTCTGGGCATGGTTTAGTGGGAAGAACCTATCAAGCTCTCAAGTTGACATGCAGTGGGCAAAATTGGCAGGCACATTTTCTGGGATATTATGTTCGTCGCTAAATTTCATCGACCGAACAAGCAGCATTGAACCAAAGTATTCGTTTAGACCGAAATTTGGAATTGGCACCCACGCAAAAGAGAAAAGATTCCTTAGATACTCCACGTTGCCACGTGAAATCGTTTGCACAGAGAATCTAACACCTTGGAAGAAGTTATTACCGTGTAATAGTAAATATGGTTTTGCTTCCTTGCTAAACTCCGGATTTGTTCACAATACAAATTTCCATTCACTTGGCATTTCCGTACGAACACTTTGCGAGGACTTTTCGAAAGGTTGCATTTTGGAATTCACGGAAACCGCCAACATTGTGTACGACTTAAAATTATTGGGTACATCTGATTTTTCACTTCGTCGCATGTTCGGCCAGGGTCTAAACGGCGCTTGCCCTTTGGCAAGCAGCAGCAAAATCTACGTCGACTTAAGTTTGGGCAAATATGATTTGACTCCCGAGCCAAATTCAAATTTCACTTCAAATCGTGGCGGTAGTACAACAGATTTGGGTGTATTTGATATTCAAAAAGAATTGCCAAATAAACTGTTCAATGTTGCTTGGGTTCTCAAAGAAAAGCCAACTACAGCAGCTGCAGCAGTTGTGACATCTCTATCATCGTCGCCACCACCAATATACGCTCATCGGTATATCTTAGGCCACGGTCAGGAAAAGGGACAAATTGTTACTCAGATAACCAACAATCATTGGGGTCCACTAAATTTAATTTTCCAAGAAAATATTCCATGGTTTGTCCCATCGTACATGCATACACTCAAGATTGTTACGACGAGTACATTTGCTCCTCGAGAAATCAAACCCAAAGCAATTCACTATGTGCCCGGGGTACAACGCGAGCGTCCTTACCACTTGGAAATTGCATTTGAAATTCCTGCCAAATCAATTGTGCAGATATCATTTGACTTTGATTATATATTCCTCAAGTGGCTCGAATATCCACCTGATGCAAGTCACGGTTATTACCTTGGGTCGGCTGTAATCACAACTCAACTACCAATTGGCAGGAATTACACTGCCATACCGTTGGATGGTTTTCTTTTTGCACATTCGTTCAATGCCACACGTCCATCGTATTTCCTTCAGATTCGCACAGAGTCCTTGATTCTTTCTTTGCCAACGCCTGATTTTAGTATGCCTTACAATGTGATTTGCTTGGCATGCACTGTTGTGGCACTTGCCTTTGGTCCAATTCATAGTGTGGCAACAAAGAAAATCGTTATCGAACGTAAGGATGAACCGCAAACATTTTTTGGTAAATTGAAGCAAAAAATTTTCAAAAAGAAATCGGAAAAAGATGCTACCGCCGCACAAGATGAGCATGCTGAGATTAGCGGAATAAATCGGGATAGCAATCAGGAGAAAGCTGAGTGATCTCTGCAGATGTGCCTGACATGAGTGGACGATTTTCTAGTCTCTAGCTTTAAACATTTATTGATTTTTAAAATTTTTGTATAATTTCTGCAGAATTTTGTGTAAACTTTTTTAGTTTTGTTTTGTTGTAATAAAAATAATTTTGAAATAATTGATGTATGGTGTGTTCTTGTTACTTACGGATTTGGATTTTATATCTAAAGATTCAGATAAAATAGAACCAATATAATAATAAAAACGGGTTATAGTCAATATTTAAATCGATTCGAAAGGCTAAAAGGTATAAGGCTATACGGTATAAGCCAAGTAAAGAGCAAAAGAGATCCGGGAAAGTCTTACGAATAATCGTTGGCCCGGTATGCCGTATGTGAGGAAGGATGATACCGGAGACACTACAGTGACGAGATATACGACATCGTAAAGAGAATTAAGCTATGTAAGCTTCTGTGGGCAGGACAAATAGCTATCATCAGCTAAGAGGGTCTTTAGCGGTAGGATTAATGGAACACGACCGCAAGACAGGAATTTGGGGCATTGGGGGCAGGTCAAGGCCACCCTGAAAGTATGGCGTGGATCAGAGCCATAGTTTAAGCATGCCTAACTGGATGACATCGGCTTGAAATCGGGATCGCCGGACCACGATTGTAAAGCCAAATATGAATTCGGCCCGATGTACCTGACCACTTGTCTTTTCTTTATGTTAAAACAAAACAAATAGTAGGTGCGTATACTTATGTACGCGCGTTAGAAGTTATACTTCTTTGACGTAACAAAACAAAAATAGTATATTACGTAACAAGCGAGGAAAGTGGACGTTATCGCGGAACGTTAGAAGCTTGAATCACGAGGCCGCAATCTAATGAGCACGATAAGCACTTTTCAGCGAGTAATGAAAGCTATTTACTTTACATAAAATCTAGAAATATGTTTTAGACTATTGAATTGACTTACACGTATTACTTAAAAAAGTCGCCCCAAAACACCCTCAAAATATTTCCAAAATACTTCCAAAAAAATGCCAAAAGATCTAACAAAAGACCGCTCAAAACACCATCAAAATACCTTCCAAAGATACTCAACTTCCAAAAGACCTCCAAAATACCCCCAAATGACCTTCTAAAGAATTCCCAAAAAACCCACAAAAGACTGCCAAAGTCAAAAGAACTAACGACTCCCAAAAGACCTCACAGAGGACCCTCTAAACTTTTTTTTTGAATAAATTTTTTTTACACAAGTCTTGTCACTGATAAATATTTCACTGCAGAATTTTTTTACTGCGGCTAACTTCATTATGTCGCACTTCCGTAACACTCTCAATTTCAATAACACAAAATCATTTCTACATGATGTCTAAAAGTATGCCTCATCTTCTTCCGCTTCAATCAAGTGTAAGACAAAAGAATTCCCAAATTCTCCCAAAAGACTCTCTAAAGAACCCCTCAAAAAACTGCCGAAGTACCACCAAAAGATCCTCTAAAGACTTCCAAAAGATCCCCAGAAGACCATCTTCAATAGAGAGTAAATTTTTTTTTACACAAGTCATCTTCTTCTTTTTCGAGTTCCACTTCAAGTGTAAAAGATAGGATACACCAAGCGTGTTGTACTATAATTTTTAATCTACAAAAATTAATCTTGAAAAATAATAAATTTATATTTTGCAAAATAACTTGTGAAATTAGCTACGAAGTCCCGTAAATAGGTTCCACACGCTGCGGCATAAAATATAAATCAAATAAAAACAGAAGTCCAAACAGAAACACACCATAACAAGGTTCAAGTATCGGATATTATTACTTGAAGACGAAGTCCGAAGGATTCGGTGTATTCCTATAAATGCGTCAAAAAATGGATTATGTGGATTTCTACGCACTCGGTGTATCTTATCTTTAATTTTTGTTGAAAAGCGTTTAGTGGTTTGTGTACTGGATATTGGGTTGATCAACACTGCGTAGCGGACAGACGAAAAATTAAAAAATCCACACGACCTAGAGAGCTGAAATTTTATGCGTATCTACGACCAAAATAGCATTTTTGAATTTTCTGACTACGACGCGTGTGATGGGTTGAAATTTTTTTTCGACTTCTTTGAGGTCCTTTTTAACCATCTTCCACGCGACCTAGAGAGTTGAAATTTTGTGATTATCCAAGTTCAAAATACCATTTTTTATATTCCACCTATGACGCGTGTCACGTGTGATGGTTTGAAATCGCACCATTTTCTCGTTTTTTGAGGTCTTTTTCAATCACCTTTCGCATGACCCAAAGGGCTGAAATGTCAGGAGCCCATTTTGATATCCCGCTTTTGACGCGTGTCGCGTGTGAAGCGTGGAAAAAAGAAATAGCTACGACCTCAAAAACAGATTATTACCAAATAATAAACGACTGGGTGGCGTGTTTCGATGTATATATAAAAGTTTGTACCCGAAAAATGAAGTTTTTTTACATTTACTTGTTATGTTTAAATTCTGGCTACATCGCCATTAGATATGCGGATGACTTGGCGATTCTTGTTAGTGGTTAATACAGCACAACCATTTCTAGTGTTATGCAAGGTGCTTTCCTACACCTTTTAGAATGGTGCAGCAGTTGAATATTCATTAATCCCTGCAAAACCGTTCTAGTGCGTCTCACAAAGGGAAGATTGGTCAATTTAGGACCTATCACTATCAAAGCGACCACTTTAGTTTATTCCAGTTAGGTTAAATATCTCGGAGTTATCCTTGACTTAGCTGGAATTCTCAAATCAAGTCCGCCATCGACCGCGCCACTAGGGCCAGTAGACGCCTCATCGGTAGATCTTCGGGTATAATTCCTAAAATGATGTACTGGATGTATACAATGAAGGTAAGACGTATGCGGGCATTGTTTGGTGGCCGAAAGTTTTTCAACGGACACCGACAACTATGGTTTAGAAGCTTCAAAGAATTGCCTGTCTCGGTATCACTGGTGCCATGCGTACCTGTCCTACGGCAGCATTAGAAGCTGTCGTTAACCTTTCTTCCTTGTAAGTATTCATTAGGAAGACGGCCCCTAGATCCGGCAGGTCTAGTCTGGTTCACAGATAGAATCTGGATTTGGAGCTGGTGTCTTTGGACACAACACCAAAGTCTCGATACCAATCGGACTGAGTCCCACGATTTTCAAAGCGAAACTCCATGCCATTGAGATCTGCGCTAGGATTAACCTTAGTAAGAGCATTAAGTTCGCGAGAGTATATATTACTCTTCAGATAGCCAGGCAGCACTTTACTAACAGTCATTCTGGGGGATATGAATGCTAAAATAGGTAGGGAGCCAGTATTCAGGCAGTACATTGGCACCCATAGCTTACACGAGAACACTAATGACAATGGACAAAGAGTCATAGAGATGGCAGCAAGCAATAATTTGGTCGTTGCGAGTACAAGGTTTGCGCGGAAAAATATCCACAAAGCTACCGCCTTATGGAGCCACTCGCAACCAGATAGACCACCGCCACAACCCGAACCTGATGACGGTACGAACGTACCGAGATTCCAACGTCGACTCGGACCACTATCTTGTTCGTATGGTGCTCCGAGCGCGGATTGCATCATAACACAACACGGCTGCCCTCCCTGCACGGCTTTTAAGAATGTTGCGTACCGAGCAATGCAACAATCTCATAGAACGCGGGCACGCGAATATGAATATAAAGAGCTTAGAAGATATGAAAAAACATTTAAAGGGCGAAAGAAAGCAGCCTGTGAGAAGAATCTCGTCCGTGAACTAGAACAGTACAGAGAGCAAATACCGCACCAGGTGCGGAAGTTCTACCAGAGTCCGCAGTATGACGCAATATACACCGTGTTTCACATACTGCAACGACAACGAGGGTAATCTGATCGCCGATCTTAAAGGCATCTTAGAGCGATGGGAAGAGCACTTTCATGAGTTGTTAAATGGCCAGCTAACTGAGGTTATGAAGGCTCCACCAATGACCGAAGACCATACTATGCTGCCGCCACCAACCATAGACGAAGTTAGCAGAGCGATAAATCGACTCAAAAATAATAATGCCCCGGGATCAGATGGGATCATAGCCTTTATAAGTCCATTCAGATACTGGCTTACGGAGACGATATTGACATCGTTGGTAGAAACCCAAGAGCTATAGAGGAAGCTTTCATACAGATTGAGCAGGCGGCATGAAATCTGGGGCTGCACGTAGATGAGAGCAAAACAACGTACATGGTGCCACGTCTGCTACTAGAAGATCCCTCAATTCAAATAGTGGAGCGCGAATTTGAAGTAGTGCAATCCTTTAACTATCTCGGGTCAACTATAGCAGCCGATAAAAGCATGGAACCAGAAATACGCGCACGGTTGCTTAAAGCCAACAAAGCCTAATATAGTCTGTCAAGACTCTTCAAATCCAGGAACTTAACCATAACATCCAAGCTGCTGGTATATTAGACAATGGTCATACCAGTACTTACTTGGGTGCTTAGCAAAAAGCATTCTGACCTCTTATCCGCGTTCAAGAGAAAATTCTTTGCGGTAGGATTTATAATACACGAAAGCGAGGCCGGCCAAGCTTACGCTGGAAGGATGGCGTAGGGATGCAAAACTGGATGACATCGGCTCAAAATCGGGCCCGGTGAAGAGACTTTTTGCGGTAGGCCAGGACCGGACCCCGGTTGTAGAGCCAAATATAACGATGAACGTTGTTCGTGGCGTGCATTCAATTCTTGGACGATTCCAGAGATTACAGTGCCGATAGGCGTTCCGTATATTACTACTAGAAAAAAAGGATGACAACCCGTTTATTTTTTATAAGTTTATTAACTTTTGTTTGATACTGATATATAGTTACCTTTATTTAATTTATCGATTTTTATAGAATTGTTTAATAAAATCTCATGAAATGCACTGTGCTTATTTTACTTTTGTAGTGTTGTATGTATATTATTATTATTATTATTCATAATATATTGTATTTCGTGATAAATTTTAAAACTTTCGTGCCACTTTTTGTTTTGCTCACCAAATGAACTTTCTGTGTCGCATTGGTTACGTCAATAGACAGACGTTAAGCCGCCCAAAGCATTATGTTGCTGTATCAGTAACAAGTATGTATGTATGTAGTTGTAGAACACAGTACAATTACCAATCCTTCTTAATACGAGGCGTCATGCAAATTAAAAAAAGTATAAAAAAGAATTATAAATAGTTTAGTGTTCGAAAATTAATATCTTAACACAAAAAATAGTTTGGACTTAAAACTATAAATGAAAATAAAAGTATACGCAATTCCGAAAAATGCACAGCAACAGAGAGCCTGGTGCAAACATAAAGGAGACATGTAACTGCCATGAGGGAGCTGCAACAGAAAAAATGGGAGTGGTGGTGTAGAGCCTATTGCGGCGGCTGATAGCTGTAAGAGTAGGCGCCACCAGGTGGACCCTGCGGTCCTGGTGCTGGCATTTGAACGCCACCTGGTGGCGGTGGCATCTGTCCTCCAGATGGTCGATAGCCTTGGTAACCCTGTGATGGGGGATATTGTCCTTGTGGCATTGCGGAGTAGCCCTGTTGATGATATCCATGTCCCGGATAACCACCTGGTGGACCAGGTGGTTGGGCATATGGTGGCTGTCCACCGGGACCTGGAGGAACCACATAGGTCTGAGCGCCTGGTGGTGGTTGGTACTGATTTGGAACTGGTCCAGGACCGGGTCCGTTCGGTGGAACATTACCTGGTGCAACCGTATTTGGTGGAGGTGGGGGTTGTTGCTGCTGTTGTTGTGTTGTTCCATAGGGTGCTGGTTGTGGTGGGGGTCCACCTGCTGATGAGGGCGGCGATGAATATGATGGCTGCTGAGCACCATGCGGACCGCCGGCCACCGATTGTGGTGGAGGTGGTGCATATTGTTGTTGCTGCACTACTGGCGACTGCTGAGGATGTGGACCGACCACCGTTGGTGGCTGCTGTTGTGAGCTATTTGGTGTTGTCTGTACACCGGGTAAATTCGATGGTGCGTTAGCGATATTGTTTGCAGTTGGCGCTTGATTTGGTGGTGGTGTTTGCACGGGACCGGGTGAAGAACCGTACGAATTGCCAGGACCTCCGACTCCAGGACCACCGGAATTAGGTGGTGCTGACGTTGGAGCACCTCCAGCCGTCTGCTGCTGGGATGTTGGTTGCGATGGCTGCTGTTGTTGTGCAGTTGGTGGATGTTGCTGAGGTGGCTGCTGCTGGACCGGTCCTGGATAACCACCAGAAGGTCCTTGTTGATAGGGCGATTGTGGCTGTGGCTGTGGAGGATATGGGGACGGCGAGCCTCCAGCCGATTGTTGTGGATACCCACCTGGTTGGCCTGGTGGTGGATTTGCTTGTCCGTACGCATTTGGTCCTGGGTTTTGTGGTCCACCATAGCCATAGCCCATTGGAGGCTGTGGTGGTCCTACCGAATTCTGGGGAGGTGGATATTGGCCAGGTGGTGCTTGTGCACCAGCCGGTGGACCATACATTTGCGGTGGTGGTGGCTGTGTCTGCTGATTCGGCGGAGGGGGTTGATATGACCCCGGAACTGGACCTTGGTGTTGTGAAGTATTAGGATACTGATGATTTGGTGGTGGCGGTTGTGGACCCCCACCCGATGACGTCGGTGGCATTCCAGCGTGATGATAGCTCTGACTGCCAGGTGGTGGATAGCCTTGAGTTGGTGGTCCATAAGGCATTGCGCCGGGGTAGCCACCTTGAGGTTGATACGGCTGCGACTGCGGAGGATAGCCTGGATAGTGCCCATGCTGCTGATATCCTCCACGATATTGCGGCTGCGGTGGTGGCTGTTGCGGTTGTTGTGGAGGTCCGTTTCCTGGCCGTTGTTGATCTGTGCGAAAATGGAAATGCATGGTCAATCAATCAAAGACGAGGATGGAATGAAAAATAGGCTTCCATAGTTCTTGGGTATTTTACACTTACTACTTCCAGCTGCTGCTGAGGGCGGTTGTTGGCCGCCTACACCAGGAGATCCACGATATTGAACATTTCCAACTTGCTGCTGTTGTTGTGGATTGATTCCGGCTGGTGGTTGCGATTGCTGTTGTTGTTGTTGTTGCTGCTGCTGAGCAACTGCTGCCGCCGCTGCTGATTGGGTTTGTTGCTGTTGCTGTCCATTTGGTGGAAGATTTGGATGCGATGTTGGTGGCTGGTTAGGATTTGGATAAGGCATCTGCTGCGGAACATTTGGTCCTCCAGGCGGACCAACTGCTACACCACCGGCTTCGGGTGGACCACCATGGCCGACATGTGGCGGCATTCCTCCAGGACCACTAGCAACAATTTGCGTTTGTGGCGGCCCTGGAGGTGGTCCTTGGGGTGGGCCAGCCATCATTCCGTGGGGTGGAACCTGAGCCTGTGACTGCAGCACATGAGGTAGCTGAAAAAATTTATTTAACAAAAACCATTTTTTCAGCACATTACAATGGGGCTAGTTACCGGAAGAATCTGCGAAATATTCATAGTAGGATCGGCCAATTGAGCCAAATAAACCAGATTACGATGTAATGCCATGTGATATGTCATACACTCTTGCGCTTTGCCCATGTTCTGGAAGTCCTGGATTGTTTGGATTATGCCGCAATTTTCATCCAGGATTTTTTGTATATGAGCGGGACTTGGAGGGGGAGGAACGCCCCGATTAGGAGGTGGAGGCCCTCCAGGACCACCTCCCATCATTACACCTGGGCCGCCGCCACCACCAGGAGGACCTCCAATCCCACCGGGTCCGCCTCCCATGGGCGGACCACGTTGCATAGATTGTGGCGGCGGTCCTCCTTGCTGTTGTTGAACCGGCGATTGCGGCATCTGCAATGGCTGCGGTGGCTGCAGCGGCGGCGGCGGTTGCTGCTGCGGCTGCTGCGAATACACCACAGACATTTTGCCTGCTTTTTTCTTCCGCTTAGGGGTTTTCTCCGGTTTTTCCACAATTTTTACGAAAATGTTGTACTGGTGTCACAAAAAATTACCTCCTCCTCTTCTACCGAACAACAAACGCTTTAATTTGTCAGCGTTTTTTTGCGGCTTTTTCCACAGCTTACTTATAGCACCTACAGCGATGTAATTTTCCGATTAAACTTTCTGTGTAAAAACTTCACATGAATATCCGAAAAACAACGAAAAACTTTAAAAGTAGGAATTAACTAAAGAAAAAACATGTAAAACGTTAATCACAACAAAGTGGTAATTACTTTTTCACTTAATGGTTTTGCAAAAAAAGAAATGATGCTACAATTAACTCTGCCTTTCCGATTGCGATGCCTTATGTCCTGTCGCACTTTCTGACAAACTTGCCACAAACGTGAGTGTACATCATCCTTCTTTTTGGCGTACAAGCTCTGTGCTTTTGACATCTAAAAGAGTGCTTTAATGGTGGGCTTACACCATCTTTACTAAGGTACAATATAAATTACGTTCGAGAAAAGTGAATTAACAGATGCTATTTCTTAACATTATTGAAAGGAGTGTCGTTTGACAACTCTTCACTACAGTAACAAATTAGGCGAAATTGGGCAACTGTACTTATTAAAGAGTTTTTCTGTTCGTGTAGTTACTTCAGATAAGTAATATTTACATTTATCTATAGTGAAAAATATCAACCGAACAGTCTCTTCACTACAGTAGCTTAATTTAAATGGAGAGTCGCTGAAATAACTTCACTCCACTCGAAGGCAGTGTTTTGTACTAAGACACAATAAATGCACAGTATTTTTCCAATAAGAAACATAGTTATTATTCTCGAAAAATTAATAAAATGTTACCTATTTCAGTATTACATCGATCATTTTCATACACAGAGGACTTTCGTTATCCACAACTGATTCATCCAGCGAGAAAGAACTTGTTGCTGTGTTACATTAGGTCAACATTTTATAAATTCTATAGAGAGCTAGATTTAGATTTTAAGCTCCGCTCTCGTTTAAATCGATCTACTGTTCTGAATTTAATATATAATTTTTCACAGTTTATTTTAGACAAATAAAAACTAGTGGGGGATGTAGTTAACGAAGCATCATGCGGAACAAAACTATACTCTAATTTAGACAATTATATATTTGTGTAGGATATAAGCAACACTGAAACCATTCCAAAGATAGGTGCCCACTTTCGGCCTGGAATGTTGTGGTTCGGGTTAGCGAGTTTGCCGCTAGTTATCCTTCCCACTCTTATAGGTACCGGTTGTCACAGATGATTTCTAAAAACCTTTATTAACAATTATTAGAATTATTATTACATTACGTCGAAATCAAACAATCTTAGGTTATATTCATGGAAACATTATCTTTTTGCACATTACTCAAAAAGTATAGGACTTAGGAGAAATATGTTAAGTGCAAAAAAATTTAAACAAAAACAAAACATTTTTGAAAAAAAATAATTAATGTTTATTTACTGAAGATTCCGGTCCCGTCCGTAAAAGAAAGTTGTTTTATGCCCCCACCACCATTTTTATATTTACGGAATTTTCTGATACATAAATTACTAAATTACTATCATTCACATGACCTAGAGAGCTGAAATTTCGTGAGCAGGTAAATGTCATAGGGTAAATTTTGATAACCCGCGTGTGACGCATGTCGCGAGAGGCGTGTGATGGTTGGAGTTTTTTTTCTTCTAATTCTCTAAGGTCCTTTTCCTTTTCAAACTACCTAGAAATTTGAAATGTTGTGAGTGTCTAAGTCCGTGTGTCACGCTACGCATTTGGCGTGTGTGATGGGTGGATGTGTGGTCATTTCTCGTTTTTGACCACCTTTCGCACGACCTAGAGGGCTAAAATGTTGTGAGCAGCTCAATGTAAAGAAAATACTTTGAATTAGGCCCAACTTCAAAAACAGATAATTTGGCGGTTACTACCAAATAATATGTACAATGTAAAAAATAAGAGGACTGTGTTGCGTGTGTCGATATATACATAAAACTTTTTACCCGAAACCCGAATTTTTTTTATATTTACTTGTTTGCTGTTGCAATAGCTGTCGAATAATGTTAAATGAGTGACATGATGCGCAGTAGATACACAAAATAGAGTGCAGAGATATATTACCTTGTTATTCTGAATATCTGTTGTCTCAGTTGTTTCGGCGTTGCAGTCTTGCAGTATGTAACACAAAAAGGTGACCTAATGAATACGTTGTCGTCGTACAGGCGTGAAATTTTTTTTTGACATCACTAAATTACATGCAATCTTGTATGGCTGAAGTGATTTTTTTAATTGTGAGCGCACCCTTAGAATATAAAAGACATATTTATTCGTTTCTTAACTGCCTAAAACATAACGAAAACAGTCTAGGTTATGTATCGAATACCCAACGGCAAGCAAAGACGAGTAGAGTAAAATTAACCAAGCAAAAGCAAGTATATTGTCAAAAGGGCGAAAACTACATTCGGAACAAAAGTGTAAAGATTAATAATAAATTAAAATATTCTTAATTTCAATATAATTACAGTGGAATCTAACCATGTGTTTGTGGCATTAAAAACAATCAACAAAAAAAAACGTAAAAGTTCTATCAGAAAACGGGAAAAGTGAAAAAAGGGCAAAAAGAGTGAACAAAACATTATCCTGATTTGCTAGAGACGGGGCAACCGTTTTCCGACAACGACGGTGACAGATTTTTCCATTTCGGCTTTGCTTGCTTGCTCGCTCGTTAGATTGTGTGCAGTTTGCATGCATTCGCTGCGAGTTTTTTCGTCACCACCGCCGCCACAACGATCTGTGATAGTAATGTGCACTGTCTTTTTTATTAGTTCTTAGTTCTTTCTTTTTCTCCTCTATTTCTGCATAAGCAGATTTTGCATCGACTTCCAACAATAATCGCTACTCGTCATTGACTTTTTTCTATTTTGGCATTTATCCAAAAAAAGCAGTGGAAGTTTTGTTTTTTCATTTTCTATTTTTCTTTTCTTGTCATTTACATTTATGCTACTGCTGCTGTTGTAACCGCTTTCGCGTTGTGTGACTCTATTAGCATACATTAAAAACTAAAATAAAAACTATATATATATTTTCGTGTTGTTATTGTTACGAAAACAATAAGTGAACAATATTTTCAATAAGGCCAAAAAGAGTAATTTGCAGTTTCAGATTTTGTGAAAAAAATAGTGCCGCGGCCAATGTGCGTGTCCGTCTGTCTGGTCCTATTCACCTACAACCACCAGCACCGCTCGCCGCAGCCGCTGTCAACAATTAATATTGCACTTTACGCACTAACTAGCCAGAAGAACTATTTGTAAACTATTTTTTTTTATCTTAATATCTTATATAATTATGAACTTTTTTTAGCTTAAATTTATTATTTATCAATTTTTGTTTATCGTTATCGTTTACGTTTATGTTTGATTTATTGTTTTCACAGTTTGGTGGCGTCCGTCGCGTTATTTTGGCTAGCTACGCGTACGTTGTCGGACATTGGTAAGAATACCAATGTTGTCACTTTTTCAAATGAAATTCCGAGCATTTTTGGTATTAATATCAAAAATATGGACGTGTGTATGTTTTATGTTTAATCGGCAAATAAGAGCTGTAAGTATAATCACGAGCTAATATTCTAAAAATATATTATCACCCGGTGATCGTTTTTACAACCATATACATAACCACATTAGTACTTCTCTGCAATAACTTTTTGTTTATATGTTGTTTGGTTTCTGCTTTACTTCTTTTATTATTCGCCAATAAATATTTATGTGCCAACAAACAGAAAGTATACGATGGATATGGTTGACTATCACCAAGAGATTTAGCGAGTAGCTTGCAGGTGAATGCTACTTTGTCTAATGTACATGTTAATCCCCTCATATTTATGGCGGGATTTGGTTCAATTTGAAGCTTCCCCAGATCGCGCACAGTATTTTACTTCAGTTTTGCTAGACTGCACTGCCGGAAATATCGGCGGTATGTCGCTGTTGCGTTTTGTAAACACATCACCTTTTAATGTTTTACTAAAATGAATATTGTTTGGTAGGCCGTCCTTTACGTTCCATCTTATTTCTTAATAACAATTAAGATTTCTTGAATAACATTGTGTTCGCGTTATCATACTTGTGAGGAAAAGCCAAGCTACAGCTAAATACATATTTCTATTTTACAGATTAGATTGTACGCTTGGTATCAATACATTATATAACGTAACGCTTGTTCAGATATATTTTATATGATTTTAACTTCCATTAGCTGCTTCACATGCAGTTTAGCTACAAACGTCCGTAATTAAAGGATTGCACACTCTTCGAATTCGTGTTCAGCTACCTTGGAAGGATCAATATTCCTTTCTAATTTGCACATGTTTAGATGTTCCATGTTCTTAGACTATATACAAGCATTAGTAAGATATTATTTAATTTCCTGGAATATTCAATTTATATTAGTATTTTTTTCCTCTTAAAACAGGCATACATCTATCGACTAATATTGCCTTGAAATTACGATAGAAAATATACATTTTAGGTTAACAAGTGGTCTTTGTAGAACTATACCTTTTCAATTTCAAATTGGGACTTAACAATTTCAAATTAAGTTGAAATTTCTATTACTTCTATTAATTTGAACTTTTATTAATGGAAATAAAAAATTTCGAAATGAAATCAGTTAACCCTCTACTGAAAACCAGAAGCGAAAGAATTTATGCGTCGTTGTCTTCATAATGCTCAAAATATGTACCAGACATTAATCGTGATGATAATATATAATGCTCCTTGTTAGGAAGAATTCAAAGAAGATGTGTTTCTCAATAATCACATACTAAGACTGGGGTAGAGTTTTACGAACAAAAAATTAACATTAAGAACTAAGATCTACCAACATAACGAGCTGATATTTTTTTGTCATACTCTTAATACTTTCATTGTGAGAGCGCCCTGAGTTTAAAAGTGAAAAGTGAGTTCCTATACGTACGAGTTGTATATATAGCATACAATATATATATAGCAACCGTAGTGTAACTTTAATGACAGAATCCAGTAAAAAAAATAGTCTCTTTTTGAGAATCGGTTCTTTCCCTAACCAAACTCACAACTCTCCTACTCGTGACTACGCGTGAAGTCTTTAATGTCGTTTTTTTGTTTTAGAAATCTGCTTTTTGTAGTTAATGAAAAGAGGTGTAAATCTTCCAAAATATCAAGATCTGTTATGAAGTCCCAGTATATAATTACTACTCTAAAAAATTTAAAGTAAAGTAAGATTTTGTTTTGGATAAAATGAAGTTAAAAAAATAGGCATATTTATTTATTTAGTTCAGGATTTCTTTAATAACACTGTTTTTTGTACACATACTTGTGTTCTTAAGTAAATCTCCTTGACAATCTTTATTTTTAACTATTATTGCGACAATGATTTGGACTTGTCAAAGCAATCACAATTTTAAAGTTTTAAGAAATTTTCCTCGAATTAAAGCGACATATATAGTCGATGAGCGAAAACTGGCTCAGGAAGATATACACCGACATGATCAAAAGACTGGCCTTGATTCTTGTTGATGGCCATTGCAAAAACCAAATCAATATCAATGGAAATTGGCGACGCTTCATTCTTTGAATGGAAAAGTACTTTAGCTTGCCTCCAAATCAATTCTAGGAACGCAAATTTCTTCCCCCTTATTACTCCATGTGACAATTTCTGCTTTTATACAGTTTCGATTAAGACTCCTGACTATTAATCGAGTTCCATTCAACAAACCCTTTTTGGGTTAAGATTTCGAAGAAGCATGATAAATGTACCAACTTTCAATTTCAGTACATATATGTGTTGTCATTCCCGAGGGACATTGTGCTTGTAAAAATTCAACAGGAAAATCAATCTTAGAACCCGTCAAAAATTATGGAATCTTTTTTCTACCACCTAACCATTTTACCATTTTTCATCGGAGCACCAAACGAACATATGGTGTGAATATAAAGCAAATCCAACCATAAACACAAATTTTCGTAAATATCTCGACACCAGCGCCACCTAAATGGTCCAAAAAACTTAAACTTATCGGAGCACCAAACGAACATATGGTGTGAATATGAATTAAACACAAATCTTGTAAATATCTCGATTTCAGCGCCACCTAACGGGTCCAAAAATAACTTTAGCTACTTAGCGGAGCACCAAATAAACATATGGTGTGAATATGAGCCAAATCCATTTATGGTTATGTTCGTAAATATCTTGACTCCATCGCCACCTAACGGGCCAAAAACTTATCGGAGCACCAAACGAACATGTGGTGTGAATATGAACCAAATCCAAACATAAACACATTTTCGTAAATATCTCGACTCCAGCGCCTCCTAACGGGTAAAGAAAAACCTAAACTTATCGAAGCAACTTATGGTGTGAATATGGCTTCGATAAGTATAGTGGTTTGGCGGGATGAGGCGACATAAAAGCGTTATATCCATACAGACAAACACAACGGTAATTATGTTATTAGGCGATTTTGACAGCTTGTTGTACCACAACGGCCGCGGCTTCAATCTGGCCAGGCAACATTGAATTGAATTGACTGCAATGTACAGCGCATCGCATAATCAAGAAACTGATTTTTTTACCGATTTGCTAGGGCTGCAGCCCGTTACACGAATAAACGAGATTCTAGTTTTAATGTCAATTTAATGGTTTGTGTCTATGTTATAATTCACATTTTTAGAACCCCTTTGTGAGAGAGATAGTCAATTGTGCGTGAGGTATACAACCAATTGGCATATAGAGGATTCAGATTTGATTTGATAGTTTTGTTTAGGATTTAGTAATTTGTGTTTAGTTTATTCGTCACGTTGCGTCCGAATTTTCTTGAAATTTAGAAAAGAAATTTACTACAAACCTAAAGTTTTCTAAAGTGAGCCCTTTTTCGGTATTTTTATTATTAAAAGCTTAAACTGCATAATTCTATAATTCATTTTCTTAGTACTTGACTTCTGTTCACTGGTTTTTTTTTTCGATTATTGGTTATTACCTTTGCTATATACAAATCATATAAATAATAAAACTTTGATTGAAATACCTGCAATGAAAAACACTGATATGAGCCTCTTTAGTTTGTACAGTATCAACCAGTCAAGTATGAACTATTCCCACTGTCACCGGTGTCCCGGCATCGTCTCAGCATTGTACAAAGGAAAACACTCGTTCTTGATCTTGACGAGACGCTTATACATTCGCATCACAATGCAATGCCAAGGAACACAGTAAAGCCGGGAACACCGCACGACTTCACAGTCAAAGTGACAATCGACCGGCATCCGGTGAGATTTTTCGTTCATAAAAGGCCACATGTGGATTTCTTTCTGGATGTTGTAAGTATGCATATATCATTGTTCCCTAGGAAGTAATAAATTGTTGTTTTTTTTCATTCTCTTCTCATTTCAGGTGTCACAATGGTATGATCTGGTTGTGTTCACTGCCAGCATGGAAATCTATGGTGCTGCAGTTGCTGACAAATTGGACAATGGCAGAAATATACTGCGTAGAAGATACTATCGTCAGCATTGTACACCCGATTTTGGTTCATATACCAAAGATTTATCAGCGATTTGCAATGATTTAAACAGGGTGGGTGTCGGTGCGCGATGGCGGTCTTTCACCAACCGCCCGTTCTAAATTCTTTAAATTAACCAAACTTTAAGCAAAATTTATAACTGATTTCTAATCTGCAAATTTCAGATATTTATCATAGACAATTCGCCCGGAGCATATCGGTGTTTTCCAAATAATGCGATACCAATCAAAAGCTGGTTCTCAGATCCAATGGATGTGTCACTATTATCGCTGCTGCCAATGTTGGATGCGTTGCGATTTACGCACGATGTTCGCTCGGTATTGTCGCGGAATTTACACTTGCATCGTTTATGGTAGCAGGTGAGGTGTCATGTAATGCATGTTGTTTTTAATTTTAACGTTCAATCATGCATCAGCAAGAGCATTAGACTTTTATTAGAATTAGAACACAATGTCGGTCAAAACTGTCAATTGTACATGACCAATTAATACTAATAGTGTGTTCGTATGACTGATGGACTGATACTATAAACTAAACGCTATATGAGACACGGCTAATGTCTACACGAATTTCGACAGTCAAAGCTAATTTAGTAATGCTATTAATTAACGATTGTAAAAGTATAGTTGTGGGAAATAAGTAAATGCAATAGGCAAGTTAAATGACATTTGTGATTTGTTTCAATTTGTCAGTTGCTTGTTTATTCGCTTTAAAAAGTATCCACCAGGAGTATTTGTAATGCTCCAATCGCCAATAGCTGGTTATTGGTAGTGCTACTTAAGCTAGCTTTGGCTACGTTTATACCACAATATCCTCACACATTTTAGGTTGTTTCGTCTTTCTGGCCAGACAGCATCCAAAGGAAGGCGTGTTGAGGTGTTCGCTGAGATTAATAATCTTAATCACCTAGTAAATGAGCCTTCAAGAATTCCGTGAACACGCTTAACTTGTTCCTTACCTCTTATCCTGATTAATACTTGGTCAATGTATTATCGCTTCTAGAATTATGCGGCCAATTGTTGTATCAGTTAGCTTATCGTTTATATACCACGCAGTTAGAGAAAAAACTCCAAAAAACCAGAATGGCAATACGAGAAGGCCAATTGGGACGTTCCGATCTGGGTACTATCTACAGGGCTTTTCGCCCTAAGCCCTGGTGCCCCTAAAAATACCTTGCTTCAGCTAGACAGAATACAAAACCGTGCGATAAAACTTGTCAGTGACGTAAACAAAGCGAAATCAATAGATTCGATTGATCACCTCGAAATGTTCAGGTTTTCTAACCGGGTGCAAGAAATATTTCACTCCCTCCGATCTGGCTACTATCTACAGGGCTTTTCGCCCTAAACTTGAGTATAATTGTAATATCTGGCCTGGTGCGCCTAAAACTACCTTGCATAAGCTAGACCTTGCGATAAAGTTATCGGTGACGTAAACATAGCGAACCCAATAGATTCGATTGATCAACGCAGGAACGTTTCCTTCTTATCACTGTTTTACCGCTTTTTTCATCAGCGGTCATCAAGAGAAATAACCGGATTCATGCCACCACTCCATGAATACTCGTGGCGCTCTAAATGCTCATCAGTATACCCCCTCCAGCTCATCTTCAGACGTACAGTCTTCGTTCTTCAGCCTTTCCAGACGTAAGTGGATTGCTTAGCTCTGTTTTCCCTTATCACTACAATTTGCGGGCATTCAAAACACAAACTCGCAGACCTCTCCTCCTTTTCTTTTCCTTAACCATTACTTCCACGCTGTCCTAAGCCTATCATTCAAGCCCCTTGCGCAAATTAAAAAACAAAGAAAGCTAAATAAGCGTAAATGAAGCTCTAGTTCAAAAGTGCTGAACATTTGCTTTGCCTGACAGCTCAACAGCTGTGAAAAAACTACTACACAAACAAAATTATTTTGTGTGGGAAAATTAGTTATATGAGAAATGTCATTCAAAGCAAATTCAAAGCGGTTGCTCGTAACGCAACGAAGCCGAAGCTAAAGCGTGATTGTGTTTCAGGCATAAAGTTTTAGTTTGTGACAGCAAAGTTTTAAATTGTGACAAACTTCATTGCTATTATATACATAGACATAACAACAAAAAATATTTCACATCCCTTTCAAAATTTTGCGAACTTCATTCTGTATATCTTCAAATATCTTCAACATAACGAGCAGAATTTAACCAAAATATATACATTTCTGTAACTCTTAAGTCTTATGTTTTTCATTGTGAGAGCGCCCTTATCTGAAATAGCATTTCCAATTAAGGATTACTATGTTTTGACAGCTATAACATTGCTAATTTAGCTTTGGTATTGACGTAACCTATGATTATGTCGCGGTTATACGGTTGTTACAACTGTCAATTATTTGTAGCATTGCTAATTTAGCTGTGGTATAAACGCTGCAAATGTGTAATATGCTTAAGCAGTGTCCTTTGGTTTATGCTACAAATACTCAATTATGTCAAAAATTTGACTGCTGATTCAATAATATTTGTAAAGTGAAATTTTTATCTGACTATATCACAAGCATTTACATTTGACGAATAAATTATTAATTGGTATTCGCAACTAAAAATTTGTATACATATACGCTATATAGTAAATTCTAAACGCTTTATAAAGTATGGTATTTTATTTTATTTCAGATTTACAAATTAAAAATTTGGTGCTGTGACACTTGAACGAATTTTTTGTTTGTTTTTTATGTTAATGTAAGGATTATAAAAAAATCAATACAAACAACAATATTTTATTTGGCATTGAAAAGCGTTTTTTTTTTGTTTTCCAAAAGTTCTTGCACCTTGAAGCATCGTAACGAACGAAGTTAACAGTTGTTACCCACAGCAAGCATAAACCTCAATCAACTATACGCTGAAAAATCATTTTTCTTTTTAGTATTTTTTTTTACTTCCAAATGTTTCTGGTGTAAATGTTTACATAATAGAAAATTGTTGATATTTATTTTATTACAATTTTGAAGTATTTATTTTTACAAGAGATCCTCCTATCGGTTGCGGAATTTTTCTTTTAGCAAAAGACATCAATAAGAACAAAATGCAAAAAATTGTATGTTTACTGTACTTATGTTAAGCAAAAGAAATACACAAAACAAAAAAGTAATTTAATAAATTATTTTAAGAAAACTTGAAATAAAATAAAATACATAAAAGTAGATTTTTTCATAAAATGAAATTTAGTATTAGTTAATATACATATAATTATGATATAGTATATAGCAAAAATATTTACTAAAAATATAGACAACTACTAGAAGATAACTAAAAAAGGAAGAAGGAAGAAAAACACTGACGAAGATTAGGTTAATATTGTTTTGTATTTTGTTTATGACGACATACACAAACAAGTATATTGTACACAGAACAGATTTATGTATATGTAATATTATTTTTGTAAAAACACTAAATATAATTAATTCCTATACATATATGTTTTTGAGGCGTTTTCGTTTGTTGTTGCATTTTTTATATCCTACTCTGCACAGAAACATTTTATTTCTACTTAAAAACAATGCATACAAAGAAATAACGAATTTAGCAAAAGTTAATTTAGAAAAACCTGCAAATCCCATTTATTTAAATAAGCAATCAAACAAACAACAAATAAACAAGGGAGTATAACAACAAATGCTTCTGTTTGTTATTGCAAATGAAATATACCTTAAGAATCAATAGCGATTTGGTCGAAAAAAGCAGCACACACAAAAGTAATTTGAACAAATAAACTAAAAATTGTAAATTACTAAAAAAAAGTTGAAAATCATAAAGCAATTAATTAAATTATAACTTCAATTAAAGCAACAAAAAAAACAAACGTTTATCAAACAACAACAACAACAACAACAAATCCAAAGAAGTAATTGGTGTTTCATAAAAAAATAAAACTTGAAACAAATTATGTTTTTAAAATTAATAAAAAACAATTATTACAACAAGAAAGGAACACGATAACGAGGTTTTTATTTTCGTAATTTTTTTTAAGGAGCAGATCTTTTGGAAGGCAGAAGTAGCTGCTAACGAGAGATAAAGACAGATGGAGGTGCAACTGCAGCTGCTATTATTTGCTATTAGCTGTATTTTATTGGAATCTGAATCCGAATTCGAATGTCAAAATCAGCAAAACAGATTTTGCTTATTCCAAAAACGATATAGATAGTGCAATTGTTGTTGTAATTCCTTATTCCTCGGCAATAAAATACGGCTATTGCTATATTGCTTTGGCAAAGCCAGCTTGGCTTTACTTTAATTCTCAAAGCGACAGATTTTGGTTTTACAGCCTTACGGTGAGCACCATAACTATAAATGGTTTTAGTTTCCTTAAAGCTGAAATTTTTTTGGTTTTACATTAAAGAAACTTGGGCTTTATAGTTTATACTTATGCGATTATTGTTGTAAGCCAATTTGGTTTTGCAAAAGCAACACAGCATTGACTCGTAACATTATTATTACATTTTATTTTAGTCTTGTCGGTACTGTGATTGTCATTGTAAGAGGTCGGCATTATTTTTGTATTTCTGCAAATGTTCCTTTTTTTGATATAATATATCTTCATTATATTAATTAATTATTTATTGAATATTCAAACTGTGAGTAGATAAGTAGTGGCTTACATTTGGGCGTTCAACCGGGATGAGCTTGAGATGATGAGCTTTGTCTTTTAAAAAAAGAAGACAATCATGGTGGCAAGATTCGTGTGTTTAGAATCTGCAAGGTGTTTAAATCGTTGTCGGTGATCGTACATGGAAAAGGTGTTTCGACGTGGGAAAAAACGGTTAACTGCGATTCAAGACGTTGACTTGGTGGTGGCGATTTGCAATCGTACGTTATTTATCAACGCGGAGGATAAAATTAATGGGTCTTCTTTTTATTCAACCCGAGCGAGTAAAGTTACCCGGAGTACACCGAGCGTGTGTTGCACGGCGTAAAAATGTTCGGTGTGTACACTGGGTAACTTTACTCGCTCTTACTCTGCCTTCCACTGATATTCATTTCAGAGTAAAAAATAGGAAACTGTGTATACACCGTGTCGTGCTCGGTTCACACAAAAAACACAGAGTATAGAGTAAAATTACCCCGGTTGAATAAAAAAACACAGTGTAAATTTTTGACGTACACTGCTTGCTCGGGTTGAATAAAAGAATAGACCCAATGTCAATGAATGAATGAGAGTGTTGTACGTCGCAGCTCCGTGCTTCCTGTTTTCCAGGCGGAGAAGAGAACTAACTGGACGGGAAATAAATTGCCAGATTGTTTTTATATTTAAAATATTTTTAATTGTTTTATTTCTACGACAGGCCCGCTGGCTGTGACTTGTCTAGAATTTTGGTCTTAGTTCTAATTTTCTTCTACTTCGACTTCTTCCTACACGCAGCTTCTTTTATACCCAAATTTCTGGGTTTAAACTAAAATGTCTTATTTTTGTTTGTTTAAGAAATCTGCGCTCGAAAGCCGAGAATCTTTTGTTTTCATTGTGTTGTCGCAGTTAATGAAAAGAGGGGTAAATCTCTAAAAATATCAAGATCTGTTAGAGGGGAAATCCGATCTACCGTAGATTGGTTTTTTGGGAAAAACGAACAACTTCTGCAACTCTGCGTCAGATTTAAAAAAAAAAACGACAATTCAAATTGGGCTGATTGAGCAATAGGATCTATTTATTATCTATCGATATATGCCTGAAACACAAACAAGCTTCGGCTTCGCCTGACGTTTACGAGTTCAGCCACACGATTTCAATGCTTCCTATCACAATGTTGCTTCGGCTTCAATTTTCGTTTGGCAATCGTAAAGAAAAACGTAATGTTACGTAACGAAGCTACAAACGGAAGCTCTAGTTCGAAAGTGCTGAACATTTGCTTTGCCTGACAGCTCAACAGCTGTGAAAAAACCACACAAACAAAATTATTTTGCGCGGGAAAATTAGAATTATCATTCAAAGCAAATACAAAGCGTTTGCTCGTAACGCAACGAAGCCGAAGCTGAACCGTGTTTGTGTTTCAGGCATTACTCAACTCACTTGCATGCTCTTATAATGCACGAGCACTTAAAAAACGGCATTGGTATTGTGTGGGAATCAAATCACTTACAGGGAATTTTTACCCTCTAGCTGTACAGTGTGTACTCTTCATATATCCCATTAAAACCTAACCGATATTTTTATTTTTTTTATATATAGATGATAGATGCCAAGGGATAAGTCCCTGAATGACTTACGTCACGGCAATAAGTTGTGCTATGCCATTTATTAAAATTAAAATTTGAAGGAATGAGAATTAAAACATATCACATTCCTCACGTTTGTAGCCGGTTTCAATTTATTTTCTCAGAATTATCTCTGATTCATTGAAAAAGCAATACGAAAAACGAACACGAAACTAAAACAATTTATAACTAAAGAGTTGCCAATCGAACTGTCTCTTCAATATTATTACCTCAGATACAGCTTCTAATTTAGTTAATTCAGTCCAAACGAACATGGCTCTTCTTTTATTCAACCCGAGCGAGTTTTGTTACCCGAAGTACCCCGAGCGAATGTTGCACGGCGTAAAAATATTCGCTGTGTGCACTGGGTAACTTTGCTCGGGCTTACTCTGCCTTACACTGATATTCATCTCAGATTAAAAAATAGGAAACTATGTATAAACTGTGTCGTGCTCGGTTCACAACAAAAAACAAAGAGTACAGAGTAAAATTACCCCTGTAAAAACACCGAGTAAATAGTTGACTTACACAGCTCGCTCGGTTGAATAAAAAAACAGACCCATAAACGAGTAATGAATACAAAACAAAACCAAAATACATTTTTTAAAGTGACTTTCTGAACACTCTCAAATAATTGACTACTGCAGAAAGTCTACAGAACTTTTAGGCAGTCCATGTATTTTGTACATATACATATTTCAAAATTTTTCTTCCAATATAAAATTGGTCGGTCGGGGTCGGCTGCTGTCAAAAATGAAAAATTTTCCATAGTTGTGCTGATTTTTAAAGAATAGTTTTATCGTATTTTAAAGGTATAATCTAAAGCAATCAAATAAAAGAATATTAATAATATACTTAATCGATGAAAATTTGCATCAAATGATTCAAGAAAACAAGAAGATTTTTTCGTCTGCCGCTGCGCCCATTCCTATTTTGCTTTGTACCAATTTGTGGGCACATCCATTGCCAATATCAATTTATGAATTAAATAAAATAAAGCTGTGAAATGCTGCTGCTGCTTTAATGTAGATCGTTTTGCATTTCGGGTAACGTGTGTCCATTACCCATTGCACAAAGACAACAAATTACAAAACTTTGTAAGTTATATTTATTCTCTAATCGGAGTTGTTGGGTATATAACTGTTATAACCAATCCAATTGTATGTATTGCACTATGGCGCTGTTACGTGTTTTGCACAATGTGATTTTTGATTAATCCAATTTTTCTTTTCATTTTTGTGCAAGATTTTAAATGATCTTTTGAAATTTCAAAAGCCAGATAAGAAGTCATTTTAATTTTTATATACAATTTCTTGAGGCGAATTTTAATATCGTCGTTGGACGACAAGACCAGCATATAGAAACACAAACAACCGAAAAAACACGACGCCAGCAGCAAACGGTAGTAGTTAATCAATCGTAATAAAGCAAAACAACCTTCTAAGTCATAAATGGTAAGCTCCTCTCGCGTTGGTTATGGTCACATAATTAATAAAGAACATTAATAATTAAAGGAAAGTCAATACATGATCGAATGGTTAGTTCAGCAATAAAATTCAAGAATATGTGATTTTTGTTTGTTATTATTCTCGCTATGGCTGAATCTTAACGGCAGTTTTTACTAATTCTCTGCTTTCGTTGCAACCTTTCAGTTTTTTTTTTTCATTTGGGAATAAAGTGATCCTTAAAAACTCATGTTTTTCTGAATTTTGTATTGAAATGTTCCATCAAACGTTTTCGAGTGCTTTGTATAACAGTTATATACGTAACTTTCCTTTGGCTTTAATGGTGGTAAATATTAATATAATTTAAAATTTTCTTTTTTTATTTAGTTTTTCACGTTAATGGCTATGTTTTAAGAAAAAATAAATAAATTCGTGCATAATTTTCTGAGCGTAAATGTATAACAGTTTTTTGTTATATTGTTTGTATTGTTGAAAGTTTTTGCGCATTATTTAACAAACGAATTTACAGGGTCGACAAGTCCTCCTTCCTTCCTTTGCTCCGCGGGTGATCATAAGGTTTCTACAAATGCCCGCCAACGAACTCGATTTACCGGCTGAGGTTTCAAGAGACGCAACTCTATCCTCTGAGATCTTGCTTCTCTTCTATTATCCTTTTCCATGTCCTACTAGGACGACGAACTCAGCGGCTTCCTTGTGGATTCCAGTCGAGAGCTTGTTTCGTGATATCGGCTGATAGTTTTCTCAAAGTGTGGCCAATCCAGCTCAGTTTCCGTCATCTGATTCCGCGATTGCTTCCTGCTGCGCAACTCTGCACAAACCTTGGTTGGTTAGAGTGTACGGCCATATTATTTTTAGTATTCGGCTTTAAAACTTTTTGACGAAGACTTGGAGGCGGTTCGCCATATAAGACTACTGAGAGAACGTTATATCCAAAGATCGTTAGATTCAGTTTCCCGGAGATATATGACAAGTTCCATATATTATTGCTCACACGAGAGCGCACATCCAAATCAGCGCCACAATTTTTTGACATCCAGCTGTCCAAATAACAAAACTTATCGACTTCCTCTTTCTAGTTCCATCAATCGAGAGATCACATGTACCACTAGCGTTTACGCGTAATAGTTTTGTTTTTTACACGTTAATTTTAAACCCTCGTAGTTAGCGTGGAATTCTAGTGAGTTTAATTTTCGTTTTATGCCACCCAACGATTGTGACAGAAGACATATCAGCGAAATAATTCAAATAATTATTAAGAGCAATACCAACCTTGCTTGACTTCCGAGTAGATATTAAAAGCATAGCCAAGATGGCCGTTATGAATGACACAACATGTTGAGTCGTGGTACGTACAGCTCCTTGATGAGTTTTTCCGGAACATCATAGCTAGACAGAATCTGCCATATCATGTTTCGGCCCACGCTATCAAAAGCGCGTTTAAAATCTACAAAAACCATATACAGGGAAGAGCGATACTCAACTGACTGATTATACGCAGGGTGTTGTTTTGATCAGTGCAGGAACAGTTTGGGCGAAATCATGTTTGTCATTCCTCAAAATTGGCTCTTAAGCATAATGTAATCTATTATTGTAGAGATCATTTTGTTAATTGAGTTTGACTATTAACCCTTCTTTTAACGACCGTGAAATGGTTTTAGATTCCCAGATACCTTAATATAGCGCGTGCTATATTAACTCGACATCGGCTTGAAGAATTTCTGCGTAGATGTTGTCATTACTTGCGAATTTACCTGGTTGCAGTGAACAAAGGTGTTGTCCTTATCTCATCCAACGAAGGAGTACTACGCTGATATTAAGTAGCCTGTTTGGGTGGATATGCGGACTGGCGGACGTGCCTGGCGAATTACAATTCGGAACATTCCTAAAATATTCTATTCAACGGGTTAACATAATGGTATAATCTATACTAATATTATTAAGAGGTAAAGTTAGTTTGTGTGTTGGAAACTACTAGACCGATTTAAAAAATTATTTTACTAATATTTAGAATGGACAACATAGGCTATATATTATCCCGTTTTAATAAAAGGGCCTTTCGTGGTGACCAATTTTGTAACTAAATAACTAGAGTCGACTGTGCTGTGTGCTGCTCTGTTCGTTGCGCTGTTTCTGTGCTGTACGAACATCACGTCATAATGACTGTGCTATATGTGTGGTGGGGCAGCCAGGCAACGCTGGGTATTTCAGCTACTCTTCTTATACAATAATAATACTTTGGCACCACAGACCATTGCGGTCCAGGGACTAGCTTCTCGCGACCATTTGTGTGTGCATGTATATGTTAATGAATGAGTAAGGTGTTACCTCGGCGTCAGCCGGGACTCGCCAACCCCCTTCCCCAAGACGTCGAATAGACCAACAAAGAATAAAATATCAGGCGTGGTCCGGCTGCCCCTCCCAAACTACTGACCCATCCAAAATCACCGCTCATTCCACCGAAACCACGGCAGACCTCTGGTATAGTCTTTCCCGGACTATTACTGACCGACAATTGTAGCCTACAACCTCCGGTCGCGAGTTTATACATAAATCCCACGGCAAACTTAATTTTTTTAGTTTTTTAGGTTCCTATAATCATCCCCGAACTATTACGAACATTTAAAAAAAAGAGCCAAATCAGTTTAGCCGTAAATTTTTATAATATTGATTTATACTAATTTATTAAGTCTTTAAAATTTTTATTTAATTGTGTTGCTTATTATAGAATTTATTTAATCGTTTGTAAAAATATTAATATTTGTCAATATTTCCACCACAATCAATGCAGTTTTTAGGCATTCTGGGAACACACAAACCACTTTCATAAGATTTATTAATCAAATAGGTCAGCAGACAAGATGACTCATTTTCTTTAAAACTACGTTAGTTATCCCATCCGAACCGCATGTAAGTTTAGGTTTTAGATTAGAAATTACACCTTTTACGTCATATTCTTCCACTGGTGTCACGGAAAAAGAGAAAGGCCCTCCATTATCAAGAAGGGAGTTTAAAGTAGCAGTCGTGTTGAGACCGAGTTAGTTAATTATATAAATGTGAAAATTACTCTATTGGTCTGTCTGTCTGTCTGTCTGTTACCTTTTCACGGCTAAACGGCTGGACCGACTTGGCTCTTTTTTTTGTTGAATTCTCTATATTAACGTCGCGTGCCCGTGGCTGGCTGGCTGGCTGGCTGGTCAGATTTTCTGATCAATTTTTAACACACTTCCCAAAGCCCGATTTTATTGAAATTTTGCACACATGTATATTTCCGGTGAAAATACTTTCTAATAAAATTTGGGGCTCCTCTGATCCCGGGTCGGGGGGCTCCCATACAAATATTTTACAAAATTTACCCGATTTTCTTCCAATTTTATATATAGGGTTTTTCAATAAGAGCACTTCAACTTTTTTTTTGAATAAAACACAAACTGTTCGACTTTTAAACTAACTTTTTTTTTTATTAACGAATTTGAACATATACATATGATAAATTTAAGTATGAAACTCGATTTCTTTTGCATGACCACCGCGTGCACGTTTTACGAAGTGAGCCTCATCGCTGAAGATGATTTTTCGGTGAAAATCTGCATCATTTTCGATTTGCTCTTGAGCCCAATTCACGAATCGGCGTCGCTTCAAATGGTCAAACGGCTTTAGTTGTTGTGTCAGCTTGATCTTATACGGATGTAGGCCAAGATCTTTACGTAAAATCGATTGTCGAACGGGCTGGCTTGTTAAATGGAGCGCAAAATGGCCGTAATGCTCTTAAAGTAGCGGCAACAGAACGATTATTTTGATAAAAAATTTGCACGATTTGCAATCGCTGTTCACATGTGTAGCGTTCCATGATGAAATGTATACTAATGAAGTTTCCAAATGACAAAAGAACAATAAAAAATATGGCGTCGTTCGCCGTCCCTATCGGAGAAAAGTTGAAGCGCACCTATTGAAACACCCATACATGTGTATCTCCGATGGAAAACACTTTTTTAAAAAGTTTTGGAGAGCTCGGGCCCCGGGCTCGTATACAATTTTTTTTTTTAAAAAAAATTAACCCAATTTTCTTCAAATTTCATGTACGTGTATATGAAAAATGAAATATTTAAAAATGTTGGAATAATTTACGATTCGCGCCAAAAATCCAGATAGGGCCCCTGGGTTTCTGTTAGTGCCAGAACATCAGGTTTGTGGTCTGCTAAAAGGACGCATGTGGCCGAGAGATCTAAGCCAACGAACGTTGCTCATATCAACCCAGTCATATTGGATAGTATGTTACGAGATATATACGCCGACTTTATGAGGGAGTACGAAAAATTGGATCACATGGCAATCAATTATCTCAGCAGCAGTATTATCTAACGTTGTCAAAACTACTAGTACAACGGCTAAATTGCGTGTCGTATATTAGGCCTCAGCTAAATCGAATATCGGCATATCTTTGAATAATATCTTCAGCTACAGCTGGCTTTCTAGTTTTTTGACTTCGTGTGTTGTAGGAGACCGCGAGCTTCAGTCGCACACTGTCACTATAGACGTCTGCTGCCCTTCGGGTTCTAAATTCCAGCAACAATGCTCACCACTTACGGGTTGTAGCTATGTCATCGATCTCGTTGTAATACATGCGATCAGGAGAGGTCCAGGTGGTCTTGTGGAATTTATTGTGGGTAAAAATTGTACCTCCAATGACTAGCAACAGCAAACCTTTCTCCATTGTCATTCATAGAACCAAGGCCGTGCTTTTCCATGACTTGTTCTCATTTACTGTTGTCGATGTGTACATTTGCGTTAAGGTCGTCATTATAATTACGATATCACACTCGTCAGTATTTGGTCTAATGAGTTATTTAGACGCAGGTAAAACGCGTTTTTCTTAGAGGTAGAGGAAGAGGTAATCGTTACGTTGGTTAGTAGACTTGAACAAAATTGACCTGCCGAACAGCTGATTAAAATCTTGTTTAATAATTCTATCGGATATTGCTTGCCGGTTAGAAAGCGGAAATATCACTCCATTCGCATGGTTTCCCGAAAAAATTAGAAACTCGCCGGTAGATGTTCTCTTTCCCCTACTACAGTCCACCTCACCTCACCTAAGACGTACACATTTTTTCTTAAAGTCAACCCTAGCACATGTGGTTGACACTTCGACCAAAAAAGATCTATTGTATCATAAGGTGTAACTAATCTAAGAGACTTACCATCTCCCTATTGAAGGATTGTAAGTCCTTAGTGGCAGAGTTTCTCAGATCTGTTGTCGAGAATATTGCATTATGGAAAATACGGCTCCTTAACCAAAGTAATTCTGGGCATTCACAGAGAATGTGCACGGATGATTCATCATCTTCCGAGCAGAACCTGCATTCCATTGGTGATACCGCAAGACACAGTGACCTCAGTGACCGCAGCCTAGATCGACATGAAGCGCAAGTCCCTTTCTCATATAGCGCGCGAACCAAGCAAATAAAAATCGGATTGGTTACCAAAATCGTTCACTTAATTTTGTCGAGTTTTCAGTGACGCCACGTGGACGCATGAAATAGGATTTTTTTTGAGAGAGGTGAAGGAAATGACTCTATAATCGCAGCATCATCACCGTTTGTTTGTAGGGCCCGTACCAATTCTTTGGTGTTGAATAGCATTAGGCGATATTATTTTTTGTTCTTCAATTCCTTATTTAATTGATTAAAATATTCTCCAAATAGATCCTAGACTGCCAAACACCATGGATTTGCAATCGCAACGTAAACGTGGCGGAAGGTCGACAAAGCAGGCAAACGCAGCCTCAACCAACAGCACCACAAATAGGACATTAGAAGAATCCACAACATCTTTTAGTGCTCAACAACTATCTGGGTGTAAGGATTCTATAAACGATGCGCAATCCAGCTCAATTATAGCAACCAACGTTAACCGAGAAGAATCACATCAAGATGCAGACACTGACAGCCCAGGCGTTGGCGGTGGCAGCGGCGGCATCGCCTCTCCCCCACCAAATGCAAGTGAATGCCGTCGAAGTTCCCGCAAGAAAGTCATTAAATTTGATGTTCGTGATTTGCTCAATAAAAATCGCAAATCGCACAAAATTCAAATTGAAGCACGCATCGATTCGAATGCACCACAACCAAAATCAGATACTCTCGACGGGAATGTTACCGCAGCTACATCTTCCTCAAATATGTCTAGCAAACAAAAAACATTTATTGAAAAATCGGCAATATTCCGTCGATATTCAATATCGGAGCAAAATAAAGTTAGTGTACCACTGAGACCGCCGCCTTTGATGACATGCGTACTGCCACCGCCGAAAATCTCTTCACTCATACAAAATTCATCAAATAATGATAGCGTAGATGCTGCCGTTCTAGCTCTTCCAAAAGATACACCTCAGGCGAGAGGACTCAGTCGGACGCAGGAAATTTTCAACGCCAGCATGCTTAAGTCGAAGCAATTTAACAGTTTGATTGTAGCACAAATGGAAAGCACAAGCAGTAGTAGTTGCCTTGGTGGTGGTAGTAGTAGCAGTAGCAGCGTTTCCTCTATGTTGTTGTCGCAGAAGCAGCCACCAGGAAGACGCAAAGTACAAGTTTCAGCAGCCAATTTAAATTCAGCTACTAATGATGTAATACCACAATTGCCGTCACGGCGGATTGACACTGTTGTTATAGAATCCTCCGCGAATTCAGTACAGCGACGTGGTCGTGGACGTCCAAAGAAAGCGAAGGAGACGAATCTAATCCCTCGCCAGGAAATAGAAGAAGACGTAGTTACAACTACGTCACCAACGTCAATTTCAGTTGATAACAACTCAAATTCAAATGATTTTAACGAAATTATTGAAATCGTTACTGACGACAGTTGCAGTGGTGGTGGTGGCATCTTGTCTTCATCAGAAATCGACTCACTGACCAATAAGTCAAGTGAAACGTCATCAAAACGAAATACAAGGCAACAAACTGAAAGAATTATGCGACATGAAATAGGCGAGGATGAGTCTACCTCCTCATCTGTTGTTGTTGTCGAAATTATCGACGAGTCTTTGACTCCGACCGAATTAAGTTTTAATCAAGATGAAGCAGCTGACGAGAGTTTGGAAGCTGTGCTCAACACAAGTGACGAATCATCAAATAGTTCAAAGGTTAAACGATTCCCAAAAACTGCCCAAAATTCTCTTCAACTGAGAAAATCTCAGCAATCTTCTGTCACTGTGGAAAGCACTATCCCTAATACCATTGAGATTGAATCGCAATCGGATTCAGCAAGTGTTTCACCAACATTGCCTAACCCTTCACGGAAACGTGGAAGACCCAAATTAAATGAAAGGCTTAAAGCAACAGCGAATACTCTTGAGGATTGTTGTGCTTCGTCAAACGTACGGGAAACTGCAATAACGACATCATCATCATCATCACCACCATCAATTGAAGACGGTGGTGGCGATTGTTTTGCTGCCGAAATGGTTGTTGCAGCAATTGAAGAAGTTTCAACGGAGGTAGTCGTTGAAGGTGATTTTCATCAGCCTGACCTTATAATAGAACAGCAGCTGTCCGTTGAGAGTGCTCCGCAAATGACGCCACCACGTAAGAAACACTACAAGTTCAAGCGAACAATATCTCTACGCTCAGGAAAAGGTTCTTCTGAGGAAGAAATTGATATTTCATCGCCAACACAGTCAATTAAATCTGACGACAATGGCGAAATGCAGAAGCGGAACCGTAATAGCAGCAGCAGTAGCAGTAGTAGTAGTAGTAACGGCATCATCGGTGGTAGTAGAACTGATTCCCAGGGAAAAAGCTGCTCACCAAGCAATTCCGAATCGGAAATGTATATTAGTCGCGGAGGACAGCTTCGAGTTTCAGTAAAGCGATTGCTGCTCAAGGATTTATCACCGGGAAAGCAGCAAATTACGCCGGCAGTTACTGAGAAAACGGGAGGAGATAATGTCGATGAATCTAAAATGGAAATTACACCTACAAGTCCAATTATTTCGATTACCGATGACAGTGCGTCTTCTTCGTCTTTGTCGTCGTCGCTTGGGAAAAAAGTTTCCAAGCGTTTACAGATGCAAAAATTACAAAAAGACTCGCAGGACCAAGAAAAAAAATCAAACAAGATAGAAATGCTTGAGGCTACTATCCTTGTTAGCGACACAGAAATTGAACCAATACCAGAAATAGCCCCACAAGGCAAACAACAGAAAGGTAAATTAGTAGCGGATCAAATGCCTGCCAATGCGACAAAGGTGATTACTGAAGAAGAGAGTCGTAAGAGAGTTGAATTAAGATCACCAAAAGGAAGGGCAAAAGTGGAAGCTCCTCAAAATAAACCAAAAACTGAAGATGTTTTAAAGGAAGAAATTACTGCCACTGTTATTAAAAAAGATATCAACGATGGAGATAACAAAGAAAAACCCTTAAAGGTGCATCAAATGCCTGCTAAAGTGACAAAGGTTGTTACTGAAGGAGAAAATGATAGTCAACAGAGAGTGGCGGTGATTGAAAAAGTAAGATCACCAAAAGGAAGGGCAAAAGTAGAAGCTCCCGAAACTAAACCAAAATCTGAAGTTATTGTAGAGAAAGAAATGGCTGTTGCTGAAATAGATCTCAACGAAGGTGATAACAAAGAAAAGCCCTTAAAGGAGCATGAAATACCTGCGAAAGTGACAAAAGTGAATACTGAAGAAGAGAGTCGTCAGAGAGTGGAGGTGATTGAAAAAGTAAGATCACCAAAAGGAAGGGCAAAAGTAGAAGTTTCCAAAAATAAAACAAAACATGAAGATGTTGTAGAAAAGGAAATGACTGCCACTGTTGTTGAAAAAGACCTTAACGAGGCTGATAAAAAAGAGCATCAAATGCCTGCAAAAGTGACAAAGGATGTTACTGAAGGTGAAAATGATAGTCAACAGCAGAGAGTGGCGGTGACTGAAAAATTAAAATCACCAAAAGGAAGGGCAAAAGTGGAAGTTTCCCAAAACAAAACAAAACTTGCGGATGTTGTAGAGAAGGAAATTACTGCCACTGTTATTGAAAGAAACCTTAAAGAGGGTGATAACAAAGAAAAGTCCTTAAAGGGACATCAAATGCCTGCAAAAGTGAATACCGAAGAAGAGAGTCGTCAGAATGTGGTAGAGATGATTGAAAAAGTAAGATCACCAAAAGGAAGGGCAAAAGTAGATGTTTCCAAAAATAAAACCAAACACGAAGATATTGTAGAGAAGGCAATGACTGCCACTATTGTTGAAATAGATCTCAACGAGGGTGATAAAAATGGGCATCAAATGCCGGCAAAAGTGACAAAGATGGTTACTGATGGAGAAAATGATAGTCAACCGAGAGTGGAGGTGATTGTAAAAGCAAGATCACCGAAAGGAAGGAAGAAATTAGAAGTTTCCCAAAACAAAACAAAACATGAAGATGTTGTAGAAAAGGCAATGACTGCCACTGTTATTGAAAAAGACCTTAACGAGGGTGGTAACAAAGAAAAACCCTTAAAAGAAATTGCAGGAATACTTGAAGGTGCACAAGGCAAGGTACTGAAGGTAAAAGTATTGAAAAAATTGCCGGAAAAAGTTGTACATGAGAATGAAAATATCAAAAGAAAGGAAGTTGTTGAAGTTATTGAGGAGAACAAATTTTTCAAAGTGGCAGTGAAAGTGGAAAACCCCAACGAAGATATTACTGAGGCTGTCAAAGAAATAACTAAGCAATCGGATGCCCAAATTGAGGTGACCCCAACGGATGATAAGGAACAGGAAATGCATAAGAAGGTGTGTGTTCAGAATTTACAGAAAGATGAGGTTATTGCTATTGCTGAGCAAGAAACGATTAAAAATAAAAAGTCGCCATACAAACGGGGTAAAGCTAAGAAACAGGATATCATTGAAGAAGGGAGTAAAGCTTCAGACGTTCAGACAGACGATGAAAATCTACCAAAACGGGCTGCAACTGCTTCTGAGACTGACGAGCGGACACAAGGACAAATAATAGTAGAAAAACCAACATTATCAGGTACTCAGTCAGTTGTGGAAAAAATTACAGTACTGCCCTCTGGAGACATTGAAGAAATATGCCTTGATTCTGATGAAATTCCAAGTCCAGAATTTGAAGTTGATGTTCCTGCGTCGACATCTGGAAATACATTCACTAAAATTAACAAAGCACCGTCATCTTTATCTCAATCAAGTGATTCGGATAGAAATTCAGCGGCATATTTATTATCCAATAATCAAGAGAACAAGACGAATCTTACAACTGAAGCAGCAGATTCTTCCTTACCAGCTGCAATCGCTTATTTACTACAGAAGAAAAACAAGCGCAGATTGAAGGAAGAAATAAATAAATTACCACCGAAAAAGTTACAACTACAAAAAATAATTAACTTCGAGTTGGGAGCAGATGATCAGGTGAATCAAATGAAATTGCCATTGAAGAAACAGTTGCGTAGACGTGTATCTGCAGTTTATTCTTGCATGCCTGCAGAAACGTCCAAAGTAGTAGCCGCATCCGAGACCAATATGGGAAGCGAGGAACCCCAAACCCAAATCATTGAAACTCCAGCTGATGAACCATCAAAAGTGCGAGAGGACTGTAAACAAAACGACATCTGTGCTTCAGAGATTTTAACAGCGGACGATAGCGATCAACAAATGTCTAAAGAAAATTCAAATGGAAGTTCTCCGGTGGAGGAGACGTTATTTACAACAAGACGGAAATTTATTCGTCGCTATGAGACGAGGAAAAAGCGTGTGGCCAATGCCAAGTTCGAAACTAAACAGGAGACAAGCAAGGTAGAAGAAATATCACCATTCGTTCCTGATGTGACTTTGAAAGCTGATGAAGCAACAAATTCGGAATCTGTTACTCTCATGGATCCTGCGGTCAGCAATGCTGATTGTTCCGAAGTGACATTATTTGATTCGACAATTTCTATTCAAGACGAGACCAACTCCAACTCCTCGCCTGTCATTGAGGAGTCTCCATCAATAGATTGTTGTTTAGCATCTAACAAAAATGAACATTCTATTGCTGCCACGACAAATGCGGAGGCTTTTAGTCAATTTTTAATTTCCGAAGAAACAACAAATATTCAAAAAATTAATTATCAAACTTCTCCTAGTCAGAAAAATGGTTTAATAATTAATACATGGGAAGCTGCATCAAGTAAAGAGACATCCTATATGAAAGCTGAGAATAATATTCCGGAAGTTGCAATCAAGGAAACTCAGCTTGCTATCGCGAAAGATCAATCGAAGGATGTTGCATTGCCGAAAGATGAAATAGAAGTTAAACCAATTGCAGTTCCTTCAGTTGCAGTTGCTCCAATTGAAGGAAATCCTATTGAAGTTACTCCAGTTACTGTTAATCCAATTGCAGTTAATTCAATTGCAGTTGCTCCAATTGAAGGTCATCCGATTGCAGTTGCTTCAAGTGCAGTTCCTCCTGTTCCAGTTGCTTCAAGTGCAGTTCCTCCAGTTCCAGTTGCTTCAAGTACAGTTCCTGCAGTAGAAGGAAATCCAATTGCAGTTTCTCCAATTGAAGGAAATCCAATTGCAGTTGCTCTAATTGAAGGTACTCCAGTTGCAGTTGCTTTAATTGAAGCAAATCCCCCTGAACCAAATCCAGTTGAAGCCGATCACAACAACGCTCTCGTTTCTTACAATATAGTTGCCAAGAAGAAACCTTCCACTCCGACAGTAGTTCGTCGAGGTCGTAAACAAAAATCGTTCACTAGTTCACCAATCGCCGGAAGGGAGGAAACTGTTAAAGAACAAGAAGGGGAAAACCCACTGGCAACGAAGATACTACAACATTCTTCTTCATCAACAGATATAGCAAACCAATTGGCAGAAGACGAATCAACATCATCAGCAGGTTCTTCTTCAGCAGTTGCAAAAAGCGATGATTCATCTAAATCAGACGATGTACCCAAATGTGTCGCAAAAAGCGATAATTTGGCCAAATCTGACAACAAATCAGACTACAAAGAGAAACGTTCCCCAAAAGCACCGCCAAAAAAGCGGCTTTTTAAAATAAAGCAATCTGAAGTGAGCGATCAACAATCAACTGCCCCAGGTTTTCAAATGATTATTCCAAAAGAAGGTTTCCGTTTAGAAACATCAGCAGAGCAAGATATTACAAAGCCAATATCGGACAAAGATATGTTACCGAAAAACGCCCCCTTCAAAAAAGAAGTCATAACATTAAAGCATACAAAGGCTTCGTTGAAACAAATGCCGGACGATTGTCAAATGCCTTTAGTGAATCAAATAAGTGCAGTAGGACCATTTGGCGGGGGCTCCTCCAATCCAACATCGGCGAATCGTAAGAAATCCAAACAGAAAATTGCAAAAGCAAAAGAAGAAGAAAAAGAAATGCCACCGACAACGTCTATTAAAACAAAACATCGATCAAAAGCGGTGGAGTTCAACGAGGATACCATGTGTTTTTCCAAGTCAAAGCAGTCGCCAGACAAAAGTCAGATCGTTTCTGAAGAAAATCGGATTAGTTCTTCTTCGGCTGGAGTAAAAGTTGAAAGGAAAAGTGGTAAAAAGAAATCCAACAAAGATGCCATTGAATCGGAATTAGATTCAAGCCGTGGAAAGAAAAAACACCATGACAGTTTGTCGGATGAAAAAACGTCATCTAAAGGATCAAAGAAAAATCGGGAAAAACCAACGTCAGCAGATTCTTTAACACCGCCGCTAATTGAACAGAAGTTTATTGAGGAATATTCAACTGCGACCCTTGAAACTCCAACTGAAATTCCATTGAGAACTCCTTCACCTTTGCCAAAATGTTCTGCACCATCAATTCCGACACCATGCGAGTCTGTTGTGGAATCGGTGGTGGTGGTGGAGGAAGATCCCGATCCACTTAAAGATATTGAGAAATTCATCGCGGATGGTGTCAATCTCCTGAAGCGTGACTACAAATTAGATGATAATGATAGTGTAGTTGGTGGAATTCCTGAAGTGCTCAAATCAACGGCGGATAATGAAAACGACAGCACCAGTCTCACCAGCTTAACATCGAAGAAAATCAAACTCGACGAGGAAGAGTTGGAAAAGCGACAAACAACTTTGACGCCGGTATGCACCTTTGCAGAAACTCCAGCTGCAACGCCAATAGCAACGCCAACAGCAACACCGCCGCCAAAGAGTCCACCTAGTGGTATTGATCTTGAGGATTCCAATTCGATGACAAATGGTATTCGCCGATCGGATCGAATTAAAATAATCTCCAAAACTTCTAAAAGTCTTGTTGGCCGTGGATTAGTTCGTGATAAGGAGAGATTTTCGCTGAAAGACGACCAAGAGACTAAAAGTCATTATACAATCGATGACCAGAGACTCGATTTGGCCGAGGTGGAGGCGAAAAATGCGAAATTCCTTAAGGACATGGAAGAGCGTCTCAGTAATTTCCGTGTCATCAAGGAAAACGAATACAAATGCGAACGTATCATTAGCAAGGAGGCAAAGAAAATGATTTGCGATTGTTTCCTAACAGCCGAGGAGGAGGAACGTGGTGAACTGGGATGCGGTGAGGATTGTCTGAATCGTTTGCTGATGATTGAGTGTGGCATCGATTGTACGGTGAAGGATCGTTGCACAAATCGTCGTTTTCAAAAGTTCCTCTGTTCGCCGTGTCGCGTTTTTCGCACAGAAAAGAAGGGTTTCGGCATTTTGGCCGATATTGAGATTCTGCCGGGTGAATTCATCATGGAGTATGTCGGCGAGGTGATCAACAGCGAAGAATTTGAAAATCGACGAAATGTCTATTCGCAGGATAAGAACAAGCATTATTACTTTATGGCTTTGCGTAGTGATGCGATCATCGATGCTACCAACAAGGGAAACATTTCGCGTTTCATCAATCACTCGTGTGATCCCAATGCTGAAACGCAAAAGTGGACAGTCAATGGGGAGTTGCGGATTGGTTTCTTTAGTCGTAAATCGATTATGCCTGGCGAGGAGATCACATTCGATTATCAATATCAGCGGTATGGCAAGGAAGCGCAAAGATGTTATTGTGAGTCGGCTAATTGTCGCGGCTGGATTGGTCAGGAGCCTAATTCGGAGGAGGAAGAGGAGGAGGAGGAAGCTGAAGCTGATGATCTGCTGCTGGACGAGGACGATGAGGAGGATGATGATGAGGAAGGAGATGATGAGGAGGACACTGATGAAACTACCGACGCTGATGAAAAGGATGCCCAAAAGAAATTGGAAATGGCCGCTGCTGCAGCTGCTGCAGAGGTACAGCGTCCACTCGTTGTTCTTCCTTCGAATAAAGATGAGTTGCGAATCAGTAAAGATGTTGCGGCAGCGGTGGCTTCACTTAAAAAACACAACAAACGCTCTACGGCTGCTTGTAAGTTTAGTAAACTTCTGAGCAAAATGACTGCCAGGAGGAAGAAGAAATCAAAAATCGGCAGGGACAACTCTTTGGCGGCATCTGATGCACGACTATCGGTTCAATCCAAGGCAAAAACAAAACCTCGTTACCTTGAAGATCCAGACATTGAGGATGAAGTTCGATTTCTTCTCAGTTGTGGTCTTAAGAATCAGTCGGACACATTGCGTATGTCACGTCTGATGGTGCGTGCGAAACTAGTGCAGACTCGCCTTAAACTACTCGAGATTCTTCGCAAAGGTGAGCTACCGTGCAGGCGATTGTTTCTCGATTATCATGGTATGCGTCTGTTGCATGGCTGGATGAGTGAAGCAACGCAGCAAGAGAGGGACGTAGACATTCGAATGGCACTTCTGGAGACACTTGAGAATCTGCCCATAGCCAACAAAACTATGCTGACTGACAGTAAAGTCTTACAGACTGTTCGCAGTTGGTGTGGCGGCAATCAAGACAACAACTCTTCACCGAGCGATGACTCGTCTAAGGAGAGCCTGGCGCAGTCATCAGTGCTCGGAAATCATCTAGAAACTCCCACGGAACTGCAGAAGCTTGCCAATAAACTGACAGCAAATTGGGATAATCTGCCAGTGATTTTCCGAATTCCGAAACGCGAACGAATCGAACAAATGAAAGAGCACGAACGTGAAGCTGATCGCCAGTACAAAGCAGTGGCCGCTCTCGAAGATGATAGGGTTCTAACAGCAAGAGCAGATGATCGTAGTCGTGATCGCTTTGGACGTTCAATAGCAAGCAGCACTAGTGGCCTAACAAACCGATACAAATGGGGACGTGAAAAGGATAAAGATTCACGAGAGCGCAACAATATCACTTTGACGTCGAGTTGCTCTTCGATAGATCGTCGACGGTTGGCCAACGAAAAGTCATCGTCACCGTCTGTTGCTGGCGGTGCAGCAGGAAGTACTGCCTCTTCGAATTGCACTGCCAATCTGTCAAAGGAGCAACGCAGGGAAATGTTTGCAGCAAAGGTAAAAGTGCGGAAATTTTGTTTGTTTTTGTTGTTTTCTTTTTTAATTTCAATTTACCTCTATATGTGTAGGTTGCACGCGATGAGGCCGAAAAACGCCTCGCCGAGGAAAGGAGGGAATTCGAGACAAAATGCCGTTTCTTCGGTTTGGATCCGAAGAAGCTACGTCCACAAGATATGCCATTCTGTGTAAATCCCTCAACGGGACAGTGGTATTCGGCGGATCGCCAGCCAATTGTTACACCGCCAAGCTATGCCCACGTCCAAGTCCCTGTGAAGCCAAAATCATCAAATCCCGCAGACTATCGATTGCCAGAGAAGATGGATTTGCCACCATTTTGGAAATTCGCCATCAGTTCACAAGGCAAACTCTATTATTACCATGTGAAAATTCGTATTCCACAGTGGGAGCCACCGATTAAGATTCTCCCACTGGCTGGTGGAGGTAGTGGTGGCACATCAACAAGTGCATCGTCACTCACAGGAGCTACGTCACAGCAGCAAGTTTCAGTTACAACACCCTCGGATAGTGACTCAGAGGCGGAGGGCAATCGCCGGAATGACAGCACAGATGAAGATGATGATCTGATCAAGGGTGAGTACCTATCGTGGATCAATGCCTGTCTAAACCTGTAGCTTAAAAATTTGTAGGTCTCGATCCGGTTAAGCTGCAAGCGTACGTTGAAAAGAAGGTTGAATATCGAAGATTGCAACGTTACAATAGTTTGGTGGATGAGCGCCCGATTAGTGTAAAATTTATTGACCTTCCATTTGTTATCAATTTTTATATTTTCTCTCTCTCCCTCCCTCAAACATACACATACACACTTTAGCCGCGTCGCGAGGAAGATCGCATTTACAATCAAATAGAGGTGCGCAAATACAAAGAGAACAAAGAAAAAATACGAAAGCGAAAGGAGGAGATCCGCAAACGTCGTGCAGAGGCTTTCAAGAATGGCACAGGCGATGGTGTTGTTCCGACTGGCACAGCAACGACAACCACGAGCACAGCCATGGATTGTGAGAAAAAAGACTGCGATGATGATTTCGACGATGTAGTTCCCATTCAGGATTATTTGCTGTCATCCGATGAAGAGGAAACCATTAGGGCTGAATGCAATAATAGTCCGTTAATTGATAAAATTGTTCAAGGTGATAAAATTGTCGACGAGTTGGATGCATTGTCGATTAAGCGGCCCCTCAAAAGGGCACTCAAGCTTTTAAGCACAGCAAGCACTAGCGACAGCATTGTTGCAAGCGGCAGTGTAAACATCAATGCAAGCAACAGCAGTAGCAGCAGCGTTACCAGCGGTTTGAGCGGTACTAACGTTACCCCCTCCACCACCACCACCAGCAGCAGCACCAGCAACACCAGCAACATCAGCAGCAGCAGCAACAGCAGTGACAAACACGAGCACAAGAAACGTAAACTGGAAAAGATTAAGAGGTAAGTACGGACATGGCTTTTGTTTGTTCTAATTGTAAATTGTTATTGTAATGATCTTTGAATGCCAATTGATTTAAAGGAAATTTAAATTTCTATTCATTGGTTTTAACAAGAAACAATGACGACAAGTAATTCACAAAAGCTGCTGTGACTTTATTCCAGAACATACAATTTCTGTTGTCTATTTAATAAACTGTATAATAATCAGAATAAACATGGGTGATGATGATGATGAAAAGGGGTATCTACCAATAGCACTGTGACCCATATGGATCTATTGCGCTCCCCATAACTATGGAGACAGTGCATGCCCGTCCCTATAGCACCCCCTCCATAACAATGGTTCTTATGAACTTATTGATATGGTGTGGGTTCAGTGAATGCCGTGCAGACTCCGAGATCGCGTGAGCCCCCATGTGCTCTCTCTGGCGGATCGTTGCTCCGCATTTATTGAGAAGGTGCCACGGTGTTTCGTCCGCCTCCCCACAAAGCTGCCAACCTCTTATAGTTTTAATTTCTTTAGGTGCCCCTTCAGTCTACTTCTTACATTTCTTCTACTAAGTCCCAATATCGAGGGAGACCTCTTTTGGTTATAGTTTCCGATCATTTTCTGTGCTTGGCGTACGCCTGGGAGATTTTCCCATATTACCGGAAGCAGCTGCCTTACTTATTCTGCGTATCACCTCCAGCATTATGCGAAACCCTATGAAACAGAATGGTTCTGGCCGTACAAGCGGAGTTCTTGTCCCTTTGTTAGCGAGCTGAGAATGAGAATTGCTTTCTATGCCAGTTTGTCCTGGCACCCAGTACAAGCGTACCTTGTTACCTCGCCAAGTCTGTTTAGCTTCGCCCTACACTTCTCCACCAGTCTTGACTTGTCTTGTGTAATGCATCTAGGGCTTTTAGCGCAGCTTGGCTGTCTGTCACGATGACTATTACCTGCCTCACGTAGTTTCTTCCAAAATTAAAGTGAGCACATCCTTTGACGGCATGTACTTTTGCTTGAATATTCTCGGGTACTACCCCAGATGTTTTTTGTTTGACACATAATGCTTGTGCTCTAAGGCATTTTCTCTCAAAGGCACGAAGTTTTTCCATATGTGATGGACTGATGTTCCACCATATAATGGACACGCGTATGTAATAATTGGTTGAATGAATGCCTGGTAGCAAACAATCTTCACGTCACTTCTCAGGTATCGTAAAAGGAAAAGCTTTTTGAGCGACATCGATGCCGCTTCCATGTTCATTGTAGTAAAGAAAGTTGTCCAGATGAACACCCAAATAGCGCACGACATTCTTCGATGGGACTTGAATACCATTTGCACCGATTATGAGAAGATTCTTCCAATTAAGTCGCAGATGGAGATTTCCCCACCTAAGAGGGGTGGGGGAGGGCGAAACGGTATGACTTCGCACTTTGAACAGCTTATCTTAAGTTCCCCATGTTTCGCAGTATGTCCGAAATTCGTCGAATTTGTTGTGTAGCTTTCTTTGAATCTCTTCAATTTTCAAGCCGTGTGTATATAGTACAATATCGTCGGCATATGCAAGGACGCATTCATGTCACTAAGTACTTCGGTAATATATGTGTTGAACAGGATTGGTGCCGTTACTGTACCCTATGGCAGACCGATAGCGATATTGAATATTTGGCGTGTCATTTTTACTTTATCTGTTACCACGAATTTCTTCCCGTATATCATTGATATAATCATTTTCAGTAAATCATGTGGGAACTCATATCTTATAATATTATAAATAAGAGCGTCGGTCCAAACCTTGTCGAAGGATTTTTCGATATCCACTAGACAAGCAGTCGTATTCCTTTTATCATTCAGATGCCAGTTGACATCTGAAATCAATTTGGTCACAGCGTCGAGTGGTTTTGCTTGAACCCAAATCGGTTTCGAGGAATTATCTCATTTGTTTCGCACGCGGTCAAAATTGAGTAACTAACAATCACTTTAAGTACTTTTCCAATGTTAGGCATGAGACTGATTGCCCTGTTATTTGTCGGATCAGAAGGATCTTTCTTCTTCTTTATTATTGGAAAAAGCTTCGATACTTTCCAACAGTTTGGGAACTTGTTATTATTAAGCCAGTTATTGAATGTTATCTAAACCTGACGAGGGCTTATTGTTGAGTTTCTTAAAAATGACGGTCAATTCGGTCAGTGTCGTAAAGTATTTATTAGTCTGTTCTTCAGTCAGTTCGTCAGATTTAAGGTCGTCAGATAAAAATACAGCAGTTTCCGTATAATTATTCTGTTTACCCAATCTTCCTAATTCTTCGCTAACTCAGCAGAACTACTTGAGCGAGTCCCTGTTTGGTGCACCGTTTCCAAGAGCTTTTCAACATCGTCCCCAACAACAATCGGATATTTTGTTTACATTTTTACTATACACATACTATTCCATATCTATAATAATCGTTTCTTCTTTTTTTCAGCTCGAAAAGCAAAGAAAAAGAAATCAGCTCGAAATATCGAAAAATCAAAGAGAAATTCCGATGTGAAATTGCCGGCATTATAGTGCAGCATTTGAAACCATACCGCAAGGATTCCTGCTTTATGGGACGCATTAAGAGCGATAGTGATTTCAATCATTTAGCGCGGAAGGTAAGAAGAGGACGAGGACTCACTGATTTGGACATACGCAATCACTCCGACTGGTGTTATTTATCCCCGCTGAAAGTCTCATAAAGCGTTCTCATTAATATTAACATTTTACCAAATTTCAATGCAAAAACTTGAACTTTCTGGTTATTACCTATATGTGCCCTTTATTATGAATGTGGACCTGCACAAGATTCTAAAAAAATGAGTTATATCAAATGTTTTGCATTACCTTAATACATAACTTAAAAAATATATATCCCCATTAAAATTAAGGATTTCCTTGTAGGAAAAGGGTCTGATTAATTGTTCGGATTGCCTAACCCCCAACAATCTTCGATCCATCTGTGAACCAGACAAGACCTCTTGCATCCAGTGCCGGAACACCATTGCACCAGTTTACCCGGTCCAAATTTCTTTCCGAAACAGTGCTTCCTGACTATAATGTCGGGGATAGTTCAGAACATGTCTCTTTCAGGAATTGAGTCAAGAATTTTCAGGTGATCCACACAGTCACCCGGTTTTTGTACCCGTATTCTAGCTTAATACCGCATCTAGCAGCCGTCTTTCTGATGAAGATATGCAAGGGTGAAAGTCCTACGACAGCTTCTAATGCAGTCGTAGGGCAGGTGCGCATGGCACCCGTTATACTTAGACATGCAATTCTTTGTAGCTTCTGAAGCTTACCATGCTAGCGCTCTGCCCGCATTTGGGTAGTAAACCACCAGCCACTACGTAGGTCAAGCCCAGAACGAAACGGGGTCCTCAACCAAGTTGGCCCAGACTCAGCTAACCTCCAAGGAGATCAACCTTATCAACTCCCATAGTACCAACGCGACCTTGGTGAGATCTGACATCAAGGGACTCAGTTCGTTCAGTATGAGTGCCTGGGCGTAGGTAGGCCACTGAATACGAAGACAGTCCTATGCTAGACATTCTAAGTACCAGTAGCACATTCAGGGTCGCAAGGTACGATGACATTGCCCATCCACCATCGCACAAGGCCCTAGTGGCGCGTTCGATAGCGGACTTGATATGAGAATACCAGATTAGCCGTTTATCAAGGATGCCGACGAGATATTTAACCTCACTGGAATAATCGAACGTATTGCCTTTGATGATGATAGGTCCCAAATCGACCAGTCATCTTTTCGTGCAAGGCACTAGAACGGTTTTGCAAGGATTGATGGATAGTCCTACTCTGCTGCACCATTCTAAAACGTTCCCGAGGAGGAAATAATATCTCGGCTTTCACTTCCCACATCCTTGGAACGAAAAGTTCCTTCTATCTTCTTAACAAGACTTGAGTGCAGAGGGGTAGACAATTCTAACTGGCCTCTAATATGAACATCATACGTCTCTCCATGGTTTTGAGGACAAATTATGTTAGAATTTATAGTTATAGTTATATTTTATATCTACCCATATAATTATAGATATTATTTAGTTATTTACCCAAAAAAAATTGTTACATATTTGGGATTAAATGGTTACTATTGGGCTTTTAAGATAATTCAGTGTTTAGACCAAATTACAACTATCCATATGGCGAGCTGAGAAGCTCTTATTAATACATCCTTACAATATATTAAACTTCAGCTTAATCGAACAGACTTTCTTAACTTTGTTTTCTTTTCTAATACATTATAGGTAATAAATAATGTGATGAATAAAACTACAAACATTTTATGAACTGAAGTTTAGTGTTAAATGTTTCAAAAGATAGACCCTTAATGTATTAGAAGGATTTTTTTCTAAGAATCATATCCCAAATTATCTTTGACGAGTTATAGGACACCCTGCTTTTTAAAAGCAAAATATTTTCTAATTTGTTTAAACTCAACCCTTTGACGAAACGAAAAAAATATATGACTTGGATCACTTTCATAATCAAGGGCACATACATCAGTCGGAATGTTGCTGCTATATAATGTATTTTATTGTGCAATTATCTAATATAATTAAATTCTTTCAGCTAACACACTTTGTCATGATCAAAGAACTCAAATATTGCGAATCTATTGGTCAGACATTGGTCGTCACAGAATCGGTGAAGAATAAGTCCCGCGAATTCATCAAGAAGTACATGGCGAAATATGGAGATGTCTATATTCGGCCGAAGAATGATCCAGAATTTAGAGAGATACCGTTGTTACAGTAAATAACAATACATAGTTTTTTTTTATATTTTTTGTTCAAAACCAATGAAGTGGCTAAAAGAATCATCTCAAGTGTTCTGCTAGAGAGTGGCAATTTTTTGTTAAATTAGTCGGTACATGCTACCATTTATTAAAATTGATTAAGATTTATTATAAAAGACATTTAAGCATCTAAATGCCAGCAAAATATTCAATATTTCATCTCGTTTGTTGTTCCTTTCACATACCTTATATTATGATTGGTGGTGTGTTCCTTATTTTTTTGTGAAAGCATTGAACACAATCACTCATGATCCCTTTAAGAGGAGCTCAATTCATTTTATAGTTTATCATAAACAACCAAATATTCCGTTTTCTTTTTTTGCATTTTATACAAATGTTTCCCTTTCTAATGGAAAAGCTGAATGAAATATTGAAACAACCATAACCCAATGTAAAATTTATCCACAAATAGAATACTATTCTTTTTAATTAATGAACTATATAATATGTAGTAGTATTAAATGAATATTATATCAATGCATAGTTTTGTTATTTTTAATGGATAAAACAAACCACAATTTAAACAATACATTAAAAAGAACTTTTGAAATATTTTTGAATTAAGGATTTGTAAAAAAAAGCGTAATACATACAATGGTCAACTTAATATTAATATTATATACTTACTATATACATATATACTAGTTCTGCTATTGCTATTAATAATACATTTTAATGTAGTAAGGTTATCATAATACCTTGATTTAATATAATTTCGTAAATTTTAAGTATGTAAAAGCCCAGAACAATTCCCATTTAAATCGATAATATATAATAGAAGTAAACATTCAAATAAATTCACAAATTTAGAAATAATTTTATAATAACGTATTTTTATAATGTTTATATATCATTTGAGGATAATCCGTTTTTGGCCTACGTGTGGTTGGTGGATTGTTGTGCGATTGCAAATACGTCTTCAGTTCATTTTTATTAAATTCTCTATATTAACTTCGCGTGCCCGTGGCTGGTGGACTGGCTGGCTGGACAGATCTTGTGATCAATTTTTAACCCACTTCCCAAAGATTTTGCACAAATGTATATTTCCGGTGACAATACTTTCTATTATGTAGAATTTGACAGTGATCGGGCCGCGGGGTCGGTTGACTCCCATACAAATTTTTTTTCCCCGGCATCAGATCATTTCATACTATAATGACTGTGTTCTGTGTGCGTTGTGCGCTGTGGGCAGCGCAGCTTGCTTTACGATTGGGGTTGTTTTTTTTTTTTTGGGGTTTTAGTGTTTCGTATGCGTTTTTATATTTCAGCATTTATAGTGGAATTTAGTATACTTTTGGTTATTAGAGAATTTACATGAAAATTTGCCAAGGGATGTTGTTTAAACTTTGACTTTTAAACGGCAGTGGACACTGGTTGAGGTAAAATACACAACTAGCTCTCTTTTACTCGTCTTTTAGATATGGACAGACTGGAAATGATGGTGGGCGCAATAGAATGTTTGATTTGACATCGGCTGAAGAAGAAGAAGCCATACACTTCCGTTTTTAGATAAGTCTAGAGGATAATCAAGGCCGAGTTGGATTCATTAAATTGAACTCACTAGAGAGAAGGCGACTAAAATATGCTTTACACATGGGCTTTGCTTTTGTCAGCTCCATCAGGGTGTTACAGGCGATTCTGCAGCACGCGAAAGGCGCATCCACTACCTTTAGCAAACGGTTCGCCGAGGAAAATATAACCCTTGGTCTCATACAAGAGCCTTGGGTTATTAGCGGACAGATATAAGGTCTACGGAAATGGAGAAGTAAGTTGATCTGTAACTGCGCGGAGCCAGTGCCAAGGGCGGACATCAACTTTCTTCCTATTCCAGAATTTATAACGAAAGACCTGGTGACCCTGCTAATTGAAGCAAAGGGGAACACAGAGCATCGTGTGTACTTCAGCATATTTCCTCGGCGACGACGACAACATTCTTAGAGGTCCAGTTGCTGATAAAGCACTGCCGGAACAGAAACCTCCAGTACGTCATAGGATGCTATGCAAAATCACATAATGAGGTCTGTGGCAGCAGCGACATCAAGGGGTGAGTTTCTTTTAGAATATCGTAATACTAGTTATGTAGATATAAAGGATCCAAACCTACCTTCATAAATGCAAAGAGGTACTTGACTTCACTCTTGCCAGTCCATATATCTATCCATTTATCTTTGTTGAAAACTGGCATGTGTCCGACAAAGCCTTGCTGTCAGACCATCAACACATCAGGTTTGACCTTCCTGGCAAACTGGCACATGCTTCTTCTAGATATGATCCAAAGTCCATGGACTGGAATCTATATCGGGGACTTGTAGATATGCTTGTCACATTTATTAACTCCACAGGGGACTTAGATGAGGCAGCATATCAACTTAATGATGTGTTGCTCTCTTCCTATCATGTCAGCTGTCCTTAAAACCAGCTTTTGTAGACGAAAGCTCTCCTGGTGGAACGACAAGCTGGATAAGCTTAGGTAGAAAGTCAGAAAACTCTTCAACTCTGTTAAACGCACGAAGAGTTGGGACGAATGTAGGTTCGCCCTTACAGAGTACAACTCTAAATTAGGACGAACCAAACGTGCCACATGGAGAAAATGCTGCGCAAACATTGACGAAATGCCAGTAGATGCACGAATCTATAAAGCATTAGTTAGGGATCAGACAAACTGTGTAGGATGATTAAAAAAAGGCCGATGGCACCTACATGTCGGACCGTGAGGATACCATCAGAACCCTAATCCAGGTTCATTTCCCAGGTTCGTCTACTGGTGCACCATACAGGAACCCGAAAGCATCTGACCAAAGGGTCTGTTTTAAGAGTAGGGTAAATAGTTTATTATTAGCTATTGTGGGCGCGTCAGTGAAAAAGCGCATGAGCACTGCACTGAGCAGGACTTCGTGGTTCGAATCCCAGTAACACCAAAAGTATTTTCCCCGGTGTCCCACCTCTCGCGAAATGTTCCGAGGCTAATAAAGTTGTCACAGAAAGCTTCTCAATTCGCCGTTCTTGTCCGGTCTTAAATTGTAGGTCCCTTTCACTTGTGTCCAAAAATATACATGCACAACACAAATGCTCGCGAGAAGCTAGTCCTTGGCGGCATGATACTGCTGGCCGGCGTTTTCTGTCAAACTTTACCGGCCATCCCACGATCAACGCCTGCAGGTGATCTCAACAACGCACGCCTGAAATTACCGTGTTTTTGGCGAGACGTAAAGAAGCTGGAGTTGACGACGAACATGCTAGTTGTGTTGCAGAACAATGTATCAGCCGATGATTTCTCAAAACAACTGTTGGCAATTGGAAATGACTGAATTTCGGTTGATGCTGCAACTGGCCTGATTTTGTTCCCGCCGAATTTTTGACTCATCGGAGGAATAACTCATCCGCAAAGTGTTCCCGAACATCGGTCGCAATTATTTGAAGCACGACTGAGTGAACGCGCGTAATTATAAGTGAAGAATAAGGACGTCGATGATTTGAATTTAATTATTCAAAATCAAATCGCAGCAATACTGAATTCGTTCAAATCAGTTGATCGCGTAACAAATTAAAATGAGGCAACAAACTATCCAATTGAATTTTTGAATTCGTTGGATGTACCACCACACACACAATTTACAACTCAAAGTCGGCTCGGTCATCATAATGCTGCGCAATCTGAACCAACCAAAAATGTTCAATGGAACTAGGTTGACGGTGAAGAAACTCATGAACAACGTCACCCAAGCCACCATAACCTAATCAAAGGCAAGTTCAAAGGCGAGGAAATTCTCATTCCAAGAAGACCGACTTGTCGTTCGAGTTTAAGGGCATTCAGTTTCCCGTTCGGCTCGCATTCGCCATGACAATAAACAAATATCAAGGCCAATCTTTGCAAGTGTGTGGCCTTAAACTCGAATTTCCTTGCTTTTCCCCCGGCCAATTGTACGTAGCGTGTTCGCGTGTCGGAAGCCGTCTGCATTGTTTGTTTACGCACCGGACAACAAAACACCCAACGTTATTTATAACATAGCGTTGCAGTGGCCATTTTCCATTTTCCGTGTAAATAAAATGCATTGAATTCAATTTAACTCCAAAAACCTCATTCGAAAGGGTCATTAATAATTCAATTCATTTTAGGCGGAACGATGTTCGCCGAATCATATCTAGCTCCCTATAAATTAAAACAAATAAATAATCCAAATTGCTAATTTTCCAAGTCGATTGGAAAACTAAAAACATTCGTTTGTGTACATCGAAGAAAAAATTGTATTTAATGGGACAGATTTTAAGATTTATTTATGGCTTTTCTTCAGCATTTCCATCAAAATCCGCAGGATGAGCACGATTTGGATCATCAGGCTTCATAGCAGGGAAGAAGAGAACTTCCTGCAAGTAAAAATGGTACAAAAATGGAAAACAATAAAACTGAAAACTCACCTTAATGTTATTTACGTCTGTTAGGAACATAGTGAGACGATCAATGCCCAAACCCAAACCGGCGGTCGGAGGTAATCCACATTCGAGGGCAGTACAGAAATTCTCATCGACCACTTGCGCTTCATCATCCCCGGCTGCTTGGTGCTCAAACCGTTTACGCTGTACATCAGGATTATTCAACTCTGTATAGGCGTTGCTCACCTCCTCCTTCATAACGAACAACTCAAAGTGTTCAGTAAGACCCGGCTCACTGCGATGATATTTAGCCAGTGGCGACATAATTTGCGGATGCTCGCATATAAAAGTCGGGTTGATGCAATTCTCCTCAATTAACTCGCCAACGAGTTTATCAAGCAGACGTGCCGTTGTCCTTGGCGTTGGACATTCAACTTGATTCTTAATACACAACTGCGACAGGAACTCATTCGTTTCTTTGGTATTGAATGTTGTGGGCGAAGGCAATTTAACATTCAGTTTCTCCTCGAGTGTCCTGAGCATTGAGACACGTTTAAATGGTGGTGTAAAATCAATTTCCACTTCCTCGCCATCCGGTCCGTCGGGATGGTACTTAATTTTGTATGAACCATGAATTGCTTTTACCATGCCAGAGACCATTCGTTCAGTTATATCGATTAAGTCGTGGTAATCGGCGTAAGCTATGTAAAACTCGCATGTCGTAAATTCGGGATTGTGTGTCAAGTCGATGCCTTCGTTAGGGAATTGACAACCAATTTCGTAGACACGATCGAGACCACCCACAATAAGCATTTTATGATACAACTCTGGAGCGATACGCATATACAAGTCCATGTTAAGTTCGTTGTGATGTGTAATAAAGGGTTTTGCTGGGGCACCACCAGCTATCATATTCATTATGGGCGTTTCAATCTCAAGAAAACCCATGCCGTCAAGAAACTGACGAATAAATGAAATTATCTAAAGGATGAAAAGAAAGAAAGGTGGCATTTATAGCAATAAAAACGGTAACACCGGCTACTCACCTTAGCTCTTATCTGGAAAGTCTGGCGGACTCTATTGTTTAGGATCAAATCCAAATTACTCTGGCGCAAACAGGTCTCCTTGTCACTAAGACCATAATGCAAATGCGGTAACATGTGCAGTCATGTATATAGTAATTTAATCTGCATTATTAAGTAAAATGTGCGTTATATGTACTCGTTCCTTTTAATAGATAACAATATCCATTTACCTCTTTTGGCACAATAGACAACGCGCCCCGTTTCGTCTTTCCAGGATATCCAATAATTCCGATAATATCACCACGGCGAATTTGGCTCGTGTCCAACTCGAATGCAGCCTCACTACAGTACAATTCTGAGTTGACCATTACCTGCAACTTGACGCCCTCTCCACGAAGATCATAGAATATAAGTTTAGTACCATATTTACGTATAGCATGGACGCGACCAACCACACTGTGTATACGTATCAATTATTAAAAACAATTATTGTATAAGAAGACTTACCTCAAACCGGACTTTTCCAGCATTTCACCATCCTTGAGGGGTGTGTACTTTTCTATAAAACTTTCTAAGGAAATGCTCACATGGAATTTATGCGGATACGGGTGATTCTCGGGTAGTTTCTTGAGTTCCGACCCAGCGGCTGAACGCAATTTAAAATATTCTTCAGTAGCAGCTGCGGATTTTTCCTTCTCCGTGATGCCGTCAGTAGCTGTCTAATAAAAGCCACGTATGAGATAGTACTCTTTATTCATTTTATGTTTTCTAAAACAGATGCCAGAGGAACAACTTCAAATATTACAATATTCTATATAACATTAATTTCTTTGAATTAATTCAATTAAATTCGTTTTTTAATTTCTCTTCCGTAGCGTGTTATATAACCGGACCGATCTTTTGCAATCGCGTTAGGTCTTTTTTTATTTCCTGGATATCTGAAGTGTTATTTCTACTATCAGAATCGATACTTATCTTATTTAAAACCGTTTCGGACTGATCTGCAATCATAGGTGGAAAAGTTCGATCGTGAATCTGTGGAGGATGGTAGGACCGTCTAAGATTTTCTTGCAGATTCTAATGTCGTTTCGTTTTTATAGATTACATTATTTTCGTAATGTCGTCGACGAAACTAGCGCTGGAATCCACACTGGAATCCACAAGGAAGCCGTCGAGTTGGCCGTCCTAGCAAGACATGGAAAAGGACAATAGAAGAGAAGGCAAGATCCCAGGGGACCGAGTGGCGTCTCTTGAAACCTTAGGCGTTAAATCGAGCTCGTTGGCGGGCGTTTGTAGAAGCCCTATGCTCCCCCGCGGAGTAAAGGAAAGAAAGAAGAAGACATTATTTTACCTATTTTCAAAAAAACTTCACTTTTTTTCTCCCTTTTGTGAGGAGTCAATTCGTCAACGAACTTACCACACACGATTTTCTTTTATCTATCTTGAAAATTGAATTAAACTAAACCACTGCAATGAGAGAATTCTTTACACCAAAATATGCCGATGGCATTTCCACGATTATAAAACCACTCACCTATTTTTGGGAGAATAACATAGAAACAGTAATTAATACTGAGTAGCCGTGCCCACCACTGCAAGTAATGCAGCGCTGGCATATGCAAGTGACAAGTGAATCAAGCGTAGAATCCTTTTCACTGGTCGGACTACTCTTGTACAGCCGGACTCCGCTGACAGTGAATCAAGCGTAGAATTCTTTTCACTGGTCAGAATATTCTTGTACAGACAGACTCCGCTGACAGTGAATCAAGCGTAGAATCCTTTTCACTATTGAGACGAATTACAACAATCACACAGAGCTAAGGCATCAAATCACAGGACGCACTACATTTACGTAAAATCTTAGACCTAAGTCTAATCTACCCATATAACAACCATAAAGATTTGAATTCAGAGTTCCTAAACAAAAAAATAATCTTTTATTGTAACGACCCTATATAAAAAGAACCCTGGTCAAACTGAGGATACCCTAGCTGGGGAAAACCTCTTGATGATCACTTACTTTTTTATAAATGTTTGGCACTAATTTAGGTTGTAATGCTTAAACGATTATGGGAAGTTTTATCCTCAGAATCCTACCCATTATAACTGCAGATGGACAGTAACCTAAACTCGTAAGAGGTGTAGTTATATATTTTAAGAGGGCGGTGCTAATATCAGTATTCTGTTCATTTACCTTCCGAAGAATCTGCTTTGCAAAATAAACTCCCTTTACCGCTAACCTATTCGATCGAGCATAAAACGGTCTTGAGTAACTGAAATTGAAATTCTAACTATTCGCAAAACTATTCATTGATTATTTGTAACCACAATTTCTAGCATCGCAACACAGCGCATGCCAAAACCTTCTCTATAGAAAGCCCAACTCAATGCATACTAATGCTGTAAACCAATCAAAACCTTCTCTATAGAAAGCAAAACCTTCTCTATAGAAAGCCCAACTCTACGCATACTAATGCTGTAAACCAAGACCAAACGCATGTGTGTTTGTGGGATGTGAATACAGTGTACAAAAAATAAGAAGTCGCAAAGAGCGAGAAACGTAAGATGTGGTAGTGGGAAACAGAAATATTTTATATGGATTTTGCTCTTTAGTTGATTACTAAATACAAATACGTTTGGTCTCAATCTAAGCATGTATCTGTGTACGATCGGAACAGCTGGGCTTTCTATAGAGAAGGTTTTGATAGAAAGCCCAACTCTACGCATACTAATGCTGTAAACCAAGGCCAAACGCATGTGTGTTTGTGGGATGTGAATACAGTCAAAACCTTCTCTATAGAAAGCCCAGCTGTTCCGATCGTACACAGATACATGCTTAGATTGAGACCAAACGTATTTGTATTTAGTAATCAACTAAAGAGCAAAATCCATATAAAATATTTCTGTTTCCCACTACCACATCTTACGTTTCTCGCTCTTTGCGACTTCTTATTTTTTGTACACTGTATTCACATCAAAACCTTCTCTATAGAAAGCCCAACTGTTCCGATCGTACACAGATACATGCTTAGATTGAGACCAATCGTATTTGTATTTAGTAATCAACTAAAGAGCAAAATCCATATAAAATATTTCTGTTTTCCACTAACCCATCTTACGTTTCTCGCTCTTTGCGACTTCTTATATTTTGTACACCGTATTCACATCCCACAAACACACATGCGTTTGGTCTTGGATTACAGCATTAGTATGCGTAGAGTTGGGCTTTCTATAGAGAAGGTTTTGATTCACATCCCACAAACACACATGCGTTTGGTCTTGGTTTACAGCATTAGTATGCGTAGAGTTGGGCTTTCTATAGAGAAGGTTTTGGTAAAGTTCAGAGTAAGCAAACGAGTACAGCATGGCAACACAGCGCATGCATGCAAATAAATCTAGCATAGCAACACAGCCAACGCAGTATGTAAAGTACGAAGTAACGGAGGTGACAAAATGCCATATGAAATAAACCCAAGCGATTTGTAATGCACAATAGCAAGAGAAAACAACCAACAACACGAGAGAGCTGAGAGAGCTACAAAGCTGCAAGATGTAAAGTAAACCAAGAGGCAAAAATTATAAAAGGAGGAACACTTGAGGAATTGTTTTTTTTTTAAATTCTCTATATTAACTTTGCGTGGCCGTGGCTGACTGGCTGGTCAGATCTTGTGATCAATTTTTAACCGACTTCCCAAAGCCCAATTTTATTGGAAATTTTCACACGTGTATATTACCGGTGACAATACTTTCTATTAATTAATACAATTTGAGAGTGATCGTGCCGCGGGGTCGGGGGGCTCCCATACAATTTTTTTTCCCGGCGTCAGATCATTTCATACTATAATGACTGTGTTCTGTGTGCGTTGTGCGCTGTGGGCTGCGCTGCGTGATTTACGATTGATGTTGTTTTGTTGTTGAGTTGCAGTGCTTTGTATGTGTTTTTATATTTCAGCATTTATAGTGGAATGTTAGATCTTAAAAATTTAATCTTCTTTTGGGCTGCGCTGCGTGATTTACGATTGATGTTGTTTTGTTGTTGAGTTGCAGTGCTTTGTATGTCTTTTTATATTTCAGCATTTATAGTGGAATGTTTGATCTTAAAAATTTAATCTTCTTTTGAGAAAAGACCAACAGTAACCTGGTGGCTTGGACTTGTCAAGAGTTGGGTGTGAAGTCATGTACGTTACGTACGTCATGTTAAAAGTACGTTTTCGTTCATTTTACAAAATTTTCAATTTTAACCCTACTATTATTGACCCAATGCATAAATAATATGAAGTGGATTTGTAGAAAATTGAATTATTTTTTTTAAAAAAAAAATGTAAAAAAATAATGGCGTTTGAAAATAAAATTTAAAAAGAAATTCTTTTTTTTTTTACTTTGACGACGTTCATATATGGTACGGTAATGGTTTTAAGAATTAATGAAAACGTACATTGTTTGGCCTTAAAAATTTAATTTTCTTTTCAAAAAGACCAGCAATGACCACGTAAAAGCGTTCAAGTGTTAGAGGGTCTGAAGTTATGTAAATTCAAAAGTACGTCTCTTCGCATTAAAACGCTACGTACACCTAAGGGGGTGAAAATTTATTACCCTCCCATGCGGTTTTTTTTTCAAGTAAATAACCAAGGAATCACCCACCCCTTTAAGTATTTGCCACCTTAACGGATACACCCTGTATAATATGCACTCTTCTTTATATGTTATAGGTATTAGAACTTCACCGACCGTGTTTAGCCTAAACCCACCATATGCTTCCAGATTAGTTTTAGGCGGTTTCAAATTTAACTTCATGTTATGCATCTGCACCAATATCTAATTTAAAATCAACAAGATGAATGCTTACCTTCAAAGTCGCCAACCAAACCGATTCCGTGCTTTTGATTTCTTTCACTGAATCTGATTCGCAGCCATCCTCGTATTCTACATCTTCTCGCCCATTCTTCTTCTTAAAACACACCGACTGAAAATGTCCCCAATCGTTGCACGCCAAACATTTGCTGTTTTGAGCTGGGCAGCAACCATATTTATGTAATTCATTACATTTTTTACAATTTCTTTTATCACTAATTTTACTTTGTTTATTGTGGCTGTCATAATTTATTTTGTTTTGCCCAGACTTCACTCTTCTGCTATTTGGATTATGCTGTAGGTGTTGACTTGTACCAGCGGCAACTTTTCTTCCTGTTTTGTCATTGTCATCCACGCTGCTACTCGTATATTGATGTTGCATTTGTTTGTCGTGTATTGTTGTCAATTCAGCGAAGCGGCAAAATTCCTTCGCCTTTGTCAAATCTAAAAAATCTATTTTTAAGAGTTCAGCCTGCACATAATGATCCGCTATGCCCATAACAATTCTGTCTCTAAGCATAGAATCTTTTTGCGTTCCAAATTCGCAGCTTTCTACTAATTTCGCAATGTCCGCCATAAAATGGTCGAACGGTTCACCTTCCCGCTGGTTTCTTGTGTAAAAAACATACCTTTCGTATACCACGTTTCCTCTGGGATTACAATAGCTTTCGTATGCATCCATTACATTTTTAATTGATTTTTTTTCGCTTTCAGTGAGTGTGAACGTATTAAAGAGCTTTATTGCCTCTTCTCCAGCACAGTTTAGGAAGCGAGCAACCTGTATTTCCTCAGTTTCCTTGTTGGTCTTAGAGGCCACCGAATAAATTTGGTACAGTTGTTTAAATTTTGCCCAGTTTTCTTTTATATTTCCATTAAATACTAATGGATTTGGCCTGTTGAATTCCATATTATCTATAATATTATATCTGCAACCTTACTTTTTATTATTTCACAATTATTTCTTTTTAGCATTCACGACTTTTCCTTATTTCTATGCCGAATGAAAGCCACGTATCAGATTGTACTGTTTATTAATTTTATGTTTCTTAATGCCTCTTTCGATTTATTCAACCCATACCCAAAACCAAATCCACAGGTAAACTGTCAAAGAAATACAGTTTTCGTGGATTTCGTGGTGAATGCTTTGCAAAGAAAACGAAAAACCAAAACCAACCAATATTTCAAAAACAAATTGAGAAATTAGTCTGATTGCTCTGTCTTCGCCATCTTGCTGAGTAACCGAAACCTTACCCGTTGATTGCCGACGGGTAGCAAAGTTACAGTGTCAGTTACAAAACTTTGCAAATGTACTGCAAAATTAAACCTTACCTCGTGAGTAGTTTGCGAATAGAACGTCAACCTAAACCCCGAAAGAGACATCTTATCTATTCCCAGCAAACCGAAAGTTTGTCGATTTTTTTTAACATCCGAAAGGTCTCTACAACCGGGGTCCGGTCTGTTTGGTGTCACAGATGGAATCATAATATAAAGTCTTAAACGATCTCAACACTCACAAATCCGCTGGGCCATATAGTATTTTCCCATTAGTTCTGAAGATATGTTCTTCCAAATTGGCGTTACAATTGCGTAAGCTTTTCCATCCATCCTATTCTGGACTCTTCCCGAGAAGTTGGAAAACAGCATTTGTTCAGCCTATACCCAAAATGGGGAGCCGTCGTCTCCTTCTTCGTACCGACCCATAGCACTTAGATTCATTCTGTTCAAGGTCATCGGAACGCTATTCCATTATCAGCTCATGAAATATCTTGAAACTAACGAAATAGTGACCGGCATTATGGATTTCGTGGGCAACGCTTTACTGGTGATTTGATAGTATATCTCACCGAACAATGGCACCGGTCTTTGCATCAGTTTGGTGAAAGAAAAGATGTTGCAATCGACATTTGACAGAATTTGGCATCATGCTCTTTAAAAAAAATGTATGCGTATGGAGTCGATGAAAAACTGCATCATTGGATTAGAATCTATCTTATGGACCGTTCAATGCAAGTTGTTTTGGACGGTTTCAAGTCTGAATTTCATCGCTTAAATGCTGACGTTCCACAGGGCTCTGTTTTGTCTCCAACACTGTTTCTCATTTTTATTAATGATCTCTTGTCCATTACTTCTAATCCAATTCATTCTTTCGCTGACGAAAGACTCAGCTTCCCGCGGATTTAGATGGACTCTCAGCTTCTAATATAAGTTTGGCGAACGTCCTTCTCCAGCTCATGTGTGATTCAAACAACTACGTATGATAAGCACGTTAAATTCTCTCCTGGACAGCATAGTAAAATAGGAAGAAAACAATCGGGTAGATTTTAACGCTTCCAAAACCCAATGCTGTCTGCTATCGTCTAAAAGTGAATCTTAAATCCAATGCCATTATCCATGAATGGCACGTGCAACGAGGAAACTGAAAAAGTCGCAATTGTTGGTATGGGCGTTAGCGACAAGCTTCGAACGATCTCATATTCACCATAGCCAAAAATGGTGTTCTAACCCGGTGCAAGAATGATTTCACTCCATCTGATCTGACTTCTATGTACAAAGCTTTTATTCGCCCTACACTTGGGTATAATGGTCATATATGGCCTGGTGCGCCTAAAACTACCTTGCATCAGTTAGATAGAATTCAAAACCAAATCTTTCATAAGCGCTGCTCAAGAGAAATAGGTAGTTACATGCCACGTCACTTTTAATTCAACCGCAATACTCGTGGCGTTCTAAATTATCATCAGTTTACCCTCAAACCCATCTTCGGAGGTACTGTTAAGTTCAGAGTTTTTCAGCCGTACAACACTTATGTGGAATGCTTTGCCAAGCTTTGTTTTTCCACATCGCAAAGCACAAGCTCATAGACATCTCCTCATTTCTCCTCCTAACGCGTGCGTAAATTTAAAAAAAAAAAGGTGAAATTGCAGAGCTCGCGGCTTCTTAATCCTTAATTTTGTGAGTCTAATAATTAAGTGTTTGACAAACAAGTAAGCTTGTTAATTAATTGCCTTCCTCTACCTCATCTTAAACGACGACAGTCATGCAGAATTGGTTTGTTTCTTAAAAATTTGCTTCTACTTAACAATCCAATGTTCTCATCCATCTATCAGCAAAATTATCTTTGTTAAAGCTCTTTAAATTTGATTCAATTTCAGTGATTTCTTTTGGGATTGCTCAAAATCTGTGTGATGTAGAATTCCTAAAAAAATTATGTACAAAAATTATCGAAATATTCGCACTGTCTGTTTAATGAGTACCTACACAACTCAACATCAAAGTCAGACTTGTATGAATTTATTGTTCGTTATAACTTTCTAGCCTATATTCATAAATAAATAAAATTGCATATTGAATACGTACTTATTATTTATTATCCAATTCTCTATAAATTAAAACGAATAAATAATCCAAATTGCTAATTTTCCAATTTTCGGTTGGAAAACTAAAAACATTAGTCTGTGTACATTGAAAAAAAAATGTATTCAATGGGACAGATTTTAAGATTTATTTATTGCTTTTCTTCAGCATTTCCATCTAAATCCGCGGGATGAGCACGATTTGGATCATCAGGCTTCATAGCAGGGAACAAGAGAACTTCCTGCAAGCAATAATGGTACAAAAATGGAAAACAATAAAACTGAAAACTCACCTTAATGTTATTTGCGTCTGTAAGGAACATAGTGAGACGATCAATGCCCAAACCCCAACCGCCGGTCGGAGGTAATCCATATTCGAGGGCAGTACAGAAATTCTCATCGACCATTTGCGCTTCATCATCCCCGGCTGCTTTGTCGCCTGCTTGTTGCTCAAACCGTTCACGCTGTACAACAGGATCATTCAACTCAGTATAGGCGTTGCACACCTCCTTCTTCATAACGAACAACTCAAATCGTTCAGTAAGACCCGGTTCACTGCGATGATATTTAGCCAGTGGTGACATAATTTGCGGATGCTCGCATATAAAAGTCGGGTTGATGCAATTCTCCTCAATGAACTCGCCAACGAGTTTATCAAGCAGACGTGCCGTTGTCCTTGGCGTTGGACATTCAACTTGATTCTTAATACACAACTGCGACAGAAACTCATTCGTTTCTTTGGTATTGAATGTTGTGGGCGAAGGCAATTTAACATTCAGTTTCTCCTCGAGCGTCCTAAGCATTGAGACACGTTTAAATGGTGGTGTAAAATCAATTTCCACTTCCTCGCCATCCGGTCCGTCGGGATGGTACTTGATTTTGTATGAACCATGAATTGCTTTTACCATGCCAGAGACCATTCGTTCGGTTATATCGATTAAGTCGTGGTAATCGGCGTAAGCTATGTAAAACTCGCATGTCGTAAATTCGGGATTGTGTGTCAAGTCGATGCCTTCGTTACGGAATTGACGACCAATTTCGTATACACGATCGAGGCCACCAACAACAAGCATTTTATGATACAACTCTGGAGCGATACGCATATACAAGTCCATGTTAAGTTCATTGTGATGTGTAATAAAAGGTTTTGCTGTGGCACCACCAGCTACCATATTCATCATGGGCGTTTCAATCTCAAGAAAACCCATGCCATCAAGAAACTGACGAATAAATGAAATTATCTAAAGGATGAAAAGAAAGAAAGGTGGCATTTATAGCATTCAAAACGGTAACACCGGCTACTCACCTTAGCTCTTATCTGGAAAGTCTGGCGGACTCTATTGTTTAGGATCAAATCTAAATATCTCTGGCGGAAACGGGTCTCCTTGTCTCTAAGACCATAATGCAAATGCGGTAACATGTGTAGGCAAGGGGAAAGTAATTTAATCTGCATAATTAAGTAAAAGGCGCATTATATGTGCTCGTTTCTTTTAATAGATAACAATATCCATTTACCTCTTTTGGCACAATAGACAACTCGCCTTTTTTCGTCTTCCCAGGATATCCATTAATTCCGATAATATCACCACGGCGAATTTTGCTCGTATCCAACTCGAATGCAGCCTCACTGTTGTACAATTTTGCGTTGGCCATTACCTGCAACTTGACGCCCTCTCCGCGAAGATCATAGAATATAAGTTTAGCACCAGATTCACGTATAGCATGGACGCGACCAGCCACACTGTGTATACGTATCAATTTTTAAAAACAATTATTGTATAAGAAGGGTTAGTTTCAATTTACCTCAAACCGGAATTTTCCAGCATTTCGCCATCCTTGAGGGGTGAGTACTTTTCTATAAAACTCTCTAAGGAAATGCTGACATGGAATTTATGTGGATACGGGTGAGTTTCGGGTTGTTTTTTGAGTTCCGAGACAGCGGCTGAACGTAGTTTGAAATATTCGTTTGGTGAGATATCCTCTTCAGCAGCAGCTGCTGATTTTTTCTTCTCCGTGAGGCCGTCAGTAGCTGCAGCCGCAGCCGCCGGCTTATTAGCTTCTTTTTCGGCTTTTTCCTTGGCTTTTTGTTCTGCCTTTAAGCGGCGTTTCAATTCACTGCAAAGCAAAAAAAATCCTTAATACGTATGCATAAAAATTACGATCCAAGAACAATGTGTATATAGAATATACAGCTAAACATACAGCTTAGTAGCTTTACTTGGATCACAATTGGCTTGAGACATCTTCAGTTGGGCGGAAACAGTGCAACTGAACGCTTCACACTTCTGCCATAACCCGAATACCTTTAGCGAATGATGCAATGTTGTTAATGGTTTGCAAAATTTATACATTATCGCAATTCCTAGAACTTAGAACTCTTGAAATTCAAAGGTGCATTTGTTTTGCATTAACATCAGAGACATAGATGTGCGAAGGGAGGGTTTTTTCTTTTAGGATTTGATTTCGGTAGTTGATGAAACACACGCAGATTACGATGAATGGGAACACCACAAAGAACTTGCCATCTTGTTTGTGTATTTTATCACTTATCGAGCTTGAGTGATGAGCAAGGTGTAATTAGTATTTTCGCTAATAAATAGTGAGCTCAGGTAATTCTTGTGACGAATATAACAGACCAACCAGTGGGGTTGATGATACTATGCACGTGCAATCGAACACTTTGACAGTTGTTGTCCAACTTGAAAATTCCTATACGTGTACCATAACCCCACAATTTTTACAGATCAAACGCGAGTTCTTGTTTGCTATTATTGTTTATTATGTATTAATTTAATTAATGTTCTTCGCGTAATATACTTACTTTTTTGAGATTTCACCAGTAGCTTCAGCCATATTGCTTAGGATTTATTTTGAATGTTGAGTTTTTTCCAATAGTTATTTTAAATCACTTCCCCTACAAATTATGTATGGGATCCAAATCTCATTCATTAATCGTGCTTCGTGCCTCTCTGCTTTCTCTATACCGAGTACCGACCGGAATGACCAAGAAGAAGTTAACCAAATCAGCAGAGGTTGTTGTTGCTAGATTTCATGTTCCGTCAACCCGTCAAACGATAATGATCGAATGACAGTTCGATGACGTTGTCATCGGCTATGATGCCGGAGTTATAAGCTGTGTTGAGACTTTGCTAAATTGACAATCGATAGCAATCGTTTATATGTAAATTGGACTGCATTTCGATAAATAAATAAGTCTAATTAAAAGGAATTAAAAAGGGTAGGCTGTGTCACATAAATAAAAGAACGAAAGAAAAGGAACGAACTTCTTGTCTGTGGGACATCTCAAAATGGCATAGTTCCAAAAATTCCAGACTCTAATGATCTAATGATCTTAGTTCTACATACCGAATTTAATAAGAATCGCTTGAGAAATGGCGTTGTTCCCATGATTCCAGACCCTATTGGCCATATCCCAGAATTTTCATAGAAACAAAACTTACAGGCTAATCTAAGTCCTACATACCAAATTTCATACAAATCGCCTGAGAAATGAAAAAAAAATGATTTGATTTAGATTTTCGTGCAAGACAGAGATAAAAATTAAGTTATTTCGTGAGTAGACTTATTTGAATAATTCAGGTTCCACAAATAAATCTTCGTTTCGAAAACAACCTCTCTCCGACATTTAAAAACAATGCCTGCAATTGAACCTTAACGTTTGTCAAAATATGAGCTCGCTGTCATCCGCCGTTTAGCAGACAAAGTAGCTTGAAGTTAGTTATGTTAATTTTTTTTCGTAAAACTCTACCCCAGAATAGCGCTCGACCGCAGAACTTTTCAAAAAGGAAATCGAACACGAAAGGCGAAAATATTTTGTTTACATTTTTTTTTTGCATGTGTTGTTGTTGTGCTAGTATAAAGAGGGGTAAATCTCCCAAAATATCAAGAGCTGTTTTAGCTCTACGGTAGAGTCGTTTTGAAGGGGAAACGAACAACTTGACAGCAAAAAAAAAAATCTGGGGCAGAGTTTTACGAAAAAAAGTTTAACATTAATTTTATTTCTATCGCCGCTGTATAAGTCAATTCGATCATTCGATGGTCTTAATTATTTTTTTTAGAAAATTGAGCTAGAACTCTTTTTTAATGAGGTCATCGTCATACTCAATTTATGAATAGTTTAATGAGCTTCCCGACCGTCCCGTAATTTTTTTTAACAACTTCATAATAAGGGGTTACAAGGAGGACCAAAGAGGAGAAATCATACAGACGTATGTTCTGTAACAGAGCAGGAAAAAACCGAGAACTTGTCAATTTATTCCATGCAATTGCCATTTAAGGATATTGTGTAATCCTACCTCTTTATGCTTTAAAGGTCAAACAAAAAACCTGCTTAACATGGTTTTTGTTCAAGTTTTAATTGTTTTGAAGAGGAAGGGAAGGAAGTCTGAACTCTTTGGAAAAGCTGAAGATAAGAGATAACGAAAATAAGAGTGTGCCGGAGACAACACCAGAGAAAGAGTCCAACCAGGGTCTTCTTGACCAACTCCTTAGTCCGCATAAGCCATTAGGGTCTAAAGTTTACTTGAAATTGAACTTTAAAACAATCGAAGAAAATGTAATTTTTTTATATTTCTTTTATTGTTAAAAAAAGCAAAAAAAACCCACTCAGGTAGGGAAATGTTAAAATATGAAAATTTCGTAATTTACAATACAAAAGCAGAAAATTTCCATTGGTAGTTGATTATTTAACTTTCTAGCAATTTGCGAATATTCTCATCATCAGCGACCGCCAAACATGTCTGACCATCTCCATCTACAGTCTCTTTATCAGCCCCAAACTTAATTAGAATTCGAATGCAATCGAAATGACCGCAACTGGCCGCATAATGAAGGGCTGTTTGCCCTTCAGAATCTTGCAGATTTACATTCGCTCCAGATAGGAGAAGATATTCTAAAATATTGCTAGCATTCCGATCGGTTGCCCAATGGATAAGTCCCATGCCAGATTGGTCGAGAATATTAATTGATTGCATATCATAAAGAATTTCCTTCACCCGTTCGAAATTTCGCTCTTTAACATAATCAAATATAGTCTTCTCGTGTTCAGTAGGACATTGCGAGCCTTCGACATCATCTGGTATCATGGGTACCGAATGGACAACCCAATTTGTTTGTGACTTAGCTTTTTCGCCACAATTTGTTCTCCATTTTAAATCGACGGCAGAAAGTTTTTCCACGTACAAGCGCTTTGCATCGGCCTTAGTCATATTGCCAAGATCATTCCAGGCATTCCATTTAGCTCGTCCCTGCACATTGAAGATGCCTGGCTTCGCGGTATGGCATCGTCCTGTTGTGCCCTGCTTGTATAGGGCGTACAAATCGAGTAGATCACTGGGATGTAGGTTGGCATGTATGTTTTGTACATGTTGCGTTGCACTATTAAAAATTTTATCACTCTTCGAGATTTCGCTATCGCTATCGGAAAAATCAGACATTTTTTTCACTTTTATACTTTGTATAAACTACAGCTATTTGGTTAATGATGTTTCTTAATTGGTAAAGTGTTTAACGGGATAATAAGATGCACAAGGGTTAGTTATACACCGGGTAGGTAAACAATTTGTGTCTAACTTTGTTTCTTTATGTTTAAATAGCTGCCCTCCAAGACATGTTTTTGCTCGTTCTCGATTTTCTCGAGTAGAGACAAGTTGTTGAAAGTAACAAATCCGTAGCCCTTAGAGCAACCCGTTTTCTTGTCAAAAATAACTCTTGCACTGGTGATTTTTCCAAACTCCTGGAAGTATGAACGCAGTTCCTGATGACTAATTGTCCACGGCAAATTTCCGACAAATAACCTGTAAAATCCTTTGCCTGCGTTTGTTGCTGATGCCATTTGTGGTGAGATTTTGTGTTTGGAAGTAAAGTATTTAAAGGTTATAGATTGTTTACATCAATAATCTGTGAAAAATATTTATAAATGCCAAATAATTAAAAAAAAATTCTTGTCATTACCACCAATTCTATAATACCTTCCCTTGTGCCGTAACAGAACAGGAAAATCTAATTTCTGACTATTCCCAGTGAAATGTCAATTTCTAAAATGAAAACTGACGTCGAAAGAAAAATGTGAGTTGAATTATCGAGACTCGCAGTAGAAATAGTCTTTAATGCAAAAATAGCGCCATCTGTAGAAGTTTTTTATTAAAATAATTTTCCTCTTCAAGTATATAGGCTATGGTCAACAATCCAGCAGCTGTTCTGCATTGCTGCACAAAAAATGTCGGACAGTCTGTGTGCACGAAATTCCGGCTGCATTTTAAGCCGACTTAAAGTCTGCTTGTAGAAAAATGACAATTTGTATTTGCATCCAATTTAAAGTAGCTGCTTTGGCTGCATAAATGAATTTTTGACAAACATCCGCAGCGGCTGAATTCTTGACCGCAGCCTACGATTTATGTATGTTTTTCGGAATAATATTATAATATTTTTCCGAATTTATATTTTTACTTATGTTGCTAGGATATATATAAAAACAATTTATGAATTATTAAAGTTAAAGACCAAAAAGTAATAAAATATCTTTTTAATGTTATGAATGAATTGAATATGGAAGTTTTAAAAACCCAAAACTCAATTTTTTTCGTTTTCTTTACAATGTAGTAAATGATGTAGTTAATTAAAAAAAGGACTCCATAGTTTTTAATTAACAAAGTGTGGTTTTGACGTAGCTTTTTACGTTATTAAACACTCTAGGTCGCGTTTTTTTTATATCGGAGTAATCGGAGAGATAATTTAAATGTCAAAATTCAATTATGCATTTTGTTCTTATTCTCAGATATGATCTTTTTACTCTGAAAAAATATACAGAATGTTTTTTTAAAGCTTTTTCAACCGACCCCAGACGAAAATTACTAATTCCTACGATATAACTTACCGTCGAAAGTAGATATTATCCACACTGGTATGTCAACATAGAAAATACTATTGTTATTTACTGCAGTCTCAGCAAACACACGTTCCCGCAGTAGTTTTGCATTGCGCATGAGCAGTTAAGCCGAAAAATTGTTTTGGTCGTGTACCGTAAACGACATTACATAACTCGCTGAAAAGTGCTTATCGTTCTTGTTAGATTGCTGCACTCGGCTACCGACTCGTGTTTCTAACTTGCACGATAACGTCCACTTTCCTAGCTCGTTATATACTATAGTTGTTTGGTAGTTTCTTCAAACATGAGACATGTCGACTACTATTCAGCATTCAAGCGAGAAATAAAACTTTTCTCTGATACTAAAGAAAACAGAACAGATAGTATTTTTGATCAGACAGATTTGATCAGAGAAAAAATTATCGGATTTATCGGATATGTAATTTTTCTATTCTCTCCAATTTCTCCGACATAAAAACCATGCCCTATATAAACTTAGCGTCGGCATGGTTGTTTGTTCGTTCTGTCAGTAGTCGAATTTTGCAATAAATTTTTAACCCACATCCCAAAGCCCGATTTTCTTCAAATATAGTATCTCCGGTGAAAACACTTTTTATATTTAAACTTACACTGTACCCACCACACTACCCCCACCCAACTGACTTCCAAAATCCTCCAAGACCCACCTTAAGACACTCCAAAACTACTACGCCACATATATCATCTCTATCTATAAAATGCACGGTCTTCGAGTCAATCTCATAGAGAAATATCATACATGTGTATCTCTGATGGAAAACACTTTTGTTAAAATTTGGTAGTGCTCGAGACCCGGGGTCGTGGGGCTTCCATGCAATTTTTTTAAAAAATTTACCCGATTTTGTTAAAATTTTATACAATATCTCCAATTGACAACACATTGTAAAAAATTTGAAATTGGCCAGGCCGAGACGCTCCCATATACTTTTTTTTTATTTGGCCCGATTTCATTTAAACTTTGCACACCTGTGGATTTCTGATTAGAGAATTTACAAGAAAATTTGTAATATTTATAGGTTGTTTTTTGAAATACCTAACTCTGTTAATAAATCTGAAAATTTTAAAATAATCTACAAAGCACCACAGCTACACTTGCTGCACAGGACCGCAAGGTCCACAGTTTGCTTTTCTGCACTATATATCCGCTCAGCTGTCAGTTTGACACTGCTATCTGCTGACAGTCACAGTATTTGCTGAGATTTGAGATATGAGATCTCTCGCAGATGTAGTCTCGTATTTCCATTTTGCATATTGCACTTGGAAATTGGAATTAGTGTTGTGTTTGTGACTGGGTGAAATAGTGTGACCGTGACGACGGTGGCGGCAATTTACAGAACGTATTCTGAAACTTGTTTTCTTATGTACACGCAATTTTTATAATTATCTCTACAAAACAAATTGCAAATGCTGCAATGCACATAAACATAAAAATAATGCATTCAGCAACATGGGACATGTTTGAGTTTCTTCTTCGCTTTTCTTTGTTGTGAAATATATTTGTTTGCGAGTTAGTTTGACGTTTTGAGTGATTTTCAGAAATTATATAATTCGAAAATTCCGTTCGCCCTTTTAAATGAGAGTAACAAGGATAGATATCACAACAGCAGTGTTTATCAATTTACGCGTGTGTTATCAGTTGAGAAGCTAATCGATCAAGTTCTTGGTATGTACCAGTTCAAACCATTTGGTTTTTTACATAGTTTTAAATAAATAATCCAGTAAAATTCCTTCAATTTAATTATTGACACTGCCATGCGATTGATTCGGCGGCAAATGCACTGAGTATTTAATTTTCATATTTTCATATTCATAAAAGAGAAAAAAGACACTTACCTATGAGTTGTTAACATTTATTGATTTTTGTTTGGAAAATGTATAGAGCCCTTTGCGTTGAATAATGGAATCAATTTCATAACATCAAGAAAATTATAGTTGAGTGTAATTTTGCAATTACTATTTATGTGTTAGAATAATTATTGTCAATTGTTGCAGTACTATAAACATTGTAGCATGACGTCATACCACATCAAACAGCTGCTATCTGCTTAAGAACTTAAGCTGCACATAGCCAATTTGAACCATTCTGCTCCTGTTAATCGTAATTTGTAAATAATCCGACCAGTAATTCACTTAATCACTTTCTGTCTGCCCTGCGTAAATGGAAGTGAGCTTAATTAGTCTGGCTTGTAAGCTGTAGAATAAGCGGTATACGAGTGAGGTGGTGCATTCGAAAACGTGTTGATTCCATTGCAAGTGATTAGTCTGGTTGGTGACCTGTAGGTGTAGTGAGTCATAAACTTGTTGATTGAATGGCAATGTGTTGATTGTAATGAATGGTGATGGTGACGCACTGCAACATGATGGGGAAGTGGTCATCATCATTCATTGCAATCAAAACATTGACACTAAAGAACGAATCACCCGTGTAACATCAATGTAATCATCAATGTGAATTTTTGCCATGGGCAAGGGCGTGCAATTGCACGGACGGGACAATGCTGATTTATGCCTGTTTTCTTGGAACAGATTCTATGTTTTCTGTGCCATTCCACCACATTTATTTTAGTTGAAGACATTATGACATAACGGACAAAGTTAAGAAAATACTACATAGTAGAAATAGAAAGAGAAATATTGTCTTCTCCTCCACTACTTTCATTGTTAAAGTTTAACGCCAACAATAGAGCAAAGAGCACATAGAGTCTTTTTCTTTAACAAGAATTCAAAAATTAATTTCTCGCAGACATTAAAGTGGATTTAGATTATGATTTATGATATGATATATGTCGTTTTCACTATATCCGTGCGAGAAAAATTGAGTGGGTGGGTCGATTATGTTAAATTGAAGTTGTAGTTAGCCAGAAAAGATAGACACTACGTGAATATTTATGGTATATTTATTTTATAGTTACATGGTAAATGTTATCTGTAGCATTACTCTTGATTTACATTTGTGGCGTGCGAGAAAAAATGAGCAGGACGGCTGTTAAATAGCAATTGTGGTTAGCCAGACGAGAGAAGTAGTATATTTTTCAATGTTACCATAGTGCTAGAGATAACATTTCCCATGTTACTATAAAATAACTATAACATTCTTCTGGCAAACCACAACTTCAATTTAACTTTAGTTGGCCCGCTCATTTTGTCTCGCACGGCTATAATCTAAATTCTCCATTATGGTAACATTAACTTCTCTCCTCTGGCAAACCACAGTTTTTATTAACCAGCCGTCCTGCTCATTTTTTCTCGCACGGCTCAAATGTAAATCAAGCTTAACGTAACTTGACTCGTAGTGTCAATCTCTTCTGGTTAATCACAACTTGAATTTAACTATAGTCTGTCCGCTCATTTTTTCTCGCACGTAGTATATGTAATGTGGTCTTCAGGGCACCTGACCAGACTATACAGTTGTATTCAAGTTTAGAGCGAATATATGCCTTGTAAATAGCAGCCAGGTCTGAAGGAGTGAAGTGCATCTTGCACCGTTTTAGGAAACCTAAACATTTCACAGGATTCTATGCGATATGTGGCTATTCCAATTGCCTTGTTGCTGGCTCACATACCGAGTATTGCGAGTTTTTAGAACGTTGCCTTCGACAACCGTAATGCCGGTCGCTTAGTATTTCCTGAGATTCAAGGTGTTGCATAAGCTTACGATTGATCAGCGTTTTCATGACTTTAGAAAGTATGTATGTTGGCGCAATGGGTCGGTACGAAGAAAGAGATGACGGTTTGCCTTTTTTAGGAACAGACTGTACAAAGGCTGTTTTCCAATTCCTTGGGAAGACTCCAGAAGAATAAGATAAATGGAAATGCCTGCGCAGTGGCAATGCTAACGTTGAAGAACACCTCTTCAAAACTATAGCGGGAATACCATCAGGCCCAGCAGATCTATGACATATAACAGAAGAAAGATCCTTTTTACTTTTCAAAATTGCCTGCTTCTAATCAAGTGAACCACAGTGTAATACAAGAATGTACTAAATTACTCACTCTTATCATCTAAATTTAACAAATCTTTTGGCTTTGCTACCCTTCCCATCTTTTTGTTTACTAAAAATTCGTTTTCAAAAATATTTTGTTGACTTTCGAGTTGCTTTTATCTAAATACTGTGTCTCTTAAACTGTACTGGCGTTCATCGCGTTTGCCCGGCAACTCGTTGGTTCATTTTGTGTCCGACGGTTGTGCAGTAGTGACTCGATATTGCGTCCGATGCAGTTTAAATTGCTTGGTTCTATTATACGCACTTCTAGATCACTCTAGTTGGCCGTGAAGATGTTCCGCTCAAAGCTAGCTTTGGCCACACTAAATACTTGTTCTTGAATGATTAATGAAACGAAATTTTAGTTTTCAAAGAAAATAAACGAGAATAAACACAAAAGCATTTTTTTCAGCTTGCGTGTGTTTGTTTGTTTGTCAGTTTGTCCACTCGTATATCTATACTCCTACCAGACTAGTCAGAATTTGATGGGACTTGTTATAAAACAATTGTTTAGCTCTCGACTTGCGATGGTGTATTTTGATTTTTTTTTATTCAATTGGGTAGTTTTGGGAGAAAAAATATAAACAAAGCGGTTTTCGGTAAAAACTCTTAATTTAGTCTTAAGATAGAATTACAACTATCAACATTTACTATTTATACTAAAGCATTTTGTAAACTTCCGAGTCTTCTTTCTTGTGCAGGCCGTAAACCTTTTAATCCATCCTCCTTGTCACATACAATTAAATGTCTTTTGAATGATTTCTAGAGTTTAATTGCTCTTAATTTTAACAAAGAAATTCGTTATGTGTCCGGAATGCTGTTCAATAAACATTTCTTATGTCATAAAGTTTTATCCAGTAAGTGTTTATCCATGCGAGGATGATATAAATCACTCAATCCAAAAAGTAATAATTTTCTTAAAGGCGGAAATTTTTTTAAAGCTGTACATTTGTTGAACAAATATATTACCACAAATGCATAAAGATAAGAAACAAATAACTTACATTTTTATGGGTATTGCCTTCACTGGTTGTCGTGATTCTAGTGGTTAGTGTCTTCTAGTACTGAGAGGGAGGTTTGAAGTTCGTATACCAGAAAAACAGCAAAAGGCTTTTTCACGGTTTCACCTGTCTACCAAACGTCCGAATGTAATTACTGTCATGAGAAAGCTTTTCAATTCGACTATCGGATATGCCTTTAAATGGTAGTTCGTCTTCGATTGTGTGCAAAAAAAAATAACAAGCACAATATGGATGATCAGGAAAAGCTGATCATAACAGTCTTTTGCGTTCAGCAGAACGATTGGAGAAAGATTCCTGGGGAAAAAGGTGTATTTTTTTTCAATATGATTTTTTGTATTAGACAGATGGATGCACAAAGTCTGACATAATGCATTTAGATTTGTTACAGGATTTCAAAAACATTGCCTTGGAATCTGGAATATTACATCCAGCAGACTAGAAATTACCATATACTGATTGGTCTGAGTATACTCTTCACAACACAAACAAACCAATGTTGGGTATTTTCTTTAGATTTAAAAATAAGAAGAAGAGAGCAAAAATCAAAGACAGGTGTACAAGCGTATAGCAGAGACGAAAAGTATTATGCCATCATGTCGATTATCAAACACAACCAAAACCGTCAGACAAATATTTTTTTTTTCAATTTTAAGAAAATAATTCCTTCGAGCCGGATTTGAACCAGCGACCTATGGATTTCAGCTTTCAGTCGAGATTTTATACGAAAACCCCTGGCACAATCTACAGTCCACCGCTCTACCAACTGAGCTATCGAAGGTGACATATGGGTTTGAAAAGAAATATCAAGTTGTGCTTTCCGGTGAATGACAAAAAGGTATTGAAAACAATAAGACGTTTGGCTGGTCAGTGATCACCAGTGATCAGATAGTGACAATACGTAGTTGCGTTGTGCATTTAAATTCAAGTAATCGTTTGCTCCGTCTACTATACTGACCTTAAAATCAACTATCGCTTATCGCGTTTTCATTCAGTTTTTAAAAACACTTTTAATTGATTAGCACAAGTAGTTTTCATTGCCAAGCTATCTCAAAGCGCATTGTGTTTTATTGAAATAAAATAAATTTGCCAAAGTCAATGCCTGGTTTATATATCAGCGAACACTGTATGTCCTTACCTGTTAAGTAAAGAGCCTCTAACTGAAAATAAGTGCCTACTGAAGAGGTCCTGTGGTGGGGGCCGAAAGCGCTCTAGGCTACCGTTTCTAACCCTACACTGGTTCCAGCTTGCCAAACTCTCGCGTGGTATAGCTCCCTGATTGATAGGTTTCTTGGGGTGGGTTATTATATTTATATTTATTATTTTTATTATTAGTTTGGAGTTCAGGAGATCGACGCAGGTCTGCTAGGATACTCGGTTTTCCGGTTAACCAGGAGGAGACCCTTGCGATGTCTGGACACTCCAGGGCAAAGCCTTCGGATTTGGGGTGGGGGATCCTCTTGGGGGTCTCTACCGAATCGAACTCCGGTGGCTGCCGGTTGCATCGACGGGAAAAACGGTCGATGCAGCAGTATTATTGATTTATTTTCTCTAGTTTGGAGTTCCGGGTGTCGATATGACGGTCTCCCAGGTTGCTCGGGGATAAATTCTACCGGTCATCCAGAGGGGGGCCTTATCGAACCTCGGAAACTCTATGGCAAATCCTCAGGGGTCGAAAGGGTGTTGACCTAGGTCTTCGCTAACTTGTACATCCGGGGGCTTCTGGTCACATCGGCGCGAAAACTGGTCGATTTAGTAGGGAGCTGTCAGGCACTCGAGGACTCCTTCCACAAAAAGATATGCCGGGCAGCCCTAGAAGCATTTAGGTGTGTAAAGCCACAATTTTCTGGTCTTTTCTAGATAATTGTGTGTATAAGAAGTGAAATAAAATAAATTTGCCAAAGTCGATGCCAGGTGTATATATCAGCGAACACTGTATGTCCTTACCTGTTTAGTTAAGAGCCTTCCAACTGAAAATAAGTGTCGCTGTTTTGTACACTTACTTTTTGAACATTTTTGATCCAGTATTTTCGGCCAGAAATAACGCGACATGACTTTATCGCCACATAACATTTGAAATCGAAAACTTTGTCGTATATTGCTCATCGATTATTTTTGATGTAACATCTGCAACGAAGTTTCCCGAATCACTTCGTTACAAAACCCTATGCATAACTATCCTTACAACATATGCAGCATAAAATATTTCAACCTACCAAGCCCCATTTATATTAGCATAGTTTTAGAGTTTTGTAGCGGTTGGTATATAAACCAACTTCATAATCGAACTTTTATAGACATTAAGGAACAAATAAACGTAAGTGTGGAAAAATATTTTTTGTACAGTTGCACAGGGCCTATCTTGCATCATTTAACAGAGGTGCAATGTGCAATTAGTTCCGTTATACTTAGTTGGCTATTTTGGATAATAACATCTTATCGATTTCCTTTGTTATCAAAAACCAATATCTTATCTTCTAGAATAGGTTTTTTTTTAAAAATAGGTATATGGAAGATGGTTTATTCAGTCAATTCAGTCATAGAATGTCATTTAAAGTTGTCGGTCGGTCGGTTTTAAGTTACTTCAGCATGGGACACTTACATGTTTGAATAAAAGAAAATGTGTTATTGTTTGTGTGAGGCGGTTACTTGTGATGCATAGTGAAAATATATGTGTTTTTATTACTTATATTTTCAAAGTGATTTAAGTGCACATATTTCATAGTTTCTTTTACCTGCCACACCTCTTTCTTGGTGAGTTTAATAAGGACTACATATGGTTCTGTACTTACAAAACTAAACTTCGCTTCTACCAAAGCAGTACATATATATACGAGTACCTATACTATCAATTGTATCCTAAACTATGTTTATTGTAATTCTTAACATGCAATTCACACGATCACAAATTGCGAAAGAATGCTTGTGCGGATATCGGTTATCAGCTCCGCCCACTATCAGTCAATAAAAAGTCCCCGCTTGAAAAAAAAAAAACGGTTGAAAATTGATAAACGAAACATCCACAGTAGAGGGCACAATAATAACATAACATAAAAAAATATCAAAATTTTCATCAAATTGCATGTTATGCAATAATTCACACTATCTTTTATGCGTGACATGCATTCCTCAATGACATACATGCATAATTACGTTTACCTGACATTTGAAGCACGCTTAGCGACACTATTAAATTGTTACGAAATTTAGGCTTTCGAGTTGGTAAAGGATTTTGCAAATAAAACCCTACATAAGTTTATTAATTTATAAATAACAAATAAATAACTTTAATAAACAAACAGTAAAAATAGCACATGTTCACAATTTGTATTGGTGATAACTTTAAAGGTACACAATAACACAACACTCGTATTTCACTATAATTCTCTTAGGTGGTAGCAGTATTACTTTGCAAGAACTTTTACAACTTGACTGGTTGAATTCTAAAGAATGAATGAATCCTCTGCAGTGAACGCCACCTTGTATACTCATTGAAAAGTTTCCAGAAACTTCAAATCTTATAGACAGAAATATCCAGAAAATAGTGGCAACTTCCCTTATTTACAACTAACTAACTTCCCTTATTTGTAACTAACCATACTCATATGTATTGAGTCATCTTCTAAAAATAAACCACATGTGCAAACTTTCACAAAAACCGGGCAAACCGCACAAACCGGTTTGACTACATTTGTATGTATAATGATTTAAACTTGCAGGCGGTTACAATTCAAATTTTAAATACTCTAATAAATCTTACAGCCTAAAAGTATGCTATTAAAAAGTGCTCAATTCTAATTCAGTAATTCAGTGCCTATTTTTAGTATGCATTATGTACATTGCGATTTATCTTAGGATTTAAATTCTATTATCTGTGCTACTAACTACTTTTCGTAACAATATGTTACACGATCAATCGATTGACGTCAATCACTTACATGAAACTGCATATGTATGTAAAAAATTGAGTTTAATTAACGAAAATCCAAATGGTCTAAAGTTATTTAATAAATTGGCCGCCGTAGCTTAGTGGAAATGCGCGTGACTACTGAGCAGGAGGTTCGTGGTTCGAATCGCAGTAACACCAAAAGTATTTTTCTCGGTCTTCCGCCTCTCACGAAAGTCTGACAAACGTCCGAGAGTAATAACTTGTCACGGAAATTCGCTGTCGCAGCCGGCGCTCCCTTCCATTTGCGCAACACAAATGGTCGCGAGCCTTGGACCGCAATGGTCTGGTCGCGCCGAATATGTGATTTGTTCGTTTGTTTGTTGTTGCCTGCCTGGGTGGTCAAATCTTGTGATCAATTTTTAACTCTTCCATCCTTTCTTAAGGCCTTTTTTTTTAAACTTTCCACACATGCGTATCTCCGATTAGAGAATTTACATGAACAATTGTTTTTTTCTTTTTCTATTCGTACAATAAGATAATGTGATCTTTCGTCTTTTCGAAAGCTACCGGAATATTAAATTTGACGGTAATCAATTGCATTATTAGGCATTTCCAACAAAGCCGACGTGTCTCTCAAGGCAATAGTTCTTGTTGAGTGTGTTGACTCAAACGCAGACGACAAATCTTTTCTTTTCCTGTTTTGTGTAAATAAAAATAACAACAAAAGTAAACATATCCAGCAAATATGATAATTATAATTATCTGAACTGTGTATTAAATACTTTTAAATAAAAGTGCAACAAATAAATAATACCCTTGTATAATATAAATTTAATTGAATTACTTAACGAAATATTTGAACTAAAAACAGAAGGTTATTTGCTTACATCTCCTGAGTTTGCAATTACCTACTTAAAGTGTCGATACTTATACGTGATATGTTTTTCTTCCTCAGCATATGCAGTCCACCTCATCACCGCTAGCCATCACAAAACTCTTATCTGAGTGAAGTTTATTACACAGGAAGTATCCCACGTCACACCGCCGCCCGCCGACTTTCCAACAAAATGGTTCACGTCAGCAATTGGGATAAGTTTACATTGCTTCTATGGAAGAATTGGATTCTGCAATGGAATAAAAAAATACAAGTCATCATTGAACTTTTGTTACCGGCGATATTTTCGCTGCTTTTAGTGCTAGTCCGGGCATTGGTTGTTGCCGAGCCGAGAGGTATTACCACCTATCCGGAGTTGGATATCGACAACATCAATTTGTTTCGGTAAGTTGGTAGTCTCAATTGTACAAAAAGAACTCACAAGGGCCTATTATTCGGCATGTTCCTTGGGTTTAGTTGCAAATTAAGAAATGACTGGTACACACAAATGCTAGTCTGTAACTATTTCCGTGATCAGTAGCCCAGTCATATAAAACAAACTTAAATCTAAAACACCATATTGTAACTTTGCAAATAAAAACACAACAAACGTTCGTTAATTCACAAATTACAACTTTAATTCACAACTAGCAAGAGTTCAAAAAATTTACATTTTACTTATTATTCACTTGTAACAGTATTATTCACATAGACGCTGATCAATAGTAATCTTCTGCAATACCTTGAATAGCGTGAAATCATTAGCGACCAGCAGTACGGGTTTTAAAGGCAACGTTCTACAGGTGGTCTCACCGAAAAGTGGAACAAGTCTATTCACAAATTTGGTAAAAGCAAAGTTGTTGCACTTGATATTTCCAAGGCATTTGACCGAGTCTGGCATCAAGCTCATTTGTCGACAATGAAAACCTATGGAATGAATATCATTCGACAGCTGGTTTTGACTATTAACTATACCTTTCTGGCCGTTCGATTCAGGTCGTATTCGACGGTTTCAATTCCATTGTTCACCACATAAACGCCGGTGTTCCCCAAGGCTCTGCTTTGTCTCCGTCACTCTTTTTCATTTTCATTAATCTCTCCTTTCCGCTACTTCTAATCGAATCAACAGCATTCCTAGCTTTTCACATGAGTTCGCGCTTTCTGCACGTGCAAGTGGAACATGAACAAAAACGAGTGTTAAGCACATTAAATTCTGGCCCTGCCAGCATAACAAGGTGGGCTACACAATAGAGTACCATTTAACGCTACCAAAACCCAGCACTGTCTCCTGTCGTCCAAGCGTAATTAAAACCTACAACCTTCATCCATGAATAGATTCTGCATCAAAGAAACTGAAGAACTCGCAATACTCGGTAGTCGGTATGTGCGTCAATAACAAGCTTCGTTGGAATGACTACATATTCGCCATCGCTAAGAATGCTGTGAAATGTGTAGGTTTTCTAAAAACGGTGCTAGATGTGCTTTACTCCCTCAGACTTACAAGGCATATATTCGCCCTAAACTTGAAGGTGCTCCCAAGACCACATTGCATCTACTGGACAGAATTCAGAACCGAGCTATAAAACTTATTGGACATCGTAGGAATGTTTCCTGCTTGTCACTGTTTTATCGCTTTTTCCATAAGCGGTGTTCAAAAGAAATATCCAGATGCATCCCCCCATCCTCCAACCCAACCGAAATACCCGTGCCTCAATTCGAGCCCACGGGTCTACCATTAGACCTAACTTCGGACGTACCAACGAATTCAGAGATTCCTTCTTTAGCCGCACAATAATAACATGGAATGAATTGCCCGACTCTGTGTTTCCGCATTTGTATGATCTACAATCATTCAATACACATGTGCATCTCACCGTTTTCTCTCCTTAACTTTCGAACGCCCACGCTGTGCTAAGCGTTATAATGGTGCAAACCCCTTGAGCGTGTGTACATTATAAAAAAAATCCAATTCAATACAACGCTTATTCTTATATACGAGCAGTGCGATAAAAGATTTCTATTTACGTTTTCGAAATAATATAATGGCCTTAAAGCTATTCTAGTAGTGTGCGACATTACCGGCTGTGGTTGTAGTGCCAAAGATAGCTACGGCAAGGCATTCATACTGAATGAGCTGAGTTCACTTATGCCAGCCTTACCAAGGGCGCATTGGTATTTCGGTTCTCACTTCGAAAGGAGGTTGCTTTCTCTGGGCCAACTATGGTGCGAGTCCATTTTGTTTGTTTCGTAGGTGTAACTCGGGAACCCTGACGTAAATAGCGGTACATGTCGCTCCCTTTAATGAGATCTACTGATGCATCTGCAATAGCAATGTTGTGGATTGGCGCTGTAGGTTTTGAGTCTTTTAGAAAGGTATCCACGTTAATTCAAAGACAGATTTTGTACAAAAAGATACATTTTTCAAACTGTTGTTTTTATGTTGTATACTACTTATTTTCAAAAATATCGCTGCATTTAAAAAAGGAATTTAATCTTTTCAGAGATCACTTCAAGCAGGCAGGACGAAAAAAATCCTTTTTAAATACTATATCCTCGAATAATGGAAGGTAAATGAATGTTGTTTTTGAGCTTTGACTTTTTAACCTTTAGTTGGTATTGTATTCGAAGTTTTACTAATTTTATTCAAGTCGATGTTTGTTTGCATGCTCGAGCTTTTAACATTCCACGCATGTAGATAATATTTATGCTTATAACGGCTTTTGCTAGTTTGGTTACCATTTTCTCCTTCATTTGCCCATTTATTTCAGCTAAACTAATCAAATTTATTAATTTCAATTTCAATGGAGACACTTTAGGCTTAAAGCGTAAAGTGGATTGTTGTTATTCAGTCTAAAGACTAAATTAGCTTAAAAGGATATTTGTTTCATGAAAACCCCCTTCTTTTTATACTCTTCCCCCTAAATAGCACACTACCCTTATGAATAAAAAAAAAACTCAAAATTACGCCATCGCAAGTCGAGCGCTAAACAATTGTATTAAAACAATCCCATAAAAATCTGACTGATAGAAGTACAAATGGACAAACTGACAAACACGCTTGCTGAACAAAAATTCCTTTGCCCTTCGGGCCCTTAATTAAAGGTTTTTGCCAGTTTGCCTCTACTGAAATTTTCCGTAAAGTTTTATACCATAAGTGTGCCTTACTAACAATAAGGAACAGTAAGGACTTAAAAGACTTTATTTAAAGAAATAATATAAAATACAAGGGTTGTTCCTCGTGGTATAACAGTAGCGTTTCGGACCAGGTTCGGGAAAATATAGCTTGATGGGGGCTGAATGAAGTGAACGAAGATCCACATGTACAATCATGTACGTAAACAAAAAGGACAAACAGCACAAAGTTTTACGTGTAACCCTGTACGAGCGGTTGAACGCTCGTTGTGGCCGATATTACGATCAAAATACCTTTAAAAGATCCCCAAAATAACTTCAAAATGAGCCTAACATACCCTCAAAAGACGTTCAAAAAACCATCAAAAGACCCCAAAACACCCCCAAAAGACCCCACAAAAGACCCCACAAAAGACCCTCTAAAAATCCTCAAAAACCCATAAATTTTATGGTTAAAACTTTTTACGTTTTACGTTTTAACAAAAGAAGAACTTATTTGGCGAGCCATTACAGTAGTACAACAAGTATGGGTGTGGGTAGAAACTATGGCACAATCGAATTGGAGGTTCTAACTGTTACAATAGCCTCAATTAAGTGAAGTTTATATAGATTCGCAGTAGCTAAGTCTGTAGTCTTTTGAAGAGTTTCTATGAATGATGTATAAACGACCATATACATAAATGAGCACACCTACACGCTGATGTAAATAACATCAATGTTCCTCTACATACAGGCCTGCTGGTCTCCACTCTTTGATTGTTCAATAGTTCATCAGTTGTAATCTAACGCTTGAAAAATAAAGACAATTTAATATATAGAATACAACAATGACAACATTTAGGACTACCAAATTAGAATACCTATTAAGACTTTAGTCTTAAAAATAGAAGTCTTAACCTAAAGGTGTTAGCTAAGACAGTCTTACATTAGACTCGACCTGTTAATCTACTGATCAATTTTTAATCCACTTCCTAGAAGCAGATTTTATATAAACTATGGACATATGTGTATCTCCGATGACAAAAAACTTTCTATTAAGTGTTGGAAGTGATCTGGCGTCGCGATGGAGAGGCTCCCATATAGATTTTTTAAAAATGATTCGTATATTCGTATAGGCGCATACTTTGAATTCTCTGCTTTACTTCGCATGTATATAAAAGTCGAATCAATTATGGACATTCCATTGCATCGTTGAGTAGTATGTATTAGTATCTTGCTTACTGAATTTTTAATGCTTAATTTAACTTTGCGTAATTATTAACTGAACTGTAGTATTATTGTGGTTTTATTTTTTGGGTTTATAATGGATATGTATGTTGTCGACGGCGACGCATTGGACAACAAGTTGTAACGACATTCTGTCATTTGGTTATTAGAGAATTTACATGAAAAGTATTAATTTTTGTGGGTTTGTTTTTATTTTTATTTTCAAGTAAATTGATCAGCAACAAAGGGAACGTACTCTCATATGAACTCCTGTACTCACCGAATACCACAGATATTTTTACGAATATCGTCAGTGATGCAGCATTCAAATTAAATCTCAAATCTTTCTCCGGCTATGCGAATGCAGTTGATCTTGAAGCGGCCCTCGTCGAGGGTAATTACTTTGCCGGTGTACAATTTGATGATGCGTTGGCCAATGCCCAGGAATATCCCACTAAACTTGCCTACTCGTTGCGTTTTCCCAGTGAACTGAGGACATCAACGTCAAATATAGCACTCACCTGGCTTACAGGCAAACTATTCCCCAAATTTGGTATAACCGGACCGAGAAATCGTGAAGAAAATGACGGTGGCATACCGGTTGGATATTTGCGTGAGGGATTTCTTCCCTTGCAGCATGCTATCTCGTCGGCATATTTGGAATTGGCTGCTAAAGTGGAAAAATTGCCGGAAATTCAAATGCAGCGTTTTCCATATCCGGCTTACATAGACGATCCTTTGCTCGAAGGTCTTGCATCAATTATGGCCTTGATCATTGTACTGAGTTTCATCTATCCGTGCACGTACATCGTTAAGGTAAAGACTTCTTCAACGACAACCAAAATGGAAGTAATTTGATAATTTTTTTCCTTACAGAACATAACAATTGAGAAAGAGAAACAACTGAAGGAGGTGATGAAAATTATGGGTCTGCCTAATTGGCTGCATTGGACTGCATGGTTTGTCAAATCCTTTATAATGCTTGGCATTTCGACGACCCTAATATTAATACTAACGAAGGTGAGTAAGATGCTTCAATCTTTTGCTAAATTTATCAAAAGTTGATCCCAATTACCTTTCCCTCATAAACAGGTCAGCTGGTCGCATGACGTAGCAGTTCTTACATATAGTCATTGGTCAGCACTGCTGTTTTTCCTCTTGATCTATGTAATCACGAGCATTTGCTTCTGTTTCATGATAGCCGTATTCTTCTCCAAGGCCAGCACCGCCGCTGCAGTCACCGGTATGCTCTGGTTCGTTGCCTATCTTCCGTTTACTTTTATAATGAATCACTACGATGACTTAAATTTGGCGTCGAAACTTGGCTGGAGTTTGGTCTCGAATACGGCATTGGGTCTCGGTTTTAAGTTGATTCTCGGTTTTGAAGGAAACGGCGAAGGTCTGCAGTGGAGTAATATGTTCTCACCGGTCTCTGCGGATGATGAACTTACCGTTGGCGCTGTCATGCTAATGATGTTGGTCTCGTGTGTCATCTATATGGCAATATGTTTGTACATTGAGCAGATTTTTCCAGGAGATTTTGGTGTGGCCAAAAAGTGGAATTTTCCATTTCGCAAAAGATTTTGGTGTGGTGAACAGGCAGATTATCAGATTGGTGTCGAAGATATGACCGATGGTCGCGAACAACAACAACAAAATCAACGATATGATCCGGAGGCATTTGAGTCGGAACCCGTTGATAAACATATTGGCATGCAGGTGAGAAACTTGCGCAAAGAGTTTGGCGATAAAAAGGCCGTCAAGGGATTGTCAATGAATTTATACGAGGATGAAATAACCGTATTGTTGGGTCACAATGGCGCTGGCAAGACGACAACCATATCAATGCTCACGGGCATTATTCCGCCCACAGCTGGAACGGCGATTATCAATGGCAGTGACATTCGAACGAATATCGAAGGTGCCCGCATGTCGTTGGGTATTTGTCCGCAGCATAATGTGCTCTTCGACGACCTGACAGTTGCCAATCATATTGTGTTCTTTAGTCGTCTCAAGGGTCTCAAGGGCGATGAAGTACGAAGGGAGGTTGACAAGTATCTGAAGATCATTCAATTGGAGGATAAGGCAAACATCGCTTCGTCAAAACTTTCTGGTGGTATGAAGCGGAAATTGTCTGTGTGTGCAGCACTTTGTGGTCGAACGAAAGTTGTACTCTGCGACGAACCAAGTTCCGGTATGGATCCAGCTGCCAGGCGACAACTTTGGGATTTATTGCAAGCGGAGAAAATTGGTCGAACTGTTTTGCTGACGACACATTTCATGGACGAAGCAGATGTGCTGGGCGATCGCATTGCTATTATGTGTGACGGAGAGCTGCGATGCCGTGGAACATCGTTCTTCTTGAAGAAGAAATTTGGGTCCGGATATCGATTAGTGAGTGGAGGATGATGTCCAGTTTTCGTAAATTTTGTTAATTTTTTTCGATGCATCCCGCAGATTTGTGTAAAACGTGACAATTGCGACAGTTCCCGGGTTACCCAATTGCTACAGCGTTACATTCCCGAGTTAGAGCCTGAAAGGGAGATCGGAGCGGAACTCTTTTACTTGCTTCCCGATAGTTATTCGTCCATTTTCAAGGAAATGTTTGCCGCTCTTGAAAAAAACTCCGACAATTTGAATCTTAACGGTTATGGTATTGGCATCTCTTCGCTGGAGGAGGTCTTTGTTAAATTCGGAGCAGAAAAGGCAGTTAACAGCGAACCGCAAAAACAACTAAATGGAGGAACTACTGGCTTCGTCGAAGATGATACGGAATCAATTACATGTTAGTCTGTTCATATACTTTTCTTATGAGTTTTCTTACTTTCTGTTTTTTCTCTCTCACTCACACAGCTGACAGTCTCTTCTCGGACCATAGGCGATCGGTAAAAGGCTGTCGCCTCTTTATTAATCAATGGAACGCTATGATTCTTAAGAAATACCTTTACTCACTTCGTAATAAGTTGATGTTTGTCATCCAGAATGCATTGCCGATATTTTTTGTGGTTAACACAGTTTTGATTGCGCGATCGCAGGGTACATTCAATCACTTAACGCCAATCACTATTGAATTACCCCAATACCCAACGGCAACGACAATACTGGAAAGGCAAGGTAGCATTGTGCCTAATTCCCTGGAGGAACGGATTGCCGATCAATACCAGACAATTGCCAACTCGTATGGGGAGAATTTTCATTTCATCTCCCCTACTGGCGATACGAATTTCACCGAATACATTCTGGATTTGGGTAAAACCATTCAGGCTCGCATCAATTCAAAATATTTGGCTGCAGCCACCATTGGCAATGGACACATTACAGCTTGGCTGAATAATCAACCACTTCACACGGCTCCGCTGACGGTCAATTTAGTGCACAATGCCATGGCGAAGTGAGTAGTTGTTGCTCTCATTGAAGACATGTTTTCTCTCTGCCTCTATTTGTCTAGAGCCCTGCTTGGACCATCATATGAAATTCAAGTTACAAATGCTCCATTACCGTTCACTATCGAGTCGCGTTTCAAACAATTGAACACCGGCAACAATCTGGGCACACAGCTTGCGACAAATCTTTGCTTCTGCATGTGCTTTGTGAGTGCTCTTTACATCTTGTTCATGATCAAGGAGCGTCAAAGTCGATTCAAACTTCTGCAATTTGTTAGTGGCGTTAATGCGTGGACATTTTGGTTGTCGCAGCTATTTTGGGACTTTCTTACGTATATCATAACAGCACTTGTAGTGATAATAACGGTGGCATGCTTTCAAGAGTCGTGCTTCGCGACATTCGATGAGTTGGGTAAGGTTTGTGGGTTTGCATAGAGATAACGTTGTTAAAGTGAAACTTTTTTAGACGCGTTATGAGAAAACGTTCATGTTCTTTTGTAAAATTAAAATTGGGATTGGAATAGCAATGTTGAAGTGGAATACAGTGTTTTTGCTTCTTCCCTTCCAACATTTGAATTGCAGTGTTTATGGAATAGGTTGATGTCGCTCTACAACTCGTATATGATCTTCCCCTCCAAATTCTGACAACGCAAAGGGCAACGAAAATGCTATCTTCAATCAATCAAACTTTGACAGAGTCTATGCTCTTTGCGTTGAGATAATTAGTGTCTTATAAATGGTCTCATCAATGGTCCGCGAGAGTGCTTCACTACTCAATTGCATTCTTAGCTCAAACTGCGACTGCCAAAAGTGAGTGAACTCACTGATCGTATGAATTCTGAGTTGGTATCATTTTCGGATCTTATCATCATATTTGGCTCTACAACCGGGGTCCGGTCCTGGCCTCCCGCAAAAAGTCTCTCCACCGGTCCCGATTTCGAGCCGATGTCATTCAGTTTGGCATCCCTAAACTCTGGGCGTCCTGGTCTACGCCATCCTTCCAGCGTAGGCTTGGCCGGCCTCGCTGTCGTGTTCCATAAATCCTACCGCAAAGGACTTTCCGAGCAGGATCCTCTTTGCTCATGCGAGCTAGGTGTCCTGCCCACCGGAGCCTACCGAGCTTAATTTTCTTCACGATGTCGACATCGCGGTAACGCTCGTAGATCTCATCATTATAGAGTCTCCGGAATCGTCCTTCCTCACATACGGGGCCAACAATTCTCCGTAAGGCTTTTCTCTCGAACGCGGCTAAGAGGTCAGAATGCATTTTGCTAAGCACCCAAGTCTCGGATCCATATGTAAGTAGTGGTATGACCATTATCTTATATACCAGCAGCTTGTATGTTATGGTTAAGTTCCTAGATTTGAAGAGTCTTGAGAGACTATAGTAAGCTTTGTTGGCTTTAAGCAACCGTGCGAGTATTTCGGTTTCATGCTGTTATCGGCTGCTACAGTTAACCCAAGTTAGTAAAAGGATTGCACTTCTTCAAATTCGCGCTCCACTATCTGAATTGAGAGACCAATGTTGGATCTTCTACTCGCAGACGTGGCCACCATGTACTTTGTTTTGCTCTCATTTATGTGCAGCCCCAGATTTCGTGCCGCCTGCTCTATCTGGATGAAAGCTTCCTGTACAGCTCTTTGGTTTCTACCAACGATGTCAATATCGTCTGCGTAAGCCAGTATCTGAATGGACTTGTAGAGGATTGTTCCTCTCGCCGCTACGTCAGAGTCTCGTAGTCATGGTCAACCTACATAGTCGTGTCAGTTTATTTGGGATGCCGAATTCTCTCATGGCTTTATAAAGTTCTACTCTGTTACTCAACAACGTTATACCACGATAATTGATGCATTTTGTGATATCTCCCTTCTTATGTATGGGGCACAGGATACCTCTTCGCCAGTCTTCTGGCATAACTTCTTCTTCCCATACTTGCACTATTATTTCATAAATTGCTTGGTGTAATGTGGGGCCTGCTATTTTTATCAGTTCCGCTGGGATCCCATCAGATCCCGTGGCCTTATTATTTTTGAGCCGATTTATCGCTCTGCTAACTTCGTCTATGCTTGGTGGCGGCAGCATAGTATGATCTTCGGTCATTGGTGGAGCCTCCAATTCCTCAGTTAGCTGTCCATTTAGCAAATCATGAAAGTGCTCTTCCCATCGCTCGAAGATGCCTTTAAGATCGGCGATCAGATTACCCTTTTTGTCCTTGCAGTATGTGCAACGCGGTGTATATTGCGTCATACCGCGGACCCTTTGGTAGAACTTCCGCGCCTGGTGCGGTCCTTGCTCTCTGTACTGTTCCAGTTCACGGACGAGATTCTTCTTCCAGGCTGCTTTATTTCGCCGGTGAACTATTTTTTCATATCTTCTGAGCTCTTTATATTCGTCTTCGCGTGCCCGCGTTCTATGAGGTTGTTGCATTGCTCGGAACGCAACATTCTTACGTTCAGTCGCTAGCTTACATTCGTCATCGAACCAGTCGTTTCGATCTCTACGACTACTGCCTAAGATGGAGTCAGCAGTACTAATGACAGTATTTTTAAGGCGTGTCCATTTCTCTTCTACGTCCGACATCTCAGACCCAGGACTTACTCTCCCTGCATTTAGGGCGAGTTCTATCGCTTGACCGTAGTTGTTTCTAGTCTATTCATTGCGAAGGGCGGCCGTGTTGACTCGAATCTGATTCGCGGATGCAGTCTTCCGTGATGATGCAATCCGCGAGCTCGGAGCACCATACCAACAGTTAGTGGTCCGAGTCGACGTTGGCACCTCGGTACGTTCGTACCGTCATCAGGTTCGGGTTGTGGCGGCGGTCTATGAACACGTGGTCTATCTGGTTGCGAGTGGCTCCATCAGGAGATACCCAGGTGGCTTTGTGGATATTTTTACGCGCAAACCTTGTACTCACAACGACCAAATTATTGCTTGCTGCCATCTCTATGACTCGTTGTCCATTGTCATTAGTGTTCTCGTGTAAGCTATGGGTGCCAATGTACTGCCCGAATGATCTTATAGCAGAGCCGAAATACAAACTTATAGCGGAAAAAAAAAGTTTTACTTTACTTACGGGCCTTGGGACGCATGACGCGCTTTCATATTATAATTATGTATTCCTTCCTTCCATCCCTCCAACAGGCAGGATATTTGTGGTACTATTTCTGTTTGGTTTGTCAGCACTGCCGTTCACGTACATCGTTTCGATGTTCTTCACAGAACCGGCAATCGGCTTTGCGCGAATTTCGGTTATAAACATTTTTGCAGGTAAATTTTCTTGTCGAATTCTGTTGCTTCCATATGACATTTTTTAATTCATTTCCCTTTCAGGTATGGCCCTGTTTATTACCATAACAGTGATGTCAATCAAAGTCTTCAATACCAAACACATTGCCGATGCCTTGCAATGGGTGTTTAGGATATTTCCGCATTACTCATTGGCTCAGGGACTTAATATGCTATATATAAATTGCTCGACGAGAAAAGTTTGTGAGCGAGTCAAGCAATTGATACCATTCGATACGCTTCGATGCAAATTGGTGCCAGAGTGTTGCAGTAAGTTTCGTATATCGTGCAATATACAGGAATAAATAATAATTCTGATATTTCACAGATGACGTCTCATACTTTGGCTGGGAGGAGCTGGGCATCTTGCCGGAACTTGTGTACATGTTTATCACTTCAACTCTCTTTTTCTTTATCATTATCATTAGGGAATATGGAATTGTTGGAGGACTGATTCACAAAATCAAACAAATAACAAGGTGAGTTGTTGGTTTTCTTTTTTCGGTCATTATTTTGTAATTAAATTTTGCGAATTCTTGTTACCTACCATCTGCAGCAAACCGCCACCAGCACCAGAAGATGGTTACTTTGAAGCGGACGTCACTAATGAGAGGGATAGAGTACAGAATATGAGCAAGAATGAATTGCAACTTCAGAATTTGGTCCTTGATCGTGTCAGTAAATACTATGGGAACTTTTTGGCTGTCAATCAACTTTCTGTGGGTGTTAAGCAGTAAGTTGTTTAAAACTTGCTTGATCAACCGGACATGACTGCACATATGGGCAAATAATCAAACGCTTTTCTCTCTTTCCCACAATCAACCAGATCTGAATGCTTTGGACTACTCGGGGTGAACGGTGCTGGCAAGACTTCAACATTCAAAATGATGACGGGCGATGAGCGAATCTCATTTGGTAATGCATACGTGAAAGCAACGAACCTCAATGCGAAAATGAACAGAATCTACAAGGAGATCGGCTATTGTCCGCAGTTTGATGCGTTTCTCGATGATTTCACTGGACGTGAAAAGTTGCGGATCTTTTGCTTGTTGCGTGGCATTTCCAATGCTCGCATTAATCATCTCTCTGTCGATCTGGCCAGATCGTTTGGGTTTTTAAAACACTTGGACAAACAGACACGCGCCTACAGTGGTGGCAGTAAAAGAAAATTGAGTACCGCTATTGCAGTCATCGGAAATCCGTCTGTGATTTATCTGGATGAGCCAACGACTGGAATGGATCCGACAGCTCGTCGACAACTTTGGAATTTGGTTTGTCGTTTACGTGATGCGGGCAAATCGATTGTCCTCACCTCGCATAGCATGGAGGAGTGCGAAGCGTTGTGCACGCGTCTGGCCATTATGGTGAACGGGGAGTTTAAGTGTATTGGATCAACGCAACATTTAAAGAATAAATTCTCTAAGGGTTTAATATTGAAGATTAAATTAAAGAAGGAAATCATCAGCAAAACGGTGAGAAGCAGCACAACGTCAGAGAGGTGAGTGGTGTGTAACACTTATTATTAATTCATGTTTCTCGAATTTCTATTATTTTTAGAAACACTCTGATACATAGGGAGGAGGACGTGCTACATGTGAAGCAATTTGTCGAAAGGGAATTCGAAAATTCAATATTGCAGTAAGTAGACTTAATGGCATTTTCGGTATGTGCGTTAACGACGAGCTTCGTTGGAATGACCACATATTTACCGTCGCTAAAAATGCTGCGAAATGCTTAGGTTTTCTTGCCCGGTGCAAGAAATATTTCCATCCCTCTGATCTAGCTACTATATACAAGGCTTTTATTCGCTCTAAACTTGAGTACAATTGCCATATCTGGCAAATATAGCGAAATCAATAGATTTGCTTGAACACTGTAGGAACGTTTCCTGCTTTTCTTCTACCAGCGGTGCTCAAGAGAAATAGCCAGCTGCATGCCACCTCTCCTTGAATTCAACCGCAACACTCGTGGCGCTCTAAATGCTCATCAGTTTACCCTCAAGCCCATCTTCGGACGTACAGTTAAGTTCAGGGATTCGTTCTACAGCCGTACAACACGTATGTGGAATGCTTTGCCTGAATAATAATCTTTGCCACGATAACGATGGGTGATAACATACCAGTTGGATCATATAATTTTACTGCATCACTGAGTATTTGCCGTTTAGTATTAGATGGATGTTTACCTAAGCGCACCCGATAGAATAATTGATCAGTTGATGAATTCCAATGCAGGCCTAGAACTGTTGTTTCCGCTAACTACAACTCCATTTGGTCTGTGCCAGATGGATGTGAAAAATGTACCAAAACTTTAGTGTCGTTTGTTCTCCACTTATATGGACTGATGCCACGTCGTCTTCCAATTGAATTGCCTGTTGAACTGTAAACACGCTCGAAAGGTAGTCATCCACATAAAAGTCATTGAAGATGCTCTCACGGGCAACCATGATTCTTGAATCCTTCAGAAGTTTGTGACAATGATCCATGCTGCACTGCTGCCTGGTCCGAATAGCCAGATATGGTCCACTTGCTGTACCATAAGTGACCGTTGCCAGTTGATATGTACGCAATGGTTGGTTCATCAGCTGACTCTCGCCATAATATTTGTTGCCATTGTCGATGCCTTGGATACCCATGTACCTTTTTGAATATTTCCTCTACGTCAGCTGTTATTGCAATGCCAAAATGCCTAAATCGATGTATGAGGTTCACCAACAATTGTTAATTTGTGTGTCGTTCAATGAGACGGCATTTGTTGTTCTCGCAGACGCGTTGAGGACCACCCTGAACTTACTGGTTACATCGTAATATGGAATAGAATATACTGTTGCCTTTGACATATGGCCAAGTTGTTCATATGCTCGCATAAATACCACGTATTTATGTTTGAGTTCAAGATCTGAAGCAAGTTTTCCTTTCAATTGGTGGAATTGCCTAAAAGCCGCTTGATGGGATGATGCATCCGATCGGAATGGCACCTGCACTGTATAGAACTGACTTATGATCCCTTATAGATTAATTAGTTAACTATTCATATCTGTAATTTTTTGTAAATTCCCTATTAATAAATAATTTTTATTGTTCTTCTACATTCACTACAGAGAACAATACCAAGGTATTCTGACGTTCTACATTCCATTGTCCAGTATTAAATGGTCGGAAATATTTGGCCTAATTGAGAGCAACAGGGAGCAGCTCAACATTGAGGACTACTCGATCAGTCAAACAACACTCGAGGAGATTTTCCTGGAGTTTGCTAAGCACCAGCGAGAAGATGCACGACAAATTAAGTGAGCAGTTTTGCGTTAGATCTCTGGGAGTGATTAAGTAGACATATGGCCTGCTTATGCACAAATGTTTAAACGCATCAATTGATCTTTTCTTTTTACTTACCAGTCACTACTATCTATCGCAGTATCATTCTTAGAATTTAGCCTTTAATTAATTTAAACATTACACTAACAAACATTAATTGCTTTGGGATTACTATTATACATTTATAAGAGAAAAAAATTACGAGCATGAAAACGTATCGTAGGAAGGCTTAAGGTTCGCATGCACGCCTTTAATTATAATACTAACGCATTTGACTTTTGATTAATATCCATTGAGAGTAGGTAGCTTGAAAGCCACACGATTAACCCATAAGTCTTAATCAATGTGTGTAATTTAAATTTTCAAAGTAAACGCCAATGCTGTCGTGATGTATGCTCCTGTTTCAACCATAGCCAGTGGAGCAGTGCAGAAGATGAACATCATGAACAAACGATTCCGGTGCTAGCGACCAGATGAAGAACTCTCTAATAATGGAATGCAATTGGTGTGCAGTGTGGACAAAGCCGTTGAGATGCCTTAAATCAATCAAAATGTGATCGTATACTACTTACATAACAACAACAATACTTACATTAGTTATTAAACTTATATTTGTTAAATTTAAATTCCGAATGTGTGCTTATAACAAAATGTTCAAATCTTTATGGTTTTTTTTATTTATGCATTATATCGTATAGTATGTACGAGACAAATTGTTTTAAAGATAAACTTAAAATATTTATGTCACAAATTAATTCCCACACGATGATAGATAGATCCTTTTTATACAAAGTCTATCACTTATGTAGTTAATTGTGAAAAATAGTCAGATGATTAGTAAGTTTTAAATGGTAATTTATTTAAATTAATAATTGTTACTTATTGTATATTATGTGGATATAAAAATTAAAAAAAAAATAGCTGAAGGTGTGTGCGGCTAATATGTACTTTATATACATTTCTATTGTCTGTACCTGTAAACTCTTTGACAAAACTCACAAAGATTAAAAGAAAAAAAATCAAAAATGTATTTATTAATGTTTTTCGTTCTTTTATTGCCTGACTTTGCCCTTAAACAAAGCGTTGTGGCTCTAATCCCACAAACAGCAAAAATCTTTTTCACGCTCCCATCTCTTGTGAAAGTCTGACAAACGTCCGAGAGTAAGTATTGTCCCATTGAAAGAATGCTGCGTTGTGTTTAGGTTTCATAAAACGGTGCGTGATGTACTTCACTCCCTCAGATCTGGCTATTCTTCACAAGGCATATTGTGCCACATGCCATGCATTGCCGACTGACAATCAATCTCTTACGCATCAAATTTGGCAACCGAATAATCAGCCGTTTTGAAGATGTTAATTCTCCTGCGCGGAGCTGCGATTTGACACCGATGGACTTTTTTCTATTGGGAGCCGTTAAAGATAGATGTTATGCGGATAATCCAGAGACAATTCCAGCTTTAAAACATAGCATTGCGACTGTTATTCGCGAGATAAGCGCCGAAGTCATTAAGAAAGTTTTTGAAAAATGTAACTGTAAGGCCAGCAAAGGAAGCCACATGAACGAACTCCAACATGGGCGTGGGCATGGACGAATAGGACCAAGCTAAGCACCAGAAAAAGGGAATTGGAAATGGTCGAGAGGCTAGCCTGTGTTTTAATTATGAAGGCCATAAGAACCTGCTTGTGGTCGAATTTTGTTCAAACAAAACATGTAACACACTTTTTTTCCCTAAATTCGGGTGCATCCTGTACCAACGCAGTGCAGCCAACAAAGAGATATGAAAGTCAAACGACAGCCAGAACATCCGCCAACGCCACCGGACTGGCCAATCAAATCGCAGGACGTGACTTAAAGATTTCGCAACGCAAAATGGTATAAAAGGGCGAGCACGCAGGCGGTCACTCTCTTAGTTGCTTCTTTGCTGTCTGGATCACGCCGAGATAAGATTGGTGCATTAAATCTTAACGTTGTTTCCATCTCTGCACAAATCGCTGTCGACGTCACTCTGCCTATCTCTGCCGACGTCACTTTGCTTATCTCTGCCGACGTCACTCTGCGTATCGCTGCCCACGTTTTATCTGCTTGTCTCTGTCGACGTCGCTGCATTCACCATTGTACAACGTAACCTCACTGTGTCGTTACGTTGGCTCATCTCAGTTCGACATCTTTCACTGCATTCGCTATTGTTCTCTCCGTCGTAAGACGTAATATCACTGTGTGACTGCCCTGCAGGTTGTCACGCAGGCACATCTCAGCTTACCGCTGCCTACGTTTTCTCTGAACCCAGGTCACGCTGAGTTCACCCTGGCTGGGAAAACTCCGTTACACTGCCCACAGCGGTTATGAAGGCAATCCTTGTGCTTCTCCCACTACACATAGTGGAAGAGAGCAAATCCAAGGAGCAGCATGATGCGCTAAGACCCTGCATTCCGCATCACGTCACGACTGATGGAGGAGTGCAGCGCGAAGCTAAACAGACTTGACGAAGTCAACAAGGTACTCTTGTACTGGGTACCGGGACACACTGGTATAGAAGGCAACGAAGCAGCGGATAGGCTTGCGAATAAAGGTTCAGAAATTCTGCCCTGGGATCCACGTCATTTTCTCTTCCTTCCTCCCATCCATCCATTAGGCAGGATCTTTTTGGTACTATTGCTGTTTGGTTTGTCAGCACTGCCGTTCACGTACATTGTTTCGATGTTCTTCACAGAACCGTCAATTGGCTTTGCGCGCATTTCGGTGATAAACATTTTTGCAGGTAAATTCTTCCATTTCCAAATATATACACATGTACTAATATTATTCGTTCTTTTATTTACTGGTCTGGCCCTATAATCCTGGTAATTCGGGTTGTCATCCCTAAACACTAAAAAGAACATTTAGTTCAAAAGTGGGAGGAAGAAAATAAAAAAGATAAAATCACTGTAGAAGAGCCATTCTATGTCCAATACATATATTCTAAGAAAAAAATCGCTCTGCGGTAAGGGTCTAACTCCAATCTTGACATCATTTATTGGGTTTTAAGAAAAAGCTTACGAATTGGACAAAAACGAACTCAAAGTCAAAAATTAGCATGGGCAAGAAAACTGGAACAGGCATTGAGGTTGGATACCTGAAAACTCAAACAAGATATCAGCTTGATTTAAACGCATTTACGAAGGCTAGTAATTCTTCTAAAAACAAAGTCCTAAACAAAGTTTCTATCGTTAGTATTATCAGAGCAATTTCCGTTAACATGGGTCAACGCCTTGCCACTTTCCGATGCAATTGATTGCAGTCAAATTTCATATTCAGGTAGCTTTCGAATAAAATCGTATATAAATGTATATAGCCCCATCACTAAATCACTACCAAATTTTTACAAAAAGTGTTGTTATTGATGATGCCTTTTAGAATGGATCAGAAAAAGCAAGCAAAGCAAACCGGTTATTCTAAATAAATAAGAAATGACAAGAAAAGCGCACGATTGAGAGAAATTGAAAGACTAAAAGTTAATATGCATGCAAAATATCCATACGAGTACAATGATTTAAGGAGTGAAGTACCAAAGGACGTCAAAAATACCACTCAAAAAAGCACAAAAGGACTTCCAAAAGACCCCAAAAAGTCCCTCAAAACTCCTCTAAAAGACTCCCCAAAAGACCTTCAAAGGACCTCCAATAGACCCCCTCCAAAAGACCACTAAAGAACTCAATGAACCACCCGAAGTTTCTCCACAAGACCCCAAAAAAAGACCTCCCAAAAGGCCCATAAAACAATTCCAAAAGACTCCAAACGACTTACAAAAAGACCACCAAAATACACTAAAAAGACTCTCAAAAGATTCCGGAATGAGTCAAACACTCATAAAAGACTTCCAAAAGACTTCCCAACACAACACAACACAAAGGACTATCAAAAGACCCCAAAAATAACATCCAAAAGACCACCAAAGAACCTCAAAAAGACCACCTAATGACCCCAAAAGACCACAAAAAGACCCTCAAACTTCCCCAAAAGAATCTTAAAGGACTCCCAAAAGAATCTCAAAAGATCCTCAAATTGTATAAAGAAATAATCAATTTAGCTAAAGCAAAATATTCCTTAGCTTTAGCTTAAGCAAAAGTGTATTGCTTTTAACCATTTACTATAACAACTACCATTGTATAAAGCCAAGATTTATTTCGTGTCGCAGCTTTAATCAACACCATATTTCGCTCTACCGGGGTCCGGTACGAGCGATCTCATCCAGTTATTCATCCCTAAACTCTGGGCATCCGGATCTACGTTAGAATGGGCTTGATAGTGATATTTTTACTTGGCTTATAACATTGGTCATGGTCAACCTACATAGTCGTGTCAGTTTATTTGGGATGCCGAATTCTCTCATGACTTTATAAAGTTCTAGCATAGTTCTAGGGCCTATGCTTTCATAGGCGGCTTCAAAGTCTATAAAAAGATGGTGTAGTGAGTTTTAAAACTCTAGACATGGTGTAAATCTGATCAGTTGTTGGTTTGGCTGTAGTGAAGCCACATAGGTATGGACCAATGATAACTTTAGCGTATGGGGCTATCCTGTCTTGAAGAATAGAGGAGAAAATCTTATACGCGGCACTCCACAACGTTATACCATGATAATTGCTGCATGTTGTGATATATCCTTTCTTTTGTATAGGGAACAGGATGCCTTTTCGCCAGTCCTCTGGCATCGTTTTTTTCTCCCATACTTGCACTATTATTTCATGAATTACTTGGTTTATTGCGGGGCGTCCTGTTTTAATCAGCTCCGCTGGGATACCATTAGATCCCGTCATTTTGACATTTTTCCGAAAAAATGCGTTTATCCGGCGGGTTTTAATTAGGGGTGGGAGGAGGAGGTTGTTTGGTATAAAAAGAGGTAATATAGGCCCATTTCAATGAAAAAATGTGATAGGAGGGGATTTCCCCTTCCCACATCCCTGATTTGTCATAAAAATACATTTTGTGTATCACTCACAAATAAGAGAGGATGACCCAAAGACATAACTAATTTGAGGCTTTCTGTGGACTCATTCCATGGCAGCTACACCAACACAGATGCATACGAGTATAATTCTATATATGTAGTCAAACCGGAAGTTCGCTTGAGCGATTCTTTTTCTCTCTCATACACACATACACACTCACAATATGAAATAAACAACAGCCACAAATGTTGGAATGATATTTCGTTTCAATTTATCCGAGCGTACGATGTGCACTTCCTGCACCACACATTTTAGATCCTGACGAGAATGGCCTTGGATGCAAAGTTGTTGTTTACAGCGATTAGAGTAGACGATTAGAGTTTTGTTGTTTGAAAAATTAATTCACCGTTGGGCAGAACACTCAAAAAGGACATCGTCTAATAAAATCAGATAAATATCTGGGGATTGTGTCACCTACACCTACACCTACTTGTGTTCCCAGATCTTTGTTGTCCGATGACACCAAAAGGTGCAAGCAAGCGACATATTTGCTTCCTTAAACAAAAAAGCACCGTCGTTCGTCCGTTCGACATCGACACCAACACAGCCACTTTCGGTCAGGTTGCCCCAAGGTCTTCAGTTCCACTTGAATTAACCCGAAGATAAGACATTATTGAAAGGAATGCAAAAGATGTTGTCGGTGGGAGGAGACGGTTTAACTATGAGCACTATGAGTATATACAAAAAGACCTGACGGCATTGCTAGCAATACAAATTCGCTTGGAGTACACCCGCTTGCTTCATCGGCTTCGTTGTCCTCTCATTCAGTGTATGTTTGTGTAGCACTCCTATTTATTTTGCCTTTTTGTTTGTTTGTTTGTTTTTGTATCCTACATCCATATACTCGTAGAGTGGAATCTACCTAGGAGGACTAGAGGACCGGAGGACCTTCAAAAGCTGCTGATAGCAAATGAACATATTAGAGACACATCGAGTACACGACAGAGATGACATTGCAAATATGCTGCATGCCAAGAAGATAATCGCCCTCCGTCCAAGGAATATTGAGATATTCGAGATGGAAATGAGCAAATAGAATACGAATTCTGAAAGGATGAAAGGATTCTGCAGCACGACGAAATTGAGATGATATTGGAGATTGTGGCGATTGTTTACAATTTGCTGCACGTTTTGTTATAAAAAGGTGGAAGGTGGATTTTGTAGTAAATACGCGTGTGTGTGTCCGTTTCTTCTGACCCTAGAAGCTTAGCTATTCTTCAATTATTGACATTTAATCCTGACATCGAATATTAAAACGCCAATAATGGCTTTTGGTTGTGAATGGATGAAGACTCAGGACTCTATTTGTACATCTGGTATTTATTAAGCTTACAGCAGAAAGAGCGATTGTCGTTTTCAGGGGTTAATTTATTTGTTACTAGCTGTTCCCGTGCGCTCACCCATCCGCACACATGAATCTCCGCCTTGCCCTTACTACCACGGGAGGGGTGTACTATTGCCTAAACCTTTCCCACCTTCCAATAATATGCATTGAAAAATTCATAAAAATCGGTTTGCAAATGTTGCTTATATTAACATTTTACATTTCTACATCTCTAGGAGGAAGAATACCGAAGATGGTTTACTGTAGTCTATACCATATAGTTTTCATCAACCTGCTAATAATATACATTGAAAATTTCATAAAAATTGGTTGGTAGATGGTAGTTTCTTTAGATAACAACGTCATACTCATTTTAGCTTTGCCCCTCTGCGCTCCGCTTATCCGCAATCCACTCCACTTGAGCGCCATCTACCGGGCAAAAAAATATAAACTTATCGGTGACTAATCAAACATATGTTGTAAATATTGCTAAGATATCTCAGTGGCGTGATGAGGTTACATATATATGCACAATACATTTTTTAAAAAATATCTTGAATCTACCGGACATCAAAAAGAGATAAACCTTAAGGAGCACTAATCGAAAATATGATGTAAATATGGCTACAATATGTCTATTAATTTAGTCGGGATGTGGTAACAAAAATATGCACTAACTAACCAAACGCCAAGCCACATTTCCTGGAATAAATCCACTCCAGCGACGCCTACCGGGTCAAAAAAACATAATCTTATCGAAGCACCAAATGAGCATACGGTGTGAATATGGCTTCGATACGTCGAGTTTTTTAGGCGCGATAAATTCTTTTGAGAGTGATGACATCTCAACCTACCTACCGGGCTCAAAACAGAGTTAAACTTGTCGGAGCACCAAACGAACATATGGGGTTAATATAGCTTCGATACGACCAGTGGTTAGATGCTGCGTGATTATTTCTATTTTTCTTGTGCGCCACCTATAGAATCGTATTCGCACTAAGTGGTTTACCGAGATTTTGTTAAGACGCATATACTGTAAATGTTTTTAGCTCAATCGGCCGTCTAGTTTTTTAGTTTTAGTTTCGTATTACAAACTAACAGACATTCATTTTTAAATATATATAGACAACTAGTTGCTAGCCCCCGGCGTTACACGGGACCCGCCGACCAATTGGACGAATTGACTAAGATATAGGCGTCGTTATGGACATTGACTCTATGGAGAAGGTTAGCTGTCCAATGAGCTCAGTCAAGGAAACAATTCTCTCCTTTTTAAATTCTCTACCTACCTACCGGGCTCAAAACAGAGTTAAACTTGTCGGAGCACCAAACGAACATATGGGGTTTATATAGCTTCGATACGACCAGTGGTTAGATGCTGCGTGATTATTTCTATTTTTCTTGTGCGCCACCTATAGAATCGTATTCGCACTAAGTGGTTTACCGAGATTTTGTTAAGACGCATATACTGTAAATGTTTTTAGCTCAATCGGCCGTCTAGTTTTTTAGTTTTAGTTTCGTATTACAAACTAACAGACATTCATTTTTAAATATATATAGACAACTAGTTGCTAGCCCCCGGCGTTACACGGGACCCGCCGACCAATTGGACGAATTGACTAAGATATAGGCGTCGTTATGGACATTGACTCTATGGAGAAGGTTAGCTGTCCAATGAGCTCAGTCAAGGAAACAATTCTCTCCTTTTTAAATTCTCTATATTGACTTCGCGTGCCCGTGGCTGGCTGGCACACTTCCTAAAGTCCGATTTTATTCAAACTTTGCACACAAGTGTATTTCCCATGACAATACTTTCTATTAAAATTTGGGGCACCTCGGGCCTCGGTGGACAACACTTTCTGTAAAAATTTGGAAGTGATCGGGCCCCTGGGTCGGGGGGCACCCATACAAATTTTAAAAAAAAAAGTACCCGATTTTCTTCAAATTTTATACGCATGTGTATCTCCGATAGACAACACTTTTTGTAAAAATTGTGAAGCGATCGGGCACCGAGGTCGGGGAGCACCCAAACGAACATATGGGGTTAATATAGCTTCGATACGACCAGTGGTTAGATGCTGCGTGATTATTTCTATTTTTCTTGTGCGCCACCTATCGAATCGTATTCGCACTAAGTGGTTTACCGAGATTTTGTTAAGACGCATATACTGTAAATGTTTTTAGCTCAATCGGCCGTCTAGTTTTTTAGTTTTAGTTTCGTATTACAAACTAACAGACATTAATTTTTAAATATATATAGACAACTAGTTGTTAACCCCGACGTTACTCGGGACCCGCCGACCAATTGGACGAATTGACTAAGATATAGGCGTCGTTATGGACATTGACTCTATGGAGAAGGTTAGCTGTCCAATGAGCTCAGTCAAGGAAACAATTCTCTCCTTTTTAAATTCTCTATGTTAACTTCGCGTGCCCGTGGCTGGCTGGCACACTTCCTAAAGTCCGATTTTATTCAAACTTTGCACACAAGTGTATTTCCCATGACAATACTTTCTATTCAAATTTGGGGCACCTCGGGCCTCGGTGGACAACACTTTCTGTAAAAATTTGGAAGTGAAAGCCCCGGGGTCGGGGGACTCTCTAACAAAAATTTTAAAAAAGCCAAGGTGAGCAGTCTGCCGAACTGTGCCATATGGGCAGTCATGCTGCTATGTTGGGTATAGCGCACAACAACTTCTGCAGAAGTTGCAAAGATGAAAATAAGAAAGAAACTCTCATACACTTCCACTGCAGTTGTCCGGCCGGGTCAAGACACCGCATTTTAGGTAAACCATTTTTTTACGACCTGAAAGAGCTCTCAGATTACAGGGTCATCGGCCTGATCTAATACCTGAACGCTACGGGCTGGATTTAAATCTTGTTCTTATCCATGCTAGATCCCTCGAGTTTTGTGGCATCAATATGGCGCACACTAGCGCTTGTTGAGAACCTCGCAAATACAGCGTGGACCACCACTCTACCCACCTACCTACGCAACATTCTTACGTTCAGTCTCTAGCTAACATTTGTCATCGACCCAGTCGTTCCGATCACTACGACTACTGAACTACAGAGCTTCGAGTTCCCGTCAGAATTCAAAGAATTCTTCTTTTTTATTATCTGGGGAATCCTTTTTAGATAGGTGAACCTTTATAAGGACTAAGTGCTCATTCTTTCTTAAGTTTCACCCTTTTGCTGATTAGAATGCCAACTCCGAGCACATGATGTCTTACATGGCAGCTGTAGTACTCGTATATATAATTTTCTTATTTTTAGAAGACACCATTTCCCGTACATTGCTTTATATTTGGACTGGTTAGTATTGACTAGCTGCTCTATAGGTCAAGCAGCCATGCACCAGTCAAAATAGTTACGGCACGTGCATACATAATACGTGTTATAATACCTGGCTGACCGCCTTTAATAACCTTGGTAATTAGCGTTTTAACATTCACTCGCTGACCAAATCGGACACATAAGTAAAATGCAAACTGATATTGTTACCACCGGTCTGGCATTGATGGGTTTACAGATTGCGGAACTAAAGTGTGTAGGTAAGGAGCAGAGTCACCCCTGCATTTCCGCACAAACTGTAAATGGAGTGAAGAACAACACAGTGTGTAACCTTGTGCCACATTCGCGACGAACGGCGAATGGCGAACGGGCGGCGACAAGCATCCCGCGGTTGTTATGCTGCCAAAGGAGAAGAGGAAGAAATCATCTCTGCATTTGGTATAGGTCGCCGGTAACAGGAGATCAGATTGCCGCATTCAGTATTCAGCAAATTTCCGGCCACCCAATGGAAACGAGTTTATTCTGTCTGACGTCCCCGGAAATTTTACACTAACTTTATGGCGATGAATCTAACAAAGTTCCTGAAATAGAGAAAAAAACGTACCTTTGCCAACTTCACACAAAGATTGCTGCGAGAGGTATCGCAAATCCAGTAAAGGACTAAATTTTTGGCGATTTCTCGCAAAACTGCATCACAACTCGTTAAAAGCGGGCGGGATTGCGGAGCAGCCGTCGGAGACTTTGCGCATTGAGCACGTACACGTCCGGCGACAGAGATGAATGTCGGCGATGTGGAAAAAAAAATTCTTTTTTATGCGTCCGCCTTCTAAGAGTCTCCTCTTGAAGTATAGTGCTATGCGCCTTGTTAAAAGTTTTCCGATGAGCGTCCGAGTGTTGGTTGGTGTTGGCATCATCCTTAGGCGCAGGCAGCTGCGCTATATTATTATATCGTCCAAATGTCCAGCAGTTGTTATTTCCTGTCCAACTATATTGGAAACGGAAAGAAAAGATTTTGATTTCAGTGCAACGCTTAAGTTTCGCCGTCTGCTTTTCGTGTTTCCCTTATCCACAATAATCGCATGGCATTGAAGACGTTTTGGAAGGACATTTATTGAAAGGATATAGAAGGGTTGGGTTGTTGTTGTTACATTGTAACTGCATCCTTCTTATTTATAAGATTCTTTCCGGTGATATGATGCGGATTTCTTATCAAACTTTTTGTTGCAGAACAACATTTTTAGGTTTTGCCAAAAAAAACAAAAAAAGAACACAACAACAAAAATGTATTCTTTCCATGAAAACACTCAATCTCAATTGAGTCGACAATTTTTGCCCTTCTTTGCGCATTAAGTGTCTTCTTGTAATTTTGCCGGAAAGTTTTTTTTTCATCTTTTCTTGTAGTGCAAAAATGCGCGTTTATAAAACGTGCTAATGTGGGTTAATCGGTCATGGAAATGAGGACTCACATAATTTACAATGCAAATACATACAAAATAATGCATTGCGTTTTTCGCTGGATGATGTGAAGATAAAGAGGTTCCAAAATAGAAACATTAGGAAAATTATGCAATTCAATTTTGTTGAACTTTCCTGGAGTAGCGGCGCAGTGCTGATTTCTTTCAAAGTTTTTCATCACAACACTTGAGAAAGGATACATTTTTTACATTTTTTAGAAAGGTTGGTTGGAGATTGGAAGAAAGTGAATACATACGATAGATTTCAATTTTGGAAGCTCTTGAAACAAGGCAAGGCAGATGTTTGCGACCAGAGAAGAAAGACAGGAAAAAGTCATATAAATAAATTTATTGGATTTAGGCTATTATCAGATTTTAAATTTAATTTTAATTAAAAATGTAAAATAAATTACCATAATTTTTAATAATCATGAAAATTTTCGAACTCGGCATTTTTGCAGATTTACCCATTTCCGTATCTCCTGAGTCAGAAAAAGCAAAAAAAAAATCTCTGTCTCTGTCTGTCTGTCTGCCTGTGTCGACTCTACAGCCCAGACGGCTGAATCGATAGGGATAAAAATTCATATTAAGGCTTTTTACATAAATTGGGATGTTCCAGTTGATTTTGGCGAAAATCGGCCAACAGGAAGTGGCACTCTATTTAGTTTTTCAAACAGTATATCACTTTTAAGAATGAGCACTGTAAGTTGCGAAAGAAATTTAAAAAAAAAAATAAAAAAACAACCCAAAAAAATTTATGTAAAATTTTTCATGTAAGTTCTCTAATAGGACATAGGTATTTAAAATTTGAAAAAAAATCGAGCTAATTTTTTACAAAATTTATATGGGCGCCCCTCGGTCCTCAGGGCACGTTCACTCCAAAAACTTTACAAAAAATGTTGTTCATCATTTATACACATGTGTTTAAAACTTGAAGAAAAAAGAGCTAATTTTTACAAAATTTATATGGGCACCCCTCGGGCCTCAGGGACAAAAAAAGGACCAATTCTACAATCAGCTAAGCGCTGTATTCAACGCAACGCCGAGCGGAGATATCGTCATCGTGATGGGGGACTTGAATGCCAAGGTAGGCAACGACTATGAAGGACTCAAATATGTGATTGGGAAACACGGCCTCGGCAAACGAAATGACAATGGTGAAAGAAGACCTGCCACAAAGTCAACCGCTCTAGCCAACATCCGGTGAAACGCACTAAAGAACAACAAGTCGGTAGGACTAGATGGTACACGTGCGTGCTGCTTCAACGACATCAGCAGAGCTTTTATATCCTCTTGTAGAGAAAGCTTTGGAGGCAGAAAGTTTCCCCGAAAGTGGAAAGAGAGGTAGTCTTATGTTGCAAAGATAATAGCCAAAGTAGTACTTGAGCGAATTAAGGAACATCTGGAAAATACACTCAATACACACGAACAGGCAGGTTTCCGCACTGGATCCTCCTGTGTCGACTCCATTAACACCATGCGAATCATTATTGAATATTGCGTTGAATTCCGGTCACCAGTACACCTGCTGTTCATCGATTTTGAGAAGGCGTTTGGCAGTGTCAACAGACAGTTTATCTGGCTTGCCTTGCGCAGAAGGGGTATACCCGATAAACTAATAGCTATATATTAAAGGCCAGAGTCAGAGGAATTCGAGATCCTAGGTGGGGTACGACAAGGTTGCATTCTATCGCCGATACTTTTTTTGTTGGTGATTTGCGATTTAAACACCAAGCTACGACAATTCCGTTCAAATGATGATGTTGTATGAGTGCAGCACTTGGAAGGTGATCGCTATTATCACAAAAAGCTTACAAACGTTTGTAAATAGGTGCCTGTGGAACATCTCAAGGGTTTTCTGGCCTAACCGTATCTCTAACGAACATTTTTACCAGAGAACGTGTCAGGAACCAATAGGCTCAACCATCCAACGACGGAATAGGCAGTGGTTTGGTCATACACTCCGAAAAGGTGACAGTTCCATAGCAAACTACGCAATGCAATGGAATCCGTTATCTAAAGATAGTAGAAGATCGGGTCGTCCGAGAAATATATGGCGCAGAACAGTTAAGGAGGAAGCACAACTTCGATTCGATGTTTCATTGATTTCTCCAAAGTTTTCAAGTCTTGAGGTATCGCCTCTCATTCCTCTGAGAACGTCTGTTGCAATTCCTGGAGACTCGTTGGAGCAATATATCTGCCTCTAATTCTTTTTTTCAGCTCGTCCGATGTTCGATGGGATTGAGGTTCGGGCTTTGAGCTGGCCACTCTATAACAGGCACATTCACCTATACTAGCCGTAGGAAGTTTTCACCAATAAACCCGGCAAAAAGGGCGACCTAGTCCTTGCAAATTCTCTAATCGGAGATACACATACGTATAAAATTTGAAGAAAATCGGGTATTTTTTTTTAAAGTCTGTATTGTTGCCCGACCCCGGGGCCCGCACTTCCAAATTTTTAAAAAATGTGTTGTTCGTCGGAGATACACATGTAGTTGGTATAGAGTGTTTAAAAAAAACCTATAAATATTTGAAAACTTTGTTTAAAAAGAGCATCATAATATGGCAACCCTAGTGGTAAACATAACAAATGTTCTCTTATAGTTATACTCGACGGAAGCCTGTTGATGGGAATTGCTGTAAAGCAAACAAACTTTCACTCGAACTGAAATATCAAAAAGCTTTACTCACATCATTTTACTCACTTATTATTTTCGGTTGGTTGAGTGCATTTTAATTGTGTCTTTGAGTTTTTCCCGTTTAATATTAAAAGAACACCCAAAGTATTTACAATTCTAGTGGAAGAAATAGATGTTCGTAATTATAAGGAAATTTGAGAATTTGATATAAAAAAGAAATTGCATGAGAACACAGAGGATAATTTCATCGCCGATCTTAAAAGCATCTCGAAGCGAGCAGATCACTTTAATTAATTTCCTTTAAATGAGTCAGATGACAACAGACGTACAAAAAATTAGCAAGTTGATAAACTGACTCAAAGAAAATAAACGCAAAAAACAACTTGTCACAGAAGACTCCTGCTCCTACTTTACCGTCTAGTTTAGAGCCATGCAGCGCTGCAGCTCACACAGAACACAGCCATTATACTCGTAGTATGACATGATCTGATGATGCAAATTTTTTGTAAGGGAATTCAAAATTTTCAAATTTATATAATAGAAAGTATTGAAATGTGAAATAAACATGTGTGCAAAGTTTAAATAAAATCGGGCTTAAGGAAGTGGGTTTACAATTGATCACAAGATTCTATCACCCAGCCAGCCACGGGCATGCGAAGTTTATATCGAGAATTTAAAAAATGTGTGTGCATGAATTCCACGCGCGGCAGAAGTGAAACTTCTTTGACGTTGTGGCCGATATTACCACTAAATTAATGGAATAAAAAAATATAAAAATTCTTTTAAAACAAGGACTTTACGACAAAATTTATGTATGTTTTGTTGATAAAGGCGTGCAACCATTAAGACCCCCTCAAAAGACGCACCAAAAGACCCTCAAAATACCGCCAAGAAGTACTCCAAAGACCCTTAAAAGACCACAAAGAGGACCTCAGAAGACCCGATAAAGACGCCCAAAGCACTTTCAAAAGACTATCAAAAAGATTCACAGAAGACCCCAAAAAACCCCTCAAATAACCCCCAATAACCCCAATAAAGACCCAAAAAATTACCCAAAATACTCCCAAAAATGACCCCCAAAAGACCATCAAAAGACCCCCAAAGGATCCTCGAAAGACCCCCAAAATACCACACAAAAGATTCTGCAAAGACCCCCAAAAGGATCCTTAAAATTCCCAAAATGACACCCAAAAGAAATTCCAAAAGACTCTTAAAACACCCCATGAAGACCCCAAAAAGACCATCAGAAGACTCCCAAAAGACCCCCAAAAGACCACACAAAAGATTCTGCAAAGACCCCCAAAAGGATCCTTAAAAATCCCAAAATGACACCCAAAAGAAATTCCAAAAGACTCTTAAAAGACCCCATGAAGACCCCAAAAGACCCCCAAAAGACCACAAAAAAGATTTTCATAAGACTCCCCAAAGGATCCTTAAAACCCCCAAATGACACCCAAAAGAAATTTCAAAAGGCTCTTAACAGACCCCATAAACACGCCCAAAAAACCATCAGAAGTCTCCCAAAAGATTCACAAAAGACCACACAAAAGATTCTCAAAAGAGCCCCATAAGATCCCCTAAAGGATCCTTAAAAATTCCCAAATGATTCCCAAAGGAAATTCCAAAAGACTCTTAAAACACCACCAAAAGATACTCAAAAGACAACCAAAAGAACATCTAAAGACCACCAAAAGACCCCCAAAAAACTCTAAAAAGACCACCAAAAGACCATAAAAAGACCTCCCAAAAGACCCCAAAATATCATCAAAAGACTCCAAACGACACACTCTTCCGGTGCCCTCACCACCTAACTATAACTTAAACATAACTATCATCATTATAACATGCACTAATGCAATCGGAATTTTTGAAAGCGTTACGATCGACAATTGTTGCCCCCCTCAGCAAAGAAGTTTCACTTCAAAACCAGCAAACATTTTCTTATTTCCGGTGAGATTGAAAACATTGCTACAAACCTACATAATAAAAGTTAATAGACGACTCAGTCGCATTCGAATGAGGTGAACTTGAATTTGCTACTCACTATACCCGCACAGATTTCACTCACCAATCAACGACACTCACTCACAGCAGAGTAGAACATAGTAATTCACAATAGCAAACATAACACAGCACAGCACAAAATTGCACTCGATGTCGTTGGTCGCATCCATTTTGCTCGTACCATGTAGCGTTAGCGTGTAGTCGTCGTCTTTGCTTCGGCATAGTTTTGTTTCTCCCAGCGAATCAGTTAGTTTCGGGCGAGTGTAGCAAACAAGTGCAGTCAGTGGTAGTTGGTGATTCGCCGATTGAGCCGTAATCGTCAGTCAATTTAGTTGGGGATTCGCGAGAAGGTTACGTATACGTCTTTCAGACGCAGACACATCGTGTATAATAATTGTTCATTCGAATTAGAATTAAATATTCGACAGTGTTGTTAATCAAAGCTATTTCGGAGGAAACGACGTCTTTCATCGTTGTCGGCGTCGTGAGTCGCCATCGCCATATTTTCCTCCTCTGGTAGCAGAAAGCAATTTGAATCGGGTGCCCGGTGATTCTCCGGAGACTTCACGATTTTAACTGCCAACAACAATTAAAGCGATATTTTTGTCGTTTGCTAAACGGGAAAAAAGTGATTATTTAAGAAAAAATAAAATACTCGCAGATTAGAGAAGAAAAAAAACCAAAGAAGACGAAAGTTCTCAGCGTCGTACATTATTTGTAGAAGAAAGCGGTGTTCGAGTTTAAATTGGGTTTTTCTGTTGAGTCGGCAGCGAAAGTGTCAGTGTCTCATTAGTGCGCTTGAGGGCATAAGCCATTCGCTGCCTTAATTAGAATCAAATTCGTTGTGTTATCATCCACCGTTGTAATAGCAGAACGGACTCCTTTCTCGGGTGATTCTTTTTTTTCTTCTTCATCATTATTCGCCAGTGGCTCTCGTCATAAACAAAAGAGTCGTCGGACGAATCGTTGCTCTATTGTGGTTGTTATTGTTGTGTTGTTAGTGTTGTGGCAGCGAAAAAAAACACCAAACCTCTTCTCATCATCAAGTGCAAAAGTATATCACACACAGTTCGGTGGGTTCATTTCGTGTGCGTTCGTTTGTTCATTGTGTGCACACAGAGCCACAGGACATTATTTATCTACGTGGAACGTGGTGCATCTCAGGAGCATCCTAGTGGCATACATATAAGGGGGTTGCAGCAGCAAAAAGAACAACCATACCCAGGAGAACAAAAACACAAGGATTACAACTAGGTCCAAGCGACGAGAGTAGGTCAGTTCCATATGTACTCAAGTAGCAGTAGTAGCGAGTGGTGAGTAGTGTCCCAAAATTATTTTGTATGGACGAATATGTGACTGTGGCGCGTTATAAGTTAGGCTTAAGGGTGCAGTGTTTCCCACTATAGAAAACCGTTGACATATTTTTGATTGAAGGTTGAACAAAATTCGTTTTTGTCATATGTAAAAAAACAACCCACAAAAATTCAAATTTTTCATGTAAATTCATTAATCGGAGATAAACGTTTAAATCGAGTTCATTTAAAAAGAAAATTAGAGCACCTAAGCCCTGGGGGCCAATTACTTCCTTATTTTTACAGAAAGTGTTGATGATAATTGGGTTGATTTTTTAAAAAATTATATAGCAGCCGCTCGGTACTGCTGGGGCAACATTGTGCAAAGCCTAAATAAAATCGGGTCATTTAAAAAAAAAAAAAAATTGGGAACACCGAGGTGAAAATTTCCACATGTGTACATAATTTAAAGAAAATCCAGTTGATTTTTAAAAAAATATATGGGAGCCCCTCGACCCTATGGCCTGATACATTCAAAATTTTAATAGAAAGTGTTGTCATCGGAGGTACACATGTGCGAAAAGTTTGAAAAGAGTCCATTACGTTGGACGACAACGGTTTAAGTGCTGTCTGGCTATCTAAAAAGATATATATTCTCGCGCCCTTAATGCCTTTACTAAGGTTAATACTAAAGCAGAACTCTATGGCATATAGTTCCTCCTGGAAAACCCTGAGAACCTTTCTTATTGGTATTAAGACTTTGCTGTTGGGTCCAAAGACACCAGCTCCAACTCCACATTCCATCTTCAATCCATCTGACAATCAGACAAGACCTCTAGCGTCCAACACCATTAGATTAGTTTGCACGGTCCAATATCGCTACCTCAAATAACCTTCCGAAGCAGTACTTCCTGACCATAATGTCGGGGATAGTGCAGAACATGTCTTTTTCAGAAACTGAAACAAGTATTTTCAAGAGTCCCACATAGTCAAGCTATGAGGGATCGTAGAGAATCTTCTAAAGCTCCATTTGAGTTAAAGCCCTACCCCCCTTTCTTCTCGCTTAAATCTCTGGCTGAAGAAGGCTAGTCGAGGCATAAGCCTGTATGACTTTGACAGATTACTTTCCATACTTCCGCACAAACATTTTTGGAAGCCAAATCAAAGCTTGAGCGAAACTAAACCACGTGAACCTCTAAGAGAATTTTTGGAAGCCTTATCAAAGCTTTATCGAAACTAAACCACGTGGATCTCTATATGATTTTGTGACTATGCGCTATATGTGACTTTCCGTACTCCCACACAAGCATTTGCGGAAGCATAATCAAAGCTTTATCGAAACTAAACCACGTGAATGTCTTGACTGTATTTTATGTATTTCCCCACAAAAATTTTTGGAAGCCTAATCGAAGCTTGAGTGAATCTAAGCCCCGTGAAGTTCTAAGAGTATTCGTGACTTCTCGTACTTCTACTCAAGCATTTTCTCAAACTTGAGCAAAACAAAACCTATATATCTATAAAGCTTAGTTACTATTATGTGCTGTATGTAACTTTCCGTACTTCCAGACAAGCATTTTCGTAAGCCTTATCTAAGCTTAAGTGAAACTAAACCCCGTGAACCTCTAAGAAGCTTTGTTACTATGCGCTATATGTGACTTTTCGTGTATCCGCACAAACATTTTCGGAAGTCTAGTTGTTGCTTGAGTGAATCCAAAATCCGTGAACTTCCAAGAGTATTTGTGACTTCTTGTACTTCTACGCAAGCATTATTGGAAACTTGAGCGAAACTAAACCACGTAAACCTCTATAAAGTTTAGTGAATATGTGCTATATGTGACTTACCGGTTACCATACTTCCACACAAGCTTTTTCGGGAGCCTAATCGAAGCTTGCGCGAAACTAAACCCCGTGAACCTCTAAGAGGCTTTGTGACTTCTCGTATTTATACACAAGCATTTTAGGAAGCCTTAAAAAAGCTTGAGCGAAACTAAATCCTGCGAACCTCTAAAACGCTGTGTCTATGTGCTATCTGACTTTCCGTATTTCTACACAAACGTATTCGGAAGAATCATCATAAAAACCTCGTAAGCCCGTATAAAGCTTTCAAATTAACCTCCAAAGGTATTAATCAAGATAATAATGAAACTATAACTTCTTCCGTAATTTATTAATATTTTATCATAAGACGTGTATTTACAACGCCCAGTCGAGCCAGCCAGCACACTTAAATTTAAGCAGATTTGTATTCTTATTTATTTAAGATCAAACAATTCTATATATAAAGTCCTTAAATAAATAAACTAACGAAACCATTTCCTTAGTAAAAAAGACCAATAAGTAAGAGCCGAAAAAAGTCATAATCACCCTATAATCAGCTTAATTTAGATGACAATAAATACAGAAAACCGCAAAGCAATGCAAAAAGAAATGCAACCCAAATTGCAGTGAAATAAAATAGTGAGAGCGCCAGTGAGAGATTTTGTAAAATTTAGGTGAAGCCAAATTGTTTGTCTCCATATCGAAACTGAATTAGAAATAAGAAATTCTGGTATTAAGGGTTTTGATGTATACTATACAATATTTGGCGCGACAGACCGATTCGGTCCAAGGTCTAGCTTCCCGCAACCATTCGTGTTGTGCGTTTTATATTTTCGGACACAAATGGAAGGGAAGAGACCTACAATTTAGTGCCGTATCCGAAAGGCGAGTTGAGAAACTTTCCATGACTTTTCTTGGACGTTTGTCAGACATTCGCGAGAGGTAAGACCGTGAAAAAACACTTTTCGGTGTTCCTGGGTTTCGAACCTGGGACCTCCTGCTCAGAAGTCCAACGCACTAACAACTAGAGCAACAGCGCCCACAAGGGTTTGTGTATATAATTTTTCCAAAAAAGGAGAAGTGAAGTGAATTTGATGCGGGAATATTGCACTTTAACCAACGACCGAACGTATGGGTGGACGGACGGACGGACTTTCTTCTAAATCGCTAAATTCCTGCTCAGCTTCTCTCTCGGTTGATCAAATTGGTTTTTCTGCCTTTTGATTCTTCTGATTAGTTTTTCTCCTATTGTCATGCCCAACGTCTTTGGAGATAGTAGTTTGGGATTGATGTTCTTATACGTTACTATTCCAAGTAGAATGGGAGATATTTTTGAAGGTAACCCCGATCCGACCGACTCTACTGTTTGCTTTCAGCCCACTCAGCGTTAGCCGTTTAGTCGCCCGACGGACAAACAACCACCAGAAGGAGGATAACTTTTGTTTTGTTTCCTCATCCACATCGCATTGCTTGCGACCTTTTTGTTGTGAGTGTATAGCGAAGCATCTCGTCGCCTCTAATGCATTATGCATCCGAGGGTGCACAGTGCAAACGAATACATGTCCACAACGATGCATAATGCAATGAGATATCCGCTTTGCTGCTTGGTATTTATGGAAGATAATTCGCTTGATGTGGCTGTGTAGCTTATAGTAGTCCTTCCTTAGTGTACGATAATCCTCGCTCTTCAAAGAAGTCATAGTCGACTACACATTATTATTATTTTTATTAGAAACTCGTATATATTCAGTTTGTTGTGTGAAGCACAATCGAAGCTGCTCTTTTGGTCATGTCCTTGAAATTGCTGCTGTATTCGTTCCCGTAGCAATTTCTTTGGCTTTTGCAGAGTACAGTACACGACTATGCAACCTCAAACCAAAAAACACACAGACTGGCATCATGGCCACAATTTTTGGAACAATTCACGTTCCAGTTGACGACTATATGGCCATTGTTTTATGTTTTAATTCGGTCCTTCTTCTTCTTGTATAAGAACTTTCGAACTTTTGATAGGATAGTTTTTGTTCTCTACTACATGCAGAAACTCTGACGCTGGTGAACTTTAAGGATTGTTTTCTTTCTGTGTGTAGTATTGTTGATGAATGGATTTTTGGGGTTTTATGGATTTTATTTCACATTGACCTTTTCACTGAAACTAGGTTCTCTTATATATGTAATTAAGAGATTATTGTGATATTTTAATTTAAAGTAAAAAAGTATTAAGTATGCTTTTGTTTCATTTTTTGGAGGTAAAAAGAATAACCCGATTGTAGTTTTTACAATGCAACATAAGTTCTTGAAATTGATTGAATCTGAGCCTAATTTCAAGTACCTCTATTGTTGGGTAATGTTTTTAAGCTCTTATATCTTACTTGCATAAACCTCTGTCTCAAACTCTCTGTCTCAGTGGTGATCTAAGTTAAGTTGCAGCATCAAACGTGAGTTTGCGCTTTTGATCCTTAATGCGTTAGCAGAATCAGTTAATGATCCAGTAACATCAGAGCTTGCCACTGTTTTATCAATTCTTCCACAAGCGATGCTCATGAGAAATAGCCAGCTGCATGCCACTTCTCTTTGAATTAAACCGCAATACTCGTGACGCTCTAAACGACGCTCATCAGTTTACCCTCAAGCTCATCTTCGGACGTAGAGTTAAGTTCAGAGATTGGTTCTTCAGCCGTACAACACGTATGTTGAATGCTCTGCCAAGTTCTGTGTTTCCCTATGATCCACAGGCATTCAAAACACAAGCTCATAGAAAATCTTACTCCCTTCGACTAATTACTTTCGCTCTAGATTCCTCTTCTAGCGTTGCGCGTCACGTACTTGGGTAACCCACTCTTCCAGTTTTGGTTAGTGGATTCCACTGGTTGGCATCTTTTGCAATGCGATTTTCTTCGCGGTCATCTTTCTATACCTGCTTACCCTGCAATGTTTAATTGAAAGGTGGAGTTGGAAAAATTAAGAGACTTTGGTTTCATCATCATCTTACGAGTATTTGGCTCTACAGGAGGGGGCCCGGTCCTGTCTTCTCGCAAAAAATCTCTCCACCGGTCCCGATTTCGAGCCGATGTCACCCTGATCTACGCCATCCTTCCAGTGTAGGCTTGGCCGGCGTCGTGTTCCATAAATCTTGACCGCAAAGGACTTCGAAGATCGTAGATGTCGTCATTATAGAGTCTCAGGAATCGTCCTTCACATAGGGGTCCAACAATTTCCCGTAAGACTTTCCTCTCGAACACGGCTAAGAGATTATAGTGCTTTTTGCTAAGCACCCAAGTCTCGGATCGATATGTGAGTACTGGTATGACCATTATCTTATACAACAGGAGCTTGAATAGTATGGTTAAATGGATTTGAAGAGTAGGCTTTGCTGGCTTTAAGCAACCGTGCGCGTATTACTGGTTCCATGGCCAGATTATTATTTTGCTGTCATTTATGTCCAGCCCCAGATTTAGTGCCGCCCACTCGATCTGAATGAAAGCTTCCTGTACAGCTCTTGGACTTCTTTCAACGATGTTGTTAATATATTCTGCATAAGCCAGTATCTTAAAGGATTTATACAGGACTGTTCCTCTTGCCGTCTCATCGGAGTCTCGGATCACTTTCTCCAACGCCAGGTTGAAGAGGACACAGGCCAGTCTAGGGCCTTGTCGGAGCCCATGGTAGATGTTGTATGGTCTTGATATTGATCTGGATATTTTTACTTGGTCATGGTAAACTTACACAGTCGTGTCAGTTTATTTGGGATGTCCAAGCACTAGGTTTTCCCGCATTTATTCTCATTCCAGCTTGCGTCCACTTTTAGCTTGTGCACCATCCCATGTAGGCCTATTATTTAACATAAAAGCAAACTAATGTCGTCGCCGTGGGCGCCGTGGCTCAGTGGATAGGAGCATGGACTGCTGAGCAGGGGGTTCATGGTTCGAATCCCAGTAACACCAAAGTATTTTTCACGGTGTCCCACCTCACGCGAAAGTTTGACAAACATTCGAGAGTAATAACTTGTCACTGAAAGCTTCTCAATTCGTCGTTCGGATCCGGCATTAAATTGTAGGTCCCTCCATTTGTGTTCAAAAATATGCATGCTCAACACAAATGGTTGCGAGAAGTCAGGCCTTGGACCGACCGTGCCGGTATTATATTATATAATGTCGTCAGCATTGTCCAGGATGTCAATGTCCATTGTATGCCGCTGTTGTTAGAGCAAAATAAATACCAGAAATAGCAGGGGTGAAAGTATGCAGTCATGATGAACACCACTTCATCTGTAAGTTTTATAAAGCACGCACATATATGGGCTTAATACTAGCTATGTTTCTCCGTAAAACCTATCCTGTGGAAGTCTCACCAAATGAAACCGTGGGTTACTCTATGAAATGCCTTCTTGAAGTCGATAATTAACAGATGTAGCGTGAACATATACTGAGTGTATTGTTGTACAATGATCTGCAAGGAGTTTTTATTGTCAATGCGGGATGATGTAGAAAGGGAAACTGGCTTTTTCGACATCAGTAAAATGTTTGTTCTATTTTGGAGAAATGATTCTTCAGTTGCCGCACTGTGTTAAGTTTTCCTACTTAGGGAGTTTGATTATTATCCCCCTTTTCCACTCTTCTCTCTTTCTTTTTATGATAGGGCTCAGGACTTCCGTCAATGACCTTAGTGCTATTTTTTTCTTTAATGCTTTAATGTCAGTGCTGAAGGGGAAATGCGAATTCGCTTCTTAATTGCTTCGGATAACTCGTTTGAATGCGGAGCAACTATACTATCGACAAGCCATCACGTTCCATTCCAAATGGACATTCAAAAACAAAATCTATAGCGCTGGCTGATCGCCAGATGATCTGGTTAAATGTTCGTTGCCTATCAGTCCAGCTAATCATAACAGAACGATTGAATTGCAGACAATCGTGCCGCTTGAACACCGCAGAATGCCACCACTTGTAAGGGTCTTATTTTAAATCGCTTATTTCCTAATTGATAAAATCAGCCCGTCTTCGACGACTGCTTATATACAACTGCACTAGTTGTTATTATTATGTAGTAGTTACAATTATGAAACCTACCACCGGCAGCTCTTAAAAATATTTGCATCTCTTAACATTATGGCTACACACTATTTATTTATATAAATTTACCTGAAACCGGTTGTTCAAGAGCGCAAATAAAAACCAAGCAAAACTACAAAACAACAACTGCACTGAGAAACTATTCAAAGTATCTGAGAGATGCGAATCTCAATGGATGAGGTCACTTTTGGCGATTTTTATTGCGGTTTAGCAAATGAGTCATTCAATATTTTTACAGAAAAAGCTTACAAAAGTAATCGTATAATACACGATTGTCGCATTTATAGTTTCTTCTAAGAAAAAAGATTGAACTACGAATGTTGTAGCAAAAGTAAAAGATTAGAATGTTCGTGTCGTACGAACATAAACATGACTGCGGTTATAATTTAATCACGCATTAAAATAATTTTCACTGGTGAGTGTTTGTTTGAATTTCCAAAGGCAAATACGTAGAACTTCTTCAAAGGTGGCAGAAAAAATGAAATTAAATGCGCGTCTGCACGCAATGTGCTCCCACAAGTACCTAGATAGAGCTTAAGCAATGAGGTAAAATTGTCATCCTGATTGTGTTAAGCAGTAAATTATGCGATAGAGTAGCGGTTATTGTCAAGTTCAGCAATACACATAATAAACTTGAAACTCGTACTTCGACTGACTTACTTAACGGTGACAAAGGCAATTTATTCAGTAATTCGTGTCAAGAGATACTTTTTCTAAGCGTCATCGCAACTCGACGCTTATTCGTTCGTTATTTAACGAATTTCGAGCCTTAATGCTCATAATTACGTAAATTGTAAATAACAAATTATTCGAAACAAGAAGAAAAACTTTGTTTTTTTATTGGAACACACGAGAAATGCGATCAATTTGCTTGATAACCTTCGGTTTCAGGGGTCAGAATTGTTATCGCTGGTCTGTTTAGTTGCTTGAATGACGCAGCGAATTAATCTACGACTGAGACAATGGAACGAAGACGGCAAATATTTTACTCTCAAGCATAGCTCTCTGCTAAACAATTTTGAAATTAAATTCTTATTTAGATAAGGTTCAGTTTCTAACGTCGCCGTCATACTCGTATTTCGCAATGCCACTTAAAACTGGACTACAATTGATGGGAAATAATGTTACGTTATCTTATAAACTGATAAACTTAGAGATTCGTTTCAAAATGTAGTTGGGTAATGAATTTATTAAAAAAATAAGGGCCAGTTTTTAAAGTTTTTAAATTTTTATCATTCAACTCGAATTAAGTTTATTACTGTCAAGTCTTATCAAATTTAAACATGACAACCAAGCTACTATAGTAGTGCATAAGACAATGAGTTTACTAGTACTTATATATGTATCACTTACTTAGGTGCTTGGAGAGAGCACTCTAATTTCTCAGCGGCGTTCGAGAGGGAATTCTTATTGAGTTGATAAGGAGGTTTTCGGTGGGGGTCTACGGTTTAGCCAGCTCTACCAGATCACAACCAGGGGAAAATGGGATGTTTTCAGTCCAAGGAAGCTCTTACCATTATTGAGGGGAACTTTAGTGGAGTTGAATATTCTTAGCTATGCGGAGAGGCCACCTATACCAACTCACAACCAAGGGGAGACATAATTCTTTGAGTGGGACGAACCCTGCTTGCCTAGCTTTCGCCATTAAGCATGCTCTTGAACTAAGTCTATTTAGCGGTTCTCGTAAAACCGTAAGCCCCCGCATTGCATCCCCAGAACGAGCTTGGTCCTCAACCAAAGTTGTCTTCAGACCGGTCAACCTTACGGTTGGCCTTATTGCATGTGGGCACGAACAACTCCCGCGGTGAGATCTGACATCAAGCGACTCAGTTCATTCAGTATGAGTACCTGGGCGTAGGTACACTACAGCCTTGGCAGCACATCGTCTGGAACCTCGAACCCTATCATTTGCCACTAGGATATCTGCTATCTCCTAGGCGGTATGGAATATAACTATTCCCTCTGTCCCAATCACAGATTGGCTTAATACCGAAAGGTGGGTAAGCGGAGGGCTTGCCCTCAAACAATAACAACTGTCCCAATCACAGACCTCCACAGGGCTTGCTCCATTTCAAACCCGGGTTTGGGATTTCTATTACGGGATTCCGGGCTTGCAAACCCTAGTTGTATCTCCAAAAAAGCCCATATAACGAGCGGGGGGAAATTTGGTGTAGATGATGATATGATACTTAGTTATGTGAAAAGGAATGGAGATAGGGGGGAAGACTTTCCACTGGTAAGCTCCATCTCGCCCATCGTCCAGCCCATCCGCAATATCTGTGCCTCATATCGAGCCCACGGGTCTATCTGCGGACCATGGTTGGGATTCCTTTTTTAGCCGCACAGTAATGACGTGGAATGAGTTTTCCAACTCAGTATTTCCGCATTTGTATGATTTGCAGTCACGTGGTGGCCGTCGATAATTTTCCTCCAATGCAGGAAAAGCTGAATGATCCCTTCAAAGTACGGTTGGCGCGAGCCCAATAACCTCCCCGTAAAAAAAAATTCTTAAGGAACCCAAAATCAGCCTCGGATACACTGATGAACGACGATGACCACGACAACGAAAACGGCTAAACGATTTAAGAATTTTCTCATGGAACATACGCTAACTGTATAAAGCTCGAGCTGCACAGCAGCTAGCCGATACCCTGTCAATGGACTGGGCAATTTTGATTTATTTTTTTTATATTCCCAATATTAACTTCGCGTGTCCGTGGATCTGTTTGTCTGTATGTTAATCGTGAAATATTGCGATTAATTTTTAACCTACTTCCCAAAATCCGATTTTATTGCAACTTTGCACACATGTGTATTGCCGGTGACAACACTTTCTATTAAACTTTGGAGCCCCTCGGGTCTAAGAGCTTAGGGGTGCTCATATAAATTTTTTAAAAATGTACCCGATTTTCTTCAAATTTTAAACACATATGTATATTCGATGACAACAAAAATTTTGTAAAAATTTGGAATTGATCAGGCCCTAGGGCCGAGGAGCGCCCATTTAAATTTCTTCAAAATTAATTCGATTTTATTCAAACTTTGCACATATGTGTATCTCCGATTAGAGAATTTACATCAAAAATTTCATTTCTTATGGTTGTATTTAATTATTTATTTTTTTTTTATTTTATTGTAAAATATTCGTACTACACGAAGTGCATCCATTCCGTGTAAGGACATTAGTGTACATTAGTCAGTCACAACAATAAAAATTATAATCTCCCATCATCATCATTTGTAACATAATAACTGATAGCGCATTAATTTAACTTCGTAATTCGTTCGTTTATGAAATTCGTGCTGTAACAGTCAATATGGCATAATGAATCATAAATCCGCAGTCAGCGATTTCTGAAACCACAGTACTACACCAAGAGACAGAAAAAATTCGGAGTCGGAGTGTACTCATAATTAAACACTTCCACCAAGCCAACACCGACCGCACTTGGTGTTAACCGCATTTTGATGAAAATTCGCTGAGTATTTTGCAAATATATTTTTTTTTAAACAAACCAGAGCAACATAGCACGGATGGCCCACATTTCATAATCGCAGGATGCACAGGATATCTTCACGAAGAGCTTTTAAACTTCACTAATATTTGGTGGTTTTCGGTGGTTGGTGAGAGTGATGGTATTTTCTATGATTGTCATCACCACATCCCTTGATGTTATGATGTTACGAGTATATCCCAATCATAGACTTTTGTAATTGAATTATCACAAATTAATTTGTCAATCTCTGCAGTGTGTTTGCTGTGGTTTGTGGGAGTGGTGAGTGTTTATGTTTTTCCTATAAAATTTTGCTATTAGGTTGTAAAGGTTTTTTTTAATTTACCCATTCTGGGTTTCATTTCCTTAAGTTATTTCTAAATAAAATAAAAAAAACTCTCTCCTCTCTTTTTCCTCTTATCTATCAAATTTTAAATAATTCTGGTTTTTAAATTTAACAGTATTGTTGTTTGTTTTAAGCTAGAACTTATTTCCGACCAATGGGAGAAGCAAGCGAATGGCTTTTTAAAAGTGTGTCGGCTCCTTTGTTGCCTTTTATTCCTGTATCGCGTGGAATCCAAAAAAGAGTGATGATTTCCATCTTGACTTAAATTTCAGTCTTCTCCTTATTCATAAATAATTTCATTTGAATTTTTTTAGTAAAGCAAAGTGTATGTGTCTGTTTCCCAAATGTAAATGGGTTATTAAAGAACAATCATTCTAGTGAAAGGGAAAGTATGAGGGTAACTATGTTTTCCTATTTTAGCCCGTCTTTGTTTGTACCTTTACCAAAATTACACTATTAGGGTTTTGCTAATGGAATTTCAATTAAGAGCGCTACACACAAGAGCTTGTGTTTATGGGTTAAAGTACATCGATGCCATGTCCTTCGCAGAAATGCCACCACGAGTGAATGCACTGAACCCGATGTTTTATGACTTTTTTGCATAAATCGGCCAATATACTGGCAATTTCACGTTTGATGTCTATACTCTGTACTTCGTACAGACTATGTACTTGACATAGTCCCAATGACAGAAAGACAGAAAGAAAGACGAAACAGACACAGGCAAGTTAATATTAAGTATTTAAAAAGTTCAGCGCCGTCAAATCACATGAACGATGATGCGGCCAATTGACTAGTCCATTTCTAGTGATAACACGGTCACTAAGCTTCGACTTTTAACAACTTGATTGTTTGGCCAGTTGTGTAGCATTTAGCGTTGTTGAAAGCACATTTGCTTCAAGTTAACCTCTTTCAATCTATCTCGGAAATAGTCAGTCAACCGGTAGCAATCTCCAATGAATGTGACTTCGTTCGTTACTAGCATCATTGAAAAATAAGTATGGGCCAATGTAAACCTCCAGCATGAAAATCGCACCAAACCACCAATATTTGTGGGTACAATTGGTTTTAGTAAATAACTCGGCGCAGAGACATAAGTCCCAATATATACTTTTGGGACTTATGACCCACTTAAATGCAAAAAAACAGATCGCGACATAAGTCCAAAAAAACTTCTTCGAAGATTGGACATAAGTCCCAAATTTTCGGAGAGATAATAATTAAAAAAAGTTTTGGACTTTCATAACATTACATAAAATGGCTCCTTATAGGTGGGACATAAGTCCCAACATATTTTTTTTGGGACTTATGTATCGATGTATTGTGTGCAAAAATATGCATGCTCAACACAAAATGGTTGCGAGAAGTCAGGCCTTGGACCGGATGGTCTGTCGCGCCGATATTATTATGTATCGATGGAGTGGGACATAAGTCCCTTATTCGATTTGACTTCTTTGTCCTAAATCCTAAATTTTTCTTTTAAGAATTATGTCCCTGTGCCGTCAACAACCCGGAGTTATTCGGATGTCCTTGGGGGTGTGATATGTAAAATTTTAATATCAGCTACACTCAGCCTATGGTAAGATTGACACACGAGTAATGTACGCTATTTTTCACATGACCGAAACAATTTCTCTGCTAAACTGCTCACGCCCAATGCAAAACTACTGTATAACAATAGTATTTTCTGTGCTAAGCCACTAGTGTGGATAATGTCTACTTTTGATGTTAGGTTATATCGTAGGAAACAGTTCCTTTCGTCTATGGTCGTATGAAAAGTGGCTATCGTCCACTTTCCGCACTCGTAATGTAATATACTATAGATGAACAACTTTTGTGTTGCAATTATTGTTTGGATTATAAAAAAAAAATTATAAACTTTTCGACGAGTCACACATATAGATACAAATTTTACAAAATCTTATCGCTACCTCTCGCAGCAACTATTTGTTGCTCGCATTTTCATTCAACAATAAAAAGCGACTTAACGTTTTACGTAACAATTTGTCATAATCGCACAATGCACACGATCCGACAATGTCATTTATCGCCTCTGTGCACATGCACTTGTGTGTAGGCATCAAAAGGTCGCAGTGTTGCTGCTGAGCTGGCGCACTATCTGACGGATTATAGAACTCATCCGGAAGGGAACAATTATTGTTGAACAACGGAATTAGTACAAAAATATAGTAACATATCTGACACCTCTCGTAATTCCCAGATATGACAACGGCTAAACGTAATTCGTTCGTTGGAAAACAATGGAATTAAGATTCCATTTAGAATGATAATAAAATGATGGAGGAATGTATAGCTTCCTTTTCCCTTTTCCATTTGAAACGAACAATAAATTAAGTTTGTTATAATTGCAGCTATTTGGAATTTAACGAAAGATATCGTTGTTATTTGAAAAGGGATTAATATATAGAAGTGTTGATGCGGATGGACTTACAACCGTTGGGAGGAGAGCGTAGTAAATACAATTAATTATATTAAACTGTGCCAGACTCTGTTTATCAAATAATTTGTAGACAACCTCTGCTCCTTTTCCAACCTATTTAAAGTTGAAAAAAGTTATGTCAAACCAAGTAGCAAAGCTGTAAATCTGCTGTCTCCAACATTAATCATTCAAATCGGGGATTTATTTTTTAATTTCTTTAACTTTCCTTTACGGTGCTGTGTAGTATTGTGTCGCCCATCATATACTCGTCGTAGTCATTTGCTTAAGATCCCATTGAGTGCTTCAAGCTAAAAACATCTGTAAATATTCGAGAACGTTGTTGGTATTTATAGATAAGTAGATAGATATTTGTATTTTAATTTCCCTGTCATATGCGTCGTTGGAACTGAAATTAATTTCGATGCTGCGTACGAGTATTTCATTAAGTTCCTTCTATTCAGACTATCAATAAGTAAATTAAGACAGACAGCAGAAGTCAGCCTCAGCGGAAAGTGGGCGCTCAATGACGACAAATTAACGATGACATCCCTCACTATAGTAATCGGGTCGCCCAAATGTACATACGTGTGCTGTACCCTGTACGAAAGCAATAAATAGCTTTATGTTCCTCAAAGAATCTGGGTCCCCTAACCCTCCGAACGCCATCTAAACTTTGTGACGACAGCAATTATGTTGACATAATTAATGATTCATGATCTTTAAACGGTCTTACCTGCAGTTAATGATGGTTATGGTAAAAGGAATGGAAAATGGGGGGCTTATATGTAAAAGTGTCAACCTAATCTACTTGTTTAGTAAAGGATTTTATCCAAAAAATGTAGTTAAAGTTTTTGATATAAAACAGCCAAACAATCCAAAGAGTATATTGACAAATGAGGAAATAAACAGACAGAGGAATGATGGAACAGATTCACTATTTCTCACTGAATCCGCAGTACCATGTACTATGTTTAGAAGCATTTAGGAAGAAGCATTGATTGGCTTCCAATACTGATGGTACTGATGGCTGATTACAACGTGTAATAGTCCATTTCTAATGTTTTGGCAAAGCTATATATCTGCTGTCTAACTATCGCTCTCAGGTGAATATCAAAGCTGTTGAATTCTGTGCGACAAATTATCTTTTCGCAGCCAATCGGGGCGCAAAAGTCTACTGATCTTTTATATGACATTGATATTGATATTGGGACGGAATTTTGAAAGACAATGCTGCAGCTGAAGACAAACCTGCTGATAAAGTAAAAGATGTTGCTATAAATAGGACTGAATAAGCCTACATGTTGTTTTACAAAAATTTGAAGAAAAGACAACGAGAACAAGTCTATGAGAATAATTATGAAGAACTCAGTGCGTACAACTTTGAAGCTTATAATTCTTGTTACGATTTGTATTCGAAGTACGATTTCTTAACTACAGATTTATTAGTTGACATCTACCGCCTTCATGGAGAACTTTTAGCCTCCCAAAGAAGGGAAAACAAAACTAAAAGGATCATGGAGAAGAACATAACAGACGGCAATCAAATGTTAATAGAAACCATGCAGAAGACCATGGAAAGCAAGTCGAAGAAAATGGAGGGGTCTCTTCGTGGTCTCACAAAGACTTAAGCGGCTTCCATACTAGCAGCGCAAATCGTACCCCCAACTGCAGTACCAAAACCAGTTGAAACATGGTCTGTTGTTGTCCGCGGTAAGAATATAGATGCAACTGCCAAGGATGTCATCAAAAAGGTGGTGACTGAAGTGGGTTCTACTCTTGGAGCTAGGATCCATGAAGTAAAACCGTTGAAAGATGGGGGCGTAGTTATACGCACCCCGAAGAGGGGTCTCTTCGTAGTCTTACAAAGACTCAAGCCGCTCCCATACTAACAGCGCAAATCGTAGCCCCAGCCAAAGTTGCTGTAATCCCAGCTGCAGTACCAAAACCAGTTGAAACCTGGTCTGTTGTTGTCCGCAGTGACAATAAAGATGCCACTGACAAGGATGTCATCAAGAAGGTGGTCACTGAAGTGGGGTCTACTCTTGGAGTTAGGATCCATGAAGTAAAATCACTGAAAAACGAGGGCGTACTTATACGCACCCCAAGCATCGTAGAACAAGCAAAAATTAGCAAGAACGAGAAGTTCTCACAAGTTGGGCTGAATGTAGTAACCACACCAGTCCCCCGGCGGAAGATAGCGATTCAGGGTGTACCCACTGAACTACCAACCGATGAATTCATCTTGGAAATTTATGAGAAGAACATGAAGGACACGATGACATTGGAAATTTTTAAAAAGAGCGTCTCTGTTGTGAGCCGTCCCAAAAAGGAAGGCACTGATACGGTTGCGGATGTCATTCTGGAGGGTTCTGACCAACTGGTTGATTCCCTCCTTGAGGCAGGCCGTTGGTACATTAAGTGGACTTCCTGCAGGGTACGATCGCATGACGCTCCGATACCTTTCATTTGGACATCGGGTGGCGGACCGCCTTCTGAAGCAGAATGTGTGTCGTCATTGTGGCTGCACAGTGTGACAAACCACCGCACTGTCACAACTGTCAAGTGAAGGGCCTGGCTGCTGACCATCCTATGGTGTCAGCACTATGCCCTATCTTCAGCGGAGTGGTTGTTAGGGCAAATGCTAGTCATTAGAAATGCCGAAAAAATGGTCGTTAGACCACGCTTAATATTTCAGACTTGTTAATTGACAAGTTAGTCTCAGTTGACTTAAGTTGTGAAATTACCGATTTTATTCAAATTTTGTACATATCTGTATCTCCAATAGACAACACTTTTTGTAAAAATTTGTTAGTGATTGGGCCCCGGGGTCGGGGGCACCTATACAAATTTTATAAAATAAAGTAGATACCCGATTTTCTTCAAATTTTATTCGCATGTGTATCTCCGATTGACAACACTTTTTGTAAAAATTTGAAGAGACCGGGCCCCGGATTTTTATCAAATGTTATACACATGTGTATCTTCGATAAACTTTTGTTACTCGTTCTTTCCAGTTGGTGTTACAATGAACGTCGAACACCGGATAAAACACCAAAAGGCCATCAGCATTACTACAGCGACAGCAGCAAGGACAACTTCAACAACTGCAGTTGTTTGATGCATCAGATTAACCCAGATGGGGTTTTTTTTATTTAATTCCATGAAATATTCCACAATACATTCTTGGAAATTTTCACTTTAAAAACACATTTTTAAGATTTGTTAACCTTACATCTTGACAGACATATGTATCAGAATTCAGAGGGTAGCAAAATTGTTGCACGTGTAAAAAAGTATTGATTTTTTTCTCTCTCAACAATGGTTTACTTTGGATTTTTAATTAGCGCCAACAACAATCAACAACCCTCAGGCATTAATTTGTAAAGTGAACCTCTTCCTTTGTACTCATATTCTGTAGTAATCATTCCCCTTGTCATTCATTCAAGGTACATAAGGCAAAAGCCTTATTCTTTTCTTGTTTATCGAAGAGAGAGCTAAACAATGCCGAGGCTAATGTTAAGAGTGAAGTGTCAATGTCAGCGGTACACAAAAACGAAATTTTCAAAGTCATCATCGTCATGAACGGCATGATTTTTATCATCAGCAAACAAAAACTAAAACAAAAATCACAAAAAGCTTAAATATTTTTTTTTCGCGAACATAAATGGCAACACACATCGCGCACTGGATGACCATGAAAAGGTCCGTCGACAACAACAAAATACTTCAGCGTAGAACGTTAATTATGCTTACATATGACTGTAAGTATGGTATGTACTTGTAGGACAGTATACGAATATATGAATGTACGTTTATGTGCATTTTTAATTAACTAAATGGTGAAGCTTGTTTTCTGTAGAGATCAGGACCGTGAACTTAATCATAATGTTGCTTCGTTAGGTGAGGGCGACAATTTCAGAGGGCTCAGGGAAGCTCAGATCTGTGTCTTGAAGTAAAACTTAAAATCTTGTTCCCAGTGGTTTGGTCTTTAAGTTAATGCATTTGCTATTGTAAGTAGTTGACCACAAAACTGCTAGTGCCCCGATATAACGGGTATAACTATTAGGATACTTTTGTTAGGTAAAGGCTTCGCAAAATATTTCTGATCTAATAAGTTTATGGCCTGACGAAAAAAGAAGATTCAAAAGTTAAGGAAATGCTCTTATTTATCAACATAATCTAATCACCTCTAAGCTCAATGCACTTCATCTATCTGGTGTTTAAGTTCACTAAAATGGTTTTGAAAAAGTTTCTTTACGGCCTTAGAAAGAAAATACTTTTAATGCAGTTTCGACCTCTTCATTCGTAGAAAAAATTTGTCCCATGAAGTGGACGGTTTTTATTTATTTTCCATCACAATCGACGATGAACTGATTTCTCATCTGTCGTCACAAATTTGGCAAAAATAAAAATCCTTTTGCTCGCTTTGAAACAGTTCCAAAAACTCGTAGGACAGCATAATTTGCTTTAGTTTTTGTTGAACTGTAATCAGTTGCCGAACCTGTCTTGAAAAAAGTGTGTAGAACCCAAGTTCATTGTGAGTGATGTTTTGAATTTCTTCATACGAGATGCCGAAGATCTCAACCATTTCTCTCATCTTAAATCTTCGGTCTTGCGTCATTAGATCAGAAATTTTTTGAATGTTTTCCTCTGTAGTTGCGATTGATGTTCTTCTACTACTATGTCATCTTCAACGCTCTCTCCCACACTATTATAATATCGCTATCCACTTTTTAACTATTATTTTCGGTGGGCAGACTGTCTTAAAGTTTAAAAGATATCTTCATTAATCTGCTTTGAAGTAAGGGCGCTCTCACAATGGAAGAACTTAATACTTACAACCTACAAGATTGTATGGAATTCCAACATAACGACGTTTCATTGTACACTTTAACATTCCTAATGGATATTCTAACAATCATTAAATTGAATTGTATACTTTTAGGGTTGAATCATTTAATGAATAATGCAATGTATACTTTTAGAATAAAATCATTCAATTTATATTCCAACAGTCATTACATTATATTGTATACTTTTAGTATTAAATTATTTAATAAATATTGCAACAGTCATTACGTTTTATTATACAATTTAAGGTTTGCATTCTTAATAAATATTGTAACAATCATTAAATTAAATTTAGGATCGAATCCTTTAATGAATATTGCAACAATCATAATGTTTCATTGTATACTTTTCGAATATAATCCTTTAATTAATCTTGCAACAGTCATTATATTACATTGTATACTTTAAGTAGTGAGAACCTTTCAAAATGACGGAATATTTTTTTTAACCCTTTTACCATTTTATTTCAACAGTTTTACAAAATTTTCATTTTCTATCGGAGTGCCACTCTTAGACCATAAATACACATTTTCGGTAATATCGCGACTTTTTGGAACACCAAAATTACTTTTCGTAATTGTATAGACTTCAGCGCCACCTACTCAGCATTATATCCATGAAGACAAACAAACAAAGAGACAACGGCAGTTATATTATTATTTAATAAATATTGCAACAATCATTAGGTTTCATTGCATACTTTAACGGTTAAACGCTTTATTGATAGTTGCAACAGTCGTTATGTTTCACTGTATACTTTTATGATAAAATCCTTAAATTTGTACAACATACTTTACTTCAAGTATTAAATTATTTAATGAATATTGCAACAGTCATTACTTAAGGGTTACATTTTTTATGGATATTGTAAAAATAATTAAATAAAATTGTATACACTTAGGGTTGTTGTTGTTGTTGTTGTAGCAACTATGTAGATTCGTATTGGTTCAAACGTTAGGATGTGGTGTTTAGGTTGCTTTCGAAACAATGCAGGCCCAGAAATGGTTCGACGGGGTGTGTCCATAGGAATAGCGGTATAAGTGACGTCGGATGGAACGGGCAGCTGAATAGATGAGCGGTGTTATGTGGTGACGCACCACAGTCTGGGCATTGGTCGATGATGCTGTCACGTAAGCGGTGTATGTAACTATTCAGAAATGAACTCCATCCTGATCTCAGTTGTGATAAAGTTGATCTAGTTCGTCTGGGAAGGCTTTCCTCGTTTTGATGTATAGGAGGAGGAGGAGGCTTGATATATGGTACGAAGAGTTTCTTTGTTCTTACCCATGTACTGCCCGCCAACGATTTCATGACTTTGTTTTTGGACATGACTCGTTTATTAATGTTTTTTGAATGAGTGGAAAATGTCAACAGGTTGTTGAATGTGATTCGCATGTGATTTTGGATGATTGACTGTAGAAATTGTCCTGCCGTGTTTCAAGATGTCGAGCTGTAGGTTGACTTCTTTGGTCCAGGTGTTAAAAAGTGTTGCAGACGTTTTTTCTGTAGACAGGATTAAATTTCGACGTGTAAAGAAATGTTCTAGTACATCGAGGTAGGCGTTGATGTTTCTGCAGATGGTGGGGATATCTTTGCCGAGGCAAGAATGATGCAGTCGTCGGCGTACGACATCAATTTGACTCCGGAATGTGGTGCGAGGAGTTTTGCCATGTGGGTGTCGAAAAGGGTCGGTGAGAGTACCTCTCCTTGGGGTTCACCTTGCTTAACTTTCCTGTATTGCGATTTGTTGTTCCGGAATTCGACGTAGGACTTGTTGGCAAGCCATCGTTTCGTGTTATTGGAGAGGTTTGAAAAAAGGATGTCATGGAGTAAGATGCCTAGGTCAACGGTGTCGAACGCCTTAGACTGTGCGATCACAGGGTTGCTGTTGGTTAAGGCCTTGATTGACTTTAAGTGTTGAATCCTTTAATGAATATTGCAACAATCATTACGTTTCATTGTATACTTTTAGGATATGATCCCTTAATGAATATTGCAACAGTCGTTTCATTACATTGTAAACTTTTAGGAAATTCAGCTTTGGAAGATGTCCCATTTTAGGGAATTCGGTATATCGTCCAGCCTTGTCGTATGTCATATTTCTAGTTTTATAAAAATTCAGTAAACTGAAAATAATTCTTATCGATAAACCTGTAATCCAAGTTACAAAAAAACCTACACATCTGCTTATGATCTTATCGGTATGCATATCGAATTTCGTATAAGTTGCACATTTGCCAAGAAATGCTACGAATCTACGAATGCTTATCTGCAAGCCAGACTCTAAACCGGCTTTTGATATTTATTATTACTTATGGAATTCTCTTATCCCCATTCCGCCACAGAAACAAAAGCAAATAAAATATCTGTGTTGTGTTTTGCATCGCTTGTTTATTAAATGAAGCCAACAACAATAAACAACAGTAATTCATACTTATCGTAAATCAACCGTCAATAAGAGCTGCAAAACTGCGTTAATAGAAAATTCTCGACACGATTATTGCCGTTTACCTCCCCGTCCTTACACCAACTTCAGTTCGATTGATTGATTATTATGCGCGTATTGCGTTATCTAAGAGGCATAAATACTTATGTCTGCGGATACAGATACTTTGAATGTAGGATGAACCAGAAGACAAAAACAAAAACTCGACACACTTTTCCTTCCATTCATTCGCTTTTTGTTTTTATTGCTTTTCAATTAACACTTTATTTGCCACTTGAATTCTCCCGATGATGATGATGATGAACTCCCGATCCATATTCATCGGATTCATCGATGGGATTGGAGTCAACGCGACAGTTTTTTCTTTCTTTCTTATTTTATATTTCATATTTTTTTCATATTGTAACGCAACAACACAACAACAATAGTACAAAAGTCAACAACGTACAAGTGGCTCTTGTCGCAGGAAGATACGATCTCTTGATTTTCTATACGTAAAGATACAGATAGATGCAAGCCATATAAGGTGCAAGGTGTTGGGGCTGACGGTTGATGAGGCTAAAGCTGGAGCAAAATATTTTTCAAATACTTAATCGGGTTAACGTTGGTATACATACACGCGACTATGTAGAATGGCATTAAAAAAAGTGTGTCAATCGGCTCTTTGTATAGAGATTAAACGCCACATCTGCCACCGACCCACTTCGCGCTCTCGAGAAGATGAATGGAACGCACACGAGAAGCTATGCTAGCATTGACAGATTTGTTGCTTAGCAAATAAAATTTTTTCCTCTGACGACATGCGGAATTTAATTTTGAATTTTCACAGCAGCACAATGACGCGCGAAGATTAATTGAGCAAAATAGAAAAAAATTAAATAATTAATCATTGGAAAACATTGAGTAATCACAGGGTGTTTTAGTTTCACTTTGTTGCTTCACTAAGCGAACTTTAGAGCTTATTAACTTTTAAGTAATGAGGAAAAAAGATTTTTACATCCAACATGAAAGTGGATTTGAAATATCCTTTGTATTTAGTATCTATCACCTTCATCTTAGGGTCATTCAGCCAAGGCTGTACACAGTTCTTGTAATTTTTACTTATGGGGCGCTTGTCTGATGGCCAGCGATGAGTTAAGCATACAGCACTAGCAAGCTTAACAGACTACAACGATTAGCCAGCACAGGAGCTTAAGACCAGCCACATATTGTGCGCAGCCTAGCACATCATAGCGTAGCAGAGCTTTTTAGAGCACACAATAGGCGCATTCGAGATGCGAAGGGCTCCGTATACTCGGTTTTCTCAGTAACTCGAGCACGATGACAGATAGCAGAGAATGTTGTTCGACTGAATCCTCTTCACGGAGAAGAAAGAGAAAATCACTGAGACCTCAGCTGTCACTGTCAGTTATGTTATGTTAGATTATGCCGCAAAATGTGAAAGTGCGTCATTAAGTATAACATTGTATGTATTGAGTAGTCGCTGTTGTGTTCTCAGATAAAGTTAATCTGTCAAATGCAAACAGGCTTCCTGACTTGAATAGCATCCTTTTAGAAAGGTAGAGCATTGAGCCAAAGTTGCGCACAAATCGAAATGCTTGGAATATGTTTAGACAGCCAATCTGCAATCAAAGCCATTCTTACGACCATCAAAACCTTGAAACTTGTTTAACAATTCCTAGCAGAACTGGCTTTGATTAGCCAAATCTTGGGCAAAACCATCGTAAAGCAGGGCACATCTACATTTAGAGGGTAGTGGAAAGCGAATAAGTTAGCGAAACAGAGCATCGCTCTGGACACTGGCTATATGAAAAAGTCAGCTGCTCATTCAAGGATCTAATTCTCTCTTTCTTAACTACAAGGGAAACAACTAAGGTTGATCAGTCTGACCAACTGCGCCATATCAAGAGCGTTATGACCTTCTTATAGTAAAAGGAAAACCATCGATTTGATCTCAAATTCTCGTTAGACTTTTGGCTTTAAGTACGGACACGATGGGTATTTCTGTAAGAGGGAACAGGTCATAACTAAGGTTGAGCAGTCTGACCAACTGCGCCATATCAAGAGCGTTATGACCATCTTATAGTAAAAGGAGAACCACCGAAATTCTCGCTAGGATTGCCTTTAAGTACGGGCACGATGGGTTTTCCTGTATGAGGGAACAAGTCATAACTGAGGTTGAGCAGTCTGACCAACTGCACCATTTAAGAGGGTCATGGCCGTCCTACAATAAAAGAATAATCACCGAGTTGATCTTCAAATCTCGGAAGGAAATTGTAAGAATTGTGGCTATATGTGTCACTGGCTAGTAGAGAGATAAACCTTCTGCAGGAGCTAAAAGCAGATAAGAAAGAAACACTAATTCACTATATTTGCAGATGTGACTCTGCACTTTTGAGCAAACCATTCTTTGCCGACCAGAAAGAGCTTTCGGGATACTTGAATGCTACGGGTTGGATTTAAAAAACCACCCAAATAACCCTCAAAGATTAACCTGAGGATAGTGATATCAAAATGTGCTAATGTTCCCTATGTACCTATCTACCGAAGAAAAGAGGAAAAAATTAAAAATTTGTTTTATGTTCGAAAATAAATTTTCCTTTCATCACATTCCAAATTTTCAATGAAAAGAACCTTCTGTTCGTGTCACGCTGCCTTCTCTATCATCGCTCAATTTCCAACGGAATTTTTAATAAAAGCGTTTTGATGAAAGCACGAAACTTCGCAGTTAATTTGATGATCTATCAAAAAGCGGGCAGTAAAAAGCAACAAATGATAAATTAAAAATTAATTTTGGGAACAAACGCTTAACTGAACTTTGAGGAGGCTAATATTAGCTTCCAACAACTATACAACAACTACCCTTGAAGACTTAAGTGCTTTCCATTTTTCGCACGTCATGACATCGGAATTTTTCGAAAAATTTCCATCATTTTGGTTTTAGCTAGAATATGCCACTTTACTAGAAATAGAAGGAGAAAAAAACTACTCTTGACTAGGGTCGATGGGTGATGGCGATGGAAATTTTATTTTTTAATTTGTTTTTGTTTTTTTTTTGATGTTTTTTTCGCTTTCTGAAATGTGTTATTTGTTACATCATAACAATCCGGAATGTACAAGCTATTCTGTTGGCAAATAAAGAGTATGTTGGTATGTATGTATTTAGTATCTAATTGCCTACCGTATTTTGTCGATTCTAGTCTCAGACAAGGAGATCGGCAGAGTCAACTGGGAAATAACGTGGGTAGGAAGTTTCACAACAAGTTAAAATGAACAACAACAAATTAGTAATAATCACAATAAATAGTATAGTGATCGTTTTGATGAAAAAATTAAATACCAGTCGACCTTGAATCTTAAAATGCTGTGTCGCATTAATCCATCATGGAACTGTGAGTAATACATTTCTTTTGAGCCGCTTTAATGTTTATTTATAGCTCGTAATCGTATTTGGAGCATACGTTATGAAAAAAAAACATGCGACGTACGACATTTTTTCTGAGATTTTTTTTTAAAAATAATGTATTGAGGAAAATTATATACAGACAGGAAACCTGTACGTCGAATCTAGGTCGCCGCCGTTGTCAATGGAATGAAAGCTTCATGAAAACAACAGACGAGTATGCCCAGAGATTAAAAAAAAAATAACAAAAAAAAAATTACAATAACTGTTCGCTACATCTTTTGGTAAGAATCAAAATTGAGCTTGACCCCCAACCTAATATTCGCCCGAAATAAGCCATTACTATATATAAATACAGCTTCTGATCTTCTGTGCTCTTTCTTGGCTGAAGAGGAATGTCATATCCGTTAATAATATCATCATCTTATCGGGAAGCCAAGATGCGATGAAATCCCTGGAATCAGTCTCCACGCACTTTATTGTAGCCCTTAACTAGCTATCATTTCTCAAGGAGATGCGGAGCAGTTCAATATTCACCTTTGTTGGGTGCCGGGGCATATAGACAATCCGGGAAATGGAAAGGCTGATGAGCTCCTCAAACATGGAACTACACTGTCTCTTTTACCCTCTTATTCAGGTAAACTCATGTTAAAGCAGGATGCTACCGAGATACCTAACCATAGGTGGACAAATAGAACAACTTGTCTAGCGACTAAGCAACTCTGGCCCAAGCTAGATCAGAAAATCTTCAAGTGTTTGATCACTCAAAAAAGATTGCACATTGCTATAATAGGTGTCATCACTGGGCACTGTCTCATAGAGAAGCATGCAGCAAAGCTTGGTGTTTTCTCGAACAAGAGCTTTCTTCTACAACGACACTAATCCAAAAAACACAATCCTGATGAAGGTAAGACCATACTGAGTGCCAACTTCGATTTGAATTACTATCTTGTTGGTATGGTGTCGCGAGTTCCCATTGCATTATCGAGAAAGACTGCATCCACGAATCATATCCGTGGCAAGATGACTGCCATTCACAACCTACACAACGTACAACGTCCACACGGCTGCGGGATTTTTAAGCGTGACAATAATGTCTGTCCGGGACGAATAAAAAGAAGCGATATACTTTTCTATCTATGAATGGGTGTCTGTGTGTTCGTAACTCTCTTTTGTGAGTACGCGATTCTCTTTCGATTGATATGCGCCACGTGTTTAATGGGCCTCCCGGCTTTTGTCTTCCTTGAGGGTTCAATTCAAAGGCCATTTTTGCAATGTCATTGTCCGGTTTCCACAAGTTGTGTTCTACCCATAGCTACTTCCTACTCTTAATTTCGATGTAGATTGGCTCATTATTTGTCAGGGCAAGTAGATCCGAGTGTGAGATCGTATTTGGCCAAAAGATGCCACAGATTCGACGTGGACATTTGTTGGAGAATACTTGTAATTTTCAAGAGATGGTGGTTGTTACTTTTCAACCATATATGAGGTCCAATGTAACACTATAGTTAAAGATCTTTAGCTTGGTGTTCCTGGAGATGTTATACGCTCGCCACACTTTGGCTATCACGTCTGATTCGGACCGGCCGTTCTTAGTAATTAGACTCCCTAAGTAGCTAAATTTCTCCACGTCTTCAATGACTATCGTTACATCGTTGGTGATTATGAATAATTATCGGTTGTCGGTCGCATCAAATTCGTCTTATTGAGTAGTTAAGCCTTAGGCCAACCTGTTCAGCGTTATACATCAACCTTTCAAGCTTACACCTTATATTGTCCAATCTGTGAGTCAACATACTGATGTCGTCAGCGTATTCGAGATCGTTAAGCCTTTCGTTCAAGCGCCATTGAATACCGTTTGGTGTATTGATGTTGGTTTGCGCCAAAACGTTATCCAGAATAACCAAAAAAAAGTATAGCTGATAGAACACATCCTTGCCTGACTCCTTTGGAGAAGGTGAAATTGGCGCTGCAAGTGGAATATCTATATAATTCACGGATAATGTTCCGGTATTCCGAGATTTAGCAATGCTGTCCACATAGCTTTTCTGGATATTTTATCGAAGACTCGTTCAAAATCGACAAATAGGATGTACAAAGGCGAATTCCATTCAGCTGACTACTCGATGGAAATTCAAATGGTGTTAAGAACTACGGGTGTCTTACTTTTTTCACAATAATTTTCTAAGCGACCCCGAAAACTATGGATTCAACACCAATATCGGTTAAGTACTATGTCACCTCTTCATACCCCTACCAATAGGTTGCTTAGTTAAAAAGATATTTCGAGAATTCAAATAATGATTTCTCATGCTTCAGTGGTGAGCTGATTTCTGAGTTGGTCTTTGATAAACCAACATTCTTCTTAAACCCTTTTAAGAAACAATGAAACTAGAAAAAACCCATTCACTTATTTTCTGTAATCGCATTATGCAAATTTTATATACAGCATAACCACCACCGTCAAGTTGCCTTACCCTCTGTCACACGACCAACCTCAATCTAACCTGGCCATTAGCCTATAACCTACGGCGACGGGCTAGAAAACTACCCTTATAACTGCCCCAATTCCAATCACATTGCTTGCATGCCTGGCCGACCACAACTCGCTTGGTCCGGCGTCAGTCATTTATTCATTTGTTTGTTGCATTTTGCAATAAGCATACCAACAACAAGCAGAAACAACAACAACACAGCAACAACAACCCAATTGGGGTATTTATCAGTCGGCTCGATCTCCTCTCTGTCAAGGGCACACAGGTAATAACAATAAACTTTTATTATTACGAGTATGATCGCCAGTGCCAGGAGATGACCAATAATTGGGTGGTGGATTGCAGTATATTTCCACAGTCACAGTCACTATCGCTTTCCACCCCATCCGCACAATGCTTCCCCTAAGTGCTCATTTGGGAGCGTTCAGCGAGTTATCATTGCACCAATGTTGTTATTATTAATGTTGTTATTGGAAAACGATTCATTAGACTTTGACAGAGGAATGGCGGGGAGGGGGATGGAGGTCTTCGTCGATGCGGTAAACTAGGATTTTTCAGAACACACATTGGTTTGGCGCCAGCTTGGACACATGGGACACCATTAACATGCATATTATATTCTCGCACGAGTATGTGGTGGTTATGCTTCATTTTGTTACGATGTTTGTTCCAATTACCGTGAGTTGTCGTAGTTTGTGTTTTTTTTCCCGTAGCAGGAGTTTCCATATTCCATTTCAATGAAACTACACACAGCATACAGATATTTGCTCTCGCGTGAGGCTGCTCTCGACTTTCTCTCTCTGTGTATGTGGTAAATGTGGTTCCGGGTATGAGAAGGGCCTCATATATTGTTATGTGGCGTGCTGTGGTTTAATTTCGTTTCACTCGGTTATTGCGCGAGCGACCAAAGGACGACAATATGAATAAATGGGTCATTTTCTTTTTAAATTGAGTTTAGATTTTATGTTCTTTTGTTGGCAGATCCGGCTGTTGTAGTTTTCCCATACCCACAAACCCACCCGACGCTTTTTATTTGCCACGCTCCTCATCTCTCCAAAGAAATCTCTCGTGGGCACTTCAATGTTTATTGAGTTTATATGACCTGGAAAAATGGAAGACTAGCACAGCACAATACGTTGCACTAATTATTATTTATTAAATGAATGTTAACATTTTTTGTTTTCTTGTATTCTTAAGAGTTTAGTTGAAGGGATATATAGAGAGATAGAGAGGAAGAGAGTTGAAAGTTAAATAATGAAAGGACGATTTTTATCTGAGTTTAGTTTCACTTGTAACACCAAGGACACTTAGCGATTCTTACTTAAGTATCTAGACATACATTAAAGTTTGAAGGGATTTGAACAAAAAAAATCAAACTATTCCGCGCTTTGAAGCTACAAAGTGACATTCAGGACAAATGTGCAAAGACATCATCTAAAGACAGTGTTGTGATTTGTAAATCACTTGAGCGTCTGTTCATTTAAAAAAAAACAGTGATGAACAGGTGAGAGTGGGATGAACCCTGCTTTCCCAGCTTTCGCCATTAAGCATGATCTTGAACTATTCCCACTTAACGGTCTTCTCTTCGAGAGTAAACCATAAGCCCCCGCGTTGCATCCGCAGAACGAGCTGGGTCCTCAACCACAGTTGTCCTCAGACCGGTCAACCTTATGTTCAAGTCTGGTCTGTGGGCACGGACAACTCCCGCGGTACCAACGCGACCTTGGTGAAGTCTGACATCAAGAGACTTAGTTATCACTGGCAAATCATCTTCCGAAACCTCGAACCCCATCATTTGTCACTAGGATACCACCTTTAATATCCTAGGCCGCCTGGGATTGAAACTATTCCAGATCACCCATACAGATCTCTAAGTACCAGCAACCCACTTTGGGTCGCTAAGTACGAAGACATTGTCCATAAAGAGCATACTCTAAGTACCCGCGGCCCTTGTTAATATCCCGTGATCAAGTCCTGCACCGTTCCAGATAAGATTTTATGCTGCAGATGGAACCCACGGGGAATTGATTTAGTACACTTGTACACTTAATTTTGTGGCACTACCACCGTGGTCAGGTTCTGGCCATCCTCTGAAAATCTTTCCACCGGTCCCGATTTCGAGCAGTTTGGTATTCCTAAACTCTGGGTGTCCCGGTCTACAACATCCTCAAAGCGTGAGCTTGACCGGCTTTGCTGTTATTTGCCTTAAATTCTACTGCAAAGCAGAAATAAAGGATTCCACTCATGCTTCACCAGTGGCCACCGCTCTTAATTCTCTTCACGATACCGATAGCGCTGTAATACTCGTAAATTTCATCATTCTAGAGTCTCCGTAATCATCCTTTCTTACATACGGTGCCAACAATTCTCCAGTTAGATTTTCCTCTTGAACGGGGTTAAGAGTTTAGAGTGCCTTTTGCTAAGCACCCAAGTCTGGGATGCATATGTAAATAATGTCATATACACCAGCAGCTTGGTTGTTAGGTTAGGTTAGGTTAGGTTAGGTTGGGGTGGCTGTCGGAAGGAAGCCGACCAATGGTCTATTGTGATTCCACATGGATCGAGAGGATTTCTCGACCTACTCGATGAACCAGTTTGAGCTTCGAATGAAGCTAGAAGACTTTTAATGTCAGTGCTGGACAAATCGTTGAAGTCGTTGTAAAAGAAGGCTCCCAATGGAGCTTAGGCTTTAGAGAAAGAGCTGTGCATGTGGAGATAAGTTGAAGAATGGTCTCTTCCTCCTCCTCGTCCATGCAGCTTCTGCAGAAATCGTTGCAAATACACCAAGCCTTGCTGCATGCTTGCCTATAAGACAGTGCCCTATCGTAGCACTAACGTGCGCTCTGTTTAGAGAGATCAAACAATTGGAGCGTTTCGGATCCAGCCTTGTCGCTACATAAGTTATACCATTTGTCTATCTAAGTTAGTCGCTTACCATCCAAACTTTAACTTAACATAAAGTGACATAATAGCCCATCTCTCTAATAGACAAGTACTACAGTGACCCTTGTCGCTTCTTCTTTGCTGTCTTTAATAAAAATTTAAATTCCAAATTAATTAGAAGAAGGGGGAAGTGCTGATGCTCACTCGTTGTAGTTGTAGTTGTCGTTGTCGTCCTTATCCGCTAATGCATATGCATATCTTGGCGCATTGAGTGTTTCTCGCATTTTCTTTGAGTTGCAATTAAAAATTAAACCAAAATGCAAATGCGAAAAGTGCAAATACGTCATAATGAGTTGATGGAGCGCTTTATTTTCGTATTTTGGCACAGACGGAGGAGTAGCAAAGTGGAAAGATTTGAATTCTTAAACATTTTGCTTTAGCAATGAGTAGCACTGCAACCGAACGTTCCAACCAAAGAGTCACTTTTGTAAAATGATACGACGCTGTTGTTGTTGTTGTCATTGTTCTTAACTCTGTGACATTTTGTTACGTGCATGTGTGTGTGTGTGTGTGAAGTGTAATTAACGGAAATACACTTCAATGAAGTGCCAAGCCAGCATAATGTTAAGGACAACAAGGATGGAGTATGCTTCACAACGTCAACATTCTGACGGTGTCATCCATTCATGTTTCCATCAGTCATTCACTCGTTCACTTAATATGAAGTGAAGATACGAACCAACACCGCTCGTCATCTTGCCAGTGAAGCCCAGAGTTTGTCTACCCGATGGCGTCTCTACCGGCGCCCACACCTACATACAATATGTAAATTCCGCTTTGCTAACTGTGCACATGAATTGCATATCAGCTACACGTCGTCGCTCCAAGACTTGAATTTAATTTCAAATTCATTTAGGAAGTTATTCAGCGCAAAGACGAAGACTCAGTCTTAGTCGCCCATAACCATAACCGTATACTGTGAGCGATGTAAATTGCTCACACCCACATGTTGTACACCATTGCTCCCCGCCGATATGCACATCACATTTAGTTAGGACCCCGAAGCAGCTACTGCTGGTGCAACAAATTCAAGAAATTACTCAGCGAAATGGCAGCACATCCATAAATTATCACACCCTCCCTACTCCAGTGAAACGGATGGTTTATTCATACGTGTAGTGGTGGTGGTTGGTCGTTGGCCATTTTTTCTTCATTCTTCAGGCGGCCACCTTGAGCTTGGATATGGTTGGAACTAACACACAGCCAAACACACAACTAGGTGACATGTCCATTTTGCACAGAGGGGCTTCTCATCTCATCTTCATGCAGTCTTCATTGTGCAATCTCTTTCCTTCTCTATCTCCCTTGGTGTGCAACATAATAATGCATTTAGAAAATATTGGAGGAAAATGGAAGTTAATTGTCTTGATAAATCATTTACGGTTTGGTTTCCAGATATCCATGTGCATACCTGCCCTCGTTTCGTTTTCCTTCATCCAACCAACCCAGTAGTCTCACACAACAAAATCCGGACGCCTCGTTCCTTTTTGTGTGCATATTAATTTGGGTGAATTGATAGCTTGTGTGTGTGTGTGGCCTATGGCTTATTGGCCTGCACAAAACCATAGTTAACCCCTATACTTCGGGATTGTAAATTTTTTCAAGAAGTAGGAAGGGAGGCCTAGACAATTTTTAAACTGGAGTGGAATATAAATTTTTGATAAAGGTGACATGTTCTGAGATGATGAGGATACAGTTGTGCACTACATAATAGCACTTTCTTCTGTCGCGTTCCATTTGCAGATTAGAAGTTTATCTCGAATCTACGGTTTTCCGTTTCATTTGAAACCGTACTCAAGTTTGTGAATTATTCTGTTAACCTTTTTAAACAAAACTAAACTTTTTCTAGCTTTAGCTGCTCACGGTGTGGTATGTTTGGTTATTTTTGTTTTTGTTTTTCTTTTTGAATATTGGAGTTAATGGGTTAATGTCCATTGGTAACTCAATTTACATCTACAACAACGTGTTGTGTGCTTCTCTGGTTTGGTACAGTGGGTTAAATTACCACTATTGAAGGACAAATTCATTTGTTCTGATGCTAAAATTATTGTTAGTACGGCGATAGCATTGTATTATATATGACTGGATGGTCAATCAACAACAAGGTCCTCGTAGAAGGTACTTCTTCCGATAGATGTTAGTTCGCTAAAAAACGAGGAAGAGTCTATGAACCCGATCATCTTGCAGCTCTATTAGTAAGACCTACTTCCGATCAAAGAAATCGGAATGCACGGATGCAGGAGTCTATTAGTTAAAATCCAAATACTCTGAAGCCATTGGGCAGAACGGGAGCATATTCCAGGTAGAAGTACATGCCATCTTAAGTTGTGCTAACTTTAATCTGAAAGAGAACTAAACGTGACAGGAAATAGCTAATGACAGACAGCGAAGCTGCGCTAAGCGCCCTGGATTCGTTCTACATTACATTAAGACTGGTAGAGGAGTGCAGCGCAAAGCTAATACGACTTGGGGAAGTCAACAAGATATGTTTGTAAAGGGTGCCGGAACACACTGGCATACAAGACAACGAAGCAGTGGATAAGCTGACGAATAAAGGGGCAGAAACTCCGCTAGTAGGGTCAGATCCATTTTGTGGCATAGGGTACCGTGTAATGTGGAAAGAGGAGATATGGAAATAGGTAAGGCACCCGCTTCCGTAAGATGCAAAAATCTCCCAGGCCTACGACAAGCTATGGAAATGTTGGGGAGCGATAATCCAAAGAGATATAAATCGATATTGGGACTAAGCAGAAGTAATTTAAGAATCATTATGAGGTTCCTAACATCACCATCATCAAGACTTGCTCCTATTTTCACGTGGTGCCATCTGGTGCCATTTTCCTACGGATAGCACTATTCTGTATATCTGATGTAAACAATCGCAAGACACACCTTAACGATGGAATTCATTGTTATGCACTCACTCAGAATGCATGAAGATATAAGAACTTCAGTGAAGCGTTAGACGTGACCAGCGCGACTGCATCAACGCCTTAGGATCAAAAGCAAAAAAAGCTGCAAACATGGGACAGTTATAGAATCACAAAGGAGTGGTTGGCGTACCAAATCTAATCATGAAGAATTTAAACGGCTCCTTGCTATAATCGGATGAGGAACAGTTGAGAAGGTGGAAATAGCATTTAGCCACAGGTTTAAAACGGCTTGACGATAGTATAGCTGCTCTATATAAATATGTTATAGAACCACAATCAAAGCATTAAAGAAAGACAAAGCGGTGGGAGTTGATGGCATTCCTGCTAAGATTTTCCAAGTATCGCCAAGTACATTGCCAGAAGCCTTGAGCTCTATCATAGGCAGTGCTTGGGAAATAGAAAGTTTCCCACAAGGGAATTATCAAACTCCCTTTGAAGGAAAACTTAACAGAGTGCGATAACCGAACAGACATTTGCGTCCTTCTTATAGCATCCTTTATAATAGCAAAACTAGTTTTGCAGCAAATTAAAGAACATCCTGTTCAAGCCTCGTTATAGAACAAGGTGGGTTTCGGTTTGCACCATCCAGCATTGACCATATAAACCACTTGGAGATCATCATAGAACAATGCCTTGAGTATAGGTCTAAACTTGCTTGACGACTTTGGAAATGCTTTTGATAGTGTAAGCCGCGATATAATTTGGAGGCGTCAGGCGTAGTACTTATAAACGCTACTATTACAGTCACTTATGTGGGTGTTAGAGGGCATATCTCGTACAATGGTGAGGTATAAGATGGTTTTGAAGTCCAAAATGGTGTACCTCAAGGCTGCATACTCTTACCGCTACTTTTTTTTGGTGGTCATCAGCGATGTTATTCACGCTGTTCTCCGTTTGTCTAGCGTTGTATTTTGCCTTAATTGTTTGATTCATTAAAAAATTCTAGGGCCCTTAAACTCTCAATTCCATAAAAATTCAGTTTAATTTTATTTAACTAAATAAGAATGAGTGGGGGAAGACTCAAATCTGATTGAAACTATCAGATTTGTTGAGACTGTTTTCTTTTAAACTTAAATTTTAAAAACAGCATTAAGTTTTGCAAAAATTAGCAAAAAAGTTTATAAAAAATATTTGTTACCGTCAAACTGCTCCGGCACTACCCACAGTTTGTTTGTCAGACTGCTCTGTGCCGTTATGCGCGAGGGTCATTTTGACAAAAGTACAATCACTCGCATACCGTGTATGTATCTATGTATCTATATAGCTTCATGATGTATCGATTTATCGATTTAATCCAAAATGTCATTAATACCAAAGCGTCCGCTATATTCCCGGCGGGTAATTGCCCAACGTTATTGTGCTTGCTGGTGGAATGTTGTAAGAGTATTGCTGGTAGAAGTATGTCAGCCACTTGCCGTTATTATTGTTATTATTCTCCTTCGGGTTTTTGGGGGGTGGAATGGGACTTGGGCGGTTAGATATGCAGCACTCAAAAAAAAAACACAAATCATTCCATTGCGGTTTTGGGTTAAATGGTTCGTAGACAATGAATGTCATGTTTTGTCGTGTAGTTTGTCGTAATATGGTGCAGTTAGGATCTTGCACCACAACCACTAACTCAGCTTGAAATATAGTGATGCTTTATGATGGCCAGTGGACAACTAAACAGGCAGGAAGGACACCGAGTTTGCTTCGTTTAATCGTTATAATCGTCATAAGCATCGTCATGTCCTCGTAAGGGGCGAACTGTATGTTGACCACCATCAGCATCATCATGCAATGCAGCTGGAGCTCCAGCACACATATATATACTTCGTATCTAGTGCAAATCTATGAAATCTATTGATAATTTGGAAGCCTTGAACACGCTCCAATGCGCCCGCCTGCTGAGAATACTGAATGCGTAATGCATAAATTTGGCTTAGTATGGGGTTAACCTAAACACACTGCTCGAGAACTGGCTATAATCGCAAACAATTTGATGCCTGTTAACTGCTGATGATCGTTTACATATGTGTGTGGCTTTAAGGAGCTGTTTCCTGTTGTTATAATTTGCACGTATTATGTACGATGAGGCACTTTCTTCTCGACCTATAGCTGGACTGGAAAATTCCCAAAATAAAACCATTCTTTGGACGTGGTATTGTGCATCACACATGGTATTGACATCACCCTCTGGGTTCGATAATGTCAGACATTTCTGCAATATTTGTCAATTAATGTCAAAGACTTCTCGCTGAGTTTCAGTCAGTTGCAGTAACGACAAAGCCGATAATCACAGGATAATGCGAAACAATACAGCTTGGTACATGGCGTCTTGTCCCAGCATAGGACAGTATAATATTAGCCAGTCATACAGACAATCTCATCGGATTCACTACTCCTTTACTGTGTAGAGTGCAGTGACACTGCAATTTCCTGTTTGGCAATTTTGATTTACGGCAATACATTCCAGAACCCGGATATACTTGTTAAGCCAAAGAGGACAGCTCAGTTTGTGTTTTTTAATTTATGTGTATGTAACGGATATATATAGCTTAAAACAAAGACAATAGGGTTGTAATGTTGTCGAATAATTCATATCAGATGTAAGTTTTGATGACCCTTTTTGTGTTTCCTCTACGTCTGATATTTTTGTAATTTCAAAAAATTCTGGTTGAAAAAAATTAAGTTTTATTAATGAAATAAATTATTGCAAATAAACAAACCTCCAGGGGGGGGGGAGGGAATAATCTATCCACATAGCAACCAATCCTGAAAACATGTCAACTAGAAAGGTCAACTGAATAGATAATGACAGGCATAATAACACCCTTATCCAAAAAGATAAGAAAGCCCACATCATGCCGCTAATATGGTCTACAAAAGATTCTCTAAAATTGTGTACTAGCGACTCAAATGCGATGTGGAAGGTATTGTTCGTTAATTCATGAATTAGAACTTGAATTAACAAGAAGCCAAATTTCACAAAATACACTGGTGATTACTTATTATGCACACAGAAACACTAATATTCACCTATGCGGTTGCTCTATCTAGTTTTCAAGTACTCTTGAAGAAGTATTGTTCAATTCCAATTAATAACTAACCCAGATTTAAAAACGTTGTTCAGTTTATACCAAATCTACAGTTTCGCCAAGGCATCTAGCAAATACCAGAAACGACTATCGCCTCCCATTGCTCTGCGATAGCCTGTTGCAGCTCGTTGATACTTGTTGGAGCAATATCTCTGGCTCGATTTCTTTTTTTTAGCTCATCCAATAAATGTTCTATGGGATTGAGGTCCGGGCTTCGAATTGGCCACCCCCATAACAGGCACATCCACCTCTTGAAGTTACTGGTACACTATACCAGTTGTATGAGATCTCGCATTATCCTGCATGAACAGGAAGTTTTTACCTATAAACCCGGCAAAAGGTACGACGTAGTCCTCGAGTACTTCCTCAGTGTACCATTGAGAAGTCAATCCTCTTGATCGACGGCCGGTATTCGCTCCGGAGATGAGCACATGATCTGCCTTCGCCTCCAGAGACATGCCTCCCCAGAACATGCACGGTCCACTGCCATACGAGACACGTACGAGAAACTCTTCTTCGTCTATCGTTGCCATATAAACACATCCTGCACTCGTCAGAGAACAGGACTGTTCTCCATTGTTCTTCTGCCCAATCGAAATGCTCTCGAGCGAACTGAAAGCAGAATCATCGGTGGGCTGGGTCAATTTCGGCCCGTTCGCTGGTCGGTGTGCGGTCAGATCACCTTCTCGAAGTCGTCTTCTAACAGTCCACCGACTGACTTCGATTTCACGAGCCGCTTTCCCAGTTGAAACGCATTTAAACGACAATTTCGCAATGAAGTAAGTACAATATAGCGTTCATCACGCTGTATTGTAGCACGAGGACCGCCAGATCCTTGTCACCGTCTGAAGCCACCAGTTTCTAGACTTTTTTTACACACTCGACGAAAGGAGAATCGGCTCAAATTAAGTTGTCGGACCACTTCACTTTGGTTCTGCCCCTCATCAATAAGTGCAACCACCTCACACGTCAAGTTTCGTCAAGTCACGTCAAGTCACGTCACGGCAAGTCACGTCAAGTCAAGTCAAGTCACGTCAAGTCACGTCAAGTCACGTCAAGTCACGTCAAGTCACGTCAAGTCACGTCAAGTCACGTCAAGTCACGTCAAGTCACGTCAAGTCACGTCAAGTCACGTCAAGTCACGTCAAGTCACGTCAAGTCACGTCAAGTCACGTCAAGTCACGTCAAGTCACGTCAAGTCACGTCAAGTCACGTCAATTCACGTCAAGTCACGTCAAGTCATGTCAAGTCACGTCAAGGCTCACTCAGTCAAGGCTCTCGTCAAGGCGCTCGTCAAGAATCACTTTGTCAGCTGTCTGCAGCCATGCTGCTAAGCTGGATATACCGTACAACAACTTCTGTAGAAGTTGTAAGGATCCTCATAAGAAAGAAACTCTCATACACTTTTTCTGTAGCCATAGTAGGACCAAGACTTCTTACTTTAGGTAAACCATTTTTTGCCGACCTAAAGAGCTCTCAGATTACAGGATCACCGAGTTGATCTCTTATCTAAACGCTACAGACTTAAATATCCATGTTAGGTCCCTATTAGAGCTTCGTGGCATCAAAATGGCGCACTGTAGTGCTAATTGAACACCTCGCAAGTGCAGCGATGTTCATCACTCTACATATCTATCTACATTAAATTTAACTTAAGTGCACAGCGGGAAGTTGATGAAAATCGAGTTGCAATTCTTCTGTATAAATAAAAATGAAGTGCTGTTCGTTGGTCACTGCAGCACTTGAGTTGTCTGAGTGGCTGAGGAGGTAGTCAATTGGGGTGGGAGGTCAGTGGGTGGGTGCTCATGTGGTTCACATCCGGAAAACACCGAGTAGTTCCGCTAGTCTTAAATATACGGACAAATGAACTAAAGTTCATCATTTACAAGCTTTTAAAATGATGTGCCTCGACATAAACAAAAAACTCATTTTAATTGTTGTTATTTTTCTTAGAATGTTGACTTTTTATAAGATCTTGCCCTCAAACAAAGACTTAAACACTTTGTAGGCTTAACAAAATAATAAATGCAGTCTGGAAGCTTTGACGCTGTTTGTTGCGCCTGTTATTCATTGAGTATTGCAACGCAATTCTGAGACAATTGAATTGGAGTATAAAGGACTACAGTTGTAGAAAGAAATTCCATTTAAATGAGGCACAAACTCATAGGCAACTATGATCATCATCATTATAGACGAGCTTTATGCGTAAACCTGTGAAACATGTCTCAGAGTCACATTAGATAAACAAAGGCCATAATAACACCTGACGAATTTTTTTGAGCTCAAGTTCAAGTTGAGTTGATGTGAGTGAATCTTTTGTTTGGTTAAAAAAGTGAAAGTGAAATACGGCCTTTCAGCTGACGTACGACAAGACGACGACAAGCCATAAATTGTTTAGAAAATCAAATTGAGGGTAAAATTGGTTTGACACAAACACACACAATCGCACAAATACAAATAAAAACAGACATATCAACAAAGCACAATCGAAAACAAGGGCTCTTGAAAGATCCTAGACCCAGAAATCCACTTAGCTAACCACAAAACATCTTCAAAGAAGCCCATCATCATCCCAGCTCACCCCAGAAGCAATCCTAAGCGACATCGCAACTGCAATGATGACGACGAATACAAAAATCACACAAATGACGGAGGTATTTCATCTCGAATCATCTTCAATGGTGGTGGTGGTGATAATGGATGGATTCAGGCGGCTCCTTCATAGAAATATGTGTAGTGTGCGTTGCTTTACAAAAGAGAACTTCTGAGCTGGCATATGAGATGAAAATGAAAGCAAAAGCGATGAACACGTAATGGGACCAACGAAAACGCGAACGCAGCGGTCATGACCACTTGATGCGATAACAATAGCCGCATGCATCTCCGCACTTGAGGTGCAATTTCTGTCATTATCATAATTTCCATCCATAAATGTGAATGTGGAACGGCATCGTCATCCCTATCTCGTACTCTAATTATTCTTACATTCATCTTGGGCTGACTGACGGCTGAGGTGCATTATCCCGGTTGCAAGCACAATGCGGTAACCTTGATGGAACGCCCGCCGCGTGTTGCATGCAAATTCTTCTTCTATTATGCAGGACAATGATTTGTTCGTAGATTAGAATGATGGTGATGAATACGGCGACGCTAAGACAGTGGAATACGCTCCTTAAAATCGAAACGTCCTCGTCCCTTATTAGCCCAACGGGCTGGCTGACAATACTCACAATTCCCATAGACGCTTTTTGTTGCTTTTTTGCCCCTTTTTTGTTTTATATTTTTGTGTCATTATACTTTCTTCTGGTTCTTTGTTTTTTTTTGTTCTTTTTTATTCTCTTCTTCAACTAATCCTCTGTAATTTGCCTTCGTCCTTGTGCAATAAATCTATTACACCTTTTGCCAACTTCTACTACTGTGTACGAGTACATCTATCTGCTGCCTACCTACTACTCGTAATTCTGGTTGTGGCATGGAGCGGCCTACATTCGAATTCGAGTCGTCGTCGTCGTCGTTTGTTACAAGAGATCCTTTACCTACATTTTTATAATACCTTAGAGAGTATTGGATATATACTCCATATATACCTGTATAGGTGTATTAAGCCATTAGCATCATTTAGTCTCCACTGTAAAGGATGTTCCTCTCATGATACGTTACCTTACGATTATATCCTCAATTTCAGTATATGCGAGAGCAAGTTGTATAATGAACAATTGTTGTTGGCGAATATCGATTGTTCGTTTTATGTTCTTCTGTTCTATTCTCCTCTGGTCAGAATCGGTTGTATTGCTACGGAGAGGTGGGTTGCAATGTGCATTTGGCCACCTTGGACAACGACAACGACCACTCATTGTTCTTTGCCCCAATTTAAGTTTGATGTATGAGGCAGCAATATTTAAAGTTTAAATGGTTTCGTGCGTAATTGCGAGGTCTGGAGGAGGGCGCATGGTAATGTATTGGACATGTGTTAATATGAATTACAACCCTGTATCTCATCATCATCATCATATTTGACGTATTTGCGTATTTCAGTATCTGAATAGACTTATAGAGGATTGTTCCTCTCGCCGTTAAGTCAGAGTCTCCAACGCCAGGTTGAAGAGGACGCAGGCCAGTCCATCCCCTTGTCGCAGCCCGTTATAGATGTTGAATGGGCTTAATAGTGATCCGGTTATTTTTCTAATCACGGGGCCTTATTATTTTTGAGTCGATTTATCGCTCTGCTAGCTTCGTCTATGCTTGGTGGAGGCAGCATAGTGTGGTCTTCGGTCATTGGTGGAGCCTTCAATTCCTCAGTTGCTGGCCATTGAGCAACTCATGAAAGTTCTCTTCCCATCGCTCTAAATGCCTTTAAGATCGCCGATCAGATTACCCTCTTTGTCTTTGCAGTATGTGCAACGCGGTGTATATTGCGTCATACCGCGGTCCTTGCTCTCTGTACTGTTCTAGTTCACGGACGAGATTCTTCTCCCAGGCGGCTTTCTTTCGCCGGTAAATGGTTTTTTCATATCTTCTGAGCTTTTTATATTCATGTTCGCGTGCCCGCGTTCTATGGCATTCTAGTCCCATCGCTTGACCGTAGTTGTTTCTGGTCTCTTCGTTGTTGACTCGAATCTGATTCGCGGATGCAATCTTTCGTGATGATGCAATCTGCGCTCGGAGCACCAACAAGATAGTAGTCCGAGTGGACGTTGGCGCCTCGGTACGTTCGTACCGTCTCAGGTTCGGGTTGTTGCGGCGGTCTATCAACACGTGGTCTATCTGGTTGCGAGTGGCTCCATCAGGAGATACCCAGGTGGCTATTTTTACGCGCAAACATTGTACGTGCGACGAAATTATTGCTTGCTGCCATCTCTATGACTCGTTGTCCATTGTCATTAGTGTTATCGTGTAAGCTATGGGTGCCAATGTACTACCTTAATACTGTCTCCCTACCTATTTTAGCATTCATATCCCCAAGAATGATTTTTACATCATTCTGAGGGCAGGCATGGAGTTCCCGTTCGATTGATTCAAAGAATTCTTCTTTTTTGTTTGATCGCACTTCCACCAGTCAGAGATAGTTACGGCCACCTAAAATTCGAGAGCATTCTGTGTTGTTCCCCCTATTCTGCTGATGGCTGACCGCCGAAGTTAATATAGAGAACAGGATAGCTTGTGACTTCCCGGTGTTCACCTTTATCTTCCAGCGATGCTTTGGCTTTTAAAGTGTAACCAAGCTCATGCGACGTAAAAACTCCCGTATGGTTGGTGTGAAAGGCTTATTCACAGTTTGGCAAAACTGTTCGTATATATTGTCCAAGAGAGGTTCGATTACAGATCCTTGAGGGACTATTGCGGGTATATATTTCTCTGTAGAAAATTTATTTTTGAACGAAGAAATGGTTACTCAAAATGTTAAAAAGTTATCAATAATTTTAATTAAGTATTTTTGGTAGTTATAATTCACCGTTACGCACATACCGACCATATACCGAGATCGGGTCACCGGCGGATAAATACTTTTCTTAATTAACTTAAATTAATACTTCTAATGACATAGCACGTCTTAGTTTAAGTTTGTTATAATTTTTACTTTGAACGAAAATATAATTCTCAAGAAGATTAAGAAAATAGCATTATATGAATTGGTCAGCATAACAAAAAGAATAGGAAGTCAAAAATATTGTTTAATTATAAGCAATACAAAATAATTTAAAACAAAGTAAACACGTCGGGCCCCTATTGTTGAGCCGACACTTATTATTACTAGTTATAAGTTTAGTTTTAAGTCAAAATTGTAAATTTCGAAACAAATACTAAAAAAATCTAAAAAAAAAGAAAAGGAAATATCTATGCACTGCACTTCTAGTATTATAAAAACCTTTTCTGATCGTTCCATTTTTGCTATTCATTAGAACGATCCCGATCTACTTTGGCCAACCTTTCTGTTTGGTGATAAGTAAATTGACTAACCAATTTTCACCAATTATCCAATTACCAATTATCCGGTCCGTAAAATATTTCTTTTTTTGTCGTAAACAATGCTTTCGAGCACGACTTATCTTGTTATCTTTTTCTTCTTAGAGAAAATATAATTCTCAAAAAGTTAATGAAAGTACCATGGTTAGAAGACTGAGAAATCAAAAAGAGATCTTCACCACTTTTGTGGTACTATAAGGAACTCTTTAAATACATTATGAATTTCACATTCTCTTGTACAACTCATATCCACATTTAATCTAAATAAATATTGTTTGTCAATATAAACATTTTAAATTGAGGTCTATAATTTTAAAAAAATTTTGCTATCATCGTGTGTTCCACAGGGGAGCCATATCTGACCAATTTTATTTCTTATATTTTTCTCATTTCAAATCTACGACGCTAAAATCGTTTTTTCGTATTCTGATATTAGTTATAAGCTGTAACTTCTCTTTGTCAAACTTGTTATGCAATAAATTTTTTCTCAATATAGTCGAATTTTAAACTGTATTTTTTTTTAATATTTTGTTCACCCCATCGATCGACCATTATACTTCATTATTTATAGCTCCATGTTTTCCTATGAACGAAGAAATCAACGCTACAAATCTGTCCTGTAAACTATATACATCCTAATAATATCCGCCCATATGGCATTAAATAATTCATGACAGGTATGTCAGGACTACTCAAAGTTATAGCCTTCAATAAATCCCTTCAATTTGGCGAAAGAACAGATTGCACAGATAACATTAAATTTTCATTCGACACACATGGAACCCAAACCTTAAACCGGATCAACTTTTTGCTATCCGATAGCAACCGATAGAAGCCCTCCAAAACTTATTTGCAAGTTGCAAAGTCATAAGAAATGAAACCATTTCAATGCAAAGGATCTACGAGTAAAATATTTCGGCAAAAATCTATTGTGTTGATGCAACAACACCATCGCTACACACAGCAGCAAGCAAATGCAAATTCCAAAATACTACTCGAAAATTAAATGAGTCCTCCATTGCCATTTTGTTTTTGCGAAGCTGCAGTGGTGAAGAAGTTGAAGAAATTTTCGAATTGTCGAACAATCGTGCTATTTTACGATGCAAATGCAGAAGAGCTTATCGTACCGCTATTGTGGTGGCATTAGTGTGTGGTGTATGAAAAAACAACAACAATAATATATGACTTAAATCAACAATCCTCAAAACGCCACAAGTCGCCTCAACGACAAGAACAATGAAGAATCAAGAACGCAACTTTATTCCTTTGGGTAAACTTTGCCGTCTTCTCTCAGTTGTAAGAAATGCGACAAAGCCGAAACGTAAACCACCCAACTCACGCCAAACAAACCGAATCCAATTCATTCGTGCTAATCTCTAACCCAAGCTGAAGCTGTTATCCTTAGAAGATTCATACGGCCGCATTTGCAACCAGGATTACGGATAAGAATTTCCACAGAATTTATGTTGGGGAAAGTGAATCCGCCGCTGCTGTTTATTCATTAAGTTTTGGTTTTGTTTTGAGTCGAGTGAGGTTAGTGTGTGAGTGTGACAGTTAGAGGCTGGAGAGTGAGTGACTGCGAGAGTGAGTATGTGAGTCTTGCAAATTTTAGAATTTGTTAAAAAATTGTTCACGAATGCACTCGATTGTGTTGTACTGCTGTTGATACATTGAAATAAGGTATCGGTGGAAGCTTTGTTGAATATATTCAAGGCTGTTGCATTTTTGCAGCTTGAAGTTTTAAATACTTATGTAGTTTGGTCATCCGCCAATTGCCCAATGATCACGCTTATCCCTTTAATGTAAGGTTGGTTGTCCTGAGGCTTATAACTTTGCCCATACAAAACCACTCTTACGGAATTACAAATCAGCCTCAGAAACACTGACGGCTAAACGATTTCTAATCGAACAGACGCTCACTGTATAGAGAGCGCTAGCAGCTAGCCTCTACGATTTTCAAGCATAAGGCTAACATAACAGCAATTCAAGAAAGAGACGCAGTTGTTGGGGAATGGTGTCTTAAAAAAATCAGAATATGGCGTATACTACAGCTACCATGCAAGATACCATTTTCTGGGGGTGCCGGTATTCAGTCAGTATAGTCATAGCTTACATGAAACATGGACGCCGAGTCAAGATATTGCATCCGGCTATAATAATAATTTGGTCGTTGCGAGTACAAAGTTCAGGCGTGAAAATATTAACAAAGCCACCTGGGTAACTCCCGATGAAGCCACTCGCATCCAGATAGACTACGTGTTGATAGACCGCCGCCACAACCCGAACCTAATGACGGTACGAACGTACCGAGGTGCCAAGTTCGACTCGGATCATTGTCTTGTTGGTGTGGTGCTCCGTGCGCGTTTTGCATCATAAAGAAAGACTGCATCCGCAAATCAGATTCAAGTCAATAAAAACCTTTTTGACCTCTTAGCTTTGCTCGAGAAGAAAGTGTTACCGTGAATTGTATGAAAGATCGATTCGGAAGGCTCTGTAATGATGAGAACTACTAGCTTTACCGCGATGTCGACTTTGTGAAGAGAATTAAGCTCGGTTGGTGGTTGTGGATGATATGAGTACGAGTTAAGAGAAACCTGCTTGGAAGGTGTTTTGCGGTAGGATTTATCTAACAAGACTGCTATGTAGACCAAGCTTTCGCTCGAAGAATAGCATAGACCTGGAAGTTGAGAGTTTAGAAATTACAAACTGGTTAACAGTGGCTCGAATTCGGGACAGGTGGACAGATTTTTTGCAAGGAATGGATGATGAAAAAAATGGTGGCGAGGCAAAATGTTGGGATGCAAAATGCTAAAAAACAACCATACAATTTGCAAACACACATTGTGCAAAGTTTAAATAAAATCGGGTTAATTTATAAAAAAATTATAGGAGTCACCTAGGCCCTGCGGCTCGATCACTTTCAAATTTTGTACAGAAAGTGTTGTCATCGGAGATACACATGAGTATAAAATTAGGAGAAAATATCAGGTAGATTTTATATGGGAGCCCGTCGGCCCTGTGGCTCGATCACTTCCAAATTTGAATAGAAAGTGTTGTCATAGAAGATACAGACGTGTGCGAAGCTTAAATAAAATCGGACTTTAGGAAGTGGGTTAAAAATTGATCGCATTACGCCAGCCAGGGACACGCGAAGTTAATACAGAGTATTTAAAAAGCAAAGGTCACAAACAGAACGCTGCTTATGCTGGTAAGCTGTGCTACTATGCATTCTAATTACGCAAAACATTTCATTCCAACAAGGTTGCCTTGACATTTTACTCTCAATGCGCCTTTACTTTTCATCGATGTCCCTTTCCATACAGTAAAGACAATAATTTCAAACCAAATGTAAATTTAATTGAATATCCTGTCATCCTTTTATCATTTATGTAAATTACTGCACATTGCCTGAATAATTTTGCCAAACAGTATACGCTCCGACAAAGGCAAGTCATATTCATCATAAATATACGAGAAAGCCTGTTATCATACTACGTTGCTGGGTACTAAAACTGTAAAGGACATTTATATTTTATGCAAAGCAATTTTGTCATTTTCTCGTTTTGAGGCAATAAAATTGTCAGCCAATTGATGATGAATGATGGGAACAAGAGTGAAAACCAAATACGGACGGAAAAGCACACATCACACGCCACACATGAAATATGCCTCATAAATTCGACAAACGGAGGATGTGATAGCGTGAATTATTACGAAATCATTATTAAACGCCTTATGTTGTCGTTCGTGGAACGTACACCGTAGAGTGTGTATAATATACCATCACCATTATGAGAATAATTTCAATTCCTTTATATGGTTCTATTATTCTTATGGAGCTCTCTTGGTTGGATTTTAATGAGCCGAATAGCGAGGACAAACTTTACAGCCGAAACGCGTTGTTAACTTTTCCCATTGTCGTCGTCGTTAGTGTAATGTCTTTCAAAATTAAAACACACACACACGACAGCTAGTAAAACCAGGAATGCGATCCAAATTGAAATTGGCGCATTTGACAGGCAAACCGCGCGCTGCGGCTTGCTACGCGATGCAGATGAATCCATCCAATTGTGTACTCATCCCATTGTTTACGCGCCAGAATATAGAATTCGAAAGGCATTTTAGCTAATAAAATGTTTGTCGATCCCTGCAATTTCGATCCTTTTAGCAGGCGAATTTTTTTGCAACTCGATGGTCTCATTTTCTGTCTGCAAGATGATCAAGAAGGCAAATGTATTTTAACGATTTCTTAATATGGTAAACTGTAGTGGAGACGTCGCCTGTAGACCTATGCTTTGGTAGCAAGAATTGCAGAGAATATTACACATTGCGTTGGTTACCAAAAATTTTGCTTTTCTGCCTACTGGTTACTCTTTAATAGGTTCGTTCTTTTTAGCAGGTTTCCCATTCTTACTTCTCCCCCTCTTGAAGGAGACAACTTATGGCGGTGCAAGAACCCACCCATTTAGACAAGCTAAGCTAGAGCATTTGCTAGACGTGCACCCCTATTGATGAGCAAACGCAAGACCAAGGCCATTTAATCTCGGTCTTGGTCTTGGTTTTGGTCTTGTAGCCTGAATCTTGGTCTTGCGGTCTTGCGGATAAAATTCTTGCAATTTTAAAGGTATAAAAGGTCCGAGGACCCAAGTAAATAAGTAAGAAAATATGTGTGATTATGCGGACAGAGCAGAGCATATGCTTTAAATTTTAACACATTTTTGACATTAAATTTTGATGCTACTGTAACGGAATTTCCTATCCGTGGTAAGCTCAGCGTGACCATGGTTCAGAGAAAAAGTGCTCGTTACAATAAAATTTATAATTTGGTGACTCTTCGACTTCATAGAAAGTCGATTACACGTTGTCTCACATTTTAACTCTGCTGCGTTGGCCGGACATATGTGACGTTGATTTCAGTGCGCTTGGCGAGATCGTAAGCCTCGATGAGCAACGTGAACCTGAACGATGCGTGAGCCTGAACGATGTGCGAGCCGTGCACGAGCCTTGAACGAACGTGAGCCTGAACTATGTGTGAGCCTGAACGATATTTGAGCCTTTCACGAGCCTTGAACGAAAGTCAGCCTGAACGATTCGTGAGTCTGAACGATGCGTGAGCCTGAAAGATGTTGGAGTCCTGAACGATGCGTGAGCCTGAACGATTTGCGAGCCGTAACTATGTGTGAACCTGAACGATGTTTGAGCCTTTCACGAGCCTTGAACGAAGGTCAGCCTGAACGATTCGTGAGTCTGATCCTTTCACGAGCCTTGAAGGATCGTGCACCTGAACGACGTTGAAACGCGGTCATAGTGTAAAACGTCTTCAGCGATTTGCTGTTATGGACAAACTTCCTTGCCTGAGACTCTGCTGCATGTATACGAATTTGAAACGCGCTATGGACAAACGTCGTGGCCTGAGTCTTTACTACAGGTACGCGACTTTTAAACGCGGTCGTAGTGTAAAACGTAGACAGCGACCTGCTGTGATGGACAAACTTTATGACGTGAGTTTCTACTGCAGGTACACGCCTTTGAAACACGGTCGTAGTGTAAAACGTCGTCAGTGAGCTGCTGATATGGACAAACATCGTGGCCTGAGTCTTTACTGCAGGTAAGCGACTTTGAAACGCGTTCGAAACATAAAACCTCGTCAGCGAGTGGTCCAAAGAGATCGACTGGCTTGTTGTTCGCCGTTTTATAGTATTTCTTAGTGTACCGAACTTATACGCACATCGCTACGTGCTCTGCTGTGATTGGTCGATGCGGTGGCGTTATGTTGTTTGTCCATCGTTTGACTTTCGTACCTTTGTGTTGGTTGCAGTGCGTTGGTACAGGGTACACCCGAATTTAGAGAAAAAGTATGTTACTTGTTTTGTGTGAACAAAATTCGGCTACAAGAATTTTGATTTTGTTTCTCACACTACATCCAACACACTATTCACGTTTTTGGCTGCTTCACGTAGAGGACTGCCATATGAAAAAAAATCTCCTTTGACTTGACGTACAGAATAAGCAGCAGATAGTTATTGCGAGCGCTGCAGCTTCCCCTCCAGCATAAATGTCAAACAATTTCCTTAATAGCTGCACAGAATAATAACAACAATCACACATGCTGCACTCACCTCACCTGCTGCTCACAACATACCTATTATTTAATTTAATGGCAAATGTCTTGCAACGACAATATTTTTCAATTTTATTAAAAAGTACTGCTCCCATTATGGTTTATGTTTCTGTTAAAAGTTGTGAACCATTGCATTGGTATGCTGATATTTCATCACAGTTTTAGCAGCACTTTATGAGTTATAAAGAATTAGTTTGTAAAGGGTTTTTCAATAAGGACATAACAATATTGTTATTATAATAACAAGGACATAACAATATTTATATGTCCTTATAGAAAAACCCTTTAGAAAATAGCTGTTACCAGGTTGCCTTATCACCGTAACATGTACATCTCCTTTTTTGCATATGTGTTCATAATAAATAGAGAATATTAATGAAACAAAATACTAATCGGCAGTAAAAAAAAACCAGAGCAATAAAGCTGATAATACTTCAAAGCGTCAACTGCAAAATTGCAGCAAAAACATTCCATCTCAACCGTAATCAATTAGCCGGGTGTCAACATGTCAACACCTCCGAAACACTTATCAGACCAACGAACTCCGCTCCATTGATAAACATCGCTTTACTCCTTCAGTTGTTTTCCTGTTGTTGTCATCAGAAGTGTCCCAGCTTGACTTTTAAATTACCTATTTTTCCCCAAGCTAAGATGAAGAAATGCAATGCAAATAACCAGACAAACAGACAAATAAAAATCTAACAAATCTCCGTTTCCTTTTCTTTATTTCAGAATCATCATCAACATCTTCGTCATCAGACAAAGGACATCAATAGTTGCTGTTGGGAGTTAGGAGAGTCACCCCGTCCTGCCTGACACGTTCTCCGAGATAATTGGAATATTTATTTCCCCCCAAGAGGTAAGTCAAGTGTGTCAGTACTTGAGGATTCTTTTCTTATTTATGATTCTATGATCCTGCGATAGTTTCCCGGTTTGTTTTGTGTGTCCGAAGCAAGGGATGGAAAGAAGTTGTGCACATCGAGTCGAGTCGAGTCAAAAGAAAAAAAAACACCCTAGCCCTTCAGACATCTCTGCGTTAAGAGAAAGAGAAAGAGGAAAAAATGTCCTGATTTCTATACTTTCAGGCAGTCGTTGTACCGCCCAGGGCAGCAAGATAATCAAAGTGATTAACAATCAATCAGAGATTTGCTTTGTTTTCCGGTACGTTGAGTTCTGAGTATAATTGTGAAATTTACATAAACCACCTTTTGGTTCCTTAGGTAACAGTTGGATATTTCTTTGCATACAGATATTAACGCTGCATTCTCTCGTACTTCACTCTCCTCTTGCTATTCTGATTTTATCGGCATACCATGATTTCAGTGTGTGTGATGTATTTGTGTATGTTGTGTATAAATGTGTGTAGATGTGTGTTTGAGTGCTCCGAATATGCACTTCTTATTCCCTTGGTGCAAATTATTCTGTTGACTTTATCCCAATTGCAGTTTTGTTGTGTACGATCGCTCGTGCGGCGCATAGCTCCAATGTTCCTTTGCATTATGCACGAGAATGATGGATAACAAAACACAAAAGAACGGAACAAAAAATCCTGAATAAAAAATAAAATGTTTTTAACTGTTTCCTGTAGGAACAGACAGACAGTATACAGAGACAGCGACTCTTTTGTGGTGGACGAACAACAACGACGTCCTATAACCACTGCAAGTCGCTAGAGACACTTTGTCATACTCCTCTTGACAATCTTATCAGAAATGTTGCACATGTCGACTTATCTGGAGCTGAACACACGAGCAGCACCACTGGCCTCCCGCAATGACTTCAGGATACTACTCATGATGATGGAAACTGATGATGGAAACTCTGCAAAAGGTCTACAGTTCTACATCCAGGCTGCCAGCCTGGCTGTTATGTTTCAAATACGACCTCGTTTCATTGGCTTCCAACATCCAATAGGTAGCATACAGCAGGCTGCATGTCATTCTCCCGCCCGAAAGAAGGTTGTTCCTCTTTTCGTTATTTACGACAGCCCGACCTGATGGATAGATGGATGCAAATAGATAGATCGAGCGAAACAAAGGAGAAGAAAAAAAACCAAAAATTAAAGAACCTCACAAAATCAGGCTGAAAGAGCAGGCGGGAGGTGGAGAACCATGTGCTGAATTAAACTTCGCTGTGCAGCTTATTATAAGCAACTTCGGTGCAGTTTGAAGCATCCAGCATTATCATCGAAGGTATATAGTTGCGAGTTCAATTTGGGTACTTGTCTACTCGACGAGGAACATGTCCCGGTTTCCTATGTGTGTTGCCTTTCATTCATGAAAACTTGTGGGAATTGTCAAGCCAATGTAAGGGATTTGTCTTTAGTTTTGTGTTTCGTATTCCATAAGGTCGGTGCAGTTAAGTGAATGCAATTTGTGGGAAGCTGCGGCAGGAAGTTGCGATGCCAGCTAATTAATTTTTATATGCAATTGTTGCGACTGAGATATGTGAACCCATCAGGATGACTCATGGGAAAAATGTAGTCGTATTGTGATGATATAGACTACTTATATAGTTTTCCGATGTTTAAATTTGAACAAAACTTCTGTTCCCGACAGAGAAAGACTTTAGAGGACATAAAAAATAAGGTTAAATGTTCTACGAAACGGGTCGCAATAACTCATCTAAGCTGAAGCTGTCATAAGGAGTGAAGGGATTGAAATGTTTGTCGGAACAACAGTGATTTTAATCAAAAATTGGTACCGAATGTTTGCAAGTTGAGGAATAGCCTACTAGGAGACCACTACAATCAAGTTGATGTCCTCCTCATGTGTATAGTCTAACTTCTCTCTCTCTCTCTCTCACAAGCTGAGTTCTGATTATCTGCTAACTAAATTTCTTACTTACTTTACTTATTCTTTACCGACCTTCTCTTATTGATGAGGTAAACTGGAGCGGGATTGATCTTAGATGAGAATTCTAAAGGGGCATTCGCACTTGGAAAGTGGCCAACTGTTTTTCAAACAGAAATATTCGCTATTTTACAAGTTGCTAACTGGGTTGTCTCAAAAAGGATACAAGGATGAAGTTTTGCAATATGTAGTCCCAGAAATGTTTCAATCCTAGCTTAACAGTCGGTTGCGGTGAACGGAGTGGCTCAGCGTAAAGAACAAGTCACCAATAAGTTTTAACGCGCGGTTCTGAACTCTGTCTAGTAGATGCAATGTGGTCCTGGGGGCACCTGCCCAGACAGTACAGTTGTATTCAAGTTTAGGGCGAATATACGCCTTGTAAATAGTAGCCAGATCTGAAGGAGTGAAGTACATCTTGCACCGTTTTAGGAAACCTAAGCATTTTTGGCGATTGCAAATATTATTGGCTTGGTATAATTCGAAATTACCTATATTTCTTATTATGTCGGTTCGACAGTATGTTTTTATTATATACATAGGGTGTGTGACGGATAGTTGTTTAAGTTCAGAAAAGTTACTTTGTTACAATGTAAGACGAAGACGATATGGCGAAGCAATGTAATCAGCTTAAACACTAAGCTATGACTTTTCTATTCTATCACAAAAAAACTTTACTGATAAGCGTTCGTTAATAGGTGCCTGCGGAACATATTATGGGTTTTCCGGCCTAATCGTATCTCTAAAAAACATCTCTATCAGAAAAAATATCAGTGACCAATAGGCATAACCATTCAACGACGGAATAGGCAGTGGATTGGTCATATACTTCGAAGAGGTGCAATGTAATCCGTTATCAAAAGATGGTAGAAGAACGGGGCGACCGAGAAATGCATGGCGCAGAACAGTTGAAGAAGTTATTCGGCACAGTAAAATTGTTCCGCTACAAACCGTACGTATAATACAAACTTAAAGCCATGGCTAGATATAGACGTTCTGTCTTTGACAGCAAAGAAGTCAATTCGACTAAAGTACGAACAGATACGGAAACACTTCTCCAAATTGCAGGTTTGATTCACCAAGTCTAAGGAAAATATTTTTTTTTTAAATTCCCCGCGTAGTACTACTAAATTTAAGTTATAACCAACCAACAACAATAGTTGCACAAGATATACTTTTTTTAATTACCACAGATATTCGGCCTTACAGACCGTTGCTTCTCGCGACCATTTGTGTTGTGAATGTATTATTTTTGGAGACAAATGGAAGGGACCTACAATTTAAGGCCGGTTCCGAACGGCGAATTGAGAAGCTTTCCGTGACAAGTTATTACTCTTGGAACGTTTGTCACCAATCGCGATAGGTGGGACACTGTGAAAAATACTGGTGTTACTGGGATTCGAACTACGAACCTCCTGCTTAGTAGCCATGCGCATTTTCACTGAGCCACGGCACCCACGTGGGATATCAATATTGGCTTTAAATATTGAGCCACTCACGTGAGAAAGGTGGTTAAAAATACCTCAAAAACGAGAAAATGGCGTGATTTCAACCCATGCCACCCGCCACACGCGAAACGCGACACGCGTCATAGGCGGAAAATAAAAAGTGCTATTTTGGACTTAGACACTCACATTCATCTCTATAGGTTGTGTGGAAGGTGGTTAAAGAGAACCTCAAAGAAGTCGAAACAAAAATTTCAACCCATCACACGCTTCACAGGAGACACGCGTCATCATATATAGAGTATCAATAGAAAGATAAAGACTCAATTGGCTGTGGTTAATCTGTGAGAAAAGGGTGGGTACAAGAAGAACGGCGAGTTATTTTACTTCTTTGAGTGGATGACCCAAAACTTTTCCTCAGCCGGTTTTGTTCTTCTTTCTTGCTTTCCGCCCTATTTGCACATTTCAAATCTAAAATATTAAAAAAAAAAACACTCTTTACTCACTCGAATTTGACAGCTCAGCGCAATCTATTTTCAACTTCTACTGTAGTTTTTGATTACTGCAGATATTATCGGGAATAACTTACTGATATCTTTTACCACTTTGTTTTGTTTCTAGTTTGAGTGCAAAACTAAAATTCAGCTGCGTATAGGTTCCCAAAAAATACCGCTGTTGTTGCTTTTCTTCGCGTGGGTTCAGTTGTTATACGTATGACACGACGTTTATTCTAGAAAAGTTTCTTTTGCTTACATTGTATGAATCTTTAACAAACTGAAAGGTAGGATCAATGTGAATCGGGATATATGGGCACTTCGTCACTGTGTTTATTCGGTTTCCTTTGTATTTGGTACCGATGATTACTGCATTACTAAACATTCTAAAAAATTAGTTAATTAACAGAAAGTACGAACTTAATTAAGGCAATTACAAAGTATTACAACAAAAAAGTCCTTTCGAATTGCATTTGCTGGAACTACTCGTACTACAAAAAGGAGTAGACAAAAACGAGGAAAAACCAGAAGTTAATTTCTCAAATAAAGTCCATCGCTTACATGCATCCAGCACAGAGCTTTAGCGTAATCCTATTTGTTACTTTAGGAAGGAATGCACACTGCATTTGCCAAACAAATGTTTTTCCAGCTATTGAGACGGGAATAACAGAGCATCCCGACGACGACGACGACACATTCGTTGGTGAATATTATTTCTTTTTTTCTGGAATTTTATTTTGCCAGTGTCTGGCTGACTGGGGGCGGCTGGCGTTGAATTAGATCTTCAAAGGATATGCGTAACGTACCAAGCAAACGAACAAGCAGCAGTGAACTCGTATGCTACTCGAGCAGCAGCTTTGTCAACTACCACTGGCTGATTGTAGTCGTTTGTGTGAGTATTTCTGTGTGTGTGCAGTGCACCATCAGGCCGGATACTTGAATTTCCCTGAGAGAGCAAGGACAGTCGTCGTCGTCGTCGTCGTCGTCGTCGTCGTCGTCGCCTACATCCGCAACAGCGGTAGCAACAAACAAGCGACTTGTTCAAAACTTTGATTACTAACTTGGAACCAAAAGCAACAAAAACAAAAAAAACAACAACACAGAGCAAACGAGGATGCAAAACCGAGCGAAATCTCTATAACCAATATACCAAGTTCCACATTTCTTCTGATGTCACACAGAGTACGGATGTATGTTGCCAATAGGAACAACAATGAACGAACATGCAATGTTTACTCGTGCACGTATAGTCGAGTAATAGAAATACAAAAATACAGAGAAGGACCAAATACTGTCATCCTACAGAACAAACGAACAAACAAACAAACAACCACACAAAAAAATCCTTCAACAACAGCATGAGGAAAGAAAAAAAACCGCTCGTAGAGAAAAAAACGTCAAGAGCTTTGCTGAAATCTACCCCTTCCGGTTATCTGCTATGTCGTTAGCCCTGGAACAGAACACACTGACAGTCTTGCTGCCTTTTGGGGGCTCTCAAGAGGAGGCCTGCTTAAGGAGCCGCTACCGCCATCAGTTCGAAGTGCACATGTGGAAATGTTTTTTGTGCAGTGGCGGGGCGAGGAGAGATTCCCTTCAATCTCCCCTGTCCGTTCCTTTCATTGTTAAATCATTTCTCCTTCTGCTGCCAGTTTTTTTTCAATTTCGTTTTTTTTCTCCTTATTATTATTATTATTATTATGTTTTATTGTTATTTTTTTTATTTCTATTTGGACTGTGAGTTCATTTACATTTTAAGTTGTGGCACAACAACATGACGACTAGATGTCCTAGGAAGGACCTAGGTTATGTGACCATAGCATGATGACAATAGATAGATAGATAGATAGGCAGATAGATAAGCGGCTCAAGCAGATAGGAAGTACGAACACCACCACGAAGGAGGACTTTGAGAAGAGCCATTAATATTTTGCTAGTTTGTCTCTGTATTTTTATTTTTTTTACCATTTCACTTCTACATCCACGTTTTGTGCTTGAATTAATGTCCTTTGCAATGCGTCTGCATTGGAATGGATCTGATTGCAAAGCAGAAAAACTCAACTTTAATGACATTGAGTGCGGTTTTTCAAGAATCTACTGACTTTTTCTTGCTTCAAGTATCGCGGAATAGAAATAATTTACGTAATTAAGGAATATCTATTCAATTAAATGAGAACTTTACTCGAAGAGGCCAGCTAACAAAGGAATTAGAACCTCCTCCTCCAATGACAAACTCAAACTCAAACAGTGTTGGTATGCTTGTGTATGAGATATCATAATATTGGTACTTAGGAGTCATATTACTTGCTAAGTTGATTGTTTGCTGTCGAAAAGACTATACTGGAAACTAACTAGCGTTATTTTTTGTTGTTGTGTTGGTATACTTGTATTTAAGATTACTTAACATTGGTATCCACGTATTACTTGCTTAGTTTATTTTTGGCTGTTCAAAATATTACATTGGAAGCTTTCTGTTGCTAGCCCATTACCCAAGAAATCGTCAAATCATTTTTGTTGTGTTGGTACACTTGTCCCTGAGATTCCCCCGAGGGGGCCGCTGTATCTTACTTAATCGTCTGGTTATTATAAGTTTGATACTTGGTCATACTCGGTAGATTATAGTATCAGGGGGCTTCTTTAAAAAATGTCAGTATGGGCGCTGTTTTTAAAGCATTAAGCGTTCCTACCATACAATAGCGTTGTGTGCCTGGGATAGTTTCTATCCCGGGCGGCCTAGGGCTTGAAACCACCCTAGTGTCAAATGATAGGATACGAGGTTCCGGACGAATGTGCTGCCAGGGTCTGCTTTTGCAATCGCCCAGGCACTCATTCTGAAAGAGCTGAGTCCCTTGATGGCAGATCTCACCAAGGTCGCGTTGGTACTACGGGGGTTGGATGCCCACAGACAAGGTCTAATCTCCTCGGAGGTTTAACTGAGTCTGGGCCAACCTTTGGTTGAGGTCCAGTTTATTCTGGCTTTGGCCTACGTAGTGGCTGTGGTTTACTACCCAAATGCGGGTAGAACACTAGCATGGTAACATCAGTACAGGTCCTGATGTTACCAAAAATCTGTGGAACATCAGAAGACCGTCCTGATGTTACCGGTGCGATGATGCGTTCTCTGTGGAGTTGCATAGATCAACCGGTTGTCGATGACACCAGAGATCGGCAGGGACTTAAGATAGGTCCTGCTCTAACCATTGAGTTAATACTGGCACATCAGTCTATGATGGACGTTGATTGTCGTATAACTAATCCAAGTCCGAAGAGGACCGTGGGGTAAACCATTCACTGGAGGAATCCACGTAAATCCAAATGACATTTCTTGTCCCTGAGATTGTCTGAACATTGTTTGGCATATTACTTGCTTAGTTTATTGTGGGCTATACAAAATATTTCACTGGAAGCTGACTAGCCTTATCCCATTGGTCAAAAAAAACTTAAATTATTTTTTGCTGTGTTGGTAGCCATATTACTTGCTTAGTTTATTGTTGTCCGTCGAAAAGATTACACTAAATGGTGCCTAGCGTTATCGTATTGATCAAGATAATTAGCAGCTTCATCTATTGATTATAATATAAACATATAACCATGCCTGTCGAAGGTCCTGAAGAGATTCGTTACAAATCAATTCGTCAGTTTTCTTGTTAGAATAAACTGCTGTCACGATTCCAATCTGGCTTTAGAGCGAAAAACAAAACTTCTACTGCGATCGCGAAGTGAATCGATAAGATACTTGATACTCATTAGTATACTGCTTGCGTAATTTCTGCAAGGCATTCGATAGTGTCCAAAAATATACATCCACAACACAAATGGTCGCGAGCTTGGAGCGCAAAGGTCTGTCTCGCCGAATATTATATTATTATTTGATAGTGTAAACGATAATCTATGCCTGAAGCTAGAATCTAAAAGAGCTACCTTTTGAACAGATTTCAGTAGATTAATAATTGGAGATATTTACCCTGACTTTAAGCCTATTTATGCGCAGGTGTCCCTCAGGGTTCTATTTCATCGCCATTGCTGTTTAATGTTATTTATATATACATATATTTTGCATTGAGTTTATGTATACGTGTCATCAATGCATCATTACGCTGATCAAGTGCTCACTCACGTATGCACGCACACAAAATACAAGCCTAAAGGTAAGCAGTGTGTTGAAATATTTTCCTTGTAAGACAAGCTAGGGGCTTACTCAGATATCGGGCAGTATTAACTTGTAAAATAATCATTTGAAGCAAAACGTTTTGTCAAAAAGGCAAAGCAAAATGAGACGAAACAAAATGTTGTGAATTCTCCATGCGACCAAAGAATTTTCACTTAAAAAACCCTTTACAATTTTAATTGTTTTATTTTTTGTATTTGATTTAGAGAGTACTTATGAGAGGCACTTTGCCGATACTACGACTTAGTTCATTATTTTTTCTCTTCAAAAAATTATATAATTCTCAAGAAGTTAAAGAAAGGAAGTATGTTACGTAATGATAAGGAGACTGTCAGTGAAACCGACACACTTGATCAACAATGGTCCATTGTGATACCAAGATGGACAAGTACACAGAAGATGGATAATGGTCTTCTCCTCCTCCTCATCTTTGCAGCTTCTGCAGAAGTCATTCGAGAAGACCCCGAGTCTTGCTGAATACTTGCCATAGGCAGACACAGACAGAGTCCCGTAACCGATTTGCGATATTTTTTAAGAGATCAAACACTAAGAGCGTTTCGGATCCAGCTTTGGCCAGATCTGCTTTGTCGCTATGCCTATGTCTATCGTTTGACCACCTACGATTACTTTTATCAGTAGCATCCCGCTTTAGTATAAGTTTGCATGTAGCGATTGGTAGGCCTGGAGAACCATATTCAGGTAAGATGGGTAGAGTAGTTCCTTGTTTGGTGAGTTCGTCAGCCATATAGTTACCCGGAATGTCTCTGTGTCGCGGCACCCAAAACAGGTGAATATTGAACTGCTCCGCCATCGGTATCGGCATATGGTTCGGTCTTGTGGCCATCTATGTCACTGAATCTTACTCTTTTAGATTTTTGCGTACGGGGAAGAATGAAAGAGCTGGTATATTCTGCACGTTTCTTCCCATTAAAACGCTACAGAAAAATGGAGTGAACATAGACACGACCCCTCATCTATCGGATTTTTTGCTCGTAATAAACCCAAAAACAACTCCTTTAAGTATTTGTCCTATAAAATGAAAATTTTAATCAAATATCTAAAAGACGCAAATTTCTTGGTTACAAGTTAATTTTGTAATTTCTATACAGCTGGCCGCCATGATCAAACTTCCATTTTAACTGCAACATAACAACTTGTCATTTACATCAAGCACTAATCTCGACCCAATTACGATCTGCAGCGACTGTCAACATCATTATTCCACCACTTAAGCACCAATAAACCCATGTTACAAGGGATAAATTCAATGACCATTTAAATGCCTAAGTACGAGCATTAGCTATACAAAAAGAATGTCGTTAAGTGGATATGGAGAAGAAGCTCGACTTCAGTTAACAACGAGGCAGAAACACACTACTCGCTTACACTAATCGCGAGCGACAAAACGCTTAGCTTAAGCTTTTCCGTATTGCCTATTGCATTGAATTGCTCATTCAGCACAGCACAGCACAGAAGTACTTTATCGAGGGCATTTAAGTACCTAATCGTGCCTACCATTCACATACTGAACTCAATTAATTCCGACTTATTGGGAATTAAACACTTTCAACACTTTAGATTGCGCTCGTTTGCTTTTTGCATTTCCAGATAAATGTAGTCGAACGGTGGTGGATGGTGGCTTATTTAGTCAATGTACATAATCGTTTCAGGCAACACCACGCGAGAACACGCACATACCGCGGGCACGAGACGATAGCCCCCTTTTTCAATCTGTCGAAATCACAACACACAAAAAGGCAAAGCGACGTCCGCATTTTTATTTTCCCTGTCACTGTGATTGACTGACTGCTTATCGACGCGATTTATAAACCGCGTAGAGGAAACCACTCCCTTACCCAAGACATCGATTTATCTGACTTGGTGAGTATGTACGAAAGAACAAGACCTAAGTATCGCCGGGAAAAGACCTAAAATAAGACCAATTTTCAAATTAAATGGAGTTGGCATACAGCGGAGAAGCAGCGGTCACCCCGTGCCAACAAAGTCGTCTCACGCTAATCCTCATCCTTTCCATGCAACTTGTTACTGGTTACCCTTACCGTGAACTATTCGCGCGCGATTCATATGGAATCCATTGAAGCAGTTCAGTTCTTAGTGGAAGCACAATGCACTTTCTAAATCATGCATGCAGTAGTCAGTGCATATGAGGTGCTTTCGGATGACTGCACCATCGGTACTTGCTTGTCGAAACTGCGGCAAGGAAACCCGTCGAATGATGTGTCTGAAAAATCAATAAACTCGATGCATCCCATGTAACCAAAGTAGCTCGCCACTTCGTGCATACGCCCAGAAGCTGCATAAATTAACTTTACTGGCAATAGATGATACTCGTAGTTTGCGGTGTGCAACTTGTCGAAAGTCTACGCGGAAATCATCCGGAAGGCTTGGTTGGCATGGATGTAAACACTTTTAGACAGTTTCATGAGTTGTAAAATGGATTCACCGTGGCTCCACTGAGCAGTGGATCAGTAGATACAAGAAATCTAACGTTTGTTTTCAATATTGGCTGAAATGTTACTCTGGGAATATTTTAACATTAAGAGGGCAATTCTGTCTTTTTGGCTTAACACACATCGTTTGGGAAGGCGAACAAGTACGTAGCATTAATATTGAAAACCTCTTATGGCATCAAAATCTCACTTGAAATATTATAGTAACTGTAAATATCAAAATGTAAGCTAAGCAATTAAGGTTCTTATTTTTGTAACCAATTTGAACCTCACTTTTCTGAGTGGATAATAGGAAGTTTGAATCAAGTATACGGCAAAAAGCTTTATTAAAGCCTTAAGCTTTGGGTTAAATGCTTGCTTTTATCAGTATGTATCACATAAAAAGACAGCTGCTTTGGACACCCACTGCTATAACTTGTCTTTATCTTAGTCCCTTTTTAAGCAGAGCTGGCTCGTGTTTGTGAAAGAGTATATATTTTATATAAGTGGATTTTCCTTTCTAAATTAGAAGAGTCTGTAACAGCAAAAGGAATAATCTATCAGAAAGCCAAGGGCTGTACAAGAAATTTTTTCATACAGATCGAAAGTGTGGTCGCATCTGGAAGCAGATGATCCAACATTTGTACCACAATTAAGACAGTCGAGCATGAGGCGTTGGCTGGTGGGCAGCTAAGCAGCTAAACTTGGAATTCCACATAATGCTCGTACCTTTTGCAGGAGTCGCGTAAATGTAATGAGAAATAAACGTTCATTCGCTATGTGTGCAAATGTCAACCCCTGGCTTTCAACTCTACAAATTGAGCAAACCCTGCTTTGCCAACCTGAAGGAGCTTTTGGAGTACCGGATCAGCGTTGGATATAATCAATCTAGTTATCTATCATGTCATTCGGTCTATTGAGGTCCTTGTTGCGTGTGAAGTGGGTTCTTCTTTAAAATAATATCCATCTCTTTTTTAAGCACCTTCCACACGTTCTAAACGATCCTTTAACTTTCTCAGTTCTTTTGAAACAGTCGATGACAGAAAATGAAACCAGAGATATGCCCACGGTTTCTTAAAGATAAGAAAGCCTTTTTAAATTCGGAAATTTAACCATAACATCCAAGCTATTGTGTAAAGGTTGTCCCATTAAGACCCCCTATTTTGACCTCGCCTGTATTTCCTATGTCATTGAAACAGCTGTCATTGACAGTACCTGATAATCGTGAATTGATTCAACAAGTTTAAAAGTTGAATTATCATAGATTGATGTCTTTAATTCAATTCGTTTTCACCAAATTTAGGTCTGCGGAAAGTATAGCTGCTGTGGATGAGAGTTCGTTTTTTAATTCAAAGACGACCGACTTTTTCAGCACGCTGAAGTCTGAAGATACATAGCTGGTGAAACAATCGCCATGCAGGGTGAAAACAATTGAATGGACATTGTCCTTCTTTCTTTATGGATTTGTTAAAAAGGAAACCTACACCATTATTTCGAAAACAAGATTAGAGTGAAAATTGGGAACATCTGTAGATCCGGAAATTCGAGAGTCTGTGATGAATTATTTTATCAAAAGATTGACTAAGCCGACCTAGGTTGATCCATTGAGTTTTTATATGATGCAATTTTGGGGTTTGAGTTCTCCAACCACACTTGTAAAGTGTTGCTTATATTTGTATTTTGTATTAGATATTTAGCCTAAAATTGGAAAGTTGGTTTGGTTAGGTGGAAACAGCAGACTTTTGTTGATATATTTGGAAACGGTATCCATTGCCTAAATCTCTAGGGTATACGTTGAGTTACTCAAGCTCTATGGCCATGTTATCTGGATATCCAAATTTCTACGATTTCTATTGCCACTGGTATATCAATGGTGTATAAGTTAAAGAACAGAGGGGCAAGAAGGGATCCCTGTGGTAAACCGTTTTTTCTTCATTTTTTATTATCATTGAGGAAGACTTTTAGGAGGGAGTTTGAAACGATTGAATGAAGTTCATTTAATCTAGTTTAATCAACTACCTTACAAACCATATGTATACAGCATAAAAAGTCTAAAACACATGGCTATACAGTAAAGACCAGTCGTGGTACTACAAAAGGAACTAATATAGACGATTTGCGGTGTGTAACCCATGGACAAAAATAGCACTATCGGCTACAGCACAACCGAAAAATCGTTGGGTTTTATGTTCAAATCTCGTGCACATCCAACTGGAAATTTTTTTTTAGCAAATAAAATTATAGGATAAATTTCTCATTCAATATAGGCTCAAAGAAACGTAGTATTAAAAACAAATAGCAGATGCTACACTAAACATACATGTGTACCATATGTATCGCTCGTAATAATATACTTTCCAGACGGTTCAAATAAATAAGCGAAGATATTGGGCAGAAAAATCCAAGTAACTTAGAAGAGAATTTCTTAATTCGCTAATAATAATATACTTTCCAGACGGTTCAAATAAATACCAGCCGATATTGGGCGGAAAATCGTAGTAAATCAGAAAACAATTCTGCTGTAATGGTAGAGAGTTCTTCCGGGTACGTTCACGTGAACCAGTGCTGCTTTTTGAGTAAAGTGAAAAACAAAAACAGGAGATTTCATAACTTCGCTAATAATAATATACAAATTAATTAATAATATATACACACGGTTAAAATAAATAAGAGACGATAGTGGGCAGAAAATCCAAGTAACTTAGAAGAGAATTCTGCTGGAATGGTAGAGAGTAAAGACTTTTTCCCAGTAGGCTCACGCTAAGCATCGTTAATTACGAGCAAATACTTTTGGTAGTTTCTAATCTAACTCACCGTATTTGTAGCCTCGAACGTATGTCACATGCTGAAACATAATATATAAAGTATGTAACAGTTGTTGCAGTAGTAGCCGTTCAAGTAGTTTATAGTGAGTACTTAAGGGCGATAGTTGTCTGGTAGGTCGGTATAGGTTTACCTGGCTGGAGGCTTTCGTTCGCCTGAACGCAGCTGGAATTGAGCCTGGTCCAAGATATTGGATATAATAAGGCTCTTAATGTTGATTAAGAAGTTTAAAAAATTCAAGAGAATCAGGAGGAGGTCTTCGAAAGCTATACGAATTTCTTATCAGATCCTTATCTTTAGAAATATTTTGAATATCTTTACCTTGTCTAACTAGTAAGTAATTAAAGAAATTTCTTTTTGTATTGCTTACTAAGAAACGTCTGTAAATACTAACAGCTTACTTTTCTTTGGAGCAAAATTAGCTAAATAGGAATTTGCCTGACTGTTCGGGCCATGTGTGCTACGACAGACTACTTGACGTAAAGCTACTCTATATGTGCGACTTGTTGCATTTTTTCGTTATATCAATGTGTGTGCCTTATTTGTAATTCTCTAAAAAGTCTGATAGTGGCGCCTGAGAGGAGAAGTCATGTCGTAACGAAAAACTCGAGAAAAGCAAACAGCAACGAAAGGCTGAAAAACTCGTACGTACGAGTACTACGAAAAGTGATGACGGCGGCTGGAATAAAGTTGATTTTAGTTCGTAACTCCCACCGTTCCAACGGAAAACCACCTATCACTAACGTTTTTCTTCTTCCTGCTGAAGACACCTTCCAAATCATTTCTCCGTTTCTGTGTCTGTTTCGTGTCTATCCGTTTGCGGTCGCAGTTCACCAGCTCAAAAGTTACAAGGGAAGCCCCAAAGCAATGGTGAATGTGAAAAGTTGCTCTAAAGCCAGCTGCGATATGGCATTTGGTTTGAAATAATAAACGCAGCTAATGTTCGACGACGAACCTCAGAGAGTAACCAAAGAAGAAAAAAAATTTGACTACACGTGATGGGCGGCAATATTAGATTAGGCCGCCAGTTGCTTTTCTAGTTGGATTGTCCTGTCTATCCGCACTATTCTCCTCCTCCGCATTTGTGAATTTTTCTATTTCCACACAGCAAACGTATGATATCGTCGTATATGACAACGACCATGATGATGATGATAGTGGTGGTAAAGTTGATGAAACCCACAGAATGGAATAGCCGAGCCGCTCTCAGTCCTACCATACAATAGGACGTTGAACCGTTTGCAGTGAACAGTGAACAGACAAATGGAAATGATAACGAGGTTAGGAAAGTTCTGTTTTTTTTAAAGCAATTTGTAAATTTCCTTTTTTTTTTGATTTGGTTTGGCATAGCAATTTGCATTTTGCTCACCATAGAGCAATTGTTGGAAGAGTTGCCAGTTGTACGCTGGCACCACCTCCCCACCCACTTACTGGCGGTCGACTTTATTTGAAAAGGAAATTTGTTTGAATTTCCGGAAACGATTTAATTAAATTGGGAAAATGCATTTGACCACCGGGAATGTTTTAGCTCCATCGTTGCCAACTCTGATGGTTTGTTTAGTTTGTTAGGTTAGCTGATTCCTTGATTACATAGCGGGTTTCATTGTTAAGCATACAAAGCGGAAATTGATTATCTACCATCATACAAATATATATCTGCGATAAAACTCCAGCTGGCGTTGTGGAAAAACCGAATCCATATGGACAAATAATAGTGTCCACTGGCTATGTACACTGAACAACGCGGAAATTATATTTCGCAAATTCATTGTTGATGCAGTTCAGTGAACTATTCAGGATATGAATATCAATAAGGTCTATTTGCGATTGCTCCGAGCATTTAAATTACAAATTGTTAAGGATATGCGACAATGTTATCGAATATCAATTTACGTTCTCTCATTGGTGCCGCCTGCCAATTGGCCAATTGTTTGTGCGGAGCGAACAATGAAGCAATTGATTAAATTATCCGATATATCCTTGAGAGGAGTGAATACGATGGGGATGCCGAGCTGGAGGTCAAAATTGTATGATGCTCTCGATGTTGACAAACTCTGAACTAACCAAATACAAGTCAGGTGGTAATCATGCGTTTAAGTCACAGAAGTTAGTTGGTCAGCTGTCAGCTGTTGGATTTTGGTTGTCGTCTGTCCATGTCGATAGTCTGCTATATCTGCAGTCATGAGATGTCATTGTGGTGTTGGTGTGTTCAGAGTAAATAAGTGACATTGCTGATTATCACATCATCATTTGAATTGAGGTACAAACAGAAGTTCTTAGCCGATTGCAATGGTTGTGTTTATATGCTGATGAGTTTCGTTTGCTTGTTTGCATTAAAATAATTACCAATTAAGCTGCAGCACAATTGTTAATTAAGATATTAGTAAATAGGAAATTATCACTAAGTTGTCCCTCCTGTCGGAGAAAACCGCACAGGAACATTATAAGAATTGGAAGGAATTCAGAAATAGTATCCAGGCTAAACTGGGATACTGGGATATCCTAATGCTGAACCAGATACAACTGCGGACGTTGACTTCGACATAAAGTTGTTTCAAGAATCCATTGATATGGCTAAGAAAGCCGCAGGCCCAATCAGTCTTAGCCAAAAATAGTATCCACATTGGTTTAGTAATGACCTAGGCAATCTTAAAAGACTGTCTAGATCTATGTTCACTATCTTTTATAGTTACAACTACTGGCAACCCTACAAAGGCTGCCTGATTTATAAGAAAGCCATCACCAGCGCAATTTTCTTCGGAAATTGGTAGTGTAGAGTAGAGACGTATACGTATACGTAGATGGTGTATATAATATACACTTCTAAATTTATGTTGTGTCATTTTGTTTCGTTGTGTTTGTGTCTTTTGGTGAACACGTCGATCCCGTCTAGTGAATTTCTTTAGAAATTGTTTAGGACTTAGTTATGTTCCCTGTAATTAGAGAAAAGAACGAGTAGTATTCAACCCTAAAGCAGGCGGAAGGGGTCATAAATCTTCCAAAGGCTTCAGAAAATTCAGTATATCATCGTCGTTCTTGATGAAAACTCCACCAACATGAAACAATACACTCTTGCTGCCTTTCTCGATATAAAATTCTCCTTCAACAATGTCCCCATTAATGCCATCCAAGGGGCTCTGGCTCAGTTGGGGGTAGAGCAACTCCTAAAACAATGGATCATCTCCATGCTAATTAGAAGGAAAATCCATGTTAATAAATGCTGCAGTAGCATCACCAAATCAGTCGACAAAGGTACTCTCCACGGAGTGGTAATATCGCCCCAACTGTGGCTGATGGTCCTTAGGATATTGCGCTATCCCATTTTCTTTCTGTTGGTAAAGCGGTCTTACTAAGATTTACCCCACTGCTTTGCACAACCTGCTTGTGTTTTAACTTGGTTCTGATTATACCACAGCTATTTTAGTATTCTTTTTGGTGATATTTAAGTACTAATTTTGTAATTTTTTTAGCACTTGTTAGTACTAGTTTAGTACTAATTTAGTGATATTTTAGTGCCATTTTAGTAGTATATTAGTACTAATTTAGTACTCCTTTAGTACTCCTTTAGTATACCTAACTCAGGTATATTCTTCAAGCAAACAACTGTCTCGACGTTGGTTTTATTATTTTATTTTTCTTTTAGTACTACTGCTTCTTGATGTTTGTTCCATAGCAGTCTACCCTCAAATTTGTGAGCTCTTTGCTGACAGCAATCTTTTCTCCATTAAGGGTGCGCTATCCCATTTTCTTTCTGTTGGTAAAGCGGTCTTACTAAGATTTACCCCACTACTTTGCAAAACCTGCTTGTGTTTTAACTTGGTTCTGATTATACCACAGCTATTTCAGTATTATTTTTGGTGATCTTTAAGTACTAATTTAGTACTTTTTTAGCACTTTTTAGTACTAGTTTAGTATTATTTTAGTATTATTTTAGTGCTATTTTAGTGCTAGCCTCAAACTATACTCTTGTCACAAAGAATATATAGTCCACGTAGCCCTTGGTTTAGTTCCCCGCTTCAGCTGCTCTTAGTTTGCATAAAAATATGTGCGAAAACTCTGTAGCGGTGTTACTGACCGAAATCTCAATCAGTATATCGGATTTTGAACACCAATACCGCTATCTACATCGTTCAAGTTTTGCTGAAATCAACACATACCTGCTGCTGTACCAATAGCGTTCCATAACGCTTTAAGGCTACACTTCCAAACTTTGTATCTATCGAGTGAATTTAATAAAAGTTGACAAAGGATTGTTATCCTTCTGTTTTGAGAAGAATTTATAGACGGTCTTCCTTTTTCGCTTATTTCTATTTCTATGGTTACACAATTTTTATTGATTGACTATATTGATTGGAAATTCTAAGTACCCGGTGTTACCCCTTTCAAAAATCAAAATACATCATGTGTGGAAATTTACAGTACGTTCTGTGCGTCTCAATTAATATTATATAACGGAAAATTGAAAACGACCTTATCATATGGTGATGGTTGATGGATATCAAGTGAAATAAATAAATTGAATGAAATTGATGAATGAAATGGGGTGGGAAGTGAAGTAACGAACGAAAAAGGAACGAACGAAAGAAATGAAGCCAGCCCACAGTCAGTCAGTGTCAGCGTAAGGCAAATGCACCACCACATGGGCATAAACATCACAGCACGAAAGAAGCTCGTGAAAATTGGACGGGAAAGTTTGACGGGATGAAAGCTATGGCTTCAGTCTTCTGCTAAGTCCAAAATAGGAGACTTACACTTACCTCGGACGCCGAATATCTCGGCCTGATCCTAGACAGAAAACTCAACTGGAAGTCCAATATAGAATTTAGGGCTAAGAAAGCTCTGTATGCCAGCAACAAAACCATTTGGAGGAAATGGGGCCTGTAGCCGAAGATAGCTCTATGTACTCAGCGGTGTTATGCCTCATTCTCACTTATGAAGCGCTAGTAATGTACCCGGCGATTAACAAGAAGTACAATGCCAACAAGCTAAGAAGAACACAAATATCAGAAACTGTTAGTACCAGTATAAACGAAGCAATACGGTCCTGTCCTACCCTATGCTCTTAACATAATTCTACCCTTATTACCTCCCGACCTATTTAATAATTGCGACGTGTAGCTCAGTCCGTCTCAGAGAATCTGGGTTTTTTGTTACCAAACCGTTCGAACAGTGTAATATATTGCAGTTGTTACCAAGGATATAATACCATCCTCAACTCACTACTACATTTCTAAAGTACACTTCAATCCTAGCTTCGCCGTTAAGTTTCCGGAGTTGGTGGAGTATCTGGGCTTTCTAATGTAACTTTTTTTCTGGAGTCTTTTACGAAAAACTTAATCTTTCAAGTTCATACAAGCTACCCCTACCCGTCTCAGCAAGCATCTTTCAGGCAGAGATCCTAGCGATGCATGCAGGACTCTAGCTCACAATACCGCAATATCTGGAAGAGTTTGCATATGCGTAGATAACCAATCTGCAATCAAAGCCATTATTGCGACAAGTACCAACTCAAAACGTTTTTTTTTTTTATATAGTATAGAGACTTATTGACTCAAAACATGTCAGTCAGTGCCAAGCTGAACTAGCTTTGGTAAGCCAAACTACAGACTTAACCTTAGTTTGTGTGCCGGGGTCACATTAGGCATCGAATACATGGAGAGAGTTTGCTGTTCATTGTTCTCACCTTCCACAGTGTACCACCAAAGGACATCTAAGATACAATGTAGAATGACTTGACCAACTGATTCACATCAAGAATGATGTGGCCTGTGCTCCACTTCAAGAGTGATGTGGCCTTCATACAATAAAAATAAATCTACCACGCTGATCTTGAAAAGATATTTGCAGAGTCGTTGCTATAATCACAGGCCATTGGCTAGTGGAAAGCCAAGCAGCCAAACTAGGAATCCCGCATAATACCTTTGGCAATAGTTGCAGGGATGTTAGTGAGAAAAAACTCTCATTCATAATCTCTTCAAACGCCTAATCCTGGCGGGTTTTCGACTTCACAAATTGAGGAAACCTTTCTCAAGGAGCTTTCACCGATCTAATCTCGTACCTGAATACTACAAGTTGGACATAATCAATCCAGTAACCTTTCACGTCATTACTAGTTACTTGTTACGACTAGTTTTAAAATAATTGTGATGCCGCGTGTGGCGCGTGTGGCGCGTATAAAAAAATAAAAAATTTAACTCAAGAAGGTTACCAATTTAGGAACAAAATATCAAGATCGGATATATTTTTTGTGAAGTGGTACAATATTCGCAGCTAGCAACAAAAATGAGTAAACTTTTTGTAGATAGCACAAAATATGTTTGGATCGAAGATAGAGTTTAGTCAAGGTTAGAAAAAAAGCTATAACTGGTGATTTTGCCTACATCTTTCGTTATCGTTGCACGGAGAAATATTTACTGAGTTTTACCTTCAATTCGTATCATGTTAATCCAAGGAAATGATTTTAATTAAATAAATTACAAAACAAATTGGATTCTCTATCACATGTGGTCTTAGGTTATCGTTCATCGAATGTAACTATGTAGTTACCCATACGCCAGAGTGCACACGCAAATATAAAAGATGAAAACAAGTGCATCAGCCATCTTAAGAGATTTCCCAGATAAAAAATTATTTTGTAGTGCATGCAAGAAAAATCCACTCAAACCTTAAAGAAGCTATTCCTTGTATGGGTCACACCTTCACTCTACTACCGCCACCATGGTTGGCAAGTTTCAAGCAAATATGTCACACTATTTCTACAATTTTATTCACTCTTCTCCTTATAATTTCTTCGCCTCCTTCACGCTCTTCTTCTTGCAATGCCTTTTGAGTGTGTTGGTGTGAAAACTCGCTGTGGAGTACTTTCAGTTTCAGTCTCAAGAAAAACAAGGACATTCAGACCAAAGTTAATTATTAAGTGGAAGAAAGTATTTTGAAATTTTTCAAAGGACGATTACTTTTGTTGCAATTATCCCATATTGTATAAGGAGTTGGAGTTTCTTAGCAGATTTAGATTTAATTTAAGTTTCTCAACTAAGACATTTTCTTTCAGAGCTGTAAGGTGATTGAAGATTTTCCGCACAAATCCTTCAAGTTGTTCTTCTAGAAGCACTCGCATTTGGGTTCATTTCCCAGCTTATCTGAAATAGAAAATCATTTTTTTAATATACGAGTACTTTTGCCGACAGACGCGTGCATTGCCTCCTGGCTGTCTGTTCCATTCTTTCTGTCAGCTCGATTGCAGGATGACGAGACATTTTTTCTATTTTATTTATTTGCAAAAATGGCGATGCATTGAATGAATGCCAGCAAGCAACAATGTGAAACTTTTTCGCAGTAGTAGTCGCAGTGTAATGCCGTGAGCGCGAGGAAACTGACGAACGAACGAACGATAATCAATCAGTTTCAGCATCCGCACAGATCCCATCACAGGATCGACAGCCGACTCTGTTCTTGTTGTTTGTGTTCTTTGTGTTCATTTGTTCAGGAAGGAACTGCTCCTGCCCGACACAGTTAATGTTTTTTAAAAATAGTTTTTTATTTTTTTTTAAATTCCACAATATGTCGAGCGATGACTAAACAAACGTAAGCGAGAAGTCACAGAGTACGTACGAAGGATATTGCCATCAAAAGATTCAATGGAAAATTAAATATCCGTACCGTCACTGCTGAGGTGATTGCGTTCGTCCTTTTGCTGTGAAATGAAACGGAAAATGTTTGCACCCGAACAATATTGTACGAACAGTTGGATTTTGCAATAATTGTTTGCCATTTCAATTTGCAGAGTGGATTTAATTTCAGTTTTGCTGCGCGACTAAAAAAAGTTCTGCAGATAAAATTCATTAAGAATGCAATTCCATGTGGGTTGCATGATTGCTTGCTAAAAATACAACAGCAACAGTTTTTGATTAATTTTGAAATTTTTGGCAATGATCGAGCCCTAGTTGTAGAGCCAAAATGTGATGATGATGACGAGGAGGGAAGCGTTTATTTAATTTTGTTCTTCTTTGAGTGCCGTCGTATCCGATAACGAATTGCAATGATAAGCGGACTTTATGTGTATTTGAATTTGAATAAAAACATTCAACATATCCCTACTAACATCTCAGGAAGAGAAGTCCCCTACTCGAACACAGCATAGTATCTCGGAAGGAACTCAAAGGATGCAAAACTTAAAAAGTGTTGTCCATCGGAGATACACATGTGTATACAATTTGAAGAAATCGGGTTATTAGTTTTAAAAAATGTGTATGGGGCCCCACGACGACGGGTCACGGGGTCTCCAAATTTTTTACAAAAAATGTTGTCTATCGGAGATCGCAAATATATAACAATTGAGGAAAATCGGGTTAATTTTTTAAAAATTTGTATGGGGCCTCACGACCCCAGGGCCTCGGGTCTCCAAACCCCCCGACCCCGAAGCCCGAGTGGCCCAAAATATAAATAGAAACTGTTGTCGCCGAAGATATGCATGTGTGTAAAGTTTCAACGAAATCGGACTTTGGGAAGTGGGTTAAAAATTAATCGCACGCGAAGTTAGACGCGAAGAATTTAAAAAAATCTATAATCGGTCATGTTTCATAGCATCTTCGGTGCTAAATCTATGTATAGGGTCCGCCATCTTTTTTTTCAACTAGTGCTTATTTCGTGAATGGTAACACTTAGCTCATGTCTGATTTGACAGATAATTAGTTGTATCCTTCCGCTGAACGAATATGGTTGTGTATACGCTTGAACACCGCTGGGAAATATTGCCTGCGATCGACTTACAGAAGATGCCGATTTTGCCAAAAAAAATCATCTTTTCGGATGAAGCTCATTTTGATCTTGGCGGGTATGTAAACAAGCAAAATTGTCGCATTTGGGGCACAGAAAACCCGCACGCATACCTTGAAAAGCCGGTACACTCAAAACGAGTCACTGTTTGGTGCGGATTTTGGTCCAGAGCCATAATTGGGCCATTTTTCTTCGAAAATGAGCAAGGAGTGGCCGTTACAGTCAATGGCGATCGTTATCGGGCCATGTTGAACGAATTTTTGTTCACAAAAATTGAATAGGAGGATATTGGCAACATTTGGTTTCAACAGGACGGCGCTACGTGCCACACAGCCGAAGCTACACTCGATGTTTTGTGCCCTGTTTTTGAAGATCGCATTATCAACCGCAGAGCTGATGTCGTTTGGCCACCTCGGAGCTGCGATTTGACACCGTTGGACTATTATTTGTGGGGTGCCCTAAAAGATAAGTGTTACGCCGACAAGCCAGAGACAATTGACGCTTTAAAGGACAATATTCGTGAAGCCATTGGTGAAATACAGCTGCACACAATCGATAATGTGCTTAAAAATTGGACCGATCGTGTAGGCTACTGCATGGCCAGCCGAGGCAGCCATTTCAATGAAATTATTTTCCATTGTTAACCGGAAGGATTGTACTTTCAAATAAAAAAAGAAATTTGAGAAAATATTCAGTAGTTTTTTTTATAAGCATTAGCATTATAAGCATTTAGCATTTTCAAAAAAAAAAAAAAGTTATTTGGCGGACCCTTTATATAGCATATAAACTGACCATTTTGTTTTCCCTTTCCTCTTTTATCTCTACTATATAAGCTTCCTTTTGGGTTTGTTTCTTTAATCTATTAATTATCTGCTTTCTTGAGTATCGCTCTAGTAGAACACAGCAAGTGTTTGCATAATGCTAGCTTCTTCACTCCTCACTCGAAATGAAGACTGGAGTCCCCCAAGGCTTTGTGCTTGGCACACATCTATTCGCTTTATTTATGAACTACATCAAGAATTTCCGTGCATACGTATGTTGATTATCAGCTAGTAAACTTTCGTATTTTAGAAGTTGTGCATTAATTTCTTCATTTATCGATGAAAAGTACGATGACCAAAAAATGCAGTAAGAGCAAGTAAGTTGTCGCAACCTATCGCAAATTTTGATAAAAAATTTGGATGATTTGTAAACGTAGTTGAAGCATGTAATTTTGTGTGATTAAATGGCAATTACATGCAATTTGAAACGTCAATGAAAACCGCAGCTAGTTTCATGTATAGATAAGAACTTCTATTTGAAAAAGGTGGCGTCCCTATTGGAAAACCATTTCTGATAGTGGTACTGCGAATAGAATCCCAAAAAGACGGTTATCATCTTCACATTCTGCAATCTTTATTTGTGTGTAAATGTGTTAAGCTTATAGAATGAGGCTTAATTTTAATTTTAAAAATGCTTCACATGCATACCCATGCTTCATGAGAAACGAAGTTTAAGAGTATTTATCCATCAGAACAGTATATATTAGAATAATAGAAGGTGCAACTGTAGCAAATTACGAATATAGGCCGATTATAACTACGAATACTGAAAAGCATATACTAATTACAAAGCTTAAGAGAATGTTTCTTGACCCTAGATTTATCGAACTTCCCCTTACTCGCCAAATGTTCATTTTTCTAAACAGAAGATCATCATTAGTACTCAATGTTTATTTAATAAATATCCTACCAAGTGTACATATATTTTTATGCCATTTTAAAAATCGATCTCTAGGCTATTAGAAAATCAAAACACTCAAAAAAAAACTGTGTATATAACAAACACACACAATGTGTTTTCGTTCAAAGTCAGTTGTCACGTAATTGTGCGAAATGTGTAATAACCTTTAACGCTCGCACGCCAATCAAAGTGAATATACGGGTATAAAATTAAATCAAAATAAAAATAAAAACCTTGCCAATCCACCGCAATTCATTGTTGCAATAAAACGAACAGACGGCACAGCACAGCAACACAAGTGAATGCACATCATTGCTCATTGCGGTTAAGTAAGCAGCTGACGATTTAACTGCGCAACCAAACACTGTTAATAATTATTGTATTTAATTAATGGTTTTTTTTACTTTTCACGTTGAAAAATGTTAAAATTTCCAGTTTGCAATGAGCACTATGCAGATACAGATACATAAGTCGCACCGATGAAATGCGAATTCCAAGTTCATGGCCAGCGAAGCACAGCGAGCGGTGTGATTCGCTCACAATTCAGCGGAAGTTTAAAATAAGCTGAGTTTGCACTTTCATTATCCAAGGGCGGGGATGGCGGGTTAACAGAAAAAAGTAAAAATTAAATGAAACTAATTACAGCCGGCGATGACAGCAACAAAAACAACGAAAAACGTAAAAAAGTTGCACGCGATAATAATGGCGGTAATGTGCCATTGCAGTAAAGTCATTCATTTGTTGATTCGTTCGTCCGAGACCGATAATAAACTTATCACAGTTGGATTAACGTTGTGCAAACGCGAAAACCACCCAAAAGTGCAACAACTTTTATTCGGTGCAACTTTATTTGAATGGGAAAAGACTTCACGTAACATTTGGACAAGTGATACGCCCGTAACGTGCAGTTTTACAACATTCCAAAGTGCAATAAAGTGCTCTCGCGGAAACAACAGATTGAGAGTTAATGGCACCACTTCAACTGTGTACCGGATATCATCGTCGTAGCACACAAAAATCTACCAGCGCAGTAAAACTTTGAATAAATAGTAAATGTGGGATATTTTTAACGATCGTTGTTGGTTTTTTGAACAATGTACACCTATCGAATATTTTTTATGAAAAATACATTTTTAATTTGTTTGTGGTTTGTTGGTGTAACAGCAGTCCCTAACAGTTCACCATCGCGTGATGGAAGTGTGCGTCTTAATTCAAAATATCTAAATAAAGAGTATCCTAACAGGCGATCCGATACATTGCACAAAACAAAAAGCACTCTGACCTCTTAAACGCGTGTTCGAGATGAAAGTCTTATTGAGATTTTTTGGCCCCGTATACAAGGAGGGAAAATTCAGGAGACTCTGTAATGACGAGATCTCCGTACGTACGCTATTGACATCGTCAAGAGAGCATAACACCTAGCTCTCAAAAGCGACAAGGAAAGTCTTTTGCTGAAGAATTTATGAAACACGACAGCGTGGCAGCCTATTCCAATTCTGAAAGGATAGCGTAGATCAGGACGCCCAGAGTTTAGAGATACCAAACTGAACCCCATCGGTGGATAGATTTTTTGTGGGAGCCCAGGACCGGATTCCGGTAATAGAGCCAAATATTTTCCACAAAGAGAAACGATAACGAAGTGGATGGTCATTTTGTTGCAACTTCGAAAGTGAGTTGAATCTTGTAAGGGAATAATCTGGAATTTAACCTCAAGAATGCCAGAGGTAATTAACATAACAGATTACAAATAACTTTTCTCACTGAAAACACACATATTGGCTTTAATGGAGAGGAAAATACAACAACTCCGCCGTCTCTGTTCAAACAAAAACCTTTGTATTTTGCTATGGTTTCTTACGTTCCTTGTCATTACTACAGCCATCATTCCACCATTTCATTGCCAGGACAGTTGAACGGGTGACGTGAAACTGCCAGAATCTTCATCTCATTAAATTTTCATATTCATATTACAAAAAAAACCTTGCTTAAACGTCTTAATTAATTTTCTTACTACAGTCGGTGTACCTTCTACGTGGATCCTTGTCGCTTTAAATATTAAACAAAGTTCATCGTCGTAACTTAGCAAAGCTGTGTAGCACATAACACGCTGCTCAAATTAATGTTTGTACACCAACACACACATATATTTTAGTCCGCAACTAAGTGGATTGGCATTTATAGCAAACATTGTTTGAGACTATAACGAAATGAGCCACAGAACACAAACACCAACCAAATTTATCCGTCTTAACTTAATCATGAGTGTGCGGCAAGGATGCTGCACGTATGTATGAGTATGGTCCTTGTACATGCGCCACATGAAACCTAATTAGTTTAACTTAATCTTTGACACTGACGTAGCTTAATTAATTTAAATACGAACGGGTAAAGAGTGAAGAAAAGGTTGCCACATTTTGTGTAATGTGTATACATCCTGTTATGGACACTTTAAGGGCCTTCTTACAGTGCGGTGGTATGTGGTTTGGTATTATCGCTCACCACATCACTCTTCAACGTTTGGTTCTCGGTCGTATATTATAGATATTGATAGCATAGCCTTTGAACCATTGTAGTCAAATTACTCACAAGGATGCGCATAGACAAACAAAAACACAAGCAAACATTAATTACATTGCAGAAAGTGCTAT